>OW203897.1:11762500-13012500 GCA_934046635.1 Buathra laborator
TTACTGCTCTCGGAAGGCCGGAAGTTAGATCGACATTTTTTCAATTGATACAACAACTTTTTATTTATTAAGGGAAGATATTTCATACGAAAAGAAAACTACCTTAAAGTTGTTGTTCTAATCGTATTTCGACCATTTAAAAAACCCGAGGACCGTAAACCAAATGTTTTTATAGGATTAAAATTTTTTTCCATATTAAAAAAAAAAAAAACAAAAAATGATTAAAAACATGATGATGAACGAATAATTGCATGGAATTTGTGTTACAATGTTTTTTTTTATGTAAAAAAAAAAATAAAAACCGCTTTTTTTGGCTAATGACCAAACCACCCCGCCCTCCCCTTCCCCCACCCCTCCTTAATTGAGTACAGGAGGCAGGTGCAGACCTAAATATAATTGAGAACGACATTGTAAAAAAAAAAAATGAAATTTTTTTTTTTATTGAGCGAAACACGACCGGAAGTGCTCGTGTATCGTTATTATTCAACACGTACCAATATCGTTATTACAGCGGGATAAAAAATATTTTATGACATGAAATATCGAAATATGTTGTAAATAATGCTTACGTCCCTCGGCGTTGGCCCAGATAACAAGATCTGTTAGTTGCCGCAAAGCGGGGAGTTTCGCTTGTAGGAAAGAAGGGGGAAAGCGAGGGGAGAGACGAACGAAGGGGGACTGGAGATTAGTCATGTTTCATTATAAATACCATCGGAACCACGCAACCGAGAGCGCAGAGACTTGGACTGAGAAACTGTAACCGGTTTTAGTTTCGAAGGTGCATTCACATATTAACTTAACCCCCGTAGCGTATCGAGCCAATATTTACTCATTACTCAACGAGAAATAGCGGCAACCAGAATAAAAACGAAGACCTTCCATTATCGCGTACGAATCCGGTACTAAAAAAAAAAAAAAAAAAAAAAAAAAAAAAAAAAAAAAAAGTCGTATATATCCTCAAGATCCACGATAAATGAAGAAAATCTTGCTGACGATTTCGAACAGCGGATATAAACCGAAGAAAGAAAATTAAAAAGAAGAAGAATAGAGTAGCTGGTATATACGTTGAGCGTATATTATAGCTATGTAGATGGTAGAAGAGTTCATATTCTCGTTATACCAATAGGTATTGTGAGCGCCAGCAAGTAGGACAAGGAGAAGGAGTAACCCGTGGGTAGAGGAGTGGGGGAGTGGAAGGAACTGAAAAGAGGAAGAGAAGACCCGGACTAGAGGGGGGAGGGGGGGGCGGCTCGCGGTCCACGTTATTACGTTTCCACGTAGACGTCATGGGAGGGCTTTAATTTCAGAAGTATTCAAATTTATTTAAATCCAATTTCCTCGGCTTCCATATTAAATCCGTTGTGTCGTGGTTTCTACTTCTTCTTCTCTCGTTCCCTCGAGTTGAGACTTTCACGGTTGCCTCTCGTCTTCCTTTTATCTTTTGTTATTTCGTCCTTTTTCTCGGTAGAATAAAGCATCGCCATTCTTTTACTCACCAGCGTTTCTACGTACACAGTTCATAGTCATAGACTTCCTCAACAACGCCCAATAACCGTTGATTATTGTATAACACTTATACATCGTAAGCCAATGTATGAAAATAAAAAAAAACGCGATCAGCACTCCTTACAAGTTTTATCTTATTTTTTTCATAGATTATCTAAAAATAATAGGTATGTAATACATATTAATTATATATATCCAAAGGTATGTATCAAATATGTATAATTTATTTCGTGTATAAATCATATAAATATTACAATTATACATAACCTATAAATAAATTTTCCGCACGCGATCGTTAATGTCTCCTTATCGGTTCCCCGAATTGCGACAACCTGGTAAATAGACGCAATATTGTTCGCGACTCGGTTAATACGCGGAGTTTCGCGCAACATAACGGCAATCGCAAGGCCACAGGAAACAGTACCGTGTTCTCGGCACTCGTTAAAATTTCTTAGTTTCTTCGTTTTATTCGATACTCGCGAGTGTTCCTCAACTCGGCGCTTTGACAATATGTTTTCGTCGTGTCACGCCCCGTTTCATTTCGCGCCACGCGAAGAGTGCATGAATGAAATGAACTCATTGCCGCATTACCGAGAAGACCGTTCGAGTCATCGACTCATTGGCGTCGAATATCCCGTCATTGGCGCGGATGTTAAACGCCTCCGTTTTTCGGAGTAACCGTAATGTTTTACATCGAAACATAACTCTCTTTCTTACTTCGCTTCAACGAAAATACCCATTTAATTCTCCGGTTCGGGAGGGAGCTGACGTAAACGACGCTAAGGCAGAAAACGCGACTAAGGAAAACAGTGGTAACAGACGTGAGAGCAACCAGCAACAGCCTAACGGCGTAGGGAACTTGGTGTTTACGTAGGCGCTTCGTGATACGGTTAGCCTTTGGAATAGATAAATAATCTTAATTGGCTGGTCTCGGAGATCTCCCGATCTTAATTGCCCGACTTGATAAAACGGCTCTGCGCCACCCCCTTCGTCAGCCCCTCCCACCCCCCGGTTTCCTCGGCTTCACCCGCTACATAGCGGTAACAATCTACCGTCGCTTCAAACAGCAGCGCCAAGAGAACACGAGTGACCTTCGATTCACACTCTCGTTCACTGCGGCACGCTTGCTCTCGTTTTTTTTTTCGATTTTTTTTTGCTATTCTACAACGTGTAGAGCTGAAGCTTTGACCGATTGCACGCGGCGGATATATGGAGGAGAGATACGAAATAATTACTGCAAACATAAGCCGCGAGGAAATAATCAATTTTTGTTTTTTTTTTTTTACACATTGTTTTCGATTTCTATGCTCACTTTCGATACGAAGAAAAGGGGAGGGGGGGGGGGGGGAGCCTTGAATGTATGGGTGAAAGATAAGACCTGCAACTCCGGGGTCACGCTACGCCGCGCGAGATAACAGGTGATGCGAGGCACCGGCGCTGACGGCGAACTCCGATAACGTTCAACTATCTCGAACTTTTCAATGTGCTATATACTCCGTTTCATATTGTACAGACGGTTTTGCCTGTTACTACCGTGCTACAGATATCTAACTTTGTGGATTAAAAAAAAACAAAAAAAAGAATGAGCAACGGGATTGCCAGACAGGAAAGACATTAACATCAGTCAAAGTGAGACTACGGTGGGACGGTTAGAACGAAAGAACGAAGTGAGGAAAATTAATGGAACTTTCAAGAAGGAAAGGGGAAGGAGGGAGGGGGCGCGAGAGAAATAAATTTAAACTTTTATCCTTTTGAGGGATAACTTTTCTTTCTCTCCGAGATAATCGATCGATCAATCAATCACGAATTTTTTGACTATATAACGCGCTCGGGCCACTTGTAATATCGATCGCGATGGGGATGGGGGTTAGGTTAGTACGCGAGCTTTGAGAAAAACTTGTCGGTCGTAAAGATTGCGTCAAATTGATAAGAATGATGTAGTGAACGGATGAGGTCGCGCCTATCATCGTGACCCGAGATAACAGGTAAAGGGTTAGCAGCTATCGACGACATGACGAATTTCTCAGTCCGTAATGAGAATTATACTGATTGTTATGAAAAAAAAAAAAAAAATTCCATTTTTTTTAATTAAATTTTTTTTTTTACGATTTTTAAAATTCCTTCAAATTGCAATCTGTTATACAAATTAATCTGTTATTAAAATCGTATTAAATGAATAATTAATTGAAGTTATTCTGTCGATATGAAAATGCGTATTTGCCGCGAAGTATTATTTTTATTTCATTTTTTTTATTGATAAATTATAATTGCTGTTTCAGTCGGGTAAATTCAAAGAAAATTAAATCGAAACATTAAAAGGCATCGGGAATAATTTTCCTGAAGGTCTTCGGTCAATGGCCAATTGACCTCCGACAATGTATTATTAAAAAAAAAACCAATTATATATTTATTGAAAGTACACACTGTTATCGGGGCCAATAAATGCCAATTACTACCATTATTTTTATTTTCGAAAAAAAATAAAAATACTCCGAATTTTTATTTTGCGATTTTATCAATTTCGGTGCCAAAAAAATCCTACTTTGCCGGAAAATCGCTCCAAGTTTTGTACCAAAAAAAGTTAAACACACATTGGTAATTCGAGACTTACATTATCGACGTTCATGAATTTCAATACAACACCAGCAGCAGTGCGTAAACTGATATAGACGGAGACTCGCCGATATATTATTATCGTCTAACAAGAGAGCGCAGCTGCATTATTGATTCGACTACAAATCTTGTTTTACGATATTATCGGAACAGATTACAGCCGAACCGTTGCGTGTGCGTATATTTCCTCGTATGTACTTCTAAATCGAGAAACGACGCCACACACTCGTTTCAATTTCATTGCCGCTGTACCAACGCCGCTCGTTCCCTGTCGACTTGTACCGATGTACCGATAGGTTTTTTTTAATTATCCAATTTAATGCAACGTTCTCGAGAATCGATTGTCGCAATTACATCGTACCGATCGATATCAACGGCGTTAAATTATTATCGTTATTCCCCGATAATTCTTTTTCGATAATTCGTTATCGTTGTTTTTTTTTTTTTTTTTTCGTGATATAACGTGAGACGCAACGAAATTTTTCGCGTTGTAACAATCGAAATTGGTCGCTCGGTAGAGACGAGTGCCAAAACATAGTCGCATGTTTAATAACTAGCAGACCTTGAACTCTTAAACTACTGACCCAATTCGATCGCTGTCCCGCGCAATACGCTCGCATTACCCTAACGTCGTTGATGCCCGTTTTTATCGACCGGTTTTGTAAAGACGATTTTTACAATCGAGAGATCGTTCGGAGTTATACAATCGCAAAGTATATTAAAACAGTAATAAATTATGTAAGGTTCATAATAATAACGATACATATAACGTTTATAATAAGAATAATAAAAATCATTATTATTATTATATACATCGCGGAACCTTTTTTTTTATTTAAATTTTCCAACTCGTTATCTTAAACTTCAATATATCTGTTATACACATATTGAAATTTCGCAGACTCGCGTACATTAATATTCAATTAGCATATATTAAATGAAGTATAGATACATTAATTTCAATAGTTCGTATAGTAGAATCATCGCGTTAATAAAAAAAAAAAATGTAGAAACATGTATTTCGACTATTTAAAATTAGATATTAAATTCGCGATAAAACTCGTACTGCGAAGTAATTTCAATTTTAAAATTGCTGTATTGTAAATTTGATTCTCATTAAAGTAGTAGTAAATTTATTCATATATTTTTTTTTTTTTTTTTTTTTACAATGTATCAATGTTCCCTCCATAGAATTCGAGTGCGTAGAGTAGAATCTATCTGTACTTGTCTCGCTTCCCGCGGTCTCTCAGGGTCGTTTAATTTAAGAGGGATCTCGGGATACGCGGCGAGTTTCTCGCCGACTAACGGGTCGTCGTCGGCCACGATATAGCTATCTAGTGAGACAACTCTCCTCCGCTAGGTAGGTAAACGGCAAACGCGGTTTAATTGAGACACGGAGAGTCGGGGGAGAGAGAGGGAGAGAGAGGGAGAGAGTAGAGAAGCCCACCTTCGTAATCCAGGATTGTTTCGACCGAAGGCCCTAGTAACCGCTTCTCCAACGGCGCGCAGCTCCTCTCGCTTTCGCTCTCTCTGTACCCATTGAGAGCACAGAGACCGCATCGAGTTATCCAAACTAGTCAAGTCGACTAGCTTAGTTTACTTGCGGTGGGACAAACTAGATTGCTCCGAATCGCAATAATGCGATTCGCGGTCGACCGAACAAACGACTGCGAAACTTCCTTCAATTTCAAAGTGACTATTTCTTTCCCTCTTTTATTTTTATTCAAATTTCTTTACGAATCTTCCGTACATCAGAGAATTAGAAAAGTTTGCGAACGCTAAAGTTTATTTAAGATTTTCATCCCGACGATGAAAAAGTCCATGAGACGAATATGTGTATACGTAATGATAGTTCTCCGGGCTTCACGAAGCTGCGAGACAGAGCGGGAGTCTGCGTACTATAGTGTAGTCCACTCGGGCCATCGGTCGGACCTTATACTTAGGTCATTATTCCCTGGGATATGGAGAGAATCACCTCTCTCATTACGTTCCTTATTTTTCGTTATTACAATCTTTTAATACGTTACTCCTGACCCCCTCGTCCCCTATCATTACGTCTATGTCCAGTCCTTCCCTCCCTCCTCCCCCTCTCCCTCCCCCTTCCTTTACTGGTTCGTGGGGCTCGCCACTCTCACCGCAACCCTCCACTTCGGTCCTCTTTCCCTTTTTCTTCTCCGCCCAATAGACTTTTTGCAATATGCAAATTATATTTCATTAGAGACCGTTTTAGAATTATACGTGTATCATCAGCGATGCATACTCTGTCTTGTTTCCTTGCACTCTGTCTGCACCTCTCTATACTCGATTCTTTTCCGCGTGCAGCCATAGACCCGTAGCTTCATAAGCTGTGTAATGATCTGCAGACTTTATTCGCCCGTCAAGGACGGCAGGTAAACCGACCGCTATTGCTATACCGTAGTCCTTTCGATTACTGTTGCCGCCGCTTGGATGAGCTTCTCTTCTCCATTATGCTATCACTGTATCTATGTATGTTACAGGATAGTGTTCGCTATGTGTGGATTAATATACCTCTTGCAACAGAGTATAAAAGGGAATGTATGCTTTCGTTTATGAGAATATATCTATTTACGATAGAGAGACCGCCCCGATGCGTGATTTTGTACATTTACGCGCAGCTGCGCGGTCGTTGTCACTTCATTAAAGATTTTTCATTAAGTCCCGACTGCCCGTCGAGGTAAAAGGGTGTTATGCGTTTTACCGAAGTCGAAGAATCTTTTTTTTTTTTTTTTCCATGAATTTTCACGCATTTTCGACGAATTGGCTTAAGGGGGTGGAGTCAACTAAATGATGGCGATGGTCGCTAAAATATTGATTTTTCGTGAACATCGACACGAATATACGAAAATCGTAACATGTGGGAAAATATTTGAAAATTTTTTCTGAGGGTTGAAAAAAATATATTGTCAACCGGTTTACTCCAAAAACCGGGTTTACGTGGTTTCATTTCGTTGTACATTTATATACTCCTATTTGTTTATAATAATAACTTCGATTCTACGAATTTTTTATTTTGCAAATGAAATGAAAAAAACTTTTAAAAAAATAGTGAATTATTGAATAATTATTTGCATATTCCCACACGTAATGATGAATACATCTCGAACACTATAATATGCGAATAATTATTTGTTACTTCACGATTTTTTGTTAATACAGTTTCCTCAATATTACACAACTTCTTCAGTCAGCAGTATTTTAATTTGTATTTAAAAAAATATCAGTGAGCTGTTTACCTAAAAAAAAAAAGATTTATCGAGAAATATGAACTAAATATAGTTCGGTTAATCGGCTTTGAGCGATTGCTGAATAGCAGGATTGAACAGAGGTTACAGAGACCAATTAAAATGGGTTCGGTACATTTTATAATCGCTGTACGGAATCGCGTCGTTCATAAACGCGTACAGGTTCGACAGCTGCTCGCAGCGGTTGAGTATTCATTTGATCGACGTGTGTAATCACGAATGCGTTACGTGAACAAAAAGAATACGATGACGGACACAACACACGCATCGGTTGGGACTGCTAACCGACGTGACGATGCCGCGTATAGAGGGACATCGCGCGAGAGAGAACTAAATGACGCCAACGACCTCCCATTTATTCTAATTCGAGTTCGTTAAACACGAATTACTTACAAAATCGCTATCGCAACGACCAATTGCTTTATTAGCTTGGTACGAAACAAATTAGAGGGCATCGCGGTCGGATAAGAAAATCATAAATAGCCCCTTTTTTTTCGGAATAATTTGCCAAATTCCCGACGTCTCTGTGTCAATTTGTCGTTCGCGAAATAAATTCTCATCTCTCTGGAAATTAATTATTTTGGCGAATATTATTGGATAACGCGTAATTCAACGAGGTCGGATAATAAGCAATGAATAATTATGGATTTTATATGAGCGATAGTTGTATTTCGTAAATATATACATCGGTAAAGCAAACGTGAGTCTCGTGTGTAGAGATGTATATATATAGCGCGCGGAGCAAGCAGCGTATCAAACAGCAAAGCACACACTAACGAGAGCCCCTATAAATTATCCTCCAAGGCTAAATGAAGTCGCAATTTTCGCGACGATCATTCTAGACCGACGATGAGTTGGTCGTAGAGCAGCTAACCAGTGATTCTCAAATGTTCTCATCGGCGTACATTCGAGTCGCGTAAAGTTGTCACACCGAAAATAATGCTGAAAATTATGCAAATTAAATTTGCGCATCGCTTCCTCCGTTTTTTTTTTTATCAACGTTCACACAGCCCCGTTACGAGAATGTCATTCAACAAATTTTTGGCTCTCACGTAGAGGAAGCTTCGTAAACGCCCATTAAAATAAATGAGGAAACGATGCGCAAATTTAATATGCATTTTTTTTTAATGACTCGAGGTAATCGCCAATGTGACCCGAAAAAAAATAGAATTCAATTTTTTTTTTTCAGCTGACGCTATCCGAAGCACCCAAAAATCTCAAACATATACGATTTTTTCACGTTTTTTAACATTCGGGAAATTTTTTACTCAAATTTCGAATTTTTTTTTTTTTTTTTTTCGCCAAACTAACTTCGCACTATTTTAATTTATATCCGGAACGACTGAGTTACTGATAAATGGCTTTAAGCTTCGATCTCCAAACTAACAAAGTTGCAAGCTACTCGCAGTATCTGCACGTTCGTTGAGGATAAACTCGTGACTCAGTTGAGTCGCGAAACTAATCGTTGCTCGCCGGACGCTTGAAAAAAAAAACAAATACTACTAATGGACATAACACAGGGAACACCGGGAATACTCTGTAATAATGGTAAAAGCGTGACGAAATATATTCGACTATCTAATCCGGATCGGTCTTCGTGATCTCCGCGATCTGCGAAGCTAATCGAGTCAGGAACTGAATGGTCCTCGTGAAATATAAAGACTTCGCGATCGAAAAAGAAAAAAAAGAGAAAGAGCAGAGAAGCTGCACGTATTCTGATGTACTGTGACAAATAATTGACTCGATGATAAAAAAAAAAAAAAAAATTTAATTAAAAAAAAACAAATATATATATCGATTGAAATCGCTTTTGAAGAGTCTATCGAGAGAGGAATTTCAAACTATAGTATACGAAGGAGCAAAAGGAGTGCAGAAGAGAAAGAGCAGAAGAGCTGCACGAATTCTGATGAACTGTGACAAATAATTAACTCGATGATTAAAAAAAAAAAAAAAAATTAATTAAAAAAAAACAAATATATATATCGATTGAAATCGCTTTTGAAGAGTCTATCGAGAGAGGAATTTCAAACTATAGTATAGGAAGGAGCAAAAGGAGTGCAGAAGAGAAAGAGCAGAAGAGCTGCACGAATTCTGATGTACTGTGACAAATAATTGACTCGACGATTAAAAAAAAAAACAAAAAAAAAAAAATTAATTAAAAAAAAACATAAATATATATATCGATTGAAATCGCTTTTGAAGAGTCTATCGAGAGAGGAATTTCAAACTATAGTATAGGAAGGAGCAAAAGGAGTGCTGAGTTGCGGTTGTCGTGACGTTGCGCAATCTCGAGCAAAAACGTGCCCGTCATTATTCAATTACGTTACGTGGCATGACGAAATCCCCGCGCGCTATTGAATAATTACAATCTCGATGTGAAACCACGTTTGTCCGCTCGTCGTTGGCTCTCTCCAAGTTCCGCAGACATTTTGCTTGGCAATGTGCATTTTGCTTACGAACACTTCGCGATATCCACGGTAAAGCTTTGCATTGTGTCTAAACTCAGATATGCTCGACTCCCCTTCCGCAATGCGATCGCAGCCTTACAATTCATTTCATTCAACAGTGCGATGAGTTCCTTGTGAAAAATGCCATTATCAAAGTACCACTACGTAGTAAAATCATGCAAAGCCTATGTAATACATAGTGAAAAAAGAGTTGTGTGAAAATCGTTTGATGCGTTGTGCGAAAAAGACGAAAAAAAAAAAAAAAAAAACCGTATGATTACACCACATAGTATCGTTGTCATCGAGGCAATTGCGATTACTGCACTCACGAGATATTTTATGTTTATTGAAATACGATAGACGTTGAAACGATGTTGAAAAATCAAGGAAGACGAGTAAACATGCAAATGTTATCATTTACATACTACTTCGGAGTATAAAGTCGTTTAGCTGATACCTATTGCAATTCCTTTCAGTCACGTATGAGCGCAATTTGCAGTGCAACGTTCAATTTCTCTTATAATAAAAAAAAAAAAAAAAAAAAAAAAAAAAATGTTCGCAAACTTAATGGGAGATAACAGTTGTCGGTTGTGATAACGTTTCAGCATTCCTTAGAATCGGTTGGATATTTCCGCGATTGAAAGTGTTATATTGTGATCGTGACTGCGTTGTGCGCCTATAATACCAACATATTTACGAGAGTTTAAGATATAGCGACCAGTTTTCACGGAGAGTGACACAGAGACCAGAAGGGGGGACGGGGAGGACCAGTCATCGTGTTGAATTGCCTTGAACAATAATAACCATGATCCAACGTTATTACACATTCGCTCGTGTAGTAACGTCTCCGTGACGCTTCTATATATCTCCCACACTATATAGTACACGCTATAGTACAGCACGCTAACCAATACACGAGATACTCGAATAATTCATCGAGCGGATACATACGCGACTATTAAATTTATTTTTCCATTAGATCCGCCAGGATGCGAAGGAAGTGAGGAATCAATTAGTGTGAAATCAATTCGCTCGAAACAATAAGAAATAATAAATACGAGTAACGAGTACGGTAACTGCGTTCGAATCTTAGGCTATGGGAAGCTAATGTAATAACTAATAACGCTTTTTAAAGCAAAACTTCGAGAATTCTTTAAATTTGATGAATTTTATAAGCGATTTTTTTGGCAATGAAAAATGAATATTTCCGACACTGGAATTTTCAAAATAGCAGTGAAATAAATTTTGAGAGTTTTTCGAGATATTTTTCAAAAAAAATAAACGCGGTAATATGATTTTTTTAATTAAATTTTTATGCCATTGCGCATCCACATTTGTTTCCGAACAGAATAGTTTATTTGAGGTTAGTTTGGAAAATGGATATTTCTGGCACTGGAATTTTGAAAGTAGCAAAAAAGAGAAATAAAGTTGCAGTTTTTATAGTTTTTAGAGTTATATTTATAGGATTTAAAAAATTTATTGTTGATGCTGCGGCATATTAAAAAAATTTCTCGTTTTTTTTACGGGAACACGAAAAAAACGCGGAAAAGCGGTTGTCCTGGAATGCATACTGGAGGAATTCATTTCCCATCTAACTACTATTTTTCATGCAAAAATGTTTAAAAAATAGATGAAGCGCTAAAATAATTCGTGATTCAGGTGTAGATGAGGTCGAAAATTCTATTCCCAGAGTCCCATGAAGTGTTAATCTGTTCCAAAATATGTACGAAAATTTCAGGTATCTATTATTGATCGGTGACTAAAGTTTAGATCATTTAAAGTTGACTCACGGATCTTGAACGCGGTACGATGTGTTCGCTGATCTAAAGCCCTTGAGAAATAACTTACTTTAGCAATGAATAAAAAAAAAATTCGGACATATTTATACCGACTGACCTTCAGCAAAAAACTGGAGCGCGAACTATTTTTCGAAAGTTAAAACAGCTCCGCATTCCCATTTTCACGATACATCTAGTAACTCGATAGTCCCAATACATGGAGTACATTCAAAAATATTCTCAGAGAGAATCGATTCCTAAGAGAATAAATACGTTAATTTTGCTTTAGAGACCCAATTAACAGCTGAAATAATAAAGGTTACAATGAGAAATTGACTCCTTCAATTTTAGTCCGTATTTATATAGAAATATCGCGAGAATCTCCAGAGCGCTAACGATAAACTAAATATAAAGCGATGATCCAGATACACTTTCAGCTAATTCGGGATATTGTAACTGAATAATAACCGGCAATAATGACAATTTAATATCAGCTCCGCAACATTGTAAAGAAACGGGTTATTCGATTATTAGTTTTCAACATCTTAATCATGTAGATTACGCGGTAGAATACGACATATTATGGATAATACTATGTAGAGACAGAGTCGTTTGTCCAGTTCTGATAGCCGAAGAAAAAAAGCAGAAAAAAACAGTCCGAAGCGAGGTCAGCGAGATTGAAATTAATGTCGATTACTGCTCGACTGCTCTGTGCAATGACGACGACGACGTTGACGATGACGAAGGCTCCCGCGAGGTTGCAATTAAGCGACCGAGCAATATTTTCCTCCAAGCGGTGTACACGCTTTTTTTTTCCTCTTATCATCCTTCGTCTTCTGGTTCCATTTTCAAAACTCTCGCGCTTTCTCTCTGACCGCTCATTCATCACTCTCGTAAGTTCAATCTCTCGTTTCTTGTTTGTTACACGAAGACGCGTTTATTTTCAGTAAAAAATTACACGAACGTTCTTCCACTTGCATACTTCATGGAAATATGTGTATTAAAAAAATTTGCAAAAATATACGGTTTGCTGTATTTTATGTTATTATTATAAATCGATTTAATCGAAAAGTTGGATAACCAACATGGAAGTTTTTTTATACGGAAATATATACAAATAGCTGTAATATAAATAATGTATTGATTTGTTATGCGTATAATACCATATAATAATAATGTATGTAATGCATTGACGCAGCATCCATATAAAATGGAAAAATATATATTTAAAAAAATGTGTTTTTTAAATAAGCGTTTAAAAAATATGTATGTACGTCATAGAGATCGCATCTTATTTGATTTACGTATTTTGTACAAAATCCGCGATATATGTGAAATATATTTAAAGCAGTGAAAATTTCGGTGGGTAATATAGATTTTATGCATTTGTCGAATAGATGTGACATATTTATCAAAACTTTTATTAATACATACGAAATATATTCAAAATAAATTCAACATAAATTTGTAATATATTTCTCGCGTATATTATCGATAAGAAAAATTTCCATGGACGATCGATCATATTTGGATAATAATTTTAATTTCCAAACAGAATATTATAAGTAATTTAATTAGACACTCGTTATGGTATTTTAGGTGACCGTATGCAGTTGTTACAATACAAGCCGATGACGAGCGTTTGCTGTTGCAACAGATAATAATCGATAACAGTATGTGTAACAGGTGCAACCCGCTCATGTCGAACTCAGCGTTCTTTGGCGTTTGTATACATCGAAAGACTCGAGGCGTGTCGGGTTCATCTGAAATGGAACAGTGGAGAAGAGCGTTCGTTGAGAGAAATGTCAACAGCTCGGGCGTCTGTGGTCATTGACCTGTCTCTCTCTCCCTCTCTCGCTCTCTCTCTTCGTCTCTCTTTCTAACGGCGGCTCTCTTCGAACGACAAGAATCGTCGGATGTTGGACTGCTGCCGCCGCCGCCGTCCCTCTCGCGACCCCCACGGAACCATCCGCCATTGCCATCGCTCCTCGCCACGGAATTAAAAAAGTTTTGTTTTACCGCCCCGGTATTTGGTCGTCAAGGCTTTTGCTTCGCGAAATTGAAGGTACATCGGGTATCGATATATGGCCTCTCCTTTCTCCAGTTTCGTTTCATCGATTCACGATTTTTTTTTCTTTATATATTTTTTTTTTTTTTTTTTTTTTTCGAAATGCCTCCCGGCTTTCGTATTTGTAGTCGATCGCGAAAACATTGATTTTGAAGCACGAATCGCGATATCGTTGATACGAAACCGACTATCGCGACGTATTAATAATCGTCGTTTGTTAAAAGCGCGAGGGCGCGGAGTAGACGGTGTGTTTTGGAGCGGCCTTGACTAGGATTCGCTCCCGGCGTCGTGTTCGCACGAGAGAATCCATTAACAATGTTTTCGAATACTCCGAACAAATATTGATTTTACAAATTGCACAGCTGATAATCATCCCGACCCCCGTGTTATCCCCCGTTGAAAGAAAAATCGTTCGCGAGAAAAATCTGAATACGGGAATATATTCCGTTGGGTCACGTTGATTTCGCGAAAATGCAATCGTTCTCCGTTTGTGTTTTAACCCTTTTTAGGGCAAAACTCGGAAAACCTATTAAATTCGATAAAACTTTATTGGCGACTTTCTGTGAATGCGGAATAAATATTTTTTGGCACAGAAATGTTCAAAACAGCAGAAAAAAATTTTGATGTAAAGGGTCGAAATTCCAAAAAATCAGACCAATAATTTCTACTATTTTTCTAATCGTTTTTCGATATTTTGGAACATTGCCAACAGTTTTCACAAAAATTACGATTTTGTTTTTTTTTTTTTTTTTTTCACGAAACCAAAGTTCCCTCTGTGAAAAATCAAAAGCAGTTATTCGTTGCACGTTTGTCGATGAGGTGGAAAATCCGGTCTATTCCTTCGGAATCTACAAAGACTTACGCCAGGAAAATGTTCCAAGAAATTTTATCTCAATCGTTATAATTTTAGAAATTATATTCATCCAGCCGTCGATTATTACGACCTTTCAATATTTATTCAGCATGTAATTAGGCTGAAAATTGCGAATCTGTTAGGATTATTCTCCGCAATGTGTCTCTTGTTTTGCGGTCGACTCGACGCGTTGTTTATTCTCTCGCGGACGAGTCTTCTTCGGCTGAAAAATGCACAACGACACGAGTGTGCATCTCCTTCACCTTACGAACGGATATCCATTACCGGACCTTGCGAACATCTTGAAGATTACAATGTTTGCAGAGAGTCTCGCGACTCGATGCCGCCGGGCGTGTTGTACTACGGACACAGCACAATCGCAATGGTAGGTACACCGAGAGACGAATAAGGACCACTTACTCGGCCCAAAGTCCGAGAGCGAAGGCGACGGAAAAGAAACTCAAGAAAGTTCTCCATCTTCCAAAAGTTTCGAGTACCACTTGCCTGCCACTATCATTGCTACCGTGTGCTTACGCTTCTTCCTCCACAACGAAATGCTACATTGCATTTACGACGAATAAACGAGTCTTGTTAAACACTTTTCTTCATGCAGAAGCGGCATATGCCCGCGTAGAACCCGGAGGCATTTTAATCTCGAGTTAAATAACACTTTTAATTGCTTCCTACAGTTCAATCGTTCTTTTCCTTTTTTTTTTTTAAAAAAGCTATTATTGTTGTTAACGTTGTTGTTGTTGACGTTATTGTATTTGCAATTTGCAAAGAGAGCTCCAGAAGAGAGGGGGATGTCTGGGGGTTCCTTCCATTACTCCCCGCAGTCGACATGCTCGCCCCTTCCATCGAGAATTTTTTTTCCATTATTCCACTCGACGCTGTGTGTCGGTAGCCGTGGGCCGCGCTTCAATCTAATCGGACTCGCGGCCGCACGCTATTCGTACACGAGCTCGATGCTGAGTCGCGGGCGGGTAGGAACCGCCGCGGAGGTACGAGAGAGAAGAGAAAACTGGGAGAGGGGGAGGAGAAACGGTGAGCGGCGACGGCGGGCAATATTTTAGCAGAGTTATTACCGAGTTATTCTGGAATTGATGGCCGCCGCGTAAATCATCCCGTCAGAATTGATGTACGAACGTATAGTATCTGTATACGTATATAGGTTCGCGAAGCGTCCCGGTTTTTTTTTTTTTTTTTTTTTGCCCCGTTCCTCCGCTTATTCTTCTCATTCTTCCGCGCCCTTGCTTCGGCGCAACAGCATCATCAGCATCATTTCGTACAGCCATAGCTCGGGGGATCGGTTACAAGCTCTTGGTTGGTGTATTGTCACAAATCTCCATTGACTCGACGAAAGATATATATGCCAAGAGGGTCGATTGAAATTGTAACTGCAGTTGGAAGAAATCACTCACGGAAAAGGGAGGGTGGTATGGTTTGCTCTTGGTGACTCCAATCGTTATCTTCTTGCTTTCGTTTTTTTTTTTTTTTTTATTCCCGCGTCGTAGGTACGTATGCGGATCACGTAGAGCCGTTTATTTCTTTCCATTTTTTTTTTTTTTGTTTCACCGAACAAAGAGCCCCCGCGGTAGAAGAACTTTTTTTCCCCTCTATCGCACATCGTTTCAATTCTTGTTTTTTTTTTTTTTTTTAAGTTCCGCGCTTCGCAGGATCAGCAACGACAACTACAAACTTATGAATACCGTCTTTATTCGGAGACTCGTCGAAGAAAACGACGGTGTTTCGCGATATTTTCACGGGCTATGACCCGGCGAATGCCGGTATAGTTTATAAATACGAAAAAAAAAGGCTTTCAGAATAAAGATGAGTATCGTCTGTTTTTTTTTTTTATTATTATTATTCTAGAACAACGGAGAACACTCGCAAAACGGAGAATAATAAATATCATTCGAGAAACAAGCAACTCGTAGATTATGCTATTCTCGTCGTGCAGCGCGCTGCATTGTCTAGTGGAAAACGTGCCTCGAATGTGAGTGACTTGTCATTTTGACTATTATTAAACGCGTTGAATAATCATGATACACGGAGGTGTGATGGCATATATCCCATAAGCTTCTCAGAACACGAGTGGGTAGTTAGATTTACGACGAATACCTGCGGCAGATCGATTACTATTGATTGTCTTACCCTCGACATGTACGGAGGGAAGTAATATAAAAAAAAAAAAAAAATTGGGTAAGAGATGCATCTATGAAGATTCGAATTACGGACGTTCGCACGTTTGCAGAATGCTTGTTGGCCCCTGTGGCCGCAAACCGGAAGTCTCGAGGATTTTCATCGGAATCGCACACATTCGTTACGCGATTTCATCTTTTTAATTTCAAGGATATTAAATGTATTTGTGCAGAAATGAGTTAACGTTTTCTCAAAGACGCCAAACTTTCGGAATTTCATTATGGAAACACAATGCCGAATTGTGGAAAAAATCTAATTTAATTGGCATGCCTCGCGGGAATATAGTAGTAGAAAAACGGGTGAAGAATATTCGAGAGGTGAAGAAACGAGCAGCAGACGGAGGGCGAGAGGGTAGGGACTACGTGAAGGAGTGTACGAAGGCTGTTGAAGGCTTCATCCGACAAACCAAGACAAGTAGCAAGCAACAAGTGGGATCTGTCGCGGGGGTGTTAGCCAGGCTGTTCGCCAAGCGGCAGCAAAGCAGAAGCACGAGTAGTACGAGTAGCACGGGGTTTGCCTCGGCGTAGAGCGGTTGCGAAGCGTTTCCTTTCGTTCTCTACTCCGCTACTACGCTTCCGGGCAGAGAGAACACGTACCGTCGACAGCCCTCTCTCAGCTCAAAGTACTCGAGCGGTCAGAGAGAGGAAAAGAGAGAAGAGAGGAAGAGCGAGAGAAAGTGAGAGAAGGAGATACCGAAAGGGCGGTCCACAACGCGGGCCGCCGAGAGCACCTTATCCACCTTCCCTACACCCGGCTCTCGCTTTCCGTGGCGTGTCGCCCTCGCGGCCCGAGCCGGGATCAGAGAGCACCGTGGGCACTATCACCATCAGTGGAGAGCCCGCGTTACAAAACGGCAACAAGGGAATTCTCGAAAGCTGTGCACCACGTCGACCCTCCAGTTTCTTCTCTCCCGGCTTCTTCGACTGCTCTCCTCTTCACCACACCGCGCGTACTTTAATCTGATTCCATTAAAGTGACCGCGAGCGGCTTTTCTGTCTCTCATTCTCTCATTCTCAGTCTCGAGTATCTGGCGGAAGGAGAAAAAAAAAAAAAAAAAATATGGACAACGACAGTCCGTTTGCTTCGGATTCGTTGGACCTCTCGCAGAGCTGAGAAGCCGATTCACACAATCCAACTAAGGGTCGCGACGAAGAATCGAATGGAGGAATCGAAACGAGAAAAGACAATGAGATTAAATCTGATAAATGACAGTGGAACGTTGAGAAGAGAGAAAACGTCGTTGTTCGCTGAAAAGTTAGTGATCGTTTTACCTCAGTCTTCGAAAAGGATTTGGATCGTTTGGCGATCAGCGGAATATATAGTGGCAAATTAAGGGCTGAGATTTGAAATTTGTCGATGGATTACGCTGTAATTGATTATTTGTCTATTTAGAAGGGAAGTTACTTACCGGATGACGCATCCAAGTGCCGGCTGGTCGCTGTAAAAAGGACAAACAACTTGTTATAATTTTGTGCGCCTAAAGTCATTAGATTATGCGAATTACGAGATGAATATTCATTTCGAGATTAATATTAAAAATTGGTAATTGGCGTATAAAAAAAAATAATGAGACACTGATTTTTTTGAACAAAATAACTGAATACAAAGCAACTGGAAACGGCAAAATAAGGAAGAAGAGAAAAGCTTCGATGAAATTAAATTTAAAAAAACCTAATAAAAAAAAAAAAAAAATCGATAAAGACATAGAATTCCGATGTCGATTAAATTTGCTACTTATGAATCTGCAGAAAAAGAAATTTGCATCTGTCGTCTCAATAGTAAATTACTAACCCCGTCATTCGGAACAAAAACAGCTGTCCGAGTGGTAACGTATGTAGATACATCGCGATTGCGCAATAGAAGCGATAGATCGAAGATAAAACGCAAAACGTCTTTCGCGCTGAGTTCGTTATTCGCTCGAATGTGCACCAAGACAGCTGTGTTCGCGGATCGCCTACAAGTAGGTTAACGCACGAGATTTGAAATCGTTATTGCCGATAAACAATTCGCGGTATATTCGCATATTCCCATTGCCCGGGATGCATTCCCCGGAGGCTTCGGCTAATCGAACGCGTTCGTTCGACTATCGACTTTCACGAGGCAAACAGCGGGCTTTCCAATTTCGTTTTTCTTGTTTTTACTCTTTTGTAATAATACAGGCGCCCACCTGAACGCTTTCGTACCTATTTTTCTCTTAATTTCAATTTACATAATGTTCCTCTTTCGCGATGTCGTATTCCGGAGTTAACCAACACGGCGCGCAACGGCGTACAGTTACGTGTATATATATTCTCATCGATTCTGCATATTTTATATGTTTGCGGGGGACACCTGCGCCTTTATAGGATAGAATCTCACTGGGGAAGCACACTGTATACCCGGCAACTATTGCCTCTTACGGATTAGCAGTTAGCCATTAAATAACGCCGATAACAGGCAATTTACGAGGTCGTTAAAGCCGAGCGACCTATTGCCAAACGATTTTCGATAGCTCCAGCGCGACGTGACACCTTGGCGTAAGGGGAGGGGGTGGGGGGTAGCAAACGCGAACGTAGAATTGCCGCACTCTCACTTGCCTCGAGTGCGTAAGCTCGACAGCCGTCGAGTGGTACACCGGCATAACTATCCGTGTACTAATACGCCAAGTGCTCTCGTATTACCCGCATCGAGTACTCGACAAAACTAAGGAGACACGGATATAACTATAACGTTCATCAAGCCGGTGAGATGAGATCATTAGTTGTGCAGAGGTAAATCGTAGGATGAGAGAGCATATCAGCCAACAAAGCGGCGATAATACTAAAACATTAATTAGCGATAGTTTTTAGATTTTGTGTAGATATATGTACATTAAAACGACATGCATGAGAACAACGGTTGGAAATAAAGGGGTAGGAGAACAGTGGGGCGAAATGGTCATCGGCGAAAACCGGGGAAATTGCTGAGAAAATATTTGACGTAATGTTTAACAAAACTTCGGATAAGACTTTCGAAAATGGGGGTTGCGCGTCTTTTTTTATTCAACCCCTCGCGTATAGGTGACGTAAATATATATACGTCCGGCATTTTTTACCAATAAATACCTTAAAACGGTGCGTTTAACTATAAAAACTTGTGAAAAAATTCTGAAAAAAATTACAGCGTATTCCCGAAATGTCGTTTTTTGGTGATCCAAAGAAAAATTTTTTATGCCTTTTCGCATAAATGTTACGAGCAAAATAGACCAACGTTACCGGCGGCCGGGTAAAAGTCTCCCGTACGTGAAGAGCTAATAGTTTTTTTCTTTTTCAAATTTTATCTCAATTCTTTCAGTTTTTTTATGTAATCTAAAATTTTTAAAAATTCTGATTTTCTTTAAAATTTTATCTCTGATTTTTTTAATAATTCCTGTATAATTATGTGTCCGGTTTCCACCGCTTTACCCTGTCGAGAAAATCAGAGTGTAAAGTCGGATATTCAAGTCGCTCGTATCTTTGTTGGCTATGAAAGCATCAAGAGGAGGCTAATCATATCTTGTCAGCGGTATAATACTATATGCCGACCGAGTTACCACGGTAAATGCGCGAGATTCTGCAGTACAAATTGTTGCGAGTAGGTCAGCTTTAACGCGGGGAATCGGCGTAGGGTCGTCGAGGCAAGAAAGAGGGTTAGACAATTCGTTGAACAGTGTACACACCACTCACAATTAACGACTGAAATCGCGATAACGCTCTCGCGTAATTAGCACGAATAATTGAAGCATTGTTCTGGTGTGTGTGTGTGTGTCTCGGCGACTCGGAGTACTCGACAAAATCATAATACTTCTATGTACAATTAAATTAATTGGAGAAAAATGTAATATTTCAGAACCGGAAAATACTTCGGATTAGGCAACGGAAATGTGTAAACTACCGAGTAATCATTGAAATTTTTCGATCTAAATAAAAACAAAAAATTGTTAACTTAAAGTCGCAGACAAGTTATGGGGACTTTTTGAAAAACCGAATAATGAAATTTCTTTCGCGATTTACGAATCGTCAGATCTTCAAGTGTTTTTGTTCGGTGAAACAAAACGTCGTAGATTTCTCTGTACCGTCTACAACGCAGAAAAGTATATAGATATGTATAGATATATACATCGAGTAATTCAGCCTGTGGGTTTACCGCGTCACTTTATTGTTGTTTCCTTGCGAATATTAGTTTGCACCTATGATGAATGCTCCGGATCGGGGTGGGTAAGGCGCTCGGAAAAGTCGAGCTCGCGGCGTTAACGGAAACAAATGAAAAACCGTCCATCATCCGTCTGTAGCAGGTTCGCAATTCCTCGACGGTGCGGGGGATGTCGGGTTCCTGCGCCTTTTCACTTCGTCGCTTCTGCGCCATTGCGACATTAGCACCAAAGAATTTTCCTCAGTTTGCATTTTTCTTTCTCTCCGCTTTTCTCGTAGTTCACCACACTATGGCACGCGACATAACAAAATGTACCGAAGTACAATACCGCGAAAGGCAATGTGTTCCTTTCTCTTTCGGTATTTCATTGGCAACTTTTGTTTCCCCTTCAATTTTACGTCTTCGATTCTCAGAAAAGGTTCTTCTCAAACACACGGTTCAGTGTCACACTTATTATAAAAAAAAGAACCAATAAAAGTCATTCTTATCCTGAGATCGACGTGAGTTTGAAAAATGTTAGTGTCTTAACACATTTATATGTATACCACAGTAGATATCTGAATTGATTCACTTTCGTCTCTGTATATCGAAAATACATGTGATTTTCGATATATTCTCATTTTTAAGTCCCGACTGCTCGCCATCGATTTAAAAAATTGTTGCGAAATTATTTTCAGCGAAATAATTATGTACGCAAAACTTCGAAATTTTCTTTCATTTCATTTTTTTTTAATCTGCAAATATTGCGTGTAATTTATATATTTTTAATGAGTTCTTGGAGCGAAGAGAAAATCATTTTTTGTCTCTCTGCAGACGGGTAAAGTAGGCAAATAGGTAGATGGGGTAGAAAACTGTACATAGTTGAGAGAACAGTTCAGAGAGAAGCCTTAAGGGAGGAGAAGGCAATCCAGTTGGCCGACGGCCAGCCAAACTTGTACTTTATTCTATGTACACTTGTCGGTATATAGTAGTGTATCCCTTTAATATCTATCACGGACTTTGATATATTGTTTCACTATTATCGCGATGTAAAATTGCCAACTGCCTCGCGATAGTTTTGCTGGTCGGCCTTTGCCGGTCGATCAACGCGTTTCACGGTGGTAGTCAATTTATTAAGGAAAGAAAACGACGACACCCAATGGGTATTGGAAAAAAGAGATGCATTTCGTCGAAAATTCGTGCCGTGCAACGGGAACACGATGATAAAATGAAACACGGAGAGCGTGTTGTGTCGGGATGGGAGGTAACGCGCATTGATGCAATATCCCAATGTCCCTGAAGTGCTCGTCGTTTGTCTCCATTTGATACACGCAACGCTCACCTATTCCAGATATATCTGTTGCTACTAACGACTATTCTGTCTCTAATATCAATATTACGCCGTAAAATATTTTACCTCTCGATAGAACGGACGGCACGCATGTGCAATCGCTGTTCCCAATGCTACAATCTATAGCGATCGTGATATTTAATTAGCAATTGAGTTTTAAAGAAATCGCGAAAAGATTAAAGTTTTCACATATTTACGTTATTGTTTTTTTCTTAAAAAAAAAATGTTCAAAATGTATCACAGCGTTGAAAAATGAAAATTATGCTATTTATAACTTGAGAAATTTATCACGTATATTACGAGATCAATACTTCTTGTTTCGTTAAAATCTCTATGAAATATATGCATTCTTTTTACGGGTTTAAAATTACCTTGAATTTGTGGGTTTAACATTTGCGATATGTTACAGTGTAAGCTGTAGACAGCGAATTTTCGTGGCAATAACGATGGCGGAGGCGGTAACACGTTCGTGTACCTTATTCTCAACCTTTTTCCACAGATGAAAGGCTCCCATCGTATGATGGATTTTCTCTTTTCACCGGAGATGATGTACACGTAATAACTCAATCCTCGAAGGGCACTATACGCTCGAGTGCACAAAAATCGACGCGACTTTCGTTACTCTCGCTCTCAAAAATGTTCTCCCAAATTCAATGCCTCTGGCATCACATTCGTACGTTGTCCGTCGTATTTTAGTTAATTTATTCATTACGGATCGATATTTAATTAACTTGGGTAGTTTCTACCGCAATTATATCTGCGATCCTTCCTACCGAAGCCGCCGCGCTTCCATCGATATCATACAGGTTAACAATCACTTCCGGATGTGTCATTAATGCGAAAAAATTAATACTCCGCTGTGTCACGGACGGTCATTGACTCGAGAGTTAGGCACACGTCGCCGTGAGCTCGTAAATAATGTTAAAAAAAAAAGAAAACTGAGATTACACATCGTGTATAGAGTACATCGTACATCGTACATCGAAGAGCCGAGAACCGAGGAGTTATGGAGGAGAGTCTTCGATATCATTCGAGCATCTAACATGCACGGCAAGAGAAAGAAGAATAGAAAGTGGCATAAATCACAAGTTCGAAGGCCTACTCCGCGACACTTGCGACACTCGCGATATCTTCCTGTACACTGCATGCAAGCAGAATCGATATGCGACCCACTATCGATGATGTACTTTCGAGTATCATAGCTTTGATAATGGACCACCGTAAACTAAAGTATCTCGCGAGAGGAAAAACGAAATTCCAGAGTTCCGATCGTAACATTGTTCAGCTACATAACGTATTTTAGATAGCCACATAAAAAAAATATATAAAAGTATATTAAAAAAAAATATTAAAAAATATATTGATATATATTTTTATTATTATTAATATGTTTTCGTCGGAAAATTGTATATAACACGAAAAATAAGATTATTTCTCGATCCTCATGCGAATATTCATATAAAATATTGGACTTCGAGTAAAACAAGTGATGGATCCGTATAGTCAGAAAAATCACATCTAATATAAAAATTACGATTGTCAATAACTAAACACATTTCTATGTTTGGGAACAGTGATTTTTTGTATTTTCACAGTTCAGAGTTTTCAGAGCAAAAAAAATTCAAAATGTCTTGCAATATTTTTTACGTCACATCGAAGGGTTAACATTTTTTAAAAATATATACGAAGCATTTTGTTCTCAAAATTATGAAGATTTTTTATTCACAATATTCCCCTCGTGTTTCCTTCGCCTCTTCGTCCTCTCGGGCATAAAGCACGCGAGAAAAGTTATAAAAAGTTGAATCGTAACTCGCAATGAAAACGTATGGCGCTTTGCGCGATTTCATTTTTCCATCCGTTCGCTCTCACCGCAGCCCCGGACGCTGCGCCGTACCGACATTCTTATTCCTTCTATTTTGTTCATTCATTTCTGGCAGAGTCGCAATTGTATTTGCTGCAGCGTGCATCTCGCTTCAGCGGACTGCCGAGAAAACAAGCGAATGCGCACGAGTAATATTTACAACGGTTTGTCTTGACATCCACTTTCTTATTTACTCCAAACGCGCGAACTCTCGATAGCAATGCGTTCGCCAACGAGAAACGACATATAGCAACGAAATACAAAAAATACTCATAAATAGTAAAAAAAAAAAAAAATTAATTAAAAACTGACATCGAAGTGTTCCAAGAAATAACAAAACGCATTTTGACGCAGCCAAGCAAAATAGTTGATCTTGCAAATGCACCACTGCAACTTGAAGAATTGCCGAAAAATCACGACACGATTGCGCAAGTCCAGCATCGGGTGCGAGGAGGGATGAGACAAAATCGGCGAACCGGAAGAACTTCGTGAACGTATATATCGCGATCCTTTGCGAGAGTTGCGCCAAGTAATTTAGATTATCAGGATGGCCAGAATAGAATGGCGAGGCGGCATTATGGGTCGTAAACCACGTCTCCGCCTCGTAAAGTGGGTTCATCTCTTTCTCCGGCAAAGTGGAATAACGACCAATTGCTCCGCGATACATTTGTTCTTTATCGCAATTTTTCCATTGTCTTTTCTTATCCCGAAAAATGCTTCTACGGTTTTTTATTCCCCCGAGTAACGAAAAATCTAAAGAACGCGACTTTGTCGTTTTTCCAGATGTTTTCTTTACGCGTGGAAATTGACGCTGATTGGCTATTGTGTCGATATAATGAAAACGAAACAGAGGCTTTGAAAAAATCTGGCAAAACGACAATAAAATGTTAAATAAGTTGGAAGAGCGGCGGATTCCTCGAGCGACGGGACCACCCGCGTACCGTAGGACGCGTTTGCCGCTACAGAGAGATGCGATCGATCCCGTTGATCGATCAACACGTCGACGCTGCAAGACGAGAACGAATAGGCCGAAGAAGGTGAGCGATAGTGAAAAGACGAAGAGTACCTTATCTTTGCTTCTTCGTTGTTTCAATACATCGGGTTTTTTTTTTTTTTATTTTTTTATTGCCGCCTCTATCTCTCTACGGTTCCTTGTTTTTCTCGTACGTTAGCAAGAATAAAAAAGTGATCGTGCATATTTATTTTTTTTTTAATAATTAACGACTGCCCGATCGGGCAAAAGACGAAATCTACGCGTTTCATTCAGATTCCGTAATTTTTTCCGGTCTACGAAATAAAGAAAGGGTCAAGTCGCGATTTTATAATCCAAGTTTCGTTCCCGGTGTTGTTCGACTGCCGATCCAAGCAGTTGAAACTCTCGCACAGTAGCCGCACACAATCGTGGGGTTGTGGTCGTGAAACAAACTACAACGGCGAAGAACAAGAGGAGGAACGGAGGTGCGGGGGGAGCGCACGGGAGGAACACACGAGAACGAAGCCTTAAGAGACGACTGAATCTATGATACCGATGCTTATTCAATGCCTGTCGAATGAATAATGGGCTGCTAGTGAAATACGCCGAGACATAAATATTGTATCTGGAGCGCTATATATTACACCCTTCCTCCGTCGATTCTCGTTCGTCGTCTCTCGCTCTATTGCGTCTACTCTCTTCCTTCTATATCTCATGGCATGCGCACCCCTATCGAATGCATTATTCTGTTTCTTCTCTTGCTCTCGCTTGCTCCGGCACTTCCACCCAATCATCCATCTCTTCCCTCCTCCGTGTCTGCGTGTGTCAAAACCCACTGCTACATGGTTACACACCGCTACCACGAGGCTTCGACTACCATAGAACTTGGTCTCGAGCTATCCGATCGAGATTGTTGCCATGGGAATGGCCGACTGCCACGATGCAGACGACCGATTCTCGTTCCTTACACCGATTTTTCTGCAAACTCCTCGAGAAACTCTGCGATCCGCCATTTCATAATTGCCAATGTAGGCAAATACCCCAATTGAAATTGTCGGTAGGGAATACCGATCGCGAGACTTTGATTGCCATAGAACTTTATCTCGAGCTATTCGACCGAAATTTTTGTCATGGGAATAGCTAATTGCCACGATCCAGACGACCGGTCCTCATTCCATGTGCCGATTTTTCCGCTAACTGCTCGAGAAACTCCACGATCCGCCATTTCATAATTACCAATGTAGGCAGATACCCCAATTGAAATTGTCGGTAGGGAATACCGATCGCGAGACTTCGACTGCCATAGAACTTGATCTCGAGCTATTCGATCGAAATTTTTGTCATGGGAATAGCCGATTGCCATGATGCCGACGACCGGTCCTCATTCCATGTGCCGATTTTTCCGCTAACTGCTCGAAAAACTTCGCGATCCGCCATTTCATAATTGCCAATGTAGGCAGATACCCCAATTGAAATTGTCGGTAGGAATTTATTAAAAAAAAAAATCGGTATCCCGAATACCGACCGTGAGGCTTCGACTGCCATAAAACTTAATCGCCAGCTATTCGGTCGAAATTTTTGTCATGGGAATAGCCGATTGCCACGATGCAGACGACCAATCTTCATTCCATGTACCGATTTTTCCGCTAACTGCTTGAGAAACTTCGCGATCACCTCGTCATTGCATAATTGCTAATGTAGGCAGACACCCCAATTGAAATTGTCGGAAGGAATTGATTACATAAAAAAAAAAATCATTATCCCAAATACCAACGGAAGTGAAGAGATCGAGGAGCCCGAAGCGAGACAGTTCACGGTCCCCGACTCAATCTACTTTTATACTTCCATCTCACCATCTTCTTCTTCTTCTTCTTCGTGCGTATTTCCGAAAACTTTCACGTAGGAATTTATTAAACTTCGGACCAAGTCGCTTAACAAAGTTTCGCACACCGGCGAGATGTACGCGACGGCACGACGGAGAAAGGAGAGGATAGAAAATCGAGGGTTGAAGGAGAGTGCGAAAGAGAGAATAGGCAAGTTACTTTCTCAAAGAAATAAAAGTTAATGGAGTTCTCAAACCTTCGTCTTCTCATTCGCTTGGTCTCTTTCTATCCTTTCTATCCTTTCCTCCCTCCACCCTCCTCGCTCGGCGTATAACTTGAACCAAAGTTATTATATCTTCATTTACTATTGGCTATCATCTGAAATATTTCCGACTTTACGTTTTTTTTTTTTTTCAAAGTATTTTTTCTTCATTTTTTTTTTCTTGTTTTATGATTCAAGATTCGTGGACACGCGGAAAATCGGTAACGATCGCGTACCGATCAATCTATAATTCAAAGAAGATATTGCATCATGCGATTGATAATTAGCCTCCGAATCGCTAGTCTTACGATTTCTTCGAAATTGGATGGCGGAGGAGCTAATTTTTTTCCATTAAGGTTACGCACACAGTCGTTTCAACGAATCGTTACGAAACTCGAGCACTAAATAAACATTACGGAGGCCCCCGCGCGAGACGACAACAACGACGATTTACTCGCTCGCTTCGTTCCCACACCGGTACGCGCATACGCGTCGATGAAATATGAGGAAAAGTGTGTCAGTCGTTGAATCTTTTATACGCAATTTAATAGTTGTAACGGTGTTTTTGAGTCGTATAACGTTTAACGTTTGAAAAGAAATATACTATAAGTCGAAGATGATAAAACAGAAAAAAAAAGGAATACGCGATAAGTAAAGTTTACATAAGTATATGTTGGTTCGACAAGACTCATTCGGATAACATATACGTTATGTGAAATTTAATATGTTCTCCTTGAAGTGCGCGGGATGCATTATGGCAAAAAGAACGGTAAGGGGGTGTGGTGAACGACATGGTAAAACGCAGGCACTTTGCCGCGTAAATCAAGTTCTCAGCGATAACGCAAAGTTTATGTAGCTATATGTGTCTGCATGAGGCAAGTTTGGTAAATTTCTTGCAACCCTCT
This sequence comes from Buathra laborator, assembly GCA_934046635.1. Taxonomy (NCBI): domain Eukaryota; kingdom Metazoa; phylum Arthropoda; class Insecta; order Hymenoptera; family Ichneumonidae; genus Buathra; species Buathra laborator. The sequence goes on from OW203897.1 coordinate 11,790,534, forward strand.
CCCGGCTCTCTACGGTCGTAATCTTTACGTTGCCGTAATTAATCGCTTTAAATTTCAACGATCTCACCTTTATATCGTCGTAACTCATTTGGGGCGTTTGGTTGGGACGTTTTCTCAGTGTTAGGTATGTACTATTATTATTCAATGATTTGCGAACGCGTAATATGCGTTTACGCATAAATAAAACTTATTTTTAAGCCATTTAGACGAACCACAACCTGCGATCGTTTTTTTTTTTTATTCCGATATTATTAATACGATAATAACAATAATAGTTATTATTATCATTAATAAATTAATAATCCGCGACACATTGAGGAAAAAAATTATTTATAATTAACAAATGTATCGTTCGATATAACGAAATAAATGTTCACTTATTGTGAACAAATATCAGTCGAATCAATTTAAATAAACAATTTTTTATTATTTCATTCTTTTTTAGACGAGATTTTTTTTTTTTTGGTGCACTATGGCATTCTATCGACAATTGGTGATGTCACGAAGAAATTTTCTCATTTCGATTTTGGATCTTTCATTTTTAACTCTCTATCGTTGATCCATATGGTTGAGTGTTCTCTTTTTTTTTTTTTCTCGTCTACTCTTATGTCGATTCTCTTTGGTCGACACAAGGTGTTCCGGGTATATTACTCGCGCCCTTTTTTTCCTTTCCACTCTTCTCCCGTACTTTCTCATTACTCGCGGTGATGAAAGTAATTGACGTTAATGCTACTCCCCCTCTCCTCCCTGTCTACGGCTCTTCTCTTCACGAAGCCTGTTCTCCGATCAAACGCTCTACCTACAGTCGACCCTATACACAATTTAGCCCGAGGCTGTTGCGAAAGTATATTATAGTCTCGTTGTACATTGTGGAAACACTTACCTCGCGCTATTAAGCTTTCCACGATTATTATAGTATTTTTCAAAGGGGGGGGGGCGACCCCCCCTCGCCAATCAAGTCAAACCCAAGGGGATAAAAATTGATCGATTCTTGTCTCGTGAGACTCACCAGAAACACAGAAAGAAAAAAAAAAAAACATATTCAATGAATCGTGACGATGAAGAAAATGATAATAACGTTTGGAATTCTCCGATGCCGCGGACGGTAAAAAAAAAATACATTGTGCTAATTAAGGACGCGGAATGATCCCTCCGCGTCTATCTTCTCGTTCACCTTCTTCGTCGTCAAAGATTACCCGGGCGTATACTTGGTTAGCAGAGCTTTCCTCATTAACACCTATCGAAACGATCTCGTCGGGGTTTACGGTATGAAAAAAAATTATTTAACTAGTGTACGTACAACAAGAGCGCACAAGTAAAATGGTGCCTATCGGAGAGTAGATTATAGAAACACGCCGAGGAAGAAGAAAAAAAAAATCAAAAAAAATGGAAAGGAAAGAGGTCACCGATCGCGAGGATCGATAAAATACTTCGTTGCTACATTCGCTATGTTTCTCTTGCTGCATGGAAAGGTAGACGACAACACTCTTGCAACGATGGACAATTAGCTCCATCGGCAGTCACACGGTATTCTTGGCTAATCGATTCTCCTCTGTCATACTGTGCAACAATACTCGTTGGAAAGGAAACAAAAAGTAACTCGACACGATCGCGTTTCGAAACAAGCTGACCATTGGACCGAACGTTCGATTGCGAGCTTCGAGTTATCATGGATCGAACCATTTTTCGTGCAGTTTTTTCATACGATCGACAAATTCACGTTTTTCTTGACTATCGCACATGAATTCAGTGGCGAAAATTCCTCTATGGAAACATATAAATATATACCGATCTTCCGATAAACTTTTTTTCCATAAGGGATTGTGATTGTTGGCAATTCTATTGTGAGACAGCAAAGCAATGAGTTTTCGTGTAAATCAAATTTAAAAAGATGTCTTGTTGCTTCAATGCACAGAGTGACCACATTTCGACATCGAATGTAAAAAAAAAAGAAAAAAAAAAAAGACGAAATCGAGATAAAAAGAGTTCAATTCTCGATTGTTCCGCAAAAGGCTTTGACGTGTCCTTCTCGCGAAAGGAATTTTCCACGTCTATTGTAGCTTAGCAAGGGAGGCGGAAACGCCTCTGCCTCACTTCTGCTTCCGCTGTGCCTCAACCTTGAATAATGGAAGGGGTCTCATGCGAAATTCATGTCCAATTTAGACGCTCGGTTAATTTACGATCGGCAAAGAAGTTAAAAGTTCCAAGCGGCGATTCTCCCGTACGCGGCGTTTCGCACGCTTCCTTCGCCTCGTATCCGTTGTTCCGTTTGTTCTCGTATTCTCGTGAATCAATTTTTTTTAAAGTTCAATTGAAAAAAAAAAAAAAAAATACTATCGTTACAGTCTCTCAGGGAATGTCTGTAAATCATACTGACGTCTAAGTCGCCATTCAGTGAGTCAGTTACTTACATAACGATATTACGCGGCCGCATAACCGATCACCAATCGCTGATCGCCAATGAACCAAACTGAATCAGACTCCGTTCGATTGATTAATAAACATTTTTTTTTTCTTTCCTAATCTGTATTTTGCATCTGCTTTATAGTCTGTGTTAAATTCTACTTTGGTATAATAAAAAAAAGGGTCTCGTTGTTTTCGTTATTTCTCTCGTTGATGCCGTTCCAAGATATCTCAGCTGGATGATGATGAAAAAACAACAACGACAACAACATTTCTATATAAATCGAAACAATAGGAACGCCGATGGAACAGTTGCGTCCGCCTCCCCCCCCCCCCCATCCCCCACCCCACCCCTCTCCCCATCTATTCCCGCCGACTTCGTTGCTTCGATCGTTCCGCCATGCAACCTTCGATTTATCTCCCAATCGCCGTTCGTGAGATCGGAAAGATGTTCGATCTGCTTTGTCCCTTTCCTTTCACTGACCCACTCATCTGGTCTCTCCGCTGACGGCTTTTTGTCGAGCAGTTTCGTACGAACTTAGACTCATTTTGATTCTTTTCCTGCTGCTTGTAGCGCTTTCGATTAACATAAACATGAGAGGGAATAGAAGACTCATCCGGCATTCTCCCCGTTGCAACGAAATATTTATCTCTTTCTCTCTGATGTCTCTCGTTCTGAAAACGCTTTTTTCCCGTCTCGCAATCACAATGTTGGGAGTAAATATGAGTTATTTTTTCGATGATATCGTATCTTTCGTTCCATTTTTAATCACGCATACGAATAATGAAATAATAAGATTAAAGGGTTCAACATCCTGATGATTCGAAAATAGACTCAAATTTTTTTTATATTTTTTTTAACTATATAAGAAGTAATGAAATTATTTTTTTCACTGAAAAATACATGTATTCGGAGCTAAAAAAAAAATCAACTGAACTCTGAAACTTCCGAGCAGATGTATGAAATGGAAACAAGGGATGAATTACGTACGTTTTATCGATCGGCGTTATTCTGAGTTACTCTCCGTTTGTCATTAGACTTATCCACTGCACACAGTATACATTTGATTAGTTGCTAACTGAAACTTTTGGATAGCAGTATAGTACTAAACTCGATTACAGGGTTGTAATTTCCTGACGAAAAGCAACGAAGTGGATAGACTGAGTCAATTAAATTGGTTATAAGAAAGCGGCATAGACGGTAAATAAGAAGGAGACGCCGAGAGGAAGAGATGGGAATCGGTATGGCGCTCAACCGTCGTTGAGTTCTAATTAGTGTCATCGATCGAGAGAGTTGAATCCACAGGGCGGATGATTTACCGTCGAGAGTTGCGTAATTACTCTCGTTTGCAGAAACGTTTGCGTAGTTTCACTACGTTCACTCGTACTAAACTTCACTTGTATAATACCTATCCATAGCGTACGTATTTCGCAAAGATTCCAACATTTAATAGTTACTGCGAGTGAATATCATGCGAAGAGAATAAATCGTATCGAAATCACGAAGGATATGGTATCATTTTTTTTTTCGATGTTTAAATGGAATGCGAAGTTGATGCTTAACAAAAGAAGGGTAAAAAAATGATTTTTCTTATATCCATAAAAATGCTCGTCTAATGCAACCAAAAAAATTGGATGATGCTGTGATAATTATTATCGGCTTTTAAAGATGAGGACAATTCTGTTATCAAAACTTGAGGTTTGAATCACACGAGGCTCACGTGAATTTCTCTACTCTCTTAGTTATATGAATTAAGGCACAAGTTTTGCGCACTTTCCTCACTCGAAATTAGCTTCCCGGGTAAAGTTTTGAGCAGCTTGATTATAATACAAATTACTAATGCAAATCTCTTTTCTCGTGTCTCCATCCCAGAGATTCGAGTGTGCAGCGCGGCGTCGACAGCGCCAGCGAGAGTGCATCACGTGGACAAAGGACGCGGAAACGAATTATATAAACGGAAGAACAAAAGAGATTCGAACGAATCGATTATTACGAAACTTTCATCGCTCTCTCTTTTACACGTTTTCCTGGAGAAATTCAATAGTTGTTAAAAAAAAAAAAAAAAAAAAAAAAAAAAATATTCATTTAATTTTCTCCAATAGTTTTCAAGGAAAAAAAATGAAAAATTTGATTAGTTTTTCGAACTGCCAGGTAGATAAACGCCTGGAATAAATGGCAATTAAATTACGTAGATGACCAGTGGAGAAACTCTCATCGAAAAAATAATTGATTAAAAACAGAAGAGTACTGGAATATTATAGGTTGACAGTGATAAGTAAAAGCGGTCTATGCGACACTCTCCCATTTAATTTCGCATGTAATATGCGCCTGCATCGTTAACCTCGAACACCGATCGATGGATCACCATGATCCGCTCCAGCAGCATCAGCACGAGTGCCTCGTACAGAGGAAAGACCGGGTATAGAGAAGAAACAGGAGCAGCTTTCTTCAACATCCAATTAAATCCTCCTGCCGCAAAATGATCGTTACGGTATCCTTTTGCAGCATTTACATAAATAATGATTTTCTCTCTCCCCGTAACCGAACGAACGAGTAGAAGAGCTCCACCGGCGTCACTAATGTTTCTATTCCTTCTTCTCGCGTTCGCGTACACGACTACGATGCGGTCAACAACGGTTAGCACGTGTACGCGAATCTGATATCTACTTGTTTCTCCTCTCCGATCGTTCGAAAGCAATTACGTAAAATCATTGGCGATAACTGACTATCAAGAAGAATATCATTAATCCTTCGAGAAACAGATATATGATAATAATTCTTCAATCAATCAGCTAAAGAATGACGATAAATGACTTTTCAAATGGGAAAAAAAAAAAAAAAAAAAATCCGAACAATCATTAAAGCAGAAAATAATTGAGACCACCAGCGAGAAACACAGTGTCGGGTATAAAGTGTTTAATATCGTAGAGCCTCTTCCTATTATATTCCAACTTCGGCTCCCTCAATCTCCGAAGGAGTTTCTTAAGCCTATTAAACAAGATTTAATTAAACTTTCCTCGCACTTAATTGGAATTATTCGGGAGAGACGCCGGACGTTTAATTGGCTATGCCGGTGTGCCGCCGCTGATGCGAAGCGACGAGACGATATTCGACGAGCGAAGCGCCCGGTGAAGCTTCGATAATAAATCATCGATTGCATTTCCCAGTTCGTCGATCCAAACTATCGCGATATATCGAATAATTTAAGTTCGAGACAAGTGAAACGGGTCGACGTCAAAATTTTGGGAAATTTCTCAACGATAAATCGTAATTAAGTATTCGGAAAGCCAAAAAAAAAAAAATGCAAGCATCACTTGCCGTTTTTTTCCGTATTTCTGAATACGTTTCGGGTCTGAAAAGACGCATACGGTAGATTTGAATGTGGGTAATAATCGTGAAGACGGGATAATGCAAAGAGAACACAAGTTCACGTAGCGGTTGGAGAAAACCAAGTGCTTATGTATTCACGTACTGCTGACTGGCGCGGGGCTTTGAAGAAAAAATTTAATCGGTTCTACGTCTCTGGTAGATCGAGAGCACAGCCGTGCGGAATAGAAAGTGGTTACGTACCTTAAATGGAGTATGGGGTCGTCGTCGTCGTCGTCGTCGTCTTCGAAACCTCGTCGAACAAGTAGGAACAAGAAGAGAAGAGTAACCACAAAGTAATAGATGGAACAGCTTAGATAGAGGCGAAATAAAAAGAGAAGTGGGATGAAGCTTGAGCTATTGAATAAAAGAGGCAAAGCGAATGGCTCCATGGAAAATAGTGAACGAGAATATTCGTCCCGCTATACAATAGATACAGCGACACAATACGATAACCATTAGAGATTCATATTATTGTGATTAGCATCGAATTTCGAACCATGGATCGCGAACATCAACGATCGAAAATCAGATGATTCGAGAGCTTCGCGACAAATTTCGAACGATGGATCGCGAACATCAACGATCGAAAATCAGATGATTCGAGAGCTTCGCGTCAAATTTCGAACGATGGATCGCGGACATCAACGATCGAAAATCAGATGATTCGAGAGCTTCGCGTCAAATTTCGAACGATGGATCGCGAACATCAACGATCGAAAATCAGATGATTCGAGAGCTTCGCATCGAGAAAATCAATGCGGAACACTACAAAAATCTACAATTTTCAGGTTTTATCCCCAAAAGTCTGCCTCTGGATATTCATTGTATTTTTTTTTATCGACTCGGCGCGTAAGTTTGCGAACCGATGCGCGCGTTTTACGTGACCTGAAGTTGGCTTTGCTACGAAAAGGTGCAAATGGAATGCGGAACTTCAATGCAAATTTCTCAAAATTTGTCGAAATGTTATTTTTTTAGTGACATTCAGCAAACTACGATAGGCGAATCCCCTAATAGCGATAAATATTTCATGCGACAAACTCGCGACGTTCGTGAGTAATAATACAAGGGAAATCGAAAGGGTAAGAGAGAGGGGGAGCAAAACGATTCGTCGCCGGACAGATAAAAGAGGGGGAGGAAAAAAAAAAGTGAATGAAAAGAGCGGTGTACGGGACCTCCCTTCGGGCAAACAATGAGTACAATGTCCGGTGGATCGTTAGGCGCTCTTCTCGTTCAACCCCGCGATCAGTTCGATACTTAATTGGCTCACGGACGGACTCATTTCGCTAACGAGCCGATTCTCTCTATAGTATAAACGCTGTGTGTTTTTTTTTTTTTTCCGTACATTTTTTTTTTTTTTCTTTTTCTTTAAATCTTTCATCTCGTATCCTTTCGGTCGCTCTTTGTCTGTCCGACTTGGCTTTCCCAGATTGAGATTCGCCAAGTCAATGAAAAAAACAAATATATATATAACTATATATATATTCACGTAGAAGCTGGTCGTTAACGAAAGTACCGAGCATTGTTTATGCACGAGTTTACACTAATTGGTAGTTGAATACTTGCCACATTGTTGCCAGGCTTCGTTTCGATTCGCTATACCCTTATCGCGTACCTAACTATTGACGAAAATCATTTCGTTGAGAACCTCTGACAGTGAGGCGTTTTTCTCTCTCATAGGACAGGAGGAGAGCTTCGTACTGTACGCACATACATACATATACGCCCCGGTACAGCGAGAGAATGAGCCGAGGGGTTCAATTTGTATATGATAAATATGCAGGGGCTGTTTTATGAAACGAGATATTCTTTTCTCTCGGTGAACCCATCGTGTAGGTTTTCTTCCTCTTTCCTGACTTTCTCGCTCCCTCTATTCATTGCGCGATCGCTATGCTATGCTATATCGCGTGCCCCGAGTGCCCCCGAGCGAATTGCCATATTTCCAACATCTAATAAGCGCGTGCATATAGTCATTCTGAAATTGGAAATGCCAGGAAACGTAGTACTGGTAGGATGTACGTTAGAAATATACGCAGGTCTCTCACTCTCTTCTGGAACGATGAGCCGACTACAATTATTCTCACGCAAATTCTCACGAGAACCTCGCAAAATTAAATCTCCGTCAGGACGATTATATCCCCGAGTCGACGTCCCATTTCGACATTCTGTGTCCCTAAATCTCTATAGTCAATTTTGAATTATACAATGGGTTTCTAACTATAGAATTTTATATAGGAGTTTCTAAGAAATTGTAGAGTTCATGGAAACTCCCCGCGGGGACGTTGAATTTGTCTGATTTTGAGACACTCGGATCTTTCACGTGATCGCGCACCAACGTAGTATAATTTATCTATCGCAATCGTAATTCAACATTTCTCTCGATCCCCGGGATCGCCGCGAAATCGCTAACCGCCGTCGAATCGCTGCGGGCAAATTTTAACGTTCTTTGTTTTGCTGGTTATGCATTATCGACAATTGGATTCTGAAAATGGTGTGTTTACTCTTTATAGGTCGACGGGAATAGGATTACTCATCCCATCAACAGCCAATTCTCGCGGAAATTTATATTTTGAGGATATATGCAAATGTATAAAAATAAAATTATATCAACGAGTATATTGAAAATAATGTGGCGATCTGTTATATCTATAATATCATAAAAATGTATATAAAATATTCAACAGACATATAAAATAAATTCGAAATATATGAGAAAAAAATAAATCACCAAAATGACTTAAATTTTTTTAGTCGTTTTTTGAAGCGACTTTATTATTCCCGTAATTGCGGTTCGCGATGGATATTGTCCTCCATACTCTCGTGGAAATATATATATTAAAAATATATGCAAAAATATACACTTAATTACATTTTGCAAATTTATTCCCGAAAAAAAGTTGGTAAAGTCTTGTAGAAAAGTTTGAAAATTTCGACACTCAATAACGAATAAATCTTTCGATTACAATATGTGAATATTAATCTTTTTTTTATTACAATTTCTGTACCTTTTGCAAATTTTTCGAAAAAAAAAAAAAAAAATCACATTAAATTTGCAAATATTTTTTCGGCGTTTTTTTGAAAATCCTGTATCAGAAATATTAATTTTACATTGCCAGAAAGTCGTTTCTACAATATCGTAAAATTTAAAACGTCCCGTGAATTCCATCCAAAAAAAACAGAAAAGAAAATAAACTCAATTCCAAACCGCACCTTTTCGTATCGATGTAGCGGAAGAGGTATGCGATAAAGGCATCAACTGAATTCATTTTAATTCGTAAGATAAAACGGCTGTTGGTATTGTGATTAGTATTATGAGGGGCGTTATTATTACAGTAGAGATCACGTTTGAGATTAATAGTTACGTATACGAGAGAGAAAAGGACGGAGGGGCGCTATGTTGCCAACATTGTTCGAGTATTATAGTTTCACGCTGACGACCAAGATAACTCTCTGCCAGTGACTCAACGGAACATTGGAAGCAGACCCGCTCCGCAAGGATTGTATAATAAGAGAACTCCGGCAAATCGAGCGTCGAGCGAGCGACAAACATGAATAGATACGTGAAGATACACACAGGCAAACATAGACATCCATACATCGAACACAGAAAGAGTGCACACTGCATAAAGTATACAGATAAGAGAACTGTATGCAGGGAACGGATTCTTAAACCGAAACAATGACTAATTGTTCCCTCGGCGCGTTTCCCACATCCCCTCTCGCGCGGCACTCTCTCTCTCTCCCTCTCTCCTTCTCGTCGTTTGCCCCCTCACTTCGGCTCTTTCTTATTATTTCATTCCCGGTAAGCCTCCAGTGGCCTGGCTACTCGAGGAAACAATTGTGCACCGAGGCAAATAGGCCTTAATTACTTTCCACTATTCTCGTCCTGCTTTCCAGCTGAGCAGGTGCCTCGTGTATCTACACATGTAGAGTTCTCATCCCCCGCAAAACACTTGCTACAGCACAAACGCTCGCGCGCCCATTGCGGAAAGAAATGGCATTTTGTAGTAAGGGATATCGTGATGAATTATTATCCGGGGGGTTTCTTTGGATCTAAACGCATCCGCGAGACCCACAGTTGCGAATATAACTCTTCCGGTGAAGATGAAAAGGGAGGATAGATCTTGAAGGATTTTCTTCGCGTCGCGAGTAGTATCTCCCGGATCGTGGAATGGTTTACATTCGTACTGTTGTCCTGCGGACCAGCGGAGGAGAACAGTACGAGGGATCATGCCTACGACCAGTATGACGGAAATACAAGCTTCTGGAAGCTTCCAGGCCTCCGAAGAAGTGGATTCGCGTCTCGCGAAACTGCGACGATGTTTCGTGTCGAGGTTATTGCATCGAAAAGGGGAACCCGGGGGCCCTCCACGGCGCAAGGTTCCATCTTCCCCTTCTTCCATTCATCCCCTTCTCTCACTCTCGCTCTCTCTCTCTCTCTCTCTCTCTCTCTCTCTCTCTCTCTCTCTCCCTCAACCCACCTTGATTTACGAGCATAATTTATAATATTTTCGCTACTATTGTATGGTAATACGAACGGCAAAAAATATGTTAATGGTTGCCATAAAGGAGATATACAGCGTATACTATACTTCATTCCGTACGATATACCCGGTGGCCGCATAAACCACGTCATGTATAATTTTCTCTATATTTATTCTGGGTTCTCTTTCAATTCACCTCCTGCAACCCCTCCCCCTCCCTCCCTCCCTCCTTTCGGCCTTTCGTCGTTTCGATAATCAAACAAAAGATTATCGAAGTTCATATGGCGAATTGATTAAATTTATAATATGAAAGGAGCAAAGAGAGGGATGAAAAAAAAACAGTGGGGTAGCGAATGAATTAGAGAAGCAAATGCAAAAGTTTCGGATCGATTGGTAGATCGGAAGGTTCATATCGAAGGGTTTTTGCTCTCAATGGCTTGGAAAACAGAGATACGGAATAATAAGAGTGAAACATAGGCGGGGAGAGTTAAGCAAGATGTTCCGTTTCGATTAGGGTGACGAGGTCTCGCGGGGTGAGAGAGGGTGCCTCGCGTGACCCTCAGGACCGACAACGCGTCCCAAGGGTTGAAATCTGCGAAGATTGAATCTATATATATATATATAACTGTGGGGTGGTCTCTCAGGAGCTGAACAACAGTAGGGCAGCAGCCAGTGCTCGATGCACTCCTTTGCGCAATTCTAAAACGACAGATGCCGTCGGGGCTTTGATAGATGAACACACAAACCCAGTTTTGTTATGACCGCGCGTTGCGAATTCCCCAAGGCGTTGAGTCAGCGACACTTGAACGTTGAGCCACCAATTAATAAATTATAAGTAACAGTGTTTGTCGAACGTCAAATTTTCACGAACTATCGTCTGAACGTATACTATATATAGTTATATTGTCGTATTACTATATTGTATTGTTCCTTTGTCATCGGGGCGCAAGAAGAAATTCATTCGCAAGACAATGCTGAGAACCTCTGCCCATTAAAGGCCGAATGGCGCGACGAAACTTTGCCGATAAATTACGCCCGGTGAATGCGCAAGGAGAAAAGAAGAACGGTCCAACGGACGAGGGTATGGGGATTTTAGAGAAGAAAAAGAGGACCAGCGGGGCAGACGGGAGGGGTAAGACTCGAACGAACCAAAGAGGATAGGAAAGGAGACGAGGAGACGGAGGAACAGCGGAGAACGGTAGGGTGAGCCCAGCGCGATATCGCGATTGATATATGCCGAAGAACATTCAAACTTTTCGATTTCGCTCGATCATCTCTTCTCCGTGTTATACTTATTCCACGAAAAGAAAAAAAAAAAATTAAGGACCGCTTCGTATTTTTTATCAGACTGTCATATTCCCTTTCGCCTATTCGGTGCTCTGTTAATAAGACAAATTTTGATTTTTTTTTTTTTTTTTTTTTTCGTTTGCGATGCGTGAATAGACACAATAGAAAACGACAATATTTCAATTCTTGATAGTACCGAGCCATTTCGACTTGAGTTGATAAATAGCAAGTGCATAACTTCAATCGTTACTCATTGGCGGAAGAGGGAGAAACAAATAGCATGGAATCAGAGAACGTATTAAATTATTCCGGAGATATACGAGAGAAAGAGATGTACGTGGGTGTGCGCAGGTTGTTAAATTTATGTGCGTTTTGCGCACGCATAGCCGCATAAGATTGTACAATGTAATTCTAGTAAAATGGCTATATAGGACAACACATGCAAATGTACACAGAGATATCTAATTACACACTTACTTTCCCCCGCGGGATTATTTATTTACCTCGTTAGTTTGACTAGCTAAGCAATCTTAGTCGACAGTCGCTTAGCTCCGATGCGGGCTTTTATTGTGAATTGAACTCTCGCGCACCTAACAGCGTGTAATGTTAAAATCATTGAAATATGTTGGACAGCAATCAATCACGGTACTGTCCGTTACTACTGCGCCATTCACCATTAAATATTTGAGAACTCTCGATAAGCCTGCAGGCTCACGAGCTTTATTTTGTCTGTGTCACGATCGATAGCCGGCAAAATATCTAGCAGAGCTTATTAACCCCTTTTCTGCCCTTTTTAGGAGAGAACTCGGAGAACGGTATGAATTCGATAAAACTTTACGGACAATTTTTCGGTAATACAAAATTCATATTTCTGTTACCGAAATTTCCAAAATCGATGACATTTTTTTTTTTTTTATTTTTCGGGCGATTTTTTGAAAAAAAAAAAAAAAAAAAATTATAATATTCAGACTCACCACTTCCAGAATCTGCGCCATTCGTGAAGATAACATCATTTTAATTAGTTCTACGAGCGTCTCGCCATGTGCTCCTATTAGACGATTCAAGAACATCGAGACTTCGATAATATAGTTTTCGAGGGTTCGCTTGTTATTCTCGTAGTGGTTTATCCCGTGTATATACTCGTGTAAACTCATACATTATAATGCTCCAACAAGCACAGTGGGGTTGCGCGGCGCGTGGGTTGTCCATTGTTCGGAAACACGCGTTTCGTATTAAGCCGACTATCTAATACGCAGTAGACGCTTATACAGAAAACACTCAATAACGCATGATCCGCCTGCCACGTGCGTATACATACGATCTTTTTTTATTCCAGCCACGAGTTGGGAAACGTGTTTTTTTTAATTGAATAATGTAATATTGGTTATTCGACTGCGGGACGATTTCATTGCTGGATAAAGAAGAGCTGATCAGTACGGAGACGAACTTTTATTCTCAGTCTCTCGCGAGTGATAACTTAACCCTTTCGGAACTGGGATCGTGACGATGAGGACGCGGAGACAAGGGATGCCCGATATTCGCAGCTTATTCCTTTCCCACCCCTCCTTTTGCCATACCATCAAGATCCATAGCCTGCACCACCTCCTATGGCCGCATTCACCATCCCCCCCCCCTCTCCCTGCCCCTCCAGCACCTAGTTGGGTGGGATCGTTGCAAGAGCTTTCCCCATAACTTCAACAATTCCAATAGTCGTTAATCTGTCGAGAACTTTCGGAAAACTTGCAGCTCCCGTTATTGCAGGTTGGATGGGTGTGCGCGAGCGAACCACGGCGGTGGGGGTTGGGGTGTTGCGAGAGTAAGTCGCATAAGGGTGGCAAGAGGAAAGCGGAAAGAGGAAAGAAGAAGAAGGAGAGAGTGGGAGGCGAGCTTGGCAGAGCGAGGTAAGTTAAATAAACTTGTTTAGTTCCGTTGAAAGTTCTGCGCGAGCGGCCATTGTGTTCGACTGCAGCAGCAGTAGCACAGTATTTCTATTAGTGTTGGTGCACCCCCTTCTCCCTCTCTCCGGCTCATGGTGTTGGTACTGGTAGTACCGACAGTGAGTTAGTCTAAAGTTTAGAATACGAACGAACGGCTCCCCATTACGCTTTATTCGCTTCCTTTGCAGTTGGGTCGACGTCGCGCACCCCCTCTACCTATTTTTCTTTCTTTCTCTCATCTGCGCGCCGCCAATTGTATTAATTATCAATCATTTTCGGTATAAAGGATATCGAGAAATGTACAGAAACAGATTTTGTTGGATGATCCGATGATGCAAGGGATACTGTTTATCGCCGTCAGCGGATTACCTAATTTTGGATTTGCGTTCAATTCTAGCGATCTCTATTTTTTTTAAACCATTTTTTTTTAACCTCGTGCTTTTACGACTTTAATCGTTACACATTGCCAACTTGCGAAATATACAAAGTCGTTCCTGAAACTGCCTGGTTGCCTGTCGGTGGTGCGCTGGTAATAAAACAAAAACACCGAATGGTAGAGAGCGTGAGCGACGACGGAACGGAAATAAATTCCGCAGAGCACCGTTTTTAATTATGCCATGTAAATATCACATCCACTGCTACTATTGGTGCTACTTCGTTGGCTTCGTGTGTTTTTTGTGTTATCCCACCGTTTTCTTTTATACTCGTTTTTTTTTTTTTTTTTTTTTTTTTTTTTTTTTTTTTTCATACGCCTTATATGCAGAATCTGTCGGAGCGGACGTATAGCAGCATTGCTGTGCAATTGTTTGGCTACTGCCGGATATAATTGTCAATGTTATCACAATTTTTTTTTCAGTGATAATGATTTGCTGTTCGCATCCCAGTGAGAGGCGTGAAGGTAGCAAAAAAAATGCCTATGGTACAGCGAATTTTTTCGTAAACTGGTAAAATCTAATATTTAAAAATTCTTCAACAGCGGTGATTCAGAATCGTAGTCGGTAGAAGTAAATTTGCGAAGAGAATGTTTCCCGCGCTGTCGAATAACACAGTGAGCACAAGTGGAAATGGCTTATTGAATTCGCGAGGACGAAGAACGCGATCGAGAAAGAGAACGATGCAGTAGCAATGACGAAGGGAATGCACTGTACGCGGAACGCGAACGAACGAGAGAAACGAATACGGAGAGCAACAGAAAATTGGAATGGAATGACTAACGTACCACCAATGTATCTACCGATTCTGCGCTTTCTTGATTTCCTTCTTTTCTCAATTCCCCGATGCGCTCACTATTCCGACGAATTTTCTACTCTCTGCAGTCGCAATGTGTGTCTCGCATTCCATTATATATCGTGTTTCTTTTATCCCCTGCCAATCTGCATCTCGTTATTCCTTCCAATTTAGTACCATCGCCAGGGTTCTCACTGTAATCCGAGTTATTTCGATTGGCATCGTATCCCACTAGTGCCACACTTTGGCAGCTTTGCATTAAATGCTTCTCTTCGAAAATTTCATTGCTTTTTCAACGCAAAGATCGCGTTCTCCGAGTCGAGTTTTGCGAATTGGTCGTCCATTTTAATTTGTTAAATTTTATTTATCGTCGCATAAACAGCGACATGATTTCGAAAAAAAAAATAATAATAATCATCATACGGGATTAAAGAAAAAGTGTATCGTCTGGTATAGAACTTTCGGTAAGATATTTAATTGCAGAACACAATGGATTACATCCGAGCTGTTTGACGAAAATATCGAAATTTTTTAAATTTGCTTTTTTTACGTCGCATTCAAAAATGGATAACTTTTTTCGTTTATACTATACCAACATCACCAATATCTTTCTCGCATCCTATCGTTTCGAATTCACTATAATTAAACTTCAAAATAACGATTTTCGACAAAGTTTCGCAACTTTAAAAACATCGGGTCTCCGATATCGATGTGTAGCGTTGAAGAGATCCAAAAATAAATGTGGCGTCCTATGCGTCATTAATAGCTTACAGTACATCCCAATTTTTACAAAAGTAACATCTCTTCCCCGAGTCTTCATGAGAGCTTTTCTTCAATATATTCCAACGCCGTCTCTCACTTGTTATCATTAGATCGTCGTAGATGCGTCTAACGTTGAAATAAAGTCGATAAATATCGTTGATTTTCGACTATTGTTTGTTTCTCCATAGACTCTTGTCGCAGGAAGAACAATTGATCAATATGAACGAAAGAATAAACCGAATGGCGGGAATTACGGGGGTATTATATTAGAAATAAGTGGAGGGCAAGTTGGTGCACGCGATACTATAATTACTATCCCCGACAAGCCAATTGTATGATTTTCAAATGTAATTACGTTCTCGTGGCAATGCCAGATCTCTCCTGGGGATACTCCGTCTCTCTTTCTCGGCACTACTCTGCATTTAATTACAAACGCGTAATGCGAGTGTATTACGCTTTACAGACGAGATTCGGTATCCTCGGTACCTATACTTCTCTCTGTCTCACGGGTTACTCTTGGGCGAACCACTCTCGGGAGAGCATTCGCTATTTCGTCCATTCATTTATACGCTAGTGTGCACCCGCTCGACGCTCCAGATTCTATGATTTATTGTACCGGGGGCCAAGCGATTATGCAACCGCGCCGTACATTCAAATCGAAATATCCATAGCGCCGACGGAGTACCGGAGAGGGATGAGAGGGGGTACGTAGAATGAGTTTGCCGCAGAGTAAAGAGCGAATATATGAATTCAAGGCATCGAACAAAAAGCCCTTTTCTCCGAACGTACGTAGCAAAATTCATCGGAATTTCATTCATTCTGCTGGCGGTGCTGCTGGCTATAGAATAGTTTCATATGCATGCCAACCCTCTTTTCATATTCGCACACTCGCGCGAGAGCAAATTTTTTTTTTTTTTGTGTTTTTTTATTTTTTATTTCACTCTGTTGAAAACACACGTGTGCATATATTTAGAGATTGTTATTTGTTGAAACTGTCGATTAATACTGGCTACTTGCCAATTCCTTTCGTTGGATTTCGCCATTGTATACAAAAGTTTTTTCGTCGCTGAGTTTTTCACGACCGCGCGGAGGGTAATGGCATTGGTAATTTCATCCAATCGAAAGTTCGACGATAATCGGCAAAGAGCTATTTCCTCTTTTTTCCTTATTCGATAATTATGTCAGTTTCGACGGTGACTACCGGCTTTTAAAAAGAATTTGATTAATTAAATGTTGAATTTCGCGCACAATAAAAAAAAGTTCAATTCGCGCATTTTTTTTCGGATAATTAACTGTATATTTATTGATGACATCGGTTATATTATTTAAGTATATATATTATACATATATGTATATAAATTATACATTTTCAATATTTTCAATTATATTTTGATTTATATCGCACATGTAAAATATTTTCGCGGGGTTTACGGAAAAATGATTTTTCACGTCGAAAGATCGTCTATAATAGATCGCGAGAGTAGTGAATATTCAGAGTATTTATTAGCGTCGGTGACAAGTCGAGTGTGTGTCACGTTCGTGTCAAATTACACCTTCGACTCCCGCGACTAATATGTATCTACCGAAATTTAAATACGCTTACTAAATCAGTTCTCATCTCTATCTCGTTTTTTCACGTAAATTATTGAGACAAGAACGAGAAACGATGATTGCGATAATAACCACGAGGAACCTATCGGAGCGCATTGCTCCCGCGAGATCGGGATGGAAAATCTAATTCGAAAGGAAGCTCGTTGGCATTTAATTGACATATCCTGACGAAACGAGAAACACGATAGTAACGACATTTCGCTATATTATTGCTGTCTCCTCGTCCTATGAAGAGTTAACCGTTCTGACGATAATCAAACCGTAAGCAGATCCAAGGCTACTGTTTCAAGAGACGGGTTGTCCAATTATCTTGCCGATTCGAGATGTATCCCGATTCGTCAACCTAATGAAATTTAAGAACAGGTGTAGGTATATTTTCCGCGGGACGGGAACGAGTCCAGTCGAGAATAATGGATATCGAACGTCGATTCGAATATCGACAATCGACATTGAGGGGGCGAAGGAGATACATATAGACGAAGAGAGAACAAACGATCGTGTAGCGGAGCAAACAATTATCGCGGTGTCGGCTGTTATTTATAACTTAAAACGATTTGCCAATGAGAATAATAATAAGATATGCATAAAATTCGGATTTATTTCGTATTAATGATTTCGTTTACGTGTATCTCTTGTTATTCTCTTTAAATGATTGATTTATTGAATAATTGAACGAAATCTCATTTAAATACTAAACAGCCGCATTTGAATATTGAGAGTCGATGAGGTATTTGATATAGTTGCCGTTATACGCGAATCGGCTAACAACTTTATACGTTCGCCGATAAAAAAGGTACCATGGAAAAAAAAAACGGCAAAAATTTGTGAAATACGGCATTTTTATAATATTTATTTCATTTTTATATTACATGAATAATAATCATATTATTTTTTATACATTTGGTGACATTTATTTGCAGAAATATATTCTAAAATATATACATAATATACCATTTTTTTTTTTCGTGAAAAATATATTATCTAATGTCAGTCGAGAGAGAGTCTGGAATTCTATAGTTTCTAATTCCGGTAGCGGATCCAATATTACGAACGAATAAACTCAATAATCATCAAATCAGCGGAAAACACTTTTGGGCGATTATTTGACAAACGAATGGTCAAAAAATATAAATTCGATCCGCGTTCGTTTATATTTACTTTAAACCATAAAAAAAATGATCGAAGTCAAGAATGAACGAATAATAACGCGAACACCTCGGAAACCCGAAGGATATGAGTTGATTGACGCGAAACACGTTTTGTTCGCACCGATTTCCCGAGAGCCCTCTATAACATGCATTTTCTCTGGTCCAGTCTCGGTGCCGTCCAAAGAAGCGGACAAAGTGTTGAAGGAGCTGCGAACACACAACGGCACAACCAACATCTCACGATCCTTTGTGACCGGGGAGTGCTGTTTCTCTGGGCGTCTGCTGTTACCGCGGCTGCTGTTGCCGCTGGTGCTGCTGTTGCAATAGAACGAGTGGTAGTATTCGTGTGGAGAGCGACCTTGGCAGTCAGGAATCCGGTCGGACAACATGGATCGACACTACTCACTGGCGTAAGCCTGTGAGGCCTTTATTTCGACGAGGATGGCATCTCTCGCGAGGCCCTTACTCCCCCGGGGTTACACCGCGAAAGCTTATGTTGACACGTAACACCGTTGTGGCAAATATTATTTATTTTTCCCGGAGATAAATTTAATCTCGAAAAGATTTGATATCAATTATACCGTTGATATCATGTCATCAACGATATCGAGAAGCCGTCGATAATAATTAAAATTCGAATAATTCTAATTGAATTTTTCGAACGGAAACGATGGAAGTCTTTGGCCAAAGGACATTTTGATGAAAGCAGTAAAAGCCCGGAGAAGCCGAAGGCACCTACGTTAGCAGGGAGCCAGGTGAGGTTCTTAAATTCTTCGGATAGCCAGACAAGAATGGAGAAGAAGGGGAGAGAAAAAAAAAAGAATGAGAGGCGGACGTTCGAATAATAACTCGCGGAGGCCAGTGACTCTCCGTTTGAAGCGTCGCTCCAACTGTAAACATCTGTTATTGCATTCCGTCTTTTGAACCAATCGCTATTATCCTGTACCAACCGATGGATACCTCGAAATACGGTGGATGATCGATCGCGGAAAAGATTTATCCGCGTGAGGAACGGTCACAAGGAAGAAGCGGTGGAAACCAAAAGGACAGGGAATCAAAGTGATTTTTTTTGCGGTGCACACGATAGAGAAACGATCTCTTTGAGTTGACGACGATATTCATAAGTTTAATCGCGAATTTGGATCCAATAACGCAACACCGACATAATCCTATTTTCAATTTATTCCGCTATAATCGATGAAATCAAAGGAAATTCTTCCGAAATTATTGAATAACTCTCCGCGTAAAAAAATCGTATTAAACATTTATACGACAAAGATGATTGTAATTTTTAAACGAATTTTGCGATCGGCGGATGTGAATCAAATTTAAATACACATTTTTATTTTTACAAAAAATTAAACAAAAATGGCATAATTATTAGCCGAGTTTCAGTATTATCTATGTAAGTATCTTTTTTAATAAAAAAAAAAATGTAAATATATTTTAAGACAGCAAACGGCGGATGTGAGGTAAATAGCGGTACACTGGAAATACGGTGAAACGGCAAAGAAGCCAATAATAGCAAAAACTTCAAGTTACGTCTTCGCGTTGGTACATATATAAATCTTATCTACCGTTAGTTTCTAATTTCTATTTCCGGGCCGAGATGCCGGTACAGTATTTATGAATGATCAATAAAAAAAAATTATTGACGCGTTATGCGTTACGAATAGGAGCCGAGAAATTTTTTTTTTTTTTTAAATCTGCAAGGGATGTCCTATGGAGTGCCTACAATGTTATATCTACGAGTATCCAGCGGAAGACTTATGGAACGTCGTCCTGTACAGTTTTATTCCCGTCATTCATTCACACCGAGAGCGGCCCACAAGCGATGCGCACACACACATTCGACCCGAATGTACAAAAAGACACACGGCAGCGTCCCGAGACACCTGCCGCGTGAGCACACCTGAGCCTTAAGGCCGTTCAACCCAACGGAGAGTTAGTCGAGTGCAGGTGAGCGCGCGGGGGCGTTAGTGCCTCGCTGATCTATACTTGGCATCTCGCGCATCATTCTCCGACATCGCGTTATCTCTTCGTCGACCTCGCATTACGATATTTATTTTTTTTAATAACTTTTAACGAGGGTCTTCTACGCACGCGGAATAATGTGTGAGAATAAGAGAATACGCGTCATTCATCGACTCGCGAATTACGACTTTTTCGTCGCCGGCTTGTCGTATACATTAAAAACGAACAAACGAGAGATGGTAGGAAACGACACAAAGGGAATGTATTTTTCGTAATTGGCCGCGAACAACGAACGAAACGATTCAGCGATAGAGCGCCAACTGTCCGATAAAGGGCGACGGAGAGAGCACCTCGAAACGGGAAGATCGTAAATTCAGAATAAAAGGTTACTCGCCTCTCTTTTCTCCCTTCTCGAATCTTGGATTCGTTTCTCACTAACAGTAGCAGTGACTGGATTTACGTCGAATGCTCAGAGCCGTAAAGGGACACCGAGCCATCGACTGCCCTTATCTCTTTTTCTCTGTTCGTGTCGCGAAATCGAGGACTCCGGGAGGGTTTGTATCGTCTACCATAATCACGCGCCCTTATCGCCATTTAGCCTTCTTTTTCCTTATTTTTCTATTCCCAGATCTTCGTGCCGTTTTTTTAGGGTACCATTAAGTTTTTTTTTCGGATAATTCTTTACGAAATTATGTAATAAACGTTTATTTATATATATTCCTTGTTCATCATTTTTCGACACCGCAGTCATTCACTGATATTCTGATTCACCCTTATGCTGTGCATTTTTTTTTTTTTTTTTTCGCAAATGACCCAAAAAAATATACAGAAATATCGTTTTTGCATTGTCAGAAACTCGCTACTGAATTTTCATCGAATTTAAAGGGCTCTCTGAGTTCTGCTCCAAAAAGCGTTAAATCAACGAGAGTCCTGCAATCGTAACAGAACCTCGTGATACGTCTAAATGTATTGTCGAATAGAAGAATTTCGTGTTCTTTCGTAGGATTAAAATATCGTCGAAATTCTGTAAAATAAGTGGTAAGCGACTGAGCGTAAGTAAAACAACGATGACGGAAAAGCAACTGACGACGACGAAGCGCGAGAGAGCGGTAATAAATTCTCGCACGTACGCACCACGGACAGTATTATGTCATGCGAAGAATTATGCTAAGCGGATTACGTATGGCATGTGCATAACCCGGGAGAACTTCCTTCGCCCTTCTTCGACGCTCTGACGCAAAAGTTTTTTTCGCACCACGTCCCTTGTACCTCAACGATCAAATATAAATTCGAAACTCTTCCGTCTCCGAATCTCGATTGCTCACGATCTATTTTCGAACTGATGGACCGTCTTATAATAAGTTCGTGGATGTGAATAATATATTTCGACGAACGCGATCCGCTCGTTTCTCATCTTTACCTTTCCATTCGAGTGTTTCAATAATTAGTTATCAGAAAAATAAAAAAAATAAATAAAAAAAAAAAAGATCGAGAATCGGAAGAAATTGCGATAAAACAGCGCGATCCCAAAACGGGGTAATATGTTACATATGCCACTGGGCGATTCCACAAGTGGCAACAAGTTGGAGGTCGTTTCTCTTTCTATCTTTTACTATGGAACACTCATCCCGGTGCTCATCCGCGCGCTATTGCGTTTAACATAAACGCGTGTGCAGCCCGCCCGCCCGCCCGCCCGCGCGCTCTCGTTTTGCCTCCGCCGCAGCGGACACGTAATGTACTCGAGTGCCGATCCCCAGCGCGCGCCCGCCAATATGTCTGCACATTCGTGTATGCGGGCGAGAAATAGCATGTTTCCGATGTTTGCTTTATCGGCCTTGTTATGTTGCGTGCAACGAACGCCGCGCAAAACTCTCGCGGACTGCGGTCGCTTTGTTCTTTCACACGCTACATATTATATTATCAACGCTGTACTTACACTGTAGAAAGCGAAAAATAAAATGTTTCGCGATAAATGTTCGTAATATTATCGTATTTAGAGAACGTTAAGATGGGGTTTGATGAAAAAAAAAAAAAACATAACTTATCGTTGCAATAATTCGTGACGAATGACGATCGTGAAATGACTACAAATCGGAATCGATTGCAATCGAATTGAATATATGTATTTATAATTTTAGCAAATAGCGATAGCATACGGTATAACATCCAGTTTTCGTCAACAATTGCATAGTTTACTTGTCTCATGAATAAATAAATTTACGTATAAAAATGAACTCCGCCAGCCGGGCGCGGAATAAAGAATTTTTCAACGTTGCTATTCAGTCTCCGGAGAGTATAACGGATTGTTCAGTCGTCTATCCCTGTTTTTCATTCTTTCTCGCTCACCTCTCATGAATAAAATACAATCTGCATATGTATTATGACAGGTGCTTCGACATCTGGTCCGCGCGCGCACACGATATACAAAATACGACGACTACATACGGACTTTTATATACATATATATATATACATATATATATGTGTATATATGCAATATAATAAATATAGTAAAGAGAAAAGTGGGTCGTTCACGGGAGTCTCGTAAACGTTTATTTTAACGAAGGCGTGTCACCAAACTCTCGAAGTAAACACTTTAGTCCCCGTGTTACGCTACTCGAATAATATTTTGTTACCTTATATTTGCATGTTCTGGCGGGTGGTAAAATACACATTGACGAGGGATAGATACGAATTTTATTGTGAATACTAATAGAGTTTAACTGCCGAGGTAAGTATCGATGTTTTGTTTAGTTATCGAACGAAACAATAATTTTTTTAACACAATCAAGAAAAAATAAATAACACGACGATGGATCGAGCGGATTGCAAATAACGATGGGAAGCAATAAAAACATTGCGTCATTAGTTGTTCAATATTTATATACGAATTTGTTATGATTTTCAAGGGTGGAAACTCTCTGTGAGGCAACTGGCAGCACTCAGAGTTTCAGAGTCAACGCTCATCTACTCCTCGTCTCGGCGTCTCAAGTAGACCAACGATGCTATACCAGATGGCACGACCTATCGATGTTGGCATACTTGCCGCCGGTTCTCCGCATCCCGTCGGGTCATAGATGCAAGTTAACTGCAGGCCAACGGTGACGATATCGAACCGAGGTTACGACTAATGAATTTCAATGACCCGCCGGGTAATGCGTTCACGACTCATCAACTTCCGAGGCTGAGTATTCGCCAAATACAAAAGCGGACGTTATGCGATTCCAATGCATTGAATCTATTCGAACTATGATTCCGTTTCGTGCATTTTAACAGCGAGTACATTGTATGCGTTTCATATTGATTCATTAAATATTGATTACTGTTAATATTCCTATTGAAAAACAAACGTAAGGACGGTCGTTCTCGTGTAGCCATGAACTGAATTTGAAACGCGTATTAATTTACGGATCCGCAAATGATTGAAAAAAAAAAAAAAAATTGGAATTAAGGGGACCAATCTACCTGGCGATGCAAAAATCGAGTCAAATGTTCGATTTCTTTTACTCAGAATTTACAGGATGTACTAAAACATTTTTTTTTGCTGTAAATCCATGAATACGGATTCTTACAAAAAAAAAATTGTAAAAAGAAGAAAAAAAAAAAAAAATTATTCAATTAAAGAACGTTAATGATTTAAAAAATCGCAGTCGTTAACGATGCATTATTGGTATTAACTTGAATAAACCGTATCGGTTTTTTGTTTTAAATGCACTGTTATCACTGGAGAACGGTTACTGATAAACAATAATTAACAGAAACACGTATTCTTCCCGAGCCATATGTGTTTTTTTAAAGTAAATGAAAATTTATTGAATTATCGTCTATCGTTTGTGAGAATTTTTTTTTTTTTAATTTTGACTCGAATTTCGAAACGCCCGGTAGACATGCACCCTTAAAAGGGCTTTTCGTCGCTGCAGGGAGAAACTTTGGGCGGAGGAACGACCGAAGGCACGAATACGGGGTCTAACGCTGTGGCCAGACTGACCACGATGTTCAACGATTTGCATAAACATACATCAGCGCTCGACCCTGGACAACGGCCTCGAGGGCCTCGAGGGCCCACTGAGTTAGATAATGAGTCATAATTACGAGTAGGACGGACGTTTATCTTGGTCTCACCCTCTCGCCAGACTCTGTCTCCTCGCCTGAATCACGAGATGGAACTATAAACTATACGCCGGTTATATAGGTACGTTGCACCATTTGCGCGACAACTATTGCTATGAATAATGCATTGTACCGGATATTAGCCGCATTATCGCTACTCCTCGTGCACCACGAATTTATCCGTTCCTCATTCACGATAACATCTATCGGGGCCTTGTCTAATTTACGAACCGAAACGCGTATGTTCACCATAATATTGCACATTCAGGCGAAGGAATAACAATCGAGCTTTGCGGTCAATACGATACAACGTCTGATTAATTGTTTAAAAATGAATCAATTGCGATAGAGATAATGGAAGAAAATCTTGAAAATTTCGGAAGAATGATAGATAAATGTTTCAATATTCAAAAATGTTTAATTACATTTCGGAAAATTGATGCATTTTCATAATCAGTCGAATTGATAGCGATGTCGTATTATCATAAAATGAGGTTTACGCTTCCGAACTAAAGATCGATATTAAATGCAGAATTGTGATTGAAACATTGGGTAATCCCACGTTTTTTTCGAATACGACTGATTATGACGACATTTCTATAAGAGACCATGCAAAATCGCTCATCTTTGAAATGATTGATTTTCGGCTAATTTTATGGTCGGCAATCTTGTTTGGGGTTTCATGTGCATGTAATTATTATTAGTCTCATATGATAAATTCAGAAAGGTATCTAATAATCAACTACGTGCCTTCAACCACCTTAAACACGAACTAAGTCTCTGTTTCCACGATTGAAATACTCTATTGTCTCTAAATTGCAAAATGCAGATCAGGATAAATCAATCAATTCGCGAGTTCAATGCACTTCGATGTATGAAACTTGTACAGGTAAATGCACGTTGTTAATCACGATTGTCGACTCTTCAGAGCGAAACAACCAATAGAATAAAGAAACCCCCAGTGTGGCGGGGGAGGAGGCGTGCGCTCGTTTTACTCTCAGTCATTACAGCTGCGCAGAACTATAAGGTTGTTCCGCTAACGGTCGTTACAAAACTTCAACTTTACTTGCGTTACAACTCTTCGTTTGCCAGTTTCGCTGTTCTTCCGGTACGAGTCTCCATTGTTCTACGGCTTATTAAATTTATTCCTCGACTGGATACTCTACAGCGTCTAATAAATCATAGGTTATGTTATAAACTAAACTAAACTAAACTAAATTAAATGCTCTATTTCTGTAACGCTGAAACTGTATCCCAATTCGTATCTACAGATGAGATGCTAAGTTGGCAAAATCGACCATTTTTTACATCGTCGGAAGGGATGTTGCGCATTCCAGTCGTGGGAGTTGCTATAAGAGATTGACGATACAGCTTGGCTGAGAACGAGGTCACGCGCGATAAAAATAAAAGTACATCCGGATGAGCGTTACGGTACGTCGAACATACCAGGTGAGGAGCATCAAACCATTTCACTTGCAACACAAATAGGCAATCACCTTGGATGTATAGCCGCATAACATTAATACGCGATTCTGTTATAAGACAATATTAGTAGTGTGTAGAAACATACAAAAGTGAGAGGAAACGCGATGGAATTTGCGAACAAGTGTCGCAGGGTTAACCGCGTATACGGCAGAGGCGTAATATAACGTGATGTTGTGAGGTACAAGTTGGATTTAAAAATAGCCGAACAGTTGGCCGCCAGCTGGGATAGGCAGTAAAACAGAGGGTCCCTCTCTTCCGCGAATCTTCCAGAGGTCCCCGAGACTCCTTGAGAATATTACCCGAGACTCGGCAGCGACAGCCTGTCGAGAGCCCATGGCGTGCGTAGCCATTGGCAAATCAATTCGAGAGGCCAATATCGCGATGGAAGGCAAAAGAAAGAAAAAACTATTGCAGAAACGATTGTAGGGTGGCTCCGCTAGGGAATGACCCTTTAAGGCCATTTGGACATCCAAATAGGTGTTTTGATTGAACTCACAAAGTGACCAATAAAATGCCGGCGAAATAATTCTCTACGTAATCATGATTAACTGAAGTTTGTTACATAAAAGCTTTACGCGTGACGATACAGTTTGCGGCAAACGACTGCTAAATGAACAGTCGCGTTTGATCTCATTATCCAGTTTATTCGTCTACTTTGACGTTATTGTTAATTACTGATTGATAATGAGGTAATACCAGTTGAACAAACTGTTCATTACAAGTCAGTTATTAGTTATACGTTTATTATAAGTCTATACAGTGACGAAGTGCTTATGCAGTATTGCACGGAGCCATAGCACACCGTTTGCTATAGAATAGCATTTTCTTTTCATGCAACACACGCTGAGGAAGAAAGTCAAAGGGACGCGCGCACCTTGCGTCATCGAGCGGTAGCAAAAGAGGCGGTAGAGTTCCGCAAACGTTCACTCAAGCCGAGACATACGAACCCTCTACTTATCGACGTGTCAGTGTTACACATGGAATCGAGTCCGTGAATAAGATCACGCGATCCACGCGCTCACTTCCAGAACCGCCCCCCCCCCTACTGAGATCTCTGCAAGCCGAGACACATACCAGTGATCTTACCTGGTTAAGTATAATAACTGCACGAGGCTTTTTTTCCACCATTATACACCTTTTTTCCCATTTTATACGCGACTGGTGGTGCGTATTGAATCGACAAAGTTGCTACTAGTGAAACGGTAAACCAACAGCTGGATGATCATAATAGAAGTCGTATAACTGCCACACATTTGAAGATGTTACAGTGAAGACAGAACCGCCGATTTTTTATTCCAGAACCTGACAAACCCCTATTTTTTCTGAATCCCACCTTCCCGCAGAATCTGAGGCCCCGGAGCTCTTTTTTTCAATTCCCCTAAAAGCCCGTTATTCCGAGTCTAATGACTCCATGTCCTTCAGACTCTGATTATTCCATTGGAAAGGAGTCGTAGAAGGATTCTCCGGTCGTGAGTATTAATTAGATCTTTAAGGGAACCGCCCACAGGCTTTCATTGTATATTGTCAGTCCCTTCGCCTACAATGGATTGTATTGGGTGAGCAGAAGTTGGCAATGGGACGTGAATCAAGCAGTCTTGAGTTGGCAATGGAAAAGAATTCTAAATTGAATAACCAGACAATGTCCTGCTAAAGAGCGCCGTGAGCACAGGCGGCACGCGAGCCAAAAATCCTACTAACAGCAAATACCGAAGTAACGCGCCTCAGAAAGGGACCTAAAACGACAAGTTTTTAAAAATGCACCACTCACATAGCCTTTATCCTCCACCAGATTCTTTTCCGACCTTTCAGGGTTAAGTTATTGGTAGGGATCGCCATACATTAAGTTACAGGACACGAGGGATAAACTTTGGTTATAAATTTGATCATTTTTAGTTAATATCAATCGCCTTTCACGACTGGTATATAACTGATTTTTTAATCTCACGCAGTCATGATGCAGGGAGAGTGGTAGGCTGAGGGCCGGTTGGTGTCCGGGTGATGGCAATCCGTGTTACGCGCTTTAGGGTTCACAAGGTGCGAGGTGTGAGCGGACATCGAGGCTTTCCGGATAACAGCGGTTTGGCACGAGTGGTCATCAGAGATCAACAAGTGGCTCATGATTTTGTCAGTGGCCGGGTATAACAGCCGCGAGCGCTCCCGATGCGGACGCGCGGTCGACCGCTAAAACGTCCCCAATCTCGTAGCGCGTTGAGTATTGCAGAGAGGGAGCGAAACCGAGAGCGAGAAGCGAGAGTACCACGTTCAGCGCATTGCTGGTTGTCCCACCGGCGGCAACGGATATAGATAGTGGACATGCATTTACACGTTGAAACTCACCAACGAACGATATACCGAATGAGCATCGAGTCTCTCGCGACTCGTATTCCTACAGTTGTTTCCCGCATTACTTGATATTCCACTATATACTTTTGTTCGCATTTGGCATTCGAAATGAATTGATTAAATGAATTAAACATTACTAGATATATCAATTATTGACTAAGTTCCTTGCATTTTCTTCTTACTGAAGCCATTGGTTTGTTCTTTATCCGTATTTTATACTTGATAAAGCATAATTACTCGTAATCGATATATTCCGATAGACTTTCAAATAGATTTACGAACAGAATCAAAACATCTATAGCCAATGGACACAGATATATTTCTAAAAATACAAAAACCCGCTATGGGTGTGAATTCTCGTCATCGAGCAACAAGTGTCATGATTGGAAAAGAGCTCTCGACCAACGCAAGCTGTGAGAGAACTTTTGGGAATTCGAGTACCGCATTCAATTTCAAATTGATAACGAAAATTCGATGATACGACTGGTTAGCAAAGATTATTGTAAATTATTACGAAAGCCCCGAAGGCAATTAATGTAATAACATCGTTAACCATTCAAAGTGAAAACTCTGCCACTCGTATCGGTAATAGGTTTCCAACACGAATACAGCAGTGGAGTCGATTATCGGGTTAGAAAAATGTGCTAATCGGCCAACAAATAAATTATAAGGTGAGAAGGATATTTTTTTCTCTCAAGAATGTGTTGTTTCACGTCGTTACACTGCATTATATACGTTGTAAACTGTAAGTTAAAGAGATAGGGCTGTGCAACAAAGTACAGTCTGTTCGGCGTGTCGTCGCGTGCAGCTAATGAAATAGATACAAAGTTTCATAATTATATAGCATGCCGCACGGGTCGAGCTGCGCTCGTATGGTGGTCTATCACCTGTTGATAATAACGCTACTTTTGCAAAAGCTGAATTAAGAGAAAGGAAACATGTTGCGAGAGAGCAACTAGAAAAAGAGAGAATAGGAATCCGGGTGTATCGTCAATTACGGACCAAGAGGTCGAGGTTTGCAGGCATCGTTATTACACGCCATGTCGAGAGTTTCCGAGCAGTTCTACGCGAGTCTTTTGGTTGAATTGTCGCGGACAAACGAATAATGAATTATGGGGATCCGCGTCTCGCGGAGTTACGGAAAGAAGTAATAAAGAAAGTTATAAAAAATACTGTTACGTACTTACAGTACTCGTAACTATCGCTGGAATTATTATTGTTTTTAGAGGATTTGGACGAACAGAAAATGTCGAGGAATAGCGAGCGTCTCATCGAATATTAATCTGACGGAAGATCGATTTAATGCAGACAAACGTTCTGCGTTTATAGAGTACAGTGGACATACATTTTTTTCCGCGGAGAATTACGTTTTCAATTAAAAGGCTATTAATCAGGGATTTGCGTTGAGCGTCATTCGTTTCGAACGCTGGCCACAGAGGACACGACTGAGAAACGTGTATAATTGCGACGTGATGCGAGAGATAGAAAGAGGATTGATCGACATTTTTTTTTTACATAACCGAGACGATGAGACGGAGACCTTTGCGTTGATTGAAAAACCGACGCGGATTATAATTTCGTTGTCGCGAAAATTGTTATTGTAAGCGATTCTCGATTCTATATCGACGAAAAATTCAATTATTTTTCCGGGCGGTGCTTTCAGTGCGATATTGTTGGTTGCAGATAACTAAGACGTGCTGAAGCCGAAAGAAGAGCATTTTTTTTAAATAACTTCGAATCGTCAGCATTAATTCTCAAAAATCCCGATATTGCAGAGGGAAAGAGATATATATGAGTGCCTAAATGCAAAACAGTGGAATGATCAGGGACCAGAGGCATAAATAGATAAATTAGCATGGATGCTACAGACGATTGAAACTGCCGATTGATGTTGACAATATGCATATTTGTTCGCTTCGATATGCGCTAATAATTTCAACATCCATGAGACCAAAATGACAACTTTATAGGTTCGCTGCAGTATTATCCGCACAGCGCGTCTGGTTTCGTTGTGCATACAGTATTGTTAATCCTTTATAGGTCCCTTTGTGGGGCAGAAGTCAGTCGACGTTTTAAATGGGATAAAACTTTACAGGCGACTGTCAGGCAATACAAAATAAATATTTCTGATACAGCGATTTTCAAAAAAGCTGATGACGTTTTTTACTGTTTTTCGAAAAAAAAAATATATGTATTTACTCGGCATATTTACATTTCTCTCGGAACGCAATAGTTTGCTCGATGTTCACTTGTATTGGCAAATTGTGAAACTGTACCAAAAGAACGATCAGCGTGAACAAGAAAAAAAAGAAAAAAAAAAAAAAAAAACAAAACAACTCGACTACTATTTCATGTAGCAAAATTTCTGAAAACAAGTTTTCACCCAAAACCGACCGTAAAGTGATTCGCAACTTAATCGTAGATAAGATAGAAAATGCCAAGAAATTCTATAAAAATGTATATCTTTTCAGAAAAATTTACGAATGAATTCCTGCAAAAAACATTTGTTTGCCGGTTGATGCGGTAAACAATTTTTGAAAAACTAATTTTTCAAATCGCAACTTTTTCGGCTTTATTATTAAGCAAAAGAAATGTTCTTAGCACCGTCTATGTTTGATTATTTTCAGATTTTTACCTCATTGGAAAGTATCTAAAATTCTCTCAGATTTCAACCTTTTGGTTGGAAATGTAGCGATACACCCTCTTCAAGCCCCAGCAATCGATGCTATTTATCCGGCAAGTCAGGGATGAATGTTGTGGCAGTTTTGTCACAATATGCCTTCAAAACAATTTGTAAACAGTACAATTGCAATGACGTGTAACAAGTGGTACAATCGGCACTACATGTGTTTCAGAAGAACACGTGTGCGGTTGGGGATTCGAAACCAAGAGCGGTACAGGGGGTATGCATGCACAGGAACGTAGCGTTGTATACGAGGGAGGAAGAGCAGAATTGCGCCACCGGCATTCGCATTAGCACGAGCAACACGAGCAGCATGAAGCGTCGGTTCAAGGCTTCGCGGTGGTTGCGTTGCGTAGTTTTGCCGGTGATTACAGAGCAGAGTGTCCCAACACGGCGGGCGCGGGCGTTCGCTTCTGGAAGCTCTGTTTGTTACACGCCTAAGTGGCACTCTGTCCTCCATATTGAACTCCTCTTGTTCTCGTACCTGTGTACCTCTTTTCTATTCGCATGCAGTCCGCCTTCGCTGAGCCATTAATCTGTCTATTTGCAGAATAATCGAACTCCACACTAAATGGGACCTCAGCCGTGTCCACGCGTGTCCACATTAACGCTGTGCGAGAAAATCTACTTGGAAGGCGTAACAATCGAACCACTTCTATGGAAAAAACTTTGTCGACGGTTCCTACTCGTTCAGTCGAAAAGGGTAAAAAATGGACAACAAAGCCGTCCAGACGAGGAACGGAAAAAAGTAGCTTTCTTGTTTCCACGCGAACTGTTTCGTTGTTGCGTTGCCGCTTCGTCGCCCGACGGCTTTTCACGTCATCAATGAAATTGTTGATTATTCGCGATTATAAAATTCACTATATAGCTAATACCTATGAATTTGACTTGATATTCAATCGCTGTGCGATATGATTCTCGTCTAAACTGGAATTTCATAAAGGTGAAAGTGCTTTGGTTGTTTATTGGACAAACGTTGTTGATCAGGAAGACCGTAGACGGTAACTCGGTCCCCCTCGGCTTGTAGCTACTCACCTCCCGTGCGGGCAAAACCGCTCTGTTACCCAGACACGTCATTATTAATCGAATCGTTCCACTTTCTAACCCTAGCGATGTAACTAGCGGCAATGTAGCCGGTAACGCAGGCTACGGCGATGAGAGAACCAAATAGACCGCGAAACCTGATAGTTCTATCTACCAAATTAAATATACAAAAAAGCAATTCACTTTTTTTCACGAGAGGCATTGTCACGACATAAGATTCGATGCGCACGATGGCTTTAGGAATGAGAGTGGAGAAACCACGTGGAAATTACGGAGAGCGAATTGCATGGGCATTAAAAATACCGCGAGTTACATTCTAATCCATAATTTTTTATTTTTTTTTCATTTTTCCGAAATTTTTAGCACAAATAATATTTCTACTGTATTATTTGTCGCCATTCTATGGAAATATCTAGAGAACCCATACAATTTTTAATCGTTGAAAATAGTTCGCTGCAGCGAACGAAAATCCTGAATTAGAATCTTAAAAAGAGGTTCGCGTTATATACTTTCCATCTATTTTGCGATTTATATTGCATATATTCACTATGTATTTAATATACAACGAAAATACATGTAAAATGTATTTTAAGCGGCGAAAAATTTGCTATGAAAGATACATTTCACATATACGTGAAATGTAAGCGGCGTATGTTAATTAAAGCGTATATACGCAGAAAGTGTATTTAAAATAAATTTACGATGTATTTATTGCATATTTCAGTCGAAAAATTTCGATGGCTTATATATTTCATCGGAATGAACTCAGATATCGTAATAGCATTTTTCTCGTCTTACATCGCTAATCAAGAAATTACCTTCCGAGATATAACGGATTCTATTCATAATGCCATTGTTTGGCGCGAGTCAAAGTGAGGAGATTGATAATCGTAGAAAATATGCACGGTCAGCGACGATGATGACGGTGGATGAAAAGGGTTAACTTTAATGAAGATCGTTTGTAGGTATATATACAGTGTAGTTGTTTGGTGAACGACTCGCGAGCTACGCGGCGGCCTTCCCGAGAAGAGAATCAGACATCAACGTGGCCAACAGAAGAGTCATTCTCCACGCCGTTATGAAGCGACGTAATGAGAAAATCTGCACGGAGACCAGACTTAGGCTCTCACTTGGTTCCTCTCGGTTCGCGTTGTACTCACGCGGCGCGGTGTGTGCGCCCACGGAATTTCTCATCCGGCAGTAACATTGACGAATGTTCGCATAAATAACGGGAGCGCGGAAACTAATTGGAGTTTCTTGTTAAACAGTCTACCGGAGTGTAGGGTTTGTCCTGACCGACGACGACGAAGACGATGTTGTCGTGTCGCGATTTTCTTAATACGACCCTTTTTTATTATTTTTTTTTTCGTAATAAGTAAAATATAATAACAGTAATGTTTTTGTCATTATTACGCTCCGTACTGTTTCCCTATATCTTAATTTTGTTTTTTTGTTATCAATTTCGCGATTTCGCGACACATAAATAGATATATACCGAGAAGACATTAGAAGGGTTATTTCTGTTGTAGACTCGTAACAGTAGTGATGGCTCGCTATCTCCCGCGCGCGCGTTGCCCTCCCGCAAATTGATTGCTCGCGACTGTGAGCGATTGGACAGATATATGTGTATAGCGAATAAAGCGGAGATATCGGACGTCTCTCTACCGTTGCCTCTGCCATCTCACGAGGGACCGAGACAGAGGAAGAGGAGAGGGCGTATGGGAGACGTAGGATAGGTAGTGTGTACCGATGGTACACGTACAAAGCTCGCCGGTACAGGTACACGGGGATCCAAGTTAGACAGCACCCGCGCGGGATAGCATTATTTATTACCGCATCCGTTATCTTTCTCCGGTGCTACGCGCGCTGATTTATCCGTCAGTCGCTGCTGTCGTATCGATTTCAGTCCGCAGAGAATCAGAGGGCCAACGAGAGAGCGACAGAGAACTGTCTCATCCGTTAAAATAATCGTCGACAGAGACGAGTAAAGAAATAAATAAATACAAAAAAAAAGTGGGGCAAAATGGTCCATTTTAACAATTCAGAGAATTTGTCGAGATACGCAACACTTTTCCACCACTTTTTAACCGAAAATAGATTTGTCAAAAAAAAACACCCCCTTAGAGTATTAAGATGAAAAAAAAAAAAAAAATGGGGCAAAATGGGGCGATATGTGCACTCAATCATGTCGGAAAATATAAATTTCTTCATATTAAAAATGGAAGATTTTTTTTTTTATTTCATAAATTTTAAGGGTCCATTTTTGCGAAATTCGAGTTTTGCGACTGTTCCATTTTACCCCGTTGGCGCATTTTTCCCCAACTTCCCCTATACACGTATAAAAAAAAAAAAAAAAAATGTATATACATCGAGTCCTTTCACTAACTGTATTAGACAGACGTCCGTACTCCGACGATGGCTGTATTGCAGAAGTCTCGTGAAATTTTTATTTCTCTTCTCGCGTTTATAAGAAAGAGGCAGAAGTAAAATTCGATTTACTTTTCTTTCCCCTGTCGTTTCTAGCGTCTCTCACTCGCTGCATCCTCTCCTATCGCAAGCATTGCTCCGCCTCGTACCGCGGCACTCCCCCGCCCGTTGCCTCACGGCCGTCGGGGTCCCTTCTCGTCGCAGAACAAATTTATTTTCATTTGAAACTCAGCTTTAATTTCTTCGTTTCAATATTACGGTGTACAACGGCTATATATCTATACATTCTTTATGGTCTTTCAATCTACGTTTATTCATCCTTTTATGGATACCCACCTACCACTTCCCCCCTCTCCGCGCGGAGCAGCGGGGACGAGGGAAAAGAAGCAGCCAGTGGAGTAGAGAAAAGAGAGAACCGAAGGCTCGTCTTTCATTTTGTTTCAACGCGAGAGAAACGAAATAAAAAGTAAAAGTATGAGTGAGAGGAAGAGAAATAGAGGTGAGACGAGGGGGCGGAGGAAGAAGGGGAGAGGTAAAGGGTGGGAATGGGGGAGAGCGAGTAGAAATAAATGGGGAAAAACGAATGCGCGGCGTGAGAGAGTAAACGAGGATAGAAGCTGATAGAACGCAAAAGCGAAACGAAAAGGAGGAAATAAAAAAAAAATTGAAAAAAAAAATAATAATAATAATAATAATAATAATAAAAATATTAAAAAAATAAAAGAAGAATAGAGAAACTCAAGTGAAAGGGGATACAGTGAGTGCTACAGCGGACATGAACCATTGAGGAGGGATGGAGTCTAGAAATAAATTCTGTTTTTCATACATTCTATATAAACCTAACGATTCCCTTCCAATAACACAAATACCATCGACATCGATGAGAAATTTCGATAAGAATATTTAAAAAAAAATTTATATCGCGACGCGAATTTTAAGTTTTTAATTGCGGAGTTATTACGATAGTTTGAGGGGGTTGAATATTTTAGTTACGCATCATAACGGTGGACGAAAATTTGATACTGCCGCGCGAGAGTAGATACAACACACATCGAGACGACGCGACGGTGTAGGGGGCGAATGAAGTATGAGAGTCGGGAAGAGAGTGCGAGAGAGGGAGGAGGGTTGCCTCCTTCCTATCCTCCCCACAGACATACGCACGCACACAAAAGTGACGGGGGCCCCTCTCACACAACCGCGTTGAAAATCAATAGTCTTTCCTTCGAAGCGGTTAAAGCAGCGACGCGTCGTTGCATTGTTACACTCGAAACACATGGCATGGCGAGAGAGCGCGGGGCGGTTTTCGCGTTGCATTTCACTCCAGTGAGCGGACCATCCAGCGTCGCGAAGCCTATGATAACGTCACGCACGCGTTTGCCACGCAAACATATACCCTTTTAATCAAATACCGAGAGAACGGGGATCGGGAAAAAAGCTCGTAATGTCGATTATACGAGAGCGAAATTAGTGAGATTAGGAATTTATCCAATTTGCTACTATATAATTAGCCAATCGAGTGCCCGTCTGCATTTTCGAAATTTTTCCATAAGTTTAATACGTTACTAAAGTTTTGCAATTTGCTTCACAAATTCAACTCGAGGAATCTATTGGATCTGAAAAAAATTCGAATATGCTGCGGAAATATTACTTTTTTAATTACAAAAAAAAAAAACAGCAATTTTTTTTTTGTAATTTTCGAATTTTCTCCGTCAGAAATGTTGATTTTTCATCGTCAGAACATCCCCTGTACAGTTTCATAGAATTTATAGTGTATTTTAATTCACCGCCATTTTGCAACAATTTTTTTTCTCCCTAAAAAGCAACGTTCGTTAACGACTCGTCGTTGTTAATACCTCACTAACCCGTTTCGTTTTTCACCCGAAAAAAAAAAAAAAAAAAAAAAAAAAAAAAAAACTCGTCCGCCAGCCGAATCTTTTTATCCAAAATAATTTTTTTTTTTTTTCCTTAATACTGAATACAAAGACTTTTTAGTAACAAAAAAAGTGATTTAATTATCTTTTATACTTTTTATGAAAAGAAAATTGATTATTTACTCGAATTTTTTGCGGACCGCTCGACGTACCCCTACAATCAATTTTTCGTATTTCTTCACTATTTATTTCAACGCTGTTTTCGGGAGTATTCTTTGTATATAAGCGCACAGCCAGGTGAGCGAAGGAAATTAAAGAAATTCTCGTGTCTACCAGAGAAATCAGCACTTCGCAGGGGGAAGGCTGGGGGCGGTAAGGCACCGTCCTTCCTATTCTTTTGTTCGCTCACACGCGGCCCTTATTCGGATTAATCGAAGCGTAATTCAATCGACTATTAATCGAGTTGAACGTCACTATCAATCATAAGTAATATAACGGACTCGGGATATTTTTTTTTTAATCCTCTTTCCTGCTTTTCTCGCAGAGCGCTTCGTACGGGCGATGTGCCTGGTACGTGATGTGTGCGGTGAAACGGTTTTCTCTCGCGCGCCGGTGATAAATGAACGCTCTGTGCTGTACACACGTCTATACGTACGAATCGTGTGTGCAGCAGCGAACCGGTTCGATCGTCGAAGTGTGCACTCGCGTTTCTACACACCCGCGAGTCTTGAAACTAACGAAACGGCCCGTGAATTAGTAACAAATTGACGGAGTCTCGATGGTTGGCGTGTCTAAGATGCGTTATATAGTGATATTTCGCTAAGACGGATCGCGAGCTTAAAACGCGATGTAAGTAAGTAATGGATGTCAACGAAATGACGAATGGGTGAAGCGTAAACGAAAAATCAATGGAGAAGATGCGATTGAGAATTAATTGAAAGTTCAGTCGCGCGAAAAATTGAAAAAAGAATGTTTTTTCGGCAATTAGCGATGTCTTAATCGTTTTTCAGCTAAAAGTACCATCGTTTACCATTTTTTTACCGTGTGCACGCGACGAATCGTTGAAGAACGAGCGCTGTTCGTAATTTTGAAAAATGGCGAATGTATTTTTCTCTTTTCGTGTGTATTTATACCGATTAATGTCGATTCGGGTTGCGCGAACGCGTCGAACGGATTGAACATCGTGCGCGCATTCCCGCGACTCGTGTCGCTGCGTACAAACGTATGCATATTTTTCGCTTGGCAAACGATAATTTATTTCGTCATATGCGTGACACGCTTACGATTTTATCTGTCGGTAATAAATTCGCTGCTAGAAATAAGAATAGATCGGTAATGGCGATACAGCATATAGAGTACTATCAATAGAGAACGCGAATGTTTTGAGATTAATTTTCGCACAGCTGGCCGCTCGGCGTGTCTCTTGCATTATTTAAAGCTCTGTGCCAAATCCAACGTATCAATCAGCGTCCCTTCGCGCTCGTTCTCTCCTTAATTCTTTTACGCGCACCGACGATCGCGCGTAAAGCGTTGAAGCGCCAATCAGAAACGCCAATTTAACTCGGTCTCCGGTGCCGATCTCTCTCGAGGAGATTGAAGAAGGCGAACGAGAGAACAAGATACTTTGGCTGCGTCCCATTCAATCCTACGTGGCCATTCAATCGCCAATTGGAAATTCCCTCACTTTTTCCGATTTTTCGAAATAAAATACTTGGATTTTTTCGTTTTTATCGCTTTAGAAATTTTACTATTCTTTCAACATTCGTAAAAATGGACAATTGAATATTTCGCTACCCATTCAAAATAAAAATCACTTCATTGTCGAATTTTGGGTAATTCGCGGAATTCATACGGATTTCCTATTTAAATACGTTTTAAGCTCCGAAACCGAGAATTTTTGGTCAATTCAACCAATTTTTTTATTCTCCGCATGCAATCGAATAAAAAAAAAATTCTCTGAATAATCGATTTAAAATCGATTCAAAATTTCAACGTTTGAAATTCAGAGTTTATTTTTTTTTAACTTATCCAATTAATTCATAACTTTATTTATTCATTAATTTTTTTATTTTTACTTTGAAAGTATTGCCGTCGGACAGAACAACGTCGGAATGACCAACGATTTATTGAACGTAATTTTAATCAAAAGGGCCACAATTGCCGTATCTCCGAAAACCGGTATATCTACTCGACGTAGTATTGCGATATCGATCGCGATATTCGATTTTTTTTTACGCCTCGAATGTTCGCAAATATTCCGTTATTATTGTAAGCAAAAAAAAAAAAAACGTAACGAATAAAATCAACGACATCGCCGAGGAATTTCTTTTCGAAGGGTAATACACGTTGTTACGACGCGATCAATTAAATTCGTGACTCGATCGCGCACTCGAGCGCCGTTTTGCTTGTACAAGACTTCGGTATCGATTTACGATGACTCGGTGAATTAATGTTCCCGCTTCTCCTTTCCGATTTTCTCGCACACACACACATACATATATATGTTACAAGTAATATCGTGTCTTGCGCAATACTTATTGCCAAATAGGTTTATGGGTACTAAGTGGACTGTCTCGTATTTATCCAACAGTGAGTGTCGTCGATTTTGTTTTTCTCGCTTTATGTCGACAGAAATTAAACTTAATTAGACGACGCCCAATTAACAAGAGAATTAATCATTTCTTCTACGAGGAGAAAGAGAGAGAGAGAGAGAGGGGGGGGAGGGGAAGCGAAGTTTGTGTATCTTCGTTGATTAGCTCGCGATCTTGGAATCTCGTTCTATAAAACGGCGATGTTTTTTTTTTTTTTTTTTTTTTCCGTATTTATGCGAGACGCGAATTAAGGATGGTCGGTGAAGATATCAAATTCAAGTTATGCCTATAAAATTTTTATATTATCTTGAAAATGATTTACCGTTGCCTTTCCGAGGCATTTACAATGAAAATAACGAAAATTCTACTATATAGGTATACTTTGCATGTAAATTTGATTTTTTTATATCTCGACGTCTAAGTTAGTGAAATTTAACGATCTTTTTCGGAGACTCTAATTAAGCATAAAAGATGGCTACCGTAATTTTTTTATGAAAAAAAAAAATCGATTTTTTGTGGTTCCCATTTGGTTATAATATTACGTGGAATAAAAAATATATGAAAATTATACAATATTACGATTTTACTCTTATATTTAGTTCCGATGATAATTTATTGCGTAAAATAATTCGTGATACACGCATATGTTTTAATCAAATTAATTCCCAAAGCTCCTGAATGTTACTGCAGAATTAACGCCCGAAGAGCCAAGCCATTCGTAATAAGCCGGCTCTTCCGACGAGCCTCTTAATTATTACGCGAAAATACGAAAGCAATTTAATCCCTAAGCTCGAGAGATAATGCGTTTGAAATTCTTTGAAATCGATCGGCAGTATCTCGGAACGTAGCACCGGGTACGCGAAGAAACGTCTAATATAATCCACGATCTCGTTAAAGCAACGCTGGCAACGTTGTAGAGATAACCAGCGACTCAAACGAATTTCTCATTTCCGTTAAATTTATTGCTCAATAAAGATAGAAAAACACGCGATAATGAATTTACTGACCTTATACGCGTACTGATCGAACATCCTACGAACGTCGAGATCGTTTCCGAGCATCGAATATCCAGCATCCATTCCGTCCGAAGTAACCGCTGCGGACGACGTTCTC
Source organism: Buathra laborator (assembly GCA_934046635.1). Classification (NCBI taxonomy): domain Eukaryota; kingdom Metazoa; phylum Arthropoda; class Insecta; order Hymenoptera; family Ichneumonidae; genus Buathra; species Buathra laborator. The sequence goes on from OW203897.1 coordinate 11,830,401, forward strand.
CTGTGTAACTTCTTCTCGCCGCCTGGAATGAACCCCACGTGAGTAACAAACAACTCTCGACGCGCACCCTTTCAGCACGCACGTTAATTTAATACACGATTATCAGGAACGTAAGGTAAATGCGTACCGAATAAACTTATAGCGATCGCACCGACGATTCCGTCGCTCATCGTTGCGACTTTCGTTTTCGTCCCTCGTTGTTCCGCTCTCACGCGTATTAATTTCTAACTCGTCGACGAAAAACTATTTTTTTCTTGTCACGAAACCGTTTTCTTCACTGAGCTTCACACGCGCCAATAAGTCCAATACATGTTACCGCGAGTTAAAAAAAAAAACACACAAACGCGACTCGCGATCTAATTACAAACGTTTTTTTTCAGCAGCGCTGTCGTCGTGTTTAGTATCGAACGGACCGTTCCCATATCGCACTCGATCATCGTCACCTGTCACTACCGAAATTCTCTCGATCTACGAGGATAAGAAACCACTTTTCGCGTATACAATAACAATAGTATTTTTTGTTTCGTATTTGATAAAAAAAAAAAAGCACGATGGGCCACAAAATACTTTTAATCACCACCTGTCTTATGGTTTCGAGAAGCGGGAACGATTATTACCACTTTACTCGTTGAATGCAATCGTCCCCTCCGCCCCCTCCCCACTCTTTCTATCCCCACCTTTCGAATAAACGCACTTGAAAACCAAAAAAAAAAAACAAAATCTCTTCACTGACACGAGTTCCACTTTGGCAGAAACGCGCTAGCGATAATAACAACAATAAAATTGGCACGTGGAGAGGAGTAGGATCGTCGACAAGTGTTCGCGTCGCGTGTTTAGCAGAGCAGCCGGGTTTAGCTCCACAGAGAGTCAGTGGAGCAGCGACGAAGGTGTCAAGTGACACGGGTGTTCGCCTCCGCGTCCACGCCGACGGGTTTGCGTGCGGTAAGCGGCGGAAAGGCAAGGGGCAAATTGCGCGGTGGAAATCCAATGTTGTTCGCCTGCACTCTCTCGCTCCCCTTCCACGAGTCTAACCGTCGTCTCCCTTACGCTCTCTCGTATTCGGGTAGCTCTCTACCCGTCCTTTCCCCCCTCCTCCCGCCCGGTAAGGTTGGGTCTCGAAAATCGAGTCGTGGAGTTGTGCGCGCTGCGGCTAGGTTAGTACCGTGATGTCGCGGCGTGCCGGCCGGTCGGTTTTGGCGTGTGCGATGCGCGCGCGGTGCTTGGGCTTCCGCGATAGTCGACGTGAGTGTGCAGTGCGCGCGGGTACCCCGCGAGACGACGAGCCTATCCCACTACCAGGCCAGGCAGCAGCAGCGCTTGCCACTCCCGCCCGTAACCCATTCCACCCTCGCTTCTCGCTTATCCGAGCGATGTCTTCTCTGCGCCGCGCCAGCGTCGCGACCAGGTATCGCCTACTCGCGCGCTCGGCGAGTCCTGCCACGCTGCGCAGTAACGACACAAAACTCGTGATATCCCGCGCCGGAACTCACACCGATTCCTTCTTCTCGTCAGAAGAATATCGAGACAGAGACCCCGCCATAACTCCTTAACCGGATCAAAGTCGATAACACTTCGAAGACAAATTTTCCTATTTTTTCGGTGAAAAAAAAACAAAAAAACATGAGAAATTGTCACGATTCTCGAGTTGTTTTTCACGAGATGACAAAGGTATTCTTCGCAGACAAATTTTGCTTTTCTCGACGATTCGTTTCTTGATGAAAAAAAAAAAAAAAAAACATGAATAATGTTCTCGACCCTCGAGTTTTTTTTGGCATGAGATTCCAGGCTTTTTGTTTTATGCGACGAGTATTTATGTTTAGATTCTACGACGATAAAGTTTCAGTCACTGTCCACGATGGAAGAAGCCGAAGAAGCGCTCGGCGACTCGGAGGTTAGTAACTACGTATCTAATTCCTCGTGTATAATGCTATGTGATGTATCTAATTTTTAACGGCTCTGTAATAACGAACCGCGTGCCTATCGCTACGGACGGAGTGTACACAGCAAAATATATCGTTATTATACCCCATATAATGTAGCGTTCTATTTTTTTCGCCGTAACATTTATCATCCGTATTTCTTGCTGCGAGTCTTGCGGAAAAATTAGTCTCTCTCAGCGCGGGCGCGCGCGCGCGTTCCCGTATATCTCTCTAGTGAATTTCTTTTCGCGGCTACCTAAGTGATTCTCGGAATTACATCCTATATCACCAACTTGAAAAGAAGAGGGGGGGGGGGGGGGCGCGCGAGGGAAGGAGGGAAGGTAGCATCGCTCGTACCCGAGTATTACTTTATTTTATGACTGCGGACATTTTTATTGCTCAGGCTATTTTAATGGGCTATAAACAAACGGGTGCACGATTACGTCGGATATATCGACCCGCACTGACGGAATAATGACCAACAGCTCTCATAACGTTTGCCAACTTTATATTCCCCCCTCTCCTCTCTCCCCGCCGATCGCCCCCTCCAACTCTCCATAAAATGTTTGTTATTTGCGTAACTTGCACTCAAATCAACTCCGACACGCGGAACGCACTCTTGTGCGCCTCGCCGTCCAATCAATTCAATCTCTAACTTCAGCCTCCGATTCTCTTACGACGAAATTTTTTTTTTAAATATCAACCCGTCAATCAATTCATTCGCATTAAATCGTTTCATCAACAAATCAATTATTTCTCCGATTATAATTCCGATCGTTATAATATCGTTAAAAATGATAATATCGATTAATTATAATAACTCGCAGGTACCCGAAGGTCTCATCAACTGTATGGGTCAACCGGATAACCACGTGGTCGGCACGTGGATTTCATTCATGAAGCACGTCGAGAGAAGCTATACCTACGATCCTGCAGACCCAAGAGCAACGAGAAGCTCCCCTCGAGTAGTAGAGGGAAGCATCCGCGGAAGCTGTAACGTGACGACGCTAGCTGATGGTAATCGTCGTGGTATTCGTTCGTAGTAAAAGCGGTACCCGTAGCGGCAAACCCCCGCGCGATGTGTAGTAGTTTACTATATCTGGTATACTAGTCCCCGAGGCGGATATACCGCACAGCGTGGTGCGCAAGAGAGGGATAGAAAATCGAGTAGCAGCGAGAGAGGAAGCCAACGGCTACGTTCTCTCGTAGCAGAAGCAGCAGAAGGAATAGTAGTAGTAGTAGGAGTAGTAATAGTAGTATTTGTAATACCTATAGACCGGCAAGTATCGGCCGTCGTCCGCTCGGGTCCATGGCGTGGAACGAGCGCAGCACGAAGGTTGCCAGCCGAGCAATACGACACTAGAGGGTTGGGTGCAGAGGAAAGCATTCGCGAATGGGAGAAAGCGAGAACGAGAGTCTCGAACCCGCTACGGCGTGCTGCCTGCCGCCGGTGCTGCTGCTCTGCTGCTGCTGCTCTTCATCCGCTTCTCTCCGACTCATAGTCAAGTTGTAGTACACGTTGGGTCTCCCTTCGCTCTCTCGGTGGGTTTACGCGGTGAGCTTTCGCCCCGCCAGCTAGCTAAGCCAGACAGCGATAAGTGGAAGCGAGAGAGAGGATTGAACGAACAGAAAAGGGGTGACGATAGCGGACGCTCGTTGGGTCAGACGTGATATCTGAATCTCCCTCTCTGTCTCTCGCTTTTCCTCTCGCCAATGGAGAGATAACCGAGCTATTTTCTCCAGAGCAGAGTGAGATACAACCCCTTTTCTCACTCCTAGGATTCTCGTTTCTTCTCATTCACTTCTATTTCCTTTGTACACTTTGCTTCGGTTTCTACACTCTCAGTTTCTGGAGTTTTGAGGCATTGTAAAGGGTTTGGCTCTTGAAACTATCTATGGGCTCCGAGTCAATGTAGCTTTGGGGCTTTGGATGCCTCTTGCAAGATTCGAAGACCAGAACTGTGTCCCTGTGGACTGTTAGTTTTTTTTAACGGTGTTTTAGAGACGGCGGTGTCCTTCTTATAGTATCGATATCGATGGTTGGGAAGAGTTAATATTAGCGATTTATTTTTTATCAGAGGATTGAGTCTTTTTGTCGCGTTGTTTCTTTTTCTTTTTTTTTTTAAGAGAAATCTTGTTATTGGGAAACGCAATCGTTATACAGTCGTTTAGTTACTGTAAGGGCTTCTAATACATTTATGGAAGTAACAACATCGATCGACTTCTTGGGACGCATTCGTGAGCCATTGACACAAACCCTCGAAAGGTCGGTCACGACCTCAACCCCGACCTGTCTCAATCTTCGATTTCCGTCGGTGGTGCTTTCGTGACGTTGGACTATGGATTCAAGGGGCGCCAAGTGGAAGCGAGAGCTTTGCTCGCACGTGTTGTCGCCCCGGGGAATTTCTCGGGGGGGTCTTTTCTACGCTCACTTCCTTTATACCTTTATACACCCAGCAGACAGTCTCTACTCTACTCTACTCTACTCTACCCTTCGCTACACTACTCCGCGCTGTAGTACCGCCGTTGTAGCGAGATGTACAGCACGGCAAGTGTGGGGGAAGCAAACGAGCTTCGCACGATGGAGTCAGTAGCTACTCGTTCACGAAGACGACCACTTGTGGCGGCTAAGGCATTAGCTTTATCCGACCGTATCTTGGATTCTCAAAGAAATGTGTGCTAAAGCGAAATCGTCGCTACGATTGTCTGCCGAATTACGATCAACGATCGATTGAATGAATATTGAAATTTCAACGTTTTTGCTGTTAGCCTCTCGATGATTTTTTTATTTTTTTAAAATATTTTTATTATTCCTTCGAATATATATTATTACTTTCTTTATTTTCTTCATTACTTTCATTACCGAAAGAGAGATACTGAATTACGTTATCTGATATTTCGGTTCGAATTTATTTTCGATTCGCTCGCGGAAAATTCGTTTCATTGACCGACGGAATCCATTCTTCTTATTCTATTTTTTTTTTTTTTTTTTTTTTTTTTATAGATGAAAATAAAATACGATGCGATTTTTTGTTGGTAATAGTCTTTTAATCATATTAAAAAATTCTCGGGTCAAAATATTAACGATTGTAGGAGAAGTGAAATTTTTTGTAAATTGACAAAATTGAAAAAAATGATATAAAAAATTTAAATTCCTTCTTCACGTTGTTATAATGGGAACTGGAATTTTCATTTCGTGGTCGGGACATTGGTACGAACAATCAATAACATCTGAATTTTTTATAAGATTTTTTTTTGCCGATAAGAAAAAATACATCACGCTTTTTGACCTGAAATAGGCGACAGCCTCTCCCCTTTTAATTCATTATCTGAACAATTTCTCATCTTTCTCAACTTTGAATTGATACTTTCGCACGTTACATCTTTACAATTATCTCGAAAAATTACCTGAAATACTCATTGTTATAAAACCGACTAACAAACTGCTTTATCATAATCTCCCAAACGAAATATTTATTCTGCTCAATACGCGAGTCACGAATTTCTTATCCTACATATTTTCACCCGCTATTAAATCCGCAGAGATCTAACAGTTGTAATAATAGATTTTAGCTTTTTTTAGTAATTTCTTCGAACGAATCAATCGCCCCAACGGTCTCCAAAGTTGTCGAACCGATTCGTTAATAATTTCGTCCAAAAATTCTCTCGTCTCATAGTCGATTTATCACTACAAAAACTGACAAAAATAAACGAGGGGAATGGATGATCCCGGTATCTTAATTCTGCTGAGGCGTCTTCCACGACCCCTCGGATATGATACAAACACCAAGGAATCTCGTAGTATGAGTTGACGATAAGGGAAAAAAAAAAAAAAAAAAAGCGAATAAAAACAAAAAAGAAAAGCCGACAAGAGAGAATATCCTCCTTGGAAGAGCCGCTTGGCTTCGCGCTCCTAAATTCGAATTAACGGAAGGCAATTTTCTAGTTACACTAAACTTGGCCTAATGGCTTCAATGCCGGAGCTCGTAAAAAGCTACGATCCCCGCTCTTTCCCTCTCTTTATCCCTTCCTTCTCGCCTTCGCGCGGCAGCCCCGTTTCAATTCCTCTCTTCCTCCTCCCTCTCGACTTCCTCTCCCTATTTCCACTTCCCCGCTGCACCAACACTATAAAATCGGCTGCACTTGTCTGTGTATTTTTTTGTTTGCGAATAAGTTTCTTCTGTGTGGTATTCATCTATCTTTTCAAACACACGCGCGTATTTATGCGATGTATATATCTATATAGCAATCCGTGTATAAATATATACATATCCACGTGTATATATATGTATAAACGCACATATACATATGTGCATTTATGGAGATGGTACACAGAAGAGACATATAGAAACGAAACACGAGGCGCAAGTTCCGAGTCTCGTCGCTCGCGCATCTCATGGGAATCAATATCCGCGAGTTTCCTCCCTTCCTCACCGTCTCACTCTTCCTCTGTTACACAACCCCCGAGGGCGAGTGACTCTATCCTTTGCCTCGACCAGGCCAAGCCAAACCCAACTTCCCTCCTCTCCCCTCCGCCACCAACGCGCCCGTTGTCGTTCCCCATTCCCCGCCAACGTCGCGCCATGATAAACGTGATTTAGAGAAGAAAGAGCCCCGCGGAAAGGGGAGTCGGGAGAGAGGGGAAGAGAGAGGAAAGAGAGAAAGAACGAAGGTGAATTTCTACCCCTCTAAGCCCAGTTGAAATCTCTCTTCTCTCCCCCTTCCACAATCCCCGACAACCCCTCTCACCTCTCCCGTTCATTCGCCCTCTCCTCACCGTCGCCTGGCAGAGGACCGCGCTATACAACTACAAAACATTCAATTTAAACGTCAAGTTAAAACGAAATGGATTTTCTAGTCGGCACTGGTAATACTCTCGAACGAAAAGTTTCCCCGGTGTTTCGTCACTTATTTTTTTACCACTCCATTCGTACCGTATACATCCCCTTCCAACTGACGCGATCCAATTGTACGCCATTCAAAATTCGTGCAAATGCTTGTATTAACAATTTATCAAATTTTATATCGCGGAGAAATTTTGGTTGATACGAGGCGAGGGTTGTCGGGAAGAGAAATTAACTGCAGCGCGATACTTGGAATCAAAATTAATTAAAGCGTAAAAAAATTTGTACAGAGAACGACGAAGCGTTCGGAGAATCGAACATTTTTTTTTTTTGATGCGCCAAAATGATGCATTCGAAAGAGGAATTCGCAGGGGAAGGAAAAAATAATTGTTGACCAAGAGGCGGACGAGGGGAGGGGAATAGAGAAGGAGGATCACGCTTCGAAAAAGAATTACAAGCCATTTCAATCACGATTCCAATTTCATTCGAGTTCTCCCGCACACACCCGCATGACTGCCCGTCGAACGCTCTCGTGCCCTTTGATCCGAAAGGATACTCGAGGAAGGAAATGCATCGTAGAATCTGTCTCGCGTACTGAGGGATCCTCCGAAAGGTTAAATCTCACGGCGAGGGGAACTGCTTTTGTTATTTATTTTTTTTCTCTTTTGTTCGAAAAAAAAAAAAAAAAAATCAATTTAAAAAAAAAAGTATCTTATATCTTCGAGTTTTTAAATTGAAGGGTAGTTCGGCAGTTTCAAGTTAAAAATATGTCTTATTTTTTCTTATCGGTAAAAAAAAATCGATATGGCCGCCGAATCGCCTTGCAATGAAAAATAAACATTTTATACCCTTATATAGATTTTGAGAAAAAATAAATAATTTGAGGCAATTTTTGATTTTCCTCTTAAAGAAAATCGTTTTTCACGAAGAAGACATTTATGAATTAAATTTGAATAGTTTCGATCTCAAGTTTGCTTCGAATTCGTCAATCGTCTTTAAATATACTGAATTTGGAAAGATTTTTTTTTCCGTCGCTGTCGGATAAATTGTCGAAAAGCAGAAGTTTGCTTGTTCATCATCTCGAATCTTCTGCAAGTTGCATAATAATAGAGATGATAGTAGGGGTTCGCATGTATGTAATCCGGAGCACCCCGCGTCGTTTCGCGCGCCAGCAGCATCGTCATATCTCTCGGTGGAACTTGTTCAATAGTTACACTCGCTTCCATTACCGGTTGGCTTTGATCTTCGCTAAAAGGCTTACATCGAGTCACTTTCGGGACCCGAGCGATATTACCGAGAGGCGAGTTTGCCGGCGCGAGCCTTGGTTAACGTTCCTCCAAACATCAGAAAGAAAGAAAAAAAAAAAAAGAAAAAAAAGAATGGTACTGTGCCTTCGTCGGGCGGCGTCTCGCGCGCGCGTGCATTGTCACTGTTTCACGGCAGCACGACGCTGGTTACTCCGGTAGCAAAGGTATAATGCGTTTCCCCGAAATGCTCTATTCTCCTCTTTTGCATCCCTTCGGCTTTCTCGGACATGCATGCGACACCCGTGTATCATTATATTTTCCGTAGTTAAAAAAAAAAAAAAAAACAAAAAAAATTGAACAAACCCCGAAGAACCATCCAGCCGCGTGCACTCTTCCTTATCTCTCTCATTACTTTGGAGTTCTCGTCGACTCTTGCTTGTGGGTGAATCTTTTCCCCGGTACCCATACAAATTGCTTTTTCTTTTTCATTAATGGAATGGAAAAACAAGTTTTCACGACAGATGAGAGGCCATCACCCGCCGTCTCACAGAGTGGATTCGTATTTCAAGACTCTTCAGACTTTGATAGGAATTCATATCTCTTCGTTTATCCTTCGCGATCTTTATTACGGTTATAGTATTCTTGCAGTGTTCCGATGTGTAATAATTAAAAAAAAAAAAAAAACGTTATCCAGAGATCGTGTCTCACGATAATCGGACCTCAGATCCCCGAGAAATTAAATATTCCGGGCGATCCTTGCGCCAAAAAGGGAACTCGCTATTTACGTTCCGTGATAACATTAATACGTATAGAATTCATAAGAATATTTAATTATACAATTAATTAACAAAACGAACGTTGCCGTCGTACGTCGGGACGGTGACGAAAGTCGGTACTCAAAAGTTCATATTACACGAAAAATAAACGATCGGTACGATACTTTATTGATTTTCCGGGTTTGCGAACTCGCAAACGCATTTATTTCTGCACCGAGGCGTACGAATGAGAAGGCGGGAAAAAGGGGAAAACTCGAGCGAACAAACCGAGAATATTATTTCTCGTACGCCGCCCCCGGAGATAACACACACGGAACCTCGAGGGCATCGCTCGTGGGCACATTCTTCCATTGCCGCCTCGTAAACCCATCTCGATGGGACTTTCCCGTATAACGTGTATTATTTCTATTGACTATCGGCTATGTAGCTTCGCAAATACGCGACTATGAACACCTGCAATCTATGTCAAGAGTTAAATTTTTTATATCGAAAACGGAGTATTAAACCGATCGACTTTACGGGAGGAATCCTTTTTTTTTTTTTTCAAAAAATGGCTAAAAAAAATCTTCTAAATAAAAAAAAAAGTTTTTTTTTATTAAAAAAATCTTCTAAATAAAAAAAAAGTTTTTTTTATATTAATGTTCGATCGCGAGTGCCATATATCTATAAATCTGTAAACTTACAAGATACGGAAATCTTCGCGAAGAATAGGTACGTTGTCCGGGACTATCGTTGAGGAACACATTCCGTAAAGATATTTAGAAAACGGTATATGGGCGTTAGATAACAAGAATAAACCATAGATAACAGAGAGGCGTCGAGGGAGGGAATGAAAAAAACGGATCTGAAGCTCGGAAGCATAATATTCCAACGATGGTCGACGAAGGGGCGGGGGGAGGGGGTAGGAAAGCTCGATGCTTTTACAGTCGATATAAAATCTCCTGTAACTCGAGTATTGTGTGTAAAAATATTCCTCGCTATATTGCCTTTTCCAACATCCTCCCTCCCCCCCCCCCCCCCCCTCGCCATCCATTCTCCCCCTCACCGCCCCGTCTCCCTCCTGCGCGTTCTCTCTCGTAAAAAGTATCTGCATAACTTTTAAGCGAACTCGTCCCGGCTGCGCCACATCGTTAAAGCTCTTTCTGCTGCCGCTGCCTGTTTTCATCGTGAGGCCAACTATAACACCCTTGTGAACGAAAATTCGGTTTTTTTCTCATTACAATCGTCTCGAATCGCGTGCCAATTATCGTATCGACGTATCTTTTCTGCCCAACGGCTATTAAACAACTTCCGTAAGCGATAGATCGCGCCTGTGGTCGATTTTGAACGTTAAGGGTTGACTACAGGGGTAGTTTTGCACCCGACAAAATTGAGGATAGGAAGGAAGTAAGAATGGAGCGAACGAACGAGAGAAAGACTGTCTCGAAGAGATAGCAACTTTCTTATAGAACGTTGCCGAAGGAACGTTGGCTACACGAAAAAGTACTCGCAATGTATTCCAAAGTAAAAAAAAAAGGAAAAAAGAAAAGAAATAAAATCTTACGCAGTTGGAACAACCTTATTCTTGGTACAGTGGAGTACGTGTACAAGGTATGCGGTACATTGTATATATACATTCGGTGAAGGAAGTCGTCGAGATGGAGTAGAAAGGGGAGAGAGAGAGAAGGGCGGGTAGGTGGAAGGGGGTGGAAGGGAAGCGGAAATCCATTTCGAGAAAGGGACTTTTCCATATTACCCTCTCTTTCGTTTTGCTTTCCACCTACAAGACTCGTAAATGGAGTTTGAAAAGCTCATTCTTCATCCTTCTATTTTTCAACCCCTCCGGCCTCCTCGCATCCATGCGTCGACTTGCCAGAACTACAAAATTATTTATAGTCACCCAACGAACGAAAAAAAAAAAAAAAAAAAAAACTTGACTTTGAAATATATCTTTTCATCAATGTGTTGATATGATATTTCAGAGTTATCGCAAAGGATTCTTTAACCCTTTTCGAAGCAATACTCGGCAGACGCTTCGAATTCAATGAAATTTTAGAGGCAACTTTCTGACAATGAAAAATGGGTATTTGTAGCACGAGAATTTCATATATCGCGGAAAAATTATTTCTCATTTTTTTCGAGATTTTTCGATAAAAATATTGAATTCTTTCAATTTTATTTTAATATTTATGTTCCTATCAATATTTTTATTTGATTTTTTTATATATTACTTTCATCATTTCGCAAAACAAAAAAAACTATCGAAAAAGATCGCCCAGCAAATATAATCCATATTCCCACCAAACTACTATTTTTCACGAAAAAATTTCTAAAATCTTTTCAACCCGAAACTGAGAAAACAATTCGTCTCTCAGCTGCCTCTCCGAGTCGAAAAATCCTATTCATCCCGAAAACCTAAAAAAGTGTTAACGCGATAACCAACGAAAAGTCTAAAAAAGAACGTAAAGTCCAATGATACGCATTTCCTTACTATATGGAACGACTATGTACCGAAACACGAGGGGGGGTTCGTGCGCAAAGTTGTAACGGGGTGAGGAAATTCCGTGAGGGAAGCAGACTACGTAGAGACAAGTCGGTTTGACCTCAGCACGCTTACCGGGTGTTTCCGGGAAGATGAATCGGCCTTTGCTCCAACGCTGCTTCGGTGCGCTCTCTTTCTCTCGTTGCTCTCGAGAGGTCGAGAGGTAACACCGCACGTAGCTTACGCTTGCCAGGAACATGGTCGCTCGGTTTCACTTGCCCGCCCGCTAAAGCTTTCTCTCCATCCTATATATCCGTATCTCCGTCGCTCCTTCGTTGCGACTCGGTGTGAGAGAGCTTCCGAGACCCGAGCGTGTGGCACAACCCTTGACTATCCCCCATCGTGGCGCACAAACTCGCGCTCCCCTGGTGCTCCTGCTGCCCTCCGTTCTCGCTCTTCCGTAGCTACTCTATATTGCTGTCGCTGCTACACGAAGGCTCTTGTACTATTTCTGGGATAACCGACCTTCTCAACTCTCTCGTCCGGCTAGAGAAAGTGGGTCTGGTTCAAGGTCAACAATCGTCGCTCGAGTCACTGGAGCAACGAAACCGTTGACCCGTCCGTTATAGCGGCGCTGAACCTTTTTGGCGCCTTATCCTTTCGCGGCCTTTTCTTCAACGGCTCGATCTCTCGATTCCTAAAAAGGTGATACATCCCTTCGTATCGTAACTCGGGAAATATAATCGTTTCCTTGGTTAACAATTGATTCGTTCGAATCGAGTTGTTTGAGCGATGAGATGGAAGCTGTTAGTGGAGGACGAGTATAGAATTTTCGCAGCAGAGGGGTTGAAATAGCCGAAGAAAACGATGCAGACAACGGTGAGACCACTAGTGACTTGCAAGAGTCTTTACCCGCTTACAAGCCGCACCTCTCAGCTGAGATAAATCACCTTCCTCCGGCTCTCGTGTAACTACCCGTTGAGTCTTTCGTCGTTTTTTTTCTTTTTTTTTCGGTCTCAGACCAGAGCTTTGGCGTCATCTTGAGCGCAGCATCGACCCTCGGAAAGAGCACTGGAAGTAGTCTCGTTAAAGAGGGGTCAAGAGGCAAGAATTTTTCTCACTCTGTTACAATGGGATTAAACTTTTTTTACGCTCCTTTTTGCTGAAAAGATCGGTAAATGATACAACTGCTGTCGTCGGTATTGCAGTTGGATAAAAAGAATATTAATATACGGAATCGGCTGCGGAAGAGAAGAGCCGATGGATTAGAAGATATATATATATATATATATATATATATATCTATATATCGATAGGTATGGGTTCGCAGGAACGTAGAGCTTTATTCGATCAAAGGGAACCCTTTGTATTGTGTCATCAACACCGTCGAGCAATTAGTTGGCAATAAAGAAAAAAAAAAATCGAAAAGGATGAACGAGAATCGAACCGTGCGAGAGACGAGTCAACGGCGCGTTTTAACCCTATCTTACTATACTTGTTTTTTTATAATGTTACCGTCGTTACTTGTCAAATTAAGCGTGTTAGTGTTAAATTAAGCGTCTTTAATAACGAACACAAACAGGAATTTTTCACCGGGGCAACCGGCTCGCGATGAAAGAGAGATGTTATCTACGCACGGCTGCTCCACAAAGCTCTCTCACTTCCGTTAACACGGTTTTAGTTCTGCCTGTCGCGAGAGTAACGAGCGCATAGGAAAAGAAGAATTTTTTCAAATGGCTGAACTCGCTACGAGCAGAAAGGACATTACGATGAAATACAAATTCTATCGGAATATTTATTGATTGCGATGATTGTGGATGCGATGCCATTACGTTCCATTATCGGCGATATTTAAAAATAATATTTTTTTTTTTCATCTCTAAGACGATTTTTTTATGTTGACATCGTAGCGATGTGTTCAATAATTCGATCTTTTTACGAGAGAAAATAATTTGACAATAATAAAAAAAAATGCCGATTTAAAAACGTTTTCTTGGGATACAACGAAAATTGAGTCGAGTAGCTGATTAGTGTGAAACGCATAACTTCCGCCTCTTTTTCTCCTGGAAGCCTCGGGAGTTATCAACTTCTCTTGTAAAACAATGGATTCGATATCACATGTGAAGCAACTTCACTTAATCGGTAAATTTCGTAAGGAAATTATTAACCGCTTTGAGAATAATGGAATCGACTTACGACAGCGGGTGAGGAATGAATAATCGCGTTTACGGTTATAAATTCTCAGTTCGACGATTAACAACAATCAAACCATTGGATTGCTTCACAATTCTAACTTTTAATATCTATTTTTTTTCTTTTTTTTTCAGAGATCGAGACCTGTTGAGACCGCCGAAGGACTTCATAGACGTTACCGTGGGTTCCGGAAGATGGCAAATACTCGTTACTCTGATGCTTAGTTTTTCCGTTTTCACGCATTTGCTAAATACCGGTACGGAAACGCTTCTTCGTCCTTCCGGTTGGTGGTGCAAAAGACCCGATTTTCTTGACGATTGGACTGACGTTCAATGGATTCTCTACAGTCACAGCGAAGACTCCGTAAGTTTGATTGACATTAATAGACCTTTGAACCCAAGAAAACTATCAACTCGCCAATTGAAATCGGCTAATTGTACTCAGTGTCTGGGAATATGCAATAGACAATTGTGGTCACCGGAAATATTGGCCGATGGATATTTCCGCGGTTGTCGAGTTTACGATATCGATTACGACGCTTTCAAGGGACTCAGCTACTCGGACAGACCGAGAATCGAAACGAACGAAACAATTCCCTGTCCTTACGGTGTCCACTTTAGTACGGCGGGTGGACAGAGCATTGCGAAAAAAGTAAATGATGCCGTAGACGAGATTTTCGACGATTTTTAATTACCTGAATTATTTCCTATCGATTTTAACTTTGTTAGTTCCGAAAGGGCTGTTTCAACGGGACGATAATCTCGAGTTTCTGGTTATCGTCGAGTACCTTCGGCCGTATCGGTGGTTACATCTTTTTCGGAATTCTGAGCGATTGGATCGGACGAAAATCTGTGATTTTTATCGCTTGCGGTGTAACGCCGATTACTGCTGTTATCGCAGCTACGGCGTCGAATTATTCGCTTTTCGTTATCGCGAGCGCGACTCACGGCTTTTTTCACGGTGGTTTCGCCATTAGTTTGGTTCTCATTATTGAAATCAGCGGTAATTCATCGAGAACCGGTTTACTTGCGATCAGTTGCTGTTGCTTCGCTCTTGGAATCGGTAAATATCGTGAATCGTCGACTGAATGATGGATTATCAAAAAAAAAATGATTGATAGATATAATGGTAAAAAACGAAAATTCTTTTATCCCGCAGGTCTGACACCAGTGATCAATGACGTCTTCGACTCGTACGATGAGATGATAGTCTTCATAAACATCTTATGCGTCGTTGTTTTCGTCTCCGCGCGTTTTCTTCCGGAATCGCCGATTTGGCTGTTCTGTATACGCGACACGAAACGCTTGGAAAAAATAATCCTTGAAGCCGCGGAAGTCAATCAACTTTCGTTGCCGTCAAATTTTCGTCTCATCCACGTGGAGCACAGTGACGAGAGACATCGTCTACCCGTATCGATGCCGCGTATCTGGAATATCATGTTACAACCGGAAATCGCTTGCCAAGTGATCGGTATAACTTATCTCACTGCTCTCTTCGCTCTGATATTCGGCGGTGCGTATTACTCGATATTGTCGAACGTTTTGAAATCACAATTGGCGAATACGTTACTCGTTGCCGCGACGACGGTGGGAATGTTATCCGGTCAATTGTGCATTTTTCTTATGGGACATCGAAGAGTTCTGTGGATCTCGTTATCTCTCGTTTTCCTGACTTCTCTCGTACTTATGATACGACTTCACGATACCAAACCATCGATCACCGCACCCACCATGACGCTTCTGCTCGTCAATGTCGCGATGGTTAGTCTCGGTTACGGAGTTCTACTGAACTACAATACAAGAACGTTTCCCACGTTGCTTCGTGGCACACTTTGCGGATTTTTTCACGCCGTTTGGGCGATTTTCGTATGGACCGGAAATCACGATTACATCGAATTTCCTAAAATCGTTATCGTTCTCATAATGAGTTGCCTTGTCGCGGCTCTGTTCAGTCTAAATTTGCGGGATCTTCATCGACGAGAGTTGCCGGACACTTTATTGGATTCCGTTACCTTCGGACTGTGAGTTGAATTACTCGTAATAAATCAAAGTTAATTATATAAGAAAAAAAAATCGACAGTTAAAAAATTGATTGGATCTCCTAAAATTCGGCATTTTTATATAATTAATATATCAATCATATAAATAGATATATTTGGTAACGCAGATTCGCAGAATTAAATTCTAAAATATATTCGTAATATGCAATTTTTTGACGAAAATTGATTTGCAACTATCATAGATATATTTTCGATACATTTTTTTTTTTCATGTGGAAAACTGAGCCGATTAATTGGCAGCCAGAAATCCAAAACTGATCGTCTATATTGTGCGTTTTATTCGCTACAGACAGCCAAAGCCAAAGCGTTGGGACATAACGGAGAGCAACGAAATTTCTGCGGGCGACGAGATTAGCTACGTCAGCATGGAAAAGCCTTCGCGTAATCTCGATTGCGTCGGCAGGTTTGTCACTAAGATACCGAGCAGACAAAATCTTTCCCGACAACTTCTAAAACCTCGGAAGGCCTCTCAATCCTTTTCTGCATTATAAATAATAATGGACCAACTGTTTACCCCTTCAAAACGGTAAATTCATCGTTTATCAGATTTATCACTTGTTGAAAAAAAAAGAAATCTTTCATTTCCGGTTTTATTCTCTTATTTTCAGGGCGTTAAGGTTGTATCAAGATCGTTACAAGTTCTTTTCGCGATGAACAGAATGTATTCGAGGGATCAATCTTCGTCTACAACCGTCAGGCTATCCCCCTCTCGCCGTTCTCCGCCCTTCTTTCCCTATCGCTCCTGTCGTTCTCTTCCTTCCACACATTTTTCTCCAGCCTCGCCGCGTGATAACGCTCGTCGGCACCGTAAGTTTTACCTCCCCGTGGAATTTTTATCCCGAGACTCGGCAACACCGCCGCGCCCAATCGATTTACATAGACACACGGATGCAGCGAGGGTACCAGACTATTGTAGCTCTCCTCTGTTACCTCCTGTTCTCTTTCTGTTCTTCGTTGCATTCCGTCCATCTCGCAACGCCGTTTCTCCTCTATCTCGTCATTCGACCAAATAAATATTCTACGAGGGCAAATGTCATCTAACAATTTTTCAATTGCCAGTAGTACTTTGTCTACGCGCCCGAGACGCGCCGAGGAAACAGCGATATCGGGAGCGGCATCGATTTCCGAAGAACTAACGGATACATCTACGTGGCGATTCGAAATCGGAATCGGATCGTGAATTTTTTTTTTCTCAAAAACTGGAGAAGGGATTTTTTTTTCTGAAAAATCTGTATGTTTAAAATTTCACAGAATTTTTTTTTTTTATAGAAAAATATTGAAAGAAAAAAAAATACGACCGACAAAAGGGTAACGCGTTTTTTTTTTTAATATAAGTTTTTTCCATTGGAAAAGTGTGTTCATCGTTAAGAACAAACGAGTAATATGTTATATATATTTTTTTTTTTAGTAAAAGAAATAATTTTATGATTTACAGATTTTGAGAAAAAAAAATCCAAAATTGCCTCAGTTTTCAAACCGTCAGGTAGATTTACCCCTTAAAAAAAAGTCTCATTTACGCGGCTCACGCGACTGACGTAGTAGACGAAAAAAAAGAATAATTATCTTCCAGAGTCCATTGTTTGGTTGTTCGCGAGAAAAAGGAAGCAAAAAAAATGTGCGCTTCTCTCTCCTCCGCTATTGTAGATTTTTTTATATTTCTTTTCTTCTTTGCCTCAATATTGTTTTTCTGCGTTACGCGAATATATTTTAAAGTCAATTGTATGAGTGGTAAAACAATGTGTAATTTCGCTCGCATGTGAGAACTGGAAAACGCATTCGCTTCATTCGATGGAAGGTTGAAGCTAAATTTTGTCGTTTTTACTTCTTTTTTTTCTTATAGATCGGGACTTTGATGACGACGGCGCCGTTTGCCAACCGAGAGGCGGGAGGGAGCAGAAAAAAAAAAGAAAACTACTCGTTACAAACGTTAGCGGATCGGATGCCCCGTAGCGACGACGAGAGAGCATCGAGCATCGACCGTATCAGCGTCTTGTCAACCGTCGGCATCAGTCGTCTTTCACGTCCACCGCGTCCTTCGTCCGCCTCCGCAATCCTCTTCGCTCTTCGCTCGGCGCTCCATCGGACCTGTCTGTCGTCGATGGCCAACCGCAATTTATGACCGCAAGTTTTTGCATGATTTATACGCCAAAATTACACTTGTAAATGCCGATAAAGCGATCAGATATCGGACAATCACATATACGAACGATTTACGATCGTTCTCGTTCCCGTAGATGTGATCCTTCGTTTTTTTTTCTCCGAAGTCGCGTCGCTACACCGATATATCCGATAAACGAATGTTATAGTTTATTTCGTCGATTCTTCGAAGGTCCCAGTCGCGTATTTGTCGACGCAAATGTGAAAGTCATGAAAATACGAAAAAAAAAAAAAAAAAAAATTTATTCCGGGAAAATTCACGTGGAAAAAAAGGTATATGAAAGAATATACGAAATTCGGCGTTTTCATATAATTCATATGATTTTGGAGCACCGCGAGTGAATTGTTCTCGAATGAATGACAATATATCCCCTTTTCACTCTGTCGATCGACAATCCCCCCAAATAGCGATGACACAGAGATCGGATATCCAACCTCCGAAATCTCGTGTTCTCCTCTTTTTCGCATGACCTCACGTCTAAGCCTCGCGTTGTCGCATTCACGTACGCAGGATATAGCGAGGGAGAGTTATCTATACATTGTCGAGAACGCGAGAGTTCGGTTGATCGGAGCCAACAGGTGGCGAAGAATATCGGAGACTTTCGAAGGGTTCGAGAAGCATCACCAAAGGAGAGATAAAACGCGGCAGTGAGTTCCGAGTCGAAATCGTGTGGGTTGCGAGGGTAAAGTGGATGAGGCCGCGGAAGGAGGAGGTCCTGTAGACTGCGAAGGAGACGAAGAGAATCGCGCGCGTCAGCGGCGGCGCGACGATGGCAGGGCGAGCAAAAGGGACGAAGATCCTCGAAGGGAACCTGCTGCTTACCACCTGACGGCCCCCGTGCCGCTCGCAACCCGAGAGTCTCGTAAGAGATTCGGTTGCTCGTATTTTGTAAATTACGTCGCGCCGCGACAGCCTTGGCTACCCGATCGTTATCCCTCCTCACCGACGAAAACTCACGTGTCCCCTTCTTTTTCGATATATAGTTCTAACCGTCGAGGGGCATAGTGAGACCAGTGGGATGGGTATATACTCTCGCTATACGATATACCGGTGAAATAACTTTTCGATCTCAAAATTATCGAATAGTTTTTCTCTCTCAATTTTTTCGCGCGTAATATATATATATATTACATATATATTTTATACATGTGATATATTAAATGAAAAAAATATATATCATATATATAAACAAATTTTTCAAAAATGATTATTTTTTAATTATATTTTTGGATTTTCGCTATTTTAAAATTTATGATGATTTATCACATAAAACTTTCTTCGATTTTCTTCTTTTATAAATCGAAAACTATCGCCCATCGACGGAGTCCCGCGAATATACAGCTTGCGGTTCTCGTCCGTCACCTATAGACGTCAATAGATCAGACTTCCGGAATCGTTATATATCATTATTTTACGTTCTCGCAGTCTTTGACTCGCATTTGTATTCTTCTCCATGCGTGTCTTTCGTGACGATATTACATTAAACGAGACAGCGCCCGCGGAGGCAGTTATATATGAGCTCCGCGATGGTTATGCGGTCTAACCTCGTAATACATATCCCAGCAAATTGTTCGCTATCCGAAATTCGAAGTAACCGCAACGCGGAGACGACTGCTAAGTGCTCGCGGGTTTGTTTACCCTCATTATCGAGACACTGGACTCTCGTTGCTCATTGTTCCCGTGAAAAATTGCCTCTTTTTGTTATTTAAAATCATTCTTCTCGACGCTTTATCGTTCGGACAATTTCTCGGACCGCAACGCTGTTTCCACGACATTCTTCGTCGCACCTTTTCTTTTTTCACGTACCCATCGCAATTGTTCGCTTCGGTACTCTCGGAATAACGAATGTTTTTTTTTTTTTTTTTTTTTTTTTTCAAATTAATATTTCCAAAAAAAATCGCCATTTTCGTCGAAAAATAGTATATTACGGATATATTTTAGAATATATATCGCTAAATATATATAAAATGATTAATATAAAATTATTACCTTAATATATATCTAATTATTCATTAGATACAAAAATATTGGCTGAAGATAAAGACGAATTATTCATAAATTTGCTATTTCGCTCAGTAAAATCTAAGAATTGCTATGTCACTGGTATTGTCCACTAACCATTTTTTTTCTCCCCTCCGTTCGATAACTGAGCGATCCAAGCGGACGGATATATTCACGCAGCCAAGTAAATTCATCGTATATATATACATATATATGTATTCCGTACGATAGACTCCCATACCTACGATATACTCCGAGTCTTTGCGTGCGTTCGATAATATCCGGTAAAGTAAAAAAAAAAAGAAAAAAAAATCTCATGAATTATTCATCCGAAACATCTACGATCATTACAATTAACGTTCTATAGTATGATATATGCCGCGCGATAGCCTATAATTAAGAGTACTTTCCCCCAGCGTTTCATTATCGATAATAGGTTTATTAAGCAACGTGGAATAGATTTGTTTCGAGACGAAAAAAAAAAAAGAAAAAACGAAAAAAAAAAGGGTTGCGAAATTGTCGTGAAAGAAGCGGATCCATTAAAATTTCGTTAAATTGCTTAAAAACGACTATCTACCGGCTTTCTCCGTACGCCAAACGCGTACACATTATACCGATATAATCAACTCCATAATTATTTATTTGCCAAATATAATAATTGCCTAAGTGCGCGTGCAATTGCACACGAATAAAAATCGATTTGCGTTACGTGCGCACATTACGAACCGTTCTTCATCAACCGATACAGTCGATAGTCGATTTTTCTTTCGCGACAACGGGCAAAAGAATCGCCCGTGCGAGGGAGAGAATCACGGAAGTTTTATAAAACTATGTAGTAGTATTTGTATCGACGAGTGCGCAGTGCACTTTGCACCAGAGTATTGCGATGGAACGGGGCGCCGGCGGGGGGACTCGCCATATCTACTCCCCAGCAGCCGTCCTCCATCGTTCCCGCTTCACCGCACTCCCGTCGCTTCACCCCCCCCCCCCCCCCCCCCCCCCCGCCCCCGCCAAAGACGAATGTATAATTTATATTTGTCATTCATCTCCGTCTTGTTTACCTTTGTTATTTTCCCGGTATTGATCCAACGGGCGAGAGTTCCGAAGAGCAAATGGGTTGAGAAGAAGCGCGAGGGGCACGGGTTGGGGGGCGGATTGGGGGGACGGGGCGGCAGGAAAGGAGGCTGCCTTTCCTTCGAATGTTGGAACGCAAGAGCGGCCGAGCGCGGAGCGCAGAGAAGGATAAAAGGAGAATGAGAAAGAGAGAGTAAAGGAGAAACGAAGCAGTGGAAACGAGGATACAAAATCGTGAAACGGAGAGAGATATATTGAGTTTCCGAAACTTTCAAGAGTGCACCGAGCAATAGTACGGGGGGAGAGGAGAGAGAGAGAGAGAGAGAAGCAGCCGGTTTGCGCAAACACAAAGTTTGAGAAACGTATAATGTCCTGGATAAATCAAGGAAATTTGATAAATCAACAGAGCAGAGCTCGCGGGGAGAGAGAGAATGGGGGATAGCGAACGAAAGTGCGCTCGCGCTACCTTCCCGGAGCACTAATTACGT
Organism: Buathra laborator; assembly: GCA_934046635.1. Classification (NCBI taxonomy): domain Eukaryota; kingdom Metazoa; phylum Arthropoda; class Insecta; order Hymenoptera; family Ichneumonidae; genus Buathra; species Buathra laborator. Next base: position 11,851,621 of record OW203897.1, read on the forward strand.
CTTGCAATCTTTGATCGTTTCGTTTTTACCTCCTTTCGCCGTTTTTCTTACCCTTTCTTTACCCTTCTCGAGTTTCGCATCGGTTTTTTCGTATTGATAAATATTTGTACGATTCTTCGATTTTGCTTTATTTTATTTATCTACGGTTCACGTAATGTTGAAGCTTTTTTTTTTTTTTTTGGATAACGATATCGTAATATAAGCTTATGGATGGAGAAACCCGATGCGAAACCGGAGAAGACGTCTTTACGGAAGAGATTTGGCAATTTCAGGCAGAATTGGGTGTTTAAACTTTTTTTTTGGAAGAAAAAAACATCGTATCACTCATGCAATCGCAATTATTTGTCGGTGATATGATTCTGATCGTGTGAAAAATTTCTTACGGTTAAATATCAAGGATTTTAGGGAAAAAAAAAAACGATTTTTTTTAAAAGAACTTTTTTAAAAAATTATATTTAAAGAAAAGGGAGTTAATTCCACGGGGCATTGTACTCGAACATTTTTTTTAAATGATCAGAACACAGGTGCTAATAATCAATTGCGGTACATTTTTTACGACATTTTTTTTTTATTTTTTACTAAAAAAAAAAATTTCCAAAAAAGAAATTTTATTCTCGGACTCGCGTCGAAAGATCTCTATTTTGCCTTTATCGCGAACCCTTTCGTAGCGAAAGATCTTTATAGCAATTTTAAAATTCGCGAAAGATCGGAATTCCTTGCGAAAATTTCGTACGACAGTTTAGGACTTACAAGGCATATCGTAATATACATGTATATGTGCGTAAGTACTATATATAGGTATAATAATGTTGCTGCCGCTGATACTAATACTATATAGCCACGTCGATGGCTATGGGCCACGTATCTTCACAGTCGGAAGAACTCGTGACCCGATTTCCTTTATGGCGCAGTTCCATAAAACTTTCAAATAAATTGCATTACGCCATTACGTCAAATGTTCTCCGGCCCTTTTGTCCCTTACGTATGTATATGTATATATATATACCTATATATACGATGGTGGACCAGCTTTCCGCAAATCGTATCGAAGTCCTCTCGATATTTTTATCCAACACAAGTACTCCGATCGTGTAAAACTATTGCAATTTGATGATAAAGAATCGCCGAAAAATAAAACGAAATTCGAAAGTAGGCGCCACTGATAGACGAGCGTCCGGAGAGCACAGGTTACTTCGAAGTTTGTCTGAGATTTGAAATACTTAACGCTGTCGCATGTACGAGATACTGAAATATTAATGCGACCATAGACGGTAAAGAAGAGTCTACTAGAGACCGAAAGAGAGGGATAGTGCGCGATTACTTGTGTCGGAACCATCAGAGAAGTGAGTGGAAAGATCAAAGCCGGTGAGGGAACATTGTGAGCAGAGAAAATGTATGTGAGAGTTACGTACATCGTCAGTGCGCTGTATAATAATATATCCACGGGAAGCCTTCGTATCCAACAATTTTTGTTGTTTTTTTTTTTTCTTTTTTTTTTTTTTTTTATATATATGCCGAAGATACCATCGAAACTTTATGCGGGATGAGACAGAAATGCATAAATTTTCGCTGATAACTACTCGGTTATCATATCGGTTTTTATAATTTCGTAATTATTGCTAATCGATCGCAAGACCACGTTTCGCAAAGACGCGACTGAAGGAACCGCAATTTCTCACCTTAACTCATGATTTCATCTTTTCATCTATCCGCCAATCCGAAAACCGTGTATTTTTTTTTCTCTCCTCTTTTCGTGGGAAAAACAGCAGCGAATTCGAAATTTCCAGACGGAGAATTCCGTTTGAGCGGTCGTTTCGGAAAAAAAAAAAAAAAATTGCTGTGTAACAAGATGCAAACGTAAATACAAGAATGCTTCGTGTAATAATAGAACGCGTCATTGTAGGAAACTGAAGAACAAGATATCTTATAAGGGCAGACAGAAGGGAGGTATCCACACAGTGAGAAAGGGAGAGAGTTGAGTTTGCTGGGTAACTTTGCCGAGTAGGTAAGTATACCCTACATGCCAGAGTCAAGAGAGGGCGATAGGGTACAAAGAACGAGCGAAAAGTGGGGGAGAGGGTTGGGGGTTGGAAGGGGGAAGAGCAACATGGGTGCATAATAGGTGGGTACTTGTGTTACGTACTCCTATAGCTATAGATATGATACAATTGTATAGCCATACTGTATGGACGTATTACATAGAAGGTGCAATAGAGAGACGCTGGGCGAAGGTTTCTCATAACCAGGGCGAGCGATAGCCCAGGACTCTGGCAGCCACGGCGAAACTATACGGTTACTATACGACTCGAGTGCTCATTTCAGATAGGAGAGTTTCAAACTTTTAATTTCTTCCAGTTTTACGCTGTAGGTTTTATGAGTCGGTGCCGCCATCGGTGCCACCCCCGCTTCCGCAGACGTTCGTAAAGCATACCCACCCCCCGAGGGTTCTAACGTTATAGAAACCCCTCCTTCGCGCCTCGGACTCGCGGTAAAAAGCTTTGGAACGAGTGAATACCGATAGTGGTTACACCTCGACGACTCTCGTCTCTCAAAGCTTCCTCTGTCCGATTATCACCCTCCAATGTCTCTTTTAGCCATACAGAAGAACGACGACCTCATCTAAACGTCCTTTGAAAAGAGTTTATAGTCGCATATCAGCCAAAAGTGAAATTCAGAGAGAATTCTCTCGGAATTTCACTTTTAGCTGAGAGTCCTTGAGAAACTTGCAGTTCTTAAGGCTGCGATACTTAATTACAGCGTTTCGCGCTAATCTTCCGATTCCCTGCCAATGCGCCCCGCGGAACGCACGACAATCGTTTATTGTACTTTTCGTTTTTATCGTTTTTTTTTTTTTTTTTTTTTTTTTTTTTATTCCCATGATTTACAAATGCTTTATTTTCCGGAGCGAATGTGAATTGGGAGAATGACGTTCTTCGAATATAAATGCGAGCGTCCATTGTCTTGTTGGATGGTGCGCGCGGGGATAGAGAGGTTGAAAGGAGGGAACGGAGAGGCTGCGGTCGCGCGCATACGTACGCAGGTAGCGTTGCAGGTGTAACGTCCTCGTAAATCAGAATCCCGCACTAAACTCCGGCCATTCCCCACGGTTACCAGTAAAATGACGGTAGCAATAATAGAGAGGGGCCAGCCAGAGCCTTCTCGCCTGTAGTCGTCCAAGCCAACCCTCTCCCCCGCAACGTTTCGCTACACTGGGCACCGTAGCAATAAAATACGAAATGGTAATCCACGAAACGTGGATGAGTGAACGGATCTTCTTGTATCGTCGATTCGACGAGGGGTGTCCGTTCTAACACTTTGCAACTTGACGCAAACGTCTAATTACCTCTATCGAGATGCTAATAACCCGAAAGATCGACCCTTGTCGTCGAATCCCAAGGGAAGGAAAACAAAAAAAATGAACTGATTAAGAAAAAAAAAAAAAAAAAATCGTAGATTCACGGACCCGATAATGCCTAACAAACGCGACAAAATGTACGCATCCCACTCGCTACACGCGTTTCGCAACGTTCTGGAATAAAAAAAAGCCGCGCGAGGGCGCCGGGGACAGAAACGGATCCATGGAAAATATAGGGATTAATAATCGTAAAAGTCCGTGTCCTCTAAGAGCCATAAAGCTGGTGGAAGCAATATTCCTCAACGAGTCGGAGAGAGGGAGATATAGAGAAATTGTGAGAGACGACACTATACCGCGACTCGCAAAACCCCCCTCTGGACTCCTTTCGAGTAGAGGAGCAGCCAGCAGCAGTGGCAGCACCAGAGCTCCCACCCAGAGTTACGCTCGCGCGCGGTCCCCGCACCCCTTTTCAACCGGTTTTCACCCCCCGCGTACCAGCCAAACACCCACGAAACCACCCACCGGCCACGCTGTCTCTGCCTCTTCCTATTCCTCTTCCTCCGGCTGCAAAACCCCTCTCATAAAGCTTACCCTCTATCCCGATTCCATTTCATTTCGCTCCGCCCCTGACACACGCTTCCATCCGGTTTTCATTTTACCCCTACCGCGCGGTAACCGTCATCCCTCCGAAGGCACACCGTTCGGCGACACCGCTGCTGCCTCCTCTACGCTCTACACGCGGGGAGGGTTACCGATACACCATGTAGGACGGCTGCTCATAACATGTTCGACTCTCAACGTCGATCGCTTTCGACTCACTTCGAATCTTCATGACTACGAGTTTTATGACGATACTGTATCATCGAATGCTCAGTCAAATGGGTACTCGGCGATTTTCGTCAAATTTCTCGTGTTTTGACAAATTAAAATGAATTTTTTTTTTTAATTACGCTAATTAGGGATGATGACTCGATCTCATCGTCAATATGACTCATAAACATTCCGAGACTCATATCATGCGTTTAGATACTTTTGCCAAAATTTGGCAAAGTTCGATCGATTTTTGCCGAAACTAATTGCGAATAATTTTCTTTGCAATTCATAACCCTGCAAAATTTTAACGTCTGTCAAAAATTCAATAAAAAATAAACCAAACAATGCGAATTCGCCTCTCTTCTTGCCTTATAAATTTCAACTCGATAACTGAAGGTATTAAGTTATAAAGGGTCATGTTTTTCGAACTTCGGCAATTATGAAATTCCGAAAACAAAGCTAAAATAATAATGATAATAATAATAATAAGCAAAGAGAAAGAACGCGGCTTTTCTCGGGAAAATCGTCAAAGCAAGTAATTGGCAAAGCGAATCATTGTGTGGGTGTGAGCTGTACGATAGTACGCATTTGCTTGAAGCCCGGCATTGCCCGCCCGGATTGCGCGCGAATCAGACTCTCACCTCCTCTCGCGAGGAAGAAAAACAGCTCGATACTTTTTAGACGAGAGGAGAAAAGAGTGGTGCTGGTGGAAGAGTTTCGGATACGAAACGATCCGCGAGCTTATTCCGCGCACGAAATTACTTGCGAGCATTGCACGTGAATTGGTCAGAGATTTACACTGTGGCGTATCTGTAGGATGGCGCAACGTTAGAGAAGATGACACAGAGGGTTTGCAATGTAAACGCAATAACGAGCGTTCGTTCGGACGCTCGATGCGAAAGAAGATAATTCAATTTTTTTTTTTTTCATTTTTTTTTGCAACCCACTATATCCAACGCGTACATCTCGGCAGACAATGGAGACTTATTTTATCTCCTTTCAAAATTTCGTCTATCGTTAGCAGACTAATCGATCGCTGTTTTCATTTCGCCGTTTTTTCATCCCCACTACCATTTTCACCTTATCGTTTTATTTCTTTTCGTGAACCCTTCGCATTCATCTTTCCCTTCCTTGGCGTCGTCTATTCTCTCTTCCCCTCCCCCTCCCCACTCGTTTTTCGTTTCTCAGTCACTCACCTCTTCCGAGAAACATAATGCGACATTGTATATACGCGAGAGAGAGGAGACAAGAGAATGAAATTGTTTTCTCGAAAGTTCCACGCACAACCGTGACAAATAATTCGTCGAAAGTCCCGCTGCGAAATACATTTAACGATGTAATGTGCTATCGATCCGCCGGGGGTGTTCAACTCGCTTATGAATAAAGAACGTGGCAAACTACCCCCTTTATCCCTCAACTTCGGTATTGATAAAGCAGAAAAAAAAACACGACGGCAAAAAAAGAAAGGTTGACAAAGCATTGAGTAAGACGCGAATGGGTTTGGCCGGGGAATCCCCTGATCCTCATTGAGATCCTTTAAAATGCGGTACGAGCAGAGAACGACTTGACCCCGTGTCGTCTTCGGCTCGTTCTCACCTGGTTGAAAAAAAAGGTAATCATCTCATCGGTTGTTGGCTCAAGAAGTCTTCACCACGGTCGTTGCTCCTCTTCGTCTTCCCCTTTTCTTCACAACCCCCGTCCTTTCGATCTTTTTTTTTCCCTCTCCTCGTCTCTTATCCACGCCGAGAGGAAGAATCTGGAAACCATTCCGGAGGCCGGAGGTACAGTGTGCCATAGTCTGCTCAATCTAACTCGGTACTTGCTTCGAAAGCTCCCGGACGCACCCCTCGCTGCTGGCCATGGCACACGCGCGACGAGAGATCCTTTGGTCGTCTCACCGCGGCATGGCGGTAGTAGCGGCTCGTATTCTCTTTCGACCTTCCTCCTCCGTTCTCTCTCTCCCCCGCGCATATAACCCCCCGTAGGGGTAACTAAGGGGGTGAGAAACGGGGGTGGCTACCCGGGGGAATCAATAACCGACAAGGGCGAACCCGCAGGGTGATGCGGTGCAGTCGTGGCGATAGTAGTAGGGAGCAAACTCCCGAGGAACGGGGCACGATTTTGCTGGGGGTTTAGTCCCGCCTCCGGCACGCGACCAGCACGCGACTGCCTGCCATCATCCCCCGAGAGGCCTCCGCGGCGTCCCACCATAAGAGAACCGCTTCGCCGCCTTCTCCTCTCCTTCTCCTTTCCGCCCTTTAGCTTCTCTGTCTCATTCTTCACCCCCTATCCCACTTTAACTCCCCTTTTCTATCATTATACATCCTTTTTTTCTTTCTCATTCTTCATCTTCGTCCCTTCTCTTCTTCTACCCTTTGATGGTACTCGCGAAGCAGCGCTTTTCACCGCTCTCTCGACGACTACTCCCCCCCCGCGACACCCAAGATACAGCATCCATTCTCTATCCCCCGAATCCGCGCAGATTCGACGTTTTATTCGTTTCTAATGCTATACAGGTTTTTTTTCTCGCAGTCGGAGTTCTCTTGTATTTATTTGACCCTTTTCCTCCGTTATCTACACCCTCATGAAAAAAAAAATATATATGGTAAATATTTTTTTAATTACTTTATTTAAAATATATATCTGAAAATATATCTCACTAAATATATAACAATTTGCGTAATTAATATATTCATTCCATTAAAACGCCGATTTTCATATATCTTTTATATATTTTTAGAAATATATACCATTTTTCGTAAAAAATCTATTGGATATATTATACGTATATTTTGCGATATACCTTCGTTTCATTCGGATTATACTGATTGGAACCAATTACAGTGGAGAATTCAATATCGTCAAATTCAGTAAGCAGCGGCTCGATACTTAAGTGCTTTACAGGACATTAACCTCTTTGAAAATAGAATTTCTATCGTATTATAAAAATAAAACGAAAATGATTTACAGTATTACAATAGAGAATAATAGAGAATAGAGAGATTGCAGAGAAAAGTGTGTAAACACGAAAAAGAGTGGAAGAGGCGACGTGCGGTTTTATTGTAATACGAAGTTGTCGCAGGCGAAGCGAGGGGCGAACAAGTGCTTTGAGTGGCAATAGCGCGAGGAGGGGCGCCCGAGAGGGTTGTGTACAACCAGCGCAAGAATAGGAACGTACCAGATAAATGCAGGGAGGCAGAGAGAGACAGAGAGAGAGAGAAAGAGAGAGAGGAAGAAAATGCACGCGGGAAAGGGAGAGAAAGATAGCAAGGAAGCGGGTTCCGGAGGAAGGAAGGAAGGAATCGATAGCAGAGCGGCACGCGCCAACCATCCCGCTGCCCCTTCCTTCTTCCCCATTCCCCCGGTTCCCGTGGTCGTCCGACCGCGTTCACGACCTTCTCTATTCCGTGTTGTACGTAAGAGAGTCCCTTTCGTGAAATCGGGACGATCCTGCGTTGAGGATCGTGCGGTAGAACACAGCCGAAAGTCGAAAGAGAGAGCGAGTTGGTTGCGTGTAGCCAAAGTCGCGCGTAACCACCTAATTCACCCCCTAATGCTCCCTTTGAATCCCTCGAGTCGATGACGCATCATCGAATATTCGAAACGCCTCGTTTTTCATATAACTCTCTTTTTTTCTACTCCGTATCGTACGTTCGGGAATACACACGATTTCACCGACGGATTCGAACTCATATGCAGTATATAAAAACACATCCGACACACCATACCATTAAAGACCCGTTGACACCTGTTGGAGGATAAATTTTGATACCTACCTTCGCATCAAATGAAAAAGTGATTAAGGGCGCAAATCCACCAAAAGATTCGAAGTATCAGTCAAATAAAAAAAAAAAAAATTTAATCAAAAACTTTAAGAAATAATGAAATTCATTTTTCTTGTTTTTTTTTTAATAAAATAAATTGAAAAATGAAGAAAAATTGAAAAAAAAAAGACAATCAACTACTCGGTAGTCTCCTCCGCCAAAAAAAAATCGCGGTAATCTTCACCACATCTTTTTTTTTATACGTTTTGATAATTGGTTTTGTAAATCTCGATATATAATTTATAATTCTCATTTTTTTTCTGAAATGTGTAATAAATTAGCGAAAGAAATCTTCAAAAATAGAAAAATCGTAACGCACGTGATTATCCCCGACAACCGATATTATATAACTTTTTTCATAGTAGAAGACACAGATGATCGAAAGAAAAGGCAAAAAAAACGCTTTTTTTTCGTATTTTTCGCGTTTTGCGCGTATTCTTCGATAAATTTGCTTCAAACGGGAGGAGCGCTGGCGACGTATTGTATGCTGCAATGTTTTGTTGCAGTACGTCGTAGCATCTCTCTACAATCTTTCCTGCTCCCTCCTCCAATCGTCGTGGATAAATTCGTTGTGAGTCCTCTGCAAAATGTAAATTCACGGATATTCACGGTTCAGTGGCTTTAGGATTTGGCGGCTTAACACAATGTTGGTAACGAACTAAAGCTCTTGGCCATTAGGGAATTCGATTTGTCGGGGGGGGGGGCGTCTCTCCCTCTCTGATGCAGTTGGGCTCTGGCCTGCTGCTGCTGCTGCAGACATTTTATTTAGCCACCGGACCGGAAACTACGATAGATCTACCATCCGCATTATCGATTCTACGTTACTACCCTACCATATTGGCAATGCATCCTCGATTGCGCGTCCTTCGTGTCTCGTTTTCGCGAAACTACTGTTTACCTAAACTATCAACGTTATAATAAAAAAAAAAATAAAATAAAAAAAATTAGAAACGAATCATAGCGTCAGTGGAGCTTTGAAAGACCGGATCCAAAATATTTAACGACAAAATATCTGCGACAAAATATAAAAATCCCAAAATCGACTATTCCGATTTTTGTGAATTCTAAAAAAAAAAAAATTATAAATCGTATTTTTAAAAAAATTTTTTACATAATAATATAAACCATTTTTTTTTAAATTAATAATAATATTAATTCAAATTTATAAATATGATAAATATTTTTCGTAGATTTGTATGATTGTATGATTCCGGCGATTACCGGTTGCCATTCGAAAGATCGGCGCACGCGCGCGTCAATGAGAAAATGATAAATTCATATTGTAGTATATGAGCCAACAGAGGAGGATTTCAAGGAGTAACAATCCTCAGTCGAGTAGAAAGGATCTCGTACCGGTCGCGTTGAAGTGTGTGTATACGAGAGCTCCTTACGCGGCCGAATGAATTTCGAGGAGAAGATATATCCTCTTTCTATCTTTTTTTTTTCTCCTCTTCGCCTTCTTATTCTTCTGTTGGTTTCGCTCTCTGCTGCTCGGTATATACGCGCTCGCGGGGTAGGAAAGAGGGAAAGGGGGCGGGAAGAGGGAGGGAGGGAGCGACTGGACGGCGCGCTCGTGCGCTCTCGTCTCGCTCTATTTTCGTTTTAGAGGGAAATTTACTCATGAATAAGCAAAACGGCGAACACCGTAGGAAACCGGTGCCTATAGCCAAGCATCAGAGCTGCCAGCCGGCTTCAATTTTACTTTGATTATGTAGTCCAAACCTTGCAAGTTTCCTCGCTTGATATTTCATTCCCTCTTCCCTCCCCCGCCAACCCCTCCCCATCGGAGCGAATCGCACTCGAACGAAAAGACGTGAGTGTTGTTTCTCGCGAAACGCACGCGATGTTTCTCTCTTCTCCTTCGTGTCTCCATTCATAATTAATGCCCAGAAAAATACCATATTGACGAAAAAAATCGTTGATTACGGGATCGATTCCTCTATAATTCGAATTGAAACCGACGTACCGCGGAATTGAAAGAAATAACGATGGATATATTATTAATAAAAAAAAAATAAAAAAAATAAAGCGCGGAAGGGAAGACGGTATTGCGACGCGAAATATCGACAAAAACCGCCCATAGGCAAGAAAGGGACAATGTAAGAAAAGCTACAAGCGGAAACGCAAGCTGCGCCATCACCGGCAAAGTTTAACCCTCAAATTTATGCGAAGCTTATCCGTAGATTGACGACGTGTAGACACAAGAAGACATCTTGCGGGACGCGTACTCTAACGAATAAATACGAAGATTTTTCTTAGCCCATTCGATGAGACATTTAATATTCCTTTTCCTCATATCTTAATACGAATTTTTCTGAGACGCTATTTTACGGGGAGCGGTTCAACAATTACGAAGACGTTGGAAGGACAATATCGAACGTACGCTCAGCATTAATCTTATCCGCCGTATATGATATATATAGTTAAGAAAATTAAAATTGGTAGCGCCGTAAATTTAGATTAGTCATTTCACACCATTGACTCTTTCGGACACCTATACGCGACCCCTGCGCGCGGAATAAAATTTAAAATTCGTCAGATCGACGATTAAAAGTCCGGAAAAGTTTCCCCTTCTCCACGACGAGAAAACTCATCCGATAATAATGAAGACCCCTCGCTACATGTATTGTGTATCGCGGAAAACGTTGACAAAACTCGTTTGAACCTTTTCGCCACCGACGTAGTCAGCGGAGAGTTTCGCGTGTCGAAAAGCAACGAGGGAATACAACAACTCGGACCGAACGCGAGCCGCGTGAGCGGAGGTTGACGGTAGACACCCGTTCGTTTCTGCAAAACCCGTCCAGTCGGAAAGAAAAATATAGTCGCAAATCAAACAGAAAACACATTTTCCCTCTTTTTATACCCCCTGTCCCTGAACTATCCCGTAGTTCCCCTCCCACAGCACCCCACAGTTCTTGCCGTCTATCCTACTCTGGGTACCGGCCTCCGCTCACCTCTCTCTGCCCCTCCGCCGCCCCTTTTTTTTCCGTGTAAATATTTGTTCGAGAAATATACGTTCGTCTCGTCTCGTTTTATTCCCGTTCGGTACTGTTCCACTATCGAATGTATAGTATTCTTCTCTTGCATTCTTTTCGCGAATTCTCCCAACGCGATTTCGTACGATATATATGTATATATATACTCGTCGTTTTCGTAGTGTTGCGCGAATACAGTTTTGCGATAGTATACACACTTCTACGGTCCAACCAGTCGAGTGGGTGCCGAACGAGCTTCCTTCCTCGCGTTCGACCCCTCGTATACAGGTTCGCGTCCTACCTATACCCTCCGCGGGCTCCATCTTCCTTCACAAGCCAATGCCGCGACGCGAGAAATCAATTCCGAACTCAAATGAAATATGAGAGTCCACGTCCGTCGCATCTCGCCTCTCGTCACGATGGAACAATCCAACATTCTCCTCCTTCCCCATCTGCGACTCTCGCAAACTTCGAGTCCCGAATCACTACACGCGGGACACTACTCTTTCGACACCTCGAACTTCTATTCTTTTCTTTTTTTTTTTTTTTTTTTTTTTTTTTACGACGTTTTTTGTTTTGCGAAACTATTCTATACGCGTTTAAACAGGTGGCTGTGATTTTAGAGATAATACGCGTCTTTTTCAATAAAAAAAAATAAATGTCGACGGTATGTTGCAACAATCTATTTGACTATTTAAGGCGATACTTGCGGTGCTACAATCGTGCGAAACGCGTAATAAGATTGTGGAAAATGCTTTATACACGTGTTATACGTGAAAATCGTGGTAACTGAGGAGAATATGGATTAAAGAGTTTGTACTTTAAAAAAGGAGCAGAATCCCCGAGTGAAAGTCGTCTTATTTCCGTTATTATAAAAAATTAAAAATCAAAAACGTGAGATCGTCGACGATTCTTCATTTTTATTGAAGAATCGTTTTTCTGAACTATAAATAAAATAAGTCGTAATATAGTCATTAGCGGAAAAAAATATGAATAACTTGATTATAGATAGTTTTTGGCGATTAAAATAAATAAATCGGTAAAGTTAGTTTTTGAAGTGATTGATAACATTTTGCGGAACTTCCATCGTAAAAAAAAAAAAAAAAACATTTTGCTATTAAATTTTTTCGGGTTGCTGTGCATTCAAAATAAAAAAAATGGTAAAAATAAAACGTGTAATTTGCTATTTTTGCGATCGCGTAAGATGCCCCGCGGTGTAACGTTAACGCCGTTAAAGCCGTAAAACATAATCTCTACTTCGGCGTAACTCTCCCGAAACCCACTCTGCTGTCTATCAGATCCTCTCGACGCGAGATGAGGTCTCATACTGTTCGGGTAAATTATTGAAATCCTTCGGTTCTCGGTACTCGCGTAATCCACTGCCCTACTAATCCTTTACATCTCCCAACCGCGATGATCCTCAATCAACATTGCATCGAATTGATTGATCGTTTTCCGGACCACGAGATAAATAACAGTCGGGTTTCTGCGTACTGAAAAAAAAGTGGAGAATGCAAGCGATGTTTTCGTCGATCGAATTATTTTTACCGACTCAACCTCTCCACCTTCTCTTCCCTTATCCGCACTTTTCCATATGCAGAGAAGTCTCGTTTCGGAGTTTCGAACGAAGGAAAACTGGAAATACTTTTATTCGATATGAAATTTTCCGGTGGGCGGTATGAGAGAACGTGCATACAGCGGGGGCGCAACATGCGCAGAGAAGACTAAGTTTTCCGTGCTTTCTGAAAAATGTGTAATATAAGCTTTTTTTTCCCCATCCCCCAGTATCGTCGCATTCGCGTTCTTTTACGGGCGCGCGGCTGAACACCGGTAAAACATATTTAAAGGTCAGAAATATAAGTAGAGACGAATTTGTGCAAAGAACAAATTCTGCATAAATCGAAAGGCATACAATCGACAAAAAATTTTGCGCTATACAAGTAGAGAAAATCGCTATGATATTCGTTTCGTGGGTAAAAAAAAATCATTCACTCCGAACGGTAAAAGAGAATTTTTTTTTTTTTTTTTTTTTTTGAGTCTATATATCGATTTTTTTTTTATTATCGTGAAGCATCAGAAAACAATCGGATTCTGAATTCTGACCGCAACGTCATTGGAATTCGTAAATGTGTAGGATAATGGAGAAGAGAGTTCTCTGCGACCCTATAACAAGTATTGAAGTTTCCGAACAATAAAGGGGAAACTTCTCAGAAGGAAATTGTAACGCGTATCAATATTCAGGACATGTAGAGTCGATATTTGCCGTCTGCACACAAGTGCATATCGCTTCTTCGTATTGAAAATTTGGCATTTGGGACGTGTGCTATAAATAATCTTGAAAAAAAGAAAATTGGCAAATATACAGGTCGGGAGTGAAAAAAAAGTAAATCTTCGCCGGAGAGATAAATTCGTTAAAATTTTGAAGTAAAAAAAAAAGTATAAACAAAATGTATCTATGAAATATGCGATCTATTATCGCGCCGTTTTAATATCGAATTTTATATTTAATAATGAAATTAAGTAATTTCAATCGTTTTAGTTTTACTTCGTATCGAGTGGTATGAGATTTTCGTTATAACTTCAAGAAGTCAGATAGAAGACACACACCTAATATCGTCGTTTTCTTCGCGCTAATCTCCTCGTCTAGACGTTCCAGAAACTTCTTTATTATTTACAAGAATATTCGAGGGAATCAGACTGACGAATTTATCTCGCGCTTCGTTGGTCTCATTCTCGTTATCGCTTTCGATCGTAACACGTGCTTTGTATCCGGCGCTGCAAATTAATTAAATTTAATTCTTTGAATTTCGATAAAATAGTTTCGATTTCTTCGATTGCATTTCAATCACCTTGGATCGCTGACCGGATAAGAGCCGAAAGTTACGCGAGGAAATTCCGTTGCAACGGTCGTTAACGCCGCGGCGTACGAATCTTCCTTCGCGTCAATGTAAAGTTCGTCCTTTGCGAATCTTCGATCGGTTTTGAATAGTTCCTGCAAAGAGACCAATGAATGAATACATTAATCTATTAAACGTTTTTGTCAATCGATAAAACGATAAATCGATAAATTAAAAACGAAAAAAAAATTAACCTTATGGAGACCCGTGAAGAGCGGCTCCAAAAATACCGGTGAACCGGGAAAAACGTATACATTTTTCATTGTTATACAAGGATAATTCGAGCGTTTGCCAGTATTTGGATTGACACCAAATTTCAATGTCGCTTTTTTCGGTATCTGCGAATCCAATAATAACTTTGAATTTATCAACGAAAATTCGATACGAGATTATCGGAGGTGAAAGAACTTACATATGCCAATTTATACGCTGGTGCGTCCGAGTCTTGTACGTTCAATAGCTTTTTTACGATTTCGAGAAGTGTCGGATGATGATGCAACGAATCATCAAACGCTTTTGCCAAACCTGCAATAATAGATTTCATAATATCCGAAGAAGAATCGTATCGAAAATATATATATAATTGTAAATAATTATATATGATTTTATATAATTATTAAAAAAACATTATTATTATTCATTTTTTTAAGTTATTATTATTCATTTTTTAAAGGTATTATTATTCATTTTTTTTAATTATAATTTTTTATATAGAATTGAGAAAAATAATTTTCGATATCTTAGTTTTCGATCGATTCAGCTTTACCGCGAGAACTGCTCTACTTAATTTCTATTTATCACTGACCTTCGAAAGTCATGTCATCGTGAGTTGGACCAATTCCGCCAGAAGTGATGACGTACGTGTACTTGTGGGAGAAATCGCGTATCTCATTCGCTATTACGTTGACGTCATCGCGAATTACGGAAATCTTAAAACAACGGTATTTCAAATTCATTCGAATAGTACCTATCTAATGTATATATGTATGTAGATAATTGAAAAACTAACTTTTTTCACTTTTACACCGCATTCGTACAAAGCTTTACACATAAAGTGAGAGTTCGTGTCCTTGACTTGGGCCTTCAATATTTCATCTCCGATAACTATAATATTAATAAAAAAAACGCATCTTAACGTTACTCACGCGAATGTACTGTTGTCGCGTATTATTTCGAAGGTTATTTTTTAACCTACTGATCAAACCGGCAGTGTGATGTTCGTACGCGATGCTCGTGCCATAAGGCTTGTAAGTTAGACTACCAAAATTTATGAATCTGCTCGGTGATATTTGTCGTAAAATATATCGACATATCTGCAGCATTTTGGATAAAATAATAACGTCTGTTTATCGTAAAAAAAAGAATGTTTTCATATATATTGTTGCCCTATGCTCGTCATATATTAATATTATTGATCGAATTCATTGATATATGTTTCGTCTTTGGTTCTGCAAATAAAGTAATACGATTACAGTGGTAAAGCAAACCGCTATTTTCAGTTCTGCACGCCGAGCTCTTGCCAGCTGTTTGCAGGGCTGTCGGGTCAGAAAGGTCTTCTTACCCCTCTTATTCCAACGAGACGTTCTTTCGCTCACTAAACTGAAACACACGAGTTTTACATTCGATCGCACGTCGAGTAACCGCGAGAGAGGACTTTATCGGAGTGAAACAAATAATGGCTAATAGTTCGGTTTTCCGAACATCCATAAACACACCCAAGCAGCTGTACAAGTTTTTGATGAGGGGATGTCAAAAATTGCCGGCCGGTGCACAAGATTTTTACAAACATTCCATTAGACAAGTAGGTCGGGACGAATTTTTCTTGCATGCGACAATGCGGCTAGTAATTTTTTTTCAACGATCTCACGAAACTCCTGTCGAAACCGAAGATCACGCACACTGGTTTATAACCTAACTTTTTCGTCCTCATAACCTCAAAACTCGTATTTTTTCTCTTCGTAATAAAATCAAAAGAAATTATATATAAATATAAAACGCAAAAAAACGAATTGAAACGTTATTTTATTTTGTTTTTCTTCTCGTTTCAACTGTCTATCATTATTACCGATATACTATTTAATAGTTAAACTTGCAAAAAAGTTTTTTCCCCGTCAATTAAATAATTAAATAATTAATCTTCGTGAATTAATTGCAGAGCTTTAAACAGCACGTCATCGAACCCGATGCCGAGCGCGTGCGGCAAATAATGGACAAAGCTCTCTACGACGCTGAATGGATCATGAAAAAGGTAATTTAAAAAAAAAAAATTCGTTGTCGTAACCACCGAAATTAATCGAATTTTTTTTTTTTTTTCAGTACAAAATAGAAATACCTACAGAGCCAAAGAAAAATTAGAGATCCCTTAAATTTTCTAAATTCGGAAGAAAATCTTAGACGCCGATAAAAATGGATTTTAAAGAGTTAATCGGTAAAAAAAGCGACGCGAGTCTCGAACAGTTTTGGAAGGCTATGTGCGTCTGGTTGAACAATCCGCATCTCGTAAACCGAAGAATATCCTCTTCCGTTAATTTGCTAACGGCAGAAATACAATGCGACGCATCGCATTTGATTGATAATTTTTTGAGTACCGATTTTCTTTCCAAAATTAATAAATCGATTTTGCAAGGAAATACTGCAGAAGTGGCTTTCGGCATCGTAGATAAATATAGTCCAGTAGTCTGTACGCTTGATTCCCTTGAGACGTCTTTAAAAGGCGTTTATTTGCTCGTCAACAAATTATTGCCCAG
Source organism: Buathra laborator (assembly GCA_934046635.1). Taxonomy (NCBI): domain Eukaryota; kingdom Metazoa; phylum Arthropoda; class Insecta; order Hymenoptera; family Ichneumonidae; genus Buathra; species Buathra laborator. Next base: position 11,868,232 of record OW203897.1, read on the forward strand.
AGATTCGGAAAAGTTTTCGTCGGGTATAGAATTTACGATAGTCGACAAAAACTTAAATTGCGTATCGTCCTTTCATCGTAACGAAAACGAAGAGAAGAGATGGTTGGGACTGAAACATTTGTACAGAATTTCGTATGAAAAAAATCGTTTTAGTATCAGCATAGCGAACGCGGACGCGGATGAGAACGACCCGAGCATTTGTTGGCTCGGGGAACGGCTTTTTCCGCGTTTACTGAAGTGGACAGAGTCCGATCGTTCGAAAGACGATGCACTGGTCGAAGGTTCTCTGAATCTCGTATCGCCGGAAATGTACTCTATTCTGTACGGCGAATTAAAACGAAAATATGGATTGGAGATGGTGAAAAAATGGCCTGAATGCACGGATCCGAATAAATTCGTTTACGAGGACGTCGCGATAGCTGCGTACCTCATTCTCCTCTGGGAAAAGGAAAGAAACGATGATGCAAAGAAGAAAAAACAATCGTTTCTCGATCTTGGATGTGGCAATGGATTACTCGTTCATATACTAGCGAGCGAAGGATATTCCGGAATGGGAATAGATTTGCGAAAGCGACAAATTTGGGACATTTATCCGTCGTCGACGCGCCTCGAAGTACGTAAATAATGTGGTATTTTTTTTTTTTTTTTTTTAAGGAGGCGGTTTCGGCAATTTTAGGTCAAACAGCGTGATTAATTTTTTTCTTGTACATATATTCAGAATATTGATACTCACAATCAATCGCTTGCGATTATTGAAACGATTTTTTTCACCTATAAAAAAAATAAAACAAAAAAAACCTTTTTTTTCCTGAAATTGCCGAACGCTCCATTTTTTTAAGGCGGGTCACCTGTTTTCTTAATTTGTGGTGCTATCGAATAAATAAATGTATTTTCACGAACAATATATTCAGTTTTCAAAAGATTTCTCAGTTCCGTTATTTTGAAAATGTGAATAAAAGTAAAACTTGCATTACTCTCGTTATCTGCCGTCTCCAGTCGCACCACAGATAACAGAAGACCCTCCTTAACAGTTCTCTTCCAATTAAATATATAATAATCGACAACGATAGTAACGGACATAATCATTAATAGGAACGAACGATCGTGCCATCGTCTGCGAGTTTATTTCCCGACGTTGATTGGCTGATAGGCAATCATTCGGACGAATTAACTCCATGGATCCCGGTGATAGCCGCTCGCAGTTCGTATTCTTGTCGTTTCTTTCTTTTGCCCTGTTGCGCTCACGAGTTCGACGGAAGGAAATTTCAACGCGACAGCGCCGCGAAAAGTCAATACTTCGAATACATAAAGTATATAAAAAGCGTTTCCGAGGGTTGCGGCTTCAAGACGGAATTAGACAAATTGCGAATACCGTCGACCAAAAGAATTTGTTTGATCGGAACGACGAGAAGTTATCGAGAGGACGAGACTCAGTCGCAAGACGAGACTATCCGAGGAATAATAAATGCGCGATCTTCGAGACAACCGCACGATGCGAAAAACAATGAAAGTCCGATAGATCAATGGTCTCGAGACTTCAAACCGCGTGAACTCGTCGAAAGAGTAAGAAATTGCACGCAACTCGACAGAACGATCATCGATGAGATAATAAACATCGTAACGTCGCATCTCCTGCGAAAAGTTCGTCGAATATCGATTGATCGACAACCCGAGGAAACATGGAACGCCGGGGGACAAGTCGAATTAAGCGAAATCGCAAAAATCGTTCCATCGGAAACGCTGAAACAATTGAGAAACGAATGCGGAGGCCTTCAGACTCTGTTGCGAAACAACGGTCACATATTTCAAGTCGTCAACGGTACGGTACAATTCAGAGTTCCCGGTGCGGAAACGACGAGCAACAAGAAGAAACGGAAAGGCAAATCTCACATCCAAACGAAAGTGAAACTCTGTTGGTTTCACGTGAATCATCCGGACGGATGTCCCGCGACAGACGAACAATGTAATTTCAAGCATTAGTCTCCTCGATCCATAAATCGATCGATAAACTACAAAAACTAAATCATCGCTACTGATTCTGTATCGTCGACAAATGAAAGTCCGCGGCTAAGCGGTATTGTTATCTTTTTTTGTTGCAGTGGTAAAAATCTTTAATATCACATGTCTATTAAATTATTAATAACGAACAATCGATAATATCTCATTATAATAGTGTTACGCATTCGGCGATGCGATATATATCATTATTTCCATTGTCAATATACAGGTACACATTATGTACATAACGAAGAAAAGAAAAGAAAAGAAAAAAAAAAAAAACAAAATGAAAAAATGCTACGATAATTATCCGGACAAATTGACAAGAGTTCGATATACATCGGATTATGCGATTGGAATTGTTTAAAGGTGTTTCGAAGCCTTTGTGAATTTGATTGGCAAAATTTAAGATCCCTAGAAATGGGAGATCGCGATAACGCGTATTGCTATTTTCTGGGCGAACAATAGAGCGTATCGCGTCCTCACTTATCCGGGGAGCAAAATTAAATTTTCAAGGCGATTCCTTTACTTGAGTAACTCGACGAATGATATATCGTCCAAATTTAATATCCTTCCTTCGTCGAAGTTATCCTGCGTGAATTTTGCGCTCAGCAGTTGCTGCTGCTGACCCCTTCGAAATTTTTTAACTTCAAGCGTATCGAGTTGATGCGCTCGTTTGAGATGAGTTTGCAGATTGCCTTTTTGGGTGAAAGAGTAATCGCAATGAGGACACGGATGAGGTCGATCGCCCGTGTGGTGTTTCTGATGCATTTGCAGAGTCGCTTTCTGAGCGAATGACTTGGAACACAATTCGCATTTGTACGGTCGTTCGCCGGTGTGAATTCGTTTGTGTCTCTCCACTTGACACGGTTTCATGAATGTTTTTCCGCATATGTCGCATTCCTTCTTCGAATTGCTCGCTTTTCCCGTTTGTTTCGGAAGCTGTTGCTGCACCTGAACCTGAATTTTCTCCTCATTCGCTGCTACGGGCGCAGGAATTGCGCTCATTTGCACGAGAGTCATGCAATCGTTCAGTTGCATCGTAGTCTGCTGTTTGTCGAGTTGCGTGGTCCCGAGACCCGGCGGCAATTGCGTCGAGATAACGAGATTATCCGTTGCATTGCCATTAAACGAAATCTGTTGCTGCTGACAGAGATTGCCGTTTATAGACTCGACGAGACCGGTAGCGCCGGTTTCATTCTCGATAACGTTCGCTTCTCTTTCACCAGCCGATTGAGTTAACAGAGAATCATCGGCTTGTATCGTTACGAGACCATTGGCGAGTAAAAAGTGCAGATTCGCCACAAGCTGATTGCTCTCGTTGATCGACAGCATAGAATTGTTGTTCAATATCGTTCCGTCGGCGTTGAACGTTATTTGATCGGTCATACCGCTCGCGTCGATCGTAATCGTGTCGAGATTCGGATATTCCGTCAGCGGTTCTTCGTTTTCCGCTCTGATATTCGCCGAATTCTCAACTGTTTTTTCCATCTCCGCTACCGCACCGGCGATCGCTGTTACCTTCAATTGCTTTGGTTTACGCTTTGCGCCGCCCTTGTGCTCTCGCATGTGCGTCAGTTGATGTACCTTACGGTGTCCGGAAGTTCTGAAGCGCAAATCGCACATTGGACATCTGAAAGGCTTAGAACCGGTGTGCAATCGCATGTGTACTTTCAGACTTCCCTTTGTCGCGAACAAACTGTTGCAGACGTGACAACAAAAGGTTTTCTTTCCCGAATGGACTTTCATGTGACAATCGAGAGTGCATTTCACCGCGAAACTCTTGTTGCAGAATTCGCATTGATACGGTCGCTCGCCGGTGTGCGTTCTAACGTGTCGTATTAGATCGCTCGGCTTGCGAAATGTTTTTGGACAGTATTTACATCTGTTTGTGTACTCCTTCTTCTCTTTCTTTAGTTCAGTATTGTCGGACAAACGATTTATCGTCTGACGCTCGGCGACTGTGTCCATCAAAACTTTTTCGGACACAGAGGCGTCCGTTGCGGTCTCTGTACTCGCGGTCGTTACGACCAAAAAGTCCGCGGGATCTATCGAAATCGGTTCCTTCTGCGAACTATCGGCCTCCGCTGATCCCGCGCTCCATCCAATGTCCTCGTGAATCTTCGCGTGAACCTTTAGCTGCGCTTCGCTTGGCAACGATTCGAAGCAAATCGGACAGTTCCATTGGCTGCTAATTGATAATTATATGTTATTTTCATTTTATTCTATAAAGGGAAACTGTTGGGTAACATATAGATTCCCGAAATCAAGTGATTTCCGTAGTTAGGGAACTTTACATCATTTGCTTTCGAGAACCTATGCGATACCCGTTTTGTTTAGCGGTCAAAGTAACACTAACGATTTATTAGCGTGAATCTTCAAATGCCTGCTGAGTCCGCCGTTTGTACAAAACCTTAATGAACATTCGGTGCATTGAAATTCCTTCGCTCCTCGATGTGTGTTTAAGTGACTCTGAAATCCCAACATCGATCATTTAGGCGTCGATACGATTTTTCTTTCGTTTTTTTATAAACGTTTTTTCGAATGTTTACCTTCAATGTTTCCGTCGTAAAGCCCTTTTTGCTGCACATGTGACACTGAAGCAAAGACTCCGACTCGAGAACAATCGTTGATCTTTCGTTCGACTCCGGCAGCGAAACGATGCGGTTGCAAGGCAAATGAATTTTTCGATGAACATCGAGAAGCTGTTGATTCTTGAAGCATTTGTCGCACAGATCGCATCTGCACCATGAATTTGCGTTATTATTCTTTATCTTAATTAAGGGATTTAATTTTACATACAAAGAAATTCTCACGTAAAAGCGTTCGATTCGTCTTCCGGAGTTCCGGACGGGCAAATCGTCGTTTGCTGATTTGATTCACATTCCATATTGAGAATTTCAGCGCCGTCCGTCGTGTCGGCTTTCGCTATGACTTTTGGATACTTGGGATACGCCTGCACGGGCCTCGAGAGTTCGGGACACGTTTGCATCGAACTGACGACCATCAGATGGCGAGACGATTTGTTCGGCGAATCGTCGGCGCTACTGCAATTCGTCACGGGAACGAGACGCTGAGCTTCTTGGGCCGAACGCGGCAAAATACTCGCCATACTCGTAGAATTTGCGGTACTGATACCCATGTCGATCTCCGCATCCGTCTGCGAATCGAATCTTATCGTTGGTAGCGGCAGTACCTTGCGACCGTCTTCTCCGCCCACTTGAAGGGTTATTTGACTCATATCAAAGGTATCGAAATGCGAGGGAAAAATATTCGTATTTATCGATGCACTGTTGACCGATTCCAAGCCCTTCACGTTGTCGTAAATTATGTTCAGCACCGGCTGATCTCTCGTCTCGAGAGGCACAGAGTTCGGGTCGTTAATACCGATGTTGAACAATTGCTGATTCAACGTTTCCTCGATCTCGCGAATGCTCTCCTGCAACAGTCATTCACATTATCCGGTCATTCGTTCGGCAATCTTGACAATTAAGGGGGAGAGTTCAGCGATTTCAGGTCCAAAATCGTGTTTTTCTTTCCTTCGTATGGGTAAAAACAAACGATAAAAAGTTCCATGTGATCGATTATTCGTATTGATCTTCTGATTGTGGAAAAAAAATCCTATGTCTGAACATAATAACTTGTGGAAGAAGTTGAATGTTTCTTTAACATAATTTTTTAATTTTTTTCTATTAATTAGAAAATTCAGAATTTTGACTCGGGGATTTTTTTATATTATCAGAAGATTATACGCTTTTTTGCCTGACATCGCCGAACCCCGTCCACTCGATGGAGTTTTTCTTTTTGCGAAATACCAAAGCCTTAACGAACGAAGATACGTACTGGAGTGAGTGTTTGATCTCCGGAGTAGTTAGGTAGCGTAATAGTGCCCGTTTCGTCGGCATGCAAGGTCTGGGATGTTCCTAAGTTATCTGTATCTACGACGGGTAATGTCTCTGCAAATTAAATTAGTGAGTCAATGAAAAAAACTCTATTGAAACCATTAAAACTAAAGTCGAGTGTGTTAGTTGCGAAAAACTCGGCTTCACGGTGAAAGTCGCGTAAGTTAAAGATCCTACGATTATCAATGGTTTGCGCAGCAATTCCTTCGTCGGACAAAAACGATTTCTCCTTTTCCCCGGTTATCGCTTGAAACTGATCGTCAAACGCCTGCGTGAAGTCGGGCGCTATTTGTGACTGAAACGTCACCCCAATGTCCTCGGCGAGGGTTAAATTTTCCGGCAATCCTGGTATCGCTTCTTTCTCCTTGATCGCCGGGACTCGATCATCACAATCCGTTGTGCGCTGCTGTTCCAATTGCTTTATTCCGAGCGTAGATTAGCTGATTAATATTGGATCGGGACACGCGTTTCCGTGTTTAAGGGGAGAAGAATTCGATGATTTCAGGCAAAATAGCACTTTATATTTTTTTTATAAACGAAAAAAAAATCATATCAGTAATTCCATACGATTATTTGCTGGTTATAGTCTTCTGATCATATAAAAAAAATCCTCAGTTCCAAATATAAAAAATTGTGGGAGACGTAATTTTTTTTTTTTCAATAGAAAAAAAAATTTGGATCTGTAGATTTTTTTACACGATCAGAACAGCGATACGAACAATCAATCGCATAGGATTTTTTATAAGATTTTTTTTACCGATAAGAAAAAATAAAACACGCATTTTGTCCTGAAATTGTCGGATTCTCCTTAAATGACAATATCTTATGATATAAACACCTGTTGCGCGAGTTCTGTTTTGTGAATCTTCATATGTTTCCGACAATTCACCGACGTTTTGAAGGTTTTGTGACAGTAAGGACACATGAAGGGCCTCTTGTTGCTGTGAGTTACCAAATGCCTCTTCATACTGCTCTGCGTCGAGAACTTTGCGTTGCAAACTGAACAACTGTAGGGTCTCGACTCCTCGTGGGTGTGCAAATGTGATTTGAGAACACTGTTGGAAGTGAATCTCCTGGAAAAAAAACAGAACGGCATTACAATCGCAGCTCGTCGTTTTTTTTTTTTTTTCTATACTCATTGAACGCATAGATTGTACCTGTCGCACTTTAAACATTTGTAGGGTCTTTCCCCCGTGTGTCTTCGATAGTGTTGCTTAAGATGACTTATTTTTCTAAACGCCGCCGGACACACCCAACACTTATGAGGCCTCGCGACATCGGCACTGTCGTAAACCTGTTTCTGCTTCGATTGTACCTGCGCAACGCTGATTTTATTTCCCGCATCGCTAATTATCAGTGGTTCTTCGAGAACTATCTGCGGCACGAGAACCTCCGCTTCCGGCGATATCTTCGATTTACCCTTCGTATGGCTCTTTATGTGACTCTTCAGTACGGAACTCGTGCTGAACGATTTGTCGCATATATCGCACTTGTGAGGTTTACCGTGGGTACGCGTGTGCGCAACAAGACTACTGTGACAACTGAAATTCTTGTCGCAAGTGTTGCACGCGTATTTCTTCGTACCGGTGTGCGTCCTCTCGTGGGCTATCATCGTCGATTTCAGAGCGAAGGATCGATAGCAAAATGAACACTGCAATGTTTTTAAAAATCGGAGATTTCTTTAGAAATTATCGATTCGATTCTTAAAATTTATTAGTACCAAAAAAAAAAACGGACAACCGGGGAAAAAAAAATTCATAATTGGATAATTTAATTAGCATTTTATCTCAAATTTTGTATGAATTTTAAGGCAATTTTTTTTTTATTTTTATTATTAAAATTTCTGAATTTATTTTCGCTTTTATGTGCCCATTTTTTCCCGGAGCGCCACTAATTACCTTAAATGGTTTTTCTTGCGTATGCACTCGCAAGTGTCTTATGAGATCCGATGGCTTCTTGAATTCTTTGTGACAGAAGGAACATGCGTACCATCTAATGCTTCCGATGCATCGTTGTTTTATCGTAAGATACCTCCTGCAAAAAGAATTCATTCGTTAAGCAAAAAGTTTACATGACGCGCGACTGTAATCTAATATATTCGCGTTTACCTCAACGAACCGTCCGGCGCTCTGTCCAGAAGTGTAACAAACGAGGTCTGCGCATCGGCTTTCTTGTTCATCGACTCCGCGGCTTTTGTTTTACTCGGTAAACCACTGTTTTTCAATGCCTGCTGAAGAATATCGTCTTTACACGTCGACGTTAGTCCCGAATCCGTTGAATCCGCTTGATTTTTCAAATCGCCGTCGAGCGATGCCAGCTGCGCCATCACGTTGTCGACGGTCACTCGCATATCGTTCTCCGTGGAACTGTCGCACTTTTGCGATGGTTCCTAAAATTTCATATTCATTGATTCAGAAACGTTCTGTCGACAAACGCAATTTTTGTTTAAACAAAAAATTCTTTTGACAAAAACAACGATACCGACCTCCGTAGGATTCGAGTGCATTTTCTTCATGTGACCGTTTAGACTTCCCAATTTTTTGAACACACAGGTGCAATGAGTACAGCCGTAAATGGGTTCGCCCTCCGGTGCGTTGTGTACCCTCAAGATGTGAGCATTCAAATTACCTGGAGATTAATATCAGTAATTGCAAAAGCGCCTGTATCTTCGCTCTCGTATTTTAACGAATTAATTACTAGAAACGTGAAACTCACCTTTTTGACTGAACTTTGCGTTGCAAAATTCGCAACTGTACGGACGAACGCCGATGTGTTGCCACATGTGAATCTGCAGAGATCCTTTTTGCGTAAAAGCTCGAGTACAGACTGTGCATTTAAACGGTTTCTCACCGGTGTGAACCCTAATATGGCGCATCAATTGACTCGGCTTTTGGAAGGATTTCGAACATATCTTACACTTGTACATTGTCTTGTGACTCGTCCCTCTTTTCGTCTGTTTCACTATTTTGCTCTGTGACGAGCGTCGAAGGAGAACAGAAAAATCCGAAATTATGAATGAGCGAAACGAACGAACGAATTATCAACGAGCGAAATGAAAGTCAAATGATCATCTGACTCACTCTATAATGTTCTCTAATGTGGAGACGGTAGAGAGCAGGTTGGGTGAACTGCTTGTTGCACAGTTTGCACTTTCGCACGTCTTCCGTCGACCATTTCTCATTGTGAAGCTTCAGATGAGCGTCCAGTTGCGCCTATAACATCGAAGTAAACGTTTCTTATATTCTCCATTTTTTTTTTTTTTCGAATATTTCGAACATTTTGTAAAATGAAAAAAAAAATCAAACTTTATAGCAATTTAAAAAAAGTTTCATCTGATTTTTTTTCAAAATTTATCCGAATTTTTTTTATTATTTTTTTTTTTATGGTCATTTTTCCCCATTTTCCCCGATATATCTTCCAGAATTATCAATCGGAATAAAGCTAATTAACCGATGCTGTTTACCTTGTAATATTCAGCGCTGAGACCGACCGCGAAATGAAATACTCGCGAGCAAATGAGTAGAAGAGCAAAATTCACGCAATCGACGGCGAGAGTCATCGTGTGGGACGGATGAATCTTTCAGTAGTTTACATACAAATCGTAGACTCTCACGTTCGCGGAGACAGCGTTTACGAGTCGATATTCAATCGAAGTGCTGAATACACGTATATACGGCTCAACCACTTAACTCCGTACCGCAAGTAAATACAAATTCTCCTATGTAGTCAAAGAGACTTATTATTCTTTAACTTCGTTGAACATTCAACGCTTCTCTATCGACACACTTTTTTCGGGTCGAATTTCATTGCGTTGTCCAATAACATATCGTGTCTTCTATATGCGTCGCTGTTGCAATATTCTTCGCGGTCCTATCGGCCCTCGCGTACTAACAACTATGTCGTCAAAGTTCCTCTTCTCGATGATTCCTCGTATCTTATTTGTAACCGGACGATGCAAAAGGCCATCAAACGAACACATCGTCGTTGGGATGAACCATAAAAAAAATAGCGATCTACGAAAATTTTTTACAGTAAGTTGAATTTTCATGATTTCTACGAATTTTTTGGAGCGAAAACCTCTCACTTTTTCAAGTTTTAAGGCAATTCTTCTCGTAAAGCATTTCAATTCGACGTCATTAAAAAAATTATACGACTCTCGAAAGAAAAGGGATGTGGATAGCTATGGAGTTCTCAGGCAGCGAAATTAGATATTATATTAAAAATGCCTTATAAAAAATCGCGTCGGAACCAAAATTTAGATATTTCGCAGAAAAATTTCAAATATTTCCGAAATTCCTTGATAATTTCATTCTAAAAAATGTCCCGAAAGTTTTTACTGTTTACGCGAAGGAACCGTTGAATGAATTGACGAAACAAAGAATGAGTTTTCTCAGTACCATTAACGACTCGACAGAGAAACCATAGGATGAATCTCGCGTTATCTAGCGCTGACAATGTGTTCCGGAAGTCGACAATGATAAATCCCTCTTCACGGAACCGACTGCATCGGATTGCACCGTCCGTTGCCGTTATCTTAAAACCCTTTCGAAAAAAACCGCATCAATCACAAAACGTATATTACCGACTCGGAGTCGACATCGACGGAAAACCAAAAATCTCGATGCGAGACATCGATTAGCCGCAATGGATAATTTCACGATGACACGCCAGGGAATCCGGAAATCGAAGAGAAACGTAATACCAAAACGATTTGAACCGTCGAGATCCTGCGAACTGAATCGCCGCGGGCTAAACGCCTCTGTCCGCATCTTGAGTTATTAGCACGCAACAATTGTCGTGTCAAGTGTCAGGCATGCAAGACGCGGTGCTCCGAGTTGCAAACACGAGAAACACGAATCAGAACGACAGAGAAGTCCCCGGAGAAGCGATATGAATCTGCAGAGTCGTGAGCACGAGCCCCGGGTACACTCGTGCGAATTCCAACGCGAGAGACGAGAGGCGAAAAATGAGAGTCCGCGGAGGAAAGAGAAGACGAGAACAAGCGACTCGAGGTTCGGTCACTCTGAGAAAGTAATCCGGAAAGTTGCTCCCTATCGCGACGGTATTCGCTACGCATCGAAACTCGAATTTTCAACGAGGCTTCCCCCAGACGCTCTTGCAATACATATATCCGGTTACGAATCATACAAAATCGAAAAATAAAATTTATCGAACGAAAAAAAAAAAAAAAAAAAATTACATATTTTCGAGTAATCATTGCCGGATTACCGCATCGACTTTTCGTTGCTTTGATAAAATTGTAAAAAATAATCATAATAGCGTGTATTATCGTTAATTTCAAGTCGAAAGCTCGACTGGTCGACGATACTTTCACTGGGAGAGGAGCGATATGACTCGAGTTAATGTTATCGAGAAACAGAGAATTTCGTGAGTATCCAGCGATGAATAGCGTTCAATGGTGATAACGATAACTGTTAAACGCCGCACGAGGAGTCGCGCTGAAATTAAATTCCGGCAGCGCGATTCTGAGTCACTTTATTCTTTCATCTCAATACTGTTACTACACAGTAGTATTCTGGAGTGCAATGAACTCGCTACAGTGATCCCCTGGAGCCGCCCGCAGACTCCAAACTAACAAATCATCTTCCCATATCCAATGAGTAGACTTTACCAACTCGAAGAGCAACTATTCCCCCTTATAAATAGAGTCCCTTATCCGATACATCGTTCCAAATTCATGGAAAAGCTAAGATAACCCTTTTTTTTCTCTTCTCCAAAGATGCTTTGGATAAAAACATATGCAGACCTCGTATTTTATGAAAAGCATCCCTGAGTCATTATAAACATCGATATGGTTCGTTAACCACCGCATTTCAACTCTTGTCAGCGCTCATTATAATCATTCGTTCATTAAGGATCCGAGGAACGATTGAAAAAAATGAATGTCTTTCTATCCGTTTCTCCGACAATTTTTTTCTTCTATTCCCCGTTTCTTCTCCCTCATTAATTAATTGCAGTAAGAAGCAAATTTTATGGTACGAATCTCTTATTTTTTTCTCTCGTTCTTTACGATCGTGGAACGCGGTGCATTGCGTCATCTTGTGGTTAATATTCGTACGGAGCTCCGGACACAGGCGATGCCTTTAAAAGGCCGCCAAATAAAAAAGGCTTTGCTGATGTCTCTCTTCCGCGACTTTCGCCCGACGAAGATAAACGAAAGAAGAAAAAAAAAAGGAGTAAATAAATTTTAAAAATTGCACAACCGATGCGCGGTGTGACTGCATCGGCGTGTCTGCGCGATGGAAACCACCGTGAAGATCGTTAAACGCTTCGGAGCTGCGAGAAGCTTCTTCTTCCTGAGTTTTGGATAGTAAACCGTTGAGCCAAATTGCCTTATGCGTCTGCCGCGGACCGACAATTAATTCGACTCTTCAGTGGCACACATACGACCGCGACGACGTTATACATCATGCAGAACGTTCACTGTGCGACGACGTACGCTATATGCGTAATGCATACGCGTTTATGCGCGTTAGCCAATTGCTTCGTGAACCCTCCGTCGCGGACCGTTATACGAGGTAAAATCAAAAGTGCATTTTGCACATCCTATTCTTGGGAATTTTACGTCAAATACGAAGGATACGAATGCCAGTCGTTGAACAGAGGAGATGAAGAAAATAACGCGATAGGTGAAAAATCTGTGGGGGTAAAGAGGTTCAAGATAAATACGGAGCTGAACTGAGCTTTAAACTTTTCAATTTCACGCTGACTGCACGAACGGAACGATATTTTTGGATTACGACCGGCCGAGTGCCGAGTCTTCGTACGGGAATATACATGCGTTCATTTTCGAACGAAATGACACACAGGTAATGGTATCTGACCGGTATTTTCACCCCTCTAGACTTCCGGCACATGCGGCCGGATTAGTGTTTAGCGCGAAAAAGACTTTGAAAATGATGGCGGAGAAGTTAGCAAAGCCAATGAAAATCATTGGCTGATTTCATTTTTTTTTTTTTAAGTTTTCGATTTCTTAGCGACAATGAAATATTCCGAATTACGTATTTCTGTTCTTAAAAAAAAAAAAAAATTCAAAACAAAAAATAAATATTCCTAAAACATTTCTAAATTCTGCGAAGAGAAAGTACGATAATTATTTCGCTTGAACAGTGTGTCCCGAAAAAGCGGCACGATCTTCTCTCCGTAAATCGCCGCGTCGAGACTAAAATAAATATTATTTTTTCGTGAACCGCCGCGGCACGTTGAAAAAATTCGAAGTCCCGATGAATTAAAGGAAAAGAAGAGAGAGGAAGAACAGACGCGGACGCCGAGAATGAGATGCGAAGAGAGAAGTCGCGGAGAATAGAGGAATGCAAAAGTCTCAAAACGTCAGGGGAATCGCTGGAGAGTGTGCGCGTGTCTGCTATCGCGATCTCTCGCACACGGAGTTCCTGATCCGTTCGGGATTGCTGGACGGACGATACTAGGAACGAAAAAAAAAAAAAAAAATATCCCAAAAAAAAAAAAAAAAACAAAACAAAACAAGTTGCGTGGAGAGTAAAAAAAGCTTCGGGAACCGCGGTGCGAGGCGAAGGGACATAGGGACCCAACGTGAGTGTGTATTCCTTTGGTCGCTGAAAGATTCCGCGAGGGTCTCAAGAGAGAGAGAGAGAGGAGAGGAGGACCGATCCGTTAAATCGGAGGGTGGATAAACCAGTTTTGGCTTTTGACCCCTACGAGCGATGATCATAATCATTGGCGTAATGCCCCATCCGCGAGCGGCGTTTGGCCCGAACAAACCTTACAACATTATCGACTAATGAGACACGAAAGAAATGACGAAAGCGTTCAGTGCGAATGAATTATTATTTGATTAGACGGCGTGCGCTCCGTTTCATCGGCGAGAGAGGAAAGGGAATACCGTCGCGAAGTTCGATGGACTTTTTACGGCACTGCGACATCAGCCCGAGCAGCTTGCCGAGCCGATTAGACTCGCGGAAACGCGATACGATTCGAGGGGATGCTACGAAAGAATAAAAAACAAAAAAAAATGAAAATAAAACGAATTATATTTATTCCGTAAAGCTTTGCGAAGCGTAAACGCAAAACATCGACCGAGAAGTTCAACGATGGGATTTTATCTCGAAACTTTCTATAAATATAGCACTACTGCACTATCGTTCGAGTGTACAGACTCTTTTCTATGTACGCACACGGTGTACCAACCGACCTCGGGACACTTCCGAGAATCGTTCGGTACGCATTGTCGTTGTCATTTCATAGACTGCAGAGAAAGAGTTATGAAGATTGAGTTACGAAAAAGGGAAAATAAAGCGCAAAGAAAAAAATCTTTTTTCAATCTAAAACGGGTCGAGGTGAAGGAGAAAACTCATTTTTGTCGACGATGTAACTACGATTCGTAACATTGGTAAGTAAAAAAAAAAAAAAAAAAAACAATTTAATAAATACAGAGTCGAGGCGACGAATTTCGGTGATATTCGTTGCAAAACACTAACGATCGGAGATCGAAGTCCGATCGAGGAATAAATCAAACGCGATAAAACCCCCGAGCGCCAAGTTTTATCGTAACAAATGACGAGAAAATGGACATTCTTGTCGGTGTCAAGATCACAGAGTCAGCGAGTTCGGCAAATCCATTGATAAACACACACATTTATAAAAAAAAAAAAAAAAAAAAAAACGTTATCACACGCTATCGATCGATTTTTCACATTTCCACAATGAACACAGACGGCGAGGATTTTTATACAGTTCCGTTAACAAAACACTCCACCGAACGATCGAAAAAAATGGTCAATTGACCGGAAGTCACCCTGGCAAAGGGGAGGGGTACGGGACTCGCCGTTAGCGCGTTTACGTTTGACTATTTTCCAGATACGAAAATGTGCGTTTAATCGCCGAAGGAACGCGAGATACCGCCGCGCGTAAACATACAAAAATCGTTCTTTCGTGTCTCTCGCGGGGTCTCGTGATCCCCGTCATTCGTCGCTTCCCTCTCGGCAACAACTGTCAGTGATAGCGAGCACGTGCGTACCCCGCGCAATCCCGTTTCCCACTACAGACTCCCGAGAGACCGGAGAACTCCTGGAGCTCTGTGTATCTCACTCTCTCTCCTCTCGAGACTCGTGGATACGATAACGCAGCTACAACTCTCGTTTCCTTCTCGTTTTCTCTCCCAGCCACGGCGTCTTGAACGCCAACGAGCGTTTTGCATATCGAAGAAAAAAAAAAGAAGAAAAAAAAAAAAAAAACGTCCCGAGACACAGTCACGGATTACTTAGCGATATAACACGCGAGGGTGCAGACTCCGGCACTGCCTTCCAGTATCGTCACCGTCGACGACTCGACTCTCCGTGCAACGAGAACGCGTGTAATCGTTTCCTCGCCCACGCAACTCCAGTGTGGCACACTTCGGCTGAAGAAGAAAAGAAGAACGTCGCCGCACGGTATAAGTTTTGCCTGCGATACTCGGTTTACTTTTGCAATATCGTTGGCCAAAGATGGCCAATCGCAAAACTTGCGACTTGTCCAGAACAGGATATACGTAAATTGAAATAATTGATATAATTTCATTAAAGAGTATATATAGTCGATAGTGATATCATTGCGATCGAGAAAAGCGATTCCGATGAAGTGCCGATTATGATCGTACCTTCTCGGTATGCAAGAGAAATAACTGTATTTATGAGATAATAGAGACGAAAGTGAGAGTGTCACGTTTGGAAAATAAAGTTATGATGTAATCGAGTATCGTAATAATCGAGAATACGTCATAGGCGCGAAGCCTACCGGGCTGCCGGACTGTGTGCTTTACGAGAATCGCCAGTGATGTCATTCGAAGGCTTTGCGACATATCGAGCGATTTTTCCTTCGGCAGTAACGGGAGCGTCGCAAGCGCGACGGAAATTTTTTTTTTTTTTTTTTTCGGATCGTCAGGAGACGTTCACGTAGTCCGCAGGAGACCTGGTCTGGTGGACGAGTTAACCGCTCGCTACGGCGAAACTCGACGAAGCGGAGGCACATGTGTTTAAACACTCGTTCGGTGATCCCGCCTGTGACCGCATAAATATTTGTGTCGAATTACACGGAAAGAAAGGTCTCGGCGCTTAAGCCCCCAAAGCTCGGCTCGGCGCTGAAATATCCCAATATTCTTGGCTCGCCGCGTGAATCCTGCGGTATCTCGAGTTACTGTACTAATGCCTCGTCGACGCAATTATATTTTGTTGCCAAAAGTGCGACAATGTCTCGTGAAATTTGCGCAATTTTCAAACTATAGCACTGAGGTACGTACGCATCTGCAGGAAAATTTCGTGTCACAAGATTTCGACAACGTGATCAGCGATCTATAGATCAATGCGGCGCGACAGTTGGCGCGAAATGATGGCAGAGCTTTTTTCCATGAATCGGTTTTATTCGATTCAGGATAATAAGAAAATATGAATACCGCAATGTAAAAAAAAAACTGTATTATCTTGAAATTACCACTTTAACTATAAAAAGTCTCAAAAAAAATTATGAATTTTTTTTTTTATATAATTTTTAAAAAAATGTTCTATTACAAAAAAAGTAACTTCTCTTATAATTTTTTGTATTCAAACGTGAGAATTATTTCAAAGCGTCAAATGATCGTTGCAAGCAATGAATAGCATTGGATAAGTGATACGATATTTTTTTCACAATAAATAATAAGAAAAACCGTTTTTTTGCCTGAAATAGTTGAACCCTTCCGTTGTCCCTTTTAATAAAAAAATGACTAAATCGCTTGGATAAAGTAGGCATACCGATTATCAATTATTGTCGTATCGTTGCCATGAAAAATGTACTTTTACAACTTTGGCGATTTCGCGATATAAAACGAATGCAGCGAATTTCATTCTTTCTTTAATCTTCTATGTTTCTAGTGACTTTGCAAACTTATCCGTGTCCGCGGGCCTTAGGACTGAAGCAGATTCGCGAGTGATCCGATGAGATCATACGATTCATACGGTTGCGTAACACGTGTGTGCACTCTAACTGTCGGCGTCGTTGTTGCCGCCTACAACGAGTGCGTATAATAGTTTTACGGCCCACATATCTCTTACGGTCGGTGTGTCCCTCCCTCGTGGACCGCCGCAAGATTTCCTTCGACGATCGAAGGACATTGATTATTAATCGGATCCGAATGAGTTATCATCGTAGAGCTATTGCGACGGATAAAGGGAAACGTGCATTACGAAGCATTGAGCATTCAAAGCGGGCGACTAAGTATTTGCCACGGCTAATCGAGACGATTAAGAAGAACGGTCAAGATAAGCGAAAGAGGAATCGGGTCGAGAAGCCTTGACCCGCAGCGAAACTTTTGGCTTTTCGAGACATCGAAACTCACAAACGTGTTTACGCATTAAACCAATGAATCTTATATCTTTGGCTTTCTCGTTCCTGAATTATGTCACATGGTATAATATCCCTGCGGGTTCTCGTGTACGCGAGTCAGCGATAAAAACAGTACGGCAGCGACGATTATCCATAAAGTAAGGCAAGCAATAGTAGTATAAGAGCGTTTAACGCGAGAGATCAGGCGGGAGAGCTTATCGACAATCTCGTATGCATGGTCAGCGCGAATGCGTCGAGGTATGAGAGTAGGTCGCTGATAAGTAGCCCTAGAATTCTCGAACATTGTAAAACAGCTTAAAAAAACAATGATAGGGCTTTTTATAATAAAAATTCACTGCAGAAAGGACCGTAAAACGACCACCCATGCGCAACAGTATGATGATTGCGCGGTTGGTACAAAAAAATTATACTGTCGCCCATCGGTAGCCGTTTTGCGGTCGTCGTTCGGTCGTTTATCGAGAAAAAAAAAAACGACTATAAGTACCGCATGGGTCGTTATTACGTGGTCACGGTGAATTTTCGGCGCAAAACAACCGGTCGTTTTTATGAGTATTTTTCGAGGTCATTCTCGCTTGTTAATCGATTGGCCCATTAACAGCGATGCCCCATCGTAATTTTCGAAATTCATCGTTATTTCGACTCACCTTCGTCGAAAATGCATCCTCGCACTCGGTGCAAAAAAGACTCTCCTCTTTCTCGTGTAACAGCATGTGAGACTTGAGACTCGCCATCCGCGCGAATCTTCTACCGCATTCGGGACATTTCGGCTCACCGGTGTTATGCGTCGCCATGTGAAGCGTGAAATTCGTCTGGAAGCAAACACCCATTGTGTCTGTCTACTCAAGTGTATCAACCAAGCAGTTGGCGGTATGCATATCGAAAGGAAAATAAATTGTCCGCGCGAGCCGTGTCCCGTCGCTCTGTCGATAACACGCTCGCCGCAGAGACAAACTCACAGGTACGTTGAACGATGCTGAACACTTTGGACACCTGTGCGGCTTCTCCTCGGCGTGGTGCTCCATGTGCTTCCTGTACAACATCTGCCGTGTGAATTCTTGTCCGCAAATCTCGCATCTCATTTTGTCGATCGTCTGCGATAAAAAAGAAAAAAAAATAACGAAAACGTTCATTCATTAATTATTCACCGAAAATCGGTCGCAATCGATACGCTCGGGAACGAGATTTACGACTCACATTCGAAGTCGGTAAAGTAGCATCCTTTCGCGGTCTTCCAGGGCTTCTTTTCACAGGATCTTTGGAAACCGGCGCTATACTGCCCGCAGAATTTTCACGGGTCTCGGAGGGGTGCGACGATACGTCGTTAATCAGCTGACTGTTGGATTCTTTTAATTGTACAGTCGCGTTATTTCTCGAGATGGACGCAGTCTCGCTGCTCTCGGATGGAAGTAAATTTGTTTGCTGAATACTGGTTGCGGTAAGATTCTCCAAACTAATTTGAAACACAGGCTGAAAAAAAACGGTAATAATTATTAGCATTGTACAATATGTTAAAAAATTTACATTTTTTCGTGAAAACGAGGATCCAATATATTGTTATTGTTAATATTATTATTCCTCTAACGGCAATATGAGAAAACATGCGTGTCGTTAAAAATGCATAAATTCTTAACGTGAGCTAAAAAAAAAATTCCATAAGCTTTAGTTTCCAATGATAATATTATTTAGCATTTGAAAATCAACGTTTTCCAGGATGATAAATCAAGTGATTTGGGGGGAAATGAAGTTAATTATTTTTACGGCAGAAATTTAAATTTTTTTCCAAATTCTGTTGGAATATTTCACAAGGTGAAAGCGAAGAAACATTATACAATAAATGCAAAGTACTCTTACCGAATTTACAAGGGGCGTTGCGTTGTTCATCTTGATGACGGGACGTACTATTGCATTGCTCTGTTGAATAAACGCAACTGGCGTAGTCATTAATTCAATGACGCCGTCTTCATTTCTCGAACGCATGCTGGCGGACCGATTCTGACAATTCTCCGGCAAATGTTTTGGCAGCAGGAGGCAAGCGTCGGCGGTGCACACGGTTCTACCTGTCACCGCTAACAGAGTTCTTCCGTCTTCCGATATTACAAAACCCAATGGCGTGCCGTCAACGCCAAGGGAGACAGGCTCCAGAAGTTGAGTTTCTTCGGTTAACATTGTCGTCATAGTTTTATCCTGACGCGACGAAAAAGACTCGGTGAAAAATACGCGGCGAGGTTAACGCGTAAACATCGTTGTAGAGTTTGCGAATTATGACATACGATTGTTCGAAGTTTGAGCGTTAAATATATTTTCAAGTTCGCGCGAGTCGCGTCTTTTTAATACAATTCAATTAACGAACTAAATCGTAACGAGGATACAAATAATGAACGGAAATGCATTTTTTATCGGGCCGAGTTAACCTACGCGAGCGACGACGATTCTCGTTCGACTGACTTTGAGATAATACGAAACGCTCGGGAAATTTATCAATTCAATGGACATTAATCGACGGTGGGGATAACTGACTCACCCTGTTTAGGATATCCACAACGTTTAATTACTCGTGCGACGCATTATCACGACTCCGACTGAAGAATTACACAGCGCGATACAATACACCTATCGTATTATAAATTGCGACTATGCACACTGGGTACACGAGAATTTCCAAGTGTTCGGGCTGAATGCCAAAGTGTCGCGACAGGTTAGGCTGTCTGGAAATCTGTTTTACCGGACGCTTGTTACCGACTGATCGCTCGTCGCGCGAGAGAGAGGACACTAGTGAGGATTTTTTTTTTATTTTCAATTTCTTACGTGAAGAAGAGCCGAATAACAAATAATTATCCGTATATTATAATCAGAAAATTTTCTCTCAATTCTTCATATTAATCATTAAATTACAAAAAATCATAAAAAAAATAAATATTCAAATTTATTTTTTAATCTCGACTCGAAAAAGCGTGTAATAATTTAACAAATAGTTATCCAAATATTATTTTGGAATACTTTCCATATCAATATCAATATTAATCATTAGCCACTTTCGCAGTTCGGAAAATCAAAGTTGGGTAAAAAAAAAATGTAATATTGAATCGTTAACAATTTTGTAATGTTAACTGAACAATAATGAAAACATTAATACAATATAAAAGTAACAAATTTATTTCCACTGAGAATATTTTTCAAAGAACAACAAAGTTCCCTTAAGATTAAAGAGAACGCGTCTATCGCGTCTATCAATTTTGTGCGCGACAACAATTTTCTTTGGAATTTGTAGTTACCGACTGTGATAATTCATATCACCTTAATCATCATCGGAGCTTAAAAGGTCGACGGTCTTGTCGAATGATTTATACAGAGCAGCTTCGTCAAAATCACTTCCCTCGATGATTTTGAATATATTAGCTTCTTTTTCGCGCGCCGTCCTCCGCGCTACAGTCGTAGCTATCGATATCGACGATTGACTCGAATGAGCTTCGCTGCAACGAAATTGACTCGCGTTCATTGAAACCACACGAGATAACCGATCGAAATCCGCGGAAAAATTAGTCTTCATTTTATCGGAGTGATTAACCACCTCGTCATGAGTTCCAGAAGAACTTCTTGCCGTAATATATTCGCTGTTCGCGCTTTTCGCATCTTCTTTCCTTTGACTCGATTCTCCAGAAGAGATCCACGAGTTCGGCGTATCGAGTCTCGATTTTTTAACAATCTCCAAATTCGCAGAAGTACTCGTCGTCGATAATCTTTTCGACAATATTTTTCCCTGAAAACTATTTTCCTTCGACGGTCCCGAATTCGCCGTCGTGTTCGCCCGATTATCCTCTCGAGTTGCCGATTTCTGACTCAAGATAATCGTTCTACCAACGGTACCGGGTATCTTCAATTCATTGACGAGTTTCACGATATTTCTAACGGTGAACGCGTCTCTCTTCATGAGTCCATCCATACGAGCAACAAAATCGTAGCTCTGTTTCTTCAACGAATCCATTCGCGATCCCTGTTCCGAGGGATTGATAGTTGTATCGATTTCGCTTTCGGCGAGACATTTCGCCAAAGTGAGGATCGACTCCGGCAAACGTGTCGATCGCGCCAATGCGATTCCGTAGTTGAATACGGGAGCGATGCCTTCGTTAAGTTTATGAGTATAAATCAGTCGAGAATTATTCCCGAGTTCGTCGTCAACGTTGAATTTCGTTTCGAAATAATGATTCGTAACGTTGCAATAAAGTTCGGAGAGTCTCAGCAGATATAGGAAGTGAGTAGCGTTGAAGATAAAAGCGTCTGTGGTGCAAAGAAGCTTTTCGCATATCGCCCAAGCGATGGAGGCGCCTTCCTCGACGGTTGTGCTGCGACACAGTTCGTCAAGGATCACCAACGACGTCGGTGTGATCGATTGCAATATATATTGCGCTTCTTTGATCTCGAGAACGAATGTCGAAGCGTCGCATTCGATGTGATCCGGCAAAGCTATACGGCAAAATATACGATCGGTGATGCGAATCTCGGCTCTCGTCGCCGGTACGTAACAACCGATTTGTCCCATTATTTGCAACAGCATTATCTGCTTAAGATATACCGATTTTCCGCTCATATTGGGTCCCGTTATCGTGTGAAAATTATACGATCGCGAAGCTTTAACGTCGTTGCATATCGGACGTTCGTTTCTCATGATATCCATAACCGGGTGTCGCGAGTTTATCAATTCGAGTGTCGAGCCGAATTGCGGCTTCACGTAATCGGCTATAGCGCTGATTTGCGCCAAAGACACGAGAATATCGAGTTCGGCAACGTCGTCGTTTAGTTTCAATAGGCAACCAATGTGTTCTCTTACGTCGATCAACGTTTGGTTCAACAGCACGTTACTCATCACGTGCAATTCTTCGCTCGCGTCGATGCAGTGACGACTCATGACGACGAGATACTCGGTAGTCATAAATATTTTATTCTTCTTACTGTGCGCCTCGATAAACTCGTCGGGCAAATCGTCGATTTTAAAGTTACCGCGACGCGGCGCGTCCATCTCGATGTGATAGCCGAGCGTTTTATTGCAGCTTAACGACAATGGCAATTTATAACGTTCCGACAATTTATTCACCGATTCCTGCATATCGTCGATCAATTCGCAATAAGTTTGTCGGGCGATGTCCAGCATATCGTTTTTACCGGCGCGGATTGCGAAACATCGCTGCATGTTCGAAGACGTGAATCCCAATACCGATTGCGCGTCCGCGTGAATGAGATTCAGTATAATATCCTTTATTAAATTATAACGGGGATCCGTGAGATTCTGCGTTTATAAAAAACAAAAAAAAAAAACAAAATGCGCATAAAAATTTTGACGAAAATGCATTAATTAATTAATTTAGTTAATTAAATTTTTTCGTGGTTTCGAAAGCTTCTGCAATTATCGATCTTTTTTTATGTTACTTTTTCGAAGTTTCGGCGCTCCGATCGGCGAGGAAAAGAAAAAGAGAAAAATTAACCGATCTCCGATTTACCTCGTGAACTTTTTGAAAAAACGTCGCCTGACCCGTCGACATAACGGAACGAAGCTCCGGAATTATGTCGATTATGTGCTTCAAGAGAAGTATGTAATTCAGATTTTTCTCGGCGGCTTGAACATTGTCGGTCTGCGATGTTACGATCGCGAGACTCAACAATCGACTCGCGCCGAACAATCGTTTTACGACCGGCTGAAAGGGAAAAATTAAAAACAAAATTACCGACCGATGATAACGCGATAATTAAATTTTGTTTATTTGATTATTCGAAAGAGAAGGAATTTTGGGTTAAGTCGCGAGTACCTGAAGTATCGAGTGCAATGCTTTGTTTGTTACGAATTCAGCGACACACGCTTGCCGATTCTTTATAAAATTCACATCGCACGGAGGCTGAAGTATCGATGCCCGCAGCAATCGCCGACCCATTGGGGTCGAGCATCGGTCCAAACAACCGAGAAGACTGAACTTTCCATCGCCATTTTGCGTTGTGACGAGTTCGAGACTTTGCGCGCTTTCGAGATCTGAATTATTACCGAATGAATGAATGAAAACGACACGAAAGTTTGCGAGGTATTTGAAGAAAATCTCAAATTAAAAAAAAAATGCGTATTTTCCGATTTTATTAAAAACGTGTAACTTCTATAATTTTTATTGGTAGATCGATATATTGCATCTTAACAGACATGTTGTTTACATCCTGATGTTCCGATTTAACTTTAAATAAACTTTAAAATATTGATTTTTTATTGATTAAGTTTCTAACGTAAGAAATAACGATAAATGCTCACCAATCATCGCGCTATTTTGCGAAACTTGAAAATCGATTCTCATGGATTTTGGTGCGTATACGATGTGTTGAATGTACTCGATGTACTTGAGAAGAGCCGATACGGCAGCCAATGCGTAATATCTGATGTATGAATAGTCGATTTTTACCAGCAGATTCAAAGAATCCGGCGGTCAAATGAAAAGAACGCGTTAATAAGAAAAACGACATCCGCGTAAAAAATTAATGTAAAGAAACTCCGCGGCATTACTCACTTCTGTTTCACCAAAAGTTCAACAGCCGCGAATTCGTCGGCACAGTGAGATTTTATCCTGTCCATCCCCGCGCCGTCGTGAAAGTGAATCCGCCCGATTTCCGTGATGTTTATACCCTCGAATTTGTCTTTTATCGATCGATAAAGACCATTCGCATAAACGCTTCGTTCGCCCATTGTATCCGGCATTATTATCTCGATTATAAAAATAACAAAACGTCACGATAAGTCGTCGTTCGATTGCAGACGGCAAGATTTCGCGTTCCAAGAGTTTTACCTCAACCGGCTGTAGAGCATTTATTTTCGACAAAGTGTTCGCGTATGCATGAGAATCGCTAATCTGACAGAGTATCATGTGAGGATATTGCACGTCTATTGCCGCCATACCCACTTCGCCTCTGGCGTCTCCGCGACCGCAAGTAATCGCTATTAACGTGACGAACATGTCATAAAATAATTCCTAGGTATGGACACTCGATTGACCGCCATGTTTTTTTTTTTACGAACCGAGAATGACACAATGCTCTGAGGCACTCGAGACCGTTCGCGGGGATGTTTGGCCCCTACATCGCAATTGAAATCGATTTACTTTATTCTTTCACTTATAAAAAAAAAACAACAACAAAAAAACATGAAAAATGCTCGTCTCACTCGTTTCCTCGCCGGGACCGTGTGCTGTTTAGAACAGAAGACGAACGTATCGCTTGACCCCTTCGTGAATTATGCGGTGTTCTCGCGGCGGTACTCGAGCTCGACGGAGCTAAATTTACCAGCGGTCGTCGTTCGGTAGTGAATGCTTCGATAATAATTAAAAAGTTTACGAAAAAACTCAGCTTTTGTTTTCGGCAAAACGCGTCGCGCGTCCTTGTGCTCCGGAGGGCTGTAAACACGATAAACTAATACTCTCGACTCACCGTACTTCGGCGCAACGTTGATAATCTGATTCGTCGTTGTTATTTGACCTCTGCCGCGTCCACGTCCGCGTCCGCGGCCTCTCGTCGGAGCGAACGTGTTTTCTCCGCGTACAACGTTCATTGTTTGTGCTTTTGGTTGTTTACCAACAAAGAAAAGACACTTACGGATCACCGGTTCGACTCGAAAAGAAAGCAAGAAAAAAAAGTGCAGCACGTCACAGCGTACAATGGCGAAGCGGTTTGTTGGCGTTTTTTCGGTCGGGAGTGGGGGACGGAAATAAAATAGCTATTCACAGACGTGCGTATTCGTCAACTTCTCATAGAGTGGTAATATTTATTTACAAATCCAATATTGCCGTCCGTCATTACACAACTTTCATTTTTTTTTTTAATAACAGGCTTAAGCTGCAATGAATAAATAATACAATCACAATAACTATTACAATTAGAAATAAATAGTCTATAACCGTTGTTCAACCCGTTTCCGGTCGGCGCTGCGTTTGTATCTCTGCAATACAACGCGAAACGTGACGATCGCGATTGGACGGCTCACTCGCGACAGGTCAATCGTAATACAATGTTGAGAAAAAAAAAGAAAAAGAAATCTCGTATTTACAAAACATCATCATCGGCGAAAGGCGGGTTTTATGGTCGCGTTTCTTATCATCGAAAAAATTCGTCACGCGACAAAGATACTTTCATTCCATTTTTTTTTTGTTTATTTATTTGTTTTTTTTTTTTTTGCTAATTTGGCAAGACGAAGGATTTATATATGTGTATACATATAAAACGTTATTGTTTATTTTATTTTTTTCTTCTACGAACGATGCATACAAATTCGCCGTAACCGCGGTAATAATATTAGCCTAATTGTCAATTCGGCGAAAAAAGACTGAAAGTCCGCGCGATGAATTAATGAAACAGGTGACTATTTACAATTGGTCTCGTGAATAAACAACTTTTTGATATTAATTAATGCCGATGATGTCGATGAAATTGTTGCGATTTATCGTCGTTGAAAATATTCTCGACTTTAATTATTTACTTCAAAGGCTATTTTCGGGATATTTTGCGTTTCTTAACTACGAATTATTCTTGAGAGGTCGAGGAGTTTGTTAAATAATTAACGCGCGTGTAGCAGCGATCGATCGTGCTATCAACGACGATCACCAAACTCCTCTTAATCATTATTATACGCTTACAAGAAGTATAGTTTAACAGCAGCCTCCGTGCGGACATTAATACCACGAGAGTGTCTATGCGCGGGATAAATATCTCGCCGTATTTATCGAATTAACTTGTAGATGCGAGCGCTCGTTACATCAAAATAAAATAAAATAAAAATTTATCACATCGTGTATATTTTCCGCCCGTGAAAATACAATAACAAAAGATTCCGTTTCGTAGTCTCAATTAGACAATATTAGATGCCCTATTTATCTTCGGTTTTTTATCATACAAAAGCGCTAGAGCATCGATTTCGACATGCGCTCATTGTCACTCGATAGTTCGGCGTTCCTACTAAAAAAAATAAAAAAAAATAAAAATAATAATAATTCAATATTACGATACATATATGCGTTTATAAATATGTACAATTTCTCAATTCGCTGACACCACTTCATTCATTTAAAATTAATTCCTAAATCGTATTCCTTCCAACGTAAATACATGTAAAATGATTATTGAAATATGTATTGAAAAGTAGACAGAAGTGACGATAAAAAAACTCGCGCCATCGTAATTGGCTGAGGGCGCGCGATGCGTTAAAATTGATATCGGCGTGTAGAAAAAAAAAAATAAAAAAAAAAAAAGAAGATACAATTGCACGATCACAATTCACAAGTATGATGTGTTTAGTATATTTAATTGACACAGTATATATACCAAATAGGGAGAAAATCGATTGTCGATGTCGACTGTAAATAAAATTTTAACTTCGCTACGCTGTCGTCGTCGTCGTCATCGTATTAAATGAGCCTCTCTACTACATATTTTTGTTTCTACAATATGTAACATTTTGTTTGTTGGTTTTTTTTTTTTTTCTTTTTTTTTTTTCAATACTTTCCTTAGCTTTTAACGAGATAATCGTGAATTTATTCTCTCCTGATAACAGAGAGACACGCATCGTACATAGAGGCAAAAGTAGATTTCTCTTAACAGCCCAAGCGATTGAATAAAAACGTTTATTCGCGCATCGCGTGGACCTTATTGCACTATATGATAATTACCGGCTTTCGCATATCACCCGTTCGATAATCGAGCTCTCTTAGTCGAGTCTTTCTACGTTCAGCAATTGGCATTTTTATATCTCGAAGATTAACTATTTTGACTGTGAAAAGGATAGGCGTTTTGGAATACATTCGGTTGATATTCTGTATGATATGGACCCGTTTCGCGAAGCTATTAGTTTCGATTATGTTTTTTTACCAAAAAAAAAAAAAGTTTACTGTTTTTTTTCGTGATTAGTTTAAGATTTATCGATGCATCGATAACCGAGATAACCGAGAAATGGAGAGATTTTTTTAATTAAACGTGACTCTCCAGCGGTACTTTGAATACCTTGGAGGCGAGATTCGCATCCGGCAAGGATTGCGGTCGGGCGTTAGTTACGTTGAACACGACGTTGCTTGGGCCGCGAAAGCTGACCTGAATGAGAAAACTCGTGTCCGCAACGTTGACGCGATTGCTGCTAAGATCGGGTGAACTCGTTCGCAGCTGACTTTTGTTTGGTTTTGGATCGTTCTTTATGACCCTTTCGGTCTCCGATTGGAGTTTATTGTCCAACCAGTGAACCTTGTCGAAGTCCTTTGTACCGCCGACGGTGTGTCGGCGTTTTATCGAACGCTCGGGCATTCCATTTTTTCTCTTAAGCTTCGTGGTGCTTTCCTTTCGCACGGACTGTCGTCGCTTGCTGATGTTGCATTCGGTTTTCTCGGTTTTCGTCAGTGACTCCGAGCGCTTTAGCTTCGTATTCGGCGATTCCGATCTATCCGAATGTTTGTTAAGACTTTCCGAACGTTTCAGTTTGCCGTTCGTCGGCGAAGCCAATCTGTCCGGATGTTTGTTCAAACTTTCGGATCTCTTTAGCTTCGACGATGCGATTTCGCTACGTTTGTTCAGCGATTCCGATCTTTTCAATCGCGAACGCGATTCCGCATTCGCCTGACTGAGACTCTCGAATTTTTCCAATTTATTGGTGTAAGAAGGATCCCCGGAATTTCCTGTATTTTCTCGCGAATCCTCGTGATTTTCGGCTTCGCGACCGAGTGCCAAATCGCTTCCGGCATCGTCCTGAGACTCGATAATCTCGAAATGCTTTGGTTTCGTCGCGCACGGAGCGCGAACGTTTCCATCGCCCTTTGGGCTCTCGTCTTTCTCCGTTGCGTCGAGAATTCGGCTTCCCTCGCCGCAGGAATCCGCGGCGGCTTCCAATGTTATCTTACCGGCGTGACGATCGTTGTCCGGTGTCGTTGATTCCTCTTTTCTTCTCTCCGATGACTTGCCGACTCTGTAATTGGTACGATTCTCCGGTGTGCCCTATCGTAACAGAAACGTTTCGTTTATTAGCCGTTGCTGTTGCACGACGGGGAGTTATACGCGGCGACCGGCAAATATGAGAATCAAAATTCTCTGATTTTTCCCCGATGTTCCTGAAAATTTCGCTAAGATTTTCAAAATTACGAAGAAAAAAAAAAAACATTTCGATGTAAAATGCATTTACTGTGAAAATTAAAAATCTCCGAATGTTTTCTCCTTTTTTTTTCATGCGAAAATATTCTCTGCAGTTTTTTTGGTTCCTCGTGAAAAAAATTTTGTTAATAGAAAAAAAGATGTATTTCTACCCTTTTTTTATCCGAACATTTTGGATGTAAATGTCGAATTAGAAAAATATTCACGCTTTCTGTATGGCGAAGTAAAAATATTCGTTCATCGCAAAAGAGTTGAGAAATCTTAATTAAACGAATTTATTCCAAATTCCAAAATCAAAGGTTTTAAAAAATCTGTGATGAATCTTAAATTCTCTGATTTCCCGGACAAATCTCAAAATCACTGCTTATACTTCATAGTACTCACGTTTAACGGGCGTATTAGTCGACTACTGTCGGTCGCCGGTGATTTGTGAAGACTGGGATCTCGATAGACCTCTGGTGGTCGTTGCGGTTCGTTCCGATCGATCACCGATCGAAACTTTTCGTCGCCCCGTTCGTTATCCGAGACGGAAGCGCTCACACTTTCCGCGGACGTCATTAACAGATTCGTTGGATTCACGAGAGATTTCCATTTGCGGTCGAACGTCGACGTTAGACTGGTCAAGAGATCGCTACCTGTAAACAAATGACGAAACCCATTAAAACGTTACAAAATCATCGACAGTCGTGAAAAAAACACTAAAAGCCATCGTTCGTTAGATCCGTTCGAACGGATTGTTAGGCGTTTAAAGTAACGAAATTGTATTTTTTTTTTGTTCATAACGCTCTAACAAAGATAATCTCAACGCTCGCGTGACAATGAAATTATGACGAAGAAGAAGAACGATGCACATAGAATCAGTAGGCCACATTATAGCATCTAGAAAAGTATTATCTCGTGTATTTGCGAGGGCATTCCTGAAATAATAAAGAAGATTTTAATCGCAACAATAATAAATAATTTCTGCGGTTAAAAAGAAGAAAAAAAAATTATAAAAAACGTAGAGAGAGAGAGAGAGGATCTCTCGACAACGATACGCAACAGTGAGTGTGTGTAAAGCGACGTATGATTAAAGCGTATGAGGAGAGTTCTTGACGATTGTTTGCCCCCAGAATCGCCGCAATCTCGATTCCCCGTTCTCTCCAATTCTCTCGTAGGATTCCGATTTCGGATATGTGTTCGTGTGATTCATATTTCGTGCTGCATGACCGTGATATTCAAAAGTAGAATATTATGCTAATATAAAAAAACATCTGCCGCATAACAAGTGGAAGCCGACGACATCGAGAGCCTTAGCGTTTCTCCTATACGAGACATGAGAAAATTAACGATAGAGCCGTTGGATATCGAACAAACGGACACAAAAACAAAAAACAACTAATTAGTCACTAGAAACAACAACGATAATGAAGATGTAAAAAAAAGAAAGAAAAAAAAAAAAAGAAACGAAGGTATCGGATGAGATCTGCGAGGGTAGTGGGCGATTTTTATAGGTCGAGAGATATGGCTGCTTTGCCGACTCCGGGATGTAAGGGATGTAAAAAAGAAATGGTAAAACTTTTCAAGCCATTCTGGTGAGCCAGCGGTGAGCTCTTTATCGGACACACCGAAGAATCAAATCATCCCGGGATGGTCCGATTTTACCTCTGAGGAATTTGTTTAAACTCTTGGAGGGCGGCCCCCCGGCCCCTGACTCTGGTGGCCCGTGTTCGACGAGCTGTGACGCTGGTGATGCTCGCGATGATGAGGATGATGCTGCTGAAGAAGAAGAGGTGGAGCCGATTCGGGGTTCGGGAGATGATTGTGGAGCCGGTGTCTTCGTGGAGGCGCAACCGGCACCTGGAGGACCGTGTAGATGGGACGATATGTAGCACCAAAAACCCGGGCTTGCTGTGTGCCTACGCGTCAATGTATCGCATCGTCAATCGAACCCGTCACAAGTACCGACACATGCGAGAGCCACATCGCGTTTTATCTTTTTTTTTTATTCACTCTTTATCTTTCTTTAACTTCCTTTTGCTCCCTTTTGACTCGTTGCTTTGCGCGTGGACGGTCTTTCCTCGCGTCGGAGATCTCTCGGACATCGAGAGAATTCTTGCGTTTCGTTAAAGACCGTCCGGGCGCAAAGTCGGAGATCAACGGCAGGCAGGCAGGCAAGCAGGCAGGCAGTATCGAGCAGCGATAGCGAGAGCGTTCAGGCAAAACGAAGGCGGCATACACTCGGAGTCCTTATAATAATGAACTCGAACCCCGTCGTTAACAGCGATCGCATATCTCTCATTATTAACGCGGCATTCATCGAGCTTTTACGTTACTAGAAAAAAAAAAAAAAAAGAAAAAATCCACTGATGTTTTTATTAAATTATAGTAAATCCCAAAGCGTGCGAATGACTTGATAAGCTGTGAATAAAAATCGCGAATCTCAATGATTAAAATTTCTTTTGATTTTCATCGGTTCAACAGCCCCACCCGACCTCGCGGCTCGTGCACGTGACGTTCGATCGGTGCGCACAGTTTATATCGATAAAGCGTTCAGCCCTCAGTATAATAATTATAATTATTAAGTATATTTGAAAAAAAAAAAATGTAATGACGATTGAAAAAATAAGAAAAATTGAGTCTATACGTATATACGTGTTCTTGTGACCAATGCTCGAATGTTGTTCGACAAGAGAATGGAAGAAAAATATAAGAAAGAAGAAGAAGAAGATGAAGAAGAGGGGTAACAAGTACCTAGCAAGTTTTCGGTTAATAGTGAGAATCTTCTGAGTCCAGTGTAGAAAACAAGATCCGGCTACACTCACCGAGCGTCAGAAGCGAATTATAGAGAGAAAAAAACAAACAAATACACAGAGAGAATAAATAGATAGATACAAAGAGGACACACGCGTAACGTTGTAATTGATATGTCGAGATGGGGGTTTCGGAGGTTTCGGGGAGAACACAGTGGAGGGGGATGTTCGATGTATAAGTATATATAATGGACGATGAATAGTAGAAAAATTAAAAAATACTACGCCGTAACACATATAACACATTATGTTACAAATATCGAGATTTACAATACGAAAAATCTCGTTTATCCGATATCTCCTCGGGATCCCAATGGATTTTCCGTAATCGACGTGTTACCATCGGTTTTTTTTCAATATTATTAGATATCTCACAAGGAAAAAGAATAATAAAAAAAAATACGTTGACAAATATCACACTCGCCAAGCAATTAACGGATCAAACCAATCAAACGGATCCCGCAATCGGTTTTTCTTTGTATTCCGTTAGTCACTCTTTGCAACAAAACACCCCGAAGGGTATCCGTGAATTTCATTTTTTTTTTAAATGCAAATGTCCCGCAAATCGGAATTGCTTACGTATAAAAGTTGAAAAAAAAACCAGCGAAATAATGAGTTGCAAATACACACCGTCGTCGGAAATGTCGCCGGGTACTCCACGCGTGTGCTGAGACGGCGAGGGTGATGGATGCGATTGGGTGTGAACATCGTGTAGTGAATCCAAACTGCCGTATCGCGTAGAGGCTAAGCAAACGGATTCTAGCGACGGCTGAAACGAGAGAAGTTCGATCGACAATCGTAAAAAAACTCGAGAAATTTCGATTGTATATAACAAACAATCCATTTGTAACGTTTCTTACCTCTTTGTCCGTCTTGAATTTTTTAATAACGCCGTTATTCATTTTTTCCCCGAGAATACTGTTGAGCTGACTGGACGCTTGAGCTTTTTGTCTCGCGGTTGGTTGTTGTTGAACCGCTATGGATAGAGGAGTAATACGAGTGGTGGATCGCGATCGCGGCTGTCTAGTAGCGCTCTCGTTGCTCGTATGATCGGCCAATCGCTCGGGTGGATTGGAAAGCCTATCAGTGAGATAACTCGACGTTACCGCGGTATCACCGATTCCATCGAGCATATCGTCGTTCTCCATCTCCCGTTTAGCCAATTGCCACTCCATTTCGATTCGTCGTTTCTCCTCTTCGCGTTTCTCGGCCTCTCGCCTCTGGCGATGCTGATCGCGTTGTAGCATCGCTTTTGTTTCCTGTTCGAACCTTCGTATTCTCTCCTGTGTCGTTGCGCTCAATCCCGCGTAAGTTCTTATCGCAACCTCGTCGTTGCTCTGTTTAGTTTCGTTGGACGTTTGCGACATCGTCGATATCGTGTCGAGACTACAGGGTTCTATGTCGCACGATAGCCACGACGATTCAAGGCTCGACGGGGCGTTCGACAGTTGAGTTTGCTGCGCTTGCTGCTGCACCTGCTGCTGACCCTGCGGACTCGACGAATATTTCGAGCGATTCGAAGCCGTACCGTTCATGGAGTTGGAGCCATTCGCGTTGCTCGCGGGTAACGTACGCTCCGTTCGCTCCGCCGGATTCGTCGTTTGGCTCTTATTCTCGTGCATCAATACTATCTCACTGACGGAGCATTGCCGCTCGTTCAACGCCATACTCGCCCGTATCGAGGCCAGAGCTTCGGCCTCCTGTCGCGCCTTTGCCTACGAAAGGAATGAAAACATATCACCGTCAGATTTCTTGGAAGAAATCATTGAGCGAACTTTAGACGCCAAGATTCGCGTACCTTTTCATCATCGTGTTCCTCAGTCTCGTGCTCGTCCTGTCCCTTTTTTCTTCTCTGTATCTTTCTGTTAGCTGCGGATATGATTGAGGATACAATGTCCCTTGCAGAGACCATTTCACGCATGCCTGTTACACGGGAGAAATAAAAAAAAGAAAAGCGAGCAAAATAAATAAGAAAATGGTAGGATGAACGGTGACGATAAATAAAATTCACTATAATAATAATAATAATAATAATAATAATAATAATAATAATAATAATAATAATAATAATAATAATAATAAAACTAATATTAAACGATAAGTAACTAAATTATGGATGATCGAGAAGCCGAAGAAAATCGGCTTCGGTTGACAATGGATAAATTAAAAGTAAGAAGCGTCAAAACTCGTAAAAAACACTAATCGCAAGAAAAAAACGATAAAACGGAGAAAATTTTAATAAAAATAGCAAAGCTTAGCTACTTGGAAATTCGTCGAGCGTACTATCGGACTATGAAGCAATACCTTCGACTTTTTGAATGTTGTTAAGCAGGAGATTGTGATTCGTGGATTCCACCTCACTACCGTCCGCGGGGAGGCTGAGGCTGACGCTTAATCTGCTCAAATCGTCCAAGTCTTCTTCGCAGAAGAACCAGTCGACCTATTGAAACGAGAAGACGAGAGTCAGAGATTCATTGGTCGATAGAAGGCGAAAAAATAGAGAAATCGTCAAAATTACGATTCGGAGATTAACAGCTTACATTGTTTAATAAGCTTTCGACGATTCTGCACTGATGAGACATGTCGGTGACCATCGTAACCATGTTATCCCTGGAGCCACTCGCTCTCACGAGAGTCGGTCCGAAAACGATCGCGAGATTCTTAGCTTCCATCTTGTTAACCTCGCTGTGCTCGACGACTCTCTTGAGATGAAACATCAAATGTTTCAGAGTCTCGAAATGATGTTCCGGAAGATCGCGAAGAAGTTTTCGTATCGTCGCCATCCGCCGCTGCGGATCCTCTATCTTGTCGGCGTCGATGAACATCGGATACAAATCGGCGGTGAGCAAAGAATCCGGAAGTTGACGGAAGAACGACTTTAGCAACGAGGATATCACATTAACGTCGCTCCAACGTGGATCCTGGAGAAATAAATTAAACAAAACTTAACACTCCGGTATTTTTTTTTTTTTTTACAACAGATTCCCATTAGTGTTATCGTAGAACGGGGTTCGCCAGAGCGACAGAAAGTTACCTGCAAATTTATGTTCTCAAAGCCTTTGTTGACGCTTTCGGTGAGTTGTGAAATCGCCGCTGTGTTACCGGGCACCCTGTAGATACCGATTACTTCGAGACCCCGCGCCTCCACGATACTTGTACACATCTCGACGATGAGTGGTACCAATTCGGAGAAAGACGACTGCGACGAGAAGAGAACAAATTGTTAACCACTTTAATATACGATCGCAAATAAAATCTAATGGCTGAAGAACGTATGCAAATTAACTCACCATCGGGCAAAGTTCCAGAGGAACTTTGAAAGTTGCGCCTTCCGGTGGCAATTGAGCGGTCGGCGAAGACGGCGATCCCGCCTGACCGTGCATTCTTCTCAGTTGTTTCGCTACTCGGCCTTTCCACGTTTTCGATTTCGGCGACGGCAATGGTTCGACGGTGGTGCTGGGCTTTCGTGTCTTGTTGACCGGTGATTGACCGGTTGGTGAACGATTTCTAAAGGACGTGAGCTTTCTGATGCCCTTGTGACTCGGTAGGGGACTGAGTCGTTGACCGCTGCTTTGAGCGCTCGTGCCGCTCGGCGTTGTCGGTCCCGGTGTTTGCGGCACCGCCTGTTGCTTCGATGTGCTCGAGTTGGCGTCCTGCCGAATCGACAATTCATCGGAATTAATAATTATCAACACGATTCTCAACCCCGAGAATAAATTAACACTCCGGAGCTTCGAAATTCATCGAAATGAACTTATATCGCGCATCAAGAAAATGTTGCATTTAATACGAAAATAATCTCTCTAATGCGAAACGATTTAGTTTCGATTTTCCGAGAGCGTCGGGCCGTTGACGCTGAGGCCTTTGATTCTCCGAATACGTAGCAGGATCGGTACTCTCGAACGTAGAGTAATTACCGTGAGTGGGCGAGGCGCGTTCGCGTAGTAGCGCCTTCGCGTTCATGTACCACTGACGTTTAAATAGTCCATTAGCATAGCCGACCCGCTAGTAATAGATCTTTGCGCTCGCGACGACAACGGGGGCAGCCAATTAAGTCGTGATAACGACGACCGCGACATGATGGCTTCGTA
Source organism: Buathra laborator (assembly GCA_934046635.1). Lineage (NCBI taxonomy): Eukaryota > Metazoa > Arthropoda > Insecta > Hymenoptera > Ichneumonidae > Buathra > Buathra laborator. The sequence goes on from OW203897.1 coordinate 11,903,512, forward strand.
ATGAATTCCGGTCGGTCGGGTCTTTTGAGAAACGTAAATCGTCGAGAAGAGAGTCTTATAAGACCGCGCGAAATGAGTGGAACATCACCCGCTGTTTATGTTCGTTTTTTTTTTTCTCTTCGATTCTCGTCGAACACGTCGAACAAGTAGACGTGGAGAAGGGAGATCCCGATATGTATTCGCGTGGTACGGTTACGCGGTTACTAGGATCGTGGAAGGGGTGTTTTTAAATTACCGAAGGCTTCTCGGCAGCCGCGTGCTTGTGAAGGGCTCTCAGCCAGAGTGCCATCGATGCAGCGTCCTCCGTTTGCAGCAACACCTCCGCCGTTGGATTCGCGACCCGCAGCACGTGTTTCCGTTTGGTGTAGTCATCGGCCACATCGACCAGCGAACATCGGACGTCAACGTTTTGTCCTGCTTCTCCGTCGCTCGTCGCGGATGGACTCTAAAACATCGAAACACATTTCAACGATGAAAAAAAAAAAAAAAAAAAAAAAAAAGCCATTTAATTCTTAATTCGGAATCGCTGGAAATTATCGACTTCTCTTCGCGAATACATCGATCATAAATTACTCGTGTACCCAGGAACCCGTCGAACCCCATCTTCGCAATCGTCTGCCGAAAAGTCCGTGAGTACTAAAGTGCAACGGTATGCAAGAGTACGAGTTGCTGTCGCTGGAGCGCAACATTGTTTCTTTCTTCGTTGGTGCAATAAACTGCGCATTGAACGCGCTTTGTCATGGAAAAATCTTCACTTTTACGAAGAGCCGCTCAGGTCACACACGGCACATTAAATTGAAGAGTCATCGCCACGCGATCTCCGGCACTCGCGATCGCGGTAATAACACGGCTATGAACGATGTTGCATCCCGAACGCAACGCGCTTGTTTCCTACTCAACGGTGCGGCGATACAGCGAGGAATCTCCCCACTTAAACGATGCGAAAACCGTAGAAACCTTTCACCTTGATGCCGAATAACGCGCACGCATCGCGAGTGCGTAAGAATTCTAATATATTACACACGATGTTTATCATCGACTGTCCGAGAATATTTTACGAGAACTCTCGCGCGTCTATCGACGGAAACTCATCGAGCGAACGAGAAATCCCTCTCGTCTACGCTCCGCGTTCCCCTACCCTTCGCGTGCGTTTGTACGAAATACGGCGTTGACAATCTTCTGGGTCTAAGGTTGCGGTCGAGCGTTTCGCGATAATGCCGACCATACCGTTTCCGTCTCCGGTGATAGCCGACGGGCCAAGCGATACCGTCGCTTCTACGGCGGAGCACCTCCGGGGGTCTCATTCGCACGTAGAACTCTACCGATTCGCAATTTTTTTTATTTTTTTTTTTCAACCGGTCAGTCAATCTTTCAATTAATCATCGGTATTTCCGAAAAAGTATTCGAGACGATAGCGGTAAAATGAGATATCTTTCCAACAATCAACCGGTCATTGTTTCCCGGTGAAACTGTTATATATGGCGCCTTCACATTTCTACGTCACAATCGTTCGCTTTCTCATTTTCGATTTCACGGATAAGCGAGAGAGAGAGATAGAGTCTCGCGACGTCGAAAAATAATGCGCATAACGAAACATCATCGTTACTTTCGCTTCGTATTTCTCGCGTCCGGACGTCCGAATCGTTGAATTTTGTTTTCCCGGTAATTGAAAAGATTTTTAACATAAGCGTGAAGAATCGTTGGGGAGAGAAGAAAAAAAAAAAAAAGTAAAAGCGCATCGGAACGCGCCATTTCTGTTGCTTAACTTTTCCAGCGCGGAGCAAATGCAGCGGTTACGCCAACGCGATTATCGAAGGATGACGGACAAGATACGCGAAGCGTAACGGCGGCAAAATCGTACATGCGAAGCGATGTGTGTGCAGCGGGATCCTCGATCGTTTGCAGAGCGCGGGATGCGCTTGACAATCGGAAATCACTTTTAATACCAACGCACATATTCTTCGCATACGCTTCGATAGAGGACGCGCCTCCTCGATATGGGCCCACGCACGCGTCTCAATGTCCCTCGGAATTTATTATCGCGCTAACGTTCAATAAAAGGCGTCGTGGATCGTGTATCCCTCCATACATAGCGCATACCTCGCGGGCAATACGTGACCGCGCTAACTTTACTCACGCCGCTTCTAATAAGTTATAAAAGTAACTGTCGTCCTCGATGGGCCTTTGCTTCCCTCGAAGTGCAGTGAAATTTCGATTATCTCGGATTGTTCGCCTCCGGAAAAAGGAGAACAATGTTTTCCGCAACGAGACTCACCTGGCTGTGGCGATCCTTGTAAAAGTGGAGAATAGGACCCCGTAGAACGCCCCAAACTTGCTTCCAGGAACGATCGGTCGATCGCTGAAACGTTAAAGTTAAAAGAAAACATTGCTAATTAGATTAGATTCGAATTATTTGTAGAATCCATTAATCGAAGGCGATGCTTTGCTACATTGCTTTAGTTTCATTTTTTTAGCCCTCGACGCATTCACCGGCGGTTCGGAAAGAGAGCCGATGGTAAAAGGTCGTTCGTTTCCTTACCTTGCCGTCGAGCACCGTAAACTTGACGTGAAGTGATCCTTCTCGCTCGACCGGTTCGATGTCCTTCGGATTCCCGCCACCGCCCGTCGCACCATTCCCACTCGAGATGCTGTTACTACAGAAACATAAAAACAAAAAATATTGTTTTTGATTTATATTATTTTTTTTATTATTATTGACACTGTCACCAAGCGATATCGAAAAAACGATTTCATTTTTTCACAGACAATGTTTTTTTTTTTTTTTCCGGTTTCTCGAACTGAAGAAAAACTTAATAAATGTTGTTATTCTAAGTTTCTTGCAAACAAATAGAAATAAAAGAAGAGCTTTCGTTTTTCGAGAACGAATCAAAATTACAATCGTTAATTCAGTTAATATTCATTGTTATACAATTTTTTTCTATATAAAGTAGTCTTTCTTTAATTTATTTCTTTATTTTTTTATTTTTGAATGACTGCACCGCAAGGATTGAAATAACCCCATCGTCCAGTAAACGAATTATTATTTTTGTCCGCCACAATCACCGACATGTCTCATCTGCATTTACCGAGCTGTTCGGCAACTGTGAAATCGGTATTTCGATAAACATTTATAAAATCTATAAAATCTCTTCATTATCGTTAAAAATCGGCAACAAACGACACGTTTCAGTTAGAAGACTTGTTTTAATCTCTATACACCAAGAAAACAAATATATATATATATATATATATGTAACAAATTTTTGTAAGCCATACAGGTAAACAATCACAATGTTAGTGCGCGTCGTTCCGCACGTGACGGAATTTGCAATCTGTCCGCCGAGACAACAGCAAAGAGTAGTCGCAAACGGTACGTCAGATTAGAGATCCATAACGTGTATTATATTCTCGTAACACGTGTGTTACTTTGAGAGACACATCTCGCGGGAAGCTTTACACGTACGCCGTGTTTACAACTATCAGTTTGCATATTCAAAGAGACCGTTGTTGCGTCTCGCGCAACAATAAAGTGAACTTCGTGGATCTGCGATCGCGTCCTTGCAATATAAATGCACCGATAAACGATCCTCCGGCGCATCGAACGTTCTGCTTTCGCTTACGTATCTTTGACACCGAATTGACACCGAAAAAAAAACCGATATACACATAAATTTAATCCGAAAATCGCAATTATACGTTCCGCGGTCTCGAGTCTCTCGAGATTACATTTCCTTGTTTTCCTTTCTCTATTTTGCGAGTCCAAAAAAAAAAGTCGTGTATAACGTTGAAAATCATTATTTATAATAGGAGATTTTAGTTCAATGACTCGTTGTGTCTCTCGCTCTTTCTTGCACACTGAAAGATTAGGAAAAAAAAAAAAGAACGAAGGGAAAGTCCGTGCTTTTCACGAAGGAATCGAAACGGAACGATACCCGGCAACGAACACACATTGAAATATATATATACCACGGAACACGACAGCCAGCAGCTTTCGTATACACGCTTAGCACAATTTAATTGGCGAAACGACAAACAGCCTGCCGCCCAACGCAACTCAAAACCAATTTCAGATCTTTAACCACTTTCACTGTACGCTCGTTGCGAGCGATTGGCACGCCTCGGGGCGCACGGCCACCGTCGGGAATCATCCTTATTGAAGGACGAAGGTGGTACAATGAAATATAAAGATATGAAAATGGCGATGAGGATCGCCCGCCCATTTGTCTGAGTTTTTGGAGCGATCGAAGTGCGGCGGTAAAACGAACGACGGGGGATGCAATCGGCTCTCGTGACGACAACCGATAGGCGCGTAGCGTGCGCGCTTCTATCTCTCGCTCTTTCTTTCTGATCTCACCGATGATAATGGCGATGCAGGTGTGCAGCCTGCGTCACATCCTCGAAGATACGACGCAGAGGCGTTATGTCGCTCGGAAATAGCGGCGGTCTCCATCGTCTGTGCGCACTGCAAGCATTCGCACACATTTCCGTTTCCTGAAAGTTACGCAAGGATCTACGAGCGCGCGAACGAAAAGGATTCATTGCCCGCGAGCCGTTTCCTTTTTTTTTTTTTTTCTTTTTTTTTTTTTTACAAGGATCGCCGCACAACCCCCATTCGACTGCAGTTTCACTCGTTGCGAAGAGGCGAACCGAAATTCCTTTTTCAGCTTTACAAATGCTGATGAACGTTTTGGTGCAAAAAGAAACAATTAATTTTTTATAAATTATTTATCCCTTTACCTGCGCAACGCTGGAACCACCGGCTCCGAGTCGCTGAGCTCGAAATCGCTGTCGACGTGCATTCGCTCGCCCCACGTTGCCTTGAGATAGGAAACTCTTCTGGTCGCTCGTTCCTCGTCGCCTGCAAATAGTAATCGTCATTTCGTTGTTTAGTAAAAAAAAAAAAAATGGAGTTAATAGCTTTCGGAGAGCTTTGAGGGCTTTTAGCGACGACAGGGCGGCTACTTAATGTGAGGATCGAAATTCTCGGGATTGTCTTGAAATTTTTCCGGACAACGCTTTCAATATAACGAGAAAATGATGAGAAAATCTTCTTAAGCGAATTCCAAAATTTTTATTTTCATTAATTCCCTGACTTCTCCGGTATTTTCGCGGCTCATTTTTAATCCCTTCGCATCTTTAAGTTCTCCAAATTTCCCTGACAGTAGCCACCCTGAAAAACAACTCGAAACTTCGCGCTGTATCCTCATCAATTAGTGTTCAAAGCTGTACTCACTGAGCTGAGCATTTTTCTGCCGTCTGAGAACGACACCGTTGGCGCAATCGCTGGAACTAGGAGCTGCAAGTAAGCGCATAAAAAACGATTGTTAACACAAACAGCGGCACACCGAAGGCAAATCGAGAGAAACTCAATTAATATGATAAATATATATATATTTTTTTTTCAACAACGATTCGAGTCTCGAAATCGAGAAAAACGTTGTGACGATACGATATTCATACGGGGTTACGAAAATCCATAGAAAAATGTTTTAACGGTAAATGTAAAATATTCGAAATTAGGAAGGCAACGTTACAGATTTTTTCGTAATGAGCCAAAAATCGAGCCATGCGAAAAAAATGCGCTAAATCGACGAAACTCAAAAAAAAAAAAAAAAAAAAGCTTCTTCATGCATGTAAATCCCAACACAATGCTTTTTCGCGCTTTCCACTTAATCGTACGGTTATCATTCCGAAGAAACACCTTGGATCCATTTTTTTTTTTTTTCCTCGCCAAGTTCCTGAGATGAGTTAATTCGTTAAAGTTACGGAAAAGGTGAAAAAAAAGGACAGTAAGACAAAAACAGAATATGCTTGAGACAATTTGATAAACATCCTGACCTAATGCGGGTTCCTCAGCGAATTCGGAATTATCCGTGTCGAGGTGAAGGTTGCAGGGTGCTAAGTGTTGGGTGCTCTTGCCGTCCAGTGGTCGCAGGGGATTCGGGATCGGGAGCTGATTGGGTCTTACGGGTTGAGGAGGACTAACGGTTACTCTTGGCGTGATTCCCTCCGCAGACGAGGCAACAGCCACTATCGTCGTAGGAAAGAACGGAGCATTGGGCTCCTCGGATTTTGGCCACTCGACGCCTTCCGCTCCGGCCGTCTCAGATCGTGCAGAACTCTGCGGCTCGTGTTCTGTTATTTCGCCCCCATACCGAACGTAATTAACAAATACATATGACCGCTTCGTCGCATTATCAACTTAATGACAAATTTCTAAAACTTTTATTTCTATACTTTGGCCACGATAACTGCAAATCCTCGCTGATTTCGAATTCTGAGAATATATCGTGCAATCGAGTATTAAAAAAAAAAAAAAAAAAAAATTTAATTAAAAAATAAAAGAAATCGAGCATAAAATACCCCAAAGTAACGGGAACGTGCCAACAAGATGCTACTTTCTACACTACTAATTAAATTGCAGATAATTTTATGACAAAAATTAAAAAAAAAAAAAAATTAAAAAAATTGAAAATACTTAAATGTTTTCAAACTAACCGAGCTGACTTCTCACAGCCTGAAGATAACTGTCCTGTCTTTTGGCTTTGCTGTTCCGTTTGCCTTCGTGTTCGTCCGCTTCCATTTGCCAAGTGTGCCTAACGCCACGGCGATTGAATGCCCCGTTTACGGCTTCCCAAGACTCGGCGCTGTTGCTTCTCGCTCTCAATTGCACCTGTTCCGCTGTGTCCATCGCTGGCATTTCTACAAAGCCGTAAAAGCATTGTTTACGAAAAAAAATTAAGCTACTCGCTGCATTAAAACCCATTGATCCTGCGGCTCGCGTTCGACTCCACTACCAATCAACACAGAATCATCGAGCCTCGTGACGATCGTCATACAAAAATACAACATTGAGCGTACGTACGATAGTAATGACGAGGAACGACTATATTAGGATAAGTTTTACGAATAATAATCCTCGGAGATATGTGCGATTACGATCGATTGTTCTCATCGATGACTGTCGCGATGAAACAATTTTTTTATATTTGTTACTCGGATCGTTCAACGATTAATTTCATCTCGGCGAGACACTTGCGCCTGTTAAATCGTTCGCAAACAAGAGTACTAATGATATTGAAGGATTAATTGCGTATGTAGATAATCAATAGATTAATTCGATAGAGGATATGAATTCTTTGCAATGCAATGAGTAAATCGTTAAGAATGATAAAGAAAAATAATGATAATGCACATCTATTCTGTCATCATAATACATCGACAGTACGAAACTTCACATCGACTGACAATTTGGGTGAAATGCTTTTTTTTTTGCTACCTTCTCGACCATCGCCTTCCCTAAAGCAAGCCGGCGGTTGGCAATGGATGTACCTGCCGCCTACGGGAATTATTCTGTTCCCGGACAACAATCCTCTGCCTACAGACCACAATATCAATGTGATAAGGAAGAACTTTGAATAGACAAAAGATAATCGAAAACGAATGAGAAGAGTGCAGTAGAGCGTCGATTATCCAAACTTTTTGGGAACGAATAGCAATATTCTGCGAAAAAAAAAAAACATCGATTCGTTCGATAGGATAAAATATTTGGATAAAAAAAAAAGTAATATCGTGTCGACGTTGTATATTGTATTTACTTTTTTGGAAAAAAAATGTTCGGTTTTATTTTATTTTTAATTCATATTGATATATGTGATGCGCGGATTTCTCTTTTATCCAATTTGTGAAGAATTCCACGTTTTTAAGTCCCGACTACCCGTCGTTCGGGCAAAAAGGTGGGAGTTATACGTTTCACGGAACTGAGCGATTTCTTTGTCCCGTATATTCTCGTAGAGATAAAACCATCTCTGCGATATATTCGTCTTTTTTATCGACTTTTTTTATATGAAAGGCGGACAACTCTCCTTCGCCGTTCGCACGGTAGACATATGTTATCCTTGCGTTTCAATTAATCGTTAGTAATAAATTACTACTAATAATAGCGATCTTTTAAAAACATTAAATAAAAATAGAATTCAACATTTTTCTAAAACTCTCGACTGCTAGAAGTTGAATCGACGGGAAATCGTAACCTGAAACTACGTGACTTTAAAAAGGAATTAAATAATCCATTATGTATTCATGAAATAAATATTCATAAAAGTTCATTCAATATTCATAAAAAAATAATGGAAGAACTTTTGTAATAATTAATCAATGAATTATTCCAATCTTCTCAAAGTCACGTAGTTTCGTAGATATTTGTTTTATTTCAATTAAACTTCTAACAGTGGTAATTTTTTATTAATTAAAATTTTTTTGTTCCAAGTTAAGAATCTGACACTTGAAGGACAAAAAATTGTGTTGAATTCGTTAGGAAAATAAATGAGGAAATACGCGATTTACTCGAATATCAGCGATCGTTATTTATCGATTCTGGAGACGAGTAAAAACTGCCAAAGGAACGTAAAATGTAAACGAAATCGAAATGAAACGAAATATTGGATAATCGACGTTTTACTGTGAGGAATAAACGATATGTAAACATAACTCTGTTGAATAAAATTCTTACCGGAATCCAGTGATTTACTTTCTCTGTTAGCTACAATTCGTCTGACATCCTGCGACTCGGCTTTCGATTCAAATTCGCGTTTTCTCACAGCGACATTAGGAACGCTGCGTTTGCTGGACAGTCTCGATAGCTCGCTTTTGTATAGATTCGTTCGATCGTTGGTCGGTTCGTCGTCGTCGCTGAGCAATCTGCCGGATTCGAATTGTTTCGCGCGTCGCGAGACAATCTGAAGGCCTTGCGGAGGTACGGGAAATTTGTCGGAAGACTTTTTTTCCGGTCCGGGCGACGACGGCAACGACGAAGTGCCGTTTCTCATGTCCATTCCATCGTTGTGTTGCTGCTGTTGCTGATTCGCGCTCGTTACGTTTTCGTGTATTCGCGACAGAGTCGTAACAAAAGCGGCTTTGTTGGTACTTCCGGTTCTCGGTGTAGCAACGACCGCGTTACGAAATTGCGCCTCATTGCCTTTGGCCGGTCCGTAGGAGAAATGATTCTCTTTGACGAATTGTCCATTTCCATCGTACAGAGACGAGTAAAAACGATCTCTGACCGCTTGCGCATCCTCGACATTAGTCCTATCGCCGTTTTGACAATTCGTGAAATCCGATTCCGAATCCATATCGGTTCTCACTCTCTGAACATTGTGATTCGTCGGTTTGGTATTCTTCGTTCGCTCCAAACTATTGCGCGTCGGCGATTGTTGCTGTTGCTGCGCCTGCTGCGGCTGTTCATTCGGTGGCCAAACTTGACGCTGTAGTTTCTGGGGTCTCGCGTAGAATTCGCGTTGTATGACGCCCTGACTATGCGGTGTTCTGGTAGCCTCGTCGGTGGGTAACCAGCCGATCGGATGACTCGGTCTTCTGAGGAATTCTTCCTTCTGCTCAAAGCTCTTTCGCAATCTATTCATTATCACAGAGTCGTCGGAGCACTCGTTGCACGTTAGAGTAGAATTGGACTCGTAAGAAGAAAGACTATCCTTACTCGCGGGCGACGAATCTCGTCGCGATTCGACGCTGAGCCGAGAACCGGGTTCGTTGGATTTGAAAGCTTCGACGCTACCGTAAGCCGCGAGTTCGGAATCGTTCGTCGTTCCGCTACCTTCGCTCGCTCGCCGCGTTACTATTCTTCTACCCGGACGATAAATAGGAACCTGCGGCTCTGCCTGTGATATCGGATAACGTTGCTGATCGAGGGATTTGCTGAAACTCGTCAAACCCGGCCTCACGCGCTCGTAGATCGGATCTTTTATTCTGTCGTAGATTTGCTCGCTGCTGGGTCTCGAATATATCGATTCTGGACGAGTTCTGTCGTAAAGATCGAATCTACTGTCGGGCGATGATCTGTAAGATTGCGACGTGGTTTCGGGTTCCATTTCCGGCTGAAAGGATCTTCTCTTCTGTTGACTACGATCTTCCGTTGTCCTGCTGTATATAGGCGGTTCCTGATTGCGCAATCCCTCCGTCAACGGCTGTCTACGCTGCACGACGATAAGATTCGGCGAAGGCTGAGGCATCGTCATCGTTGTTGTGGTACTGCCGCTTGTACTGCTGTTGCTACTGCCGCCGCCGCTGATCGGTGTACTCGTTTTGTTGCTCAACATCGTCTGTTGATCTTTACTACCATCGTCGCGAATCGTGTAACTCTGCGTCGATCCCCCGGTTCCGTGATTCTCCGAACCCGGAGGACTCTGACATACCCACGATTGCCGGGAACGTGGCGAAGGTCCCGGTATCATACTCATCGATCGCCGATGCTTCTGAGGCACTCTCTCCGGCGATCGAAGACGACCGGGACGCTGATTCGTCTCTGGATTATGCGCCGTTTCACCGAAATACTGAAATATCGAGATAATAAAAAACGGGTTACTTGTGATTTAAGGAAAAATAGACTTCGAGGATCTCGAGGCTTTGAGGAAAGAATTAAGTTCTCACCCTTTGCAATATATCGTCCTCTTTGGAAACGACGAGAAGTCGAAGCCAAGGACCGGCCTGCTGAATTCGCTGAACAACACAGGCGTACTGTTCGCCTCTCGTTGCGACTCCGTCCACCGAAACTACACGGTCACCGGTACGAAGTCCCGCGTCGGATGCTGGAGAATTTTGTCGCACTTGCTTCACGAAGATCGTGTCCATCGGTTCTTCAATCCTCGTCCGCTCGTGTCCCGGTAGCATCTGTAGATTCAGGGAACAGGGAAATCAGAGACATTGCTTCTGGACTTTTGGGAGAAGAAGTTATTTCCTCGTTGAAGCGTTGAGCGTTGGGGAAACAATAGGATACTCACGCAACAGGACTCGGGCGGATAGACGATAAAGTGACGAAGTGTAAAACCGAAGCCATTCTCGCTACGTCTCAACAAGAGGGTACGCGGTCCCCGAGGAGGAGAATTCTGCTGTTCGGATTGCTGTTTCTGCGGAGATGCGCCGGACGATGGAGCCGGTGGCGGTGGCGAAGCGTGTCCCGTCACCTGTTGACAAAAATATATATTTTTCTTTAGTATATAAAGTAAACGAGGAAACGGTATTATTTCGGAGCGATTTATAGTAACTTTGTTAAAGTTTAAGGAAAAATCGCGGCGAATAGGTGTTTTTCGATACTAAAAAAAAAAAAAAAAAAAAAAAAAAAAACAGATTCTCTCCGAGATTTGCGGATACCGGCGATATTTTCTCTGCTTCACCACTAATCAGCGACTCATTTTTGTAATCGTAGTTTAGGTTTACTTAATTTAAAAAAGAAACGTAAATCCTTCGTTACCGATAGTTTCGCTCTACAATTGTACGATAAGACGCGAAAGGTAAAGTCACGTATTCGATTATCTTAATGTTTGCGAGTACTGTTTTGTCACGTAGACTCGATAAATACTTGTAAAATACCGCCAGATATTGGATGACACATATATAAGACAAAAGAAAATAAAAATAAATCTATCAGAAAACACGGAAGATATGTCCAGCGTGCCGCGAGCTCCCGGTACAGGCGACGCTATATATATATCGGTATAATACAAACGACCTTAATTTTCAGGTTCGTTGCTTGGATTAACCTTCGTTGGGTCTTTAAAACAATCGAAATTATGCCACAAGGGAATTCAGTAAATTTCCTATAATCCGCGGGCCGAGAATTTTCGAAATTTTGATTACTTTACCCGCTAAAAATATTTCTCTCGTACCCTTTCTCTCGAAGTTACCGGTTTGCCTCAATGAAAAAGAGGAAAACATCCCGCGAGAATAGGAAAAAAAAAGAAATGTGAAAAAAATCTCACGACGTAGAAACATCGCGTATCGTGAAACGCGGCAGGGACCGGAACGGAACGCCGGTTCGAGATATAGAGAGAGAGAAGAAGAGATGGGATGGGATGGGATGGATCTCCCTTTACCGGAGATACAACAGGCCCAACCGGCTTCGCGCGGACTTCTCGCTCCTCTCCGGGCACATGTATGCAAGGGGTTTATATTTAGAAATCTCGTGCGTGAATAATCCTTACACCGGGACGAGTGAACAGACGGTCGCGGCTGCCTATACATAGAGCTTTAATCCTCGCTATGCGTTACGGTATTGCAATCGAATGAACGGCAAGGACGATAGGTAAATTAAAAAAAAAATTAAAAAAATAATATAAAAAATTAAAAATTATTTTTGAAAAACGAAAGGCAAACAATCGTTGCATGTGTAATCAGTGAATTTTTTAACGTCGTTTTTTATTTCATTCATTTTAATTTTTTAAATTATTTAAAGTCCTTTTTGTATGCCTGCGGAGGTCGTCAACGCATCGTTATTGTCAATAAAAAAGCAACGCGACACGCGCGGAGCTTCGGTTGATGAATTGTCGTTCGTTCCCCGAGAAACGCGGAACGAGTGGAGCGACTGTTAGGCTCGTTGCGCTCGTGATGCGCGAACAACGTTCGCGATCCGCGACGAATTACATCCGTACAGAATAGAACAACGTTTTCGCGTTACACGATACTCGGAAAAGCTCTTATTTTAAACTTCATTTCGTCCTCCCTGTCGAGATGGGTTTACGCTACGGAGCTCTCCGCTTATTATCGAATACTTAATTCTACGAAGAACGTTTTACAAATCGTTTTAGAACGTTGGATGAGACTGTGGCGAGTCAACAAGCGACATTGACCAATTGAATTACTCGAAGGCCGAGCGTAATATAATAGCGTCTATATACTGTCGGAATCTTCGGACTGCGCGTTAACTTTGTATCGTTATCATATTGTACATCGTAAATAAAGTAACTTGCGCGTGTAAGTAGTCAAAGACGGAGTAAAAAGAATGAATTACGCCGTAATCTGCGGCTTATCCCGTATTACGAGTCTCCGGTCGATTGAAAAAAAAATAAAAGTTTCGCTAATAGCTTTCGCGTTTTGTATTTAACGTTGTTTACAAAGCTCTTCAATGGATAAGTTCGGCGAAGCGAAAACAATACGAAATCCGAACTATCGAAAGGCGCAACAGACGCAAAATATTCCCGAAAAATAAAATCTCGTCGAACAACGTTCGATAATAACGAAGATAATGAAACAGCGATAAAATCGTAAAGGTCGTGTAAACGACGAAAATCTCGTCTAATATTAGATTAAACTTCCTTAGATATATGTGCATAACGTCTGTGATTAATAATAGAAAGGGTTCGTATATACAAGTCTTTCTGGATTGTGCGCGACGATGCCAAATAATCAAGGGAACCGTTTTGCCGCGCAGAATTCGCGGTACAATCGTATATTTGCGACGAGGTAAAGCGATAAATTATAATTAAGAATTATTTTTTTTGTAACCGAAGCCGCAATGATTACAACGACGATAAACGCGTTTCTGTTTGTTTTGGCACGTGATTCTCGCGTACGTATTAGCAACGATTTTATTATTATGTGCGAATGAACAATTACCCAGGAAATACGAAAGAGAATTGGTGAGTGCGTCAGATTGTCCGTTATGACGAACGAATGAGACATGACGGGGGGTAAAATTTTCAACGACGAGACAAATGGACTCGCGGAGAAAACTAATAGACGAGAATGGAGAGCGAGCGAACCGGATGAGTGAAGAAATGAATTTCCGGTGGCGCATGTATACCAGAAACCGAGTAGTCGACAAGAGTTTTTGACTCGACGCCAAATAGCGGAGGGATTAAATGGTTTGACTAGGATCTCTCGTGTGGTTCCTTGCGCCTGCCACTCGCGACGTCGAATACTTATTGCTGCAATATAGTAGTAAAGCGAACATCGCTATAGGAGCACAAATTTTGCACGCCTGAGAGCTCACCATGTTGGAAGATGTCAACGAGTATTATTACTAGCGGCCGAGAGGCTCAGCCAGAACGGATACGTATTTGCAGGGATGCCGTGTCGCAAGGTTATGGTTTGTTTTTCATTTTTTTCAATTTTTTTTTTTTTTTTTTTTTTTTTTTTTTTTTTTTTTTTCAGGCCGATTTAGATTTTTTCGATAATTATCTCAACTCGTTGATTCCCGATACTCTAATGGTAAATGGTAATGGTAAATGGTAAAATGAGAAATTTTTATATCGTGATAACCACTCAATTAATTTCTATGGGACGATAATGATGGCCTATATTTCGTAATCGGTCCATTTTGCCCCGTAATTCTTACCTGCAGATATACATAAGTTTCGTAAGTACACACGAAGTTATATTCGCGGAAAACGGAGTAAGGAACAGAGCATCGTCACTGAAAGCTTAACCGAGTGTATGCGGCGCGAGTACGAGTTTTATGACTTATAGATGCGGCGTTTTATCCGAAGAAGAGTGGCGATAAAGAACGTCCAAGCGCGAGATGGAAGGACGATAGGGGATCGGAGAGAGCGGAGAGAACCACTGAGGCAAAGGAGAGAGGGTGAGTCCAAGGGAGCGAGACAAGGCCGCACGGAGGACGAGACTCGAAGAAAAAAAAAAAAACGAAAAAAAAAAAAGAACGCGAAGGTATAACTACGGACGCTCTCGGATCTGTGCGCCATGCAGCGGCGGTATACAACTCTCGGCTGAGGAGTCGTCGTGGCCGTAACGTGTAGTAAACGCCGCTGGTATAGCATACGCTACAACCGCGAGGACAAATTCAAGAGCGCCCCATAGTAAAGTAAATCGCTTGCATCGCGAGATACATGCGTCGAAATAATTTCTCAAGTATCGGTGAAAGGCCACAGAGCGGCTCACCAAACTGCGTGAGGTCAACCGGTTATTATAAATAACGCTATTGTAGGATCCAATCGAGAGATGATAACGATCGCCAAATGGTAAAGGGCAGTGCGAGACGATTTATCCTCTCGAACGTTCACTCTCTCGTCGGACTTCCCTTAATTTTATTCTCAATATTTATAATAATAAATCCCCACCCCTTGCGGTCTCTAGTGTACAGTTCGCTGATCGCTCACCCCTGTTACCTGCATATTCAGCTATAACGACGCGGATCGTGCGTACCTTGCGATTATCTATACGCTCGATGTGTCGAATGAAGGAAAATCGGTTCGATAATGCGTTACCCGTAGAGGAGAGAAAATGAGAGCTCCCATTATCGTTGTTATTCAGATACGCATACATAGATATGTGAACTTAATATTAAAAATGACATTATGCAAGAAAGAAATAGACTTCGTGGCCTTTTCAAGTTTAGAACGTTAGGAAAATGTTTCTATCGAAAATATATATTAGAAATATAATATAAATACATCTCGACCTTTTTTTTTTTAAATATATTGTGTATTGAGAGACGCGGTAACGTTTCGACGTAAAGTAGGAGAAGGTGGGGGTAAAATGGGACATCCGTGCAACTCGATTTTTGGGGCAAAATGGACCAATTGTTAAGTGAAATTTTTTTTTAAATAGTTCGATTTTTTAGTATCATGGCTTTTATTTATGCTGCCGATCACTGATTATCCCAAAGAAACCGATCGGGACCGCCGTTAAATTAAATTCTGCGGAACATTTAAATTAACTAAAATCGACCGATACGAAAAACTATAATTCGATAATTGTTTTTCAAGAAACACTTCCATTACTTTTAATATGGGGAAATTTATATTTTCTGTCAATATTAGTTTACATATCGCTTGTAAATAGTAAATTATTCAAAATTGTCATTTTTTTAATGTAATTTAATTATGGTCCGTTTTACCCCTTTTTTTTCTCGTCCTAATATTTTAAGGGGGTATGACGAATCCATTTTGTTGGTTCGAAAGGAGTGGAAAAGTGTTGTGTATATCGAAAAAACTCCCTGAATTAAATGTTAAAGCGGTCCATTTTGCCCCACCTGAGTCTATATATCGTACACGGTATTTCGAATACAACTGAAATCTTTCTGATCGAAAAAAAATCGCAATTGTTTTTTTTTTCTATGCCTTATTGCATAAAAGGACAAAGATGTCTGGTTCACCCCGTATCGTTTCTTGTCGTTGGCATAAGCCATACGATACCATGCGATACGAGGAGGTGGTTCGCTTGGGTATGGTAACGCGACAGAAAGAGAACTAATAATAGGACGCGCACACACAGCAGCGTCAGGGGGCCGCCATACGATACTATCGATCTATCGCCGTTATATTTCCTCGAGTGTTTTCGATTCAATGCCACGTTACGGATATGTATATATATATATATATATGTATAGGTACCGGGCGTTTTGTAGTACATACGATTTACACAGTGTACAATTCAACGAGCCGAACGCTCTCTGCTCTCATTCTCCGTTCCATTCGCTCAAACTCTCAATTTTACTAGCGTTACTTTTCGCTCTCTGTCTCACCGATCGTTTCTCATCCGGCCGGCTGTTTTCGATCACTCGACGGGGAACAGTGTATTTGCACGAATAGGCAGAAACGATAGCCGTGCCAACTGTTGTACCGCATGTACATAACACAGAATCGCAGTGAGGCAGAGAGCAACATAGTTGTGTCAATACTTGACGATTACACGATTTATCGAACCGATTCGTCTAAATATATAGATCGAGCGGAACATTAATTAATCGCGAGAGTCTCAAATTTCTGTGATTTTCCAGCGATTTCGAATCGCGAGCGGAAAGAACTGAACGTTGGTTATGAATGTGTACTTCGCGTTTTCAGGTCACGAGTAATATCGTAACAGCGACTCTGTTCATTGGTCGATCGGAGCAACAAAAATTGAGTAATTATCAACGCTTTTCAGGGA
The DNA here is from genome assembly GCA_934046635.1 of Buathra laborator. NCBI lineage: Eukaryota > Metazoa > Arthropoda > Insecta > Hymenoptera > Ichneumonidae > Buathra > Buathra laborator. Next base: position 11,920,186 of record OW203897.1, read on the forward strand.
ACTCTGGCAAAGTTAATTTTCCGACAATTTTCGATATACAATGATTCATAGTCGTATGTAGGAGACTGATAATCGCGAATTCATGAAAAAATGCCAAGAATAAGAGAGAAAAAGGTGACGAGTTTGCAAAAGAATTGTACATCGGCGCGAACAGTGGTGAGCCGAGAATCGAGCGAAGAGAAACAAAAGGTGACGCAGCGAGGTAGCGGACAATAGAAAAAAATGAGCGCAATGCGGAGAGATCAGCCAAGAAGAAGGTTGAGCCCCGAGGGTTCGCGGGGTCCGAATGCAATGGACCGAGGCGCGATAGGAATGAATAGTCGGATCGATAGACATCGGCGATCAGGTGTGAGAGGAGCAGCCGGACGATTTATCGCCGGCACGTCGACGTCGAGACGTTTCGGAGACGATCGATGCCTTTAGCCAAGAAAATGCGGAGGTGGGCACTGCTTGGCATTAAAAGGTCGTCGCGCGCGATCCGTGATGCGCGTGAACCGGAAGTGGCTAAATAAATAGAGCGACCAAAGCCGGTCGAAACGAGACGTGTATATAACACACAGATATAGAATTGCCATGAGATGTAAATTTGCGCGGGTGAGATAACTAATCTTAATACCGCGTCGGACTTCGACATATATATATTTGCATCACATACAATTATACTTTGTAGAGAAATCCCGGCAACGAAGAACGAGTGCCAAATAATCGGATGCCAAGTTTCTCAGAGTTTCTCACAGCATATTTAACTTCGATGTTTAGAATCATTAAAAAAAAATTTATTCAATACACTCGAACATTTGTAATGATACATTTTATCGATGTGGGATGCATCGTTATCGGAGCGGCTTATTTTAATCCTTTCAATGTCGATGACGCATTTACATGCGCGAAAAAGATTACTATTTCGGTAACCAACTCGATTAATCGAGTTTTTACCGATTTTTTTTTTTTTTTTTTTTTCTTAACCCATATTTAGCACTAAATATTCTCTTTTTTCTGAAAAAAAAAAAGAGTTAAACTCATTCTAAACGATTAACCATTAGAAATAGGCGCGATACATAACGAGTAAAGTCGACCAATGGAAATACTGAATAACATTATGAAGTCGAAGTCGTTATGTTTCGCACTCCGTTGAAACAATGGAAGACACAGAAATCGTCCGATATATTGATAATTATGGACTAAGGCCACTCGAAGATATACGAGTCGAGGTATATAATATAATATATAATATGCTAAGGATGAAAATTATAATTTTTTCGCGCATTTAGGACAACAGTGGGGAAGAGACGATGATAAATGACGTCTCTCTCCTATCGTTCCGCATTTTATATAATGAGAGCTCTCGCTTCATCGCATTACACTTCTTTCGTTTCTACGTATATACCACTGTCTAAGTTGTCGCTTCGTCGACTAATTGCCCATTTCATTTACCGCGCGTCCGTGATAAGTCAGCTGCGCACTGCGCTTTATCTGTGTCTCTAAGATGACTAATAAGAGGCTAATTAAGAAAAATCTGTGAAATAAGAAACCTAAAAGAACGAAGCGCTTCGTCAAGCAAAACGGCAAAAGGTCCTTTATCTCCCGATGCAAAAAGAGTTCGAAGTTATCGCGAAGTCAGACATTTTTTTTTTTTTTTTTTTTTCGAAAACAGAGTCGACATTCTCGACTTACGAGAAAAATGAAAAAAAAAAAAAAAAATTGTGCGATCGTGTCAACTCGTTGAATTCTTGCGAAAAACACGATCAACACGTGTCCTTCGCGTACTCCATCGCGTTATTTATTCACAATTTAATCTAAACGATATTGCAACGTGAAACCGGCACGGCGCCGTACCGCCCATTCGGTTCGGTATCGGTTCCCGTGCGCGTGAAAAATCGAGTGCAAAGAGGATCCCCGGGACTTTTAACTCGGGTGGTATAAGAGTCGAGAACAGCGGGACGCGTGCCGCCGTCGGATATTTTGGTCTCTCGTAGATAAGCGTATCGGCGAATTCTCTCTCGCTTCTCTCGGTCGATAGGATTCGCCGTAAAGATCTCAACTTTGGTCTATATACAAAGCGAATAACGATCGAATCAACCCGAAACAAGCTAAAATTAGATGCTGTAAGAGCTGCGGATATCGTATCGGGCTTATGCCCGGGAGAGAGGAGAAATATACAGAGAGAAAAGGCGAAATCAAAGTCTGGCCTCCAACACCAGGCGTGGTCTCTACCTTCTTCGCGTTTATATTGTGTATCTAGTCTTCGAGGGTCCTCTTCACCTTTCGTTCGTTTCGCTGTTCATCAGAAAAGATCTCTCTCGACTCTACTTTGCTTTCCCTCCCTCATCCCTCCCCTCCGTATATATAGACAAATATAACTGCGACCATCTTGGAGTTGGAACTTTACGAGTCCGCGACTCCTCCTTTATCGCTAATGGGAAAGCAATGAGCAGCGACCGGTACGTTTACCAGACATCGTTTATGGTTTATAATACCGAATCGACCAGAATTCGTGCGCTTGGGTTTTTCGCCCCCACGGAATTATTATATTTATATACAGTATATTTGTGACACGGGTTACCCAACTCTCGTATATGTCGCTAATATATATAGGGGAAGGTGGGGCAAAATGGGACAGTCGCGCAACTCTAATTTTGGGGTAAAATGGAACAGTTGCACAACTCGAATTTTGGGGCAAAATGGAACAGTAGCGCAACTCAAATTTTGGGGTAAAATGGAACAGTTGTACAACTCGAATTTTGGGGCAAAATGGAACAGTAGCGCAACTCAAATTTTGGGGCAAAATGGATCAACTTTTAAATTTAGAAATTTTTTTTAAAAACACGATTTTCAAGTTTCATGGAAAATATTTATACTGCAAATCGCTGCTTACTTGAAGAAAATATTTGGGAACATTAATTATTGAAATTCTACGGAACATTTACTGTCTTTGCTAAAATGAACCGATACGAAAAAATCCATCGGTCCATTTTACCCCCCCAATCGGCGTTCGACTAATGATTGTGCTGTCCGGAAAATATCGTAGCGTCGAAAGCATTAAAGTACTCGGAGTGCTTTAGCGATATCTCGCAACACATCCGACAAGGGGTCAGTCGGGTTAGTTGCGTTAAAGTCAGCTAAAACTCTCGTTGGCGAAAACGCCCCCCAAGCAACAGGACACGACTATCGTCGATGCCTTTGCCTTTCCCGTCTGGAATTATTATTGCCTTAACCGCCAACGTGCGCTCGTATTGTCTCTATGGGTCCACTGAACCCTTGAAACTTCTTCCACGTTCTTTCACGTGTTGTCTTTACTCAATACTTTCGAGACGACGTATCGAAAAAAAAAAAAAAAATAGAAAAAAGATAATAGAGATACGTAACAAAAAAAAATGTATATACGAGTGATGGTAGTCAAGAGAATTTGTTTGACCGTTATAAAAGAGCGCGCACTCGTGTCTGGTTTGGGTCACGCGATCGATCGATAGTTGGATCGCGCGAGCGGTTAGATACGAAAGAACACATTGGGTTACCGGGGCAGGTGTCGGGTATAACAACGACACTCAACGTGCAACCGGCGTCGCTTCGCTCTCACATTTTGCCTCTATATACCCGTGGAACTGTGTACAGTGTTTCATAGTGGAAAAAATAAATAAAATGAACGTCGATGAATGAGAAAGTGACGGAGGGTCCGCGCGCACGATGAGGTCGCGTATGAAGTTTCGGGCGCGTCGAACGATCGGCCCGATCGGGTCGTGTAAACGGAATTTTAAACGTCATTAACGGTACATAAATATACATTTATCATAGACAAATGGAACGGCGGGGGGGGACAAGAGCGAAAAACGGAGCCGAGAGCGTAATACGCCGTATAAGTCCCTCCGAATCGTAAAATCTGTTGGTGGAAAAACTACGCGACGAGAGTACGAAAAAATACATATTAATGATCGTTGCTATTATTGTTGCTTTTTATTTTTTTTGTGATTGGATTGAGTCACAAAAAACTATGATAACTATATCTCTCTCACGCAGAAACAGTGTAAAAACTGATTTAATAAAAATGATAAAGCGACGCGCTAATTTAATTTGCATTATTCTGTTTTCCGTGCCAACCGACAATCCGTTCTCCGAATTAATTTTTTTTAATGCTGTAAACCGTCTGTAAATTTAATTCCCAATTGTCAGAACAATTGCAAAAACCTGTAAAATGATTTAAAAGTCACGGGGAGCTCTGTAGTTTGATAAATTACCAACCGCAAGGAAATAACGTCTTGAAACATTGTCGCTGAAATATTATATTCTTTTCCGCACGCGCAATTCTGAAATACTTCTCTCGCAACGACCACAGAGGTTTTCTCACTGACTTCTGCCAAAGTTCTTACATGCAGTTTCAGTTTTCCAAGCGCGGTTCGGGTTATGCCGCCGTAATTCGTATGTCGCGCACGGCATAGCGGCGGTGTCCCTCGTCTGTCGTCACGCGTTGCGACGTCCAGGATACACGCCGAGCGGATGGCTCTTGCGTTACCACGTCTCGCTGGTTATTCTAGTGTACCGGAGGCACGTACCGGAGGAAAAGTTTCCGACTGAGCAAAAACCCGACGTAGAAACGACACGTGAACAGTAGACCCCCTCGTTTACTCGTGATATTGTCAAACCGTTGGACAGCCAGGATATCCGCGAATGCATAATATATATTGTATATATAGAGAAACCGAGAAGCTTTTTGCCCGTTGTTCCACATCGATATAGCAATTCTATTGGAAAAGTGAAGTTTTACATAAGCAGGGCGTCTCCTCAACGTCGCGCGTCAACCACCCATTACGTAATATAGACGGCCAATACTTTAACCATCGATTTTACGCGCCGGTAATACAATATTAATGCGGAAACTGTATAGAAATAATGCGAGAAAAATGTTCAATTATGATTTTTTTTTTTTTTTCCGAAAAAAAAAAAATTCTTATCGCGAAAGCAGTGAGAAAATTTAATTTGCATCATTTTCAATGATTTTTTTATTAGAAAAATGTTCAATTATAATTTTTTTTTTCCAAAAAAAAAAAGTTCTTATCGAGAAAGCAATGAGAACATTTTATTTGCATCATTTTCAATGATTTTTTAATCAATGCCTGTATTGCGTCGAGAGTCGTTTGTGAAAAGAATTTTAAGGAGCGGAGGGGAGTAACATTTATTTGACTTGTCGCGAAAGTGGACTGGAGGCTCTGACATTTTGATCTATTCGCCTGGCTGCACTAACGCTGCCACATTCGCTTCTCGACGACGATGGAGCACTTTGCCAGAGATGAGTAAGAATACGTCGTTCGCTTCGACTAATATACTCGCCCCCTCTCTCTCTCTGTCTCTCTGTGCCACCGATCTACGTGTGTGTGCGTTTGAAACGGACGTTAATTACGTCGCGTTCGTTTTACGTAAGTATAGGAATTACTAGTTGAAGGGAAGCGAAGCGATGGGTCGGCGCCAAGAGATACACATCCCGATTATATCCCGTGTCTCCTCTGCTTCTCTTCTCGACTAATGTTGCGTCGCATCTGGAGCTCCACATGTGCAACGATATATAGCGCGACTCGGAATCCTCGAAACTCATCGATGTTTGGAGTATTCGTAATGTGTATAGGAATTATCGACGTGACTCGGCTTGAGAAGGAAACGCGACAACAATTACGCATGCAGGATGACGACGACGACGATGGATGCGGACAGAAGTGGGTCGAGGAGCTACGGAGACGAACCGGACTCGAGAACAGATCGATACCTCAAGAGGGGAGAGAGGAAACGCTGCAGGGCTCGTTACCTCCCTTACGATGCAACTTTGCGATAGATTCTCATCATGGGTAATGGGGACAAATTTTCATCAGTCACTCGATTTTTAAAAAAATTTCGAATTATATTTTTTTTCGAATGATATCTCAATTTTTTTTTGTTTTTATTTTAATTCAATTTTCTTTGAAACTTTATTAACTTTTTTTTTACTCAATTTTTTTCAAATTTAAACCAAATTTTTTTTGCAATTTTATCGCAAATTTCAGAACTATTTTTTTTTCAATGTGACCATTTTACTCCATTGGTAATGGGAACAAATTTTCATCAGTAATCGGTAAACGACTCACTCGATTTTTTAAAAAATTTCGAATTTTATTTTTTTTCGAATGATATCTGCATTTTTTTTTGTTTTTATTTTAATTCAATTTTCTTTGAAATTCTATTAACTTTTTTTTTAACTCAATTTTTTTCAAATTTAAACCAAATTTTTTTGCAATTTTATCGTAAATTTCAAAAGAATTTTTTTTAATGTGACCATTTTGCCCCATTCTTTTCGATATCGAAACGATTCGATTGCAAATTTAAATGCGAGCATCGATCGGCTCGAAGTTGATTACGCGCGATAAGGCATATATTTTTTTTAACCTCGTTATCCAGCGATTAATATATTCAATGACATTTTTTTCTTCCATTTTAACATCGTAAACATTGCAGATCGAACGATAATCGCTTGTGATAAGAATGCCTACCGTTAAGCGTGTGTGTACCGAGATCGAGCTTCGATAGTAAAAAGAAAAAAAAACGTTTTTATAAGTCATGCGGTCCAATAGCGAGAGACATACGAAAGTTTAAGTTGCGGTGCGTGACGAGGACACGTCAAGCCGCGACCCACGAGGAAAAACCGACAGCAGCCTAGTAGAAGAGAACGAGAGACGGGACTTGGGTAAACATCGATTGCGCAACGAGACACGGCGCGAGGCTCACGCGCGAGTCGGATTAAATTTAGCGAACAAATATGCCATTATTATTGGTTCGGCAGTGTAAGCATCCCGATCTTCGTTCGTCGCGCCCCCTTCGATGCGATAATTGATTAATCAACAAGCGAGAATAATAACACGAAATTCGTAGTTCAACTATTTATTCCGAAAAAATATTTTGAGATTCATTTTTACGGAGAAAAAAGATCGAAAAAAAAAAAAAAAAAAAAAAAAATTGAAGATGGAACAAGTGCTATGAATGAAGTATTGTCGTGTACCGTACTATACATACATAACGATAAACGGTTACGCTCGCGAACACGTAATTTCCATCAATTCATGACCTTCGCATAGTAGCACGCATCGCAACTTGGAGACATGATAAGCAAACGACGGGATAAAATACTATGACGCTTAATTCACGGGATTGCGTATATATGTGCTCTAACCTCTGGTATGACGACCTCTGTTCGTTTGCTCTATCGTACACCGCGCCAAGAGGTTTCACCGTTTCGTGTTCACTGCTCGGCGTACACGCGATATCCACTTGCAATTCATTCTCATTACTATTGCCGCGTATATACTTTATCATGCGGGTTTTTGTCTTTATTTCGAAGGAGAAAAATAAACCTGATATTACACGAAGTAGTAACTAATAACGCAGCAGGTAAAACAATCACGAACAATCCAGTCCGCGTTACGTAACAATTTTGCCGACGAACGCACGCGTTTTAATCCGCGTCTCCGTGAGATCGCGGGGGGTACGAGGAAGACCGATGTTTCGTTTCGTATCTCGAACAGATTTAATGCATTCGCGATGCTTTCTCTTTGTATTAACGATACATTCATGTTTTTCGTACGTTTTTCTAACCTAAAAAAAAATACTTCGATAACGGAGCACTCGATCTATACGCGCGGCGATAAATACTACTCGGGATGACGACAGGTGATTGAATGGCTTCGTTACACGAACGAAGTTGCGATTCCGTTTTTTATCAAATTTGCACTCGAGAAACCGTCGCGTTCGCGACTATTTCAGAATCTGTCGTTTCTTCGCAGATACGGTATCTGTCTCCGTCGTTAAGATTATCTCATAATCTACGGTTTTACTGTTTCTCATGCGTACGTATTTTTTAATTCTTTCCGTTCACTTTACGAGAATTTCGCAAGTAAGCCGTGCGACAGTCTTACCCTCCCTTTGGGCAAAAAAAAAACGAAAAAAAAGCTATACAACGAAGGAAATTGAGAGGGAAAGACACGCGCGAACAAAATACGTACGAATGTCCTTTTCATACGCGATCGAACGTCACGCGAGCTCGACTCGTGGCACTCGATTGAACGAGAAAAAAAAAAATAAAAGAAAAATCGTTTGTTTTGTACTCGGAGAAGAATAAAAGGTGAAACGAATGGCAAGGATCGACTCACCGCTAAGAATGCGCAGCGTAAAAACGTCTCCGGGTGTGAAAAAAAAAAAAAAAAATCCAACGGTAATTGTTAGGTCAGCGAAACGGCGATTGAAAAGAAAATCGATGACGAAGCCGCGTAATCCTCGAGACGAAAAATGAAAACCTCTATCACGTCACGTTGCACTTAAAACGATAGCCATGCACTGTCACCAAACCGTAAAAAATCGTCACACGTCGAGAAAAAAAAAATAAAAAATTGTGATAACGATGAAAATTATTCGCGTTCTCGTTCGTCTCTCGAATTGATTATTAACCAAATGTATCTGCTTCGTTGAATAAATTGAATGAAAAATTAACGGTTTACAGTCGCGCACGTCTCGCGAGCGAAGTGAGACACACGCGCGGAGAGCGTCGAGACATTCGGCACGACTGACGGGGCGATACTGCCCCGCCGCTGTTCCCGCCGCGCGATACCGCGCGCGCGAGCAAATGCCGGATAGCGGGCACACGGGCAGTGACAGTGCGCAGTGAGAGACAGCGATGCGGTGGAAAAGGTAGAGTGCAACGACGGAAGGTGCCGAACGTGAACAGAGGCCGCGCGTACAAAGTCAACCACATTCGAGAATACTAATGTCCGCGCTATAAGCAGCATAATGGGAAGTACTCGTGACGCGAATCCGTACGGAAGGGTTGAGAAAAAGGGGCTGCCGCACGCGATACAGAACAGAGCAGGGAGAATCGAGCACAAGCGTTATAACTTTTCCTTAAGGTGTGTACGATTTACAAAAAAACCCCATGAAAAAAAAAAAAAAAAAAAAAAAAAAAAAAAAAAAAAAAAATTCGCGATCGATCGAAAAAAAGAGAAAATAAATACGAAAAATGTATAAAATTTTTTAGAACACGCAGTATTAAAAAAAAAAAAGGCAAAATGAATAAAAGAATGTCATTAATAAAAATAAAAAAACGAATGTAAGTACAACTTCCACGAAAAAGTTTTGTTCATACGATATATAAATGAAAGCTAATTTTTTTTTTTTTTTTTTCGTTAAATATTAACTCATCTCGATCGGCCGAGCAAACAGCATTGTAAAAAAACAGCCGCCATTTTCCCATAAAAGATTGGGCGATGAGTCAAAACATCATTGATATGTAACTGCGCACCTTACATACAGATGACATTCGTTTAGCTTGCAAACAGTTATATACGCTCAATCGATTTGTTTATTCAAGAATTAATGAAACGCATACATGGCGTTGCCACCTCTCGTTCGTGAGTCGCGCGGTGACGGGTTGTCTGGTATAAGGTAACGGAGACCTTGACTGGGTGTATAATTGTGGGGATCCGTAGCGTCGACTGCTTCTCGGAATCTCAGTTTGGGTGATCGACGATCGGCGGCAGATATACCCACAACCCGAAACAAACGGTCATCGAACTCCGAAATTCTAGCATCGCGCTAATTCGCTCGATGACGTTTCTTCTCTGTCCCGAGATGAGTGCCGCGACTATTCGCCGCAAACCCCGAGAGGTCGTCTGTAATATTCGTGAGGGGGGACCGTGATGACACGATATATGTATACATATATATCGAATATGTTTATCGGATGGACTTTATTGCAGCCGAAGGACGCCCGCTGCATGTACGACCTCTCGATTCTGTAATACATCGCGATCCCCGAGTAACTTCGATGCAGAGACTCGTTGATTGTTTCCATCCCTTTTTTGATTTAAAAAAAAAAAAAAAAAAAAAAAAAATGGCACTGGAGCGTCTTGTTGTTCGATCGTTTTGTCCTCTCGCATGGCCCCCGTACCTACGCGGCGCGCAAAACGCGAGAGAGAGGAACCCGAGGTTGATGCGTTGCGCGCCTCCCCCTCCCCCCCGCCCATCGCTTTTGCCCAGATTAGGAGGTCGAGTGGCCGGATTTGCGTCACGGCGCGATGAGATGCGTTGTTCCAACATCCAATACACCAGTTGTACGATGTATCGCGTACGTAACTATAGACGTAAATGCTATATGTAACCGTAGCGTAAAAGAAGGCCAACGAAAAAAAAAAAAAAAATGCGAAACGGGTCGAACCTTTCGTTCGTTTGCCAAAGTTTCGAGAGTATTTATAATACATGTGTAGTAACCAGAAGTTGGTACAGCAGGCGGAAATTAATGCTCCGAAATACGTGGTAATAGACGAAAAATTTTATAGACGATTTTTTGAAAATTTCGTCGATCGATTTTTCGAGAAAATCTTCGATTACGATCGTTGGTAGGTCATCAGGGATACTAAAAAAAATGAAAGCACCGTTGTATATACCGGGGCACGGAGTTCGCCGTCGAGATTCATTGCGACAATTGTTACAGCCTCGTCGTCTCGCCCGGGCGTCCGTAAACTCGCCATCGTCCTACTTCTGCACCTTCACCTCGTTGTTGTTGTACAAAAGCGTTTATATTCAGTGTAACATATACCGACACAAGAATATGATCGCGACAGACTTGGACTATGTATATCTCCGCGTTTACCGACTCCTCCGCTCTCGCGGGAATAGCATATACGCGTCTATACGTATATATATATACAATGCATGTACGCGAAATCGTCGTGTGCACCTTAACGTTAGTGTGCGTTGGCCTCTCTTCACTCTCGGAACGTTGTGCAATTTACTTGCGGGGCTTTGTCCGAGAGACGGGCAGACACCCCCGTCAAAAGTCGATTCTTAGCGCCTCAACGTCGGCTCACGTTGCGCCTTCGCGTTCCTTAACTAAGATCCGCCTTTCCGGGTCTATCTCTCGCCGTAACCGGATATGTGTACCAGGGATGCTGCTGTCCATGTAAAGCGACTATCCCCCCTCCCCCTCCCCCCGGGAGTACGCGAGACAATGGGGGAAACTATAGGATCGACAATGTATGTCTTCACAATCGATGGTATAATTTAGTTAATTCGTATCAATCGTTTCCTACCGCATAATTTCTATTGCTTTCATTTATAACTTCATGGGGAGTTTTTTTTTTTTTTTTTAAGTTACTTGTGCGACTAAACAAAGCGGAAGAGACTGTGAACTCGCAACGGTATGGCGACGGTGCTCTTGAGCGGTTTAAAGTATAATTACCGAGAGTGACAATTAGAGCGAATCGTCCCTCCGTTGTCGGGCGGTCTATACATATTCTTCAGGCAGAAAGCGGCAGTGCGAAATCTGCACGACACGACGATTCGACGATCGGCCATAGTGAGTTTCACCTTCCGGCTTTCGATCCTTTGTCACTGAAGCTTATGTATGCATTTCATTTTAACCGCGGAATGCGACACATATTTTTGCAACTCGTCAACGTCACGCGTGGGTGCAGAGGACTGTGTGTTTTCGTCGATAATTATTTTTTCAATTTTTTTTTTTCACGTTTTTTTTTTTAATAGAGCAGATTATATATAAACTCCATTTTCATTTTTCATTTTAATTTTTAGTTCAAATTTTTTAAAGTTATACCGCAATTTTTTTTTTTTTTTTTTTCAATTATTTCTATTTCCATGTGCCGATTTTTTGCCGTTCGCCATTTTGCATAAATATCTAAACCCGACGACAATTCCACGCGACAAAAGCTCAAAACGAGGACTCGAGTGTTAACGATCTCATCCGAATGAACTCATTTCACATGCAACTGCGCCGACGAGAATCCGCGGGGAATAGTTCCGATGATAAAAGCAGACAGAGCCTTCGTACAGACAGCAGCTCTCTGCTCCGACGTGAATTTGCGCGGCCCTTCGCTCATTAAACCCTTTGACCGGGACGCGTCCCTCCCGTGTATCGCAAACCGGAGAGAAGAGTTACTACCGGCTCTCGACCTCTTTTTTTCTCTCCTCTCGACATGAGAGAAGTAAATACAGATATCTCCTCGCGCGGCGCGTATTACCAGCCGCGAAAAATAAGGACGCGCTCTTTCGATAATTCGCGGTTCGCAATCTTCCGCGGTACCGAAAACGAGAAAAAAAGCAAAGTCGCTGACGAGTGAATTTCTCGTACGAGAAAAAAAAAAAAAAAAAAAATTCGAGTGGGCGATGATTGCGAGTAGCGTCTTTGCAGGTGGATATGTATATATATATATATATATTTTTTTTTTCAAAATGAAAAATCGACCATTCGCGAGGTCGCCACCCGCGTTTCGTCTGCTCTCGAGTAACGGAGAGAGGAGAGAATAATCTATTTTTACAACAGTTTATTTGACCAATGTTTGCGGGACCGAGAAACGGGGCGCTCGCGCACCGTTCGAACGTTTATTCTGCGCTTATTCTGTTTAGGGTGGCTTCCCCCCTCCCCCCTCCCTACACACACGCGAGAGAGAACAGTTTATTGAAAACTAAAATTCTTCCGTCGACTCCGTCGTCGGCGTTCAGCACCCCGCTGGGTTCAGAACTGCTAAAGTGAAACGCGGAAGATCACGGAGATCTCAGTGTCTGTCTCTTGTGATCTCTCGAGATTTTCGGTCGAGAATCATATTTTTAGGCGATATTGCGGACTTCAAATTCATTCCTCGCTATGTACCATAAACTATTTTTCGATATATTCCGTCATTTTTCGCCGGACAGCTTTTTTTTTTTCTGTCGCCGCGATTCAACATTTTTTTGATAATTCTATCATTTTGCCGAAATAACCGATTCGGTTAAAATTTATCGGATTAATAGAGGCTTTCCTTTACGCGAGTCTAAAAGTAATCGTTCTGCAGAATACACAATGCGAGTCGTACACCTGTACGCGATTCTAGAAGCAATCGGTCTGCAGAATACGCAATACGAGTCGTACACCTGTACGCGCGATATACAGTGAAAACTCCGTTAATTCACGCGTCCCGTTAAGGTACAATTTCGTTAAAATTCTCGGCGCTGCTGCACGCTGCACGCGCATTGATTATTTCCCTTGACGTGGTGCCGTCCACAGCTTATACATGAGGCCTTTCATTACCCCTGCATTTAGTTTCCGTATGTAAAAAAAAAAAAAAAAAAAAAAAAAAAAAGTGACATAAACAGAACTTCCATTGTGTATTCACGCCTACCGATCCCCGTATATAAGTTATATATAATTTTGGTCCGATGTTTATTTTTTGTCGTAAATTAAAAAATGTATCGTATTTTTTTTTTTTTTATCGTTTTTACGTCCCGAATTCGTAACAGACTCGCGGCTAATGGCCGCCGTCGCAATAATCATTGCCTCCCTACACTTGTAAATAAGATATCCACCATTTGCTATTGCAACCCGATAACATTACGTATTATTTCTGACGCGAATCCAACGACATATCGAACGAGCGCGAGAGCGTCAGAGAGCTCTCTTTGTTTCCGGTCTGCGGAACAATAAGCGAGAAGAACAGGAGAACCAGTTGGTCGGTCGGTGGAACGGAAAAGTTCTCTTCTCCCTGTACCCCACCGCGCGTACCATCGTCGTAATTATCTTTCTACTTTTGCTCGTTTCCATAACGTTCCCCGCGCGCGACAGAGTGACTCCGCTACGGTTCGGAGCATTCGGAGCATTACGATTCAAAACAGTCGGTCTATAGACGAGTAGCGCTACTCGTTCCGCGATTGTTCATCGTATTGATTACCACCATCTTTCAGTGATTTTCCTTTTTTTTTTTAAATCGATAGAAAACGTACGGCGCCGTCGAAAAGCCGCACCCAATAATCGGCGGTTTGCCGACTACCGAAAGCAATGCAAAGCTTCTATTTTTATAGGTGAGAGGAACGCAGTTACCACACGAGAGAAATATTAATATAACGCATGGTACGTATGCAAGTGGGCAAAATGCACACGCGATGCTCACGCACGACTACTGGCTGCACGCAATATAGCCGTAAGCCCCTGCAACCCTCTGTCGGTTTCGAGACCTCGATTTTCTGTAAACCGGGTAGCGGTACAGACTACGCTCGGCACCTCTGAACGACGGCTATTATTATTATTATTATTATCATTGTTATTATTATTGCTATATCCCTCGTGCGACAGAACCCTTTGCGGTTCGAAACCCCACGACTCGTACGCAATGTTTGGGCAAATGAACCGCTTTAACAATTCAAGGAGTTTCGTCAATATACAGAACACTTTACACTTGAATTTTGTCCGAAATTTGCTCCGAAATTTGAGTTTCGCGACTGTACCGTTTTGCCTCACCTTTGCTTACATCTCCATCTATGTAACGTTGGGTTACGTCGTTTATTTACGATGTAATGTGTATCGTATCTAAAGGAAATCCTAAAGTAAAACGTTCGCAGCACGTTGATGCAGAATTGATTTGCAAGTGACGATAAATACAGACCGCGCGACGAAGGAAACGATTTTCGATGTCTTTCCCTATTTTTATTTCGAATATTAAATTTTTAAAATTTTTTTGGAGTTCTTTGTCGGAGTTTAACGTGACTTCGATGATCGGTATCTCTGTCACGAGGGTTAATTCGCTGAAAGGGAAAGACGGGTCCGCACCTTTCATAAAAACTTCCGAAACGACGGCGTCTCAATTAGACGACGTTAATTTAATTGTAATGCGTCGGGATATAATATGGACTCTTGGCACACCCTGTTGTAAACTCCGGAACAAACTAAAATACGGGGAACGTTTATGTATATATAGACACGCGTATGCAAACACGCAGCGTAGAGAAGTGTATTATATTAATGCAGTATAGTGCAAGTCTCGTCGGTTGCTCCCCTTGATCTGTTGGCGTAGCAACCAAGCAACCCTAAGGCCGCGCGAGTCTTGTTGGCAAGCGGGGCTCGAATACAGCCGCCTCGTTAGTCAACACGCTTTAGCGGAACGTTAGTCGCTGGTATTAAATTATAGTCACATTTACACGAAATATTACGCGGTTTATAAAAATCAAAAAGAAGATGTTAGAAAAAATCTGAAGGGCGTTATTTTCACGCTTTTCTTGTGTTTCGAAATATGAGAAATTCGGCGATTTTATATCACCGGAAAAAAAAACAAAAAAAAAAAAAATTCTTCTGAATTTTTTTTTTCGCCCCGTTGATCACGAAGTTTGATAAGAAATTTCGTCGTAAAAAAAAAAGCAGGAAATGTTCATTAAACTAGCGATGTATTTTTCTTGGGAGCGATAAGCCCGGCAAATCGCAAACTCGTGGATATAAAAAATTAGGATAGACGAAAAAACATCGTATTAGATTTCTGGGAGTCACGCAACGTAAATATATTTCTCGTAAACTCGATTTCGCGATCGAGTGGCCCTCCCGGTTTCAATATATTCGACAATAGACGATTGACTTTGATCGTCTATCGTCAAGACTAATCCCATTAATCTTCTATAAACGATCGATCACGTCACGGGAAGCGAGCGAAGCCCGCGATGGAAGTTGGAGAAGCCGAGTGTCTGGTATGGAAGAGGCGAATAGACACGGAGCGAGGAAGGGAAACCGAGAAGCAAACGGAGAGAGGGTGATGAGCCGCCAGCCAGTAAAGCCGCACTGTTGCCGGTCCGAATTAGTCAATCTCGGTGGGGTTGTTACAGAGGGTGGCGACGAGCGCAACCGAAGGGGTCGTCCAAGAATCAACACCAGCGGCAATACCTATCGTCGTCCCCGTAGCCGTCGGGTCATTCACCCGTCAAGTGGCGACACGAGCCAAGTAGTTGTTGCTGCAAGCACCGTCACTTCAATTTCTTCTTCTTTTTTTCTTCTCCTCGGTCTAAGCTTCTCTTATCTCCATTCACCATTGTCTTGGATAATTTATTTAACGACGTTAATACATTATGCGCTGCGCCGTCTCTATATAAAGCGGAAAGCCCAGTGGAGTCGGGTAAAAAAAGAAAAGTAGATTGAGAATAAGAAAAGGTAACGAGGGATGCGGAAGATACAACTTTGCCGTTTCATCAGTCGGCGAAGAGGCTCTTTGTCATTCTCCGACCCTTTTCAACCATTCCGAGGGTTCTGTATGTACACTTCAAGAATATATTCAGATATAGTGAAGTGCGGGGCAAAACGGACGCATGATGCAACGAGGGCGAAAAAGTAAAATATCTGGGAAATTTTTTTCAAAAATTCGACGTGAATTTTGAAAAAAAAAAATAGAGATAAACTTCGAGAAAATATCTTTAAAAAATTCAAATTTTCTAGCAATGATTTTTCAACATTATCGCAATTTTTGTGAAATTTTATTTCCATAATTTTTTTTTCCCCATTTCATCTCGATCTTTGAAAAATTTTATGTCAATTTGTTTTAAAATTCATTTCAATTTTCTTCGAAATTCATCTCATTTTTTTCTCCAAATATTTCTATTTCTTTGTACCCATTTTGTCCCAACTGTTCATTTTGCCCCCCTTTCCGCTATTCGCGAGAGTATAGAACAGCATCAGCATGATGAGCAGTGGGCGAAAGAGGGTAGTGACGAATTCAACTTCCCGAATACTTGTGCGCAATCGCTCGTTCTTTTATGTCCGCTATATATATTCAACGACGTAGCGATACATCTATAGGCATGTGTAACGGGCAACGGTGGTTCGTCAGAACGAAATGACGCAAGAGTGACGCGAACAGAACCCGAAAGCTTTAACCCGTCTCTGTGTGCGTGAATGGCAAAAAAAAACTCGGAGAACCATCCTGAAAGCATGAGATTTTTTCTTTTTTTTTCCGTGTGTAATTTATCCGTACGAACGACGACAAAAGGGGGCGAGAAAGACCCGCAATTCAGAAAGAGGAAGCGCCCAGTGCAGACCAACACGGAGACCCTTCTCTGACTGGCGCAACCCCCACAGACGCGTATCGCACTGGCAAGTGGGATATATAGCGTCGGTTCACTCTTTTCGGAGGGTGAATCAGTCCCGACGCGGTGCTTCCGCGGTTGGTTATGACTCATCCGCCGCGACATTCGTTCGCTCCGTCATCCAAGCCGATGAACGTTGGGAGAGAAAAGCAGTTGACGAGTGGGAGGATATATACTCGCATCGACTATGCACTTAACGTACGTATACCGGTGCGCGCCCGATTACTGGCAGCCCGCCGTACACCGACGCTTGCCGGGTCCTCGAACCGCTAACTGTGTGGCTTTGCCAGACATTGAAGGGGAGATAGGGGCAATATGGACTATCGGGGCAAAATGGAGCAGTCAAAAATAACGTCAATACAAGGAAAAATGGACCACTAAAAAGTTACAAATTAAATGTATCAATCACTATTCAAAAACTAAAAAAAATCTTAGAATGCGAATCGGACGTATCCATTTTTATCCATTTTCGTCAAACTCAATGCGAAACATCATGCTATTAGATCGTGTTGTGCGCGAAGTTTGAAGGCAATAGATCGAAAAGCCGCGAAATCAAAAATGTTCTATTTTAAGAGATGGTCCATTTTGCCCCTAAACTGTTTTTTTCCCCTCGAAAGCTCGAAATATTTGTTATGAATTTAACTTGCGAATAAACAGGTGATTCATGTCTCTGAGATCATCGAAACGGTCTGTGGTCGTCATCTGGTCCGTTTTGCCCCGGTCTGCCCTATTGCTGCTAATTATGAGTTTGAATCGAGTAATGCGGATAAAACGTCTCGATCATTCTACATTATTAAGATTATTACGAGTCTCCGTAATAATATATCTAACGTCGACTATATATATTTTTTTCGTATCGGTTAAGTATGAGACGTAATAATTGGTGTTCGAAACAAAGATCTATTGAATCATCGACCGCATGGTTCGTATTAGACATGGATATTCAGGGCAACGAGCGCATACACACGTCACACCATACAGTAGCGGGTTACGAAGACTGCTGCTGCTGCAGATTATGGAATTTGACCTTAGCGCGAATGTACGGAGAAGGCTGAGACGAATATGAACTGCAAAGTTACCAGCGCGATTCCACACTACAGTGGAACCCCAATAATTAGCAATAACAGGGATTGCGGTGTCCGTAGATAACTAAAAATCACGGATAACCGAAAATCTGATCATAATATGATTTCATTTTATTGCACAATGTGGAACGAGAGGGATGTAAAAAATGCCGATTGTTGATGCGATTGGCAACGGCCAGTTTCGCTGAAGATCTTGACACGATTGAGATCCTACTGTTCAACATGACTTCATTTTTCATGAGACATTTAGAGACGTTTGATCCTCTGTACGGTTATATTAGTGTCGCTTATTCGAAGTTTCACTGTACATAGAACTTCGTCTCGACTGTCTCGTCGGATTTCACTTATTCCCCTCCCCCATTCCGTGGTTCTATGCTCGGCAAGTTCTCGCAAGCTTTCCGGATGAATAATGGACATCTCTTGGACGCTAATAGACGTTTCGTACCTACGCACGAATACGTAGTCTACATAACGAACATACGGCCAACTCCTCTTCCATTCTTCATCGTATCAAAGTACACAGCGGACAAGAACGAGCGAATGTTGAATTGAACATTACCGATTTTTAATCTCTACGATTATTTGGCAAAAGATCGATGCAAAACTGAAGAAAAAACGCGTTTCAGCGAAAAATTGCATATTTCGAAAGCGTAAATTCGTAACGAAACAGGTGTGAGAATTTGAAGAAAAAATATACAAGAGTTGCGCGATCGCTAACTCTCGTTTTTTTTCCGATACGATTAATCGTTCTTTCGACAAGTCGGTAATGAAAGAACGTTCCAACTATCCGAATCAGGATAATAATCGATCGGACAGCATCGTTATATTTTATCGTTTAAACTTTGTAAATCTCATGAATATCCGACCGAAATACCGATTATGGCAAATGTACGACGCAAAAAAAGAAATTTCGAGAAGAGAGAACTTGCAAAAGGCATTACAATTATAGTCGGTAGTGACGATATACGAATGTTATTCTTATTTAATCTTTTTTTTTATGCTCTCCTCGCGCGCGAAAGCCGAAAGGAAAAAGCACACGGGGGAGAAACAGAAGTGCAGTAACACCGATATAACTTATGGGTGAAAGCTCTCGCGGTTTAGTCGTCGCGTGGGTTGGTAGGCGCTGCGTAACGAGATAGCGATTGCGGCCACCGCCGTGGCTTTGGGAACAGCTATGACGACGGCGACAACGTCAGACAATATGAGGCCAAGAAACTCGCGCGCGGCACCGACGTTGGTTACCGATACAATCGGTAACACATACATACACAGGTATATACTTTCTACGCGAAAGATTTTGACTCGCGGAATATGCAAGAGGATCGCATCTTACCGCGGTAATCGCATTACTTTTAACACGAAAACGTGGGAAATTATTATATGCGCGCAACAAACTCCAACCGTTTTAGTACCGTGTCGGTAGAATATCAAAACCATGGCGCACGCCAACTCGGCGAGTCGTATTTTACTTTAATAGATAATTCAACGTTAAAAGAAGCAAATGTTATATTATTATTTGAAAAGTCGTACAGATACGAGGTATGAATTGAGAGGAGAAATATAGTTCACGACGAGAGTGCGGCACGATGTACAGTGCAACTTCGATTATCCGGGACTATTGTGATCGCGGATAAGCGAAAGCTGCGATTCTTCATCTTTTTGGATTATCGGTTTGATGGGCCTGAAATTCTTATAAATACGCGTTATAAGAAGTAAAAAAAAATGGCGGCGCGTTTAAAATTCGCTGCACGATTCAACCGCCGTCGTTGAATTGGGGTTTTACTGTATCAATATTAACGCGACTGTAGAAGGGAGCGGAGAGAAACAGAGACCAAGTGATCGAGAGGCGCAGCTGGCTTTGCTCGTAAATCAATGATAATTGACGTTAAATTAGCGACAAGTTCGCGATGCCACCGCTCACAAGTTCGCGAAAGATGGAGAGAGAGAAACGGCGGCTCGGCTCGCGTCGGCGAAAATCTCGTACTGACGAGTTCGTCGGTGAGTCCAGTTATATCAGTTCCGTATATTAAGAGCGCAAATGCACACACGTGTAAAAGGCTATAAGCTATAAAACAGGTAGCCGCCATTAGAGTCTCTTGGACTGTCGGTTCACCGCGTGTAACCGGATGATATTTCAAGAGCGAAGACTTCCGGTTTCCTTGCTGCTTTTACCGCACTCGGCGCTGCTATTCCTCGTGTGTCTTTTCTGTGTGTAGGTATCTTCCATTGCCGCGTTGTAACTCGACCGAGACGGACGTTCCGTGTTCTTTACGCGTATTTCACGTCTCGCCTTGACCCGTTATATTTCTCGCAATTTATTAGCCGGTAAATTTATCGGTTCTTTGCTCGAAGAATAAATATATAAATTTTCGAGATTCATTCATAACTACGAAATCGTCTATTTATCGGTAATAAACCAACAGGTTTTTCAACAGGACTTAGTATCGGGAGGAAAAAAATTTAAATCGACGCAAACTGGATGCGAGTCGATCCGGTGCGCCGACTACGATATATATTAATTATCATTGACGTTATCAACAGGAAATCCATTACGCCTCCAGCAACGAGTCTTCCTCGTGTCTGCTACTCCCTCCCCCCCCCCCCCCTTCCCCCGTGTTTTCCATTCAGACGATAGCAAAGACAATTTTTCGTTATCAAATTTGCGTCCACAGGCTTTCGCACACTCGATTAAACGTGGTGTGCGAGCGCAATTCCTTAAGTAGGTAAGTAGGTGGTAAAACGAGTAAAATCGAGATGACGCGCTCGTTCGCTTCTGCCTACGCAATACTTTTTTTTTTTTTTTTTTTACACCGCAAATGTATACTCTCGCTGCTCCCCCTCGGCGCCTTTCCTTTTGCTTGGAACAATATTCGTGCATCGGTACACTTCCTCAATACGGTTTCACATTCGTTACTTTGCATTGATTCGTATTACAATGAGAGGTTTGTTTCGACGTGGAAGTTACGAGGTCTGCGCGAGTTCGAGAGGATTTTTGTATCGGAGTAGTTGCGAAGAATTGCTCGCGATGTAGTAAGCTATTTTTTTTATTTGTAGTCATCTCCGGGGGGTTTATACTCGAGAGAAAGAGGACTTAGATAACAAGAAAAAAATTGAATAAAATGGTTAACGGTACTCACCGCGTGCGTTTGGGCGATAATCGCCTGGGCTGTCCGATCGTCTGCCATGACTCCTCAAACCTGCGAAAAAAAAAAAAAAAATACCATAAAAATGGATCAAGTGGCTACCCAATCGCCTGCGGAAAATCCCCTGAATTAGTCTCCAAAATTTTGAGGTTAAATCTTCAATGTAACGGCGTGTAACGGCGGTTTATTTTGTTGATAACAATAATGCGAAAGGGCATAAAAAAAATTCCTTCGGATCGAATAAAAAAAAGAAAGTTCAAGAGAACTCCGCAATTTTTTTCAGAATTTTTTCACAACATTTTATAGTTAAACGGAGCATTTGAAGGTAATGATGAAGATATTACAACAACAACAAAAAAAAATGTTATTTTATTACGGGACATAGAAGTCATTCAACGAGTTATGCATGCATCCTATTTGAATAGATGTTTCTAAACAGCTATTACGGAAAATCTTTATGCAATGTAATTTAATGTATGCGGGAAATTGTATTATAATAATGCAATAAGATTGAAGTTACCGTTACGTTGAATGGTATTAGAGTTATGATGCGAAATAAACTCGGCAGAGATAAAATCTCTCGAAATTTTGAGAAATTCGAAAAATTCGAAATTCAATCGTAAAGTAAAAAAAAAATTTGATTGACTGTTCTTAGAAAATGTGTGATTCAAAATTTTTCCTAATTAATGAAAAAAAATCCCTAACCTTCCCTTAAATTTTTTAAATCACTTCGAATCCCTAAATTTTTCAGCTTTTCCACGCTGATTATTCGCGACTATTACGATATTTCTAATAATAATATTTATTTGCAATTATCGTCAATTCGACCGAAAAAAAAATCAGATTTTGAAGAATTCATCGCTCGTCGAACGTCGTAATAGAAATATAGAACAGTCGGAAAAATAATTGGGGACTAACTGAATATAAACGATTGCGAGCAAAGTGTCTGCAGTCGAAAGTTCTCCTACACGTGCGAAATTTCCATTGCGGCCTCTCTTCGGTATATCGTTTTTCCCGAGGCATTCGTGTATATTTGGTGAGGGGGTACTTTACTCGCTAAACAGCCTACTGCCAGTTTCACGATTATATTTCTGGGTACCTAAACTCCTATAATAGACCGTCGTTCTCTCTCGCTCTTCGGCACTCCGGGTATCTCTCCCTCCGACTCGACTTCTTCGGGGCTCCAAAAGAGAGGCAAACGAGCATTCCTGCGAACCGCGCGAGAACGAAAGCGAGAGCGGCGAATTGCGGGCTTTATGCACCAGCTGCTGTCGGGGACTCGAAGAATTTTGCGCGACGAGCCAGCAATACGGGAATGAACCGACCCGTTGGGCAGCGTGCAAACTCGGGTTAACGACCATCGAGAAGCAGAGACTCGTCGTCGTCGTCTTTATATATATTCTCGAATAAACGGAAATCTGTTCGGGCTTCCGGATTCTGTCTGCGTAACTTCTCTTTCATTCGGCAAAGACCCGACGTCAGCTGTTACAAGACAAAAACGAATTCGACCGAGTATCGCGGTTAGGCTTACGCTCGTCGATTATGCAACAACGTCTCTCGTTGTATGAGTCAGCGAGTGGAGTAACGAGAGTACAAGACTCGAACGAGACGGGTTTCTTCTCGGATGAAAAACAAATTGTATTCTTGCAGAACTCGTGAATTTTTTTTTTTTTTTTTTTTTTTTTCAAAAAAAATATGCAAGAAATATATTATAAATACATTTCGAACTTTAATATTTTATATTTAATTTTTTTTTAATATTTGAATCATTAAATTATTATAACGTAATAGATATGTAATCTGTGAAATATAATTACGAGTACATTTTTATATACATCTTCAATACATATATTTTCAGGAGGGAGTGGAAAAGCGACGGAAACGAGATATGAAAATTAATTGATTTATCGAAAGCGGAAAACAATTGTAAAAATAGTACTCATCGATACTACGAGCGTGTTGCAGCGCGGACGACGATAAACGAAAAAAAAATCCTGAAACCGCAGTTGCCTCGGGCGGAGAATCTATAAGATAAAATTCTGACTGCGGCGAGGAAGAGTTTGCATTGAACGGAGTCTGCGGAATATATGTATTATTACTCGCAAAAGCCGGAGGCTAAGCCACTTTCCCCGGTCGATGCGTCTAGTGCGTCCCTCTCGTGTCCTCTATATACCTCTATCGAGTCACGAAAATAATACCTCATTGTACTTGGAGAACTTTCGCGTACGTTAATACAGCGTATGTCGATAAAAAAAAAAAAGAAAAAAAAAAGCTAAGCATTTGCAAACTGGTTTATGGATACAATGTGTATGGATCGCGTCGAGCGCCACAGCGGCATCGATACTACAATTTCCACTCGCTGTGCTCGCAATATTCGCGGACTGTGTCAGTGGGCCACTTTATTCCCATCGGCTTGCCTTACACACCAAACACTCCGACATCCTTACCGAGCATTTTTTTAATCGCAACTGTATCAGCAACGTCGCCCCCCTCCCCTACCCGTCGCCCCACGGGTTCCGGAACGTTTCGATAAAATCGCAAACATTTTTTTTATTCCTCTTAGTCGCGAATTTTTGCGTTGAATATTGAGGTAGGAATGAAATCGGTATCAGAATCGTATATCAAGGCGAACAAACACATTAAATATCGTTTGGAAACGTTTAAATTTTTTTTCCAAATAAAAAAAAAAAAATTTTTTTAAACATTAGAAAAATAATAATTTTCGGTATTTTCGAACATAATTATGAAATTTTTTTTAGTTTCTTTTCAGATTCGAAAAATGTCGTGCAATCGAGAATTATGCATAATAGTTATGTATCCGATCGATATATCGATAAAAAAGGTATCTTTGCCGATTGCGATAAGATATGCTCCGTTTTTTCTCGAACCCCTAAACAACGATCGCGTCCTCCATTCCCAAATTGACGAAAAACTAATTATATCGGAAAATGGAAAAAAATGAAATCCAATTATGCATAGTGCACCGGCTACGGCGAGACGCTGCTCTGCTACTTTGACTTCGCTAACAGAGTACACTTTTGCGTATAGAGAATCTCTTGATGGCACGTAACAGACGAGTGGAATCTTCGTTTATATAGATCCTTACATACTGTGTCTGTTACGATAGTCTCGACTCATGCTTACCTCTGTCTCAAGAGCGTCTAGAATAGCGCATTACTTCACAGCGCCGCAACTCAACGTTCCGCCGCCATCGACGAGAAAAAAGTGAAAAAAAAAGGAAATCCACCAGCTAGTCGCACCGCTGTCTCATCACAGGGGAGCGGATTCGTGTGATTCGAGTATAAAGTCTTAGGTTCTCGTAATTAGTGAAACCCCCTGTTACCAGTGGCAATTATAAAAGCAGTCGAAACTTTTTCACTTTCTCGCCAGACGCAGAGACGCGAGCGCGCGAGTACGTGACTAATATCTCACGTGTGTCTCCCCATCGGGTATTATTTTCTTACAGAATACCCACGATAGTCAGAGGTGTGCGTGTCTCGCCGGCGTTTGCACTACTGTTCAATTGTCTGCGTGCGATGATAATGATACGTCGTATCGTCAAAACCCAATTAAGAATGGAAAAATATATGAATGTATATATATATATATATATATATTTATTGCCGATCGACCGCAAGACGATCGACGGAGAAGGGATCCGACGAGCATCGGCTGTTACGTTACAAAAGTCTCGAAGAAAAATAGCCGCATAAAGGGGAAAGGGAATCCTATAGCAGCGTTACGCGGACAGTGGCAAAGTACACCGATCGACTTCTCACGGTCTCGAAGGTCGCGTCGCAACCGCAATCGTTTTATTAAACGAACCTACATTGATTTATATTCATGCGTTTCAATAGCATCGGCAGCGCTGTGTGCCATGCGCTTCCTATTATTAAGTCCCCGTTGACCGCAGGGCAACACGACGGGAGTTATGCGCTCGATGACGATCTTAGGATCTCATCTCGAAAATTTATGATTTTTTTTTTATTTTCTGTGCTTTGATTTTGGAACGAATTAATTTTTTTTCTCGTTCACGTTTCGTCGTTTTCAGAACTTTATTTTCTGTATAACAATTATTTTTATTATTTTTTTTATTTCTGTGTATTTTTATTTTCAGAAACATCGCTTATTGGGCTATCGAAGCGCAAAATCGATGTAACAAATACGAACGTAAAACAAAATATTGTTTTTGATGAATGATTTTCGCGGAACAGCCGAAAGTTATGATGGTATTGTTAAGAATCCTTTTTTTTTTTTTTTTTTTTAGAGTTCTCGCACACGCGACAGTGTTCGTAGAAAGTATACTGTGGATAATTCGATCCGTGCCGCTGGTTTTTCGGGACATTTCGCGAAAGTATTCAGGTAAGAGAACAAACATCTGCTTCTTTGCGAACGCACACTGTTGCGCGGCCACGAAGCCATTATTAGCCTTACTAAAGAAAAAAAAAAAAAAAAACATCGAAAGATAGAAAAGAGAACACGCGAATCACGAAAGATCCGACGCGCTCGGTCTCGAGAAACCTTCATCTTCTTTTCTCCATTTTGATATTTCTTTCGATTTTTTTTCTACTCTCGCGTAAATTCCTGATCAGGAGAAACGAGTCAGTGTGCCGCGAAAAAGCAATAGATATATATAAATATATATCCAATAGACCAGCGCACGTGATGAGAGAAGAAACGAACTGAAGATGGAGAGAGATCTGTTTCGAGATAAAATCATCCAGCGAGTGAGTCTCTTCCTTTCTCGCGGTTGTTAACGAACTATCGGTTCCTATATATATATATATATATATATTTTTTTTTTTCATTTTCTGTTCTCTCGCCACTCTCACTCTTTCTCTCGCTCCGAGCGTCTTGCGTCCGAAGCAATCGTCAAGGGCCGCACACGTTCGAGCGGTTCTCCATCTCGAGCATCTTATCCCGAGAGATATTAAATCAATGAACGAGCGAAACGACCAAAGAGGAAAGAGGTCTCTCGGGAGGTCAAGATTTGCCGTTCTCGCACCGACAAACTTTTCTCCATCCTTCGGTATACCCCGGTCGCCGGGCGCTCGAGACACAGACTCTCTTCCGGGCCTATGGACCCGCAGCATCTCTGGGCGATGCGCGCCGCTCGGTCCAAGGAAACCACGTCAGCCATGAGAGACTACTCTTTGTAGATCCTTTCTTTTTCCCATCGTTAAGAAGAAAGGGAATGGAAGGCAGATATCTCCGTGTCGGAGAGATTAATCTACGGCCGCAGGTCCGAGAGTCGCTTCCTTCTCTCATGGCCAACGGCTCTTTAACGATTTTCTTTCGATTCGCTCTTACCTGATATTATGGTTACAGGTGTAGTGGCAACACGCTCGAGGCCTTTAGGCCTCTGTGACGTTCCCATTGTAACGGTAAATAGATCGAGGCGAATAGACGTTCGAAAATCAAAAGGACGACTATGCGCTCCGTCGATTAAGGTTTCGTCGGAATGACTGTTTTAACGGAATAATCGGCCCTCGAATTGTGCAACAGTAAGGGATACTGGGGCATTATGAAATACCACAAAATTGAAAGTTGAAGTTAGCAGACCGTATAGAAAAAAAAAAAATCGTATTTTCTATTTCGGAAAAAAAAAAAAAAAAATCGTATTTCGGAAAATGCGGACAATAAAAAAAAAATTTATCGGCCGAACGACGGGGGCACCGAAAGATATTTTTTCGTAATTTTTTTTCTTATTCATCGTATTCTTTGTCGTACCGAAAATAATCGGGAATCTTATCGTCGTTGTTTCGCTTTGTTCGAAGTGGAACGTGTCGCAATTCGCACTGACCAACCTCAAGTACAAAGCAAAGAAAAATCAAGATAGCGAATGTACGGGATGCGCTACACTCAAGTCTCTGGTAGAGTACATTATACAGATCGTATTCAAGTGGCTTACTCCACTCCACGCGAGTGAAGTGAATTACGCTCGGCCTATCTCCGTGATTAAGAGAGAAGAAAAGAGTCATTGGCGTGACGTGTGCGTTAAAATAATTATATTTCAGCGCGAGATCTCAACAAAGAGGAATCATAAAGGCGTAATCATGAACCGTTGTTAAAACTCTCAACGGTTTACGAGATTCGTGCCACAGCGTCGTTTGTAACTCGCTATGGCCCCTTCTCTCTCCTTCTGACTCTCTTCGCGAAGAGAAGGAAGTCTCTCGCGAGCGACTTTTTACCGTGAAATAACGGTATAACTCTCAGTTCAGAAGTCCGCCTGCCCTCCCTCTATATATTTCTTCGACCGCGCGATTTTAAGGTGGAGCCACATAACGTTCGTATATAGATACATAGGTATACAGGGGAAGATGAGGCAAAATGGAACAGTCGCGCAACTCGAAATTTGGGGCAAAATGGACCAATCGTAAAAATCAAAAATTAAAAAAAAAGTTCGATTTTCAAGTCTCATAACAATTATTTACTGTGTTTTTATTATTTACTGTAAAAAAAAAAAAAATCGGAAACGACTTTTTAATGAAATTCTACGAAACATTTATCGTCTGCGCTAAAATAAACCGATACGAAAAATAGGAATACAAACAAATAAAACTATAATTCGATAGTCTTTTCAAAAAGTTTTCCATTATTTTTAATATGAGGAATTTTATATTTACGGACAAGAATATTTTACATGTCGATTGTAGGTACTAAATTATATGAAATTCAAATTTTTCATTTTTTCAATGTAATTTTTTTATTAATGGACCATTTTGCCCCATTTTTTTTTTTTTTTTTCTATGTCTTAATACTCTAAAGGGATGTGACATATTTATTTTTCGGTTCAAAAGTACTGGAAAAGTGTTGCGTACGTCGACAAAACTCCCTGAATTGCTAAAACGGTTCATTTTACCCCATCTTCTCCCTACTTCTTCTTCCTTTCTCTATAAAACTTCTCTGTCCGTTTTTTTTTTTTGCGGTTTTCGACGAATTCGATATAGCGAGATACGGCAAACGATATTCGAGAGGGTTCTCCGGTCTCTGTCTCTCGTGATTCTCTCGAACCGCGCCGCGCGCCCGCACTCAACGGCATATCTCCTTTCGTGTGAGATCAAAGCCTTCATATTGTTATACCTACCGTCTGTGGATAATACACATGTTCGTACAGTACCTAACACGCGAAGGAGATACGAAGGAGATATAGATTGCGCAAAACGTCGCGGTTTACCGTGGTCCCCACCGTCTCGCGTACCCGCCGTAAGAGAGTATATACACAAACGTTTCTTTTATTATTTCTCCGTGTATGTTACCGCGGAGTATTTGTAATGGATATACAAGTCAATATAAACAGAGGATTTTGAAATCCCCGCAACGTTCGATGTTTTGTATAAAACAGTACCTACATAATCGTTCGAAACGCGGCATCCTGGTTGGATCGAGATTATCGATAAGATTCATCGTGTTGCGAAAAAAAAAAAATAATAATAATAAAAATCCTGACGAATCATTAAAATTGTTGTGGTTTTATGCCTGTGCATTGTTCACAACTTCGACTCGCGGTATTGGGAATTATTTTTATTTTTTTTCCTATCGTCTCGATGTATTTATCCACTTCGGTCATTCTTCGTTCTTTCGACGCACCGAGAAATACGTTATCTTATCAAGCCGCGGGCGAGAGACGACCGACGTTGAGCTTCGATGAACGATACCTTCGCATCCAATATTCCGAAACCATTTTTTTTTTACCAAAAAAACCGAAAGAACGAATCGATGCTCTGTATTATCACAACTCGATGTTGTTAAATTATCGAATCGTAAAATCGAAATAATTCATCGACACTGACGAGAAATTAATTATCGAGAAAAAAAAAAATTATTGCTAAGATTCCGATTCAACTGCAACTGAGTTTAAAAATTATAAATTATCGCATTTCGTGTTGCCATCGAAAAGATTTTTAATTCGAGAACCGTCGCTAGGAGTGTCGTCAACGACGCCCAAGCGCCCGACAATCGAGGCTCACAGCTCACGATATATTTTTTTTACCGATCTGCGGTTTTGTATATTTTTCATCGAAAGCCCATAGAACATAACCCGTATACCAAGTGGCATGTGGGATCGGCTCACGCAACGCAGCAATGCGTTGAAACTTACTGAGGCGTCGACAACACTCGACGGCGACTCGGGAACCTTACAAAATTGTGTTATATAGCCAATTTCGATATACTAACGTCATATATATATATTTTTTAGACGTAAACATCGAAACTAAAATACTAAAAAACAAAAAAAAATTAAAATTAACGTAAAAAAAAAAAAAAAATTCTTATATTTACGAAAAATTATCGATAACAACGATTTTTAAGCAGAATATTCCGAAAACTCCGCGCAATCGATCACTTAGAAAAAAAAAACTTATATTTACGAAAAATTATCGATAACAACGATTTTTAAGCAAAATATTCCGAAAACTCCGCGCAATCGATCACTTAAAAAAAAAAAAAAAAAAACTGCGGCCGTTTTCTAGTCAAGAATCGTCGAAAAAACGAAAATAAAACATCGTCGACCGATGTATCGATAATTCTCCAAAGTCTCAGGGGTCTCGAGTACCGGCGTTTGATGGACGACCGACGAGTGTGAGTAAATACCTGTAATGCACTCCACTCGACTCGAGTCTTGCCTCGTCACCGGCGGGTTCCTCGAGACTTACTTTTTTTTTTTTTTTTCTTCCCCTCAAACGCGGCGTTGTAGAGCACATGTCAAGTATATTGTCTTTCTAAAGAATAAAGAGTACCTGTACGGTTCTTCGAGACACAGTAATCGATTCATTTTAAGTCTCGTGCATCGGGCATCGAAAAATACGTTTCGCATTTGTCAATTCCGAACAATAGTACGCGAACACACAGCCGGTTAAACAGTATGCGATCGTTTTAAAAATGTATAACGTTTGGTCACTCGTGACGGACCGGTATTACGGCTTATACGGCGGAACAAGTTATTACTACGGATCCATAGTAAAACTGCTCTCTTGTCTATTTTCACGAGAAAAAAGGGGGAAAAGGGGGGGGGGGGGGGGGGGGGCGACACCTTTGGCCGGTGCGCTCGCGCCTCCCGGTAATTTCCGTAGGAAGAGAAATCGCGAGCGCCAGAAAGCAACGGCGGTCGAATCACTTTTTCCACGGAAGAAAGTGCTCCGCGAGTCCGTAGCGAGTGACTCTATTGCTCGCCTATTTAACGCTCGACTCGCCAACACCTTACGAATGTTATTTCGATAACATGAAAAACGCGGGAGTGATGTTACCGCATTGTTGTGGAATACCCACTGCAGTATGTTATTTATTATTATTATTATTTTTTTTTTTTCAAAAAACATCGAAAATTTCGAAATATTTCGAAAAAAATGTATATATGAAATATAGACGACGACGATCGTTGTCTATTATTTGTTCACGATAGTTTTGAAATCGAAGCCGTTCGAGGCTCCGATTGGTTTATAAGAGATCCTCGAAGAAACGCACGTCGGTGTTGGTACACACGACTCGTTGTTCCGTTCGACTGTTCGCGGGACTCGCGAGGTCGTCGAGTTGGTTAATTGTGAGACCTCGAAACCGGCGTTAACACCGCGTCGCCGGTGGGGAACTCGGGAAAAAAAAAAACCTTTTCATTATACGAGTCACAAAATACTACGTGTCCCACATATTACGCGTTTTTTTTTTTTTTTTTTTTTTTTTCGTTCGTTGTATTCTCTTCCCGTTCTCGACTGTGGAAAAGCCTACGCACACACGCGGAGCGTCTAAGAGCGTTGTTTGAACGAGAAAAGAAACGAAATAAAGAAGAATGAGAAATGAAGAGCCGTAAGGTACAGAGTAGCGTAGAAAAGAGAACTCGAGACGTCGTCCGAGTTGAGATGACGAGGCGAACGAGGCGGAGGAACGTCTCTATCTGCGGTATACCTCGGGCTCTTCTTCTTTTGCTCTTGTTGACGCTCTTTTGCTCGAAGAGTTTATCCCACGAAGAGTTCTACGCGCACATGTACACAGGTTTCGTACGTTCACAGCTGTCCCTACCGAAGTGTACGCACTGTTCGCGCGTAATGGTTTCGTCCTTCGGAAAAACAACCGACTGTGCTATCCGCGACTGAGGCACAGTGCCGATCGTCGGAAGGGTCCCCCCAATCCGCGAACACCGTTTCGAATATTTCGATTTATTACGAATGTTCGCAATAAAACGTTAAAATTGGATCAACGATTATAAATTCATTTACGAACGTCAAAAAACGTCACAAAACGAAAAAAAAAAAGACAAAATAAGTTAGGAAACCTCATTTCGTTTCTATGTACAACGAGAATCGTACATTACGAGAGCAATGTCGCATTTACTCGAGTTAATGGATGGCCGTGAAAAATAATAAAAAAATTGTGCGTTACAGTCGTATTATTATTATTTATTATGTGCCGAGTGTCTCGGGGTGATTCTCCGAACGGTAGGAGCGATCGTAAAACAAGGACGGGTTTGCGGGACGCTTATGTTTGCTTCTGCGGAGAATATGCGGCAGTGTAGAGGTTTACGAAGCAAGATATATATATATATATACGACAAGCACCCGTGTACAGAGAGCTCTGTGCAGCGCACGTACTTGGATCGAGTACGACGACGGCTACCTATATCGAGTATATATCTCGTTATGGACATTCGAATCGACTCACTGCGCTGCGCGGCTGTCTCCACAGCGAGTTCTTTCGAATAAAAACGCGATGGACGCGTGTTGCTCTTAAAAGGGGGTTTGTCCTCATCGTATCCTCTCGCCGGTTCGAGAGAAGAGAAACCGCGACGAGGGGCGAATAAGAAGAAAATAAGATCATGCGGAACACCAGCGACTGGCGCACCTTTATCTCACCTTTGTGATACTATAACTATAAAACTAGAACGCTCCGCGATGTATTCGCATGCATACATTTTTTTCCCTCCCGATATACATAATCAGTTCGATTGCCTCCGTAGTACATGTCAAAATATTTGAACGATTAAAAAAAGCAACAGTCAACCGACAATTATTTAAAACTACGTAGCACGGTAGTACGGCTTGTAAACCCAACGTTCTTGTATTTTACTGCAGCAGGTACGTACCCGAGACGACAGAAATAAGTGCCGATATTCACGCGCGAGCGATGTGTACGAAAAAAATTGACAGTTTTATTTGACAATGAAAAAATGAAATATTATATTACTGACCTCGGGTTATCCTCGTATTCGATGGTAGCTCATCGGCGTCGTCCAGAGGCGGCCTCACTCACCGCGATCACGTTCCTCGTTGTTTCGCACTGTCGAGTAACAGCGTGCACCGCACAGGGCATCACGGGCGTCGCTTTTCCACGCATACCTACTCTCATTCACTCTTGTTCTTCTCCTCCCTTCTTAACACACTTTGTATATTATTTTCACTTCGATTGATCGCCTTTGTCACAATTCGGGTTTTTTCATCGACGAACACTTCGGAGTTCACTTGAACAGTTTACGATAACACCATGTAAATGATCCAGCACGGCCCGTCGCGACGATTCACGGAGGAAGGAAAGAGTGCAGCAGCAGCACGGTTCTCTGCGGAGAGCTCTGGATAGTGGAGCGTATACCGCGCGCCGCACGTTTACCCGCGCGTTTGTGCTCACCGCTGGCTCCGCGTTAAACACGAACGCAGACGGTGGACGATAACGCTATGCTCTTTTCGAATCCCAAGACTTACTATCCTATCTACGAGGGCTAAATGTACGACGGGAGTTAGAGGGAGGAACACACGTTGCACACACGTTCTGTCTGCTACTCCTCGTTCACTGCTGTTGCTGGTGCACTCGGAGCTCTGTATCGGCAGCAACACGACTGCGCACTGCGCCACTCACGAACATGGCGGACAGAATACAGACACGAACAGAATTCACGGCTCCGGCTATTTACTTGAAAGGAATATTTTCGTCTCGGTGGCGCCACCTGTGGCCATTCCGTTGAACTATTTTTTTATATCGAAGATGTGCGTATTTCTAACAGGATTATCCATTCTTACGAAAAATAATTTTCTGAAATAATATTAATTGAAAAGGAACTTGAGATCGACAGTGTTTCGTCAATTTGCGTAGAGTTTTAACTCCTATCCCCACTCTAAACGGCTCGCTGTAGTTGGACGCGTCTCTAGTCGCGCGTTCGCCGTTGCCATATCGCGATTCATTAAATTGTTATTAAACGTTGAGAGGAAAGATTTCATCGCGGAAATAAGTAATAGTCCATAATTGCGTGCGTTCGAAAGTGTGTATTAAAAAATTGACAATATCGTGGAAATAACGAAAAATGTTTCCCGTTTCTGGATTATTTGGCTCGACAACGATTCCAGAGGCAAGCATAAGCCAAAGTGTGAAAAACAATGAGAATAATCGTCATCGATAGGATGTCCGTCCAGAAGTTATTTTCGTCGAAGTCGTATCGATCGAGAACCTGAGATCCCTCAGTTATGCAAGGTAAATCCGCGTCTTCGGTTTCGCATGCTGCAAATCGATAGAATCTTTGATTATTGGTGTGTCGCGTTAACGAGCTTGTAATTCGAGTGAATAGGACATATTAAGGTTTATGTCACATACTTATGTTGTGGACACCTTTCCACTGAACTATCGTCAATGCTTCCGTCGAATGCAATAACCAAGATATATATCTGACCCACCTGATGATAATTGGCAAGGTGCTAAAAACATAAACGATGTAATTAGTCAAGGATAGGAGAGGGGGAAGTTGTGTTGATGTGCACGACGCAGTAAAACTTCGATTAACCGAGAGCGCGTTAACCGTGGCGCCATTTTTTTTTTCATCGATTTATTACTCAAAAAAATGTGCAATATAAGTTTTTATCGCATTTTTTACAATTTTAACATTGTTTTGCCAATTTTTTCTAACGATAAACTTTTCTTCGATGTTTATTTAAAAAAAACTTAATCAATCTGAGAAACATCGAAATAATTTTACGATCGATTTCGAATTACCGCCGTCGGGGTTGTACCACACAGAAAATAAGTTTATTAAATAATTACCCAAGTTTAACGAACGGTCCCATAGTGATCATAAGGATGTAATCGAAAGGTACGAGATAAGCCATTGCCAGCGGCACCGTATCGAATGCCGCGGAAAAGAAACATCCTAAAAGTATTTAAAAAACACATCAAAAAAAGTATTAACCAGACGCGTAACGAGTAACGATTGATAAAACTCGTTTCTATAAATATGACGAACCACAGGCAGTCGAAACGTTCATCGTGAGAATAGCAACGAGTAGCGTGAGTCCGAAAGCTTCGATCGTATTTCGAAGACCCGCGAGCCAGTAGACGATTAACGTAAAGAGAACGGGTTCCACTATTAATCCTGGAATCTAAAAAAAAAAAATTTCGGCTTCGAACGATTTGCCATCGATTTTTTTACGATGTATTTCGCATTTTTTTTTTTTTTTTTAATAAAAGTTTTTACCAACGAAAAAATACGAGAAATGTAATACAGATGAGTGGGATACATTCCCGCCCGATGTTCTCGAAGAAACAATGGCAATTCGTGGGGTATAAGGGACAGTGTCGCGTACATCGGGAAAAAAGCGTTTTCGGAAACGAGAATAAACACAACTCCTTGAACCGCTTGTAGTCCCAGTTGATCGGGATTAACCGTACCGACGAAACAGAGACCGGCCATTACGGCGAGACACTGGAACCAGCAAAGTTAATTACTGAAAATCGATTATACAACAATCGTAATTATTGATATCGCGATACATAGTGCATAACGAACGATAAGATAAATCCAATAGTTTTGCGATGTTTTACCAATTTTTGAATAATACGAACGCACTGAACCGACGGATCTCTGACGACTTGCATGAATCCTCTGTGCGTTAACCAGTAAAGTCTTTTCCAGCATTCCGGCTGTTTGCTAAAATGTTATATAAAATCGTATATGCGATACAAAAAAATTATCGCCAATTCATAATTAATAATAATAATAATCACGAATAATATTAATAAAAATGATATATTATTGTTATTATTATTGTTAATTCGTATTATTTTAGTAATTAGTTTCGTTTTTTGTACACACAAGTTACTGGTCTCGCGTAGCTGTTGACGCCACTGAAAAAAAAAAAGTAAAATAGTCACTCGATTCGACGATTCGTGTTTCGCGTTTAAAAATTAATTTAAAAAATATTACATCGTAAGAGGAAGCCATGTGAAGCTCCAGTTGGAGTATCACATCCATTTCGCGACAAGCGTCACTCGTGAGAAAAGCATCACATATTCTCTGCGCTATTCGTCGACTGCTGTCCTCCTCGCGCGGCGCTATCGCCAAAGTTGCGACAAGAAAATCCGCCGGATTATATTTCCTCGGACACTCGTGACCCTGTCTTCGATCATAAATTTTCGCGGACATTATAATTCGATTTGCAAATACAATAATATCGCAAAATACTCCGCGGAGTCCAAAATAAATCGTTATTTCGATCAATCGAATGGTTATATACGTTTCAATCAATTAATTGATTAACTGAACCAATTAATTACGATTAAAATCAATTAATTGGTTCAACTGATTAATTTGTTAGCGATTTTTTTTTTTTTTTTTTTTTTTTTTTTAGTATTGCATCGTTCAGTACTTAGCGAAAAATCCGAGCGCCTGTTCGCTCGTACCCGCGAAAGCTATTCTCCCATCGGCGACGAGAATAATACGATCGAACGTATCGAAGATCGCGGAACTCGGTTGATGAATGGTACATAAAACCGTTCGTCCCCGACGCGCGAAAGCGGTCAGTTGCGAAATCAAAACGCTCGCCGAGTGAGAATCCTGTCCGGTCGTAGGCTCGTCGAGAAATAGAATTTTCGGATCGTTTAGTAACTGAAAAAATAAAAAAATCTCAATTTTTGTTCACTCCGCGATTTATGCGTAACTTTTTCAACGCCGCGCTGAGTATCCGATGATCGTACCTCCGTCGCGAATGCCAATCGCTTTTTTTCGCCACCCGACAAAACTTTGTCCTCACTGCCCATTCCTATCCTCGTGTCGCGTCTCGACGACAAACCCACTTCCTTCAATAGGTTGTCTATCCTATCGCGAATTTCCCAATTTTTCATTCGTCTGTCGAGCTTCATATGCGCCTACGATAATTACGTAAAAAAAAAAAAAAAAAAAAAAAAAAAAATGATGAATGATTTTTAATGAAAATCGAAAAAAAATATTTTTGCGCGAACTTATTAACTTCTACGATAAACTTACCGAAAACCACAAATGCTCCAGAACTGTCATAGTTCCGATAAATATATCTTCTTGATGCATAAATCCGCTGCAATGCCTCATGAATGAGGAATCCGGTATTTGACCATTCAGCCGAATATCTCCGTGTACTACAATTCCGGCTGAAAAGAAAAAAAAAATAAAAATTCCCCGTCAACAAAGCCGCCATAACAACTCTCGTTAACCATCAATCGTATTAGCATAACGCGTTAATCGAACTCACGACTTGTGCGAAGTGCCAAAGCGGTCATCAAAGAACTTTTTCCCGCTCCGCTTTGTATGCAATGAATGAAAAAAATCGAATTAATGGAATCAACGGCTATAAAAAAAAACAACGTTCTACTTACCTGCCTCCCATGATTGCCGTCAAATCACCGGGTTTCACTGCACCGCGAACTAAAAAGTAAAATTCCAGTTAAAAAATTATTATTATTTTTATTGTTATTTTTTTTTTTTTTACTTTCGGAGTATCGGACGCGTAACTGATATCTCTCACCATTATTGATGAGTTGTTCGCAAACACTGCTTCCGCGATTCATCACATATACGGAGAGATCTCTCCAAGAGAGGGTGACACCATTATCGGAGGAACGCTGAGAATCCGGAACACGCGTTTCGTCTTTTCTCGTATTGTCGAACATTTTTATTTTTTTTATTTATTTTTTTTTTCACATTTACAAATATTTTCACAAACGACACGAAAGTGTTTCGATGGGGAACAACCGTGCGACAAGTTGACGGCGCTTGTTCTCCTTGGAAGAAACCTTAGCGCTGAGGCGTGACTGGCATTGCCGAGTCACCGGACTCGACTGCGTAAGGGTTGCCGGAATGCAATGTCGGGTCCACCAGCCATATTCGCCATGGAAGGGAAATCGCGTCTAGTCAACGATTAATCATTTATTTTCTTTTTTTTTCTTCTCTAATTTGTTATTAACATTTATTTCGCTATAAACCGTCGCGATCGATTAGTAAACAGAGCATCTCAACGGTAAGTGCAGAAGCTTCGTATCATTTGATACATAATGGGAAAAATCCGCGCACCTTGGGTACGACAGGTATCCGACACTTGGGATTATGGTAATCGAAGAGCGGAAACCTTATACGTTCGACTTGTACCTCATACTTACCTATGCGTGTACCATAATAACGGATCCCCCCAAGAGAGAGAAATGCAGTACAGTGCGTTTTTTTCCCCCTTTGGTAGAACATTTCTTTGATATCTCGTAAAAATTGCTCGATGGCGGCATTTTTTTATTACGACGATTGTAAATTTATATTTTGCTTATTTGTTTTTTTTTTTTTATTCCCGAGCGATGATTAAATGATAAGTATTTCAATGGAAAAGATATCGAACTCTACATTTACAGAAATTTTTTATAAGACTTTATAAGACGACAAAAGGGACACATAGAAACAAATAACAAAAAAAACATCGAAATAAAATTAAAAAAAAAAGAAATCCATTTTTTTAACATTTAAATTTTTTAAAAATACTATTTTAATTTGAATTTTTTTTTTTTTCTCAAATTTTCAAAAAAAATTTTGCTCCGTTTACGCCGTGGAATCGTAATTAATTCCCATTTGAAATTAACCGTCTGCTGACGGTTTCTGCCTTTTTCTGTTTATCGTTATTTGCCATCGTACGATACATCAGCCTAATCGACACTGTACACCAATGGTATGTAATATTTTCGTAGAGACCCCCAATGCAAACATACGAGTCGCTTTTCCCTCGTGTGCGGTCGCACGGTGTGGCTGTCAACCGGTTCTCTTCATCATCGCGGTGACACCGATATCAGATCGCGCGGTCAACCTTGCGACGACCGTCGGGGACAGGAAACGGGCATTCGAAAATATAGATGCATTTTTTTCAAATCAATTGCGACAGTTTGCGGTATTTGTCGAATCAAACGTCATTGTTGATCACGTAAATCGGCGAACGTTGTGAATCGGAGTTTTCGATGCGACTAAAAATTTTTATCGTATCGCGCGTAACCCTTCTGCAGCGCCGCACGCGACTGTCCCCCGTCGCAGTCTCTTCAAAAATGAAATTTAGCAATGCGGAGACCGCAATAAACGACTCGGTAATATTAATTACCATTATTTCGCATGAACGTAAAAATCGGCAAAAAAAAAAAAAAAAAACCTATCGATTTGGTGAAATAATAAGTCATATTTTTGCGTTGAAAAAAAAATTGCTGCGCTCCATTTTTATGCGCAGCGATACATTTTTATTGTTTTTTTTTATTAAATCTCCAATACCAAAGTAACTGTGACATTTTTGAACGATTCGAATATCACAATCGAGGAATAATTTTAATTGCAATGAGGATAGTGTTCCTCGTGTGTCTATCCAACGCTCATTATCATTTGCTCCTCGTGGTCCTGAAGAGAAGTGCGAGAAAGGCGAAGAAACGAAAAGCGACGATGAGACAAACGAGACTGACGATGTCCGTCCAAAAATCATCCTGAAAGATGAAAACAAATTCATCAGAATCCCATATTCGTCGAAAATCGTTCGATATAGTCGATAAAAATCGCGCGCACCTCTCTAAAGTTGAAAGTTTGAAGGACCATACTGCCAGTTTTTGGACACGTGGCGTTGCTTCGCGTGCAGGCGATCGAGTCGACGTCGGCCCATTGATTTATCAAGAGTGCTTCGTTTCCGTAACGAAACCAGGAAATGTAGGAGAACCACTTGAAATACGGTGGTACCGAACTTTTGAAAAAAAAAAAAAAAAAAAAAACGTCGTATTCAATTTTAAAAAAACATTTCGTGTGATTTATATATTTTTTTTCGGTTAGCAATAAATATTTCGGGCTTTGAACGATCTGGTCGATCGAAGCCTATAAACGTCTTATATAATCGAAATGCCGCGATGGCTTTACTTACGCCGTATTTAAGAAAAATCCTCCGAACAGCAAGAAAGGAATAATGACCGGTGGTCCGATAGACAATGCCATAGAGATATTTGCACTGGCGCAGGAAATAAGGTATCCTGGAAAAAAAAAAAAAGAAAAAAATGTCGAGTCGTTTGTTAGTTCATGTAGGGGATCTGTAAGGCGAGAAGATCGCGAAACGACTGTAATTCAATCGCGTCTCGAGTCGCCCATAGTGCCGCCGCGTATAATCGCTCGATGAATTGAATATCAAGCGCGTTGTTACTGAGACTAGGAAAAACATTATAGTGAAAAATGGGGCAAAATGGGCCGTCTATAGAAATTAAAAAAATCGTTTTCCGTAAATCGGCGAAAACTACGATATTTCGCGTTTAACGATTTTTTAAAAAGATTCAAATGGTAAATGACGACTTTAACTATCAAAGAAAACGTCTACCGATCGAGTTAATCTGAAAAATAACTTAAATCGACTTACAAATGCATAAAACATCGATAAATTTGGAGGATTAAATAATTACGAAAAAAATCGTTGATTTCTCACCAAACGAAGTAGCGACGTTCGCTATAAGCGTAAGAATTCCTGCCGCGATGAAAAAATGTTCAGCTCCCGGATACAGACCCACCATGGGATATGCTACCGTCGTAAATACCAGAGGAACGGCTATAAAAATCGGAGCTTCCGCCAGAGTTTTGCAGATGAAATATATATCGGTGCGATACATTCCGTTGCGATGTTCTCTCAGAAATATTGGTAGTTCGGCGCAAAAGACCTGTAAAAAAATTAAAAAAAAAAAACTAAAGACGCCTCTGATGATTTCGCGAAACGAAAAATCGGAACAAAATGTAACTGTTACTCACGCTTATGACCGCAAAAACATTCTGGAATGTCATATTGGTGAGAAAAATGAAGAGGGATCCGTTTATATTCATCACTCCGTCCTGATCGAGTTTTTGACCGAAGTATATCACTCCGATTAGAAGCGATACCATCTATAATCGATTACAGACAATAACAATCGGTTAAAGGAAACGCACAATTGTTTTAAATACCTCAAGGTAACGATTGCGCAATTAATTACCAATGTCTGAAGCAGTCGAACTTTTATCAATATCGGTTCTTTGATGACCGATAACCAGGATCGCCAAAGAACCGCCCGAAATTGTTCGCACCACGAAGCTTTGTACGGCGAAGCCGAGTTGCTTCCGGTTGTTTTAAGATCCTTCAAGGAGTCTTCGAATTCGCCGTCAACGGCTTCAGCTTCAAGAGCAATTTTCATACCGTGTTCGCTTCTCTGAAACGCGTCGCAGACGGAATTTATCGCGTGTCTGCAAGAGACTTCGCGGCCCGGAACGACCGCCAAAACTTGAACGAAATAATCTGCGGGATTGTAATTGCTGGGGCACACCGCTCCCATTCTAAAGGAACGGGAAAAAAATTAGAAACAAATTCGATTTTTTGTTTTTGGAGACATTTTTTTTCCTTCGGACTTACGACTTGAAGAAGGCGCACGCTTGTTCCGGTGTTCCCATAAAAGCCACGCGACCCTCAGCCATCAAGAGTATTCTGTCGAAAAGGGTAAAGAGTTCGGAAGACGGCTGATGGAGAGTCGCGATTATAGTTTTTCCGCGACCTGCAAAAATCGACGATCGAGAATTTTGTTAAATTCATTTTTTTTTTTTTTTTTCGATTTTAAAAATTTTCATTCGTTTTATTCTGTTTTATATTTTATTCGATTGACTATACTTACGCGTCAAATTTTTGAGTACCGATACCACTTGGTGCGCCATGAAGGAGTCGAGACCGGAAGTTGGCTCGTCGCAGAACATCAGAGGCGGATCCGTCAGCACTTCCGAAGCGAACGATAGTCTCTTCATCTCGCCACCCGATAAGCCTTTCACTCGACCCGGTATACCGATTACGGTGTTTTTGCACTTCGTGAGCGCGAGCTGCGCGTTCGGGATAATATTTATTAGGATTTTATGAGTGAATATCTTCTATATGGTAGAATTGTAGCGATAAATGGAACGAAACGGATATCCGAGAAAAATTCCGAGAAAAATGAGAGAAATTTGAGAAAATAAAAATTTTCCCATAGAAATCGAGAAACTCAATTAAAATTGTATTAAATCGAAAAAAAAATTGAAAAAAAAATCAAATCAGATTCCAAAAAATTCATAAAAAATTGACTTTTTAAAAGTTTTTGCATGTTTTGCGTCACAAGTCCGGTTGGTCCCGCTTTTTCCTGTATTTCCTGTATAAGAGAAACAGATCACTTACTTCGGAAATTACTTCGTTGACTCTCTTGAGTCTCTGACGATAGGGTAAATGTCGATCCATCCGCACCATCGCCTGAAAGAGGAGATGTTCCTTGACCGTCAGAGTGCCGACAAATAGATCGTTCTGTTGAACGTATGCGGTCCTCGAGGTCAGTACACTTGGACTGACGCGTTGACCATTCGCTGCCATAATTCCAGAAACGGTAACTCCGCGACCGGGACGAAAGGTAAGAGAGTTTAGCAGCGTAGTTTTTCCAGCTCCCGATGAGCCCATGATAACGAGAAGCTCACCGGGATACGCCACACCGGAAACTGCAACGCGTGCGCCAAATCATAAAAACGTAAAGTTTCGATATTCCCGATGAAAAAATATATAGACATTGAAAATAAATGAAAAAAAATAGAGTTGTAATTACGTAATTACATTTTACATATTATAGTGATATGATATTATTATCACTAATATAGTGATATTAGTGATAAAAACGTAAAGTATCAATATTCCCGATGGAAAAATATATAGACGTTGAAAATAAAAGAAAAAAAATAGACTTG
The DNA here is from genome assembly GCA_934046635.1 of Buathra laborator. Lineage (NCBI taxonomy): Eukaryota > Metazoa > Arthropoda > Insecta > Hymenoptera > Ichneumonidae > Buathra > Buathra laborator. The sequence continues at coordinate 11,962,284 of OW203897.1, forward strand.
TAATTACGTAATTACATTTTACATATTACAAATCGAATCCGGCAAAAAATAAACATAATCGGAGTCGTTGTTACATTGATAGTGATAGTGATTACCGTCTTTCAATATGTGTTTTTGTTCAATGGGCCGCTTGCTTCGGAATAATCGTAGACGATCCCAGAAATGATCTTTATTGCTGGCATGATAAACATTAACGTCGCTCCACGTATACGTGATCTTGTTGAAAGCCTCGACCGCGCGATCTTTGTCGGAACCTGAGGATAGAAGGGGTTCCATTCGAAGTACAGCTTCGGCGCCGCTCGCTCGTGTTTCTCTGCGACCATTTTCCTTCGGATCAAACTGATCAACAATCGTTAATTACTCTCCTTCTTTCCTTAATTTTCGTATTGCAGGGGGAATCTATAGAAACGCTATGGTACCGAAACTTTTATCCGAAATTTATCGAAACTTAGTACCCAAAATATATATTTACGTCGAAAAATGGTATATTAGGGATATATTTCGGAATAAATTTTTGAAAATTAATCGCATCAAAAATATAAAAAAATGATATGACAAATATATCAATTTTATAAAAATCTCAAATTTTATATACTTTGCATATATTCGTTGCATATAGCTTCAGCAACTTTCCATAACATTTGACAATGCAACTGCAGTCTATTTATATTATTTTTTATACTCAAAAACAATTTTAAAAATTAATAAAACAGTCGGCCGATTGATGCAATAAATATTTCATAATTTCAATTTTATTTCGAAATCTTACAATTTCACGTGAAATAAAAACAAAATCAACACATGTACCACCTTTCATGTTATCAAAAAAAAAAGTGATATAAAACTGTAAAAATTAGAAATAAAGTTGAAAACATATAATTTGCCATTGACGCCATTCCCCCGAAACTTTTATATTGAATCAATAATATATTTTCTTTTTCTTCGTATTACTTTCACAATTTTTTTTTTTATTATGTTATATTAAAAAATGGATTACGATTAATCCGCGAAAAATGAGACGACGAACGGAACAGTGGGCGGACGAGGACGTCGCCCCCGGTCGCCGTCGATTCTTCGCTATAGGGTCAAAGTTTTATCTCGGGAAGCCTCGTTAAGCCCGCCAGGCTGTCCCTTGCCTTGCCCGCCAATCGTATAAGGCTTCCGAATGCGCGGAAAAAGGCACAAGAAGATCAACCGACGAGAGTATCGACTGCATACGCCTTCCGAAAAAATTGTCATTCGAACGACAAACGAATAGTCGGGAAATAAATCAAAGCTTAGTTGCGCGCGCGAATTATCGATAACTCGACGGTGTACAGTAGCGGGTAATGATAAACTTCGGAGTTCCAAGTGTGATACAACGTTTCGCCAAGGTGATCAGCATGTCCCAAGCAAGCGCGCCGCAGGATAGTATCTAATACCCGCGCCGAGATATCTCGTACGTGAAGCGTGCTGCGAGCAAATATAATTATGCATCTCAATGGTTTTTTTTTTTTACATTCATAAAAGAGGGAGAATTTTCATGTGGGTTATAGCATTCTTCTTATATAACTCTGCCGGTCTGGAAAAACTTGCGAGATCGCGATTCCCTGCGACTCGATAAATTCCTTTTTTTAATCGATTATTATCCTTCGAATTCGAAACTTATTTTTTCTTTTTTTATTCATTTATTCAATTAAATCGTTTTTTCAATAGAATTTATCGAATTACCGCGTTACGGATACTAAAAAACTTACGAAGGTAACAGCGTCGTAAGAGGTCCTTTGGGTGCTCGTGGATGCTGCGGAGTTCGCAACGATCAACGGCTCTTTCTCCTCCGTTGCCGTCATAATGCAATTTTCCTCGTTACGCCGCCAAAGGGTCGATCTCCTTATTCTCTCGATATCTTGATTTTTTTTTGCTATATATATATTTTTTTCTCTCCGATCTCCCGATTCGGAGTTTCTCGATGGATTTTTTATCTTATAGTTTTCTCAGACTCCCACATCCTCGACGAGGACGAACTCTATAGATCCTTACAATGGATCAACGGCGCGTAATCATGACGATTTTTGGTATTAAATTTCATCGAACTCGCGATTACCGATTGAAGTTCCGAAAGATCCGGTTTGAGGACAAAACGCAACTCGATAATTGGCCGGAGGCGTCGCGAACTCATAGATTATTCTCACAATAATATCTCTATTATTCCGCGTGTAGGCATTCAGAAGAAAAACAAATGCATAAGACGTTACGAGGTTTCAAGTACACAGTAAGCCTTCGCGTTCGTTTGACTTACGTAAGGGACACGCAACTCTCGGCGAACGCCGATATGAAAAAGCATCGGAGAACGTTTGGAATTCGCGTGCTGTAAGTTTCGCATTCGCGCTGTCGAGATATTCCTATTCTCTCGAATGATGAATTATCGTGCAGTTAATTAAGAATCCGAACTATTAAACTCCGGGTATTTAATCGATAATTGTTTAATTTTTTTTTAATCTTCGATTTATCGTCGTTTATTAATTCAATAGAACTTCGAAGATCTAATCGCCGATCGAATGCAGTAATATTAATATCGCGTGCGATTGATTAATTGATGAAAATCTATGCGATGATATAGCGCTTTGTACACTTTTCAGATTTATACGATTCCGTATTTTTTTTTTTTGTACTATGTATTCATTAACTCGGATTTTGATTAATTGAGTAACAGAATTTATCGGTTCTGTCGAATCGCGTAGTCAATCATTCCTGTGACCCGAACGCGCGATGCAACAACGTTGACTATCGCGCAATGACTGAGTCGCCAACGAACGAGCGCTCCGCCAGAGCCGCGAAAAGTTCTCTCGCTTCACCTGCGTATTCTTCGGTACGCGTAGTCGCGATTCGCATCGTTCCGAAAGAAAATCTATCGATGCATATGGAAGTTAAGTTTTTTCGACGAATTCTTTTAATTTAAAAAATTATTAATCGATTCCTGTGGATCGCGCGCTCGCGTCTTAAATAATAATATTAATTGAATTAAATTGTTTCGTATGCATACGTTGCTTTGTTATTACGTGGATATTGATGCGAAACTATTCTAAAGAGACAGAGATACCGGAGAACGTAATTTTTTTTCTCATCATTGCTCTTTGATTTTTTTTTTTTGTTTTTTTTTTTATTTCGTTCTTACAGTCGGCTTTATAAATAACGTTGAAATACAATTGGATTTGGTATATTTAAACGCTAAACGGTATATATACAAGAAATAGTCGACGGAGCGACGAGATGCGGCCTCTCGACGATTAGCATCGCCGCTGAAATTCTCGAGAAGTCGATTTCGTCGGTTCGTCGAATGATGTGCGACGAGAGATAGACAGAGCTTTGAGGGAACTATTCTCGATTCGGAAACGGTACAAGTGAAAAATGTCAATCAATCCGTCGTCGTGTACGTCCCGCGCTAAGCGTTCCTTTTTTTTTTTTTTTTTTCATCTCTCGTCACGCGCCCCCATTGCACGATACTCGGGTCGCGGTAAAAAAAAAAAAAAGAATAATTTCCTAACTAATCACTCGGTCGCAGGCTTCTTCGCGGGTTTAATTAGTTTAGTTACGAACGAGTAAAGTAAATTTAAGGAATAGCACACGCGCATCCATCGATGCCAAATTCCCGTGTTATTAAATCTAATTGTATACTTTTTCCTTTTTTTTCTTTTTCATTTTCTTTTTCTTTTCTTTCATTAAATATAAATGACCGTACGAACGTTACTGAATAGTTGTAAATTCGTCAATAGTTTTGGAACACGAATCGCTAACGATACTCGTAACAATAAGTAGTAACAAAATGAATTATAGTTTAAAAAAAAAAAAAATGTAACCGCAGTATATAAGTAGACGTAATAATTGCATTGAGTTTGATTGCATTGCGATCAACGCTAACAGAACAACAAAAAAAAGTTATCTTATCTCGAGAGAATGAGTGGTTAGTGAGTGAAAGACAAATGTAGACGCAACTCCGATCCGATGATAGAAATATAGAATCGTAAGGAGGGCTTTCGTCACAATTACGATATTCAAAGTGGCAATTTCGACATCGGATTTTTATCGACGAAAAGGGACGTTCCACGAGCGGGAAATCTGTGAAAAATTACGAGCGCCAAGAGTTGTCCCCCCAATTGGTATTTTTTTTCGACTAATCAACAGAACGTGAAAGCAAAAAAGAATGAAAAAAAAAAAAAAAAAAAAAAACGAACTATTCTATTATTGGCACTATCTACGTAAGTGGCATCGAAACATACCTACGATCGTCGGCTTAACTTGTATATTTATATTCTGAAAAATCTAACTCCCGATCAGCTCGACAAGCGAATTTACAAAGCTTCACAATATAATCGGTTTTTCTTTTTGCTTTTTCTTGTTTTTTTTTTGTCGAAATTGTTAAATGTGTAATCTCTTCTAAAATTTATTGGAACGCTGTCGCGACAATTGCCAATCGCCACGAATTTCTACCGACCAATCACGGGAGGGGGGGAACGGGGAGGAATATAACATTAAATCGTAACAATTCTCTCGACTTATTATCTATTATTCTCGATGCGGTTAAACGTAAATTGCCCGGTAGGAGCAACGAATCATAAATATATTACAATTATTCGTATAGCTACAGAGTGTTTTTTTTGTTTGTTTTGTTTTCAATGACGAGTTATGGATCGATAAGCATAGATTTTGGACGAAAGGGTTTCTCGCGTGAGAACGTCGAGAATGTCGAATCGGAGCGGAGTAATGGTACTTGGAATACGTGCGTCTCGTCGTATGAATACATAATACGTATTGCTTTGGATTATCACATAGATATCTGCGAGTGTATTTGATTGCGAGAGCGTTATTTGCACGAGAGTGAAAAAAAAAGAAAAGAAAAAGAAAAAAAAATCGAAATTACGCTGATTGAGATACGAAGGCGAAACGACGGAGGAAAGGGAAGGGTGGGAAAGGAATTACGAAGGTGAAATTCTCGGTACTTAATTTCGCGATTCTTTGAGCCATAATTCGGCATCCAACCAAAAGATCCACACGGGTTTCAATATTTTTTTTTTTTTGCCTTTTTGCGCTCAATGCCCGAATGAGACGAAATTAACGATATCACTTTCGATTAGCACTCTCAGTCGATTTTTTACAGAGTAGAGGAGCAATCATTTCCTCGCTTTTTTGTTTTATATTCTCATTTTTTTTCTCTCTTTTTTTTTTTTTTTTTTCTTTGAGCAGAACGATCCTTACCCCACGATCGCGCACGGCAAACTTTACGTCGTCTTGTTATTTTTTGCCATGTTATGCGATGCCCAGTTTAACGATGTTTTCCACGAATTGCAGAGAGCCTCGTCGAATTTACTTCTAAAGTGTTTTTGCGCCTCACTCTCCGACATTTCCAATACCTGTTGAGAAAAATATCGGTGGGTTAAGCCATATATTGTATGCGCAGTTTTACGCCCTCTGAAATGCAGTCGACGCTCCGTATTCTTAACTCTCCTTAACTTAACCGATCCTTTATTTTAACTCGTTACCATGACAACGAGTTCCCTTAACTGTATTTCCGCTGAATCCGTTTACCCCACTGCAAGGAGAGCTTATTTCGTAAAATGTAAACTGCGCACGCGTAGCAGTTACAAAGTGGATTCGTACCTACGGACGCGTATACCCCTCGTTACCCCTATTCATAGCAACTGACCGGGAGTAGGGACGATAGAGGAAATACAGAAAAGGGAACGGGTCCGATCCCGTCGATTTAAGAATACAGAGCTTGGACTGTAATAAAAAAGAAGTAATAGTAATGCGCGACATACTAAAGTGTCTCTCAAGTAGTTGAGATCCTTTTCCGAGGAGAGTTCCGGTAGTCCGGTAGAGATCATCATAGCGAATAGAGAAAGTATGAGTCCACCGTGACGTCGGAGAACGAGGAACGCTTGTTCGCAGTGACTCTGAAATCGTTGAAATTCCACCGCCTGTCCCTTCTTCGTTTGTCCCTTATTAATAACGTGAACAAAATCATTCGTCAAAACGAATGGCACGCGCTCACGACGGAATCCAAACTTCTCCTTGAAGTGTCCGAGAATGTGACCGAAGTCAACGTGAAACAATTGACCGGTTTTCTTGACCATTATATTGTCCGAATGTCGATCGGCGATCCCGAGAACATAGGTCGCTACGCAGTAACCCGCGCAGCTGAGAGTGAACTCTTCGATCGCTTTGTTCAACGCTCCTTCCGAGTGATTGTGATCCTTCAGCCAGGCAAGCAGAGATCCTCGTCTGTGGATTAGAGAAAAAATTATTGAAAATGAATTGAATAAATTAAATAAACTAAATACGGCGATTGAACCGCCGATAGTACCTGAATGCCGCGGTTGCCGAAAACATTCCCTTTTCTTTCTGTATATTCGCTATCGTCTCGGCATTGAGAACAACTTCGATCATTCCGACTCTATTCTCCGTCGAGATACAACGATAAGGATTCATACGCAGATCCAAACCTTCTCTCTTCCAAAGTTTGTCCATTATTCTTAACATTTGTAGCGTTAGCATGTCCTGTCTGAGATCGTCGCCGTGCTTTAGAATGAGATAAATATCGTCGCCAAATGTATCGTCGTTTTCGAATACAAGCCAAAGCGGTCGCATCTTACTGTCCATTACTCGACACTTGTCGATTCTAAGGAAAAAAATAAACAAAAAATTAATTCATAAGACAATTGAAAAGGTAGTTAAGTATTCCTGAATAATTAACGAGTCGCAGCATATTACTTGACGCGTTTCCATCGAAAACTTGGATCCAAAGGATTGAGTACGTTGGACAGCGCCTCCTGGCAATGCGGCTCTTGAATGTAATCCTGAAAACCCTGCAACGCGGCTTTTCTGTCCTTTCGCTGTTTCACTTGTTCCGAAGCTGTTCTCAATTTATCCAAACATTCCATTTGCTTGAAAAGCACACGCATGTGCTGTTGACTGCCGCGAAAATAAGCTTCGAGTATCAAACCGAAGCGTACCGATACAGAGCCGACGTGCATTTCCGATCTGTGAACACGAAAATAAAGAATAACTCGATGAGAATCCGCGCAACTCGAATCTTGTTGGGTCGTCGCGATCGTTGGTAGAAAATACCTTAAATGCCAAAACAAAAAGTGTCCTATCCTTTGATTATTCAATGCGCGCCTCAGCAGGAATTCCGTGAGGTCACAAGACAAATAATTCTCGTGTTTGAGCGCCTGAACCAGTTGCAAAAGATAGAGACTGAGATCCTCGTCGGTGACGTCCCGCAGACATTGAACGGCAAAACTTCGGACTGTTTGATCGGCATACGCGTAGTCGAGCAATTCCAGCGCTCTTTCCACCGGCAACTTTGGCCATTGCTGTACGAGCGCAGTGGCCTCGGCAACTTCCCTATTGCGATAACCGTAGTATTATAATTTCCTCACTTTGTTTTGGTGAAATTATTCTTTTTTTTTACATTTTAATAACAATTTTTTGAAAACATTCGAAAAATTTGAAAAAATCTCTATATACTCAACAATCATAGAATTTGTTTCATTTATAAATTCTTATAAAAAAAATTGAAATCCGTCAAAAAATTGTAAATGGATGATTGTCCTTGCAGTTGTGTTTCTATCGCATTGCGATCGGATCAAACCATCGAAAAGTAACGCGAATTACATTTGCACATCACTCTCTCATTTTTCTAAGTCGATAGTTACGAAATTTCTTCCATGAAAAAGTCAAAAATTGATTAATTGACTTTCTCATTGAGGGGCTTCGTAAATATCAGTTTAAAAAGATCGAGAATTGATGTGCAAATATAACTCGTATCTTTTTTTTCTTCTTATTATATTTGCAACGAATGACGATGCATCCAAATCCGTGTGTACAAAAAAAAACAGTCGTAAAACCTGTGATCGTTCCACTCGACGCAGTGTAAAAGTTTTGCCAGCAACGTCGGTATCTCGTCGAGGCAATGACGCCTGAGGGTCCACATAGTTTTTCTTTCCTGTTCGTGAAGCTCGTGAAGAGGATCTCTGTCCGCCAGTGATCTCAGCTGTTCAAGTTGTTGAAGTTTGTTCGTCTCCAGTTCCTGATTCGGCTCCTCCTCGAGCATTCGTTCCTCGGAAGACTCGCCAAGTTTCGCCGCGTACTCGATAACCTTTTCCGGCGAAGGATACAAAACCGATTTGTCTTTTCCATAACTGAAATATGAAGAACGCAAACATTTTTAAAATATACGCGTTTCGACAAAAGCGCAGCAAACGACGCTGAATACTCGAAGAGAGGAAAACTCACTTGGGAAATGTGAGCATAAGAGCGGCCGCTCGATCTATGTGCGGATTCGATACCACTGTGCCGAGGGAATGCAGCAAATCCTCGTTCTGCATATCCTCCGCGTAAGTCCACGTGTACAGTGTCATTGCACCAGTTTTGAGCTGTGATTTGAAGTCGTATATCGTAGTATTGGCCCAACATAAAGGATTTATAAAATACTCCTGTTTCGAGTCTTTCACCAATCTTCTACTCTTGAGGCCTTTCGCAGTCTTACTGATCTCGTATAGTACAAAACACAACCGCGCCATTCGCGGTATGTCGCAAACCTTAATATCGAACCTCAGTGTCTCCTCCCATTCGCAACTACCGTCGGGATTGACTATCGTTTCTTTGGTTTTCTTACTTTCGCACAGCGATTTTCCGCCGTGAAAAAGACCGGCTTGCAACCCAATCTGGAAAACAATTTAAAAAATATAGTTTCGTTCGTCACGGAGATTTTGCAAGCGGTAAACGTTGGCAAATTAAACTCATTTGACTGTGGAAATACCTCTACTGTTCGATGTGCAGCATCGCAATTGAGTCGCGAAATTCCATTGACATTGAATACAAAGAGGTCCTCGATCTTCCACGCGGATATGTGTTTTCCCTTTTTTCGTAACGTTAACGTCGAAAACGAGGGTCTCGCACGCTTTAGGGTATCCGATTCCGGATTTTCGAAAACATTTTCTCTATCGACCATAACACTGTCGGTGCTCAGCGTTACGAGGGTCGGATTAATATCTTTCGCTAGACAATCTTGTATGTAACTGAATTGTATAAGTGGATAATCGCCGATCAGATACTCCTCCTGGCCGCAAACTTTTAGAGTAAAGTCGCTCGGCCTTTCGCCCCGAGACATCAATGTATTCGCTCGCTTGTTCAGGATCAGCACCAACAGTTGATACGGCGTCGTGTCGTGCGATATTTGAAAGGTGAATGTTGTCTGCAATTGGAAACAATTTAAAGAATAAAAATTCGTGAAAATTATTGTTTTTATTCGAATTTATTTATTAGTTTTATATTATATATTTTATTTATTCCGAATAAAATTATAAGAAGCAAAAATAACAATTATAAAAAAAAATAATGCACCGTGTTATAATTTATTAACGCGGTAATAACAATTATTTGGTGAGCTCCGGACTTACGAAAAATCATTATGAACAAATAATCCCATGGGATCAGTTATATCTTTTTTTACGCATCAAAAACAATAAACAATCCCTTTTTTGCCTGAAATCACCGAAGTTCCCCTTACGTTATTAGATTATAGTATTAAAAAAATGCAAAGGAAACTTTGCACTCGGCCTCCGCTAATTCAGGAATCTACCTTGCCGGCGGAGTAACGCGCACGATATTCGTGCGATACGTTTGAAGTTTGAACGGGACTCGGAGTAATCGTTGACGGTTATGGAAACGAATGGAGATTGTTTGTGCAACAAGTTGCGCGAAAGTTCGAGTGGATAATTAGCGGAAACACATTAAAGTCATTGAGAATCGAATAAGTGGAACAATTAACGAGTAAACCGAAGAAAATTTGAGAAACGAATTACGAACGATCGAACGATATCGAGAAGAATCAGTGACGGCGTCGATTCGTCGATTGATCTAACCTCCTAAACATGAGTTCGGAGTCGACGTTTAACAACAACGAAGAAACGATAAACGAGGATGAAACGTTCGAGAATGTCGTCGATCTCAAAGCTCAAATATCGAAGCTGTCCGTGGAAAACGAGAGTTACAGACAACAATTGCACGAACTTCATCGAAAACTCGAAACAACTGAGACAATGCACACGGAGCTGGTAGAGACGAACGAAGCGTTGGAGCAATCGCTCGAAAAGCACAAAAGCGCGATCGATCGAAAAATCCACGAAATCGAAGAAAAGTTTGTTAAAAACGAAAAGAATACTCATCTTCTCGAAAAAATTCGAATTTTTTGTTCACTTTTTTCGTTACACGGGAAATACGGCTATAATTGGAATATTCGACAGGTACACAGCGCGTCGAACGGATTTAGAGGAAAAAATAGAAGAGATGGCGGCTGAACTTGATGCAAAGTCAAAGGAAAATGGAGAATTGCGGGAAAAAATTAAAATCAGTAACGACGCATTGTCAACATTAAGTAACGCGCAATTGTTAACTAATAACAAAGAAGACAATACCGCACTTCTGGAAAGTCAACTTGAAGAAATCAGCGAACTCTTGGCGCAGGAGACCGAGATTCGTAAACAATTAGAAGCTGCGATAGAGAATAGGGAAAGTCAATGCAACGAGATGAAAGAAATTCTTGCGGTAAGGATTTTTATGCAATTTAAATAACGACAAACATGAAAGAAAAAAAAAAAAAATCAATGAATCATCAACTCAAATGAATCGTTAACACGTATTAAAATTATTCATAAAGCAAAATTATTTATTTGTTTATCAATTTTTTTACGCGATTATTGTTATTATTCATTCGTTATTTTTCTTTGACTCAAATAATTCGATTTTTTTTTCTTTCCACATTTTCGTTTTTTTTTAAATTATTTTTCAAGAGTTTGTCGCGTTTTTCTTTACATTTTTTATTCTATTTTTTTTTTTTGTTTTTTGGAAAGTTTGCACAATGTAACACAGTGAATCAATGGACTTTATACTTTACGAGTAAAAAATCTCAATCATTGATCCGAATTTACATTCTTTAGGCATCCAAGCGACAACAAGCGGAAAAGGATGAAATACTGGAGAGTATGAAAGAGCAATTGATGAATTACAGAATGGAGTTAGAATCATCGAAAACGACCGTCGAAAATGTTAACGCGAAGGGTACGCGCGCATTTTATCGAATTACCGTACAATCGAAATTTGTTTTTCCAACATTTTCTTTTCGGGTATTTCTAGGAAATTCCTTGTTCGCCGAAGTCGAGGATCGTCGAAAAACAACTCTCGAACAAATGAACGCAATGAAAAACAGTTATCTCAAAGCTAAACGTTCGTTTGAAGCGAAAGAAGCTGAGATACGAGCGTTGAAACGCGAACGCGCGATGTTTTTACGAAAATGGGAGGACGATACGGTCGATAAGGTGCAAGAAGATGCCAATCTAATCGACAAATACAAAGCTCGCATCGCCAAGTTGGAGACACAACTGAGCGACGAGAAAAAAAAACGCAACGAAACGGCGCCGTGTTCGATATTACCGGAGAACGAATTTCCGTCAGTAGCCAATTATAGTAAATCAAAATCAACGTCAACGTTTTGCGCATTGCTATTAATATTAAATGCCAATCCAATAGATTTTTACAATCGCTGCTCAACACGAAGAATAAAGAAATCGAGGAATTGCGTAAGCAGATCGAGAACGATGCGATTCATGCTCTGCTGGAAGAAGAGATGAAACACAAGATGGGAAGACAACTTAGACATTGGCGTATGCGAGCCATGACCGGCGAAGTACGTGTATTTCTTTTACATAACGGGGCAAAATTCGCTCGGGGACTTCAATCAGACAATTTTTGTATATTTTTTTTTTTTTTAAATTACGATATTTGATGAAATTTTTGGAGAAAGCATGCAATATAATTGGCGTTGTCTTTCTTTATTCAAATTTCAAAACAATTTTTTTCATATTATAACTCGATTTTTAAAATATTTTATCGCAATTTTTTTTTTCTATTATTTCTGTTTCTTCCCGTTTCTCGAAATCGGCGAATAACGCGCGTTTTTCTCAAACAGGCAAAATTGCTCTCAATCAAGAATCGCTTGGAAACCGATCCATTGAGTTCGAACGCCGAGATACTGGAAACGATAAAAACGTCGGGAAATAATATAAGGATTGAGCCGAACGAGAATTCAATGGTCTATCAGAGTTACCGAGAACCGACGATCGTTAACGAGACTATCGTTACTCTCGAAGATTTGATGAAAGTACCGAAACCAATAATTGTTCAACATCCGGCGGAATCGGCGGCATACTTTTCAGAGAACAATGAGAAAATCGGTGAAACTCTGTCTGTATCCAGTTGCGAAAGTTCCTTCTCAACTTGTACAGAATCGACGGAAATGAATGATGATTTCGCGATCGACAAATTTACTGTTAAATCAACGGATCCTATACCCCGAGAAGTACTCACGGTGAAGAAGGAGCCGATAACGGATTTTCAAGAATGCGATCCTTCGCGAGCCGTCGAAGGGACGAGCGAAGAAATTGTGGATGAAAATACTCCCGTATTTCCAATATTGAAATCTTCCCTCGCAAAGCCGATTGTCAATCGCGCCCCGATTTTCACGGGTAAAGACGCAAACGATAAAAACGCCAAAACTTTAAGATTCACAGCGGACACGATTGATCCGCCGGGAAAAACATTAAAGAAACAACCGGCAACCGAACCGAAGTATCCGATAATATTTATTTCTAGTAAAAAGGTACAAAAAAAAGAAAAATAATCAACCGAAAAAAAAAAAATGCTTCTACCAGTAATGTAAAAATAATACGAATAATCATTTTATACGTTTATACGCAAACAATACGTTAATTTCAGCGTTTCAAGTAGTTTTTTTTAATCCTCGACATTGATCCCGTAATTTTGTTAATTTCGTTGGAAAGCCACTCACCTCGGTATTTTCGAATTTGGTGACGAGCACAAGATTTCCATCTTTCAGACGAAATTCAATATTTTTAGGTATCGCCGGCGTCGGGGCAATTCTGCATGGATACTGATATCGCACTTTGTCGATCCACAGCTGTTTCTGCCTGTTGCCAGCTATTTCGTCTCCCAGAACCCTCATTTTCCATCTGAAGTCATTTACTTCCGAATTTTTCAGTGCCGCAAATTCGTGAAGACCCTTTCCGATCAATAGACCGATCTGCGAGTCGAGGCCCCTGTCTCCCTTAACGCCCTCACGTTCTATGACTTTGAACACCGAACAAAAGGGTTTTATGTCGCAGAGACGTCTGCTCTCATCCCGCAATTCTTCCGCCTCGGCGTTTGAGTTTATGCAAGAAAAGACGTAAGACGGCGCGTCGCGAAGAGTTCCATGCAACGGATATTTACTCGCCTCGTCCCACAAATCCTGAAGAAAATTTTTGAAAATTAACGTAAATATTTTTACGATTTTAAAAAACCTGAACTGTGGCGAAACTTACCTCTTTGATTTCTGCGAGAGTAGTGTTTCGATTGGTTTCAAAGGGAATGACAACGCCATTGGGCATAAGGCATGTCAGCTCCACAACCTCCGTTGGCGCAATCGCCCAAAAATTGTAAGTGTAAGCGCTGGGTATGTGAACCATGATGCCGGGATTATCGTAAATAGACGCGTTGTTGTGACAGTAATGACGGTAGTGTTGTTAAAGTGACTCTAGTCGAGTACCAGCAACACCCACACCTTAGGAAACAAACAGCTCATTGTCGCGCGCGGTGGCTCGACGGCCACGGAAAAACTTCGCATTGTTCACGAAATTTCCTCGTCGATCGGAATCCTTGTGCATCGTGACGATGCCGTAAACACGTTAAAGCTTAGACGGATATCGTTGAAATTCCACGCGATTAAAAACTTTTCGTTGGGATTTTTGGCGATATAGCGACACTTGGGAGATAGACGAGAGCACAGCCCCGGAACAGCTGAGACGGTCAACGATGACCGGTCACGCAACACGACGAAGACTTTAAACTAATATCCTAAATCGTCCGAGTGAAAAAAACAACGATAGTCAGAGAGTGCCAGATTTGTCACGGGGTTATAAATCATCACGTACTCTACACGCAATAACAACACTGGTCGGCCATTATTTGTTTCGCTAAGACAGCGGGAGCGTACACTTCTTTCGCTCTGTTAGTTTCAGACTCTGTTTTACCCCTCGGGTACATAGAGACGAAAAAAACAACGCGATGACGGTAATCCCCCGTGGTGTGGTATGCACGACGGGGATGTGGTATTCGGTCATCGAAAACATGACCCTTTTACGGTCTTTTTATAGGTACATATATGGTTTTTTTTAATATTAGATGCAAATGTGCATAGAGAGCTATTCTGCATCCTCGATAATGCAACCACCTATCACATAGAGATGCTCGACCGGTACAGAGTTATTAAAGAATTTTTCTCCAAGTGGCGAAAAATTATTGGTATTCTTATTTCTGTCGGCTCATCGGGTACGTGTACATAAAGACACGTAACAACAAAGCGAAATTGTGTCTAACGCTGTTACGTTTAGACACATTGTGTGTATGCACATTTGTCGCATACACCGAACTCGACGATATCTTCCCCCACCTAAGTCTCCGAGGCTCGCGAGGTTTCTCGCACACACGCGCGCACACACACGTTCTCGATCGTTCCAGAGGCCAGCACTGGTCCCCGTCGGTATACGCTCGTTTTCGTCTCGCTCGTACCACTCCCGATCGTCTCGTCTTTGTTTCGTGAAAGCTGACGCTTCGTCGACTTTGAGAGGTGTCTTGGCCAATGGGAAGCTCCAACGAAATTTACGCACAGGCAACATTACTGACGTGTCCCGAAAAAGTACAACTTGGACGATTCATGATCATTCGCAGTCCGCGATAAAAATTGCACGCAGTAGTGAGGTCGACGTTGTGACTTATCTAAGTGTATTTTTCAACGTATCAATATTTTTTTTCGTGTTATTTGAACAAATCACCGCAGGATAATGGCTCCAACGCTCAATTCTTTCGTCAATTCCTTCTCCAACAGATTGTAAGTATCTCTCAAATTCTCGGTTACGGCGTTCCCGTTTACGCCTCTATAAATAGCTTTATTTTGTTTACCACGACAGAAATTTTGATGGAACAATCCAGAAAAACTTCGAAAATTCGATGAATTCTTCTCTGCTCTGTCGTACTAAAAATATTACCGAAATTCTTGGCTAACGTAATTTTTTTACGAGGTAACCCCCCTTTCCGGCGATGATGTAACTTGATGATAATTCATTTTATCTATATGCAAAGGGGAATTGCCAAAGGGAGTTCTACTTCGGCACGTAACGTCGAGTCACTCTTATCATTTACGATTGCACCTCCTATCTCATCTATTGTCTTAAGCCATTTTTTTTATTTCGTAGAGAACACTGATATCTCTCAATGACAATCATTGGCAATTATTGTTATTATTATTATTATTATTATTATTTTCATAAAAACTTTGCACACAGCGCCACGTAGTAATTTATGTGTTACGTCAAACATTCCATTTGCATTTTGCATTTACAGAGAAAGGCCGGTGAGGCAACACTTGAAAAATGTTTACGGGTGTTTGTCGGCATCGACGATCGCAGCCGCCACTGGATCTTACGTACATCTTTATACGGAAATTCAAAAAGCCGGCACCCTTACAGCCCTTGGAGGTCTTGGACTTCTCTTAGCTCTTCTATCGACGCCTGATAATGGAAAAAATCAAAATTTGCGTCTGGGATATTTGTTAGGATTTGCCTTCCTCTCCGGTCTCGGATTGGGACCTTTGTTGGAAGTAGTTATCAGCATAGATCCTAGCATCATCGTATCAGCGCTCGTCGGTAAGTCTGGATTGCCATTAAAAAAAAAAAACTGATTTTTCATAGAAAAAAAATGTCGATACTTTATTGAAAAACAAAAAACTTTTTTTTTGCTAAAAACGGAATTGAAAAATCCATTTTTTTTGCTTAAAAAAAAAAAAAATCAATTTGTTTGCGAAAAAAAAAAAAAAAATCAATTTTTTTGCAAAAAAAAAAAAAAAAAATCAATTTTTTTGCGAAAAAAAAAAATTCAATTTTTTTGCGAAAAAAAAAAAAATCAATTTTTTTGCGAAAAAAAAAAAATTCAATTTTTTTGCGAAAAAAAAAAATTCAATTTTTTTGCTAACAAAAATTGATTTTGAATGAGAAAAAAATTCCGATTTTGTATGAGAAAAAAATTTCAATTTTTAATTTTTTAAATATTTTTTTTCGGTTTTTTAGGTACGACGGTCGTGTTCGTATCGTTCAGCATATCAGCGCTGCTGGCACCGCGCGGAAAATGGCTCTACCTCGGTGGAACTCTGATGAGCCTTTCCAACATGACGGTACTTTTGTTGTTGGCAAACATCTTCTTACGCTCGAGTCTCATCTATCACATAGAGCTCTACCTTGGACTCTTCATAATGTGCGGTTTCATCATCTACGACACTCAACTTATCGTTGAGAAATTCCGATTGGGCAGCAAAGATTTCATCGGCCACGCGGTTTTGCTGTTCGTTGATTTCTTCAGGGTATTCACTTACCTCGTCGAAATCCTGACTGTGAAGGTATGAGATATACATTGATCACAGAGTCCGAAACTCCCTGCTAAACGCGCGGGAAATTGTTTAATCGTTTCATTTTGTTTTTTTCGCAGGAGCAGCAAAAACAGAGAAATCGCAAACGCACAGAGTAGAGTGAGAATCCAACGCGCTGAAGGCGTCGGTGTTCAACACAGCATTTAAGT
Organism: Buathra laborator; assembly: GCA_934046635.1. NCBI lineage: Eukaryota > Metazoa > Arthropoda > Insecta > Hymenoptera > Ichneumonidae > Buathra > Buathra laborator. The sequence goes on from OW203897.1 coordinate 11,979,006, forward strand.
AAATCCATAAAAATAAACTAGAGGTCTTCATCAATCCTACAATCCTATGTAGAGATATGCGTATACATATATATCTATTCTAATTCACGAGAAGTAAGAAAAAAGAAATGAAAAAAAAAAAAAAAAAAAACAACAACAAAACAAAACAAATATTACTATGAACCTATATTTACTACAATAAAAGTCTATGACTACGATAGGATATAGTTAAAGCTCATTTACCACGTTGTTTGTAAGAATCTAAGGCGCGATGCAAATTAGCGAGTGATAAATCGCGTATTGAATTCGGGATACTCATGTCGAGTATCCTCCTTGTATCTCTAATCTCTTCTACCTCTCTCTGTCTGTTAAAAATTTTTTTTTCTTTTTTTTTTGTCCATCCATTTTTCAATTTACACGTCTTGTGATATTATTTGTCCGAAAAATGTATTGTACTATTTTTTCACAATCAAATAAATCAAATTCTCCAGTCAAATACTGCGATTTGCATTGAGAAACAACACTGCGACTTCCGATGAATATTTTTCACAATTAAATAAATCAAATTCTCCAGTCAAATACTGCGATTTGCATTGAGAAACAACACTGCGACTTCCGATGAATATTTTTCACAATTAAATAAATCAAATTCTCCAGTCAAATACTGCAATTTGCGTTCAGAAACAACGCTTACGACTTCCGATGAATAATCTCAGCGTTGATTGCCTAATTAAATAGTTTAATTTGGAGTCTCACGGAAAATGAAGAATAAACCAACGGAGTCCAAGTTACTTACTGGTTTATTAAAATCTAACTTTACACAGACAAGTAACTCTCGTGCGGAGAGTACGGGGGGGTCAAAACAAAAAATTTCGTGTTTTCTCGCTATATTACCTTTTTTTTTAAATATAAAAATGAAGGGACAAGGAAATTAATAATGACTAATAATAATGGAGATGCTGAAGGAGTAACACACGATTCTCTTTGTTGTCTCTTATGGAAAATGTACATGCGCTGAGGCGTGGTCAAGACATGATATTAGCAGAACGATTCGACATTTCGTCAGAATAGTTTAGTTAGGTCGTTAGTATGGTCGTTGACGATCTCTGTCGCGGTCGCCACGTCTGAAACAAAATACGAGGAAAGTAAGGATTATGAAGAAACGTTAACTTTTTTCCTTCAGTCGTCAGAGTGATTTATCGCGGGTTTCGCGGCAATGAATAAGGAAAAAAAAAAAGAACGATTTACTAACCCGCCGCCTCCCCTCATTGGACCGCCTCTACCACCGCGGCCGCTGCCGCCTCTGTCTCCTCCACGGAAGCCCCCTCGAGAACCACCTCTGTCCCCTCCTCGTCCTCCCCTATCGCCGCGGAAACCACCGCCTCTTCCCCCGCGATCGCTGCTGCCTCCGCGACCCCCGCGACCACCACCGCCGCCTCCTGCACCCTCGGGCTTTGAGCTTTTGCACAGATTACACTCGTCTCGCCACGCGAAGTTTGTGTTTCCACAGTCGGGATTTGGACACCTATGAGAGAAAAAAAAATTTAAAAATACATTAAGATGATAAAATACGGTAATATAATTCTTATCGTAACTCTTAAACTTGGAAGGTTCTTAAATAATTATATTTAACGAGAATATCCACTATACGAATAACCGAATTCTACGACTCGTTGAATTACATTAAGCGGTGAATTAAATAAAAATAAAGTAAAGTAAGTTAATCGTATTTAAAATATCGAAAAAAATGTTTACTAAGAAATAACGGTATTTTAATTAATGGAAAAGATAAAATTCGTAAATATATATAAAGTATTACAATATCCGGGAATAGATTATTGATAGACGAAAGAAATACGCACCTCCAGTCTCCCCCGCGGCCGCCGCCGTCTCGGCGATCATCACTGCCCCGATGATCGTCGCGATCAATGCCGCCACCTCGACCGCCGAATCCACCGCCTCCTCCTCTGCCGCGCCCGCCGCTTCCTCCGCGACCACCGCCACTGCCGCCGCTTCCGCCTCTGCTGCCTTGCCAATTGCTCTTATGCTGAGCTATCTGGACCTTTATCGTGCATCCCTTGAATTCTTTGCCGTCGAACCAATCAATCGCGGAACGCGCTGCGTTCTGATCGTCGTACGTTACTGTCGCCTCACCCTTCGGCTTTCCGCTGTTCTTATCTTTGTACATCCAAATCTTAGGCTTACCGGTGCGTTTATCATTCTGTATCGATCGAGAAACAGAAAAAAATTGTAACGTTTAAGTATTCGGAGCCGAGAAAAATTTGTCCCTCGCGTACGGGTGCCGTAAACACATTTCCGGCATTTGCGACCAGTCGTTTCTCTCAAATGGACCATTTAATTGTAAAATAACGTGAAAAAATTCTCAAAAAAAATTGTAGAGTGGTATTGAAATGTCTTTTCTTTGATAGTTTAATGAAAAAAAAATTACGAAATTTTGCATTATTGCTGTGAACAATAGAAAGGGTTGTATGCCGTCCGTTCAAAGTCTCCCATACGCGAGGTATTAGTAACGCGCGTGCGAAACGCTCTGTATACCAACTTTTATAAGACCGATAGCTCCGAAGTGTTGACATATTTCTTCTTCGGATATCGATGGATCCATTCCGGAAACGAAAATGGTGTCTTCTTGAACGACCATTCCATCATTGCCGCCTCCATTACGGTCACCGAAGCCCCCTGCAACACAACTGCAATGAGCGTATGTTTCCCGCAAAAATGATCCCTAACGGAAATTGACAAAGTTGTCTTATCTACTCGTTTTCCCTGTATCTAAGCGAAGTTTTTCCTAATCAACGAATCATTTTTGCAAATAAAAAAAAAAAAAAAAAATGACATCTAATGGATCTTTCGCAAAATTTTACGGTTTAAATTATTTTCTTTTTTTTTTTTTTTCTTTTTTTTAACTCCAAATCGAAAAATATTAACTTTTCACTCCGCTATTTCTAAACCCGAACGTTGACGCTTCTTCGCCACTCTGCTTTGTTTTAGATAAATTCGTGGACTCTTTTTATTTTTTATAATTCTATAGTTTCTTGAAGACCTTGTATAAGATTTATACGTTGTGTTATATTTCATAGTTCGTTAGTATTTCAATGCTGTTCAGCGATCTTTTAGTATCTCTCGCCGTGGCACCCTTAAAATCTGTAAAACGGCGTCGACAGACCAAAGAGACCGTTGTTCTGTTTTGACGATAATCCATTCGCATTTCGTATAAATTCCGTGCGAATAATTACGATATTTTTCTTTTTTTGTTTTTCCTTTTTATATACATTTCCCTTCGCTTATTATCTACAAGTCGTACACCATATCTCCGTTACAATGATATCGTGACGAACCACCATTGGACCCCAAACTCAAGATAAATATTACCACCGCTCTTTATATTAACTTTCATTGTATATGATGAATTTATCATCGAAGTTTCCGCAACCCACGTCGATTAAATATCCCGTTATCATACCGCTCTCTCGTAAACTCTGCTTTTTTTTTTAACTCTGTTTCCAGTTGTAACAACCTAACGATACGTAGTATAACACAGGGTTGCAGTTTAACATACAAAAGGGCTGCAACAGTTATGTTTTACCTTTGGGTTCGCTGAAAATTTTCTCTTTTTATCACCTTTTTTTTTTATTTTTATTTATTTATTTTTTTCTTTTTCGTAATGTTAACGTACACTGTGCAACAAGCTTTTTACCATCTTCATCAATCGGGCTGCCGATTTATTTATTTTATGTTCCTCGTACCTCGCAAATGAGTATATATAGCATAGCGTTTCTTTTTTTTTTGTTTTTTTTTTTTGTTGACGATTCACAGTTACCGAATAATCGAATATATGCCTCGAGTAGTATCGTCGATGTATCGTACCTATCTATACAATTTTATCCCTCATATTTCTACAGCTAAAAATGTTTAGCTTTAAAAAGAAATGAACGAACACTTTTTTATCGTACGTAAGCCGTCCTTCGTAAAAACTGTTGCACAGCAGCCCTTTCATATAATATAAGTAACCGAGTATTCAAAGTCGTAAATATTAGAGTGAATGCGTGAATAGCACCAGACTAGTACAGACAGTCTGGTGCATTTACCTTTGTTATAACCACCTCGGCCACCGCCACTGCTAAAACACAGAAGCAGATATACCAATGAGACGACTCATGGACAGAGACTGATCGATCGATCGATGAGTGGCGATTCAAAGGCTGCGTTTGCCACCCCATTTTCTTCTTGATGCCACCTACTGTCTAAATGTCTTTCGTCATAATATTACAACACACTTTGGAATATAGTAATAGTCCTTCGTAAGTCTCAGTCGGGTTTCTCGGTCACGTATGCCATGCAGGAGTATCATTATTAATATTTATCTTTATCGAGTCGGTCATCAAAAGTTGAAGAGCACAACGCGATTACGATCATCTCAATATCATTTTGTTCTTCTCGTTTCATTGTTTTTTTTTTTAAAGATTCGAAAGATCCGCTGGAATGAAAGTACAGAAGAGACGCGGCGTATACCGCATTTTGGAAATAGATAGTTACACTCTATTGTTCTCCATAACTATTGCTCGTTGCTGAGCACCAATAGATATGGGTGTTGTTTTCATTGTACGGCAGTTTTTATACAGTTTTTTTTTTTAATAATACAACAGATTTATCAATGGCGGCATCCCGTTAAAAATCGAGAGTTACGATTGTGCGGCTCGCAATACTGCACTCGTCGAACTCTCGAGAGTTTTTAGGCAAATGAATTTATTCGGAAGAATGAAATTTGTTTTTGGGGAAACAGTGCGTTTCTTTAAATGCCGTATACAAGATATCTATGAGAGATTATAAAGAATACGGAATAAATAAAGAAATAATAGTAATTGGAGAGGGAATTGTAAAGATTTCATCGAGAAACACATCCTTAAACATTTATGGAATTAATTGTTACGCAATAATTATTAATCGAACAATGGTGATGTATCGCAGAGTCAGAAACGAAAGCTCTCTTGCTAGCCGTAGGTTTCGTCACGGTTACTCAGGAAAAGCAGTGCATTGGCTGCTATGCGATAACGTTTTGTACGAACCTTCGACGAGCGACTTAGTTACCCGCAGTCGTTATTTTTTCTCTTTTTTTTTTTGCTTTTTTTTTTCTTCTTCTCCCTTAATTTCGTATGTACGGTATAACACAATACGCAATAATAAATACGTGCTAATTACTCTCTTTTTCAACGATATTCACGTCATTTGTCGTATACAACCTGTTTGTACCTTTCTTTAAACCAGTAATACCTGTGCGTTAAACCTGTAGGCACATTTCAAACATATTAACCGCCCATCGGGCATGAAGAACCGTTTTGTAGATCAACAAGACTCGTGTTTTACTTTTTTTCTTTTTTTTTTTTTTTTCATTTCTCTTCTTCAAGAATTTTACCTCTTTTTCATACCTCGAATTACCTTCGTCACTTTGGATTTTAATTCATCGTCTCGTGTCTTTTATTTAATTGTACTTTCAGCGTTTTTGATTTTTTATTCGTCCAGATATCTTCGGTCTCTTTTTTTTTTCTTTTTCTTATGCAGGCAACTAAAGAACATCGAAAACTTACTTGAAACCGCCGCCGCCACCGCCGCCGCCACCACCACCACCGCCGCCGCTGCTGCTCGAGCGATCGCCGTATCCCGAACGATCGCTTCCGTATCTATTACCGCCGCCGCCGCCACCGCCACCGCCACCGCCGCTCCCGCTTCCTTGACCTAAAAAAATACAAGTTTTATCCATACAAGTGAACTGTTTTCTGTTTATTCTTACAATTTAATGCAATAAATCTCTAAAATTTCGTATTAGTTTTCTAATTAAAATAATCGTATTTTTTAAATTAAATTTGTAAAAGAAAAAATTACACAATTTTATTACATTTGATTTACAATTAAGTCAAATGACTTGATACTAATGAAAAAAACAATAACAGTAACATTATTAAGTTTGTAAAATAAAAAATGTAATTTAAATTTTCTTTTTTTTTTTTTTTTTATGAAAATACTTACTTCCTGCGTAACCGCCTCCTGAACTTCCGCGATTATAGCCAGCGCCCGCAGCACCGGTGCCTCCACTTCCTGCACCACCTCCGTAGCTTCCACCTCCATAGCTGCTATTGCTGCTGCTATTGTTTCCAGAATTACCGCCACCACCGCCGCCGTAACCGCTCTGAGTGTAGCCTCCCTGACTTTGCTGTGATTGATTGTAATCGGCTCCGCCACTCGGATTGTAGTTATAATTTCCATAGCTGGCTGCGCTTGGCGGCGGCTGACTATACTGGTTGTAATTCCCAGCCGCTGCCGGTGGCGGTGGATATGATGTATCCTGTCCGCTGGTTGGCGGCGGCTGACTATACTGGTTGTATCCCTGCTGTTGGTAATTGGAGTACTCTGTGAAGAAAAACAAAAAAAAAAAAACGATTTTTCAACTTTGCTTCATTATAACTCATAATTTTTTTCATTTTTTAAAAATTCGTTTATCGGCAATATATCGAATTGAAAATAACTGTTGATACTCGGGATCTGTAAGAAAGGCTATCGTCGAATTACATAAACACACGGTGACGCGATCTAATTACCGCAATGGAGTAAAGTCATAGCTGAGCGCCTATATGTGCCGCGTGTATATACGACGAATGTACGCGGTTACACAGAAGTCAGAAAGTATAAGTAAAATGAATCGATCGAAAACGACGTTAATCAACAACGAATGTTCTCGCATTCGATACATTTTAGTAACTATAAGTACTAGAATTATCGATCGAAAGGTCTCTAGCTTCGAGGTGCCGATTGTCGGCGAGAATAAGTAGCGTCACACGGAAATTCGGATGATAGAACTTAATGAACTGTTTATGTATCAGAATAATAATTGAAGTCCGCGGAAATGTCTAGTAATGGGATAATATTGGGAAAGGAACGTGGTGCGAAGATTCGCCATAACAAGCATCGTGAAGCGGTTCTTAAAGTTGGCGAATGCTCGCGAAATTACGGTACGCATTGTAATGAAATATAACAATAAAGAGAGTCTCAAGTTTGGGAAGAACACTGTGTATCGAGAAATTTGTTGATACTTACGATTATCCGCCATCGTGACGCTGTTCACTGAATAACACTAACTCGGTGAAAGAGCCGCGTAATGGCGGGAACTGTGATCGGCGTGATTAAGTACCGCCGAGTCGGAGTTACTCTACACGCAAACCGTTCGTCTCTCGGGGCACCGAGGCGCTTTGACCGGAAGTGACGCTCAGCTCTCGTGACAAATACCGGAAGACGATACTCACTCTGTTGGTAGAATGACGAAGCCGATTATAATGCAGCTGGAAAAGCCCGACATTTTGCGGGAAATTTGAACTCTTGTTAATTATTGATTCCCCTGTTTATTTTTTTTCAATGGTTTCGGAAAATCACTGTTTTGCGTTTTTTTTTCATCATTCGATAAATATGTAGAAAACTCTTGCAGCTCGATGTTGCTCGCGGCAAATTTGAATTCTCGTAAATTGTTAATAATTCACTCCTGTCGAAGATACGCTGTTTTGTGTTCCATTCGGGACTCTAAAAATTACTCGGTCTTCGGAATCCTTTCAATTGTATGAATAATAATACGGTCTCATCGATTGAAGGTATAATTTTTTTTCTTTTAGCCAGATTGCGGAGTATCGTAATTTAACTCGTTGCTTAACGCATCGTTATTCGGGGATCTTACACAATTCAATTATTACACATTGCCGATTATGTATCAATGTCAATAACAACGTTATAATTGCGTTTCATTTCATTTGCCTGTTGAACATTTTTCTTTTTTTTTTTTTTCTCTTAATCATGAAATATTATTTACACGAGAGCGCAGAATCTTTGGAATAGAGCAGATTCGCAATAATGATCGTCGAAAAAAAAAATGTGAATGGAGCAACGACACACGTGTATAATAGGTATAATGTGAGTCTTGGAAATCTCCAAGAGAGTGTCTATATCTTACAATCTCAAATGCTCCTTTCTATTTAAAAAAAAAGAAATAATGGATACAATCGTGTTACAGAAGTTCGCAGCCTTCTAAAGTACTTCGTCCATACGTTCGCAAAGTCGCATTTTTTTTTTTTGTTTCATTTATTATTAAATATATTTTATACATGTATAATCTCCAATTGTTTTACGCTGCTGGCTTTGAATGACTGCAACACGAAGGTATTACATGCGTTGAAGAATCACTAAAAGTATTCTTTCTCATTCGAAAATTTCCATCAGCCTCAGATTGTAGTAAATGTATAGTTTTCTTTTTTTTTTCTTTTTTCAATTAATGTAGAATTAAATAGCTATGCAAGTCGTTGAATGCGTAAGTATCGCGACTTGTGCCGACCAAAAGGCCGATCGTAAACGTTCACGGTACGCTTTCGATACTTCATATCATTTAGCATAGTCTCAAGATGCACAGACGAAGGAATTGCCACTGTTTCGCGCACTCGTATCGACACGGGCGAAGCCGGACAATTCCGCGATCGTTATGGATCACGAGTTGGAATGTTGCGATGGCGTTAGACCGCCGCTGTGTTCCGGACTGTGCTTTTGCTTTTTTCTCTTCTTCTCTTTCTTTCTTTTTTTTCTCGCCTCTTTTTCCTCGTCGTGACGCTTCTGTTTCTTGTGCTTCTTCTCGTGGGTGTCGGGTCCGCCTATGTCCGTCGCCGCGATTTCCTGTCCCAATGACGCTTCGCCAGGCTTGTGCTTGTGCTTCTTGTGTTTGTTTTTGTGTTTTCTCTGCGGCGCTTGATTAACGTAACGATACTGTTCTGGCAACTGCGACAAGACAATAATACAGAAATTAAGGCATCATATAAAACGAGAGAACTATTATTTCTGTTGTTTCTATTCTTATTTCTACTGATTCAATTCTACGGAATGTAATAATGATCACTAAAGTAATTCAAATAAACAATTTTTCGCATAACATTCTTAATCACCAAATTGCAATATTTGTCTGTGAAAAACAAAAATGCATTTTTCTTTTACCCCACGGATTATAATTGTAGAATGAATTTTCATTGCAACAATTTGATAATTCGGTAAATACACAACGGTGGATACAATTCAATAATATTTATACTCACAGGACCGGGATGCAATCGGAATCCAGCCAATTGAACACTAGTTAACGGAACGAGTTCCTTGCCTCCTATAGGTGGTTTCTCGATAACCGATCTCAAGGAGCTAAAAAAAAAAAGTCGCAGCGAGCGATCGTAACGAAAAATATTTAACGAACGTCAAATGAATTATGCGACAAGGGAAAAGATGCAACAGAGAAAAAAATCGACGTACCTGTTATCCTGATGGCCCGGGGTATCGATGATTCCGGGAAGATTTGGCAAAAACGAAGATAATTGCTCTTTCAATTTTTTCCCGCTGAACTTACTGTAGGAATGCTCAAGGCCATAATAGGCCATCAAATTTGTAGCCCCCGTTAATTCACTTTCCCCTGCAAGGAAACGAAATCCTGAATTTCAATTTTTTTTTTTTTTGGCAAACGAGACGCAAGAGCGATCGGGGATCGATGGATTGACGAGGTATTGACAGGTTAGTGTTCGTAACGATGTTTGTAATCAATTTATGAATTGTGAAATAAGGGTTAATGGGGACTTACCAGGGGGCTCCTTCATCAAGTAGAAGGGCCCACTGTGGACGATGGAGGGGTTTTTGCCGAGGGAAATCGTCGTTTTGAGAGTCCCGGTCGAGTCCTGGCGTGAAACTACAGGGGAACGGGCTCCCCTCGGTGATGACTTGGGTGAGTATTGTTCCACTTTACTACGAAACTGATCGCCCATCATCATCCTCCAGGCTTTACCTCATCGCACCCTTCGGCACCACCACGAATCGCGACTCTTCGACCCCTTGTACACTTTATTAATAATAAAAGCTAAACTACTTGCTACGGGGTATGTTAACCGTGCGAAGCGAACGAACGAAATAGCTGAGTTACGAGAACGAAACGGTCTGTTGCTGTCGCAGCGGTCTACTGATGTTCCCGTGCGCACAGCTAATATATGTGATGCCTCTCTCTCGCCCTCCCAGTCGGCGTCGTTCGTCGCGGAGAATTCCTTTCCACCGACTGTCGGTATTAGCGCAAATAAAAATTAAAGAAGTGATAGGAAAAAAAAAAAAAAAAATCCCCGTTTTCCATACATTGTAAAAATGATAAATCAATTGTTTTATATCGAATAAGTAATTAATGAAAACGTCGATTTTTCTTCAATTATTATTTATTTTTTTCATAATATAATTAAGTATAATTACATTATAATAATTAATTATATTATTTTCGAGTCCGTGTAGTCTTAAATGATTTTTAAATCACCTTAAGAGCGATAATTGAAGCTGTAACGTTATTTTTTCCAAGAGTGAAATGTATTTTCAAAAAAATAGAAAGATGAAGAAAATTGCATTTTTTATTATCGATTTTTGGGGTCTGATAGAGGAGCGGGTATTTCGTATCGCCTTAAGGCGCAGTCATTATGAAAATCGCGTCATCTCATGTCCATTATCCAAACTGCATTTAAATCTCGATGTAACAGTGACATCGGGAGGGTTGAGATTTTTTGACGTTTCAATTATATTCTTATCGGTAATATTCAATATTAAAATGCGTATCGTACGCGTAGAACGATAACGGTGTGTAAAACAATATTCTTCGATAATGGGTTTGATGCTTTCATCGGTGAGTAATTATTCCATCCCACCGAGTCTCGTTACCGTACGCGAAGAGCCGAAAGAGTGTTTGCAATGCACCGGCAAAGGAAGCAGCGATCCCGGTAATCCCGGAAGCTTTCAAGACATTCATAAGAAGGTTAAGGAACTTTATCCCCAAAATTTCGAGGGTGCAAAGCTGACTATCAACAGGATATTGAGTAATCACTTTCGCGTTGCGCACACAATGACTCTCAGCTCGGTAACACCGACGGGATACACTTTTGGAGCGTTTTACGAGGGAACGACGATGATCGGAAAACGCGAACGATATCCATCGCTGAGTTGTACGGTAATGCCGAGCGGCAATCAGTGGGTTAAATTTATGCATACAATCGGATGCCGGTACCGACTAACGCTCGAGGCGCAAATAGCCGATAACAAGTACAAAGCATGCAACTCGACGCTCGATTATCGTTCGGACAATTGCACGCTTTCCGTGGGACTGAATAATTGGAGTTTACTCGACGTTAGCGGCACACTGGTTCTTCATTTTCTTCAAGCCGTTTCCTCGGGACTCGCTCTCGGTGTCGAAGTCGCGTGTATGCGGGACGCGAACGCGATAACACCGAGAACGACGCTGTGCGGTGCCGCGAGGTACAGCACCGGGCCGTTAACGATTTCCACGACTCTCGGGGAAATCGGTCTTCACGTATGCTGCCATCGGAGAGCGAGTGAACAATTGCAGATCGGCACGGAAATCGAAATCAATCGTCGAACACACGAGTCTCAAGGAACTCTCGTTTATCAGCTGAACGTACCGGAGGCAAATTTCATCTTCCGAGGAATGATCGATTCGGAGTGCACGGTATCCGGTGTAATCGACAAAAAGCTCTCCACCGTCTGCTCATCGTCGTTGCTGATAAGCGGCGCTTTGAATCACAAAAAAGGACACTTTCGCGTCGGTGTCGGTCTCAATATCGGATGATATACACGGAATCTTTCCAACTTTTATTCGTCATTTTTTTTTAACTCGGACGGTGATAGACAAACGAAAAAATCTTTCATATACATGTATATATAAATAACTATTGGAAATAATAACGATCGTGCAAATCCATTTCTCTCGTTTACGTCACAACAAATCTCGTTTCAGTTGACATTGAAACTCCACGATTAAAGCTCAATTGTGTTTTAATAAATGTGGAAAAAAAGATAAAAAAAATAGCGATACCACTCATTCGTCGTCGTTTGCTATCCTCTCGTCGAGATCGTCGTCTTTTTTACTCGATTGATGAAACGACTTTAGCTCATCGAAGTTTAACGCCGTATCCTCACCCATCAAACCGTTTTTGTCAACGTATTCGAGAATGTCGCAGATCAACGGCGACTCAACGCCCAGAATGTATTCACAGGTCTTCGGTTCTAATAAAAATAGCGAAACGCTCGATGGGCTCGTCGTCGGGTTCTCAACGCACTTTAATCGAACCTGAAAAATAAACATATCACTATCAATAGCACGTCTACTGTTCTAAATGTATATTATTTTTTATACAAAAAAAATTCTTTTAAAATAACAAGAAGAAAACCGAAGAGGATAAGTACCTCTGTTTGTCTTAATTTTCCGGTTTTATCACAGACGCTACCATCGCTATAGAAATGCGACAGTTGTTTTCTCTCCGCGAGAGGCTTTGGTCGTTTATGCGGATGAGCTTCGATCCACTCGATATGTTTGGCTCTGTCGAATTTTCCTAAATCGACTATAGTCTTGGTGCCGTCTCGTTCGATGTGATATTGAACGACCGAGCGACCGTAACAAAATTCATATTTCCACCAGCCGTTTCCCTGTGCGTTCGATAAAATGAGATCATTAATTTGACGATTCTTATCCCAACTACAGCTGTGCAAACAAAATAAATTCGGCACTTACTCCGTTCAGACAATTTTTTCCACTGAGGAAACTCTGAACGGGACTGAGTTCCGATTGGCCGAGACCACTATCCAGCAACGAACTTCCGGATTCGTCGATATTGTGTTTATCCAGAACATCGACCGGATGAATCTCGACTCGCACGCGTGCTTCGCCATCCTGAAAAGTGTACGGATTATCAATCGTACGAAAAAAAACCCATTAGCGACGATACGAAACTGAGGCGGGGGCATGAGAAAAAAAAATAAATAAAAAAATGATATATACAAGCCGACGAGTTATTCGCGTTATTCGAAAAAAAATTCTCTAACCTGTCCCTCCTTATCTACATGGAAGATTGCATGAACTTTCTGTGCCTTCTCGTCCTGTTTCAAAAAATAATTAGTAACAAAAACGCTGAAATACTAAAAAAAAAAAGGCTTTTTTGCATCGATGAAGATGAAAAAAAATAAAAAATAATGCAAGAATAATCGAATTCTTCGGAATATGGAAAAGAAAAAAAAAAACATTGTTAAGACGGTTCTTGCGGTATAGTTAAGTCAATCGAGTAATAACGTTTCAAATATTGTTTCCGTTATGAACGATAAACTCGTGCGTACTGCAGTCGATCCGAATTAAAGATGCGTAAAACAAAAGTACAATATAACATTAAATTTACCGAAAAAAAATAAAAAAAAAAATACGGATTTCGCACGATTTTCTCGTGCGAAACGTCTGCAAATGTTCTTAAAATCTTATTACTACTGAATTGACTCGGCTTTAGCTCAAGAAATACTATAAATATGTGAAATTGAGGTTTTGAGTAATAAGCGGCAAAGGAGAAGACAGTATATAGCCAATACCCTCACTTGTTGATGTCTGAATTTAAGACTATCAGCTTCAAGGGCGAGTAGAGATCGCGGCGTTTTTGGCGCCTTATCCAGTGGCAAACAGTTGATTTCGTTTTCTCCCATTCCGCGAGCTCTATAATCCGGATGTCCGCAGATCAACGGCGACAATACGATCGCCTCGTACTGACAAGTAGAAGTTTCTTCCAATGACAAAATTTCGTGTTTTCCGTGTTCATAGCATATGTAGAGAAGATTTATAGTTCTCGGTTTGTTGTTTAAGTCGCAAAGCGTACCCTCCGTCATTTGGACCTCGACATACGGCATCTGAATGCCATCGACTTTTTTGACCGGCGGACCGGATTGAAAATTTTGTTCTTTGAACCATTTGTCCGCTCGTCCCGTTTTATGCTTATCTTTGTCAAACGTTCCGAGATAATACTCTTGAATCTTAACCTTCTTTCCTTCGCGCTCTTCGTGATACTGACGAACGTAACGTCCGTGACACACTTCGTAGGTCCAATAAGTTTCCAACTGATAAACGAGACAAAAAAAATCGATTTTCGAATTATTACATTGTATTTGTTTTCCATTTTATTTGGTATCCTCCCGAAAAAAACAAATATGGACAGAAAAAAAATCGAAAAAAAGTGTATCATTGAAAAACTTTGTATAGTTACCCTGAAGGAACAGGTGTTTTGATTGAAGAGTGGCTGCAGAAATTCCATGGGATCGACACCCTTAAACTTCTCCGTGTACTCGTTTTTCGGCGGCGCGGTGTCCGGTATGAGACATTGGTACTTTTCGTTGTTTGCTGTCGTAATGATGTAAGGTTCGGCGTTTGTCTGGGAGTCCTGAAATAAAATCACAGTTCGTCACGACATTCGCGAAACAATGCCAATTATCGATTAATCACTCGTGTGTATTTCACCGCCGTTAGATCGGCGAACGTACAAAGAGATCGGGAGTGCTCTTGCCGGGCCAATTTATTTTGAAAACTATCTCATTGTCGTCCAATCCTGCGAGATCGCTGCCTCGCGCGAGTAGAAGAATCTCCAACACTATAGACCACGATATAAACTTGAATTTCGACATTCTCACTGAACGATCGTTCGTCATTTCACATGTCGAATGGAAAAAGAAATCTATTCTCTCGTTGCCGCGTTGTCTACCGAGGACTCTGGAGATTTTTGACGTGTATCAACGACACTGCGAGGGAACGGGTGCACATACTTGAATGCCGAATGGTCGGGAAACAACAACGACACCGACACGTAACGCGATTTCAATGGGTGCGAAAACTCATGCGTGTTTTCTACTCGCGAGATATATTGCCCACCATTCTCTCCAACCACTTACGAGCCGTTGTCGCGTTTTTTTTTATCTTTTCGTTGGGATTTCGTTGGTAATTTACCGATGAAACGGTCGCGCGCGCTCGGGGTCGAGAGGAGAGCGCTCTCGTCGACAGTTCGCCCAAGTGAACTCAAGCGGGCTTGTCGCTTGATGCGCGATTAATTGTATTTATTGTGTGTTGAAAAAGTTTTCTGGCGCCAATATCATCAATTCGCTCATATCAAGGTGCATTAAAGTGCACTAACTAACGCCAGTATGCCGGCGTTTTTAAAGCATATCGAGGTCGAGAATTTCAAGTCCTACAAAGGAAAACTTGTCATCGGTCCACTCAAATCATTCACGGCTGTGGTTGGTCCAAATGGATCAGGTAGGTTATGAAACTTTTACCGTTGCTTCGATTACTCCGATATTACTTTGCTCCATTACTCCGATTTTCCCTCCTCGTTTTTGCTCCGAATGATTTTTATTTTGTTCGTAAACAAAAATAATAATAAGTATAATAATTCAATCGCAGGCAAGTCCAACTTCATGGACGCCATCAGCTTCGTTATGGGTGAGAAGACGAGTAGTCTGCGTGTCAAACGTTTCAGCGAACTCATCCATGGCGCTTCGATTGGAAAACCTGTCGCCCGCAAGTATGTTTTTTTTGCAAATTCCGACTTACTAAAATTCAGTAAAATATACGCAAAATCTTACGAGATAACATTCAATTTCAGCGCTTCGGTAACAGCAGTTTTCGAATTGGAGGATGGCAGCGAGAAAAGTTTCATGAGAACGGTTCAAGGCTCTTCCTCCGAACATCGTATAAACGGCAATGTACATCGAAAAAAAAAAAAAAAAATTACATTTTTTCGAAAAAATTTTTGATTTAATTTTTTTTTGTTTTTTTTTTATTAGTTTGTCACTAGCCAAGCATACCTGACAGAATTGGAGCATCTCGGAATCAATGTCAAAGCCAAGAATTTTCTTGTTTTCCAAGGTGCCGTCGAATCGATAGCGATGAAGAATCCAAAAGAAAGAACGGCTCTGTTTGAAGAGATCAGTAATTCGGGCGCGTTGAAGGCCGAGTACGAGAGGTATATATTACGTTTGATACGCGAGATACGAGCGTTTGCACTTTTTTTTTTTTTTCGGAGTTTCTTTGCAACGATCGAACAAAACAATTTCCGTTGCAGGCTGAGAACGGAAATGTTGAGAGCCGAAGAGGAGACGCAATTTTCGTATCAGAAGAAGAAGGGAATCGCGGCGGAGAGAAAGGAAGCTAAACTCGAGAAAGAAGAGGCCGAAAAGTATCAGAGACTCAAGGAAGAATACGTAAGGGGCTCTTTGCGAGTATCGTGGGTATCTTAAGGGGGGTTCGGCGATTTTAGGAAAAAATGCGTGTTTTATTTTTTTTAATATGTAAAAAAATGAAACTTCGTCTGCGTATTGTTATATTCAAACTTAGAGATTTTTTGACGAACAATCGATCGCATGGGATTTTCTATAAGATTTCTTTAATCGATAAGAAAAAATAAAACACTTATTTAACGTCGTAGAAAATTGTACGAATTTAACGAATTGGTAATGACAAAAAAATGCGCAGGTGGAAAAACAAGTCGAGATGCAGCTCTTCCGTTTGTTCCACAACGAGAAGGAGATCGAAAATTTGGAAAACGCGCAGAAGAAGAAGCAACACGACTTGGAGAAGGTCGAGAGGAAGAAAGAAAAGGCCGAGGAAATGTTGAAGGACAGAAAAAAAGAGGCCGGAAAGTTGGGACGCGATTTAGCGAAAATCGAACAGGATATACGAGAGGTGGAAGTTGAGATAACGAAGAAGCGGCCGACGTTCATCAAGGCGAAGGAGCGCGTGGCGCATATGCAAAAGAAAGTTGAATCGGCGCGAAAGTCGTTGGCACAGGCGCGGATCGCCGACGAGGCACACAAGAAAGATATCAATGAACTTCAAGAGGAGTTGCGGCAAGTCGAGGAGGCGAAAGCTACGTACGAGGCGAGTATCGCCGGACAATCGCAGATGCAGGGTCGCGACGTGCAACTCGAAGACGAACAGGTAAATTACCCCACCGATAAAATACGTTTACGCATTTGCATCCACTGAGCTTTCATTTTTTCGTCGATTTTCAGGTTCGCGAATACAATCGGTTGAAAGAAGAAGCGGGCAAACAGTCAGCGAGATATCTTCAGCTTCTCGATTCCATAAATCGCGAACAAAAATCAGACCAGGATAGACTCGACAACGAGGGCCGAAAGAAAACGGACATCGAGAACAAACACAAGCAAAAGGGCCATATGAGGGACGAGGCGCTTAAACGCGTTGAGAAATTGGAAGAACATATACGCACGTCGGAAGCGGCTCTGGAGGATCAGAAGAAGCTGCGAAGCGATCTTCAATCCGACGTTGGAACATCCAAGGATAAGATACAAAATTTGCAACGAGAATTGGAAAATATTTCCGAACAGTTGGGCGACGCGAAGGTTGACAAACACGAGGTATCGAGAACGAAGAAGAAGACCGAAATTGTCGAGAATTTCAAGCGATTATTTCCCGGAGTGGTATGTTTAAAAATAATATTCAACGTGATGCTTTCAATTTTTTCAATTTATAGAGAGAAAAAGCAAAAAAAAAAAAAATTTAATTGTATTTCAGTACGACAGGATGTACAACATGTGCGAACCAATTCACAAGCGTTACAACGTTGCGATAACGAAAGTATTGGGAAAATATATGGAAGCGATCGTTGTCGACACGGAGAAGACGGCGAGGCAATGCATTCAATACTTGAAGGAGCAATATCTTGAGCCCGAAACATTTTTGCCGCTTGATTACATCCAAGCGAAACCGCTGAAAGAGCGTCTCAGGAATATTCAAGAACCCAGAAACGTTAAATTGCTGTACGACGTATTACACTTTTCGCCGAAAGACATCGATCGGGCGGTTCTCTTCGCAACGAACAATGCGCTCGTGTGCGAGACGCCGGAAGACGCTAATAAGGTCGCTTACGAAATGGACAAAAAGGCGCGATACGATGTGCGTTAAGTAGCCAAAGATAATTACCGATTTTATGGTTACGAAGTTTAACGATTTGTCGATAATGATATTTTCCTTTCGTAGTGTGTCGCACTGGACGGAACGTTCTATCAGAAAGCCGGTATCATTTCCGGTGGTAGTTTGGATTTAGCGAAGAAGGCAAAGCGATGGGACGAGAAACAAATGTCGCAACTGAAATCCCAAAAGGTCAGCGGGAAAAAAATATACACAGCTTCCTTCGAGTCGCTTTTTTTAACAGAAGAACTCATTGTGTTTTTTTGCAGGAAAAATTGACGGAGGAACTGAGAGAATCTTTGAAAAAATCTCGTAAAGAATCCGAACTAAATACGATCGAGTCACAGATACGAGGACTCGAGACTCGATTAAAGTACAATAAGAGCGATTTGGTCGCAACGGTAATTATGAATTTCATTTTATTTCTCATCTGTTGCATTGATACCGATGATTCAGGGTCATGATTTTTGAGGGTAAATCATTTTTTTTTTTTTTTTTTTCAGAAAAAACAAATCTCTGAACTCGAAACCGAACTGAAGGGTTTGCAGAGCGAACTCGATAAATTTGGGGTAAGTATCGACTTGATAATAAGGATAATACAATAACGATTGATTTTTCAAATTAGAAATATGAATAAGTGGACTTTTTTTGTTGAACTTTTTATTTCTCGCGGATTTTGTTTCTGGTCAATTTTTCTCAGTTCCGTTATTCGAGGGTTTCCGCTGTACAGAATATTCCCGCTGCTTCGACACAACGTAATGAGATTAACGTTTCTACTATTTACAGCCGACAATCGCAGCCATTGAAAAAACAATGGCGGACAGGGATCAGGAGATTCAGAACAGCAAAGAAAAAATGAACAACGTAGAAGACGACGTGTTCGCGAGTTTCTGCGAGCAAATCGGAGTTTCGAACATTCGCCAATACGAGGAACGCGAATTACGGTCGGTGAAGATTCATTCAACAAGCATTTCTTTATCTTAACAAAACGGCTATACAATTTCGTTTCAAATTTCTCATTCATAGATCGCAACAGGAAAGAGCGAAAAAACGTATGGAGTTCGAGAATCAGTGTAATCGTATTTACAATCAATTGGACTTTGAGAAACAGCGCGACACCGAAAGTACGTTTATAGATATGTAGACTCGCAATGGGAGTCGGAAATTATTTCTAAATTATGGATAAAAATCATTAATGTCACTGTAACTTTTTTTGCATAAACACAGGCAATGTTTTGCGATGGGAGAGGGCGGTGCAGGATGCAGAGGACAAACTGGAATCAGCGAGACAAACCGAGTTGAATCAGAAGACTGAAATCGACAATGACGAGGCGCAGATGGAGCAATTCAAGTCTACGAGAAGTTCCAAAAAAATGGAAGTCGATCAGAAGGACGAGGAGATTGGGAAGTGCCGACGAGAGGTCGGAGCGATAGCGAAGGACATTCAGGCCGCTCAGAAACAGCTGAACACGATTGAGACGAAAATTGAACAACGAAAAGCCGATCGCCATGCTATTCTTATGCAATGCAAGGTGCATTATCCACTCAACTCTTTTCTCCATTTCTCATCGTCTTTTTCAACGATTGTTATTTATTTAAAAAATTCATTTAGATGGAAGACATTGCGATTCCTATGCTCCACGGAAATATGGAAGATATTGCCGGCGACACGAATAACGATACGAACAACGAGTCCGGTATAAACACTCAGCAACAGTACGAACGCGAGAGTCGAATAACGATAGATTATGCGCTTCTACCCGATCATCTTAAGGACGTCGAGGAAGACGATCTAAAAAAAAGTACCGACAAGCTTAACAAAGCGATTAATGATCTTCAGAACACAATTCAACGTATACAAGCACCCAATATGAAGGTATGTTATGCCAACAAAAAAACGTATACAGCGTTATCTTTGCAAAAAAATTGAATTTTGTTCGATCGTAATACATTTTTTTTTGTAATTTCTATTCAAATTAGCAATGATCTACTGTTGCCAGTTTTTTAATATTGTTTTTTCCAATCAAATAAAAATTTAACAGAGCGATATGCATATTTTCAGAAATATCGTATCAAAATTTGAAAATTATTAACTTTTTGAGATTTACGAGACATTCAGGAGGTTTATTGCTTTCGTTTATCTCTCGCAATGTTCTATTAAGATTGCCTTTAATATTAATTTTGACTTCACAACAGGCGATTCAGAAATTATACTTGGCGAAGGAGAAGTTGCAAGAAACCAACGAGGAGTTCGAACAGTCGAGGAAGAAGGCAAAGAAAGCTAAAACGCAATTCGAAAAAGTGAAGAAGGAACGGCACGACAAGTTTATGGCGTGTTTCGAACACGTGGCCAACGAAATTGACCCGATTTACAAGGTAATCGTCGAATTCGATGGAATTCAATGTTTTCCAATATCGGAAAAGCGTCGGAGCAGTGATTTTAACGATGTAATTTTTTGCGCACAGAGTTTAGCGAAGAATCAATCGGCTCAGGCGTTCCTTGGACCGGAGAATCCCGAGGAGCCTTATCTCGATGGAATAAACTATAACTGTGTTGCGCCCGGAAAGCGTTTTCAGCCGATGTCCAATCTTTCCGGTGGGGAAAAGACTGTTGCCGCGTTGGCGCTTTTGTTTGCGATTCATAGGTAAATATTGACAAATATCAATTGTCTTCGGTTCGGAATTTCAGTCACAGCGCATCCGATAAACTGTATTATTAATTAATCCTTTCGTTTTTAATTAACAGCTTCCAGCCAGCGCCGTTTTTCGTTCTCGACGAGATCGACGCGGCTTTGGACAACACGAATATCAGCAAAGTCGCGAGTTATATTCGCGACAAGACGAGTTCCCTGCAGACGATTGTTATTTCTTTGAAAGAAGAATTTTACTCTCACGCTGATGCGCTCATCGGCATTTGCCCCGACGTACGTATAGCTATCAATTAAAATTTTTCAATTGCTATACC
Organism: Buathra laborator; assembly: GCA_934046635.1. Lineage (NCBI taxonomy): Eukaryota > Metazoa > Arthropoda > Insecta > Hymenoptera > Ichneumonidae > Buathra > Buathra laborator. The sequence continues at coordinate 11,999,804 of OW203897.1, forward strand.
GTTCGATGATCTCAACATAATCGCTCGACACTTTGCAGGTTGGCGGTTGTCTAGAAAGCAAAGTATTGACTCTCGACTTGACGACGCATCCCACACACGTCTAACATCGCGAAGACGCGAAGGATTCAATTATTGTATTACTTTATTCCCCAATTATATTTCTCCACCGAGTTAATAAACTTGCGATCTTTTTTTTTTTATTTTTTTTTTTTTTTTCATTCAAATACCACTGATAAACTCGCGTGATTATTTATCCCGCACGCGATGCGCGCGGCGTGCACATTGCGAGTTCACGAAGCGCGCTAAGAGTCGCGGAAAAAAAAAAAAAACGAATTGAAAGCTCCAGTTTTTAGCGGTATAAACGTCGTTTCAGATCTGCGCACTTCATCAGTCAACATCTGATCCGGTAATTATGTTTGAAACGATGAAACACTGTGACACAAATGATGCATCAGTTCAAAGAAAAGCGAAACGCGTAAATGGGAACACAGCGAGAACGCCTCAAGTGTCCTAAAAAAATTAATTTGTATCTATCGACAATTATCGAATGACGAATATTTTTATTCGCTAAGTTGATAATTTAAGTTAAAAAAAAAAAATGATTGTAAGAAAAATCGGAGTGACGGCGATAATTGGTAAATCGTTTAGCATCGTTGAGAGGATCTCGCGGTGGGAATCAAATGCTTTGCATAAAAAACGCGTAAATGGGAACACAGCGAGAACGCCTCGAGTGTCCTAAAAAAATGAATTTGTATCTATCGACAATTATCGAATGACCAATATTTTTATTCGCTAAGTTGATAATTTAAGTTAAAAAAAAAAAAAAAAAAAATTGTAAGAAAAATCGGAGCGACGCCGATAATTGGTAAATCGTTTGGCATCGTTGATCGCTGAAAAAATTAATTTGTATCTATCGATAATTATCGAATAACCAATATTTTTATTCGCTAAGTTGATAATTTAAGTTTAAAAAAAAAAAAAAAAAAAAAATTGTAAGAAAAATCGGAGTGACGTCGATAATCGGTAAATCGTTTAGCATCGTTGAGAGGATCTCGCGATGGGAATCAAATCGGTGGCTTTGCATAAAAAAACATTATAGAGAAGAGAAACAGAGTAGCGCAACTGTGATTTATGCACCGCGCTGTGTTTGTAGAGGCGAATGGTGTGAGGTCCGCAGGTCAATATACGGTCTATTACGGTTAACGCATCTTAAGTAAGCCGAGCGGTGCAGAATGCGGCCAAAATAATGATTTGCCTCTAATAAACTTATTGAGTAGTTGGAAATGGCACGTCTATGAGGACGAGGCGTCGGTCGCCGGCACCGAGGCGACGAGCAATACAAAGATGACGAGACGATTATGCGTTTCGTTAAGTGGAGCAGCAACCCGATACGTTTTATTCCGAAGAAGCAATGTAAGCTTCCGCAACATCACATTTGTGTCTCTGATATCTTCGCAAAAATCGTGGCAACAATTTTGCGTACCATAGCGTGTCGAGTTTAGGAAAAAAAAAAAAAAAGAAAAAAAGAAAAATGAGGCGATTACATTTAAAAAGCGGCGAGAAGACGAAGTAGGAGAGTCGAAGAAGTGCAAAGACAACGAGGAAACGCGAGTATTGCAAAAGGGGTCGAATTGATAGTCGAGAGAGGGAAAGGAGATAGAAAGAGACGGGGGGTTTCTCGTAAAGAAGAATACCGCGCGCACGAGGAGGACGGGTTGCCTGCGGAGCAATACGTTTATGCGACGAGGATGATGACCTCCCCTGCAAGTTGGTGCATCTGCTAAATAGAAGATACGATGCATGTGACAACTCTAGTTGCCCTCAGCCTCAGTGAGAGGCGAGTCGGCTCCTAGGAAGTGAGCGACCGCCCGAAAACGTAATTTTTGTTTTTTTTTTTCTAAGTCGAGGGGTTTCTTCGATTTACGGGAATCCCCGCTGATTTCAAATGTCGTGCGATCGGAGTTCGATTTTTTTTACGGGGCTCTTCGTAGCCCTGTTGTTAATCGGTAGAATCGCCGATTCCGCAAAAACTCGAAAGCACAAACCGCGATCTGCTCGGGATGAACAATCGTCGAGGAACGATTACAACGAGTTCGATTATTACGAAGGCTACGATGACTACGAGGACAATCAAAACGGTAAGAGTCGTGATTAGGAGTTTTAATAAATACGAAGAGAAAAAAATCGATTGAAACTTATAAATCGTTGATATCGATGCGAAGTGTACGCGAAGACTCGTTCAATGAACCGGTAATTAGAACCGGAAGAATAAAATGATCTCGTCGCATCAACGATTAATTAATTATTGCAATTGACCTGCGCGCACTGTAATTATCGCGTATTCGATTGAGCAATGTAACAGATCTCAATAATTCGCAATGAGAACGCGCGTTTCCGTTCTTCAAAGAGTTCGCAATGATTACATCCGATTAATCGCGACTTCTTATTTATTTGTGTATTTTTTTTAGAGACAACTACGGAGGACGCAGCAGAACGCAACGATCGCGGGAATAGAAATCGATCGGGTGCGCAATTAATTAAAAAAACACAAATGGTTATCGACGCGTGTCTCGTAAAGAATGTTTTTTATTTTTTATTTCGATACATTTTGTTATAGAATATCCAACGACTGTACCGGAATACAATCCTTCGCCGGCAACGGTCCGGATTTCGACCGATCCACCGAATCAAGAATCCACCCGTTATCCCGACAATGGTAGGACTCCAAAACGGCGAAATCACTATATAGACTCCGAAAGTGATTCGATTTTTTTTACAGACCGATCGGACGATTCCTGCGAGTTCGAGGAAGTAATACGCAAACACGGAGAGATATGGACACCAAACGAGTGCACCACGTGTCGTTGCTTACGCGGAAAAGTCGATTGCTCCGAAAATCCATCGTGTCGCACAGGTTTGGCGAATAGATCGAAGCCATTTTTTTAAAAGATTTAATTAAGTGGAATTCCGGAAAATTACGTTTTTATTTTTTTTATATGCAAAAACAAAATTGGGTCATTAATTCTATGCAATTGTTTGGTATTTCTACTATGTATATGAATTTCCGGATCCAAATATAAAAAATTGTTGAAGGATTTTCATTTTTTTTCAGTGCCAATAAAAAAAAAATAAAAAAATTCTGTAATTTTTTATTTTTTTGTAATTTTTAGGATTAGCGATCCGATTTTTTTGTACGGATAAAAATGATAAAAATCGTTGTTTTTTCTGAATCCGCGTGAACTTTCCCTCAAGTACAACCGAAGATAAAAAAAGATATTTCAGATAATCGTTGCGCCAACGTCGTTTGCCCGTCTCTCGAATGCCAACCGCAGTACGTTCCTCCGGGTCAGTGTTGCCCGGTTTGTCAAATAGAAAACGACGATCATGAACTTCCGGTAAGTAAATTGTCCACACGATATTAAAGCTGTTGTAACACCGAAATATATGTACGATGAAGTCGTATACTTCGAGAAGTGAGTAAAAAGTTTTTTTTTATTATATTTTAGAGACCAACTGAGATAATTCCGGGAGAGAGCAATCAAGTTAATTCTATTGCCATCACGGGACCGCGTGTGAGTAAAAACGATTTTACATGAAGTAAAGAAGTTTCGTAATTTCTATTCAAAGCACTGGAATCGTTGCGAATAAATCGATCATTTTTGATTGTTGAAAAAATAGGGAGAAACCGGAAGACCCGGCGACAGTGGCCGTCCAGGAGATTCTGGATTTCCGGGGTTGCAAGGGACTCCGGGAGTACCGGGATTACCCGGCCCACCGGGTCCCGTTCCCGACGTAAGTTTCTCGCAAATATGTACGCAATTTTTTTTTTTTTTTTTTTTTATTCTTCAATGACATTAATTTATTGATTTTTTAAATTTATTTTAGGTATCACTATACTATCAACAATTAGCGTTGTCTCAGGCGAGCGGAGATAAAGGGCCCACGGGAGCTGCAGCTCCTTTGTACGGCGGACCGGAAGCTTACGGGTACTTACAAGCGCAGATAGGACCGGTCGGTCCGCGAGGTCCTCCAGGTACTTTTTTTTACATCAATAATTAATTTCGATAACTTTTTCACATTAGACCGCTGATTATCGCGTAAAATGCTTAGCAGGGAGTGAAGTAAACGACAGTTCGTCGGTTTGGAATTGTAAATGATACTTTTTTTTTTTGAACCCATATTAGCGAAAAACGCGACTAAAATAACAATATCAAAAAACTGTGTGAAAAAAAAAGTTTTTGGGAAAAAAAAAATAAAAAAATTTGAATCCGACGATACTGAAGTTTCAGCTTCGATAGAACGTTGAAATGCATTCTTGCGTTTGAATTTAGGACCACCCGGACCACCCGGACCTCAAGGATTCCAAGGTACGCGGGGTGATAGCGGCGAACCGGGAATGCCAGGTCCACCAGGAGCTCAGGGACCAAGAGGTTTACCCGGTTTAAATGGAAAAGACGTGAGTGATTAAGATTAAGAAATCCGTAACTTCGCGGTGAAAAAGGTTGTCAATGGATTTGTAGATCTCTATCGTAATTATTAACATTAAAGAAAAGAAAAATCAGAAAAAGAAGAAAGCTTTGTGAATTATAAGGAGCAGAAATTTGCCAATCCTTAAAAAGTATTCCATCGAAAAACAATAAAAATCCTGTAAAAAAAGATCGAAAATTTTGAAATTCTCGAAAAATCACATTCCTATTACGATTATAGCTATAGCAATAAAAAATATGATAATAATTGATAATCCGATCAACAGGGAGAACCGGGAGACGATGGAGAGGCGGGTTCTCCAGGATCTCCGGGTCCCGCAGGACCACGAGGATTGTCAGGAATGCCGGGTCTCCCGGGTATGAAAGGACATCGCGGATATCCTGGTCTCGACGGAGCAAAGGGTGAACAAGGCGTTGTGGGTGAAAAAGGATCGGCAGGAGGACCGGGACCTATGGGATTACTTGGCCAACCGGTAAATCTATAATTTTTTTATTAATTATTCGTAAGCAGAACTAAAGACCGATATTTCCGTATCAATATATTGTCTCCAACGGCAAGTTTCATGCAAATTCGATACCCAACTAATCGTTATTCGCATTCACTGTCCGATCGCAGGGACCGGCAGGACCGCGAGGAGAAAGAGGTCGCGAGGGTCCACAAGGTTCGCCAGGATTGCGCGGAATCGATGGCGTCGCCGGATCGCCAGGACAACCGGTAAGTTGATTATTAATCACAAAATAAGTCAATACGATTTCAATTGAATTTTTTAATTAAAAAAAAATCGGTATTACAGGGTTCGGCGGGAAAACCGGGACCACCCGGATTCCCAGGAATTTCGGGAGCGAAAGGTGATCAGGGAGCTCAAGGGCCGAAGGGAAGTCACGGTCTCCAGGGTCCTCGAGGTATAAAGAACCGACAAAATTGCCGATTTCGAAAAAATCATAAATTCTTTCATAAAATATCTTATCATTACGCGAGAAAATATTAAACAGTAAAAAACAGAGCAGAAGGATAGCGATAACGATTTTTTTCTGCGATTTACCAGGTGAATCGGGAAGACCTGGTCAGCCAGGCGACTCGGGACCGCAAGGACCTCAGGGTAAAGATGGAGTTCCCGGGGAGAAAGGAAACCTCGGATCTCCGGGATTAATCGGAGTACCAGGATTTCCGGGAGCCCGAGGTCAGCCAGGAACGCCCGGAAGTCCTGGAAGTCAAGGACCAAAAGGCCAATCAGTAAGATATCGACGTGTCTTATTGATACTTCGCAAATGGCGTATCCAATGAAATGCGCAATAAATATCCATGAACGGCTGAGGTACTCAAAAAAGTGTATTTAATTATCGTTCAAAGGGTCTGCCGGGTGAAAGAGGATTTAAGGGAGAAACCGGAACAAAGGGAGATACTGGAGCGCCGGGTCCTCGAGGATTGCCCGGAGTTGCTGGTTCCGAGGGGAAAAGAGGAAAACGCGGAAATCGAGGGCCTTTGGGACCTACTGGTTCCCCCGGGGAAAGAGGACCAACTGGTCCCAGAGGACTGCCAGGCGCCGATGGGCCTTTTGGCCCCAAAGGTAATCATTTTAATTCAATGGAATAACCGAATTAACTTCGACTGATTTATTTAATGCTTAAAATTGATATTTATTAGGACAACCCGGAGATCGTGGACCTGTAGGTCCTATCGGGCCGAAAGGAGCCATTGGGGATCCCGGCAGACATGGACTACCGGGATTACAAGGCCTACGAGGCCTGACGGGACGTTCCGGACCTCCTGGAAAAACAGGCAATCCGGGAGAACGAGGAATTCATGGAGCGGATGGAAAACCCGGGGAACAAGGTCCTCCAGGGTTACAGGGACTTCCGGGACCCATTGGTTTGCCAGGAGATAAAGGATTTACTGTAAGATACTGCGTATACTTCAGAAAAGCGTTTATCCTTATAAAAATGGTGAAAGTCATAAATTTGATTTCATGGGTCGGTTTATTGATCTATAGTTTTTTATCTCAAATTCTAACGTCTTGTAATTTTTAGGCCGTTATAATTTGAGAATTTGTGAGAAAAGCGAAAAATTTCGGGTCGTAATTTTTTTAACTGTTTTACGAAAGGGTTACGAAGTTCAGATGATAGAGTAAAATATCACTTGAATTAATATTATTATTTTTCGTATGGTACTCAAGGGTGAAGCAGGAAAAGACGGAGAACCCGGAAATCCAGGTCCTCCGGGTCCACGCGGCGATTCCGGTAAAGAGGGATCCCCGGGACAGCAAGGACTTCCCGGCGCTCCGGGAGCTGACGGCGAGAGAGGTCAACAAGGATTGGCGGGACCACGCGGATTTCAGGTATAACAACCATTTATACAAATACAAATATAAGAAAATGATCCCTCATTAAAATAAAGGTTCCAAAAAAAAAGCGACTAAAAATGTTGATTTGCAAAAAGACGGAAATGCCCGTTACTAAAAATTTATAATAACTGTTTTCTTTTTCTCAGGGTCTCCCCGGAACGCCTGGCAATGCCGGTCCCCCGGGAAAAGATGGAGATATAGGAATTCCAGGATCTCAAGGACCTCCAGGAGCTGTTGGGAATCGCGGAGAACGTGGATTTCCAGGCGATCGCGGTCTTGTAGGACCTCCGGGAATCTCAGGACCGAGAGGCGAATCTGGAGCACAAGGATCCGACGGTCTCCCTGTAAGTTTCTAGTATTTTTATTTTTTCCATCTTCGACCAATTCGCCTGCATATAAATATTAACGCTGCTTCTCCAAGATAATAAAAAAAATTAACAAAAAAAATTAATTCTCATTATAATTTCTTATTTTCTTATTTTTATTAACGCACTTTTATAATGAATACTGCAATTATTCGCAGGGCTTACCCGGTCCGAGAGGCGATAAAGGGCATCCAGGAATGGCGGGATTGGTCGGTTTGCCGGGATTGAGAGGTCCTCAAGGTGATTCGGGTCTAAAAGGAGATCGAGGGTCGCCAGGAATGATCGGACCCGAAGGACCTTCTGGCCGCGTCGGCGAGCGCGGACCCCAAGGATCTATGGGACCTCCCGGACCTCCAGGTGAAGCAGCGGAACAAGGAGATGCCGGTCCGCCGGGTCCGCCAGGAGAATCAGGCGCTGTGGGAAGTCCTGGAGAACGCGGACCGCAAGGACTGCAAGGAACCCAAGGATTCCCAGGCGTTCAGGGACTCGTAGGATTGCCCGGAGTGAAAGGGGATCGCGGTTGGCCGGGACTCAAAGGAGATCAAGGATCTCCAGGACACCCCGGTAAATATTCCGATCAATAATAACTGATTTAACGATCATAGAATTAGTTCTCTACGGAACTCGAGGTATGTACTTCGATAATTTTGAGTAAATCGAATAATCATTACTGTTTGCGTTTTAATTTGTAGGAATTCCCGGCGAAGTCGGTCCTCAAGGATTGGTGGGCCTTACCGGCGCAAAGGGAACACGAGGAGAGCCGGGCGCTCGAGGAGAATCCGGTTTAATGGGACCGTCTGGTATGCCGGGATTAATCGGCCCGACTGTAAGTTTCCATGACTGAAATACCAATATTCTGAAATGCTATTTAAAAAACTATTTCCCAAGCGCTGCAACATCGTTACTCCAATCAACGAATTTCTTGTTTAACTTTGACTGATTTTTTCGGGTGTTTTTACGATGAAGTTGAGTTCAAGTTTAACTATAATTGCGAATTACTGAAGCTGTTGTTCTTAAAAGAAAAAATGATTTAGGAAGAGAATAACTGCTTATAGTACTTACAATACTTGTGATCGATTAACATTTTGCGATCTATTGACACAAGCAATCATCCACAGGGACAACCAGGGGCATCGGGTCCTCCAGGTCCGCAAGGATTGCCCGGAATAAAAGGAAGTGCGGGCGAACACGGCCGCCAGGGTAATCCTGGATTGATTGGGAATCCGGGACCGCCGGGTCCCGAAGGAGTTAAAGGTGAAAGTGGTTCCGAAGGGTCGCCAGGTGCCGCGGGTCCTCAAGGACTTCAAGGACCACCGGGCGAAAGGGGATTATCAGGATTCCCTGGTCCACCGGGTCCACTCGGAGCTCGAGGAATGAGGGGAGCACCAGTGAGAATCGCAGTCCCGATTCAAGAGTCTTAATCTACCGAATGTACAAATTCTGATGATTTTTTACAGGGCGAATCAGGAATGCCTGGCAAACCCGGCGCGGAAGGACCTCCCGGACCGCCGGGAATCATGGGACCGGTTGGTCCGCCTGGGCCCATCGGAGAATCGGGTCCGGAAGGAGTTTCCGGTAAACAAGGACTCCCCGGACTCAGCGGAAGACCTGGTGATAAAGGTCCACCAGGATTTATCGGAGCACCGGGACCCACTGGTCCTCCTGGTATTACCGTAAGTTTCGAAATTCGAATATTGATTTTTTTTTGTTTGTTTTATTGCTTTTCGTAATTTTGTAAAAAAACTCTTATAAATTTCGTAAATAAAAAAAATTTGCTGGTACCAGTAATTTCACCGCGATATATGCTACGAGTATCTATGTGATATTCTCGTTTTTCGCTTTAATACATCAGATTTATTACTCGAACACAGGGGCCACCAGGTCAAGGTGGACCTCCGGGACCTGCCGGCGAACGAGGCGCAAAGGGAGACAGTGGTCCGCAAGGCGTCGACGGACAACAGGTAAAACCCAGAAAATTAATAAAATTTTATCAGCTTAAAGCTTAAACGGCGTTAATGAAGAAAATGTTTCTCGACAAGTCCTTCTACATCTCGCATAACATTAAAACCTCAAAAGTATCAATAGATATTTCTATGAAACAAAAAAATTGATCGTAATCCCATCGACACTTTTAGGGAATACGCGGAAAACCCGGCGTAATGGGACCCGAAGGATCCAAAGGGGAACGCGGAGAGGAAGGAGTCAAAGGATCGAAGGGTCATCGCGGTCTCATCGGTTTGCAAGGTTTACCGGGTATACAAGGTCTCTCCGGTGAAAAAGGTACTGAACGCGCAAAATTCCTTGGATGACTTAATACCAAAGCATTTTAATCAGTGATAATAGGCGAAATTGCATAAAATTACTGATTTCAAAATTGCAAAGTTGCCTCAACGATTCAAAGTCCAGTTATTTATTATCGAGTACACGCAGTAAACTTGGTATTTGTTTTTTCATATAGGAATACCCGGCATGCCGGGAATGCCTGGAAAAGACGGGGAACCGGGCGCTCGAGGAAGTCCGGGAAGAGACGGAAGTCCCGGATTGATAGGTCTTACCGGTAATCCCGGACCGAGAGGTCCGGCAGGCGAAGAGGGACGACACGGTCCTACGGGACCTCAGGGACCACCGGGACCTCCCGGACCGCCGGGAGAATTGGGTCTTGGATACGATGCCGCGTCTCTCGCAGCCCTGTTAAGTAAGTTCGCGGATTACCGATTGCAGCAAAAATTGCATTTATTAATTGAAACTTTTAACGAAGGTGCGGGTCAGGGACAGAAGGGTCCCGACCCTCTCAGCGGCGACGAGCCTCCCAGACTCTTCGGCAAAGATATTACCGAAGAAGAGAGAAGAGAATTAATAACCAAAGCGTACGAACAGCTAAAAACATCGTTCCAGAAAATCGTTAAACCGGACGGTAAAAAAAATTCGCCAGCGAAGACATGCAGAGATTTGTTTATCGCCTATCCGGAGAAACCATCTGGTGAGTCTAGAGCGTAATAAAAAAAATTATGTATAATGTACAACGATACAGAAATTATTTTTAAAAAATAGAGAAGAATCAAATTAAATTTAGAAAAAATTAAATTTGCAATGCGACTTCGATTTGCATTTTTTTTTTCCAATGTTTTATCAAATTTCATTCCTTCAATTCAATTATTGATTAATTTTACTTGATATTTTTAAAATATTTTCGTAAAAGTGTTTCTATTTAATTTTCTCCTGTTTTCCATTATACAATGACGCGACAATAATTAACTTTACGATTATCTCGTAGGTCAGTATTGGATTGATCCGAACGAAGGAGATTTCCGAGATGCGATCCTCGTTCACTGCGACGCGGAGCGACGAGCGACCTGCGTCCTGGCAGATCCCGGACGATCATCGATTATCAATTACATTGGCAACGAGCAGGAAGTTTGGTTGAGCGAAATCGACGGGGCAATTAAGGTACAACGAGTTTTATACGCCTATCGATAAAACGTTTTTTTTTTTTTTTCGATATTTTTTCACCATTCATCGTTTTGTATCCAATATAAAAAAAAATGTTGCAGATCACGTATAAAGCCGATGGTAATCAAATAGGATTTCTGCAACTGCTCTCGAAGCACGCGGAGCAAAATGTGACTTACCACTGCAAGGAGAGCGTAGCATACTTCGATTCCGAGCGCCGCACGTATCGTCGAGGAATGAAATTATTAGCGTGGAACGACGTCGAGTTAACGCCGCGGGGAAATCAACGACTGCGATACGAAATGATTTTGGATACTTGCAGAGTGAGTAATCGGCGTTTCGCGATATCTAAATGCGTAAATTTGTTATCGCAACATTCACGCGAATTAATTGTTTTTCGTTACAGCTTCGCGAAAAAGAATGGGGAAAAACGATCGTCGCTTACGCGACAGATAAATCGGTAAGACTGCCGATCGTCGATATAGCATTGCGCGATATTGGTAAATCGGAACAGAGCTTTTGGGTGGAAATTGGATCGGTGTGTTACCGATGATAACGGGGACTGCGGCCGACAAGGATAAACGCAAAATGGTACTTATGGGACTAAAATTGACTACACTTCTCACGTTTCTTTTTTTTTTTGTTTACCAAAGAAAAATAGAAAATAGTTACTCTGATTATAAGGTTTTTTCAAACGACATTATTACTTTACATAATAATTAATGCACTTTTTACGTTTTAAGTTTAATTATTAGCGAACTATAAAGTTCTTCGATATATCGTATTTATGTCATTTAGGCATTTACTTTCGCGTTCACACGCGTTTACGATTCATCTACTGAATAGGATTCATGAAATTTACGATAAATACGAATATTTTACAATACATTCTCCATTTGCCCCGACGCTCCAGTGACTATTTATATACATGGCGAATAAAACTATATATTTTACGGATGCATTTTAACCGATGACTTGGCATTTTTTTTTCTGGATCACTGAACTACGACTCGTTTATGCCGCAGAAATATTACCGAACGAGAATGAAGCTTTTCCGAAAAAATTTTCGTCGCAAATAATAAATCGGTGGCCAGCGAATTCGATAACTCGTCTGCGATAATTAAAAAAAAAATTTTTTTGCAAAAACTACATGTTCATCGATCGTTATTCTTTTTCACGAAATAATAGTTCGCGCGGAGGCCGACGTCTGACGATAATTTTTAATAGCGTCTTATCGATTTCGAAGTTAACATTAAAAGGCAATTTTCGCCTAATTTCGTCCTCAAGCACCGCGATGTTCCTTTCTGCAAAAGAAAAAGTTTCGAAAAATGAAAAATCAGTAGAAAATATATATATACATTTTTATATATACTTTTTTTTGTCTTCGTCTACAAAGATACAAATTTAATTTTTTTCGAAAAACAACATCAATTATTTCATAAAAAGTAACAACACTATTCAATGATTGAGTAATTCTCGAAAAAAAGTGTTTTTTTTTTTTTTCCCGAAACACCTAAGCGCACAGGTTTTCCGAGGAGAAAAGGCAAAGCGTGTGAGTCTCGCACGCGAAAAGAGGGTTGCGGAAGTGTCTCTGTGTATAGAGCGGTGAGATCAACAGCGAGCAACAACCAAGCAACGGTAAGAGGCAAAGGAAATAGAGGGTTTCTCGTGGACGGGAGAAAAAGTACTATAACAGGGAAGAATGTAGTGCGAAAAAAAAAAAAAAAAAAAAAAAAAAAAAAAAAAAAAAAAAAAAAAAAAAGACGAAGAAGAGATCGACCTCTCTCCCTCCGTACGAAATTTACCAATGCGACGACGTTCCCCAGTGATTTCCGGGACTCGGTACTCGGGGGGTGTAGAAGCGGAGAGGGGCCAATAGGAGAGAAGCGTGTAACAGTAGTGTGCTGCGGTAGTGATGGTATAGCTGCGCGTGATAGTGTCGTCTGGAATTCGCGATAGAACGGGTCGATGTTGGTGAGTTGTCTGTGCGAGATGAGGGAGCGAGTGAGGGAGAGAAACGGACTCGGATATGATGGTGTCGCGCAAGCTGGTCACGCCAACGTTTCCATGGCAACGACACTGGCGATAAATCAACCCGCAACACCCCCCGAGTACCGCGAGTTAAAACCACTCGCATATACGATCAGTACTGTTGTATACCGTGTTTCAGTACTCTCGACATGTATTTATTTACGTCTTACCGTAACGAATCTTTCATCGGGAAAACGAAAAAAAAAAATAAAAAAAAAATACTTCGATCTATTCTCCGCGAAAAGCGGACAAATAATAAATAATTAATTTCATGTTCTTATTCTCATATTCCGGATTCTCCTTATTGTCGACTAAGTTTTCCCTCGCTGCTTCGTTAACTGTTGGTACATAATCGTGAATTTCCGCGACTATGACATCATCGGGAACGAGCGAAACGTGATTAACGAACGTCTATTTTCTCCGCTTTTATATTGGCCCCGATATCCATCGAAGTATACATACTGACGTCATCGAAAATGAGGAAAGAGGGCAACCATGACCGTGGGTTTGGATGAGGGTGTTCTGTGACGTAGATACACCCACGTGTGTGTTTTTTTTTCTCTTATTTTTCCATTAGATTGGTATACATATGTTGCGAGTAACTTATCTATATCGGCTCTTTCTCGCTGCTGGTTTATGCTCTTATTTTATGCATGGGAAGGGGGTGGGGGGGTACACGTTCGGCGATCGGTGCGTCGAGAAGGTCACCTGTTGCTCTTAATTTGACGTGCTTTTGCTACGGAAGAAATATCTATATTCGTGAACGACGCTGCGATAACTTCCGTACTATCGAAGAAGTCAATTTCATTAAAAATGTTATTTCCCAGTAGCATTATGTATATCGATTTTTTTTACGATTTTCGCCGTTAAAAAAGATCGAGGAAAACTCGCGGCAAATTTTTTTATAGGTTATGTTTTTTTTTTTTTTTTGCGTCATGGTAATCGTAAGAATCGAAGATTCGTAACGTCTCGTAGTCAAACAAGATTGACCAACTGAAATATTAAATCATTGTTCCATCGTCGAGTTAAATCGATAGAAAGATCGCGTGCGTATAACTCGAAAGAAGAAGAAGAGACTAACGTCGGGCGCGAAGCTGGCGGAATGAAGAAATGCTAATAAATAAACGGGAAAGGGATGAGAGATGAAAGTCGTGAGAGAGAGGATCGCGGGAGGGAAGAAACTTGACTTTTAGGATGCTGACTCAAAAAGGGACGGGATAGAATGATAATCTGGGAGACGGCTTGGTATAGTATTGATCTGTCGGGTGGTGGACGGGTGTTACCCCGTGTGGTATGGTTAGTCAGTGTTGGGGTTGGTTGGCATAGTGTATATAGTAGTGGGAGGTTCGGTAGCACCGTCGTAGCCTCGTGATTGTAGGGAGAGAAAGACGAGAAGCGATGCCGAGAGAAAAGGGAGCGAAACAAGGAGAAAATCAGAGCGCGAACAAGGGTCGGGAAGGGGGAGGGAGAGGGAGGGAGGGAGGGAGGGAGGGGGATGAGGATGGAAGGTCGATGGAACGGGACAACTCGAGAGAGAGTAGCTAGAGACTGCTTCTGGGGGGTTGGGAACGGCAGAAGGGAATGCTTCGATGGGGCCGTGGGCTGTGGCATCGCTGTAGAGGTCGTCCTGGCAGCGACAGTGGTACTGGCTGCTGTACTGGGTATGGGAGCAGACGGGTTCGGTCGAAAAAGAGACAAAGAGAAGGTCTTCGCTCCTTCAATATGGACGTGATATATATATATATATATTTATGTATTGTATATATATACCTATATACATATATGTATATCTATATATACTCATAGTAGATAGCGGAGTTGGGGGCGCAATGGACCAGGCGAAAGTTACGTCGATACGGGGCAAAATGGGCACAAAATTAAAGTTGTTAGCGACTGTTCGGAAAATGAATAATTATCTGTTTTAGTCAAATTCAATGCCAAAATTGATCGTATTAGTTTGGGTTGTGCACGTTTCAAGTCAATAATTCGAAAACTCTCGATATCGAAGTTTTTTTTTTTTTAGATGGGCCATTTAGCCCCCGACCTCTATTTTTTTTTCTGCGAAGTTCGATATATTTGTTATGAATTTGATTTGGTGATAAATAGTTTATTCATCCCTCCGAAATCATGACGACGATCTATATTCCCGAAATGGTTCGTTTTGCCCCGTTCTTTGCTATGTGGTACAGTATATACACTCAGCTACAGCTACATCAGTGGCTTCAGTGCGTCGTTTGCCGTGTCGAGAGTAGAGCGAGAGAAACGATTATGGGCGAACGCGCTGACCCACGGGGGTTAGAGGATACGGTGACGCGATGAGATTCGATAGAAGGATGATGGAAGGAGCGCGGGAATGGAAGAGAACGCGGGGGAGTCGAGGACTGAAAGTAGATACTTCGACTCTCTCGCACCGCTTTCCTATCGCATAAAGCTCTCTCTCTCTCTCGCTATACTCGATTTTACTTCTCTCATCCTCCCCGTTTCTCACTCCCTGAATCCCGTATACGCTTTGCCCACTATGTCATCCTCCCTCCTCGTTCCCCGGATTGTGCTCTCCTATACTATCATAGCGCCGTGATGCTTTCACCCTCCGGTATGTTCCGCTTCCCTCCATCGCGGGATCACTGCCGTGCCAATCGCCAGCGAGCAAGCAACTCGCCGCTGCACACGATCAGCGGAGGGCCGTACCTCTGGTTACAGTAGCCACCCTCGTAGCTTCACTCCTTTCGGCGACTGTCGCTCGGCGAAACTCCTCTGTCGATCATAGGCCAACGGTGGCTTGCGGAGAAGCGGCTGACGTACTTACTGTATTATCGTTAATGCGTCAATCGTAACCGATTCTGGGGACTTTCACTGGAAACGCGAGTCTACGGTTCAGTTGATGACGAATCATCGGGATAAACATTTTTCGGCATCGGAATCGACATTTGCATAAAAAAAATGAAATTTTTGAATTTCAAATAATTTACTACCGATAAGCGTTATGTAAGTTATTCTCGTCGGAAAATAGACATTTTTCTATATTAATAAAAAATAAAAAATTGCTATCCCTATTTTTCTTATCGGTCCATTTTAGCGCAAACAATAAATGTTCCGTAGAATTTGGTTACACGTCTTTCCCAATTATTATTTGCATGTTAGCAACGATCTGCAGCATACGTAATGTTCATGAAACTTAAAAATCGTAATTTTCAAAAATTTCATGAATTTTAGCTTTGGTCCATTTTGCCTCAAAATTCGAGTTGCGCAACTATACCATTTTTCTACGAAATTCAAGTTGCGCCAATATACCGTTTTGCCCCGTTGGACCATTTTACCCCACTTTCCCTTAAATAAA
The DNA here is from genome assembly GCA_934046635.1 of Buathra laborator. Classification (NCBI taxonomy): domain Eukaryota; kingdom Metazoa; phylum Arthropoda; class Insecta; order Hymenoptera; family Ichneumonidae; genus Buathra; species Buathra laborator. The sequence continues at coordinate 12,015,816 of OW203897.1, forward strand.
TAAATATCATAATTATAAGACGAAATAAATTTCACGATAGAGTCATATTGGAGTTTAACGAGAAAAATTTCGAAGATATTTTTGGTATTCCGCTCGTAGCCGTATGGAGACCATATGAATAATGCGGGAAGAAGCTATACGAGGGGGTGATGCGGCATGCGAAGAACGGGAGGAGCGGGAGAGAGAAAAAGAAAGGGAAAAGAAAAAAAAGGATGAAGACGAAGCGGAAGAGGGAGACGATCGAGAAAGAGGGCATCAGTATGCCGCGGTGCTGGTGCGACTGTTGGCCCAGGCGGCGAAATTGACTTGAGCGTCTCCATGGCAACAACTACTCAGACTTCCGGCTGGTCGATATCCTCTCTCTCTATCTCTCTAGCCAACTTGTATTCGCTGCAGATCCGCCGACTCGAAGCGTCAGAAGGAGACGGCACGTTCGTACAGAGGTTGGCAGTGTTAGCTTCGCTACTCTCGTCTCTGTGGCTCTCTACCCGTCTGCTGTATATGGGGCTCTCTCTACCCGATGGGCTCCCGATACCTATAGATATCTTGGGTTTTGCGCAGCGAACACGGCGCTTGCACTCGCTTTTGCTCACTTCGTTCTCTCCCGGTAGCAAATGCTATTCGGTATCTCTTCATCCCTCTCCGCACTCGCTTCTTCTTCTTCCAACGACCGAAGATTCAACACCCCCTCGCGGGTCTGGCTTTTGCGCGATCTTTCTTAGGTTTTTTTTTTCTCTTTTTTTTCTCGTTGCTTTTGAACGCGAAACATTTTTGATAACGTCAAACCACAAAGTAGAAGCACCGGCTTCCGTTTTGGCCTCATTTACGAAGAAGCGCAAAAGACCGACGGAGTCGTAGCTCTATCGGTAAATATTTTTTTGCCTCGATGTATTCGCTCGGCGGAGGCGGTTGGTTTTGGTTTTATTTTTTTATGCAAAATGAAAATTAGATGACAATCCCATCGGCACTATAGATGATTGGCTGGAAAATTCATTATCAGCGCGAAAAATCGACGACTATAATTGTTTTACCGACAGAGTTATTTACGAAATTGATAAAACTTTGAACTTTTGCGCATATCGTCTTTTTAATCATTTTAACGTCTCTTTACTCATGTCCCGTAAATGGATCTTCTTAATTTTACAAAAAGGAAGTTTGTTTTGCAATTAGATAGCCTTCGCGATGAGTGCAAAAACCAGAATGAAGAGCGCATTATCTTCCATTATCATTAACATTATCATTCGTGTTTCCAATAAAGTAAACATTATCGCCAAAGTTGCAGGAAACTGTATTATAGACGCGAGAAAGAAAATCGATCTAACGGACAGTTGTTCGAGGATACTGAGCGTAAAGTAAAAAAAAAAAAATCTGCATTAAGCAAAAGAGGGGTTACGAGCGGCGAAGTTTCGCGGGGGTTGAAAGAATCGGTAAACAAGAGATGGAAACTTGATTCGCGAGTTTCACGATGGGATTGAGGGGGGATAGGTACCTCGAAACGCCCGGACAAGTATTTGCGGATACGAGTCTATATCTACGAGTCGAGGGGGTGGATATAACGCAATCGGGGGCACTATGTCGCGACGACGGCGTCGCCCGGTCGTCGTATACTATACGTTTCTCCATTACCGAATATACAAACATTTTTTCGTCTCCTCAAGCGACGATTAGAAAAAAAATTAATTAAAAAATCGAAAAAAGGGGTTAACGAGAGTGAATCCGGCTGAAAGGGCGAAAAAATCTATTGGAATAAAGGAGGAAGAGACTGGCTGAAGCATACGTAGGTATAGTAGATTCCCCGTGGAGCATCTTGTCCTCGGGATGATCAATACTCTCTCGCAAGTAGGCGCACAAGCGGGTGGGTGTTTCCGTAAAATTACTACCCCTGGAATAATTCCATGAACTACAAGCTGTTGGGGTTTAAAAATTAAAAATACATCGTTCACGATAAATTCTATAAATATATGTTACAATTATAAGGGATTTTTATCGTCACTCGATAGTAGCCGATGATTCGACTCCGAAATATGTGTACCGGTGCGTAATATACCCGTATGACCCACGCCTGCGCGTGGACCAAAGAGGGAGCAGCTAACAGAAGTCCAACTTAAAATACGAAAGTTCAGACTTCGGAAAGTCGATTGAATCTCACGTAAAAAATAAAGAAAAAAAAAAAAAAACGGAGCTTCGGGCGATTCGAAGCTTATCGCTCGAAGCAGCGAACCAGACGCGGACTCGTGTTTCCAGAAGGAACAAACGACACGAGACTGGTATACATCGGTCTATCACGATTTTTGTGGCAGGTGTCCATGTATACCGATCTATAGGCGATACACCTGCAACCACGCGCTTATTTACTAACTTCTTTTTTTCTCCTTTACCGCTCTTTCGCCACGCGCCACCCGTCGTCGAATCCTCGCGCGAATGTTTTCGATACTTTTGGCCGACTGGACGAGACCGCGAAGAGAGCTCACCGGTGAAGAGAGCATAAAGTAGAGATTAGCAAAGTAGCAGGGGTGCGATTACCGCGTACATCTGCCGGACGCTTCGAATTTCGGCGCAAAATTTGAATTTTTTTTTTTTTTTCGTGAAAATTATACGAACGATGAAAAAAAAAAACGATCTATCGGTGCGATGATTAATAGTTTACAGTAAAAAAAAAAAAAAAAAAAAATATTGGTTACTGTACCGATTATATACCCCAATTTTTCGGCAGTAGTCAAAAACTTTGATCAGACTTTAGGGATAATAGTCATACGAGGAACGACCCTTCGTTCTGATGAGTAGAAGCGAAGATAAGTCCGCTTCCAATGAACTTTTCGTAAACTTTGTTTTATACGAAGATCGAGTTTTTCAAGTACCTACGTACTTGTAAATGTTGTTCCTTCTTTTTTTTTTTTTTTTTAAGGGCGACTTTTGGTTCTCTGCTAGTAGTATAGTCAAGAGAAGCGGTAATACGAAAGCCGGAGTTGGCGTACTGGGGTGTTGGAGACGATCACTATTGATCTCCTGAGGAGGCTCCACGACAGAGAGAATCTCTCTCTCTCTCTCTCTCTCTCTCCCTGTGCGGGTGGTGAGTGCCACAGAGAGGAGATATTCTACTCTACTCTCCTCTGCTGTTAGACACTCGGCTCGTGGACGCACCTCGCTGGCCTTGCGGCAACCATCGCATACGACGCAATAGTTTCTATAACGCATAGAGCGGAATGCGTGCATTCCGGAGAATATCGGTATTAGTAGTACCGATTTCAGTTGACCGATTGTCGAAGAAACGAAGCAAAAAAAAAGTCCCCGAGAAATTAAGTACACTACGAGAAGAAGTAAAGCGAACAGAAAAAAAATCGGTTGAAATCGACCAAATCGGCGCTTGCGGATGACGAAACAAATAATCGGTTCATTGGACAAACTAATTGTCATCGTAATGAAAAAAAAAAAAATGATCGATTTAACTAAGTATCGAATGGCTATTTTTTTCAATTAATTAACGATTTTTTACGTCACCCACCAGTACCGATTTTTTCGATTCAACCGATTTTTTTTTTTTTTTTCTCAGTGACATTATTAAGTACTATGTTACTATTTCGGGGACGTGCGCCTTTAGTCACTTAGTTATCGGCACAAGTTCCACTCATGCCTGCTAATGGGGTACTCGGGAAGACAACTAATAGCGTAGCGTTGTGCATTTGCGGCTGTTGCAGCCTCGAGATTGTGATGGAAACACTTGCAGTTGCCTCGCATTATCATAGATTTGATTAAATAAAAATATTATAGTCATCAAACGAAAAATCTCTCATGAATTTTTCGTTTATTCGCGCTGAACATGATACGCGATGTTTTTTGTTGTAGTTTCTCGCTAAACGTTTTGCAAGCGGCGAGAATAGTTTCGCGAGCGGCATTATCGAGAGAAATCTGCATCCGAGCGGCGCGGATGCTGTGCTTCGTGAAAATCGAATATCGATGAGAGTGCATTCGTGTCTTCCATTGCCGATACCCATCAGTAGCGAGAGGGAGAGCACCGACGTTGTCAGAGAGAACAATAGTAGGAGAGATGAAAATTAATAATAGCGTACTTGGCGCACGGGGCATAACCGACCTCTCGGCATAAACGTAAATTGCTTTATCGAGAAATCTAAGTGAGGAATCTTGTGATATCGTAATGCGTACGAAACATCCTGCGAGTCTTAAACACCACCGATGTGACGAGCGTAAAAAGAAAATCTGAATGTAAATTGTTGGCTCGGTATTTCAGGGGTGCGATTTCTCCGATATTTTAATTTATCGACAACTATACCGACGCGCATTCGTCAGAAAGCGAAAACGATCCGAATACGACAAATAACTCGTCGTAAAAACACTCGAAAATGTTACGAAACATTTTGCGGACAGAATTAAAACGCCACTTGTTGCGAATACGAAAGAAATCCGAAGAATTTTTGTTTAATCCATCAAATTTTTTTATCCGTAAAATGACGCGCATCGTCTGTACAGTCGAAAAAATGACAATATTTATTTTGGTCATTTCATTCTCATTTATATAGGTCAATTATTTTTCTGCCAGTAAAATGACTCCAAACGACTATCTGATTCAAAACTATCGTAATTTTCCGATAATATGATATTCGAAATTTTTGTTATAATCATTTCTGTCGATAATGAATATTTCTACATCTAAAAATATCATAGGAGCGATAATAAGACGATCGATATGATTTTTTTTTTTTTTCCGATTTACGAACATTCGATTTTGCGACCGCGGCGATCATTTTTACAATATTAACACTCACACTTTCCGATCGGTAACATTTCGAGCTCTCATCGCTAGTAAAGACGGTATTAGGATTTATTGCACCGATACACGTTGTGCAGTATCTCCTCAGTACCGGAGTAGAATCCGACGTTACAGCGGTAGTTTTACGCTTCTATTTCCAATACATACGCGAGACAAGGTCGAGACCTCGATTCGAGAAAGGCGTTCGTCGCTCCGCGAAAGAACCATCGGGGGTCATATGACGACGATAACCGTGCGAGAAAGAGGTATATAATAACAATAATAATTATTACGACTCATCCTTCGTCCGGCTATGACGCAACCCGTGGCAGAAGGGAGAAAAGCAAACCCTAAAGTTAAACAACTGGGTAGGTGAGTCGAATATGCTTGCGTGGGGGAAGCTTCGCAACCCCCTCCCCGTTCGTGTGTTCGAGAGCCATCGGTTGTGCTGCCGGAACGGGGAGAATGGAATCGGTGGAGAGACGGAGAGGATCAATGGCAGCCTCCGTATTGAATATTAAACCAATAAGCCGGTGAGGACAGAAACCCAGTTACAGATGGTCCAGGAAAAGTGAAGCGGGATAAGGGAGAGAAGAGAGAGAGAGAGAGGAGAGAGAGAGAAGAGAGAGAGAGAGAAGAGAGAGAGAGAGAAGAGAGAGAAGAGAGAGAAGAGAGAGAAGAGAGAGAAGAGAGAGAAGAGAGAGAAGAGAGAGAAGAGAGAGAAGAGAGAGAAGAGAGAGAAGAGAGAGAAGAGAGAGAAGAGAGAGAAGAGAGAGAAGGGAGAGAAGAGAGAGAGAGAGAGAGAGAGGAGAGAGAGAGAAGAGAGAGAAGAGAGAGAAGAGAGAGAAGAGAGAGAGAGAGAGAGAGAGAGAGAAGAGAGAGAAGAGAGAGAAGAGAGAGAAGAGAGAGAAGAGAGAGAAGAGAGAGAAGAGAGAGAGGAGGGAGAAGAGAAACGGAAGTATGGCAACACTGCGACGCAATGCGCCACGCCGGTGTCTCAACTGTGTGCAAACTGGCGGAGTACCGAGCAACGAGGCAAGTGAGATATATAAGTAGTCCGTCCAACAGTAGTGACGGTCTGCAGCGGCAACGAGCAGCAGGCGAAAAAAGAATGCTGCGTTACCGAAGAAAACCGTAAGCCGAGAAATGATCGGTATAAATGTGACCGGTAATTTTACTGTATTTCTCTCGTAAAAAAAAATGATACGTAACAACAATTAAAATTACCACTTTGGTCATAACCCCCCATTACCCAAATTCCATTCAACTTTATTGACGGTAAAAATTTGAAAAAAATTATGATCGGTATTTTTAAATCACAAAATTATTAAAAAAAAAAAAAAATCGGGATTTTAACGATAATTTTACGGGATTAAAAATGCCGCTGTTTTTAGATCTCTAACCGTAAGCGTATTTTTTATCTAATGTTGTGGAATTCTCAAAAAGATCGTAAATCCTATAACTCGCTAAATTACCGTTCTGCGACGTAATCCTGGAATTTGGTATATTTCCTTGAAGGACGTAATACCAGAATGCATTAAATAAGAATCGATTAATCAATTTCTAACTTTCTCTATTATGTCTCTATCTCGATGACTGTTGGCCGCTCCGCTCTCGGGGCTCAGGCCATCGGCAAACAACAGTGTTAATATTGATTGCGCGACGGGGTGATCAATACCATACAGTATAGTAAGCATTGCCGATTCTCTCGATGCACCGCGCGGGTTATAGTAGCAACTCGCTGCCCCAACTGGCTGCTGTGTGTACCGACCCCCCCCGCGTTGTCTTCCTCGCCGTTGGCGGCAATTCACGACTTGCCTCTCTACGCCTGTGGACTATCTAATCAGTCGGCCACTCGCGCCCGTCTGCCCGTTCACTCCGCAACGTCATAGGGGGAACGGGAGGGTCGATTTTCCCACAGCAGAGGCCACGCGACACGCGAACCTTCCGCCCTAACATAGTGAACAATGAAATTACTTCGGCATGTATCACGCGTATTGATCCATTTCTGGTAGCCCACTCGGGGCCCTACGTTCTCTCTGTCTTTTCATCGTCGTTCTGTTGCATTGTTTAATTTCCATAGTACGCGGCTAATCGACTATCCGCTCGATGGCAAACAAACGAAATGAAAGTTTCGTAAATCTTTTGAAAAGTCTTTAATATACTTTTACTCGGGGATTTTATGCACGACGAGAAATCGATTGGTATTAAAGAGGCGACGAGGGATAATTAATATTGAAATATTTTCATCGTTGTGGGGAATACATTCGCCTCTCGATTGTATGTGCCGCGGATTTATCCGTAGTCTAGCAGAACGCGGATAAGAAACTTTGGTATACATAACACGAGGCGAGCGAGTGAACGGTGAACCAATTTTCAGTCGAAAGCCAACTACGTCGTCGCGGATTGGAGATATCCAGTTCGGCTGCCTTAACGTAGAAAGTGATAGTATTACTGTTTCCTCCGGTTCACCCGTCAGTCTTTCGCGCTACGAACGGGGCGGCTGCATGGCAAGAGACACACCACGATGTGCGGCAGCAGAAAAAAAAATACACGAGGAGCAAAAAATGTAGGAACGGAGCATTTATTTCGCGGAATATCGAAGCAGCTTTAAATCCTATTTAAAGAGGATCGCTGATCGTGAGAAATTTGATTTTTATATATGTTGTATATAAAGATCGCTTTCGCGATTGAATGCAATATGGATATTTTGTATCGTAGTTTTTAGGTTATAAAATTACGAAGTTCGAGGATTATATGTACACAAATAAAAAAAACGATCGCTATGATTTACTATTCGCGTTTTTGCATACGTTAGATTTAAGATGGCGTCATAAAAAAAAAACGATTGTTTTTAAAGAATTATACCGAAAGTCGACATCAATGAATGAGTTTAACGAGTCTAACGAATGAATTAGCTTATTTTCGCATCGCAAAAAACATTTATTACAGTTGTCGTTACCGACTCAGTCGGTATGGACGGTACGGGAGCGAATTTCGCATCGTCTCGTAACGCGGCTGTGTCAGTATATAAATTTCATAACATTGTCGTGATCGTGATATTTAATAGACGGAGGAAATAAAGAACGATAGTATCGAATGAGCGCGTTGGGACGAGGGATATATCCCTCTGAATAAATACCCCGAACCCCGTGTATCGAGCGAGCAAAGTACACGAAGTAAGCGAAACGGTCACCGGCCGGTGAACACAAGTTTCGCGTACTCAACGATCTGCGGGTCTTTGAAAAGACCAAGTGGGGGGAAGTAAGCAGCGAAAGGGGGAGAAATGGAAGGAAGACGCGGGAAAGGGTCGTTGGGACAATGGCTCTTCAACCGAATCCGAGTAATCGAAAGCAGCGTATTATACACGCGGACCAAGTATTATTTCTTCGTTTATACGCTGAAAGTACACAACATCGAGCGGTCTCATTGTCATAGCACTCGACAACAAAAACGTTCCATTTTTTATTTTCTCATCACGAAAAAATCTTTGCGTTCGTAAAAAAAAAAAAAAAGTTTTCAAGATTTTCATATCTTATTTCGAGAAAAATGTAACTTGTAAAAAATGAAAAAAACGTAATTTTCGATATATCGAGTTTCAATTTAAATAGCAACTAAACCGCAATTAAAAACGATTTAAGGTTGGATATGCCGCGAATCCGTGAAAACGTTCAGAATTAAGAAGTTTTTAATTTCCGTGACGAACGGACAGTTAGTTAGGGGAATGATGCAAGAGTTGCACGCGGTTGGTACGTCATTGCAGAATAAGGTTATGAGTAATATATGTTTCGCTTACGCGAAGTATAGAAATTACGGATTGTTTGATGACTCAAAATATATCGCAGCATTGAATATATATGTTTTCGTAAATTTCACGAAACTCACTGTTTCCTGTTGGCAGTATTTCGGTTCGAAATAGTTTTTCTCACTCGCTGTTGTCGATTAAACGTATTGCGTCTCTAACGCTCCGGTGGCCACCGACTGAGCTTTCAGTCATTCATTCGTTTTATTTTTATTTTTATCGATTCAACAGTCGCACGTTATCCGTGGGATAAAGTTCGCGGATACATATATACAGAGCATTAAAAACATGTGAAATCATTTCTGCTGCTGCGAGTTCAGTTGTTTGAAAATTGTTGATCGTGTGGTCTTTCGTGGCGATTGGACCGATGACGACGGCGGTGAAGACAGTACACCGCGAGAGCCACAGCGCTGCAGTAACACACACAGCACGGGCATCAGGAATTTTAAATAGCCCGTGGGAAACGATGCGCACTTGACTCGAGCAGTCACGAGCCCCGGCTATATATATTCGCCAGTTATACTGTGCACCCCGTAGTCTATACGTATACATCGTCGTACAGTATTTATTTGCATAGCACGAGCGTCTCTACTGCTCTCTCAGTGGCATCATAGAGACCGAAAGGCTATCTCTACTCTCGGCGTTGCGCTCGTAGTTGCGTTCAGCGCCATGCAACACAGCGGCGACGTATATATATATATATATACCGACTCGCAGTACATACCGCATGGCCGTGAAAGAGCAGTCGAAGAGCCGACATTCGCACAGAGATTTAATTGAAAAAAATAAATAAATGAAAATAAAAATGTTCTTTTAACCGCAAACGCTCTGAACCCTTGAAGAAAGTTCATTACAATTTTTCGTTTTTTTTTTTTTTTTTTTTTTTTAATACCGACCGCGGTACATATAACTCGCGTCTTAAAGCCGTTTTATTTATTCTCATTCTGTTAGACAGTCGAAGAACGAAACCAAGCGAGAAGAGCACAAGGCTGCAAGGCTATTACTCCCTGTCGAAAAATACAATAAACAGTGAGACGGAAAGAGAGAAAGAGATTGAGACGAAAGAGAGGAGAGCGCGGGGATTCCGGCTAACCGACGCGGCTCTCACCTACAACCATTCGATTCTAATGCATTCTTTCTTTCCGTATATTCTCCGACCTTCTCTTGGCCTCCACTCGACCCCGCAAGCCGGGAGTCCGGGTTCTCGAAGTAAAACCCTATCGAACAACGAATTCTATAGTTCCTGTGTGCTCTGCTCTCTCAACACGATCCATGAGAAATAAAGTGTATATATAGTATGATATGTGTATATATATCTACAGTACACTATATAACACTATATTCACTTACCTACATATATATATAGGTATAAATGCCGAATAAAAAAATATTTTTTAAATAAATAAAAACACAATTAATTTATATAATGTAATATATAATAATGTATATAATGTGTATATAAATTTTCGGAGGTAAGTATATATATATATATATATTATATACGTATATGTAGAAATATAAGTATATATATGCCGAGAGAAGGACGATGAGTGAAAGAACTCCGCGGTACCGCCACCTCATCGCATGAACGCTTAGCATTCCTTTCCTCCCCCTGGAATATCCACAAACATTCGCATATGCGAAGCGCAGACTATCGCTCTTTACTTCTTCATCTGTTTCTCATTTCTCGTCTCGACCGATCGTCGACAAATTCACAATGACTATAATCGTAACGAAACACTTTTTTATTTCGATAGAATTTCCGTTAAGTACTCGAAGCGGATTATCCGATTTTTTAAAAATCGTACAAAGATCGAATCGATCAAATTTTCTAAATTCAACGCGAACGATCGCCGCTAAAAATGACAAAAACGATACTCTCATAATTTCAACGATAGTTTTATTTTCGAATATTCGACAAAGCCAATCTCGCGCGTTCTTTGTTTTCCCGGAGTAATCGAGCTGCGGGGGCTCTTCGGTGTCGGAATCCCGCGCTGAACGCGCGATGCGCGCAGTGTGCAAGCGAGGAGAGGAATCTCTCCATCTTTAACTTGTCGCTTGTTTCCCCGAAGGAGAGCAAAAGAGGGAGATCGAGAGATGAAAAAAGGAAAAAGAGAAAAAAAAAAACGAGTAAACAGCAGAGACGAAAGGAAAAGATTCTGCCGGGTAAGATACTTGGAAGAAGAGAAAGAGAGCACAAGGAAGAGAAGCCGACCACCCTCGCACATCCCTGAGTTTGAAATGGTCGTTCGTGGGTCCGTGAAGAGAAAGAAAGATAGAGAGATATGAGAATCGCGCGCGGTAAAGCGAAGGGGGAGGGGGAGGGGGGGCGATGGTGGAGGGCATATCACGCAGGCTCCGTGCACTGCTCTCCGCGCGCGGTGTATAACGTCACTGACCCCACACTCAACGGGGCAAAGCGCAACAACTTCACGGAGAGCAAGTCGAAGCCAAAGAAGATCTCTCAGCTCTCTGTGTATAGTAATAATGGGCCTCTGTGCGCGCGCGGGGGCCCACCTACACGACTCTCGCACCCGAGTACAAGCTACTATACTGTCCCCTCTCCGTGGATCGCGGGGACTCTCGACGTTCGTGGCGCTCGCAGCGCCCCTGAACTAGCAACGACTAACGGGTACCACCATGCGCGCGAGTATCCTACGCCGGGGCCTTGAGAGACCGATCCGTTGCATATACACACGTATTCGCATTTTATATACAATAAGAGGAATATCGCCGAGTACGATACACACGTGAAATACCTTGCTGCATGCTTATGTACTCCCACTCGTTCTCAAAATCACTAACACAACGTTATTATACGACGAAGGTGAGTCTCCGCGAGGGACGATCGCTGGGGTCCACCGGGCCGGTTGCGCACCGCCATTTACATTTACTCTCTCGTCTTTTGTTTTGTTTTTTCCTGCTTTTTCTTCTTCTTCCTCTTCGATATAAGAATATATACTGTACGGATATATTTCTTACCTCCCCGCGGCCTCTGTCTCTACGTTTTCAAAACCTTCCACACACACACGCGTACACGCGCTCGCGGAAGATCAGCAACGACCGCGATGCATGTAGATAGCCTCTACCGTCCGCAGATGGAATGTATCCTCGCGAGGCTCGACAAACTCTTCGACGCGACGAGAGGGAGGGCGGGGTGACAAGGAGTATATCAACGTTTTAAGTTTTTTTATTTTTATTATTCTTTTTTATTACCGACAAACTTGTCGCGACAAGCCGTTTGTACATTGATTGCTTATAAATATCTTCGACTCGGGATTTTTCTGTATCTAACTCGTCTCTTTCGTATCGCTTGTAAATACAGGTGCCGCGTGTATATTAAGAGGTTATAACTATCGGCCGTTTCGAAAACTGAATGAAATGTATTATTTTTTGAATATAAAAACATCGATGACATTCATCCGCTTCCGCTTGAATCCCTGTCAAATTTAAAATTTTTTTTTTTTCGGCGTGACAAGCGTCTCAAAGATGGCGGTTCATTCGCGAGTGAAAATATATCGACATTATCGATATAATTTTTCTCACACGGACTCGTCAATAATCATTCCAACGTCTGTTGTGACCAACACGACGTTTTCGCTCATTGTGTGTAACCAGTTGTCGAACGACGTCTATAGTTTCTACAGCCTATAGATCGCGGAGACCGCGAGTTCGGTAGAGGAATCGGTAGAAGAAAAAAATTCAGAGAGGCCTCAGGTCAAATCCGAAGACGAAGGAGAAGGAAAAAAGACGACGGTTGTTCCTTCGCATGACAAAGGCTTTGGCCCAAACCTGCCTGACAACCTGTAAATTCCTATGAATGAGCGCAACCTCCGTTGACCGGGTATATACTCGAGAAGCTCTCTGTGGCGCGCGCGAGCCGGGAGTACTCCTTCCATCAAATTCCTCGAACGTAAAGAGCGTGTGCGGTCGCGTAGCACGACCGCGAGAGAGAGGCATCGCAGCACAACTCACAGAGGCAGAGCTCGACTCTGCTTTGAACGCTCGTGCGGGACTCGCGAGAGCGGGGAGATCTTTCGCCCGCGTGTATCGCGGAGGGGGAAACTTTTAACAGCGTCGAGTTGCACGGGAAAGAAAAAAAGAGAAAGAGAGAAACCGAGTGCAAGACAACAAGGAACGAGAGCCGTCTTGGAATCCGGATGTTGAACATTCCTCGTGACTATTGTCTATTCTCGAAACAATTTGGGGGTTTTTTTTTTCAATATCATATTCGTGTGAAATACTCGTTACTTAAAAATTAAATGTGTTTGTCAAAAAAAAAATAAATAAAAAATGCCGATTACTTGGTAAACAAAGAATTTATTTTTATCATTTTCCGATCTGCCCGTTTAAAGACCCCGTTAAAGAAGAGAATTGGAGGTTACGGTACGTTTGTATGCGGCACCGAATGAACGAATAGAACTCAATTAGTACGGAGACTTCGTGCGCTCAACCGATCGCTGGCTGTGCCGCACGTTCCGGGATCACGAATCTCTCGCAGTCCCGTGAATGTCGAGAGATATTGCATACATATATATATTTATATATATATGATAAAACAAGGAAGCGTTGAACGCGGCAAGAACGACGGCGGTATCGGCCGTAAGAGCGGAACGGCGGGATGACGATGACTTTGGGAAATGACCGATACCGGTCAGCGAGCTCGATACTCTTACGGTCCGCGAATATTCAAGTGTTTTTAATCCTTTCTCGCGCGTGTTTCAGCGCGATTAAGAAGACTCGCCGATCAGTTTCACCGAAATGTATTTGCATATCACGAATAAACGATGCAAATCAATTTTGACAGATGTTTTTATGCAATATATTATCATCGAGATCAATCGAAGCGTAAAAAAACATATTTTTTTCTATTTTCCCGTTATTTCTGTAAATATCTGACGAAGGTGACGGCGAATCGTTTCGAAGTTTGGAACACATTAAACTAATTTACTTCGCAACATAACCTAAGAAACTCCACATCCATTGCGTGAATCTGACCTCATCATCGATACTCCATCAAGAAATGCAATTAAAAAAAATTGCACGTGTAATGACTTCGAGACGTTGAGAGTGTGTGTAACGACTTGATATCTAATGAAACTTCGAAACATCGAGAGAATCGGTAGAATTCGAGCACCGAGTTTACTTGAATCGAGACTACCGATCCTCTCGATCCCTATTGTCACTGTGACGATCAGTAATAAAAAAAAAATAAAAAAAATGGTAGCAACCTATTCGGACGTTCGACAAAACGTCTTGTATCGCAGCTACTATTGTTGGGACCTATCTACAATGTACAATGCTATAGGTATAACGCGCATATATATATATCTCTCGATGGGAAGACGCTTTACCGAAGCTCTAGCTGCTCACATTACCTTACTTACTGCGCTATACGGGGTCAATGCCACTGCCGTCGTGGTCGCCACTGCCTGCGTTCCCGTCCCGCGCGAGCCCCACTTCACTTAACTTGACTTGACTTCTCTTTACTTTTTGCCCTCCCTTCTCCGCCTTCCCGTCTCTCCTCACGGTTCTCACCCCCTCGATTCTTTCTCTCCTTTCCCCGTCCGCGCTCGTTGTTCTCTCCGGGGCTTCGGGCTCTCCTCCGGCAAGTAAATGTGCATGCGAGATGCCTCGTGTCCTCTCCCTCTCGAGCGCGCGCGCGCGCGCGCCCATCTCCCGCGCGCGCACACCTATCTCGCGCGCGCTCGGCCACTTCTACCCATTTCTGTCTGTGGATTTCTCGAGTTCTCCTTTCGACCCTCACTCTTTCGTTATCTTTTCTGCCTCTGTATCTCTCCCGCCTACCTTCCTCTTCTTCGTCTTACAGTCCTCGGTCCCCCGGCAGCCGCCCTCGCTTCGGCGAGCCGTCCTCATCGACCGCGTTAGTGCACTATACGGTATAGTCAGCCTCACGGGGGCCTCGGCGAGTTCACTATTTGACTCTTTCTACTCTCTTTTTCTCCTCACCGATTCGCCCGTCTCTCTCACCGACTCTTGGCTTCTCTTCATCTTCGTCTTTTTCTTTGTCCCTCTCTATATATGTGTTACAGGGAACCCCGTGCCATCCACCCGCCGACAGCAGCATCTCGACGGCGTGCGTCTCGCCGTGGCGTCGCCTGATTCTCGAACGATTCCCCTCCCTCCTCCCCCTCTCTTCTTATACTCTCGTCTCCGCTCTCACCGTTCTCTTGCCCAATGCCACCCGGTGCCGCCGTACGCGATTATAAACCATTCCAAAAATGTCCTACCGCTGTTATTATTACTCTTAACCGCCTATCGCATCGGCAATACCGCGGCTTCGCGACGACCAAGTAGCATTGCATTTCTATTCGTCTATACTTACGCGAAATCACTGCGCGACGATTTCCAGGAAGTGAACGGCTGCGCTCAAGCGTAGGGCCCCTCCACATGGGATCATCGGCCCTTTACATCTTCGTCTCCTTTTTTTTTTTTTTTACTCCCACTTTCCTCGTACTTTCAGCTTTCTCGGTTATTTCAGTTATTCCACAGACGCGCTTGGCTATTTTAAATATACAAAAATACTGCACATATCGCACGAGACGCCGAGAGAAATGAATCGAGCATCCGCGCGCGGGGGGAAAACGCGAGAAGGCAGGAAAAAGGAGAGACCGGGGTTGTGCTTTATTTATAGCGAGAGAGTTACAGCCGAAGTTTTCGTCTTCACCCCTCTGCTTCTCTTGACAGCTGTCGGTGAAAATTCTTTGGGTTTTTACACGGGGTAAATATGGATACAAATAGGATAGAGATCGATAGTCGTTGTCGTTAACCCGAGCGAAAGGACGAGAACGAAAACGAGTTATTACGAGGTGTTTTCGAGAGAATAATAGCGGTCGTAGTTTAAGATATATTTATCGTTGAATAAACAAATAGCACCCGAGAAAATAATACGTAAAACCGGAAGTCGTGATAATCGGCGAAGCAAGCGAAAGACTGGATAAAAACGGAAGTTCTATAATAATTGGAAAATATAAAGAGCGGTAGTAGCAGTTGCGAATGATTCGAAGGTCGTCCCAGCCATTATTTTTTGTCAACAAAACGAAAGCAGAAAAACAATCGGGGAGTTCGCTTCACAGCAACTGTGTCTGTAGTCGTCGTTAACGCGAGCGAAAGGACGAACACGAAATTTCGAGAGAATAGCGGCGATTGTTGAATATATATTTATTATTACATAATCAAATCCTAATAATAATAAAAAATAGTAATAATCGGAAATACATCGAAAAGCGGTAGAAAAATCGACGTAGTAAACGAATGAGAAAATATTGTGAGTTCTTAGAGGTTATGGGCGATTCGAAACATCGAAACAACGATTATTTTTTTGTCAACAAAACGAAAACAGAAAAATAATCGTAGATGAAGTTAGTTTTTGTAGCAGCTGTGGTATAATGAATACCGACACAATATCGGGAGCACAGCGGGGCACGTAAGTTCAAGCTGTACGGCGCGAATGAAGCAAAAGTGTTGCTAGAAATAATAGCGATGACAGCAGCAAGGAAGTAGCGAGATATATACCCCCCTGCTACTTATGTCTCGTCCTCGGAGAGCCGAAGCTTCGCTATAGAGCTTCGGTCGCCATGCCGTGTGGCTGCTGTCGCTGTTTAAGGAATTTCCTATGATTAGAATGAGTATTTCTATACGTACAGGGCGCCCCGAGGCTCACCGATCTGCTTCTCCAACAACCGCGCGCGCGCACGCGACCGAACGAACGACCGCAAACTCTATATCTGTCCCAGACGAGAATAATCCACCAAGTCTGGTCTGATTTCGGCGGCGGGTGAGCAATAACGCCAGAAAGAGCCCAACTGCAACGCGTGAATTGCCGCA
This sequence comes from Buathra laborator, assembly GCA_934046635.1. Lineage (NCBI taxonomy): Eukaryota > Metazoa > Arthropoda > Insecta > Hymenoptera > Ichneumonidae > Buathra > Buathra laborator. Next base: position 12,032,231 of record OW203897.1, read on the forward strand.
TTGTCGATAGTTCGAACGAATATTTTACACGACGATCGAGACAATTCTAAATACTCGAGAAACGAATGCTTTTGTTGTTCGTTCGGTTTAAAAAAGGTTAGGTTAGGAAAAAAATCACAAAACTTCGCAATGGTTTTAATTCTTTATTGATATGCCGGATGTGGTGCGCTGTAGAGCCTGAAGGCGGAAGTTGCTGTCCCCGATGAAGTTTCGGCTATTCGGCATTCAGATAGCCAAAGGTTGAGAAGCCAATTGTTGTTAACAGCAATGGTTCACAATCGGCTATCGATCTTTTTACCGATAATTACCGATTTTTACATTATTACAATAAGATGTGTCTGTATTTGAAGGTGAAATCGATGCATCAGATAACGACGAGCAACGAATGACCATTCATTGAAAAAACAATCCGTCGATGTTTTTTTTTTTTTATCGAAATGTTATAAGTTTATGATATCCGTAATTGTGATGATTTCGTATTATTCCGAGGCGAATTTGTAACTTAATAAAAAGACACGATATTATTTCGCACCGACTGTTACGGTTTTATGATTTATGGATTGCTGATTATGTTTCGAGAATTTCATGACGCAAATTTGCCCGCAAATGCGGACGCACGTACGTGTAGAAATATTTACAAAATGACTCGTCCAACTATGACGAGATATTGCCGCAGTCTCGGTGACAAGATATTATCGGGGAAGCAGAAAAAAAATCTGAAGCTTACATTAAAACGAAAAAAAAAAAAAAAAAAAAAATCATCGTATTCGTGGTAATCGCGAAACGATACATCGATTTAAACGATTTCGCGTCGCCTTGAAACGATACGATAATAATGGTTTTGTAATTCCACCAAAAACATTATCTTTTATATTTCACCCCTATATAGAACATAATAATAATAGCCGTCCGGGTTTTTCCATAATTCCTTTGGCAAGCAAAATGTATCGTTGTTTCAACGTGTCGCAAAAACGCGAATTTCCCCAAAACTGATTCTGTTTCTAATTAACCTTTACCTTCAAATTATCCGTTTGACTATAAATGGAAAATATTTTTAAAAAAATCGTAAAGTGACCTTGAAGCGTTGTTTCTCTGAGAACTCCAAGAGATTTTTTTGCGCCCTTAGGTATTATCATTATGAGTAAAAAAAATCAGCGTTGTGAACGGCTGGCGAATAATCTCCCGAACGTAAGGAGTCGGAATATACTATAGAAAATATTGCGTAAGGAACGAGAAAAAAACATTATTTTCGGTATTTATCGATACGAAATCGAATCCGAACCAAAAATTGAATTAATTGTTTATTTACTCGTAAAATATCATTTTTTTGGATCCAAACGAATATTTTACTCGATACCAATGTTTTACGGATATGTATTTATGTATCATTATTATTTTCGTCCGTTCTATTGCTACTATTCGCGACACTTGCATTTTTTTTCTACTACAACGATCGCATTATCTTTATTGCTCTCGAACGGCAATGAAATTTCAACAAGTCATTCGTGCTTCGGTTGTACACGTCTATACCTATGCGTATCTGCACTTCCAACGCAAATCGGACGCTCACGTGATCGAGAGCGTGGCTCGGTCCGTTCGGGCCTCTCGATAGATTAAGCGTTGTAAAAGCGCGCGCGATAAAAATTTTGTTGCAAAGTAACGTTTGCGTCACGGCATACTTTATCCGGGAGCGATAGAAGCTGTTATCGGCAATCAATCGCTGCGAAAAAGAGAACTGCACGAAACGCTGATTTAACGAGTATTATCGCGACTTACGATGGCGAGTCGCAAAATGTTGGACATCGAAAAATATATTTCTGTAACCGTCATAATTTATCGAGAGAATTGATATTCAGACTAAGTAAGATGTATGTTCGAGGGATCGGAACTGCGCCCGATTAGTGTCATAAAATTACCGTAATTTTGAAGCGCCGTCAAATGACAAAAAATTACGGTCATTCGCCAACTTAAAATTATTATATTCTGTTAAAAATTTTCACGAAACCTGCCTGCAAAATGACGTTTTCTATCTAATCGAAAAACGACAGAAATTTTTTTTGCATCCATTTTTTCGTAGTTTTTTCGTAATCGTATTAGTTATCACGATTATTTTTAGACGTAAAATAATACAGTTGATATTGTTAAGAATTAAAAAAAAATACATTATTTTGTTATTATAAAACTATTATCCCCATCGTTTTTTTAATTATTGCAAGAAATCGACTGACTACCAAAAATTCGAAGTATCCGACCAATTATTACGAAATAACCTCCAAAATATTGAAACAATCGAAATTTTCAAAAATTAACATCGCACGGCCAACTATATATATGTAGCTATACATCGCTAAGCCCGATGAAGACGATTCGGCAGATGCTCCGATGCAGAAACAAAGCGAGCAAAATTCTTACAACTCGTAATACCGAGAGTCACGTACACAGGTACTCAGTGGAGTTGGTCGGTGGTGCATGTCGTCTCGCATTGAAGACAGAGATCCCAGAAGAAAGAAATGAAAGAACAAGAGTAGCGAGAGGTTACCGCGCGAGGTACCGCGTTGGTACAACAGCTCTCCGTTTTCGTACGGAGGGCCCTATACCCAGGAAGCTTTGGGTATTTTTGGTGAAAGGAAAAACACGCCTGTGACGCGCGGGGTCTGTAGCGGCACGCGTCAGGTAGTAGAGATTAAAAAGGAGCATTTCTCGGTAAAGCGCTGTAGGGCCCGCGGCGGTACAGCTTAACGCGGAGGGTTCGGGCCCCCGGTGTTGCTGCCCGAATGCGTTCACCGTCTTCTTGTCCTTCTTCGTTCGGAAACACTCTCGATAGACTACTCGTCTGTATTCGGGAAGAAAGCGGCAATGAGCGCGCATGATTGCCAGAAGACAGGATCGTTTGCGCACCCGGTCTCGGAAGATCGCGCGCACGCGCGCGCGCGCCCTCTCTCATTCTAAATATCCGTGACACGTAACGAGAACCCGAGAAACACAGACGCGCGCGTTCCATCGCTCACCGAAGCAAAAAATATGTTTTAGACTACGCGATCACTGCGCATCGGTTCCATACGGTTTATTCCACATGTGAACTATGCTAAGGGTGAACGAAAGTATACCAGAATCAGCGGGCGCGGGGACTCGAGGACTCGTGGTGAGAAAGAGATGTATCGCGTCTTACGCGCGTATTTGCCAACGAACAGAAAGGAGAGAAAGAATGAAGAGACGCGCGAGAGAGCTATACTTACTACAAAGTGGCCCGTTTTCAACGCTCTCGATCCGCACCTGGACCGGCCTCCAGGCCGAGTCGTGCGCGCGCCGATCGCGTAATAGTACTGGTAAACACGAATCAGTCGATACATACGTAGGCACTTACACAATTATACAAGACGAAACGAGAAAGCAGAGGAAAAGAAACGGGCACCGAGAGTTCGAGTACATATATATATATATATATATATATATATATATATATATATATATATATATATAAATGCATATATACATATATACATATATATACACATACGCGAAACCTCTCGGCTTAGCTGCACAACAAACACAACATACTCGATCGTGCATCCAGTCAGTCACATTAATGCGCAAATCTTTCTTACGAACTGCCTACGACGTGAATCGCTCTATGAAAATCGATAATTCGATACGCCAAGAGCCGATCTAATTCTTATTGCCTCTCTATGCATCGATATAAATCACATTTGTCAATATTTCGACGGGTAGATCGTCCACGATTTTCGAGTTATCGAATCAATGGCTGAATAATTAATATTTAAGACACAGCGTCGTTGCGACTCAAGTTGTAAATATTTTAATAAAATAAAACATTGATCGATGAAACAAACCGCCGATTGGGCTTCCTGCGAGACCGAAGGCGGAAGCTATCCACCACAGTCGAGCCGGAAACGAAAAAAAAAAAAAAAAAAAATCTATTTTTCGCATTTATTAATATCACAGTTTATTTCAAGACTGACGAGCCATCGGATTCGTATTTAACATAGAAACGAAAAACATGGAAATAATTTGAACATTTATAATATGAACAATAATTTACTTAATAATGTATTCTTAAGTAAAGAAGGTATGAAAAATCGAGAATTCCCGAAAAAGCTCCATATTTTCCCCTCCATTCTGCTTATTATATCAATTTTCAATAGATCGAGGATTGAGTAAAAAAAAATATATATTTTGGCTATTACCAGCGGCAAATTATTCTCGAGTGCGTCGAAGCCGCGTAATATTACATAGTCGATACAGTAATACCGTTTACACGATAAAGGTCGCCCTTTGGTTATCGCGTATATACGAGAAAATATGTCATTAACGTATACTATAGGGTAACAGGGGAGGGTCCATAAGTGAATTATTAACCGAGCTGTAGTAAATTTATTTCGACATGCGCGCGTAGTTATATATATACAATACACACGAATTCTTAACCGATCTCACGGACGGATAACAAACACGGTGGTGGACCGATCGCAACGTCGCAAAGAGATCGCTGCAAGAGCGTCGGTGGTGGCAATGGCAACGGAGCCTTTTGCAAGTAGCGTCGTCGTCGGAGTGCCAGAAGCACCGACGAGAGAGTAGCTCCGCTGCTCACTCGTAAGAGTGAGACGGAGAACGGAAGAATAAGCGAAGAAAGAATGAGTATAGTGTAAGAGAGTAGGAGGGCGTAGGACGCGGCGCATGTATACTTACCCGTGTCGGCGGGATATATGTTGCGAGAGCGAGAAGAAGATTCGGGAAGCGTGCAGAACGGCGTCTACGGGCTTCGCGCATTGGCAGCGAGAGGAGCCCGAGAAGAGAACGTTTCCCTCCGTCAGAGTTGCTCCACCCACATGATACCCGACGTCAAAATGTCGTGGTAGTGGTGACGGTGGATGTATTAGTAACATAGGTGGTAGTAGGTAGTTCGCGTAGCCCGTAGTCGGGAGTCAGCGACGGCGTCGCCGCGGCAAGCGGGGTGTAGTCGCGCGGCGTCGAGAGACTGGTCGAGAGCACGCACAATCTGGCAACAGTGGCCCGCTATAACCGATATTGTGGCCGTGGATTGAATGGAGGGGAACTAGCGCAGGTCAAACCTCCCCACTGCCGGAGAAAGACTTCGAGAACCCCTCGGGTCTCGTCCGAGTCTGCCCTCAACTTTTTCTCTCTTTGTCCTCTCCTCTTTCTCTCTCGGTTCCTCTCGTACTATTCGATTCATTCTCCTCATTCTATCCCCCCCTTCCCTTCCCCCCTCCACTAGTGATTCACACGCGCATTCTAACCGGCCGGTACATATTTGTACTAAAATAGTATGCGCAGTCGCAGTAGTAGTAGTAGTATTACTCTATAGAACCGTCCCGCGTTTGGCACTGCTGTATAACGCTCGTATTCCCGACTATACATAAATATATATATATACGTATATGTATATATCGCTGTGCAGCCGAGTACCGCCGCTCTCTGTACCGCTGACAGACCATCTCCCCCCGAAGTTACGGCCTGCTACACCGCCACAATACCCTCGGTTGCTCCACCATTTCCCTCCGCTGTAGGGACGATACTCGGGGAACACGATCTCGGCTGAGATCGGCTGTGTTCGCCCACCGCTTCGACGCCGCCAGTTTGCTTGCGGTGTATGCCTGCATCATATGTGGCTCGGTGTTGGTACGGGGGGCTCTATGCGTTCGTTTCGACGCGCTTGCGTGTCACCGTCATCCACCCCGATTGTATGCATGTTTTACAACGAGAGTGTGTAGTAGTATAGCAGTAGGAGTCGTGTTTGGGAGAGAGTAGGAGAATAGTAGAGAATCGCGCGCAAGAGGGGTCGAAAAAGAGAGAGAGAGAGAGATAGAGAGAAAAAAAGGGAATCGTGCGCTCAGTTGCAACTCCCATCACGAAGATCGCTCTTCGGAGGCGAGAGCGTGTGGTCGGGGAACGCGAGACAGAGGGAGAGAGCGCTGGCGAGAACCAGCAGCATCAGGGACAAACACAGACTACCAACGGCTACGCGTCGACACTCGACAAATCGAGTACGTACGACGAAGACAGAGAAAAAAAAAGAAAGAGATAATCCCTGAGAGAAAAAAAAAGGAAAAAAGAAACGAAACGACGCCGACGTTTCAGGTACTAGGCATGGCATAAACGGTCGGTCTCGATGGCTTCGACAATCTCTCACTGTACATCCATTTGCTTTGAGATATTTAGCACGGAGCCTCTCTAATTTCGATGACCAATTTCGTTGCCAATACCCATGAGTAGTTTATATAGCCAAACTTTGTTATATAGATATCGGATTGTCATTTCAATCGTAATTATCGATAGTTTTTTTTTTTTTTTTTTTTTTTTTTTTTTTTCGTCATTGAAACTGCCGAAAAAAAATTAAGTGACGATTGTTGACGAGAGCGCGTACGCAACGCTAAACGCTTTAAAGACGATCCTATACGAGAAAACTGTCCTTATACTTGTCGCTCATCGGGGGCGGGGGAGGGGGGGGGGGGCAAGGCGGAGGCCTATACGCTATACTTACTTGAATATACTTTGTTGCGCTCGTATAACTCTGTCATGTACTTTCAACAGCCTGTCGCCTCCTTAAGGACCCGCGTTTCACGCTGCAAATGTGACGAACCGAGGCGAATGCCGCGCGCGCTCCCGCTCTACCTCTTACCAGATATATAAATAAAGTTTCTCAACGCGCGATGAAGTGAGAAGACGGTGAAGAGCGCGCGCGGGACGCGACGAATAAAAGATAGAGAGCGCCGAGAGTGGCGAGTTCGGTGAGCGAGTGAAACAAGTAGAGCGAGCAAGAGAAATATCGTACACGTTCGAGGGCGCGAGGGTGGGAGAGAAAGAGAGAACGTGAAAAGAACGGTCGACGAGAGAGGATGAGAGAGGGGACGTACCGCCGCCAACGCCATTGCCACCGCCGCTGTCGCTGGTGTGCCGCCGCTGCTGCTTCTGGCCTGACTGCTAGTAGAACATCGTCGCGTATACGCGCGGCCACAGAGAGTGACGCGCGCGTCTCGCACACTAAAGAAGGTGTGCTATAACGAGAGAAGTGAGGCCCCCCGAGTCAACGGAGTTTGACGTTTAGTCCCCGACACGATTTTCACCAGATAACATTTATGCCACGTTTTCATACGTGTGAACGGAAAAGTTATCCACGGACTTCCCAATTAATAAAACTATTTCAACAAACTTAAATATTCGTTTTATTTCGTCGCACGCATAACTCGAGAATCTTTTTTATTGTGGACAAAACAGTGGCCTCGCGTGTAAGGTATAACATATCTACACCCGGGCGAGCGTCGCGGAGCGAACGAACACAATTCGCTTTACCGCAATTGTGACACAGGGACCTATCCGGCTTAATTGGAATTATTCGATACGGCAACGAGGTGGATATAAATGTGACGAAGGATGTTTGTCTTCGTTGTGTGAATCGTGACGTGATTTTTTTTTAAGCTTTTTCTTTCGATACTTATTACGCGAAGTTTCAGTTACCAAGGCAGCGTGACATGTTTGATTGTCACTGCGACATTGGTACACTTAAGTGCTGATTTCACGATATATATTATTCATTTTTTTTGTTGTTTTCTTGTGAAATGTGATGAATAATGGAGTGCGTGTGACAACGATATATATACTCGACATTGGGATTACCTTTGACACCGCTCGATTACGTGATATCTGCAACTTCAATCACATGAAATACGGAGGATTATTATGATCGAACTGGATAACTGAGAAAAAAAAAAGGTAAATATATAGGAGTTATGAATAATCACTGAATCCCGATATATTACAATCAATTCGATGACATTTATAGCGTTCCCTTGTGTACCCTGTCGTCTCGATTTAATATCAACAAACCAAAACATTCGCCGTTGCAACAAATTATCGAACTTAACGACATCGTACCTCCGGTCATTCGTGGCAACGCGAACACCACACTCTTTTTTACGATTATATTCCTCGTTGCGCGTTTCGGCGCTACAGCGATGTTTGCACGCGCGCGCGCGCTCACGCTCGCGTGTGTATTTTAAACGTATATATACTATCAACTACGCGCCGTGACAGCTGACAGTATGTTTTTTCCACCTTTTATATCGCAAAAAAAACTAAAAAAAAAAATTTTCTAACGATTGCGAGCTCTTGAACAACGAGAAGAAACATTTGTTTTTTTTGTGAATTTATCGAGGAACTTCGATTTCTATTTTTTTTTTTACTATTTTCATGAATAATTTTTAGTATATTCGAGAGTTTCGTCGTTTTCGTTGTTATTTCGAAACTCAGGTGCGCTACGGAGACGATTCTCGTAATTTAGAAATGCAGGAACAACGACGCGGCAAGCCGAAGGTTATCCAGTCAGGTATAATCCCGAAGGGGAATTCGTAGGTACGCGTTCGTTTGCACGTTGCGGAGACAATTCTCCGCTCTGCCGAAAACCCCGTAACTATTTTGCAAGCAGGTAAAGATGCTTTTCTAAGTTTTGTTCGGCGGTCGTTGCGCGTCGGCCCTTCGGGCGTTCGAGGGTTGATTATTCGGTGGAAGGTAACTCGTTCCCCACAAAAACACACACATACATAGCCGTAGTGTATCTAGTGACAGGAAGGGCGAGATAAAGACGCCATGTTCCGTCTTCTCTTTCTCCCGTTGTATTTCTGACGTCTTTCTACTTGATATACTATAAACCAGCGCGTCAATGCACCGCGTGCGAAAGAGAAGTGGACCGAAGAAGGAGAAAGAGAGACCGGAGAGCACATGCGTGTACGGATCTCCGTGTACTCTTGTACACCATGCAGAAAGTCACGTTCACCGCGTAATCTTCGATCGGCAGTAGGTCACAGCGCCCTACTATTACACTCGATATATTTTCGCGTACGGCGACTCTAAAGAAATGTGTCTGGTCGACGACACGACTCATCTGCCTCTTTACCGCATTACAAAATCGTAAAAAAAAAAAAAGTTATAATGAACAACTCGAACAATTGTTAAATTCCATACCGTCGCCGGTTTTAATGTTACAACGAAGTCGAAAATAAAAGTCTTTATTATTTCTTGACGAATATACATCTACGACAGTATGGCAATTAAAAGATCACCAGGCCCCGGATAGCACACTTATCGTCGTACAAATCGTGTGTGACTCTCGAAGGATTAATTCGATAGGTCAATAGTATCGGTTTATAGACGCTTCGATAATAGTGGTACTCTTAATAAGTATGCAGGCTTAAGACTCGCGTTCTAGCTGCCAGTTTTCTTCGTCATCTTGGCGATTCCTTTCACTATTCTCTCGTCAACGGTACCATTGCCCACGGCAAATTATCCCGGTCGACTGTCGAGGTGTACCCGGGCATTGTTGCCACTAAAATCCCGAAATACGGTTGAAACTAACCTATAAATTATTCCCGTATTGTACTCGTATAAATTATGCGATCTCGAAATAACAATAAAATATTGGGTAGAATTAAATAAAATTAAAAAAAACAGTTAATATTGAATGAAATTAAGAAGTTAAATTTCGTTGAATTTTTTTACATCTTCGTTAAAAGTACATTTCTCGAGAGCCACGTGACCGATGATGGATCGCAAACGTAAACTCTCCGCGATGCGGTAACTTGAACAAATAATTGATAGACATCGACAAGAGAGCGAAGGTATTATGTAGTACGTTAGCCGCTACTCCGGAGTTGTGAACTTTCGAGTTATCTAAACTCGCGATACAATACATATTTGAAAGATATTACAAGGAGGGGGGTGGGGTACAAGGGGGGGGGGGGGCTTTGATAGCTTGTGTACATATTTTATTCGCGCGTAACGAACGAACGCTGAAGCGATCGCGACCGGGATTTTCCGCGTGCCTTGAATTGTCTTGAATTATTACGCGCGCGCGCGCGCGCACGCATAGACAGAGAACAAAAACAGAGAAGAGATGACATAGTCGATGGACAGTACCTAACGCGGTGGCCTTTGTTCCACTATTAACTCTTGCATCCACTTGTAACCCGCGGTTTAATATCTATACAATTCTACCGTACTACTTTTTTCAAGGTGACAAGGGTAATTAAATTTTTACAATTGTCCGCAGACGTTATATAATAAAAACTGCGAAGGCTGAAACTGCACGGATGATAAACGCGTGCCGATCGTGCGGGACGGAATAACGTTTCGATTAGAATTATATCGATAAGAATTTTTTTTTCTCTTCTGTATGCATTTTATTATTATTATTGCGTTGGCAAGTTCGTTTGCTGAATCATCAGGTTTGCGGGTCAATACGATGCATTTTCAACGACATAGATATATTTCGCGTATTTTTACGGCCAGTGTCCCCGCTAATCTACTGTCAGAGCGCACTTTCATTTTTCATGCTACTCGTAAGCGAAGGGTTGCTCCCGACTTTCTCGCGTGCACGCATTCGTACGTCACGAGAGATGAAGTTTTGTGTTTTTTTTTTTCTTACTCGCGTTAAAGCGGATCGACCGGCGGTTAGTTATGACGCCCGATGGAGATCGTAACGCAGATGTGAGGCTCTTATTCCGAGAGTCTCGGAACTCGCTTGGCGCGCGTGTTCGGTCGTGTCGAGACACGGTGAACGGTGGCTCAGAGGGCGCTAGTGTCGCGTAGTACTTTAACCGTGTACTGTCGCGGCGGGAGGAGAGCAGGGGGGGGGGGGGGGACGGATTCTACTTCCCCACCGTCACCCATTCTCTTCATCTCGCGCACCTTCGCCGGGCAAGGAATTACATTCCGCCCCGCATTGGCGGACACGGCTTCTCGGACAGAGGACCACTCTGTTTCGGCTCTGCAGTAAACTTCGAACTCCAAACGAATATGTTCAGTAAAGAGGTCGATGAAAGCCACTTGGCAATCGTATCTATCGATATTCGACTATCGACCGTTTGTTTCGAAACCTATCAAATTGTAAACAGATGTTTTTTTTTTTTTTTTCGCTCCTTCCATCCATTATTAGCGCTACGCTACGCTTATGCACATAACTGAGGTTATCTTTGATCGATTATCGCGGCGATAAATATAGATTAACTGGGCTACGATACATCGATGTATTGCGAGTCAAAACAGACTTTTCGTTCCATAGAAGCGAGATTTACTGTATATATAACTTTTGCACAGATAATTTTCGCAAACCGGTAACATTGCCGGTGTTCATTGCTCTCGACGGTCCTCCCGCTGTTCTTGTGCTTCCGTGATTTCGTCACGGGGCACCACAATCAGCCGACAGCAGCAACCATCACCGAAACAACTTTCTCCCGAATCCCTCGCATGACCGAATGCTCATTCTTTGTCGTTGTCTCACTTACCCTGCCTTACGAATATCTCGAAACAGTACTCTCGACTGTAATATTATTTTATTCGTATAATCTTTAACCAAAAATATAACGTTCATGCGGGACAGTGAATTTTTGTCGAATGTTAATGCGCCGTTTTGATGTTAAACGCTTATCGCTACAGTTAACCCGTCGAATACCAAATAAAATACCGAATAATTCGTCAATGGGACTGTTTGTTCCGAGACTGAAATTTCCGGTATCGCGTAATGCGCATTACTCGATTCATTGCGTAATGCTTTTTTTATTTATTTTTTCATCTTTCCTCATTACCCGTTTTCTTGTTTCCGTCTTAGTTTTTATTACCCTCGCTATCTTCGCATCGCGTATTTTATCATTCCGAGCGTGTAAATCAGTACGAACTTCGAGCCTCGCCTCGTCAAATATCCCTCAATAATACATACTGTTGTTTTCTTCATTCTTAAAATGTCTACTTTTAGGTTTTTTTTTTCTTTTTTTTTCTTCGTAGTTCGAAGCAAACAGATGTTATTTCCGTTTCTTCGTCGCCGCTGTAGTAGGTAAACCCGTAGTAGCGCCGGCCCCGTGTGCAACACGTGTTGCGTACTACAGGAATTTGGGTATTTCGGGCACGCATGCGCCTTCTCCTCCCGTACGCTTTGCTCTTTCGTTACTTCCTGTTATTCGTTAAACGCAGGCTGACGGGGGCGTTATATTCTTGTGACCCTTAACCTCGTCCCTTCATTCTCGGTTATGATCGAGAGTGAAGAAAAAAAAAGTTTTTTAAAGAAAAAGCAACGAACGCCGCGCCACAATGGCGATCGACAATCGAACGAATATCGTGGGAAAGGGAGGGGGAACTATACTACGACAAGCAAATAATTTTTCGTCTCTCGCGTGAGAGGGATCCTCGACAGCTTCGACCGGCGGTTAGGCCGAAACTCTTCCATTGTTTAGCTCTCTCTATCCGCTGAGTGCCCTCTGCGCTTGACGAAATATTGACATCCGAGAATAGAAACTTCGCTTGCCTGGGGTCTGGCAGAATCTGAGGCCAAACGAGAGGAAGCGAGATACCGTAGTATTATAATATGTGTGTACTACGCGTAGATTCGTTGATGCAGAACAACAAGAGTGTTAAAGAGTTGGAGAAAGGTAGAGCGTGTGTGTTGTCGGTGATGGAGCGCCGGCGGAGTGGGGGGCGTGGAGGGGAGAGGAGAAAGAGAAAAACGGTGAAGGTTGCGTCAGTTGAGATGCATTCTGTACGACATTGATGTCGGACAAAGAGAAACTAGGGTGAGGATTGGAAGAAATGGGGGAGAGCAGTCTCGGTCCTTATGCTTCTGCTGTGAAACGCCCGATGCCATTCAATAATGATATTTCTACTCTCAAATATTATCAAAAAAAATTATTTCGCCGTAAAAAAAAACCCGAAAAACCACTATTTTAATTGAGATATCGACCGAATCAATTGACGGATATAAAAATGTATAAATATCGTTTACGATGAATAATATATTAATTTTGAATAAAATTATTATTTACATTAATTATTATTTAATTGTTTTTTATTTATTATTTTGTCAGTATTTTTTTTTTTTTTCGAATTTTAACCTCCGAAATGTTCTAACATCTCGTGAATAATAATTTTCCACATTGTTTTTCAATTAGACGAGAATTTAACGAAAACAAAAACATCGCGCTGTGCCGCGTTATTAGAAATCGATAGCGAATAATAGGCGCTACAATCTGCTAAGTCCTGCAACAAATATTCATATAATGCACATGTTAAAACTTCGAACACACATTCACACGTACAGTATACACAGTAAGTAATACGCAGCAAAAATGCAGGCAGCACAGTAGAGTGTAGAGTCCCTGTAAGCATCTCTATTGTCAGGAGAGGGGGGGGGGAGGGGGTCGATGCGGTCCGGTGTGTGAATAGCGAGCACGTGGATTTCCCACAGAAAAGCAAATGGGGCTTTTGCCGAGTTCTGCGCCCAGAGCGAGCGGAACAACCGTAAAGTCCCATAGGCTGCAGCTGGGAGAGTGAAGGGAGCGGCGCCGCGCGACCCATTCGCGTTGCCTGGCCGCTGCGTTGCCTTTAGCTTTTGGCAGGAGGCGAAGCAGCGAGACAGGCAGCGGGGGAAGCGTTAGCCGAGAGGCCGAGAGCCGGTGACGACGGCATGATACGTCCCTTCAAATTCTCGAGGGGTAACTTTTTTTTTTTTTTTTTTTTCGATCTTTTCTCCGTTCTTTCCGTTTATGTCAATCATAAACGCTTCTATAAGTTTATTTTTTTTTTCTACCCTCAGATCGCGATTTCCTCTCAATGATAGATATTCGATTTCACTTTCAATCTATAGTAGAAAATTCTATACGATTGCTTTTGTGTTTCAGAAAAATCCACGAAAAAACTCGCGACGACGAAAAAAAAAAAGAAAAAAAAAAAAATCACGCGACAGAGACAGCATACGCGAGAAACAAGAAGAAAACGTAATCAGAGTCCGCGGAATAGGGGTACAGGGGATCGCACTATCGTCCGGCTATCGTAACCCGCCGCGACGCCACCCCGTAAAGGGGGTGGTATTTCAGAGTTTTGTGCCGCGGCGATGGTCGCAGCTGCTACCGCTACGGCCACCGCCACTGCCTGTGTGGTGGCCATGCAGGACCGCCAGGACATTCCCACACAGTTCAATCAGGTAAATTACGAAAAAAAAAAAAAAAAAAAAAAACCAGTTATCGAACTATCGACACAGAAAACTAAAGACGAAAAGCCTTAAAACGCAACTTGGATCGAAATTATCGTAACTCCATTTCCCGAAAAAAAAAAAAAAAAAAAAATCAGTTATTGAACTATCGACAAAGAAAACTAAAGACAAAAGCCTTAAAACGCAACTTGGATCGAAATTATCGTAAATCCATTTCCCGAAAAAAAAAAAAAAAAAAAAAAAAAAAAAAAAAAAAAAAAATCAGTTATCGAACTATTGACACAGAAAACTAAAGACGAAAAGCCTTAAAACGCAACTTGGATCGAAATTATCGTAACTCCATTTCCCGAAAAAAAAAAAAAGTGAAGATTTTCTATATTATCCCTGAAAACCCCGAAAACGCGATCACATTTTGTCTCCGCCGTTAGAAACATCAAGTAAACCTTTCTGACAATTTTTTCAGATGCAGAGTCAACATGGAATACCGCACCAGTCGTACAATACGGGAGGTTACGCGCAGCGAGGACCGATGCAGGGAATGGGTCCGGTCGGTATGAGTAATTACAACAGCATGAGTGCGATGGGCCCGACGCACCATTCGATGAATTCCATCAACAGTATGAGCGCCATAAACACCGTTAATCCAATGACGATGGGCGGAATGAATGGTATGAACGGTATGAACGGCATGACTCACATAAACTCGATGAACAACATGGGTAACATGGCAATGAACAATATGATCGGAGGAAACAACATGCAGATGAATAAAATGAATATGCAGGTAGGCAATGAAAAAGTTACCTTCCGCGAAAAAAATGGCTTTTTATCGTCTTTTGGAAGATTTCAAATTAACTAACGAAATCTTTTCATTGAATTACATCAACAGGGACAACCGCAGCAAGGATATCCGAGAAGATTAGCGCCTTATCCCAACCCTGCGATGCATATGGTGCAAAAGCGTCAGCAGCATCATCATCATCCGCAGCAGCAGCAGCAGCAACAGCAGCAGCAGCAGCAACAACAACAGCAACAACAACCACCTTACGCCGGACCCAATCCCGCGAGTATGCAGCCGGCATACAGCAATATGCCCGGCGGTCAATATCCCAACAATTATCCAGGCGCGAGAGCCAACTTCCAGCCGCAATATCCGCCGATGCAAGCGATGAATCCCGCGGCAACGGGCTTCGGTCCGAATGGTATGATTCGCGGTACGACAATGAGACAAACGGCGCCGGCGTACAATCCAACGACGTCGCAAAACGGACAGTACTACGGTACGAATGTTTGCGTTCCCGTTAGCATGGGACCGACAACCGTTGGAAATCAATTCGTCGGTCATCAACCGAATCCCGGTTACGGCAACAACTCGTCGTACTCTGTTAACAGCCAATATCAGCAGGAAGTTGGAACGATGAGGACAGCGGCAGCGGGAAACATGAGCTATCAGCACAGTCCTATACCTGGCAATCCCACACCTCCTCTGACTCCGGCAGCCAGTATGCCTCCTTATATGAGTCCCAATCCCGATATAAAACCGACCTTCAGTGAAATCAAACCGCCAGCTAATAATATTCAAAGTAAGCATTTCTTTTTATTTGATCACTTTGAATTTTTCGAAAAGTTTGCTATAACGGAGTGAATGAAGAGTAAAGTGACGGAAAAAGAGAGTTTGTCTTCTATAATGGTCGATAGAGTTTCTTGAGATCTTTGAAAAAATACCGCAATTTTTTCCTTTTTTTTTTATAGCGTTTCAATAGCTTGAAAATGTATTCGATTGATCGCGAAACGTCGATTTATCGATTTATTTTAATTTTTTTCATTTCTTTGCAGAAGACGACGAGTTGAGATTGACATTCCCCGTGAGAGACGGGATAATTCTTCCACCGTTTCGTTTGCAACACAATCTCGCCGTCAGCAATCACGTTTTCCAACTAAAGTCGACCGTACATCAGACGCTAATGTGGCGCGCCGATCTCGAACTTCAGCTGAAGTGTTTTCATCACGAGGATCGACAAATGAACACGAATTGGCCGGCGAGCGTTCAAGTTTCGGTGAACGCAACGCCTCTCGTTATCGATAGAGGAGAGAATAAATCTTCACATAAACCGCTATACCTCAAAGATGTTTGTCAACCCGGACGCAATACGATTCAGATCACCGTGTCGGCGTGCTGTTGTGTGAGTCGAACGAAAATTGACCTTTATACCGGATATCTATTACATATACAGCAAAAAAAAACATCTATCAACCTTCGGCTTTTTCTCTTTTTTGTTTTTATTCTCTCTCTGTGGAACGAACGCACACACAGTCGCACCTCTTCGTCCTCCAATTAGTTCACAGACCGAGCGTGCGAAGCGTCCTTCAAGGATTGTTACGCAAAAGGCTACTCGTTGCGGAGCATTGCATAACGAAAATAAAGCGAAACTTCAGCAACACACTGTCGAGCAACGGAATGCAATCGGATAAAGATGTTGTCGAGCAAACGGCGCTAAAGGTAAATTTTATCGTCGATCGTTAAACGAAAAAACAATTAACGATACTCATCCGTCCTCTTTCTCTTTTCGCAGGTATCCTTAAAATGTCCAATTACCTTCAAACGTATTACACTACCCGCGAGAGGACACGATTGCAAACATATACAATGCTTCGATCTCGAGTCTTACATGCAACTTAATTCCGAACGCGCATCCTGGAGATGCCCCGTTTGCACGTGAGTATTCCAAGAATAATAACGCAAAAATCCGATAACCGAGTGGCCACCCGCTGTCAGGGAAAATCCGGAAATATCGAGGAGTTGAAAAAAAAAAGCAGATCTCGAAATTCTGTCGATATGATTTTAGACTTTAAATAAAAATTTCTCAACGCTTTTGCGATCAAAGAATCTTTTTTTCTTCGCTATACAGGAAGCTTTAGTTTTTTTAAATTTCAATATCGTTACAGCAACGAAAAAACAGAAAATTACGCATGAAAAAAATACATCGCGAATAAAAAAAAAATTAAAAGTGGAAAAAATGTGGAAATTTCTAAGTTTCAGGGTAAATATTTTCCACTATCGAAATATTTTGTTTTTTTTTCTTTTCAATTACTTGTAATTTTGAAAAAGTAGTTTTCAACAATGTTGGAGAATTTTCATCCGAATATTGAGTGGTCATCCGGAAGATTCGGAATGAATTACAACGGAGTCGAAAATGTTGTAACCGATGTCTCCCGTTTGTTATATCTACAGTAAGCCTGCGCAACTGGAAGGCCTGGAAGTCGATCAATACATGTGGGGAATTCTGGACACAACCCTCAACAATCCCGAGTACGAGGAAGTGACGATAGACTCGTCGGCGAATTGGAAAGCCGCGAAGAATTTGGGGAACGTAAAGTCCGAGGAGGAGAGCAACGACTGCAAGAGAATGACCAAAGCCATGTCGCCGGGGAGCATGAATATGCCGACGATGAACAATTGGGATATGAATCAGGCGATGAGCCCATATATGCCGCCGGACATGAACAGCATCGCCAGCGGTTCTATGATGAACAATTCCGGCGTCGCGACGAATTATCCGAGTAACAATGTTAATCACAGAAATTCATCCGGTAGTTACGATCTAAACGCCGGTACGACGACGACAACCGCTACGACAACTATTACCACAACTACGTCAACGGGAAACAATGAATATCCCAATGGCGCGGGTCCGCTGTCGCACTTGAGCGATTCTGTTAATTCTCTCGATCCTCTGAACGCTATGGAAAAATCGCTAAACGATCAGGTAAGCGGACCCTTTCTCTTTACAATAATTATTCCGAGGTAACTGTTTTCTTGCCGAATCGTTAAATATTTGTGTAGTTATTATTTAAAGACTTTACCGATCCATTGGTAAATTTTTATGAATATTGAATTCTATCGTTTTACCACAGATGCCGCACACGCCTCACACACCTCACACACCCCACACGCCGCATACACCGGGCGGCGGAAACAGCGGACCTCCAAGCGTACCACCGGCTTCACAGGAATCGACCGGTAATCACAACACTTCCGGTAACACGAGTACAAATATCAATAACGACAGTGCGGACATACCGTCGGACTTGAATTTCGATCCGGCCGCTGTTATCGACGGCGAGGGTACCGGTCAGGAAGCTCTTAATGTGAGTCAATCGAGAAAACTTTAACTTTAACTTTTTATCATTATCATTCGCCGTTTTTACATATTCTAATATATATTTTATTAAATTCGATAATTTCGTTCTATAGCTGTTGCCGGACAACGTAGTCGATCCTATGGAGTTGCTATCGTATTTGGATCCACCGGACTTGAATACCCCGCCGAGCAGCGGTGCCAGCAGTGGTAATCCTTCGTCGAGCGACGATATACTTGCGCTCTTCGAATAAACTTCGTAAAACTATCGCGCGGTATCGCGCGGCGATGTAAGAACGAAAAAGAAAAAGAAAAAGTATAATCAAATGACTAATGGCGACTCTCGTATCGGGCCATAGAGAGAATGAGAGAAACGTGGCCGCCGTATCCGATACAAATATCGCAAGTTCAACATGTTCCTAATTTAGCGAGGATTCTTGTATAATAATAATGTCGAAAGGGTTAGAAACGAATAGAAATACGAAGAAAGAAAAAGAAAGAAAAAAAAAAAAAAAAAAACGATGCTAACGCGATGAAAATAAAAATAGTGAAAGTGAGAGAAAAAAAAAAGAAAAATGAAGCATAGAGAGACGTTAAAGAAGGAACGGGGGTCACTGTGGGTTACTCTCCCACCTAAACAATGGTACAAACAATCTTAGATCTAATAGTAATTATTCCTATTGACGACGATGGGTCATCGCTAGATTTAGAGAAAAAAAAAAATGACCTCTCGCGTATAGCGCAAGCATTACACGCAACAATATTGTTCGTTAGTGCTTTTTTCTTTTTTTTTTTTTTTCCTTATAAAGACTATAACGCAATGGACCAGATATTTCACGATTTCGATCGATTAATCGCAACTTATAGAGCGTCTATTAACGACTCGCGGCGTTTGTGAGAAACGTTCTAATACTGTACGGCATACCACTAGTCCAATTGTTCCAACAGTCGTTCGCGCCACAATGTGAAATGCAATACCCTGTGCTATGGTCTTTATCTGTGATCTAACAGAATAAAAAATAAATAAATAATAATAATAAAAAAAAAAAAAAAACAAGGCAACAAGTAACCACATAAACGAAACGGTCTACAAGGTGCATTCAAGGCTATGGACCTATACCGCGGGAAACTTGTACAGCGTATATATATATAAATATATATATATATATATATATATAAATATATATTTTTCTTTTTGTATATAACTTTTAACACGATCATAGAATATTTCATCTGTAAAACCAACCCTTGCTTATTGGTGGATATAGCGCATACGGTGTTCTTTTTCCTTTAGATGAGAGAAAAAAAAAAAAAAAAAAGAAAAAAGAAAAATCCAACAGCAACAAAAAAACAAGCATATAGCGACCACATGAAGATAAATAACTACAAGGGGTTGCGGGACTTTGAAAAATTCGTAAAGTTTTATTATCGATCGATTTTTGCGATGTATCCGAAGAGCTCTCGTGAAAGAATCGCTCCTTTTTCATAGTAGACGATCGACCATTCGCGAGTCGGTATCTTTATTTGAGTTTTTTTTTTTTTTTTCTTTTCTTTTCTTTTCTTTTACGAGAAATCGAATAAATTGAACCAGTATTACCGCCGTGTCGCTGTAACATGGCAACATATTTTTTGTCTTTTTTTTTTTTTGCTCCGACGATACATCGACGCATTATTTGCCAATGTTGGTCGAGCCTATTGGTCAACAAGTCGCAGAGAAAATAGCGCAGGGAAATTTGTGTACTCCGTTGAGGGGATGGGGGAGGAATAACTCCACTCTTCGTTCACCAGGCAAACAATGAAAATACTGCCAAATCGTGAGGCATCGGCCCCAAGACCCCTGCTGCTTGTGTACTACTTATTACATTTATATCTTGTGATTAAAAGGAGGAGATATACTTGAAGTGATTCACGTAGATTATACAAATTTTATAAAAAAAAAATCAACAAAAAACAAAAAAACAAAAACCAGAAAAAAAAACGGAGAAAAAAAGAAAAAAAAAAACAAATGTGTATTTATATTCTCGTGCGCTGGAGAATAGCACACATCGCGGGGGGAGGGGTGGGTGGGGAGGGATGGGGACAGAATTAGATGCGGTAAAGTTTCTATTCATAATAATTATTATTATACATCATTGCGGTTAGATTTTAATAATAACGCGTAGACATTTAAAGAAAAAAAAAAAGAAAAAAAAAAAAAAACACAGAGGAATAAGCGAACGATTGTATATTATTTGTATATATGACAAATAGATTTATAATATAAGAAAAGTGGCAGATACTTATTGGCCAGTTATAACAAGTAAAAGAAAAAAAAAAAAAAAAAACAACAAAAATGACTATCTTAATTATTTCACAGAACCAAAATATGTGATCGCGATGACATTAATTTATCGGAGCGATCGACGATAGTGGAAAGTTTTGAGATTCGAAAGAAAGAAAAAAAATAATAATGAAGGAATATTCGCCGGCGACGGATCACAGTTGAAGCACTGTAACTGTTACGTCTTATAGTAATTATTATCACCTAATCTATATTAACTGACCTAACTAAACTACCTACAGAAAGAAAAAAGGTTTATTCAGAACTGTAAGGCTTTACTTAAGATCGCCGACAAGTAGCAAGCGTTTGCGAGTATAAAATAGGCAGTAAATTCTATCCCCCGTACGCCTATCTAATTATTATTCTAAAAGAAGAAAAAAGAAAAAAAAAAAAAAGAAATACAAACGTTCCATTGTCTCTCGGTTTGTAAGAGTCGCGAAGACGATTATCGTAATATGTTTCGATTGTAAGAATATCGAACGGAACGAGTGATCTGCTCAATCAATTCGACAAAACATTAGAAACAAATTTTTTTTTTTAATACACAGAAATGATATCGCAGCGCGGATTTTCATCGTCGATTCGCAAGTCCAGAGTTTCCGAACATAAAATTGATCGACGCTATAATTAGAAATCACTTTTAACTCACTTTGCACCGTGAATTATCGCGATTTGATGATAATTACAGTAGAAAAAAAAAGAAAAAAAAAATACACGGTTACCGCGAGTTACGCCCGGGAAACTGACCGGCAAACTCGTAATTCGATTTCTCTTCTACCGAGAGACAGCAACAATGTAAGGATTTAAAAAAACAACAATGATATCTTTTAATTAGAAGGAAATCACAAATTTTAATACAAAGCAAAAGAAAAAAAGAAAAAGAAAGAAATAAAGACCAGTTTATTATAATACTTGTGGCAGACACAACCATGTTTCCCGATAACGATTAGAAAGATTGATTAATAAAAGAGGAAGAAAAAGAAAAAAAAAACGTGTCGTTAGAATATCTACTTGCCATTGGTACCTTGAATTTTGTCCATTTAGACGCCGTCCCGATGCCGGGGAAGGAGAGGGCGAAGGGATACACCAGATCGATCGAAAAAAATACTTTTTTTCAAGAATTTGTCGCTCATTTGCAGGATTATTATTTATTAAAAAAAAAAAAACAATTTTCACGATGGCTGATGATATAAAAAAAATAAGTTTTGCGAAAGCGAAGATTAGTACAGTAATATCACTGTCTCGTCAATTAAAAAACAATTTAACATGCGGAATTTTAATTATTCAATCGATATAATATAAATTTTTAATATATCTTTTTTTTTTATATATATTCAATATATCTCTTCAACATAAATTTAAAACTCTTCCAAAACTCGATTACCGTGAGATAAATTTAAAAATGGAAAATTATTTTTAAAGTAAAAATGAAAAAAAGGCGTTTGATAAACAGCGGATATTTCCAAATGTTCGAGAAATTCAAATTTGTCACTGAAAAAATGTTTAAAATCGATGGAACAATAATGAAATGCTACGAATTTGTTTCGCAGTTTAATTTTTTTGAGATTGAAAATAGCATTTTTTTTTGGTAATTTCGTAATTCGAAAGCCGCAGCCTCCGCGAAAATAATTTTTTTCGTGATTCAGAATGGCACTAGTTATTGGAAAAAAGTATTTTTTTAAACGATTTTAAGGTACAAAGAAACCGAAGAAAAATGAATCGAACTCTGCGTGAAATTTTTTTCGTATAAATTATTGAAATATATTCTTAAACAAATGTCAGAGATACAATTAGGTATGTACACAAAATTCTGACTCACTCCCACGCGAGAACACACGCGCACAGCACTGGCTTAGTGTAAATATGTACCTATATACGAGTCTTGGATCGATGGGGGTACAGCGAGTACCTCGATGCGAATTGAAGGATTTCTCGACGACGAATTAATATCGTATCTACAATCGTGATTCGCGAATTTTTCTTTTTTTTCTTTTTTTTTTTTCATTTTCTTCCTATGAACATTCATCGACGCCTCCCCCGCGGTCCGGTCGGATTAGTAGCGGAGCCAACAGGGAGGTAATCATCGATTGGTTAGTCTCTCGAGAGGCATCTCATCGACTTGACGCAACTACTGAATAGTAGGCGAATCGTGTTGGAAGAGCCGTAAAACACGATATCCACTAATCGGTAATGTAATCGCAGAGCAATGGCACGCCTCCGTCGCGTTTATATTTACAAATTCATAATAATTATCGTCTCACGTTCCTTTTTTTTTTTTGTTTTTTTTTTTCCCACGTAACGAAGATCAATCTTTGGGAGAAATCGACGCTGCGCCCGATTGAGTTTAATCGCCTCGACGCGTAATTTTGTGTATCGTATTCTCATCGGGGACGACACGTGGCCTCCGTCGTTCCGTCGGATACGTTAGACTTTCTATCGACTCGTCACCGCTCTCTAATTCACCCGTTCTATTGACGAAAAAAATTCGTTAAAGCGGTGATACGATTTCATTAAAAAAAAAAAAAAACGTATAAGTGTTTCCGTACTTTCGGTAAATTGCAATAACAAACTTTTTTTAAAAATGAAAAACACTAACAGCACGCGAAGCTGGTGAAGAAGCTGAACGAAGGAGGCGGTGACGAATCGGGAGCGATAGTGCATCGCCACGTCGCGATCGATCTTTCAATTAAAGTGGAACTTGAATTGGAACGGCGAGCCGTGGAATTGATGAAATTCTTGGAAGGGATTGAAACCGGACTGATGTTTTCCTGATTCAGGATCGAGAGGATCCTCGCCGCGATCGAACTTTGCCCTCTTCTCCTCGTCAGTCAATACCTCTTTGGCCGCTGCTATGTCGATGAATTTTTTCTCCGCTCTCTTCTTCTCGTTCGGTTCCGGAAAATTGTCGGGATGCCACTTCTGCGCCGCTTTTCTATACGCCTTTATTATTTCGCGCTTCGACGCTGTTCTCGTGACACCGAGAATCTTGTAGTAATCGCGGCTTTCGGAGATCTTTTGACGCTGTTGCGCCTTCTGCAGGAGTTCCTTTGCCCTCTGCAGACCGGGATCCATTTCCAATGCTTCCTTCACATCTCGTATCGCTGTTGGGCGGGAAAAAATTACGATTAAACGATTTTCAATCATAAAACGCGGGACGGTAAATTTTCGATTACACGAAAACGCTGTGACCGGTGTAAAAAAAAAATGCAAATATGGAAAAAGATAAGTAAAGATTTTCCGAAGAGGATCTCGAACGGTGTAAAAACGTAAAAATTAAGACGACTAATTGTAATCCACGTTTCGGAGCCGAAGCGAGAAAAGCGAAAAAAAAAAAAGAAAAAAAAATTCGGACAATCGCAACGGATTGAGGAAATAATAATCGCGGAAAAACCTCAGTACTTTCGATTTTGTCGATTTTACAAAATTGTATATCTCATGTATAAACAAGAAACGATACACTACCGTCGTCATACATTTCCGCGGCGAGATACGCCTCGGCGCTGTCGCAAAGAACGTCAGGCTGTCGGTGAATATTCAAAGCATCCTGGCAGCTGCTAACAGCCAGTGCCGGATCGGCGTCGTTCAGATAACACCTGCAAAGCAGATGATGCGCCAGAAAGCGTACATTCTCGAGTTTCGTCTCATAAGTGAGAAGCTGACTAGCGGCAGCGATGCAACTCTCGGTATCGCGACTCTCCTCCGCTGTGTTAGCGTCGTTCAAACGTTTCGCGATCTTCTTCACCTTTTTGTAAAACGGAAAGCACTCCTTGTGCTCGGGATCGAGTTTAAGACACTCGCGAATTTCCCTGAAACGATAGAATTTTCATTTTACTTCTGATTTACAACATTAACGAAATTTTTACAAAAATAAAATTCAAGATTAACAAAAAAGAACGAAAAACGGATGAATTATTATCTACTGACTTCAACGACTCGTCAACGTTTCCCAGACGATAGAGGAGAGCCGATAATTTGAAGAATCCCTGAGTGTTGTCCGAAAGAAGTTTTGTCGTTGAACGAATGTCCAAAACGGCGCTGGTGTAATCCCCTGCGGCTACGTGAGCCTCGGCTCTCAATTCTCTCAGATGCGAAGACCACGGACAGACTTCGATAATTCTTGTTAAAAGTTCCGTCGCTTCATGGTACTTTTCATCGTTGATCAACGATTCGGCGAGATAGAGAGCGTTACGGTTTGGTTCAATTTTCATGAGGATTTCCACGGCGTCTTCGTTATTGGGATCGATTGCAAGCTTTGATAATGGAAAAATTTGTAAAATTAATACGAAATTGGAGCGAAAAATAATTTTTATTATTGTTAAATCGTACCACGCTTTTGGCGTCTCTCTCCGCGAGATCAAACTCCGCCTGCTTGAGCAATACATTTCCGCGCTGCAGTCTAGCAGCCGTGAAATCTGGTTTGAGCTCCAAAACTTTGTCCAAATCGAATAGCGCTAGTTTTGCCTTTCCGAGAGCCAAATAAACGGTACCTCTCTTATAGTAGGTAAGATAATTGTTTGGATCGCCGTCTGGAATGATTTATTCATTGGAATACCATTTTTGTCACGCAATTTCACTCGATAAAATAAAAAATTCAAAATTGGAGAAAAATCGTAATATTACAGAAAATAAAAAAAATTTGAGAAATCGTAAAATCGTCAAAAAGAAAAAAAAATTCAAGAAAAATCGTACAATCATTAAAAAAAAAAGAAAAAAATTGGAGATAGTAATATTATTTTAAAAATTAGGAAAAAATCGTGAAAGTATAAAAAAAATACTAACCAACCGCGGCATGATAATGTGTGAGAGCATCCTGTAGTTGACCCTTGGCAAGAAATTCTCTGCCGAGTTCCAGGTGCCTGTCGATCTCGGACTGCGAGACACCACCGACCACTGCAATAAATATCGATAATTCGACGGTAAAATTGATTAAAAAAAATAAAATAAGAAAAATAATACTCGAACGAAACGTTGTACACAGAGCACTTAAAAGACCCCCCACAGCAGGTTAGGTGAACTCACCGTCCAAGGATCGATACAACAAAACGATTAATAGTCCACAGTGATACATCTCGAGGAGCTGTTAAAACGTAATTCTGTTTCGTTCGATAAACGTTCTTTCAGTGAAACGTAAGCCACGATCTTTTGGAAAGGGCCGCCTATCTGTCCGATAACACAAAACTGGCTGGCGACACCGCCATTGCGATCGTGGTCTCACGCCATTGGTCCAGCGCATTTAGCGGAGTAGGGTAGCGGAGACTCGTGTCGGCTCGTTAACTCGAGCCAGCTGTATCGACGATCCAATGGAGAATTTTTTTCCACTTTCCAACGTTACCGAAGTTTAATGAGAATCGCTCAGTGGTGAATCAATTTTTTTCGCTTGGATCCGACGGAAAATTCCTTCTCTTTGATTTGGAGGAGGGAGTTCTCTGTTGTTAATTATTTTTTAGCCTTCGCGGATAAACAGTGTGGTAACACCCTTGTTTACCATTCACCGGTAACTGTCGTTACGAGAGTTGCCCCCGAAGATCCCAAAAGCACACCAAAAGCTCGCCGGAATCTTAGCGCCGTTCTACTATCCCCACTGATTTTATCATTGTGTCCTATGCATTCGACAAAGTCCAACCGGATCTCGCGAGAGTGCGAAACGAAGAAAGATCGTTGGCACTCGGCTGACACCTCATTCGACACCTGACCAGTATAATAGTTACAACTCGGGCTATATATTTTGAGTCGCTGTAAACACACGGTGATAACATATTTGTCGCTTACACGGCCGACGAGATGTAGCGATTTTGAAATAACGTACATTCGTTTGCTTTGCAACGGCAATCGCGATAAACCGTACTTGTAGGATTCGTAAAAAAATATATAAATAAACAATTCTGTTATAAATTTCGATGCGAATATTTGTGTATACGTTCAACAAAAACAAGTAGCCAGTGTTGGAAGATAATCGACGAATCAGTTGCGTGAGTACATCAATTCGTTTTTAAGAAACCTGTCTACATATGTTTTCAAATAAAAGAGACCAGACGACTATTGCTCTTTCCTTGTTTTTTTTTCGTATCAACAACATTCAAATTCTCGAACGAAAATCCGAATTTTGCAATAGTTTCCGGTGTATAAAACCCTCTCTCGTGTGTGTAAAACCGCGAGTCATACCAGAACGACACTCTGAAACACACAGAGAGGAGAGATGGGGGACAATCGCGAAAATAGACGTGCTCTCTTGAGTCTGTTTCGTCGGAAGGGATGGAGTGGGGTTTCCCTCGTCTTATGACTCGTGTGACCGTCTATGGAATCAGTTACCACGTGCTACTTCCGGGGTGTTCTTAATAATCTCAATATAATTCGATTTCGCGATAAATCCATCTAAATAAAGTTAATAAACTCGATAATCCCCGTCATCTCTATATAGTAACATAACTCGCGTATCTGTCATCGTATTTCGGATTACGCAGTTTTCGCATTATAGCGGACTAGTCGATTTTTTCCGATAGCTGTGGGTTTTTTTTTTGCTTTACGAAATCCTTACCCACGAGATCGATTCTCCACCCCCGCGACGAGATCCGCGCTCGATTCGTTACCCTTCATTTTATCCAGGATCCATTGACCTCGTCTTCATCATCAATCGTGGTACGAAAAAAAAACTGAAGCCTCGTATCGTCATCGCCTTCGCTACCCCCTTTGGCCGCGACCGGTGAATCATCGTGCGCCTATGTGGTATGCGAAGGGTAAAAGAGGCATCGAAGAGCAAAGTCAGTGTAGCGCCATAGTGTGTGAGTGAAAATACATACTGCACACATATATATATATACACACACACACATAGTACCCGCGACTATCCACGGGTGAACCGAACATCACCACACCCAGACGGACGATACCAACACGAGAGAAATTCAAGCCCTTTGTGTATTACAATGAATATAGGTATAGGAAGTATTACGTGAAGGAATACAGGGCGCACCACTATAACCCGCGAGGGGCCCCTCTACTCCTTTGGGTGAACAGAAGCGCGAGGCACGCCGACGCCGCCCCCGACGACGCTCCCGTCGTTGATCAATACATCGTGCGCTCCGCGGACAACTCGGAGCCGGCATCGGAGAACGGCGTCGCTACTGTGTGCGCGGGTCCGCGGGTACATCATACCCGCCAATATCGAGGTGTGCTTTTTTCGTTGCGGAGCTCTTTCGGCTTCGAGACGAACGGCTATTGTCGCAATCGAAGCATTTTAAAAAAACTGAAGTAATGCGAAAAACGATTTTTTTCGTATCCGACGTTGAAAAAGACGAGGCGAAGTACACGACGCGGATAGAGGAATAAATATCGACGGGGGGAGGCGACAGACTGCGACAGGGTTACGAGAGCCTTCCGGGGAAGAGAAGAAAATATATCGGAAAAGGGCCCGAGAGCGACTCCGAGTGCAACGGCGAAACTGGCAGATAGCACCGTCCCACCTTGACGATGGCCAAGGTCAGTCTCATTAACTCATCATTTATTTTTTTTCTTTCGACTTTAATGATGAAAAAATTGTGTGTGATATTTCAACGAATTACTGCACTCGTGTTACTCGTTAATTTTTATTAATATCGCCGCTTACGTGGCCTCCGCACGATTGATGACAAGATCGCGGGGATAAAGAACGCGATAGAGAGAGTAATAAAACGCAAAACTACGCGCTCCGCGTTGTAGAATGCATACTGTAGAGTGGAAAAACAAGGCGGTGGCAGACGCATTACGATACCGAAACGTATGTTTCAACGCCGAACGAGTCAGTTGGCAGACAATTCTCGTATAGTACTCGACGCGAAAACCTTCTCGCGTTTGTTGTTCGCGTCGATTGGCCCTCCGATGGGCGCATGGAGTTTTTTTTTTTTTTTTTTTCGTTTTATTACTTGCGCCGTCATGATAAGTTCGGCTTGTCAACAATGCGTAGACGATTTTTACACAAATAATATTCCGTAAGTGCGAATTTTTTTTTTTTTATTTTATATTTATTTTACGATTTTTTTTTATAATAATAAAAAGTTGCAATATCCAATAGGTAGGATAATATTTTTTTTTATAGATTATTCATTTACGAAAAAAAATAATATTTTGGTACTTAAACTCACATAGAGATCATTTTTTACTGAATAGCATTCGATTCGTTTAAAAAAGATTCTCCCGATAAGAGCGCAAGAATTAACTAAGGCAGTCACTCGAACCGGTAGATCTCTCATTCATACGCGACGCATCCTTTTTTTCGGCATTATTTACAATCGCGTCGTCCGATTATCCCAACAACCGCTTGATAACAATATTCCGCTTTCGAAGATCAGATTTCGATACGAGATTCGTGAAGAATCGCCTATAATTGTTCTCCACTTCGATTTTTGTGTATCCGCGTTGCGAAAGAAAAAAAAAACGGGTAAATAGAGATGTGAAACGGGATAAGAGCGAATCGCCGATAAGCGGCAAGCTGCGCGGCGGATATACGAGAGACAGAGAAAGATCAGTCGACGGGATATACGATAGCCGGTCGAGACACTCTTTCGAGATCGACCCGTTCCGCGTTACCGTTTGCACATTTATATTCCTCGTGTCCACAGGTAGTGCGCGTATACGTAGCGGAGAATAATTTGGTATCGGGTCTCCCATTATTACGGTTCGACCGTCACGCTTGATGTTGCCGTTCTGTTGCCTCTATATATCCGGTACTCTTGTCGGCCAATTCGAAGGGGCAAACGCGACCAACATTACGAGAGGGGAGGTCGGGGGGCAGAGAGCGATATTTTGTAAGCAAAACGCCGACAGGTGCCGACTTCGAAGTCGAAACAATGCCTTTACGTAAAAGAACCAAATATCCGTTATTGCGCCGTTCTCGTTGCTCCGAAATGGTAATTTACTCATTTTAACACTATCGTTAGTATCTACCGATTTTTTTTTTTACGAAAAAAAATCGATATCGATGTATTAACTTTATCTATCCGCGGAGATAAATGAATTTTTTATAATTTGCGTTATTGCTACAGAAACGCGAAGTCGGCTCCCTATATCTTTCATGTCGCATACAATAGCAACGTAACAACGGAATACACAAAGTCACGTTTGCGAAGCGTATACCCCGCGCGACGTGGGAAAATGAGAATTCCATGCAAACATCGTTTCGCAATGTACGGTGTATAATAGCCTCACTGTTCAACAACCTCGCTATTGAGGTCGCTGGAGCAGCTTTCGAGCTTCCGAGTGCGGATTTGCCCACTTAGGTAGTACAAGACTTTCAACAGTTTCAATGTAAGTCCCCCTCCTCCCTCCCCGACGTTTCTGTAACGTTCTATGGAATTTACCGCAATGGTACCGCGAATCGATTGACGCCATCAGCTTCGTCAACGTATTTTACTTTTATTTTTGCCGACGATAACGCTTTTTACTTTACCAATATCGATCTTTCGCGAGTATACGAAAGGATGAAAAAAAAAAAAAAAATGAACGCGAGATTGTTAATCGCGAATTTCCTCGTGCAGTCGACGATTGATTCGCAGATTTGCTACTGTATATGATGGCTATATAAGCTTTGCCTTCGCCGCGTTCCCGGTCGCTCGACGTCGTCGGTGGCTACTACATCGTTGTCACAACACAATACTTCGCACAATCGATAATCGACCATCGCTGCATACGCGTTAGCGTTTGCGAATCATTCGTAACTTTTTTTTTTTTCATTCGCAAACTATGCGCTCGAAAACAGCGCGGAATCGCTTTGTCTGAGGATTATTATTGTTCTTTATTTACACTGATTTTTTTTTATTTCAATACAGGTATTGGTAACTTTTATTTATGAAACGTTTAATAACATTCATTAAACGTAATTTACGAAAAAAAAATGAGTTTTTGAATGAGTAAAAATCGAACAAAAATTACAAATTTTGTTTCATGAAAATTCCGAAAAAAAATGTTTGCGGATTTACTGACGCGCGCTGAGTGATTTTTATTTAGTAAATTCAATGTTTTACATTTTTTTTTGTTGCATTTTTTGGCAGTAGAGACTCTGCAATACAAGACAACTTTTGATTACGCAAATTTCTCGTTGATAGCGCGTATAAACAATTTTTTAAACATTAGAATCTTAATGACTTGACTGTACCGCAACGACTGCCTTCCTATTAAATTGATTCTCGTGCAACAGCGTTCTCTTGTGCAGTAAAAGATTCAACGCGTATGTATATTATATTAGTTGTGTCATTCCAGTGATTCACTCGATATCGGACGACAATTATTGCAGCGTTTACTTTTAGTTGTGTCGTAATTAAAAGGTTTTCTGCAACCTTTTTTTTTTTTTTTTTTTTTTTTTTCGGAAAAAAAAAAATATATAATGAAGAAATATTTTTTTTAATAATTTTCAAATTTATTTAATTTTTTAATACACTTTTTCATTTCATTCAATTTTTGAATTCCATTTTTTTAATTCAATTTATATCTTCAAAATATTTATAGACGACCAGAAGGCCGAAACGATTGAGAAAAAAAAAAAAAAAAAAAAAAAAAAAAACGACTTTCGAAAGAAAAAAGATAATTATCAAAATGTCTGCATTATACCTGTATATCCTGTCTGCGCTCCATTCTTATTTGAATACCGAAGTCCATCGCACGTGAGGAGTAGTAAATTTCTCGTAGCTTAGAGTTTGTATTCATTCTCTCGTCGGCATATACGTATAGCGAACATAGTACGTATCTACGCGTGTGTGCGAACGCGCGCGCACGAGGCCATCGGAGCGCCTGGTAATCGATAAGCGCATCGTATATTCCAAGGTTTCTCTCCGACGCGTTTGTTGCGCTCAAATTTGTATCCTCTTTCGCAGTCGTTCTTTCGCATTCTTGAATACAGATACATTATTATATGTATTATAGACAATAATAAAACTATGCATTCTACGTGGGTCTCTGTACACGCAATCGACGCATCTTGACTTGTAAATCGTTCGTTTTCATCGACGATTCATCTCTCTCGCTTTCTTGCGCTCCAAAATGGTCCATCATTCCGTTTTTTATTTTTATCACTTTCATTTCATTCGAAATGCATTATTAAAATTTGCGTAGGGAGAGAGTGGGGCAAAATGAACCGCTTTAGGAATTTACGGAATTTTGTCGATATACGCAACACTTTTCCGCTATTTTTGAAACAAAAATAGATTTGTCACATCCCTTTGGAGTATTGAACGGAAAAAAAAAAAAAAAATGGGGCAAAATGGACCGCTATTCGGTTGCATACAAAAAAATGAAATATTTGAATTTTAAATAATTTACTACCTATAAGCGATATGTAAATAATTCTCGTCGGTAAATATAAATAAAATAATGGAAGCATCTATTTTAGAAGACAATTATCAAATTTGAGTTTTATTTATCTGTACTATTTTTACATCGGTCCATTTTAGCTGCGAGAATAAATCTTCCGTAAATTTCCATTCGATGTCATTTGAGATATTTTTTGTACATAAGCAGTGACCCACAGCATAAATGATGGAAACGGAGAAATGTCTTGGAACTAAAATTCGAAGATTTTTATGGTTGGTCCATTTTGCCCCAAAATTCGAGTTTCGCGACTGTCCTATTTAGCTCCATTGGCCCATTTTGCCCCAAAATTCGAGTTTCGCGACTGTCCTATTTAGCTCCATTGGCCCATTTTGCCCCACCTTCTCCTATATAGCGCGTAATTTAGTACGACTGAGGCGACCAACAGTATATATTGAATATCTCGTTGTGGGTGACGAAAGCACACGGGTTCTCGACGCTTCCGTCGACCGTCTGCGTTCGTATATAGCGGTCCGCGCGATATATTGAAAACTAATGAGTGCCTTAAGACGAGACGAGTAAATAATATACACTCCTCTATCGGAGTCGCTCGTCGAGTTTGCCGAGCAACTTTTAATCGGCGAAGAGAGAACGTCGGGTACACGCGGTATAAATGAACGTCGGGTACATACGGAATTACCGATAATTGCAATGCGTTAACCGATAATACGATACAAAAGGGGGTTCCCCGGCGGTGAGTTTTCCGGTGAAGGGATCCGGCGTGCAGTGAGAGTCTCTTTAGAAAGTTGAAACACCCTTGAGGCTTCTTTAAACATTTTCGAAATATCGTAAAAGCTCTCCACAAACACGCGATGTATTGTGATTTGGATTTTTTTTTTTTTTTTTAATTAATTATTATCACCGAAGATTTTTTTTGCTGATAATCGATTTCCGTGAAATATTAACGAAAAAAAAAAAAAAATGTTCGTCAAGTACGCGTAGTCAAAATTTTTGAAGGCTCTCGACGAGTCCAATGCTCGGTACTACCTACGTCGCGAGTGAACCAGCCGCAGTTTAACGGGTAGGTGGGCGAGGTAAATTGGCGCGAATTAAGCTCTAATAGAATAAAATTATACCGCCAGCTGTCGAGTGCAGTCGCTTCTGACACCGTTGCTACTGCCAGCCAACTTGGCAATAACATTTGTCATCGTCGTTCCACAATGCGCGCTATGCAACAGCTATATATATGTTAATAGACGCTCGAGCGCCCAGCAATAAAATGTCACTGTCCTAAAAAAACCATTACACAGTCTCGCGATCGATTATCATCATGTAAAACAAAAGAAAAAAAAACTTCTTCGTTCAAAAAAAAACGATTCAAAACGGTCAAATACATCGATCAAAATCGCCATAACCTCACTTACCTCTATTTTCTCGATTAATATCAGACGCGAAGCATCGAAAGATTAACTTATCACATCGAATCGTCGGGGAGTGGGAGGAGAAGGGAGGATAGATGATAGAAGACGATGAGAAAATGAATCGTACTCGTGGCTGATTCTCGTTAGGTTCGGCGGGAGGCACGTTCGTTACACGCTACGTAGCATTATCGCGTGTCGTTCGTGCCAACCGCCAGTCGTGATCGCGCGGCCTGCGAGGCTTGTTCGCGCGCTTCGTTTTACCTAACAGGTGCCCAAACATCTACATCAGCAGTGACCTATACCACGATACTTTTTGTTTTTTTTTTTTTTTTTGATAATAAACATCGTATCGATCCGGTGATACAGCGATATGTAATTATTGCCTCAAGATTTTCACAGTGAGTTCGTAATCTTAGCATATCTCGAAAGCTTCTCTCGTACGTAAAAAAAAAAAAAAAGCGAGCGACCGGTACGCGTAATAACAGAACGCGTAGTGGTAACCCATTTCTCAGCGGCAACAGTAGACGAGAGTATACCTAGTAGGAGGAAGTTACGGGCAACAAGAGCGGCGTCTTTTAACTGGATCAGCGGTGAACGCTCTCGCGCGACGAATACCCGGTACACTTGAGACCTCGTCGTACACGTGCATGTTACGCCGATGTTACTTCGATGCCACTGTTGCTTCTGTGATGGTAGCGGTACCGTAGCCATAGAATTTATCGGTGTTGGTTTATATTTCTCTCGCAACGCGAGTGTGAGAAATTCTCCCCCCCCCCTCGAGGGACACGCGAGACTGTGTACAACTGTGATTACTCGGTTACCAGTAGAAAATTCCAACTGGAACTGTTTGATGCATATGTATAGTTCGCGAAGAAACACTGAACCGCGTCGTGGCCACCATCCGGCAATATTGTTGAGAATTGCACAAGATATTCATCGTAAAATTTTATTTAAACAGCAAAGTCCACGTTTTGAAACGTACATCCGACTGAACGCACGAATAAACATCGGTATCGATTTTAAAATTCTCGCCTCTTGTGTAATACCGATTAATTTATACAATTAATGGATTCATTAATCGAATGAGCGAACAGCAATTACTTCGATAAAATGGAGTAACTGCTACACTGAAAAAATTACTTCCATTATCGGTGTTGAAAGATTTTATGCATGAAGCGTGTAATACATTTCAAACAAATTTGTGGTGAAATTTTAAACTTTTAGCAATTTTACGAACATTTTTTTTTTTTACTTTCGTTTTGCATTGGTATTCGACGTTAATTTATCATTATTTTTTCAACACGATTTTTTTTTTTTTTTCTTCGAAACTCGAGAAGACTTGCAGATTCCCCGTTATGTCTAACGACAAGCAAAGAGTAAATAGTTATTAACTCTCCGCGAGAGCGCCTCAAGAGATGTATAACTTTCTCCACAGTTGCGCCTTTCCTTATTCTTCGTTTAAATCGGCGCGATATCACTGGGATTTATTTCACGGGAATACGCGGGCGTTTCTTCGAATGTGCGGCACGCGATATTCTTTTTTTTTTTTTTTCTTTCTTTTCTTTTATTCTACCGATATTATACGTTACTAAAACGGCTAATTCATGTGCGAACTTAACAATTTCTCTCATTTGATGCATCTTTCGACGAATCGTTGCTTGTCTCTTCCACCGTCTTTGATACACGCATACGCGGTGCCGAATAATTAATTCTACGCGCCACGGTCCGTTACCTTTTTTTTTTATTAACCTGTTAATCTTTTGCTCGTTATACACAGTTCGCTTCCTAAAACATCATTGTTAGAAAAAAACTTGAAATGCCGGAAAAACCGGGAATTGAATATTCGACAGTCAATATAAAAAAATAAAAACTGAGTCTTGGAATGCCATTAAAACGTTTTTATGGGTAAATTACGATTTCTCGACGATTCCGCGATCAGAGAATATTTATATTTCGTAAAAAAAAAAAAATTTGCCGCGAATTTTTTTTTCATTCCGAAATTTCTATTAAAAAGATTTCAAAATTATTTCGCATTGAAAAATCTCATATAGAGAAAAATATTCAGTTTAAAATGTTTCGGAGTATTCGGGGGAAAAAGAGAATTTTCATCCACAAGTGAATTTTTTTTCATTCCGAAGTTTCTTTTAAGAAGATATCAATATTATTTTACACTGAAAAATCTCATATAGAGAAAAATATTCAGTTTAAAATGTTTCGGAGTATTCGGGGAAAAAAAAGAATTTTAATCCACAAGTTTATCGTCAACTCTGCGAAAGCCTATCGATTGAATTTAATTCGATCCCCCATAGTTTTCTTATATAATCTTTGACGACCTCGCGATCCATGCAGAACAGCCTTCGAGACGGTGCTATATATACTTTGGTATATATTACCGTTCAGCTATGGGATTCAGGCACCGCGCGGGTTCATAGAGCAAACTGAGACGTCGAGTTTCGTTACGTCACGATTATCATTGTTTTCATGCGAACGGTTTATTTCCAGTGTTATTATTTTACGCCGCGAAGACCGAACGGTGAAACTGTGTCTCGCGAAGTTTCATTGAGGTTCGTTCGCGCGTCTCAGTAATGCGGCAAACAATGATTTTTATACGCTGACAAATCGTTTTCTGTGTCGCGCTAAAAAAAAAAAAAAAAAAAAAAAAAATAATCGATATTCGTATGCAGAAGCGCCTTCAGTTGTTACACGATATTTTTTTCCCTCCCATTTACTTGCGAATTCTTTGCAACTCGCATCGTTGCATTCCTATTCAAGGCGTTGTTATTTTTTTTTTGTATTTCTTTTTCTATCCTCAATAAATCACAAACTTTGGATGCTTTGTATCACACGAATCACGAACGGGAAGTGTTTATACCGTTAGCCAAACTACGGCTCCGAAACAATGTGCGGGTCGGGAGCGCGCAAATTCTTTTCTTTTTTTTTCCTAAGTACATCGTGTATTCCGAAGTAAAGAGCGCACGTAATCCGGACGATAAACCGTTTACGGACGTAGATAAAACTATCAAAAGGAGGAACGGACACACAGAGAAAACATTGGTTCGACGTCGAGGCGTTGAAACCTTCGATAGGTAAAAAGAACGAGAGAGAGAGACAGAGAAAGATTATTAGCCCATCGACGTGAATAGATGCTCGAGCAGTTGAGCAAAGCAGTCAGGCAAAGACGCGAGAACGCGCAAACTTCACCGGTAGGTGCTCCGTAGAGCTCGCGATAGTCGACGAGCGATCGCGCGTACACACGGATAGAGACGGAGACGAAGCGGGTGAGGAAAGCAATGACGACAAACTCGGCGGAACGCGATATTTTCGATGAAGGCAATGCGGTTTTTTTTTTTTGGCACACGAACGCAGGTCGACCGGTTGCGTGATTATTGCCGATACTCGATGGAATAAATTAAAAAAAAAAAATAATTCGATGCGCGCGCTAGAGGCACAACGACGCGGCAATAGCGCGTAATATAATGCAGGAATCGTGCAACGAAAGGCATTGAATATTTGATGCGCCGCATCGGACAATATACCGGTAAACCTGCTACTTGTACTACTTGTCGCGTTTCTCTTTTTGCCTCTCAGCTTGAAATTATTATCACGTTTCGTTTAGCTGTGGAGAAGCGATCAACTAGGGAATTCTCTTGTACTATATTACTCCGCGGTGAATTCATTAAGTCCTTGCGATACCGGTTGAGCGAAATGGGATCGAAAAAAATCGAAAAGAAATTAAAATTTTTCGAAAAAAATCGAAAATCGATTCGATTTTTTTTTTTTTGGATTCCATTCAAAAAAATGTCTATACGCAATTTTATGCGAGAAACTCGCACGATATAAGGTTTTTCTGAATTCAATACTTTCTACTCGTGTAGAAAAAAAAATTATAACAATGAATTTACAGAAAAATAACTCAGATTACGACTTTTTTCTATTCCTCGTAAAAATCGTACGAAAATTCAAAATTTGATATTTAAAAATGTTTGTAAAGATACATAAGCCAATGGATTTACTGGTATAATACCCTCTGTAATTATTAAAATTATGGCGCAAAAGATTTTCGCTTCTCAGTATCCAATTTTCTTAACTGTACCGTTGAAATTAACGGATAGGAATCTCAAGAAAAATTCAGTTGTTTCTTTCTATTACAGCGTATTGTATCCATTGTATTAACTAATTTGTTACTTTTCAGAACGCTGCTGGTGAGAGCAGAATCCCTGTGCCAC
Source organism: Buathra laborator (assembly GCA_934046635.1). Classification (NCBI taxonomy): domain Eukaryota; kingdom Metazoa; phylum Arthropoda; class Insecta; order Hymenoptera; family Ichneumonidae; genus Buathra; species Buathra laborator. Next base: position 12,069,619 of record OW203897.1, read on the forward strand.
GAGCGGTGAGACCGTCGTTTCTTCCGAAATCGCGGCTCGTCGGATCGTCTAAAGGCGGTGTACTTCACGGCGGACATCGAAGATCGCCGATTCTAGGCGGTTGTCTCTCGTTCATCGAACACGATGATTCAAGTTCCGAAACACTCAGAGGCAAATTTAACGACGCGTTATTTGCCTCAACGCCGCACACAAAAGGTACGCGTTTCGCTAATTCGCGTTTTTTACGATCTAAAAAAAAAAAAGATCTTTAGTCGCGTGAAATCTTTGCTTTTCCAACGAGGCACAGGGGCACAGAATGGAGAAATATCTCCCGCAGATACGGATTGTTACTCGGAAAGCCGCGGCAAAAAAAAAAAAAAAAAAAAAAAAAAAAACAACAACATAAATTACCCGCAGAATTGTGAAGCGCATGAGAAGGCATTGCAAAGTTAAGCACCGCTTCGTCACGCCCGTTCGAGTACCGTTATTGCAAGAGGATGAAAACAGCAATCGCTACCGATTTCTGCCAAAGCATTATTTGCTCAGTCGTAACTCGTTCGCAGCTGACTTCGTTTAAACCCCTCTATGCGCTGAAACAAATTATTACATACATTAAAAAATAAAATAAATCTATACGCGCATTTCTCTTGTGGAAAAAAAAAAAAAAAAAAAAAAAAAAAAAAAAAAAAAAAACGGGAACATTACGAACTATCGCTCGAGTCAGCCGGTCGGCACAGCGCATTAATAGCACATAAACAATATCTAATCCGCGAACCGGCACAATGCACATTGTAGTTATAAATACTGTAGTTACTTAATGAGTTTCTTTGTTCCAACTGAGCAGGTAAACTAACCGACTCGCCGTTAACAATACCGCCACTGTGGAGCGCCAAAGAGAATGAGCTTCAGGATTCGCCGTTTCTTCAGCGCGGCGATGAAAAGTCATTCAGGTACCGAGAGTTACGGTGTTAATTACGATTCCGATAAATGTATTACTATCCTAACGATCTCTCAGCTTCAAGGCGCGAAATTGATAACGAAAAATGCAATAAACTGATTTTCATTTAATTTTTTTTACAGCGTACACGACGGGAGCCAAATGAACATAATCGAGGATCCCGGGGACAGTTTCCCGATAGAATCGAGTCTCGGACCGTTCAACGAAACAAGTACACCGGCATCATCGACACCGCATTACTTGATGCTAAATCAGAAGCAAAATTCGTTCGAACACGACGAGAGCCTTGGGATTCTAACGCCCGATCAGATGACGGACTTTACCGTGGGTACACTTGGCTGTTCGAGAACACCTTCCTGCGAGAATTTGACTGGAGGCTCCGGAGGTTCTCGTCTGGCGTTGACCCGCGCCTCAGCGTCGAGACCGTCGGAGGTTGAGGCGCAAACGTCGCAGGAAGTCGGTGAGCCGACCGAAGGTTCCAGTGAGAGAACACCATCGCCGGAGGAATTGCCGCTCGATCCGAAACCCGTCGAGGTATCGACGAGGCCGGTGCCGTCGAGCTTCGTCACTTCCGTAACGAGCATAACGAGCCTCGAGGCCGGCTATCAAGGAGACGGTGAGAATTCGAGGCCCGCGAGTCGCGGTCCCGATCTACCGGCCGTCCTACCAATGCCATCGAATCTTCCGGCTCCGTGTCGACAGGATCCCATGACGGATTCCGATTTTTTTACGGAGAGCGACGCTGATGTTCACGAAGAAATCGTACGGGGTGATCGCAGGGCACAGGTTATCGATGGCACGTTATTCTGCGCCCCGGGCGGACGAAGATGTCCGAGTTTTACCGGTGAAGAGATGGACTCGAGCGGAATATATTCCGATCTCGACAAGCGTCAGGACGAGAGAAACGCCGATCAAGTTATGAGCGAAGATCGCACGCCGGACACTGCCGACACCGAGGTATCGCAGAGAAGTCAACCCTCGCCGATCAAACCGGAGGTCATTATGAATTTGTTGCAGGTACGGTAATTCGAGTTGTGAATCTCTTTTCGCTTTTTTTTTTTTGTTTTTTACAATTGATATTAATAATTCGTCATTAAAAATCGGTACAGACGCCGAAGGGTAATCTCGATCATTCGGCCGATTCTAATGGCTCGATCGGCGTTGTGGAAAAAACGATTATCGAGATAAACAACGAAGAACCCCGTCCGAAATCAGCGAACAAGCCGGATCCGGCGCCTCTGAAGAAATACAAAATGCCAAAGCGCAATGTAGTCTCGAAGATAAAAGCGATGATCGAGTCGGGAAGCAAAGAGGAACCCGAGAACGAACCACGACGAGCCGTAAGAGCGCCGAGAAAGAACGGACGATGGGACGCGGTGATGAGCAAAATTGAAGCCGGAAAGAACGAACAGAGATCGAGACCTCTCAGGAAAGAGGTGAAATCGCGGCTTCTCCAGAGCCTCGGACCATCGTCATCCTCATCGTCGTCGGCCACCAATGCCTCCGGTCGAAGATTGCCCGGCGATGCGAACAATAATAAAAATAGTAATCTCAACAACAAGGATAAACGGTAAGAAATCGGAGATAAACGCACTTTCGTCAACAACTATCCATTGTTTACATTAATCTCACGTACCCGTGACGTAATTTTTAGTCAATCGTTATCGTGAAATTATCCGTTTGCCTATGAAATATCGTGAAAAATATTCTGAACAAAAAATTGTAAAACAACGTTATTGTTTTTTTTTTCATCAACGATTTAGAGATTTTTTTTTCATTACTTGCGTATTGTTTTCACGAGCAAAAAAGCTAATGTTGAAATTGATAAAAAGCCACCCGTACGCGAGGGGTTAAATTATGGTAAAAAAAAATTCCAAAAATGTAATAAACAAAAAAATTGTTTAATTTATAGGAGAACGAGAACACGACAGGGTCCCAAATCGCCTACTCAGGAGACCGCTCGCAGCTCAGTGCGAAGTTCCATGAGTGACCTCAGCAGTGCTCCGAGCAAAGATGCGCCAAGTAAGTAAAGATTCAATATTTTTATTTCTTTTTTTTCATCACACAATTCGAGACTATCGTAGCGTATAAATCGCGCGTCATGCGAGTCCCTCTGCGTTTTGTTTCCGTCCAATTCGCTTTTTTTTTTTTTTTTTTTAGCTTTCTCACGATAGAAGTGTCCTGAATGACACTACAGGCATCTGTGCAAATCGGCAATATAGGTTGTCGTCGCCTTTCCCCATTTTTTTCTCGATTATCTCCTCAAAGAAGTCATATCGCTTCGCGGAATTGGCAAGTTTTCTATGAGATGAGTTCGATGCGGAAAATAATGTGCGACAGGGTGATAAAGTCGTCGCACTGCGACCGTAGCCTCCTCCGCTAACGTGTAACACTCGACTACGGAGGCAACAATCCTCCGTATCGACCGCCGGCCCCCGCGGTGTCTTACATATAAGCAATGGTTCGACTGGCTCCGCGTCGGCTCCTTTCTCCTTCCCCTCCTTGTCCTTTCATCTAGCTATACGGTATAATTCTCATCCCTCGTCTCCGATCGTCGGTGCCGAAGCTCGCGGGATGCCGAGCAACGGCGAGGAGAGCGAACCCGTAGGGCGTTTTACGACACAACGTCGCGCGGCACAGCGTTAGAAGCCTCGGCTAGCGCTGGTCGATGAAGCCGACAGTTTCGTTCATATTCAGTTGAGACTCGAAGGTCGACGAGGCGCGGCGTTTTTCCTCGCCGTTTTAACGTCCGTATGCCGGCTAAAAGTTCATTCGCTGTTTCTTCACATTCCAAATCCAACGTAATCGCAGATCGGAGTCCCTTCGCTTCGGAACGAAATTAAAAAAGAATGCCTCGCGATACTCCGATTTGAATGCGTCGTATCGATTGACCGAAATATCAAACGGAGTGTACAGCGTTGTACCGTACGAATCTTCGCATCTACGGATGTGACTCGAAATTTAAACGACGTCGAAGTATCGTTGTGTCGTCAAACGTTATCCCGGATGCGCGATGCGCGGAAGGGCCTCGATGCCGAGGAGCGTCAGCGGCAGGAATATCATCAACTTTTTCCCCGATCATCCGGCACCCGAGACAACTCGGCTATTGTCGGCGTCGATCGTGTCCGCTCGGACGTAGCGGTAGAGGTGCATGCGGTGTACGGCACACACGCGACTGCATCCCGCCGACTATTCAGTCTCTTCTATTCGGGTCACCGGGTGCGCAAGGCAAACCGTGCGCCGTTCGACCGTCACAGACTTTCGTAAAATTTAACTTCCTTCGGGTTCGATGAGATCTTTACGAGATCTTTCGGCATCGATAATGGAGCTACGAGAGTGCAATTATGTTATCAACGATAAGACGACTGATCGCCGTCTCTCGTACCGTTCGTCTTATTTTAACGAATCGAATTAAAGAGCTTTAATTTCGATGCGGCTGCATCTCTTCAAGAGTGGTGTGCGCGCCCAGTGACACACTTTGAATGCGGTGCTCTCGTCGTCTGAAACAAGAAGAAGAAGAAAAAAATAATATTAAATTCATTTAATATCCTTAGAAAGAACTGTTCTCGCCTGAGCCGTTCCTTCAATCTTCCACACGGCTGATACACGTTATACCGGTTCTTCAGCTGTGAATATCCTTCAGCCGGATCCGTTTAAAGTTCACGACGAATCTCCGCGCTCTTATATGCCAATCTGACGTTGGAATTCAGTTGGATTAATTAATGAGAAGGGAATTATAAAAGATATATCTACTATTATCTCTTTAATACGATGGATTTCTTTTTTCTACTCTGCATATCGAAGCTATCGTATCCTGAAGAAGTCACGGAGAAGGGGAGATAGAGAGAGAGCGGGTCAACGGCACCCGTTCACGTTTATTTCCGGCATTGGCTCCTTTACTCGCTGCTCCGTTCGCCTCTACGCCTCGGAGTCTCTCTTACACCATCCATCCACCTTGGGATATATGCACCGCCTATCGCCACCGTTCTCCATATCGTTTGTGTTTCTTTCTACTCTTGTACTTGGGACACGACGCTTGTATTCACTGGTGTACCACACAGCGTACAGCTTACATCGGGGGAATCAGAGAGCGAGAGAAAGAAAGAGAGCTCCGGAGGGGCGAACGAACGGAGAGGACAGGTGCACACCCGGCAACCACGTGCTACTCCAAGGCCGACGAGAGGACCGTTCGCCAGCGACGGCCAACGCGCGCTCCATTAGTCGTGCGCTCGAGTTGGATGACTTACGCAACTTGTTCTTCCGCTACTGTCCTTTCATCGTATCCAAAGCTTATTTCCTGTTGATATTTTTTTACATTTTTTATCGTTCAACGAAGTCAAAGGTGAAAATTATAATAACGAGCTGTACTAACGATTTCCTTCTTTGCAATGCCGCTTTCGTTTCACTGAACATTTATCGGTGAACTGAGGAAGAAAAAGATTAGAAGAAAAGATAAGATTGAAGGAGAGAAGGACTCGACACTGTTGATAAGCGTCGAAGAGACGGGACGAGAAAGATAAATAAAGAAGAAATAGCGGTTCCGCTGCACTTCGGTGGCAACGAGCCTCAGACGAAAAGGAAGATCGCCGCGACCGAGAATAGTTCAAGGACGGAAAATTCGAGACCGAGAGTACAATCGGCCAATGCGCCAAGTTTCTTCAACGGAATTGGCAGACTTTTATCGCTGCTGCTCGACGCACGGTATCTTCCTGTAACTTTCATCCGGAACGTCATATTTTTCTTAATGGTGCAGTGAATTTGTAGGATAACGGAGGATTCCTTCTGCCGGTATTAAGGTGCAACGAGTGATAATTTTTTTAACAAATGGAGCTTCCGTCGCCGTTACGAACTGAAATGTATTCAAAAATCGCGACTACGACTTCTATAATTTTTATAAATCGCGATAGATAGAATAAATCATTCCGGGAAGGAGAAAGAAAAAAGAAAAAACAAAACCATTGACTATGGAAAATTCTTCGATGGAAATCAGTGGCTGATTTTCAAGGATTAACCATGTAGGTGCCAAACGGAGCATTTAAATTCTCCGGCAACGGATACATCGCTGAAATTCTCGCTTCCGCGCGGCGAAAAACCGGATTTCTTCGATTCTATCGAAACTATGGAAGTTTCTCGACGACTTTAAATCGTTGATTCGAAAGATACGCGCATTTCGGCAATATGGGACAACAGGGATCAAAGGGAAGACCGGCGCTGCGCGCTGACTTCGTCAGGGACTCGAAGATGCGTCTTGGGAGCTTCAAGAGAGGTAGAGAACTCTCATCCATACGCGGAATATCCATATCGATTTAGCTATTACCGAATTAGCCGGGGAGTTGAACGATCTTTGTCGATACATACAGAGCGAACGAGGCACGTGGGAAAACAAGAGCTTCGCTCGTGGATTATACTGTTTTGTAACGCGAGTCTCGCGAGTCTCGTAAATATACGAGAGGCGCGAGGATCGTGAAGCGCTCAACTCTGAACTGTTGCGCGAAGCCTATTTTGGCTAAAGCCGTTAAACAACCGACCAGGAGGGGCACTAAATTGTTTCAACGCCCGGTCCGAGTCTGTAATTCATATTTAACGAGATAACCCGCCAACGTCATCGAGCTTTCCTCGTCCGGTGTGCGCGTATTTCGTTTATTAGTAGCATAGAAATATAGTAAACACGGGGATGAAGCTTTAAGCTTTGATCCACTTGCGATAACTCAGTAGGTTCGGATCTGTGATCTCACGAAGGCCGGAATTTTTTTTTTTTTTTTTCAAAAACTTCCAACAATATTTATAATTTCGTTTCAACTTCGCCGGACAGCGATTTATTAATATAAGAAGAATAATAATGAACATTGAGATCGGTATTCCGACATGAAAATCAAATATATGCAAAAAAATATATCAACTTTAGCGCTTTTATATAATTAATATATAAATAATATATTATTTTCAAATGTATAATAGATATATTTTCGATAATTTTTTTTTTCATGTTGGAAATGCATCGCCGTCTCAAATAATAATCGGCGATCGTTATCGAATATTTTGTCAATATTGTTAAATAATATTTTGCATTTTAATTTTTAAATCGACAGAGAGATCACCGACGACAGGAAGTCAGCCGAGACGAGTTGCGAATGGCCGAACGACCGGGCATCAGCAGCAGCAGCAGCAGCAGCAGACACGCATTAATAATTGCGATGCCAAGAAAGGCGGTTGCCCCGACGTGTCGCCTCTCAATCTCGGTTAGTATGAATTTATGCACCTCCCCCTCGTCAGACGGGCAATCGAGACGGGATTAATTTACGACGTTCTAAATAACGCATCGAGCCTCGACGAGAAAAAAAAAAGTAAAACTTTCGAATGAATTCTTCGAGCTGTGAATATGCCCCCCGAGGTTCCCGAGGTTCTCGGGCAATTACGGTGCTCCTCCTCCTCCTTCTCCTCCTCTCGTACCGCAAACTTCGTTTATTACTCACTTTTGTACCCAACGATGGAACCCTTGTATATTACGAATTGTTTTTGCAGACAAGAGTCCCACGCCAGTGCGGACATCAGCATCCGCCAGGAGAATCGGTCCGGTCAACAGTCTCAATGCCAAAGTGACTAATACCGGCGCAACAACGAACGCCGTAAAGGGTACGCAACAAATATAATACCGTAAAGCGTTATCGTAACTCAGCATCAATGAATTCGGAGCTAATTAATTAGTAAATTAATTGCCGAGAGCACCGACATTAAAGAGTCGCAGTACGCGCCCGCTGTACGGTCAAAAGGAAGCGCGCGCGGTACCTAATTGTTCACATAGTGTGGAAAGTGGCTTAACGCGTCGTGACTCCGCTCGATTCCGCGTACGTATGGAAGTACGTAGCACACCGCCACTCTATACACTTACATACGTAAACTAAATGTCACGCTTCGGTGAAATGTACTTTTGTACGAATCACCGAGCGTACTACTTGCGTTTTGCTACGGTGGGGCAGTCCTCCTCCTCACCGTTCGCCTCTATCACGGCCATTACCAACGAGTTTCTAATCTCTCGTCGTCTTGTCGCCTTAAACTCGATATGAAGTCGTGTGATTCTCTAACGAATGTACTTTTATATCTTAGCTGTTCGTATGTGCCGCTCGTTTGACGCACAGAAGTCTAAGAGACTGTCGAGGAATCTCTCTCGCTTTGCATCTTCGTCAGGGCAACTCTAACCGGCTTCGAGGTCAACCCGTACTTCTTCTTTGCACTCTCGCGTGTTTCCGACGCATGCTTCGATGCACGCGCGGTTAAATAGAAAGAGGCGCGTACCTCCCGTATCGCGTGTGGTCGACTACACGACTTGTATTTTTCTACGATTCTAGACGCGTTGGGAAGTGGAAATTCAACATTTTATTCTGTAAAATCAACGGTAGCTTTCACCGCATATTTCTCTTTTATTTATGTTGTTCTTTTTTCTTTTTTTTTTTTTGTCGTTGTTGACAATTCCTGGGGGAGGGAACGAGACTCTTGACACGTTTTCTTTACCGCAGTCTACCGATATCCATTCGTGACACTAAACAAACTATAGATAGAGCTGCTAAAACCACATCTGGTAAATGCGCGAAGACGAGGCAAGGAGAGCAAGAATAACGCGTAAGACTAAAATAGAACACGTATCTACGCGCGATTCTTTTACTGTTTTCGCGAGAGACTACTCTACTATTTTTTTTTTTTTTTTTTTTTTTTTTTTTTTATGTGATACGTTTAACGGTGAACGCGCTTCTTGTGGCGTCCTCGCGCGCAATGCCTCCAAGGCCCTTGCATTCCAAATAGACAAATACGAGATTTATTCGCGGCGCGTCGTCCAGGAATAACGCGATCGACATCGCCTCGAGAAAGACATCGTCTCTTCCGATTCTTCGGCTCCACTTTTGTCGCTTCCTCTGGTGTAACAACTGCTCGTAACTCGACGAGGCCTCGGTAACTATTTCTCGGCGCTTCCTTCAAGTGAAATCTTTTTTTTGATAAACAACAACATTTTTCGGATTTTTAACAAAAATGTTTAAGAAAATTCAGAAAAATTTTCCGGAGTGCATCGGCTTTGAATAATTGAAACTTTTGATAGGTAAAAATTCTTTGAGATGAAAAGCTAAAATTTATCACGTATATTGAGGAGTCAATACTCATATTTTCCTTCAAATTTTAATAAATTATATGCGTTCGTTTTTTTTTTTTTTCGCATTTCAAAATTTCGTAAAAAATCTCAGTGCGCACGATAACTCGAGCAATTATCGAGTTCGCGAGCCAATAAATTAAACGGAAAACTTCAAATTTAAAAAAAAAAGAGTTTAGAAACTTTCTAAATCGGCGAAATCGTAAACTGTGCGAATAAAATTAGAATATCACTGCCGCGTTCTCTTTTTAATTGTCATTTTCAAAGTTTCCTCTGCGAGTAAATTGATTACCAGACTTTCTCACAAAGAAGTTTCGTTAACGCCGATAGAAAAAAAAAAAAGCCAACGAGGAAACGGCGTGCAAATGTAATTCGCATCTTTATTTAGAAGTCTTTCCGTGAATCGGTAAAGTGGGACATGTTATGTGGAGTACGCAACGTCGATTAGATTAGAATGAATTTTGGCATTTCAATGGTCGTTCGGTGACCCGCATGAAGCATCATAAATCGTCGCGGTACGCCGACAGTCATTTACTCGAATTTCCCCTCGAAGCGTAACTTCTCTTTTATTTATTTTTTTACCCCTTTTCCGTTTATAACAGCGTCCTTACACTCTTATTCTATTTAACGCTTCATGAAGAGAATACAGAGAATCCGTTGGCACTCGTAGGTATATGATGAAAGCAGACATCTGCAGTCTCAGGATTCTCCGTACGGAGTGCTTCAGCTGAAAACTCTCACTTCCTAATACCGCCGTAACACGAGTATCTTTCGCGGGTTCTTAAGCTATCGTTTTGTGGTCGATGATTGACGAATATTGGCAGTGAGTGTTCACCACGCGAATTTATAGGGTAAAGCGAAGTGCGAGAGAATAAAAAAAAAACGCCGAGAGAAGGGAGAGAGGGAGTTTATCGTACCGACAAGAAGGAGCCGCGCGTCAAGACATTACACGCCGCGTGGCCTGTGCTAATTCAGTCGAAGCACGGACTCGGTCATCGTCGTGCACTTGACAAAAGTCCTCAGACGCTTTATATGTTGTCCCGCGTATACGAATTCGCGCCTTATTAACGTTACTCCATAATATTCGCGGCGATGTAAATACTCGTTAAACATTTTTTTTTCTATTTTCCCGAAAAAAAACAAAAAAACAATAAGCGCAACAATATTGTTATCGCGATCGAATAGTGGACAATATTTCGCGAATAGCGATGCAAATACTCGTATAAATTTTTTTTTCTCTATTTTCCCGAAAAAAAAAAAAAAAAAAAACAATCAACCGAACAATATTGTTATCGCGATCGAGTAGTGGACAAGATTTCGCGAACAGATTACGCGCCGGAAGTACGCTATAAGGAAAGGTGACAAAGTTGGTTACTTCCGGCGATCGAAAATGTCGAAGCAATCGAAGGCGTGCCGTTGATAGACGTTAGTTATGCGCTTAACGTTGGGTAGCCAAACGTCAAAATAATAATCGAACGTCGTCACGCCAATGACCACCGTCGGTTCTTACGGTTTCGTTCAATTGGGCGTCAAGACGGACCTTTTGTCGTACTGCAAGGATTTAATTTTCCGGATACTTGTTTACCTGAAGACGCTTACGCACTCCGTACGAATTATCCCATCGGCTACTAAACACGAGGTGTACGGAGAGTGCGTAACGGAATCGGTTAATAAGTTTATTAGCTGTAAAGGAGGCGAATAGAGGAGACGGTGGCAGTGAGAATAGACGGTGGTAGGGATAAATCCAATGTACCTGGTGCTCGAGGAACTACTCTTTGCAATGGTCATTCGGTCCTCGGACTCGAAAACGGACACACTAATCGTCAAGTACGCCGTACAACTAAGTGTTTGTACAGCCAATTGCGCGCGTTCTTCTCTCGTTCTCTTTCCTATTGAGGAATCGCGTATTATTTGAACGCGCGATGTCGTCGCCGTGATCCAGTTTTGGCTCAACTACGATCGACATTGAAACAACATTTGCCGTGGTATTGGTGAAGAAAAGTTGGCTCGCGATACTCGGGGCTGTCCGGCAAAAGCGGAATAAGTGAGACGCAGTTTGCGGCCCTATGGATAGTCGCGAATAAACGTCGTCGTGCAGTCTTCAGTGAGGTGCCGATCGGCATTTTTTGTTTGCTGTGATTCATTTTGAATACAAACGAAAAAAAAAAAGAAACAAAATCGTTAGTGCGATTTGACGATTGTTATAGGAAAGAATGTACTCGTCGAAGAAGTGACGATGCAATGCGCTGTGAGGGATTATATAAAGGATCGTAATTGTGTTAAGACATACGCGCGAATATGAATCAACGACTGCATCAGTCGAAGTGCAACTTCTCTGTTGCGTTGAAATTAAAGTATCGTTAATTGGGAAGGAACATTTAAAGAGCTGAGAAGTGAATCGTCGTCATGACCGTTTCTCGTATCGTAAAATCTAACGAAGGGAATCGCGATGAAGAATCGACGTTCGTCACCGACGATAACATCGAGTCCTCGTCGATAACGTCCGATAGTTTGAGAAATTCACCAGTCGACAACGTGACAACAAACGAACGAATTTGTGACGTTACGATGATTAGATTGGAAAATGCGCGTATGGAAAATACCAAAGACGCTGACGGACGATCGTGGAACAGTAGAAACCCATTGCTCATGACGCCCGTTGCGCTTATTACAGATCGTACTGCCAAGGAGAACAATATTAACTCGAATAACGCACCAAGGAACCTCCTAGTCACCGAGACTCGCGATCAGTCAGCGCAAACGGACAATATATACGAAGCGCTTTGGGAGAAAAGAGCCGTCGACGCTGTTCAGGCGCTTTCCATCACCGTCCAGTATCTTGCACACGAGGTTCGTATACCAAAAGATTTTCATTTATTATGATTCATTGATTTTTTTTCATCATCACAAAAAAAAATGTATTTTTGCCAAAAAAAAAAAGCAAATTTGAGTTTTTTAAAAAATTTCGTTCGGAATGTTCCAAAACATTAAAAAACAAACAATAAATAGGAAACTCAGCGACTATTGATGTTGTTTGATATTAATTTTGGCTGAAATCGATAAAGGGATTCAAAAGTTAAAATAATTTTTTTTATTTTTTATTTTTGTTATTATGTTTTTTTTTGTTCTTTTTTCATTATCTCGTACTTTTATTTTTGGTATCAACCGATCTACAAAAACACCTGATATCGCCACTTCGAAAGATGATCTTTGTATTAATCTTTTTCTTTTTTTTTTTTTCACCGATAACGCAGCTGGAAGGATTCTCCGCTCCGAAACTGCGAAGAGATTGCGAAAGGATGAAGTCGGAGTGGAAAATGGCGCGAACGGAGGTCGAGGATCTTCGGGCAGAACGTGAGTATCGCGTGATCCGATAGTTAATTCTCGTACTCGTCAAGACCGGTCAATGTTACGCGTAGTCGAGAGAACCGTTTACCAAGCGAGAAGCATCGAACGAACGTAAAAGCGTTCGCGAGTAGAATTGATGATTTTATTTTTTTTTTCACTAACGACAAAAACATTCGTTCTCCCATTAGCTTACCAGGGAACTCTCGTGAATAGTTCACATGTTCTACAAAAGGGGGAAATTCCATGATGATTCTACCGTTCGAATGCGCAGCGAAGGGAATAACACTTTATTTCGAGTCTCTAGAAAATTTAAATACTTTAAATATATTATAATAAATAAAAGTTTATTTGAGGGATTTTCCCTTTACAATCAGTTATAAATATATCCAAATTTTAGAGCTCCGAACCATAGTTTACATATCACAAAATACTTGAAATCAAATCAATTGATATTAAGTACTTTTCTTTTTTTTTTATATATAATTTCTATTTTTTTTTTTTCTCTATTATAGATCAGATTTCTTTATTGAAGATTATTTTCCCGTAATAAAAAAGGATTTTCCATAAGCAAGAAAATACATAATAAAAGTTTACATATTAAAGTACACATAATAATACAAATTGATAGAATCGTAACACGACTATTGACGATTTAACGCGATATAGATACGCGAAGAAACAACCGCGTGAAGTTATTGCCGCCCACTCGCGGGTCTATCGCTGTAACCCTCTTTCCGTTAGAACATGAATCCATTTGTAACCGTTACGTATGCACACGCAACACGATTCGTTCGTAACACTTGTTATAGTATTCGGCATAATGAGCTCTAAACCGTTCTAATTTACCGTTGCGAAAATTTAATAGTTGGCAAGATTGCGGCGAAGGGGAACGCGATGGCTAATCGTGTCGAAGAAGATCACAGCCGCGGGGACATTATAACTCGAAATAGATCGCTACGAGTTAAAAAGCGATGCGATTGTCGATCGAATTTCATCGTCGCAACTTACTTAACCATTTTTAATTTTTTTAATTTTTATTTTCCAGTCGAAGCGAGTCACTCGGAGCACCTCGTCATTCTGGAATCAGCGCTCGCGGAGGAAAAATCAAATTTCGCCAGGCGCCTCGAAGAGGCTTTGGATTGCCTGCGAAAGGACCACGAGGAGTCGATAAAGCAACTGGAGAGCGAACACGCGGCAAAAATCGAGCGAATGGAGACCGAAGCCGAGGAGGAACGGGCCTCGAGCGCAAACGACGAGCGGGAGGAGTGGGAGGAGAATCTTCGGGAACAAGTAAAATTTCTAAAATCCGCGCTAAAGCTGAAAATCCAGGAGAACGCGATGGTCGAATCGGAATTGTCGGATCTGAGAACTCAGGTTAACGAGAGGGAAGCATTGCGTCGAAGAGTCGAGAGTTTGGAGTCGCAGATTCGCGAGACGCAGAGTGTCTCTAACAAAGAGCATCGTTCGGAGATGGCGAGACTGAGAGCGGAGTACGAAGCCGATCTCGAGCGAAAGGAAGCGGAGACCGACAGGAGATCGTTCGTTCACGATCAAGGGGCGGCCCTGCGCGCCGAGGTGTGGTCATTGAGATCGGTACTGGAGCTGAGAAGCCAAGAGAACGCGGCGCTCAGAGCGGAGATCGACAGCCTGCGAAGGCAGATCGAGGGAAAGGAAGCGTTGGAGCAAAAGGTCGAGTCGCTCGAGGCTCGTTGCGAGGATCTCAAGGCGCAACTCGAGGGCAAAGAGTCTTACGAGAGGCAAGTATCGCACGAGAACGAGATACTGTTGGGTTCGTTTCACGAAGTATCCAAGCAGAACAAACGTTTGGCGCAAAGAAATGAGGAACTGCAGTGGAGGCTTCGGCAGAAGAACGAAGTCGTCAACGTTCTCGCTAATCAGTTGGCGACGCCGCCCCAGAGATTATCCAGGTCTCTGGGACCGGAGCACATCGACGACACACTCGGACCCAATGGTCTCGACCAGACGATCAGCGATACCGAACCGAACTCGAGTTCGATGGTTAAATTTATGGTGCAAAAGGGTGACTCTGTTTCTTGGACATTGGAGATCGACGAATCGTCCGATAGCTTGACGAGTGGTCCACCACCGAGCACCACGGTCTCCCGACAAAATTCACTGAGATCGGCGTCCCGAAAAAACGTTGATATGAGAACGCGATCGAAGAGCGTATCGATCTCAAGTTCGAGTCGCGATCAGATATGGACGCCGGGGTACAATTCTACGCCGGCGTCCGCGCGACGAAGACCGAGGAGCGATCCTTCGGCAACCGCTAACGACGTTGTTGTCGCTGCGGCGGTTAAAGCGGAAGCGAGTCCCGGACCGAGACCTCAGGAAGCCGGTGGTGAAGCGATGATCTCCGAGGAGGCATCGGCGACAAGCAGCGAAGACGAATCCTCTACTAGCAGCGATATTCCCCGTCTCGCTATGGACTTTACGTGGAGCAAAGACGCCGAGTAACCTTCCGTAATTTCGGACTCGAGATTCGACAGTCCGGAGTGAAGAATTTTTAATTGTTAACGAGGAATCTGATACGCCTCTCGTTCTCATCGCCGATTGAAAACAAATAATCATCGGTCGGGAAACAAATCAAAGCCGACTCTTTGCACGAGATATCTCGACCGCTTAATACCGTGTCGGGCGCAATTTTCGTCGTTTGAAACAACATTTTACTATAAATATTTGCGATAATGCCGGTTTCATTGTTTCCCATCGATCGAAAACGGCTGGAAATAAAAACTGAACGTGACCCGCGATTCTCGTTCGCTCGCTAACGAACGGGAGAGGATCCTCTACGCGAACATTTTGTTACTCGCTATGCTGCGAGAATCGACAAAATTGAAAAAAACTAAATAAACGATATCGAGAATCGACGTTCGCGATCCGTTTATCATAAATTGAAAAAAAAAAAAAAAAAAAACAAAAGAGGAAAATACAAATGAACAAATCAATGAATGATTCGATTAATCGAATCGCGAATACCGTGAACCGTTCTCGGTACTGTTTATTCGATTTTTTTTTTTTTTTATTTTTTTTTTATAAATTCGAAGAGTTATTTTATCGTGAAAAAATAGTGGATCATCGTCACGTCCAATTAACGTACATATATCAGAGATAACCCCCCGTGTTGATTATTCGCATCTTTTTTATTCATTCAGCATTGCTATATATATATTCATTAAAGTGTAATACGGAGTGAACGGCACTAATGTGTCCTCTGACTTGATCGAGAAACGAACGGCGGCTAGCCGAGCGTGGTGCGGCGTCGAGTCATGGTGCATCTCGCCGGGTGTCATGCTATTATAGATATACAATAGGTAGCAAGGGTTTCAGGACCTCCTAAGATACCAACTTTTTACGGTGGAAAAAAAAATTGAACGATATAGAAAAATCCCGAAAAAAAAAAAAAAACGTATATGGCTCGTGTCTCGTAGCTACAATAGCATGTTTATGGACGCTCGAAGAATTTAAATATAATAGGACAATGACGAAAAAAAATTTGAAAAAAAAAAAAAAAATTAATAAATAAAAAAAAAAATAAAAGTATTAATCGCCGACAAGTGTGTGTTTCACCTGCATATGTTGGAAAATTCAGTGTATTATATAATTAGCGAATAAACACCATGTTACAAGCTGATATGAATTTACAGTGATTTTGTTCAATTTTTTTTTTAATTTCAAGAACTTCGGACCGCGAAACGTCCGTAAGGAAGTTGATCGTCCGCGTCGAGACCGTTTGCCAAATTACGGGAACGCGTTAAAAATCGTCTCGATGAATTCGGTAAATCGGAAACGTCGGAAGGCTCTTCGAGAATTTCTTTAATGGATTTCGTTCGGTATGTTTTGGTAGTCGCGCTCTTCGCGCTTTTTCGACTGACGGAAGTATCGGAACTCGCGGAAGACTTTATCGATCGCATGCTACACGTGCTTCTCGCGTCTTCTTCCTGCGCTTCGTTCTTAACTCCTTCCTTCGTTGACTCCGATACAACGGGATTTTTCATTAAATTATTCTTTCGCGTTGATTTGCTCTCTTCTCGTTCGTCGCCGGAAGTCAAAGAACCGATTTTCGTGTTGTTCTCGGGGGTTGGATTTTTGATCGAAGACTCGAACGAGTTCTCCGCAAATGGGGACTAACGGTAAGATAGCATTTAACTGATTTTCGGTAAAAAAAAAAAAAGACTTTTTTTTTAAGTTTAGATGATTATTTAGACACTCATTTTTTGGCTCATCAGTTCCGAATTTAGTGCAAAAAGGACATTTTTGCTTAGTGAAATACTTGTTTCGCTAAAAAAAAATAAGTTTCGTGAAAGCGGAGATCAATAGGATGATATTTACGATGACCTCATCAATCGAAAAAAAAAAAAAAATTAAAATACGAAATTCTAATCGTTAAACTTTTTAAATTTACTTCACTTCATTTATCAATTTTAATTCAGTTACTTTACCGTTGTTTTGGTTGTATAGTAATTAATTAATTAGCTAATACAGCCATTAATTATACCCAATTAGTTGTCTCGAATGTAATACGGTTATTACCAAATATTCGAATTCTACGCCGGGATAAGGTGACTGACTTCCAATCAAATTTTAATCAGTTGCTTTATCGTTGTTTCGGTTGCATAGTAATTAATTAATGAGCCAAAGAAATCCATCAATTATATCTAATTAGTTGTATCGAATGTAATACGGTTATTACCAAATATTCGAATTCTACGCCGGGATGCGGTGACTGACTTCTGATCAATTTTAAATCGGTTGTTTTTCGCTTTTCGACAATACCGTCGTAAGTGATTAACGGAGCTTTCCACGATTTGCACGCGTTAAACTCATCCTCCCTCTCGATAGCGGGATTTCTAATGTGTTTGTAGGGTGGCAAACTGTAAGAAGCGTTCGAATTCATACGTTCTTTCATTTTTCGCGTCCATACATTGTAAACTAAAATTACCTCATTGTAATCGCAGATTCAGCGTCCCGGAGATCAGCAATTCGTTTTCGTTCCTATGTAGAATAATCCGCCGGTATTGACAAAGATTCTTGTAATAGTGTTCGATTGTAATGCATCGCACGGTGTTGAATTCCGGCAGGAAGACGATATCGATACGCCAGCGTTCGCGCTATTGCTGGATGCGCAATTTCTTGTGTCTTTGCAGGAGGATCCTCGCTGTTGGAGAGGACAGCAACGAGTAATTGGCGCAGGAGGAACGCAACACATCGGCGGACACTGGGGATCCGGCGGTGGCGGACATCCGGCACTGTAATGATTTTTCCAAAGCTTACAATGTTACAGTTGGCGCTAACGAAAAAAAAAAAAAAATAGATAATAATTTCGCTGTATCCCACACATGCATCCACACACCATTCCATTATCCTTTTCAACGCTTCCTTGTCGTATGGTCGGGTACATTTTATTGCAACAGACATTCCGATTGTAATAGTGTTACAAATTACGTATTTCAAGAGTCGGAATTGCTTCTCGATGCGAAATATTTAAAAATATATTTTTTTAAGATTCAACGTACACGAAAAATTTTGTTGGCCTCTCGTTGAAGTTTGATGCCTCTCGCTGACGCGGTTGTCAACCTAATCGCTTCTCCGTCGATAGTCGAGATGCGTTTGTTAAAAAAAAAAAAAAAAAAAAAAAAAACAACGGATGATCGGACGCGCGCTTTCGAAAGGTCCGTAACTCCCACGGTAACAGAGTTCAGCTCGATGTTTCCGTTAAATTTCTGAATTCAATAAGTTTTATTGATTTTTCCAATTATTCACATAGTTCTCGTATAGCTGAACGAGCCACGGTGGCGTTCTTGGAGTTACGATGGAAAGTGCCGCTTGAAAATGTTCTTTGGTTATCAAATTAGCATCGAGATTTTCCTCGAGAGCTTTCATCGCAGCTTCGTGACAAATCGCTTGAACCTCAGCGCCGGAATAGCCTTCCGTAAGGTCAACCAAATCTTTAACTATGACGTCTTTTACCACCGGCATTTTACGGAATTTTATATCGAATATTTCCCGTCTCGTCTCGTCATCTGGAAGTGGAACGTAAACGATTCTGTCGAGACGACCGGGTCTCAGCAATGCCTGAAAAAAACATTAATTAAAAATGGTATTCATTAGCAACGATTTCGCATCATTATCCAAACAACGGGCAAAAATGGTACAATCATTTTTTTTTTTAAGTTTCGCTTAAAAAAAATTTAATTAGCGTTTTTTTTATAATTAAGCGAAATAAACAAAAAAAAAATTTTATTCGATTTTTTTTAAACGAAACTTCACACTATTTTGATATGATTTTTAAAAAAGTACCTTATCTATCCTATCGGGACGATTAGTCGCCGCGACGAGAGTAACGTTTCCCAACGTTGTAATTCCGTCGAGTTCCGTCAACAATTGCGCGAGTACTCGTTCCTGCACGTTACTTCCGTTGCCGCTCCCCGTCGCCGCTCTCTCGCCACCGATAGCGTCGATTTCGTCGATAAAAATAATCGACGGAGCTACTTGCCTCGCCTTTCGAAATACTTCGCGTACCGCTCTCTCGGACTCGCCGACCCATTTTGAGAAAAGCTCCGGACCCTGAATCGAGAGCCAATTTCAATAATATTAGATTTATCTCTACAAAGAGTACAATACTCGTATCGACAAGGTATGCGTACTTTTATATTGAGAAAATTGAGTTTAGTTTCGGTAGCGAGTGCCTTGGCGATCATAGTTTTGGAACATCCCGGTGGACCGAACATAAGAAGACCTCTGGGAGGAGAAATTCCAAGTCTGACGAATGCCTCGGGATGCGTTAGCGGCCATTCGATTGCTTGTTTAAGCTTTAGCTTGAGACCGTGTTGTCCACCGATCTCCGTCCATTTAACATTCGGCACTTCGACAACGACTTCCTTCATAGCCGAGGGTTTCGCGATCGTCATAGCGTGTCGAAAGTCTTCCATCTCGACGGTGACATCGGTATCGTTGCACTCTTCATTTCGCGATGCGCGATCGTGATGCCGTTTCATTGCGTGCGTCGCAGCCTCGGAGGACAATCCATAAAGATCGGCGCCCACGAAACCGTGAGTAGTCGATGCTATATAATCGACGTCCTCTTCGCTCAGCGTATTCGGGACTTTGGCGAGAAATTTGCGCACAATAGACTTTCGCATTTGCGGCGTCGGTGCGCAAACCTCCAACTCCTTGGCGAGTCTTCCCGGGCGACGAAGCGAACTGTCCACGAAATCTGGTCTCGACGTTGTCGCGAGTACCGCAACGTTCGCCCCGAGCGCGTGAATTTCGTCCAAAAGTTTAACGAGAGCGCCATAGATGCGTTTCTCATTGTCCTGATTCGCGCCGCTTTTTCGCGGACAAAAAGTATCAATTTCTTCGATTAATATTATACTCGGGGCTTCGCTTTTCGCTCGAGCGAAAATATCGATCAATCGGCTCTCCGTTTCACCGGTAATTTTGCTGCTTATCTCCCAACCGTTTATGCGCAATACTTCGGCGGAATATTCGGACGCAACGGCATTGGCGACCATTGATTTACCGACACCTGCTGTACCGTACAGCAGAATACCTCTTGCCACTTTGAAACCTTTGATTCTCTTCCATTTTCCAAGAGCCACGTCCAGCGCGTCTCTCAACTCGTCTATCAAATTTTCGTATCCACCGATATCGTTTATCGTCAATTGCTCTTCGCGAGACATCGATTCCGGTTCCTCCTCGGAAATCGGCGCGATTCGCCACTTTGTGCAGTAAAGAACTTTGTAAAACTCGATGTCGTTCGACTCGTCGCTCGAGATATGTATACCTTTCAACGCCTCCGTGATATCCTTCTCCTTTTTTGGACTCTCAGCGATTGTCTTCGATTTGACGATATTCACGATTTTGAACGCGAGACTTTTTCCATAGTACGGCACAGTGATTTTGTTACCCACGCAGAATATCTTATCTTTGCCGTGTTTCTTTATCATGACCTCCATCTCCGGCGTTAATTTCGGCAGCTGTTGCTTTCCCGTGTAAACGATTTCGATTTCGTGAGCGATATGCGGAACGCACGATAGCCTTTGAACCCTCACCGGGCCGTGAACTTTGGTGCTTTCCATCGCTACGGAAAAACGTAATTGATAAGTTTTGACGAATTAATTCTATATGCTGTGAGGCTGCAAACGATTACTGTGATCCGGAATTGATTTAGAATCTTTATTTTCCATCTTTTAACAATTATTTTTTCTACTCTTCGTTTTCATCGTATAAATTGCGTTTCGTGTGATTAGTTATTATTATTGTCAATTTTTGCCGTTTTCTCGCATTTTGTTATTCTTTCGACTGAGATAACGATATTTTTTTTTTTTTTATGTCGTTTTTCTGATTTAAGTTTTTCGTTTCAAAAGCGCCTCCGGAATAGAAAATTAAAAAAAAAGCTTTCCTATGCAACAAAACCAATAAACGAAAGCTGCAGTTACAAACATATTATTTTATTCGGTTTGCGTACCCTTTTTTGTCATTGAGACGCTCGTTAAACTCTTTTCCCCTGTTGGCCAAGCGGTTCTTACAATGGTCTCTTCTTTGCCGATAATAACCACCGGATCGCTTACAGGAATATTGCACAATTCCATAACGGATGGAGACAAAAATACCATATCGTTCGTCTCTCTTTCCGAAAGATTTTTTAGCTCGTCTAAGAAAAAAAAAAAAAAAAATCTCAAAGTCACGGAGAATGTTATTTCTTCAATGGAAATAACCATATTTTAATCGGTCAAATATAACGTACCTTGAGCCGAAATATTTTCAAGTGTGCTGTACAAAACACTGTTGAGAACGTAACTGTGATTCCAATGATCATTAGCAGGCGGACAATTTGTTTCGTGAACCGATAGATCCTTTTGCGTCAGATGCGAGGCGCACTTGTCGCAACGCATCCAAAGTGACAAACTCTTTCTGGATTTGGACATCGTAAACGCAAATATAATTCTTGAACCTTTTTACCACTGTTGAGAAACAAAAAAAAATCATAATAATCATAGTTATCGTCATTGTCATTTAATTATCCTCATTATCATTATTGTATTATGTTAAACAAAATGGTTGATCGGAATTTGATAGCATTTGTTTTTTACTGATAATTGTCCTCATGGCATAAATTCGACGGGAAAAGATTAATGAGTTTTTTCCGATATGCCAAATTTTGCCGGTGCATCGAGTAACATAACCTAAATAACATTCGCCCGTTGTTGGATATATGAAAAATATTATATTAACGATACCTGGAGGCGATTCCCTGGAGGCATCACTCGCAGACCTGAATTTCTTGCTTTTTATCGCGTAGCTAATCCGACCATAGAAACACGGGATAATGAACACAATAACAATGCCGTAGAGCTTGTACCCAACTACGTCGAACATGCGCCGAACCACGTGCCCTCGTAAAGCAATAAAGTAATGCAACCAAAGCCAGCTCTGGTCAGCCCCGAGAAAAAGTATCCGAGTCAACCGAGCATATCATAAGAAGCGTGTATGAAATGTTACGAAAGAAAAGAGCCGTGGAACCCAAACAATTCGACGTGTGAAACAATTTGCGATACGGCTTTGTGTCCCAGCTATCGATGCAGTAGCAGTCAGTATTATACATTTGATCGATCAACTCTGCGCAAATCGACGATTACCTTTATAAATCAACGCAGGATCGTCACTATATATGTCGAAATGAAAATAATGAATTTGCATTGTTGGGTTACTGATTGTACAATCTTTGTAATATATTTATTTGAATAATTGTAATAGATACATGGGTAATAGCAGTACTTGATAATAAAGTATAAAAATAAAAAATTAAATAATCGTACGAGTGATACGCGTTAAGGATTGGTCGAAATTTGCCACCACCAATCGGCGAGTCCACTCGAACGGGGACTGTACTTTGGGCGAGAACGCGAGAGCGAGGGATAAATCTTCGAGGCTAAAATATGTACATACCTCCAACTTGTAATACTGATGGACGCGCTCTCGTCAGCATGAGGTTCCTCTCGTTCGATGCGAATACATACAGGGGTGAGAGCGAGAGAGATTAATAGAGATCGGTGGCTGTCAGGTCGGACGGTATCGTCTCACCGGCCTACCAGTCTTCCTGCAGATCGCAACCTGCGTGGGCATATAACCTGCCACGATTGATCGATAAACTCTCCGGGTTTTCAATACGCTCTTATTATTATTACTTCATTAAAACGCACAATCGCGATCTATTTTCGCACATGAATCGATAGTAATGCAAGCAACGCCTGTCGTTGCCCCACCGTGTCACGCACGCACAAGAACACAGCACGAAATAAACTAATAAATTGTAGTAGAAAATTTGGTAAATTTTCGGTTAATAAAGAAATACGGTATTCAATTAGAAACGTTCGTCAATTTGCCGCGATTTAATTTACGAACACGACAAGTTTACGTTCTTTATAACAGACACTAACAGTATTAATAGTGCGCAAATAAAATGAGAATTTCGCCAAAGCTAGAATGGTGGTGCCGGTTCGCCCTCGGCGGCTCCGCTCTGTTACTTCATCTCGGAAACATTCGACTAGGTACGCGAAGGTATATTAACATAAATATTACGAAGCACTCACCGTTCCACGTAGTTACGAACGCGCGGACAATGATCATTCTTTCGTTTCGAGTTTTATCTGCGGTCGAACGAAATAAATCGAAACAGTGCTTATTTACAATTATTCCCCGCAGCCAATGCCGAAAGCACCGAAACCCTCGGTGTCGTTGACGAGAGTGGCAAAGGACACGTTACCGAGGAAATCCGGCAGCATCACTGTTGCGCCAGACACGAGAAGATGATCGACGTTGGTGAAGGTCAGCTTATAAATCATTTATTTCGTGTTTTTTAAAACTCCATTATATTTTTTTTAATTATTTTTTTCAACAAAAACATTAATTTCGATTGCGATACAATACGATATATATGTAATACAGTGAAATCATAATTTCGTCTTGAACGTCCTCCACGATTTATTTTCTGTTCAACGTTTATAATTGATATCAATTGATCGCGCTCGCCCGACCTATAACCCGTTGACGAGGGGGGGCTAACGGGGTTGCCGGCGTCCGGTCTCTCATCGCCGTTTGTACGTTCCGAGCATGAAAATCGTTTTGCAAGGCCGATATAGCGATAACACGAGAAACATAGCGGCGATTTATGAGATAACTATTAAAATCATAGCTACTTCGGTACATAATTATTTTCGGCAAATGTTTCCAGTTTACAGTTACATATCAGTCGAGTGGAAAAAAATGTGAGAAATCGTTGATTTTTTTTTTTTTTCTTTCGAAATCGATTTATTCGAAATCGATCGATTCAAAAAAATCGAAAGTTCAAAGTGCTGAATATGGCACTCTGTGGAATAAAAATGCATAATATCGTAATTCCTTAGAGCGTCGAATGAAATGTATGGAAACTCCGTTTTTTTTTTTTTTTTTTTTTTTTTTCTTACATTCGAAGTACATGTACTCCGAATTGCCTCGTTCCTCCCTATAGTGTTGGAATTCGTTCTATAGATTTCGTTTCGACAAAAATATTTATACCCACGCATCGCCGGTTCGCCCACTCTATTGAGACGAAAATACGAATTATAGTATATACTGTGCAGTCCGTGGCTCGGATTCTAATTTCTTCGAAGTCATCGGGTTGTTACACACCTTCGGCCACTCGGTTCTAATTTAAAAACAACCATCAGTGGAGTTTCATGCGATGAATCGATCGTGAATTTTTCGGATCGCTGACCGATGACTGGATGGCGGCCTATTTTTCTTTTTTTTTTTTGTTTTTTTTTTCTTCATGTTTCAGGAATCTCCAGAGAAGTTATCAGGATAGACGCTGGTCGCTGCCGTAGACTTTGTCCGCGACATGTGTTGGACGATCCGGGCGATGTTAGTCGACCGGCTGTTCAGGTGAATTTATGAAAAATTTTATAAAAATTAGATAGAGAGTCACCGGTCCCTCTATTTGCGTCGATCCATAATTATTCCGCCCAAAAATTGACTTACAAACAATTCGCAATCGTTTGTAGATGGAATGAGAAATTTGATTCGCGGAGAGATATAAATCAATCAATTAATTTACTATTATTAATAAATAATACGCTCGATGATGCAACAGCGCAATCCTATTGCACCATCGAGTTCCGGGAATGCAAATTGATGAGTCAAATGCTAAGAAGTGGCCTACGTGAGAAAAAACACGGCAGCGGCTCGTAACCCAACATTGTATCGTTGAATACACGCGAAAAAAAAAAAAAAAAAAACTATCAGTTCGATCGTTATCCGTCCCGAAATCGACGCGAAAAAACTGCAAATTCCTAAAGAGCGGTGTCTGCACTCGTGACTCTGAACGGCAGTAGCCGCGCGTCGAACGCTCGAGTATCCAGAAGCCGCGCGGCATCTTCCGATCTCCAATTTACCCGATCGTTATTATTCGATGACTCGTCAATGGAAGGATGTGCAACACGCACCGTCGAAGAAAGTAAAACAAAAAGATAAATAACCGCGGAATGCGGTCACGCGATTGCTCGCGATCGTCCGATACCGCGGGGCTGAAGAAATGCCTTTTATATTATTTTTTTTCATCCTCGAGGAACCGTCAATAATCGAGAGCTCTCGTATTTCGAACCTTTCGGAGAGGGATACCTTTTTCGTATATAAGTAGCGTGACGTCCCGTGGAATGCGGTCCGTATCCTCTCACTCTGCACAGTTTGTTGGACTCAGTTTCGCAAAGCTTCGATAACCACAGGCGCGTGTGCGTGTTGCACACTGTAATGCCAAGTGAATCATAAAACGTATGGGTAACAAAGATCCGCAGCTTGATCGCCACTCGCCTCGATCCTTGTTTTGTATGATCATTGCCAATTGTCGACGATGGAACAGGGAGGGGTGACTTTTTTTATGCTGCTATGACTTGCAATACTCGAACATCTATAATCATTTTTTTTTTTCGTCCGAAAAGAAAAATATAGAAATGATCACCGAATTCCTATAGTATTCGTGGGACGAGATAAAAATTTCGGATTTTTTCCGATACTTCGATAGAGTATCTCACCATCTCGCGAAATATAGAAAAGTCTCAAATTTTTTTTTATTCCCACGATTACAATTCGACGCTCGTAATTATTCCTATAGTAGTATAGTATTCGTGGGACGAGATAAAAATTTCGGATTTTTTCCTATACTTCGATAGAGTATCTCACCATCTCGCGAAATATAGAAAAGTCTCAAATTTTTTTTTAGTCCCACGATTACAATTCGACGCTCGTAATTATTCCTATAGTAGTATAGTATTCGTGGGACGAGATAAAAATTTCGGATTTTTTACTTATACTTCGATAGAGTATTTCACCATCTCGCGAAATATAGAAAAGTCTCAAATTTTTTTTTAGTCCCACGATTCCAATTCGACGCTCGTAATTATTCCTATAGTAGTATAGTATTCGTGGGACGAGATAAAAATTTCGGATTTTTTATTTATACTTCGATAGAGTATCTCACCATCTCGCGAAATATAGAAAAGTCTCAAATTTTTTGTTCGTCCCACGATTACAATTCGACGCTCGTAATTATTCCTATAGTAGTATAGTATTCGTGGGACGAGATAAAAATTTCGGATTTTTTAGTTATACTTCGATAGAGTATTTCACCATCTCGCGAAATATAGAAAAAAAAGTCCCAATTTTTTTTTTTTTCGTTCCACGATTTCAATTCGACGCTCGTAGTTATTCCTATAGTAGTATAGTATTCGTGGGACGAGATAAAAATTTCGGATTTTTTCCGATTCTTCGATAGAGTATCTCACCATCTCGCGAAATATAGAAAAAGGTCCCAAATTTTTTTTTCTTTCCACGATTACAATTCGACGCTCGTAATTATTCCTATAGTAGTATAGTATTCGTGGGACGAGATAAAAATTGCGGATTTTTTCCTATACTTCGATAGACTATGTCACCATCTCGCGAAATATAGAAAAACGTCCCAAATTTTTTTTTCGTCCCACGATTACAATTCGACGCTCATAATTATTCCTATATTTCTATATCCGGAAAGCAGGAAAAGCTCGAGAATTTTAAGGAATGATAAATGATTACTTTTTACTGGTACTTGGCGTCGAGACGCTACCGCGTTTCTTGGTACAAAAAAGTAACAGAAGTGGTAGAGCGGGTCTCGAGGTTGCACCTCGGTATTTCGATAACCCTCGATACCCCCAGGTACCCGCATACCTCCGCACGAATCTTGCAAGCTTGTTACTCCTCTCGAGTCTTTACCAACGCAGATCGGTGACTTTCTCACTCTCAAGAGGGCTATTTTCGTCACGTGATACAACGCGCGATAGGATCCTTGGCGAGAGAGACCTTTCCTTTTGCACACCCATCTCAGCGAAACAGCGATGAAGAGGGTTATTCGGCGCAAATGTGTGTGCGGATGAAACACGAGCGGACGAACACGAATGAGAATAACAAGAGGAAGAAGAACAACATCGGTTCGTCGTATAATACCGCGAGTCCTGTTGACAACACTACTGTGAACCAACGGATGCATATATGCAGATTCTCGCGGTATAATAAGTTCCTCTCGAAGGTCCATTGGACCCGATGCGCGTCTTCTTCAGCGTCCTTGGAAGGTCGACTCTCGGATTCTTGTCCCGGAGTTACGGAGCTCCGAGCAACAGGCGCCTGCGTCCCGAGTATTCAAAGTCGGTTACTGAATTTCTCTGTTGCCAAACTGCCCGTTTGTTTGTTTCGCCACTCGACACTCGATAACTCTTGGGATCGGAGCGGATTTACCGGTATCTTCTCTTCCATATATATAGCAATGAGAGTTCCTGAAGATTTCTGGCGGTCTCTTTCCACGCATTATGCACTCACGGATACTCCTGTGGATTAAGAGATATTTACATTAATTAATGGCTACTAAATAAACAATTGGAAGTTTCTTTTGACTTTTTCAGATTTTTCAGACCAAAATTCGAGTTTTTCAGAAGACTTTTTTTTATATATCGCGATAATAAGAAAACATTCGCATAAAAATGATTGCGCGACTCACGTTATACTCTTTGGATGAATCGTTTGCTTCAGAGATGCCCACCAAATTCACATTGCCATCCGAGAGCCGTTCGTCTTGAGAGAGTCTCGACGCTTCAAGGAGTCAAAGTCATCGAAGCTGTCGATACCTGCGACTGTTCGTTGGATTTAGCATGCAGACGCGAATCTTTCACTCATCTCGTACACTCGGGAACGCCTTGTCAGGTTGTTATAGACGTTGGAATCTGTATGGGATTTTGTTCGAAAGGTATATTGTCGCGCGGTATCGTTCAATGCAATTATTGGATCGAGTCGCAGTTTATTGATATTTTTTTTTGCAGATCTCGGCTGCAAACCGCTGAAGAATCGTACGATCAGTGTTAAGGGACCAAACGGTAGAACTCTAAATATACGATAAGAAAGGGAGAAAAATTGTTGCGACGGTATATCTGATATTTGTGATTCGTTAATTGTTTTTTTTTTTTTCGTTCGTTTAAATCCCTAAGGTGACGAAATCTATCAGGTTATCGATAAGTGCGGATGCGCCGGCAATTGCCATCGAATGGATCACACGGAAAGTGTTTTAGACTTCAGCCAAATTGAAATCAAAGACGGAACAAATACCACCGACGTGGTTCCGATTGTTAGGGTTCGTATGCGACAATAATTAACGCGCTACCAACGATAATTACCGTTAATATTGATAACAACTTATATTGCAGAGAATCAACGTTGGGCAGTGCGTCGGCTCATGTCCGGGCAATGAGACGGAAACTTGTCTTTTGAGAGACAAAAAGGAACCGCGTAGATGTCTTGCCGGACTCTACTCGAAGCAACATACCTGTACGCCGGCGAGTTTCAAAGTTCACGAGTACAGGTAACAAAAAATAATAAAATAGAATCGTTGAATTTGGAGTTCGACGCATTTTTAAGAAATTCCGTATCTCCGATACGTCTATTTTTGTTTATTTTTATTTAATAAAAATAAAAATGTAAATTACTTTAAATTGATTAACATCACTAAATTTCATTTTTTTCAAGTTGATTATTTATGATTGTTTTGTTTTCGACGAATAAAAATTAATAATTGTAAAGAAGTAAAAAATAATAATAATAATAATTTCATTTTTAGAACGCGAAGAGGTTCGATGCGAGAAATAATTCAAATAGCCGAATGCGCCTGCATCTAGAAGTATTATTCGTTCGACTTCTCGGAGTTACGATAATTCTGCAATAATTATTTGTTGAATTTTATTAATAATACGAAATAGCGAACTTCTTCGCGAGACTCGATGTGTTATCGACTTAGACGCGTTCGCGTTGTGTATCGTAATGATATTTGAATAAAAAAAAAAAAAACTTTCGAATTGTCTAGAATAATGGTATTTTTTATTGTTCTTAATTTTTTAGAACGATACGACGTTACGACGATCGTAACGTTTCTTGCAATCATCGCGATACATAAATATTTCACTCGATTTTGCTGAATTTAACGGTGAATCAAGTGTAGACGCTCGTGGCGCATATCCAGATAAACGTGACAAATGGAGAAGAGGCGGAGAGGATAACGAGATCATTGAATGTAATTGACGGGATTCGTTACGCGGTTATTCTTGTTGGAGGTCGGAAACGACAAAGTGCCCAATCGACGAAGCGATTACGCGATGGGTGAAGTGGGCGTGTTTGGCACGTACCTAATTTTTTTTTTTTCTTCATTTCCCTTCTCCTCGCGAAGCACGAGAATTTTTATTATTCAAATAAAAATCCCATATTCGCGAAATATTGTGTTTACAAAGGGTATTTTAAAATTTTTTTTTAATTGGAGGCCGGAAGTGGATATTCTTCGTGAACAATTTACTGACAATATTAAAAAAATAAATAAAAATGAAACGAAATGTATTTAATTTTTTTTTTTTTTTTTTTAAATAAAAATCCGCGGCGAAGGCGAATCATTAAGTAAATAATTGTTTTACCCAAACAACGAAACGAAATGAAGAAATTCCCGATAAGCGCCGCAGATGCTCCGAAGCGGTACATTAATCGAAAGAGAAAAATAATAATTTCGCTGCTCGCCTTTCTCCGTTTTCTCGCTCCACTTTTGGTTATCGTCAATAGTTCGATAATGACGAAGCGAATTAAATTGGCCGATGTAACGCGTACCGAACGGCGAACAAGATCGTCGTGTTGATAGAACTCTCGGGGGAGGATGTCCGGAATGCAAACAAGAAAAGCCCCGCGAAGCAAGAGAGCCGCGACAACCGCGACGCGTGACGACTTTTCAGACAGGAGTGGCGCCCGGTTGTTCGCGTTTGCGTGGGTGACGGACATAAATACCTACCACGAGATATTCGCAAGCTCGTGCACGCGAACTCGATAGTAACCCCGTCCCCCTTAATTCGTCAATGTCTCTGTTAAAACGCCCGAAGATCGCGAACGATAACGCGAATAACTCGCGAAAACTCAAAGCGTAATATCCTATCTAATCTACGGGTATCGAACGGTGTCCGCTTCTTCGATATTATAAAATCGTCAAATTCACTAATATACCTAAGGGCCGTATAATTTTTTTATTATCCCGATGATCATCGGAATGATTATCACGAATTTTTTTAATTCCGAAAATCGTCGAAATGATTAACAATTTTTGAATTTTCTTTAATTCCGAAAATCGTCGTAATAATTATTAAGAATTTTCGAATTTTTTTTTCATTCCGATAATCAGCGCGATGATTATTAAGAATTTTCGAATTTTTTTTTCATTCCGATAATCAGCGCAATGATTATTAAGAATTTTCGAATTTTTTTTTAGTTTCGATAATCAGCGCAATGATTATTAAGAATTTTCGAAATTTTTTTCAAATTCCGTTGATTATCGGAATGATTATGATTTATTGTGATCTAAATAATATAGTGGTGCGAATGAAAGGCGGAGGCGATTGGAAAAGGAAGCAAATGACACCGAAGAAACGACTGTGGTCCAGCGGAGCTTCCTCGTCGTCGGCATCGTCGCGGCCGTCGCCGTCGCCGATGTTCTGGGTGAGGAATGCGGGGGAGGCGACTCACGGCATAGCATAAAGGTGACTCCCCGCGGCCAACATCTCCCATATGCCACTTAGCGTCAATACGGCGCGTCCAGCTCCGCTACCAATCGCAAAATCGCGTTATCTATTATTATTGTTTATTATCTTTGCAATTCATAGTCGTTTCAGTCGGTAGTGATAAATATATATTTAAAGAATTTAAATAAATATAATAAAAATTAATACGAACTAATTGATTTAATCGATATCATCGTGTGCCAAAAAAGATCGAAAGAGGGTGAAAAAAAAAGAAAAAAAAATGAATTCGCGTGGATTATTACCGGCGATGATACTCGTGGCGTTCGGTCTTCCGATAATACCGATTCATCGAACAGTGGAAGGTTATCCAATGGAATCGTTAAAAACGGATGAGGAATCAACGGAGTCCTACGATCCCTCGTGGCAACTCGATCAGCTTATCGAAAATATCGATAAAATCGAAGATATTAACGCTCATCGTCGCGAGGAAGCGCTCGAAAATGTGCAAAAGGTCCGTTCAAACTTTCACGTTGGATAAAATTAATGGATTTCTTCGATAAAACAGAATTCAGTGTTAAAAAATAATTTATCATATTTTCTTTACCCTTCGATTGTTATAATTGGGATATACCAGATGTTCGGCATACGCAGTCAGATCGAAAATAAATCAACGCGTCACAAAACACCGCCGCAATTCATGATGGAACTTTACAAGACTATCGCCGATCCGAGCGGCGTTACGCGAGGAAAGAATCCCTATAACGCAAAAATCGTACGAAGTTTCATCGAAAGAGGTAAAACGATCGATTTTACTAATTCCTTGAAATCACGAAATTTTTTTTTTTTTTTATCGATTTATTTACATACCGTTTTTGATAACGCAGACAGTTGGCTATCGCATTTATATCTATTCAATATATCGGGCCTCGAGATCAACGAATCGGTACTCGAAGCTGAGTTGCATCTCTATCGGAAGCGCACGAGTCTCAAAGTCATTCATCCTGCGATCCTATCGTCACCGTATTATTTGGTACATTGAGAACTCGTAATATCGCGATTATGAAATTAAACAAAACGCGATGATTTCGACTGATCTATTATTCATTTTTTTCGTAGATAAGAGTCTATCAAGTTCTCGAGGGTAAAAGATTGGATGAACCCGATCTTCATAGATTGTTGAACGTTCATTACGTCGGAGCGCACGCTTCCGGTTGGCAGGTGAGAATCAAAAGCTTCGTCTCTCATTAAATTTTTTTTATTTACGAATTAAGTATATCGTTATGAATGTATTATCAATAAAAATCGATTTCCATGGGAAATAAACGGCAGAGACACTAAAGAATCGATGATGTATTGTTTTTCGAAGGTATTTAACGTAAAACAAGCCGTTCTGGCTTGGGTTTCCGGTGCTCCGAATCTCGGACTCATCGTCACCGCTTCGACTCTCTTCGATGACGAAGTTACGATCGAATTTTCCCGACGCAACGAGTATCATCACAGCAAACAGCCGATTCTCGTATTGTTCGACAACGACAATAGCGACGGGAAGAGTAACGAAGGCGACAACTTTGTATCGCACTATTACACGTACGACAACGATCCCGAGGAGACGGATCTTGAAAGTTCGAAAATCGTCGCCGATGACAATGAGAACGAAGAGACTTCGGAGAATTTCGCGACTCCGGAAAATCTCCACAGACCGAAGAGACACGGGGATTCGTCGATCGACGAAGCAACGATCAGCCCTCTCAGTCGCAAGAGGAGTCGGATAAACGAGGAGCAAAGTTACGGTACGCAATTAGGCAATAATTTGGATATCGATAAAACGGAATATCTGCAAAGACACAAGAGAATCTCAAGAAAGCGTCGTTTCGCGAATGAAGATCCCGTAAGATCGATAGAAGCTTCGCTGCGAGCGGACGAAGACAACGAAGGAGATTTCCCGACGGTAACCCTGACGAATTCATTGCGTCCGAAACGAGAGGCGATTGCGATCGAAAGAGCGAAAAGCAAGATTCTCGCGCGTACGAATTTCGCGCCGGAGAGAAGAACGAGAGGATCGCAGGTTCTCGTCTCGATGGACATTTACGAAAGGGCGATGCTGCGCGAGCAGAGAAAATTTGGAGCACCGAAATCCGCGAACGTCGAGAGGGCCGCGAAACATCGCGATAAGAGAGAAAAACGTTCGGTAAAAGAGACGGAAACAGTTGAAGATGTATCATCCAAGAGTCACGCGAACACAACGGGAAATACAACGGAATGCGGAAGGCACGAGTTGTACGTTGATTTCAAAGAGATTGGATTGTCATCGTCGATAATTGCTCCGATGGGTTACTCCGCTTATCACTGTCAAGGGCCGTGCAATTCGCCTCTCAGTCAGGATCAACAGCCGACGAATCACGCTACGGTACAAGGAATTGTTCATAAAATGGGATTAGTCAACGACGTTCACATGCCGTGCTGCGTTCCCACAAAACTACTCAGTACCTCTATACTTTTCTTCGACGACAACGAGAACGTCGTGCTTAAGGTATACGAGGATATGATTGCCGATCGTTGCGGATGTCGCTGACGTTATTTTTTTTTTTCATCATTTTCCTATTTTTGTAACGATATTAAAAAAATAAGAACATTAGGAGAGATCAAGTTAACTGATTTCGCGAGTGCGGACAACAGATTCATTGGAATCGATTGCGAATCGATCAGATCGAAAGCCTCGCATAGTTTATTCCTGTTACCGCGCATTAGCTGCAAAACGATACATTGAACGATGTTAACGATCATCGATTAACCCCCTGAATTTTGTCGTTGACGCAATAATCGGACGGTTGAGTTATATTCGCGACGACGCGAAACTGATCGATCGATTACGCTTTGTACATATAAGAACATTCCTACTATAAAATTCTATATAGTTCAGCGATATTGTGAAATTTATTAACAATTATTATACGACGACGAGATAAACTGTAATCGATGCTGAGAGAGACGAACACAACGGCTGTACATAATTCGTAGTTGCAATTTTTTTTTTTTTTTTCATTTTTTTTTTGTTATTTATGTGTAGAATTAGCGAATGTAATAATAAAATGTACACGTATTGATAATTTTGATTGTGATTATTTTTTTATTTATTTTTTTTTTATTTCCTACATTTCCTAAAAACATTCCAATCGGAAAATTGACGTATCCGATGAATGAATAGACTTCGCGTCGTAAACAGAAAGAGACGAAATCATTGTCGCAATAACTGTCGACACTTGGCGCCACTGAGTTTGAGAAATGCATCAGCTGCCGCGCGGAATGCGACTTGTGTGCAACCGGCAGTTTATACACCGTGTTTACGTCGCTCTCACTCGCACTTTTTGACAAACAGAACACACATTCGTATAGGTAAGCGTTGCCAAGATGTATATTTGCATGAATTATCGGTAAGGATACTCGACACACGTGATAATGAATCGATTTTACCGATCCGTTAAATCATTTTCGTCCGAGTTGCAACGAGGCGAGCAATGCTCGTGAATTCGCCGTTATCAATTTACATATTAAGTACTACGGGCTCATCGCACGCACGGGGGGTGGGGGTAGGGATTACATCGAGACGGGTCTCGTTCGCGTGTTCGTGATCCCCGGTCCGCTCACGTGTTTCGCTCATCGAAAGCGGCGCCTACGTGTGTATATGCGCGCTATAGGAAAGATTGGGGCATTATGGTCCATCGGGGTAAAATAGACCGAACAAAGTAACGTCGGGGCAAAATTAGCGACGATTAAATTAAAAGTTAGCAAACATAAAAAAAAAGTACAACAAAATTAAGCGGCAAATTTAAAAAAATAAAAAAAGTTGGCGTTGATCGCGATGTTTTAAAATTACAGATCGAAAAGTCTCGGAATTTTTAGATTTTAAAACGTGTTCCATTTTGCCCCGATGTTTTTTTTTTCTCCTTGGAAAATTGAAATATTAGTTATGAATTTAATTTATTAATAAACAGTTAATTCCCCCATTATAGTCCAGCATTATGGTCCATCGGGGTAAAATAGACCGAACAAAGTAACATTGGGGCAAAATTAGCGACGATTAAATTAAAAGTTAGCAAACTTTTTAAAAAAGTATAACAAAATTAAGCGGCAAAAATCAAAAAATTAGTTCACGTTGTGCGCGAAGTTTTAAAATTAAAGATCGAAAAGACTCGGAATTTTTTGATTTTAAAACGTGTTCCATTTTGCCCCGATGTATTTTTTTTTCTCTTCGGAAAATCGAAATATTAGTTATGAATTTAATTTGGTAATAAACAGTTAATTCCCGCCTCTGAAATCGTAATAACGGTCTGTATTACTTAGTCGGACCGTTTTGCCCCGATTCCCCCTACAGCCGATACAACATCGTCGCGCTTAACGGCTACAATCCATGGATTCTGGATCGTGGCTCTTTGGCTATATTTAATTCAGAGACGGTGTATTTTCGAATCGGCTCAGCTAAAAATAGCCCGGCGACAAGTTCCCTTGCATTCCATTCTCGTAAATATACAACAGCGCTATAAAGTGCGTGTGTATGGTATAGGTAACGACTCGAGGGCCGATAGTCGTTATAATTCACTATATATCAGCATCGGGAGCGCTTCAGTGGCTCAACGATTATTTATGGCTGTTAATGACCAAAGGATTCACTTTTGTTTTTTACTCGGGTCGCGAGCTTCCGTGTCACTTACCGAGGCTACGGGGAGAACATTTTTTTGCACATTCGTGCTTCAGGGGCAAAAAAAACCGCGTACACGAGATAAAAATAAAAAACGACAAATTTTCAAAATCGAAAATTTTAAAATTTATCGATCTTTTTTGCTATTTTGAATTTTGAAAAATTTAACGATTTTCGATGTAATGCTCGCAAAAACACGGAATCGTTGTTTCGATCGTTACAGACCGATGCAAACCGTTGAGGAAAATAATACCAAAGCGTAGAAAAGATCGATCGATCTCTAAACACCATAAGAGTAACAATATTATTATTATTTTTTCGGAATCATTATTTTATTATTATCGATAATAATGATTCTGATAAAAAATTTTGTTGAGCTTCTTGACCAATCGAGAAAAATCCGAAGCCGATGCAAACCGTCGAAGAAAATAATCGCAAATACATCAATGAATATACGATCGATCGAGTTATCTCGATGAAAAAAACGATAAAAGGAATGTGTGCGAAGCGTTAGGGAATATGATATACGCGGAAAAAAGCAAAAGGGCGGCCAACGACACACGAAGAAAGAGAAGAAAAGGAAAGGGAGAGGATGAAGGTTCGTAGTCTTAAATTGCGTACCTACGGCAGTACAGTAACGTATAGTACAGTGTTCCGTCTTCCCATCGTAGCGCGGGTTTTCTCTCCGTCAGTATTTTTCTTTGCCTCGACTATACCGCTCTCTTTTTTTCTCTCGGCGTCAGGTACCCCTATTCCCGCGGGTGTTATAGTGGAGCGGTAACTTGACAAGATCACACAACTCTATACATATATAGTGTTTGGCCTTTGAACGGTACGCGCCGGAACTCTGCCGCAAACGGATTCTTTTGCTTTCCGTTCCCTCTTGTCCACCGCCCGATTCGCTTCGCTTCTTTTTTTATTCATTTTATTACTATTTCTTCCCTCATCCGTATAGAGCCCCGCGAAATATTGGCTCTCTACTCTCCCCCCCCCCCTCCTCCCCTCGCGCGCGCTTACTACGCTCCGCTGTTATTGCTATTGTTGTATTCTTATTTCTCTCACGTTCCGTGCGTTCGTCGCAACGTGGCCACGTGAAGATTGAAAAAATAAAAATATTTTCATCAAATATATATTTATTTATTTATAATCAATTGCTTAGAAATCGAATAAAAGTTAATCGGGACAAATTTTTTTTTTTTTTTTTTTTGCTATTCCAATTTTTTTTTTTTTTTTACAATTTATCAAAATTCGACAATTTCAGGAAAAAAAAAATTCTGATTTTCACTCACTTTTTTCTGTTTTCCGTATGCGTGGGAACCATAAAACAAGAAACCTTTGTATTTTCCTCGTAAATCGTAAACCCGAAAGAAATTTAAGAAATCCGGTTAACCGCAGACGACCTATCGTGCGATGAAAGACAGTTTAGAGTTTATTGTTTACGGAAGAGCAAAATCCCGGGAATAGTTTTCCTACGCGGTACCCAAAGCCTCTCATCTCGGATCAGTCAGCGCGCTTGTGCAATAGAATATTTTACTAGACTCCGTCCAGTACGTTCGCAATACAACGTTATTGGACCGAATATCGTCAAAGTTGTTCTCTCTGGTTTTCCGTAAATCCACGAAAATTCTCGTAAACTGGGATTTTCAACGTCTGGTGCTTCGCGGCGTTTGTTCACATTAATTACGTCGCGTCGCGGATGAAATTCTTTATGCACGGAAAAATACACGTGACACATATTTTTTAAAAATTTTTCCATGAAATTTTTTAATTTTTTAAAAAGAATTATTAATAAAATTGAAATTATAAAATAAGTCAATAATGATTTTTTTTTTCGGTTTGCGGATGAAACATATTATTCATTGGGAATATTACTATATATAAACGCTCAATCGACCAGAGATCGAAATATCAATTTTTTAAATAATTTTTACACGCAATTACGGTTGATAAACAAAATGTCGGCGCCAATTAATGAAAAATGACGCCGTCGATACGGGAACTCTGAAAAAATATCTCATCTCTCGGATATCGTTGAAAACATCGCGATCACCGACCGCGAAGTATTGCCGCTTTGAACGAGACGACGTATATTCAAAGCGTGGGACGCCTCTGTTCTTTCGGATTTGTGGCAATAGGCAAAAAACGTGCGGCACGGATAAACGCTACATGATTTTTCATTTTCAAGAGTCGACAGACGGTTATTCGCGAGCGTATCGTGTATAACTTTGTATTCCACCGGAATAAAACTCTTGCAATTTTTTGTCAATGACGCGCGACCGACATTTCCAATTCTGTAATTCCGGTTCGAAACTGCCGCGTGAGTGGAGAAGTTCACTTTTCAAACGATTCTATACGCGTGAATGGCGAAACTATTTCCTTTGGTGTTTGAAACGGCGTTTTTTTTTTTTCCCTGAAGTACGGAGCGCTTTTACGAACTAAACACGAACTGAATCTACAGCATATCAAGGCTGCAACTTCATTCGTTACCTCGACGCAAAGCCATAGGAGTGGAAAGCTCGCGACTCGAATCAAACGCGAGCTAATCTCGTAAATACCAAACCAACGACCGTTCAGTCGAAAGGACATTCAAATTGCTCAGGTAACGTGCATATCAGCAGCGCATCGCGATGTTACAGATATGCTATCCACTTTAAGGAAATATATCCATTGCCGAGAAACAATTTCGCTGCAGAATTGGAAAAGTGTTTTTCTCGAAT
Organism: Buathra laborator; assembly: GCA_934046635.1. NCBI lineage: Eukaryota > Metazoa > Arthropoda > Insecta > Hymenoptera > Ichneumonidae > Buathra > Buathra laborator. Next base: position 12,107,576 of record OW203897.1, read on the forward strand.
TTGTGATAAATTTTTAAAAATGAGCGATGGGCTTTACCAGGATTTAAAAAAAAATACAATCATATATAATTAATTCTTTATGAATATTCAAAATAAATAATAAATATTACGATTTTTTAGAATTTTTTTTTAATTTTCGTTTTTTTTTTAAAACTTTCTCACGAGTAATTACTGTTGAAAATAAATAGTACCCATTATTATTATTATTATATATTGATCATTTTTATGATATTATATAATATTTTATTTCCGGTTTGTATGTTCGCAAATTGTTGATATATCGAGAGTGTCGAATGAAAATACGAAAAGAATAATAGCGGGCGAAAGATCGATAAAAAAAAAAGAGCGACAATCTCGATGGTCACTTTAGGACCACTCGATGTTCTCGCTTCGAAGATAACGGAAACGAACAACAAAGGAAAGAGATGAAATCGTGAAATCACCTTCTCCAATGTTGATACTGCTGGCGGGTCCCGGGCTTTCATTCGAGATAATGGAACGCCATTGAGCCGTAGTTCCGTATCGTCACCGTTGACGCTCGACGAATTGGCCACAACGAGACACTCGAGGCATCGACACCGTCCTCGACGTTGCAAAAATCGTCTCGGCTGCCTACGCTTCGTTAATCGCGAAACAACTGTTGATTTTTCCGCCAACGCCAACAACCACGACGAAGAGACAAATACGCGACCGAATGATTATCAAAAATCACATCAGACACTTCGCAGCCGATACTCGGAAAAGCAGTTTCTCGGTGAAAAACATTCGTTAACATTGTTCCGTCGTGAATTCGTTGTACCTGCCGCTATAGTCGGCGAGGCGGAACCCGTTCGCGTAGGCGATACGAACTCGAGAGAAATTGACGATATTCTTGGGGATTCCGTTCCCCGACCTTCGCAACACGCGACGGAATTGTTAAAAAAAATAATGCCGAAGCGAACACGGAAGGAAACCGATAAATCCCCCGCGGCGAGTCCGATCTTCGACAAACGCATCGCGACGACTACGAAGAAAATATATCGAAAATACGAGAGAGCGAAAGATGAAACGGAGGTTAACAAGTCACCATCGAGTTTAGAGACAAAATGGACGATCTCGATGTATCGCGGGCGCGGAGCTACAATAATTCCGACGACAAAACGTTTAACAATGGCGTCGAAGGATACCGACTTTTTCGATACGTATTTAATTCGAGTTGTGAAAAAAATTAATAATAATCGGTCGTGAAAAACACGGAGAATCATCGCGAACAGAACGAACATTTGCCGGACGGCAACGCGGACACTTCGATATATCGCTCGATCGACGATAATAATAATTATTCACGAAAGCTTAGTGACGCTTGTCGCGAGACTATTCGATAGCCTCGAAAATTCAACGGCGATGGAAAAACATCGAACACTTTTGAAGGATTTAGAAGAGACGAGAAATTGGTTGGGCAGCAAGCGAAACGCGGACGATTTGTATCAGAAGTGGTTGGACAGTAAATAAAAATTGGTAGAAGCGTTTCTGGGTAAATATTCATTTAATATAACATCGCCGATTGGGTGGTGCGAGACAGGAGGCGGGAGGCGGGTGGGGGGTTACTGTATTTGTACTATTTGATTCGAGATCCTTTTTTATTTATCCTTCGGGACCTCTCGTTTATTTGCCGGAGTGCCGCTGTCAATATCCCAGCGGTATATTTTACGACGACAAACTATAGGACGATAGTAAACGGAAATATTTTCGGTGGCGCGACGTTAACAGCGAATCGGAGAGAATATATGTTTACAAACCCCGTGCTGCGTACTGCGTGCGTTCGTTGCTCTCGCGGGGAAGCGGTCACGCGGCGGCACAACACTGTTGTTACGATCGACAAAGACGATTACTCACACGAGGATCAGGCGCTGGAACACCGAACTTCGTAAGTCCTGAGTTATCCGCGGAACTTCACGAGAGAATCGATATTCTACCGTGGAGACTGTGCAGAGGCGATTTCTCGAGGTAAGTCTTATCTGTGACCCGAGTACCGAATATATATCATCCGTGTATCGAATTCCACTCGCGCGTTTAATGCTAAAGTTTGAAAAATGTTCTTTGTACGTTTTAAATGAGAAACTTGTGTCAACAGAGGAAATCATTATTGTCCTTATATGTCCGGTAAAAATAATCACGTTTTTCGCGGACTTAAGCGAATAAAAATTTATGAGAATAAATTTATCGAAAAGTAATGGAATTTTTTTCGAAATTATATTTGTAATTTTGCTTGAACTCTCGAATAAAAAAGGTACGAAGAATTTTTGAAATCTTAGTATTCGGCGGAGTTGACTGTACCGTAATAACAGAAGAGAAGGGGAGGGGGAAGGGTTAAGAAGGGTCAGTAATGAGGCCAAATCCAAGTTACGGGTATGGAATTTTTGTGTTATCTTGGAACGTATAATCTCCGTCTGGAACAGGTTTCAGAATGATTTACCGTCGCGTCTTCGAAATATCTACAATAAACACTCGCGAAAGTCATACCACGTTGATACGCTTCCCATGTAAATTCGTTGTCATATATCTCGATATTTCGACGATCAGGTTAGGGGAATTTTTTTTAAGATTCTTATTTAGCATAAAAGAGACTATTGATTTTTTTTTATTAAAATTTTTGATGATTTTTTATTATCGTCATTTAAACAATATAAAATATGAAAAATTCGGAAAATTGCGTTTTTACTTTATCGTTGATTCCGACGATAATATGTTGCATAAAAATCGAGATAAAAATATTTTTCGGAATCTCTTTGTATTTTTTATTCGCGATGCACAATCCTATTTCGGCGAAACTGACTACCGATCTCTTTAATCGTTTTTTCCAATGCCTTTTAAATTAAACAAAATACGAGCGCCGAACACCGACAATCGCTGCGAAACGAATCCCGACGACGAATATCGACGTCAAAACAACAACACTAAATATATTTAAACATCAGAATAATCGTACGGATAGTTTATATAAAAAATCAATGCAAAGAATACGATAAACAGGCAGTAGACTCGCCTCGCGTTTCAATCCTTAATCTTACCGTACTAATTATCGTTTCACGCAATGTAAACTAATTAATGCAATTAATTTTATCTCCACAATAGTGCAATTTTGCCGCAATGCAGCTAATTAATAAATTATTATTAATAAAATTGATTAATCTACTAATTAATCATTTTATATACTATATATGATGAAACAAACGATGACTTCTCATCAGCCGGTAAGTTAGAAACCGCTTTGTATCTTCGAACGGACGCGTCGTGTTGATAGTTCTACAAAATCCGTCGTCGGCATCGACCTTCTCCTTTATTGAGTTCTCGACGTAATGGGGCCGCGTGGGAATTTGCTACGCGAGTAATAGTTACCATGGAAACTACTCGACAACATCAGGACGCTTAACGGTCCCGTGGGTACCCGACTCTTCGACAAAGGAGAGCGCAGTTTTTTTTTATTTTCATTTGACGAGACATTAGTTGCACCGATAGGACGGTACAATGGATTGGGGTTCGGATCTTGAGATTGCGTCGAAAAAGGTAACATTACGTTGGATCATTTTTTTTAAACTTCGTTATGGCATTTCGATCGATTTTACGGGGACTTTGTAGAGTTTAAAATTATTAGGAATATCGTTGACCTCTCCGAAGATTTAGATTTCGTGGTATCGTTGGGTTTCGATCTTTTTTTTTTTTTTTTTTTTCATCATCACATTTTCCAGTTGATACCGAGATTGGGACGAAGAGCCGCTTCTAACAATGTAATAACTGAGGAAACGAAAATCGACGACGATCTACTGGACAGCCCTGCATCGCTTGCTTCAGGTAAATCTGCGAGACCCGGCGCGCCGGTGGCTCCTCCTCGTACCAGAAAAACTGGATGGGGTGACGAGCTGAAGAGCGGCAAGTAAGTTTTTTTTATTTTTATTTTTTTTTACGATAATATTAACTATTACTTTAAAAGACGGAAAGAAAAAAAATTATTTGAGAAAATTAATAATTAGTTGCGAAAAAAAGATTTTGAAAAAAAAGAATTGTTTGTACCCATTATCTATTATGTCTCTCAACTAATCGTTCATTACATCAACAAATAATTTTTTTTAGGGTAATAATAGTTTATGCTGATCCCTGAAAAAAATGAAACAAATTCCCTGAATTTTCTCTGATAAAATTATAATTTTTCACGGACTAAAATTTAAACTTATATCGTAAATACGAGTTTCGTGATAATTCTCTCATTTTCCTGACCATTTTTGTATTTTCTGCTTTTTTTTTTTCTGATTTTTAGGTTTTCGCTGATCAGTCATCACTTCTGCTGATAAACACGTTAATTTAATTGATTTTTATGTTTCAGGACAAGAACATCGAACGTGATTGAACAGTGAGTGTAATATTGGGTGTAGATGCAGTTATTTTTAGCTATATATCAAGTCGTTAACGTCGATTGTTCCTCAGAGAGCGATTTCGAGGGGCGGAAACCGACGAACCGGAAGATGGTAAGAGTATTTCGTAAAATTAACGGATAATCGATCCTCCAATATTATTTCACGGGAGTGCGAATCTCGAGTTCGATCAATTCGTCGGGTGATGAATTTCACTGATGGGAATCGAGAAAAACCTTTGAACGAATGTGGGTGGCATTTTTTTTTTTGTTTCGCGAGTGATTTTCCTCGAACAATTTGTCGAGCGTTCGGAGTATCGAGTACAAAGGATGTCCCTTTTTTGGGTTGAGTTTTCCATCAATGAGAACAGATCCCCATGGATTCGTGAACCAATACGCTTTCAACGGCGAACCAAAAAAAATTTTCCTTCGTCTAATCGCTTTTTTCGTTCCTACGCACGCCTCGTAATAATAGCCAATGTAATTGTCGCGATTGTGAAACTCTTACAGAAATTCCCGTTATACCGGATTTGGATGAAATTCAGGAAGACAACGGAATGTCCGATGTAACGAACTCCATTCAGTGAGTATTACGACTCCGACGCGATCGTTCGATATATCGAAAGATCGATGATGACGGAAAAAAAAAAAAAAAAAAAACGGAAATAAAAATGAATTCGTTACTTTTTGCATCAGAATCGGAACGAATCGCGTTGCTGCGTATAAGGAACTCGACAAGGATTTGTTGAAAAACGAAGCTTTCGTTTTTCTGGACGATGTTAATTTGTCACTTCTCACCGATAAACTTTACACGGAAAAAAATATCAAAGAATCGGACGATGTATGGAGTTGGGATCTTCTGTTTATGCAGATATCTTCGGAACTCAACAGCGAGTCTCAAAAAACTCCGATTGTGTAAAAAAAAAAAAAAAAAAAAAAAAAAAAAATCAATAAATATTAACAATGACAAAATAAATTATAATTACTATTGTTTTATGTATAAAATAAACAATCAAATATTTTCTACTGCAAAACATCTCATTGGCTCTTTATTGTGCGGTTCTGCGGTCTGTATATTGACATATTGAAAAAGTGGTATCGAGAGACACGGTAACTATTTGCAAAACTCAAATATCGTCGCAACCGCAATATTTGGAAATAACGAGTAATACGAGAAATTACACGATAAATTAATCTCTTTAACGATGCAGACAACAATTCCTGCGTATCAGATACTACGTTACGGGAATCGATAACCGAACACATGATTACTTGAATCGACCACAACGCTCGCTGAGCAAATCCGCCATATATCAGCGTTAGCGATTAATGTCTGATATCACGTCTGTCCAATATGAGACGCCAAAGCTCGTGGAATATCGCGGAAACTGAGCCCTTATCCAATTGCTTTCGATGCACGGTGATCCCCATCATTTTCACATCCATATAATAACCCTGTCTACACCCTCGAACTTTTCATCCTTTCAAACTAAATGCGCGTATCGAGGGGTGCATCTGACGACTTGAAATCCGAGTGAAATGCTTTTTTTTTTTTTTTTCCTTCAAAAACTGTAGAAAATAATATAAAACGATGATTTTTTACCGAACGGTAAAAAAAATTAAATAAACGAAAAATTATTAATTAGTTCATTTTTATTTAGGGTTATTATCATTATTTTTGTTAACCTTTCCGTGAAAAAACAGCATTTTACGACCTCGTAATGTTTTTGAAAAAAATAAGTAAATCATTTGACTTGGTTTTCGAACGGCAAGGTAAATGTATTCCCTTAAAAAATCTCGTGGCAGAAACAATTTTTAATTGAATAATAACAATAGCCTTTAATATCAACGATGTTAAAAGAACAATGATAACAAGGATTATGCGTATACGCCATTTTACGTCAGAACGAACCCTTTCCGGGCCGATTTAAATAATTCATCTCTCGATCCCTCGGGCCCCCGAGTTATATAATTTACTTAGTCAATTCGGTGAGCGAGAGGACTTCTATCACTTTCTTCTCGTCTATACGGATATATTTATTGACTTACCATAAACGTTGCGATCTGAGTAATCGTGGATACGGAATAAATTATTTTAACCTCTTGTATACTTCGAGACGATCGAAACACTCGTTTACTTTCAAGGTACGCGAAAAAACGAAAAAATGTTAATCAAGTATTAACGTTGAGCCGAGAGGGAAACTTCATTAGCAGTATTGACGCAACTAAGTGGCTACGCGTTCGTAAAAGCTCTGGCAATTCAAAGGGGTGCTCCGCGAAACGAAATTACAACGGAACGCAATGAAAACTGAGGCTATATTAGCCGAAAGAAGTGTTTTCTCGCTTGATTAAAAGTGTTATCGATCTTTTTTTGAGTTAATATCATTTGCGACATTCGCAACGTACGTACGGATAAAGCGTTCCGTCGATCGGTCAAGGTGTCAATTGTTGGCACCGATTGGCTCATTACTCGCGCACTTATAGCAATACCCTGTTGGGTGTCGCAGCCGGGTGGGGGCGGGATCTTGAGTGGAGGCTCGGGCCGCGCGTTGGTCTCGATGCGTGCGCGACATTTGAGATTTATCAGCGTGAGCCGTGACATTGTGGCAGCGGCAGCAGCAGCCGCCACAACGCTCGGGGCACGTCGCGCGATCGTTTCGTTCCGAGGCGGTGTTGTTCTCTCCCTTAGTTGTCTTTCCCTTGCTTAGTGAAACGCACAGAATGTGCTATAAGGATATACAATGTATATTGTATACGTTGCTCATCTGAACCGGAGTCACGACCGATAAAAAGACATAAGCTTGGTAGTCGCGGCGGGTCCGTCGTCGGGTTCGCATCTCTCTGCCTACCGCGCTTAATCATTTTTGTTTTTTTTTTCGTCTCATTCGTCGAAACTTTTTATTACGTTAAATAACAAACTCAACGCTTTTTGTTACGAAAAAACGAACGAGATCGTCAAAAATATACTGACCAATCGTGATGGTTCATTTTTTTTTATAATAACTGTCAAACTTTGTGTTCGGCGTAAACTCGCGAAATATGTTGATAAATTTATAAAAACTCACGTGGGCCGGATTAATGGTGAGATACGTTTGTCGAGTGATGAAAAAAGTTTGTCACGTTGCACAAGGGGAATCTTGCCGGTTTGATCGTCAGCTTGGATTTTTTTCTTTCACTACGCGCGCATAAAGCGCAGCAGGTAACTTTGATCGTAAGTTTAATACACAAACACACTTGACCTTCAGTACGGACCATCTCTCTTTATCTCGCGTCTTGTTGTGTTTATATGCTTTTCTTTACGCTCGTATAGTCGAAGTGAATACGTCGATTGATAACGTTAAGTGACAAAATTGCCTTCGCGTAAAACGATGTATGGAAACTCACACAGAGCTATTCAGCGCTAGCACAGTGCCTCGTGTTCTCGCTTTCCGGCTAACGGCGGGCGAGTGGCTATATCCTTCGTGTATTTTCTACGACATGCGGCGCGATATTAGTAGAAAAAGTTATAACGACGCCATCAAAAGTCGAAAACTAACGCGGGCAGCTTTTCTTTTATTTGTTTTTTCTCCCAATAATCATTCGGGAAAAAAATAATAGTTGAGGTTACGTATCGAAAATATAAATCACGTATGAATCGATCTCGGGCTTTTCGAGCGTCGCGCGATTAATTGAATTCGAGTCCAGACACATTGCCGAAGCCGCGAGAGAGGCACTCGACGCGGCGAGCGCGCGAAAAAACATTGCGTCAATGGGAATAGATGGTAATTCCGTAGCTCGCGAGATTGATCGATTTTACAGCGCGCGCGAACGTTTCGCTTTGTCGCGCCTTTCCGTGCAAACAAAACGCTGCTCTCCCTACCGTACAAACACGTGCGCGATCGTAATGAGAAGGAGTTCAGTGCGAGATAACACGAGAAGCCCGCCCTACGGAGCCTCTCGATCTGCTTGACGTGATAACGGTTATCTGCGGTGCAGCATTCGCTGCAGTCTCGCCAACGAGAAAACAAGATGTCACGCAACCCCCCACCCTTCCCACCTTTCATTAATCACTGCACGCGGCGTCGAGCAACAACTCTCCGTTGATATACTCGCGCCGGCTGGAGAAATGAAAAAAAAAGAACAAAGCGCGGGGCTATTTATTGCTCTACTATAGTATTAACGCGCTATCGGAATTTACCGTACCCCGAGCCGGTGTCGATGTGGGCAGTGAATCTCGGATTATTCGAGTTTCATTATTTTTCGAAACAGCACGGGGGCAACACTTGTGTAGCAGAAAAGTAATCAAGAATAAAAGAATAAAAAAAACAAATCGCCGTTGCGTTCTCAGGATCTATAGTGACGGGGCTGGCGGCTGTGTTCTCGCGTGGGTTGTTATGTCCTGTCCCTTTGCTCTTGGCAACGTACATAATTCTAATCCCCATCGGTGAGCCCCGAATAACCTAAACTTCTAAGGAGGGTCGGTTCTTTGGCTATCCGAGATTTTGCGGAAATGGTGGCAAAGGAATGTCGACAATAAAGTTTAATATTAGCGGTGGACCATGAGCACCGGAGGTTCTAGTGTATTTATACCCTTTTACGATGTCGTCAGGTAACAAAACCAGTGCGAGAACGCGTCCGAATCTACGGACTGTTAGTTTAAATATTTCAATATATCACCAATTTTAGAAGTTAAAAGTCACAATTCCACTCGGAACGACAATTTTTAATTTATTTATTGAACAAAAAAAAATCCGCATTTTTCTTGAATAATTAATAATTTTATATTCACAGTCGTTTTTTTACGCCGTTTTCGTGACATTAAGTTTATCATTTTTTTTCGACAGTGACAATTCGTATATTAGTTTTTTCGTTCAAATCTGCTTTACGAATTCCTCGAAGAATTTTTTTTTTGTTTCGATATTAAGTATATTCCATCAAACACGACAACTTATCATTCATAAAAAAATATCGAAAATTATATACGTTACTTCACAAAATGGCGTAATAAAAGACGCCCGATAATTTATAGACGCGAACTGAAATGAATTTAAGAGTATTTTTTTTCCACCGCGTAAGTGTACTCTTTAATTCAGATGCGCACGAGTTTCTTGTAGAAAAAAAACGTGTATAAAGAATTTTTGAAATATTAGCCTCTCAACGCGTCAAGTACAGAGCCGCGAATATTCGCCCAAATATCACAGTGTAATAATTTTACAGTGAAATTCTATCAACGGAGTACACCTTCTCCCTCCCCTCCTCTCGCCTCCTCTCACGAAACGGGCGTTAAATTATTCGTAGACGAATCTCGGCCCGCGAAGCACGCGTGCGGTTGAAAAAAAAAAAAAAAAACACAATCTATTCATACGATAGTCGCTACTCTACACTGTCGCGATGTATTATAATTTACACATTGGGTAGCGAAGAGAGGTGGAAAATTGCGCGCGTGCTTTTCAGCTCGCCAATTAGCTTTGTATCGCGGACAAGCGGGTCAAATCACAGGGACTTTTTTATACGACAAAGGAAAAAGTAGAGATGGTTCGCTCATTTGTACATCGGTCGGAAAAAAAAAAAAAAAAAAAAAAAAAAAAAAAAAATCGTAAAAAATTTCACAAAATTAACAGGGAACTTTTTTTTATATGTACCAAAGGCACAAAGAGAGATCGCCCGCCGGTCATTTGTACAATTAAAAGAAAAAAATGAATAAAGAAAAGCTGTTAAAATATATTTTTTGTTTCTTCTCCACGCTGCAGATCCGTGAATAATGAGAAGTCTCGTTTAAACACGACAAACTAAGGCAAACCGAAGCGTAAATTCGTTGCAGAAAGTTCGGAGAAAAAAAAAAAAAAAAAAAAAAAAAAAAAAAAAAAAAAAACGAAGATTTGCAATTATCCTGCAATCCGATGGAAATCGAACTGCCGAACTGCTAAGAGACGAAGGGAATCCGTGCGCCGAACAAGCGGGTCGCCAACTTCGAGTTATAATCACATTGTTTGCCTCGTCCGTTGTTGGAGAACCGTCCTCCCCCGGAAATTCGTATTTCCGTGGCGAATTGTTCTCGTATACGGGAAGGAAAAGCTTCCGGAAAGTGCGAAGTATATAGATACATTATTCACGCTTCCCGCGCTGAAAGCTTCGGCGAAAAGTGAAGGTTGACGAGACGAATAACGGAAGTGGGGGAGAAAACTACAAGAAATAATAAAAGAACTAAAGAAAAAGAAAAAAAAAAAAAAAAAAAAAAACGAACGAGAGAAACGGAGGGAACGAATTGCCAAACGAAGTGAATGGTCTTTCGCGCGGTGTTCTTTTTGTCGGTACACACTGTTGCTTCGATCGATTGGGGATGCGGACGGCAGGGTGGGGGATAAAAATATAAGAGACACTATAAAAAAAAAAAAAAAAAAAAAATATGTAAGATAGGAAAGACGAGAAGAGTGGCGAAACTGACGACGACTGAGCAGCCGGAACGCTCGCTACCCGCCTACATGTATAATATAGTAGAGTCAAGAAGAGCATAACTTTCCGATACGTCGAGAAGCCTTTCGATAAGAATTGTACGACTCATAAGATGCACCCCTGCGGACGCGGAAGAGGGAGAATAAGATCCGATCTCCATTTCGTAAGAAGGATGAATTTTTCGTATCCGTAACGGACTCTTTTTTTCCTTTGATCGCGTATTACGCGCTGGAACACAGCGAGAGGGAGTCGCAAAGGCATTGTCGATCGAGAAAGCCGCAGTAACAATTTTTCTTTCTTAACGGCAATTTTTTTTCGACGGAATACGAGAAGCTATCGATGGACATACAATAAGCAATCGATTAATCGATCAAATGGCGAAAAAACGTCGAAAATCGTCGAATCTGTGAAAAATTTCATCGCGACGATTAAACGAAATTCCGAAAAAAAAAAAAAAAAAAAAAAAACCGAAGATTCGGAGATTGAAGAATAACATTCGAAAAAAAAATCGACGAGACAAGATGCGTCGAATAATCGGCTTTTTCGCAACGATTATTTTATTCGACGTGCCGAACGCCCGGAGCTACGAATCATCTATGGACGACGAATTAAATGGGAGCAGTTTGGATTTCGAAGAAAATATTTATCGAAATGAGAGCAATTGTACGAACGATTACTGCGTTCCCGATGAAGAATACATTAATCTCATTGCCGCCCAAATGATACCGGATTTTTGTGATTTACTGTTGATCGCTATGCATTCCGTTGTATTCGCGATTGGACTTGTTGGCAATTCTCTCGTATGCATCGCTGTGTACAGAAATCACACGATGAGAACAGTGACGAATTATTTCATCGTCAATCTCGCGCTCGCTGATCTTCTCGTTATATTGTTCTGTTTGCCATCGACGGTGCTATGGGACGTGACTGAGACTTGGTTCCTCGGATTGCGACTCTGCAAAGCGATACCCTATCTTCAGGTTAGTGACTCTCCGATTCTTCTATAATTTTTCTTTTATTTTTATTTGCGATTAACGAAAAAAAAAAAAAAAAAAAACGATGAGTAATCGGTGAAAATCGAAATATCATTCGAAGCCAATTGACAAAATTGACGAAAAACGAACTGTTTCTCGGAACATCAATTTGTATTGAACACTCGTCAATGAAAAAAACAAAAAACAAATATTTAACGAGATATTTCTATTGCATGGTATGGTGGATTTTTTTTTTTACATCGAAACTCGACGCCGTATTGTGGTTTCTGATTCCCAATTTCACTTTATCGAAATATAAATAAATCGGTGTTAACAGTCATTTTTGACAAATCGTAGTTTTAAAAACTCGTAATTTCAATGGATTCGTTGCGATTTATTAAAATCATTAAATATCGAAATTTGCGTTGTTTAAAATTTTACTAATGTCGAGTTTTCCGACTTCCAATATTTCGATTTAAAAAAAAAAAAAAAAAAAAAAAAAAAAAGTTCGATTTTAGTAATCTTATCGAAAAGTTCTTCGGAACGGTATTCTTTGTCTCGAATTAGTTGCGTCCCGTACATTTACCTACATTCCGTCGTTCATTGTATCCAATGCGACAAGTGCTACGTGCTCGTTGCTGTAAATTTCTTCGTATTATGACAACAACCATCACGTGTTCCGACAACTCTCACGCGGCGTGTATCCTTCCTCTATCATTCTGATTTGTGCGTTAACTGTTATCCGAATGCACGTGTTAAGATTCTCTGCTGTTTCTCGTGGGAGTTTCACTCGCCGGTTTCCTTGTGTAACTCGAATCCCTTCTCTCATTTGCATACTTTTCTTTTTACTTGTATTACTCCCGCAGGTGGCGCAGAGCGTTCAAAGATAATTATTTTTTATCGTCACGCAGGGAGAACTCAAATCCACTTCGACGATAGAGGAGAATTTCTTTTTCTTTCTTTACGTTACGTATATACCTCTCGCAATGCCTAATCAATGTTTTTCTACTGGTCACGTATTTATCCGCGTCTCGGCTCATTCCCCCGTTATCCGGATCTTCACGAATTTTTTTAACCGGTGTCTCCGAATCATTCGCGAAACGTTGCACGTGCAACTCGAAGAAAGATAAACTATAGTAATTCCTTTACGACGCGATCTAATTATCTACTTTTTCTACAATCCTACAGTCGAATGGTTTTTGCATTCCGTCATTGATTAAACACTTCGAGACACCATTTCAGAGTTATTGATACCGACCGCCGGCTCTTTTCTTGTCATTTCTAACGTGTGTCTTCGTATTTTTCACGTCGAATAATGATCTTTTATCTTAAGTTCCACTTAAACCGCCTTTTTATCTTAAAAGATCCACTTAAGTCGCCTTTTTACCTGAAAGCCACTTAAATAATCGTGAAAAAAAAAAAAAATTCGTTTTATTTTCGGCGCTAATTTCTCCTGAAATAACTCGGATTACAATTAAAGCACTTCAATAGGATTTCAACTTCTCAGTCGGTATACATCTCCGAATGTTCATATATCTCTATTCCCTTGACTTGGGGTGTCTCCGGAACTTCACCCTCCGTCTCGATCAGAGTATTATTTATGGTGGTCGCGCGACGGGAAAGCCGGGAAAACTTGAAAACGTCAGGGAAGATAATAATTCGTCAGGGAATGTAAAGAATGATCGGGGATAAAAATGTATTTTAACTTTGAACGGAAAAAAAATCTTGAAAAAACTTCGAAAAAAAAAAAAAAAAAAAAAAAAATCAATCTTGAGAAAAAAAAAGTCAAATATTATTAATAACATCGATTAATCCAAACGAAAACTTCAATGTACAGATATAAAAGATATTTCACGTCCGAAAAGCTACCATCAATAATACATATATAAAAATATATCTGTTTACAAAATCGTTCATTTTTTTATAAAAAAGCCGTTTGATAGCGTAAGAAAATTGCTCGGAGAGTGTTATAGAAAAGTCGGAGAATTTTTTTCCCGTAATAAAGTGGCCATCATGATTATTACGAGATTCTAAAAAAAAAAAAAAAAAAAAAAAAAAAAAAAAAAAAAAAAAAAAAAACCCGAATACTTTCGATTCGAAATTTTTCTTATTATTATTATTATTGATTTTTCTCATAATGAATTTTCATTCAATAAAATTTGATGAATTTGACAAATTGATTTCATGACGCCACCGGGTCACGCGCACATAATATATCACCCAATATTCACCTCGTTCTTTCGCGTCTATAGCGTAGAACTACAGGAAAGTTTAGTCATCCACCGTTGTGCACACTTCGGCAAGAGTGACTCTGTTAACTTTATAGTCACCAAATATCGGTGCATCGAAGCTTTGCGAAACGTGCCAGGGGCTTGCGCGCGCGCGGGCGTCCTAAACGTTGATGGCAAATACGCCTAACTCAATCGCGACTGGGTAATTTCATTTGCGCCGCAGCGAGAGCAACAGCTCTACGGCGACATGCCGCGCGATGTGTATCGGTCCTCTGCCGCCCTTGATACCGTTTGTTCTCGTCTTCAAAATTCTCTCTTACACTCCGTCGTTACAATACCTAACGTCCTAAACACAGTGATAGGCACTCAAAGAGCCCGTGTCGCCCTAAGTCCGAGCATCGCAGAGCCTCCAAGTTTACCGTAAACAGGTGGTTACGCGACGAACGGAACGCAATTACCCCGCGCATATGCATAAGCAAACACACCCGTCGAATGCATCAATACCGTGAACCCAAACATTTGTCCACCAATCCCGATAACGCAAATAACTTCGTTAAGTTCTATGCGTTATCGTGTGATACATCGTTGTCGCCCGGAATTCCGTTTGTCTATCACAGCCGAGAATACAACGCATAAATAACAATCAAGAACGGCGGAAGCTTTGATTTAGATACGGGAATTGACACCATGTGGCGCTCGCTCGATCGTCTCACGTCGCTTCGTGCCTCCATTGTTTGTACTTTCAATCGAAGCCGATAGTATCACTATCGCGAAACCCTAAGACCCCCCTAACCGTGCGTCCATTGTTGGTCTTGTAAGCATTATATCGATTGAATGAGACTCCACTCAATTATCTCCGGTCGTCTTATAATGACCGCAATAACGCGGTGTGGCGATCTTCACTTCACTCGGCTTGACCATCGATGGACGCGCGCATCGCTGTGCTTCCATTGGCTCTGCCTCCGCACCACATCCATGGCAATCCATGTGCTCCGTTTAATTATCGTTCCTCGCACACGGTGCAACAAGGGAGACGATTCTCTCGTCTGTAACCCGGATAGTACGTATGGACCCGAAGGTATTCCGACGTACCCGCTTTATTACCCGAGTGCAAGTCGCTTCGAGGACTATTTGCCGAGGCGAACCAATTTCCTCGTGCGGTCGGTAGCAGCAGTGCCACTAGAAGCATCGCCCGATTAGTCCGTTTTCAAAGGATTCGGAACCATTCTATCGTCATTATTCGCTGTAAGATTTCCCAATACGTTATCCTGCAAACGACCTTAATGCGCTTGATCCGTATTGCAATAACGTTACTGCGACCTATATTACTGATGTACGGTTTAAGGGGGAATATGGCATAATGAAGCTCCGGGGTAAAATGGAACGTCCGAAAAATGCATGAAGTAAGTACCTTAATGTTCCGTAATATTCCGCGAATGCGATTTTTTGCTTTCGCGAGCATCGATTGGCGACTTCGTAAGAAGGGATTGTGAAAAAAGTAAGTTGAGCAAAACAGATCGATTGCGGAAATCGATGATATTTTTTAAATTCGTCAAATAGCTTTTTGGGGATAAATCGCTTGCTATTCGGTAATCAATGGATTACATAACATATAACTCCGAGGGGTGGGTGGGGCAAAATGAACTTTCCTAAAATTTCATGAACTCCATAGATTGGTCCATTTTGCCCCACCTTCGGATTAACGCATAATACAACGCGTGAAACGTAACATAACAGGTAAATCAATCGAATATTTTAATAGTTCACTGTGGCGATTTCATACACGACATTTCCAAAAAATAACAATTTCCGCAATTGATTACACTTCCTCTATGGAACTTCGGAAAAAATCACCGTTTGTCTTTGAAAAGTTAAAATTTTTTCGAAAATTTGGTAATATTCCAAAAAATAACAATTTCTGCAATTGATTACACTTCCTCTATGGAACTTCGGAAAAAATCACCGTTTGTATTTGAAAAGTTAAAATTTGTTCGGAAATTTGATAATACTTCGTTGATAAAATACGCAAATGGTCCATTTTGTCCCACTCTCCCTCTACGTGCGGGAATGGAAAGCAGGTGGCTCAGGGCGGATCATTTAGGGCTTTCATTAGCGTCCAACATACAAAGGTAGAGTGACTCAGCGATCGAGCGGAACTGATAAGTAAGTGAGAGGATACACCGACCGATGAATCCTTCCTTCCGATAAACGGTGTTAACCCAATTGCCAATACCATAGAATTTAACCGGATGAGATCAAAACTCGATGAATTTTCGGGGGGTTACTGTGGCGAAGTCTTTTTTTTTTTTTTTTTTTTTCTCCCGTCAATCAATCATAATATATCGATGACGCTCAACCCCGACCTTACGGCGTTGCGGAGACCGCGCCTATGTCGCTGAATTCGCATCGTTATAGAGACCGAGGATCCGATGACACGAGGCAGAGATGACGGATGAGTGGATGACCCTCATCAATCTTATGATCCCATGTTAATAGATACACTGCCGTAGATACTGACGTAACCCCCTCCCTCCCCCCCGGTCAACGGTGTTTCAGTCATTGGCAGTCGCGTTTAATGAAATTTCCTTGAAGAAAAAAAGAAATGAGTCGCCAATAACTGTAGTGCCGCTGCTTTCAGCAGTTAATCCATCGATTTCTCTCCTCGGTTTCCCTTATATTTACGGTATTGTCTCCCATAATCTTCACTTTATCGGACTGTTATATAAATGAAGTACAAGGAGCTGCCAACGTGTCTCATAATATTCACCTCGACTAGTGTCTGATATAAATTGAGGACAGAGAGGGTCGCCTGATAGCCAATTAACAACATTTATAACTCACGGCGCAATTACTCACGTCAACTACCCAAAATATATCGGACTGTACTACAAGGGATGATGGGGCAAAATGGGACAATCGCGCAACTCGATCTTTGGGGCAAAATGGACCTACGATGAAATTCATGAAATTGAAAAAAAAAAATCGATTTTCAAGTTTCATAGCTATTTATGTATTCCGCGGATCTTAAATTTTAGTTTATGTAAAAAAGATGAGAAACGACGTTTTGATGAAATTTTGATACGATCTATACGAAAAATTCGAATGCAGATGAATAAAATTATAATTTGATAATAGTTAAAAAAAAAAAGTCTCATTATTTTTAATATGGGGAAATTTATATTTTCCGATGAGAATAGTTTGCATATTGCTTATGGGTAGTAAATTATTTAAAATTTTTCATTTTTATAATAAAATTTAATAATGGTCCATTTTGCCCCTCTTTTTACCTTCTCGTGCGGCTCTCGTATCGATGCGAGACAAGGAAATTATTTCATTACAGCGTAAGCCGCGGGAGACGAGATGGTGGAACGATAAAATGTTGAAATAGATAGCATCCGGAAACGATCGAACGATACAAAACGTGAATGAAATTTTGCGGTTCCGTCGCGAAACGGTTGCTGCAGGTTAAATTGGTAACGTTATTCGATGTTCCATCGGTATACGTACCTCGGGCGAGTGGTGCGGAGGATCTTTATTGGAATTCCTTCGATATAGAGACAGAAAAAAATGTATATTCGCGATACTGAAGGTTCTTTGATCAACTCGTATGCTTCGATACTTGCGAGTCTCGTATCGTCGACAAAGTGAACGCAATTCATGTCTGAAGGGTTCGATCGAAATTTGTAAAAAAATCAAAGGCGTCAAAGGAAAGCGATGCGACACAGAAATGTCCTCTAATTTGCGGAAATCCGAGGAAACGGCGTAACCTTATCAGCATTGCAGTTACAGTTTACTTATTTATACGCGTTTCATCCCTTTCACTTCGATGATTCGTTCATCGAATTACCTTCGGTCGACGAGCGGCAAGCGACGAGCGCAAAGTAGTCTGATAAAATACGTCTTATTTCATATTATTATTATCATTTTCTCCGACAATATAACTGCGAATGTTAAAATTATCATTGTCGTTATTTTCGAAAATCGTATATATAGCCGCCAATGTTAAAATTCTCATTGTCGTTGTTTCCGAAAATCGTTAAAAAAATCGCTGCAACATGAAAATTCATGCGGCGCGCGTAGTATAAACTGTATACGGCAAAGTATACACTTTATCTTTATATAGACGAGTAGCTCGGTCGTTAGAGACTACTAACGTAAAAAAAAAGTGCATCTACCGGTAATGAATAATTTAGTTCCGGCCGCCAAGCCGTATGTACACTATGCGCCATAGTTTCCCTTCGATAACAAATTGTAATTTTTTTTCTCACTGGCGAAAGCCCTATGGCGAAAAAAAGCGAACTATGCCGTTATACTCCGTGTACTTTAGGCACTATACAATTTGCATGAGCGGACATAGTCTAACGGATCCTAGTTAAGTGATGACGTGCACCAGGGTAGGAGTTACCGCGCGTAAAAAGGAAGCCTGCGAGACCTCTATGATTTAAGTCCTTTATAACGAGAGACAGTAAAAATTTGATCTTTGTCGTTAACAGGATCCTGCAGCATTGTTGAAGAAACCTTAAAATAACTTTTTTTTTTTTTTTTTTTTTTTTTTTTTTTTCAACTGCCCTACATTTCAATTATCGTTAAACACCAACCGGGTGAAGAAATCCACGAGAAGAAAATACGAAAAAAAAAATTCATGACAAGAGATGAAGATTAAAAAAAATATAATAAAATGGAATATATAAAAGTTTGAAAAGCGTGACTGCCGCATGAGCAAAGTACCTACTAGTGTTATAGCACAGAGTAACCTATGTCTCGAGTGCGTGAGACCGCCGCGTGAATAAAGCATAACGAAAATTGGGTCGAGCGTGTGCCGCAAGAGGGTGGATATCCCATCCCCTGCCTATTTATTCCTCCCGAACGCAACGTAAATAAAACGTGTTCCGGCCGGAGGTAACGCCGGCCGATCGTTTGGGTGGGTTTCGTCGAGTATCAATCCAAGAAATAGAAATTGATATATATCTCGATATTTTTCGTATTGTTATAATGATCCCATCCTCGTCAACGTCGACGCGGCTTCGAAGAGTTTCTTACGAAACGCGAATACGCGTTTCTTTGCGTTTATATTCGCGCGCTTATTATTATTATTTTTTTTTATCACTCCTTTTCTCGTTCTTCTCGCAGACGGTTTCGGTCAGCGTGAGCGTAATGACGCTTACATTCATATCGATCGATCGATGGTACGCAATATGCTTTCCCTTGAGATTCAAGTCGACTACGAGTCGCGCCAAGAAGGCAATTTTCCTCATATGGCTCCTCGCACTTGTTTTCGGTAAGTTATCCGACCCGTTCTTGTTACCGCAATGTATCTCACTGTACACGAACGGCAAATGTACCGAAACTCTGTGCATACGAATGAAACTATAACAAATGTTTCGGCCGTATACTCGCGTATAGATATACCGGATCTCGTAGTCCTTCGGGTAATCGCTGCGCCACACCTACGCGTCGAGACGATATACTTCACTCAGTGCGCAACTTCCTGGGGACCCACCAGCGAGAAGACTTTCACGTTTCTCAAACTCATACTTCTCTATTTTGGACCACTGAGCTTCATGACCGTCGCCTACTATCAAATTGTTCGCGTATTATGGAGAAGCGATATTCCCGGACACAATTGTAAGTATATCTATGTCAATGTTGCGACAAACTATCTTTTTTTTTTCGTCTGAATATTTTTTATGCCTTTTACGATAATTAAAAAAAAAAAAAAAAAATTCAATTAACATTTTTTTTCATGAATTTATCAATGGAAATCGATATAATTATTTTAACTAATTATCGAGAAAATATTATCGCAGATACTTAGGGACAGAGGATTAGAGTTTTCATCGTTAAAAAAAATGGTATAAATATCTGATTGGTCTTTTTGTTTTTTTTTTTTAACGTCATTGGCTCGCCTCTCGGCGGGGTGTTATTCTCGTCAATTCAACGAATCATTTTTTATCGATAAATCGCATCAATTTTTATTCGTTTTCCATCCATTACATACGTTTTCTTTTATATCCTTAATTTCTCGATTAAAAAAAAAAAAAAAAACGTCCCGGAAAAATTTTTCCGCACGCGATAAAGTAACTGCGGGCTTTCGCGTGAAGGAGCGAAACAAAGAGAAAAGAAAAGACCGCGAGACTGGGAGGTCAAAAAAATGTATTTTTCAAAGACTCGGCGAATCTATTGACAAAAGGTCCATTGACACTCTTCCGAAGTCTTTCTTCCCGAACGTGATATCGAATAATTTTATCACGTAGTCGGTGTTCGCATGAGGAACCGGTGAACAAAGAAACGGCGGGAGTTCAAGGTTTTGCGCGTCTCTTCCGTAGCTGAAGAAACCCCGTCGTGCGGAGATACAAGTACGATTATGAGTTACGGAAGCGGTGTATTCTCCTCGGTATTCTCGGGTTGAAGAACGCTTTTCTACTTTATTCGTGACCTCAGCGGCCTCTTTCACTCTCTGGTTTTTCTTTTCGTTGAGAGTAAAAATGTCCCGCGATGGCAACGTTTCCGTTCTCTTCAGTAGGAAACATCGGGGCAAAACGGACCGACTAAGCAATGAAGACCATCGTCATAATTTCCGAAGCGCGAATTACCTGTTTAATACAAAATTAAATTCATAAAAAATATTTCAAACTTCCGAGGGAAAAAAAAAAACAGTTTGGGGGCAAAATGGTCCTCCGAAAAAAAAAAAAAAAATGTATCGAAAGAAAGATATAGATAGAGAAATGCAAAAAAAAAAAAACAGAAAATATAAATATAGAAATCGGAATAAAGATATAATAAGCTTTTTTAAGGAAAATATATATTAGATTCAGCGATTCGTATTTTATGAAATTATTAATTTAGTGAACCTTTACAGAGAATTTTAATTTTCAATTTCGTCCCGAATCGACGTTACTTTTGACGTTCCCTTTTTTTTTCCCCGACAGTTCATATTGCCTCCGTCTCGGCTACTAATTAAATTCAAAACTTTTTTCGAACTTTCAGTGTCGATGAGAGTCTGTCAAGTGAACGAAGTTCCATCGGCGGGTCTCGGGAATCCGGAGGGTCAACTGAGATCCCGAAGAAAGGCCGCCAAGATGCTCGTTGCCGTTGTCATCATGTTTGCGATGTGTTATCTTCCCGTACACTTACTCTCTATCTTGAGGTAATTCCCGTTTTATCGTTATACATTTATTTACGCGTCGACGAAAACGTCGATTGACATCTTTTCATTATTATTCACTGCCATTTCTCGCGTTTCAGAATAACCGTCGGTCTCGACTCGAATCAACTGACCATCGCCTTCAGTCTAATTGCTCATTGGCTCTGTTACGCGAACAGCGCGGTAAATCCGCTGATCTACAACTTCATGAGCGGTAAGCATCGGTATTATTTTCATTATGTTTTTTTTTTTTTTTTTTTTTCATTCTAAAACCATTCGAAGAGAACGTTTTCCCGCATCTAAATGTAATAAAAGTAGTCAAATTTTTTACTATCGATCGATAGTTGAGTGAAATGTCTTCTCTTTTCTACGAAAGAAAACGAAGAGAACGTTTTCCCGCATCTAAATGTAATAAACGTATCAAACAAAAGAATTTTAACATTTTTTACTATCGATCGATAGTTGAGTGAAATGTCTCCTCTTTTCTACGAAAGAAAACGAAGAGAACGTTTTCCCGCATCTAAATGTAATAAAAGTATCAAACAAAAAAAAATTAAATTGTTCACTATCGATCGATAATTGAGTGAAATGTCTTCTCTTTCCGCAAAAAAAAAAAAAAAAAAAATGTTATCTCCCATTACGCCGTTCGGTTGTTCCAGGAAAATTTCGCAAAGAATTCAAACGCACGTTTTGCTGTTCCGGCAACGGAGCTAATAACCACAGAGGTGCATACAAATTCGCTGTTGTATCGACAACTGGGCGTCGATCGCAGCTGCACACGAGATCGATTCACACGACGACGAACAACAATGTCCAACAGAGCGTCGAGTTTATTCCTCTCAGCGCGATTACAAATGTACAACATATCGAAAAACGAGATTAATCATAGATCCGAAAATATTCCACTGTAAACCGAGTGTCTGTAATGTTATTGTGATCAAATCTCTCGTCACCGCGAAGATTTAATGAAATAACAAATAGTCGGATCGACGACCAAAATTAAAAATCGGAAAAAATTCTGAAAAAATTCATACGTATTCAGAAAAATTAACATATCATTTTCATTCGGAAAAAAAATTTAGATTGACGGATAATTTGTTGAACAATTGGTTTTTTCCCCTATTTGTTAACAATACTTTGGAATAATTATTATTATGCAAAATTAATATTTTCAGCACCTTTTATATGTTTGATTTTTTTCAGATTTTTATTCCATCGAGAAGTTTTCGTAATTCTCTCTGAATTCTCACGTTGAGGGCGTTAAGGGCGTTGACCGCCTCGCGCCGATAGATCTGTAACACGTTTTAAATCGGATCATTTATTTTTCATTCGCCGATCCGACGTTTTATTTATTTTTTTTCGGCTAATAACTCTATCCAGTCGTTAAATTGTATTATATCGATGTTGCAATTCCACCCGATTACAGCTCAAAATTTTAACTAAAATATACGTACATATCGCGGTAAACGACGATAAATTATGCGACTTGTATTCTCCGTTTGTCGAGGCAATAAAGGTCATTGAAATTAAATAGTATTTAATTAATAGTCATCGATTTAGAATGTAATTATTTATTTTTTTGTTTTTTTTTATTCGTCCACGCGAATCAAGTTATCATTTGTGATATATAAATGTATTTGTACATAAAGCATTGAGACTTCGGTAGAGTAGGATTGGCCTTGAGTTACGAATTATTCTTCCAACAAAGACATTTCGTTCGTCCGATACGGCGATGCGAACGAAAGCGCGACGTCAAGATGATTTGGTTAATAAATCGCAAAAATCGTCGATCATAAAAATCGTCGTCTCGCCGCAATTTCTTCTTCGCTCATCTCGCGCTATAACTCTATGCAAAACTAGAGAACTGCATGTCTGTAACGAACAAGTCGGGATGAAAGTCGTTTCTCTATTCGCGGACATAACAATTAATTTTTTTTATTATTTTTTCTCAACAATGATTCTTCCTCTACTCTGAAAATTGAAGAATTATAATGTATAATATACGTTTTACGATTAACGTACTTGATTTTTTTTTTTCACGTTATTTGTGTTATCCTCGTAATTAAAAAAAAAAAAAAAAAAAAAAAGAAAAAAAAACACCGTTTTCCTCCAACAGAACCGCTTTTGCGTGGCCGATCCGTTGAACATTAGCGAACCAATCGATTAGTGTTTACAAACGTTTCGCAAGCAATCTATGGAAGAGAAACAAAAACAAAAAAGAAAGTAGTGCTTTGTCAACATTGACGAACGTATAGCACAGGCTATTTATAGTACATGTATGAAAAATCCTCCTTCGTCTCTTCCGCGAGGAAATTCGGCGAAACTCCGGTCGTCAAAATGCCGTTTCCCGATAATATTTGTTTCTTTTTTTTTTTTTTTTACGTACGATTAGGCGGCTGTTTCCTCGACCACTGGCTTCTCGAGTACAACGTTATTCTCGACTTTGGTGATTTTCGGATCTTCGATCATTATATCCAAATCGACAGTCTTGGGAGCCGTACCGGGGGTATCATCGTTATTTACGATAACCAATGGTTCAGCGGGCGCCGGAGGCTCGTTGGTCGATACGACAATTTCCGATTGCTCCGTTATGGCATCTTTCGGCACGTCTGTCGGTGATTCAGAAACGCTCTGAATTTCGATTGTTTTCGGCAATGGAACTTGTTGGGGTTCCGGTTCGGCGGGAGGCAAGTGCTCGACGGCTGGCAAAGCGGCAGTTTCGGGTTCAACGGATTCGAATTCATCCGGCAAGAACTTCGGCTGCTGTTGCTGCTGTTGCTGCGGTTGCTGCTGCTGGTTTTGCTGTGCCGGCAGTTCGTATTCAGCGTTTTCGAAAACCTCAGCTTCGTTTTTCGTCTCAGGATCGACTGTGCCGGAGGCGACGGCGTCGACTTCCTGATGCTGCTGCAGGGGAACCGACGACATCGGCATATTGTTCCCCGGCATACCGGTGTGACTGTGCTGAACGGTTCTTCCCCGTCCCCGACTTCCCTGATGATACTGATTGCCGCTATCGGGAGGCGGGAGTATAGGTATAGCAGCTTTTGGTCGTCTCAACGGAGCGCCTTGCTGTTGCTGTTGCTGCGCGGGACTGTAGTAAGTGCAGCCCTGCGGTTGAAAGAGTTCCGGCGGCGGCGGCGGTCCCTGTGCCTGTTGTTGAAGCAATTGCCGTCATTAACAATCGGAGTGATTACCGCAACGAGACTTTTTAACAACGAAACTACGTTTATCATCATTTCAGGTATTTTAAGACACAAAATCAAAATTTCGTGACGACGACCGCCTGTAAAGCCAGAATTGCCGATAATACCAATAAATTTAATAAATAAATAAAAATGATGTACCTGAACGGTGGGATTATAGCTTTGATAGCTTTGGAAGTTTGGCGGAAACGCGGGACCCGCAGGTGTCGGCACATAGTTGATGATACTCGGTGGAGCTGCTTGCGGCGATATGAATTGCGGTGGGGGTACCAAAAACGGTGGAGGCGCGTATCCAGCTGGTTGACCGCCGGGAGCGAGCGGTATCACCGGTTGGCCAGTCATCGGTGCTGCCGAATTACCTACCGGTGCAGGCGGTTCGAAATGCGGTTGCGGAAAACCTGCGATTGCATTACGAAATATTTATAAGGATATTCCGGAAAATTCGAGTGCGATAACTCGATGAAAGCAAACAAAACAAAACAGAAACGGCAAACCAGTGAGTTTCGTATCTAAAAGAGCAGTTTTTAATCTCTCGAGCGATCGCGATGAAACGTAATGAAAAAAAAACAAAAAACACACAAAAAAAACGAACGACACGCATAATTAACGCAATAATCTTACCTTGCGACTCTAGAACACCGTGTGAATTTCCAGCTATAGACGAGGCATGTGGTACAATAATTCGTAATATTAATATAAACAGAAGAAACGAATGCCAGAGACTCTTACAGTGTTTTCTTTTAGAAGAGATTAGTGGATAGAGATAATTAAAATGTAAAATTTCGTCACCTTGAGGGGGATAATATCCTCGCTGTGGATGCTGCGGTGGATAAGGCTGCTGCGCTTGCGGCTGACCCTCCGGGATCGCCGGTCGTTGTCGTAAACTCGAATATCTCTTTGGCCGGTTTCCAGACACGTCCGGCTGTTGCTGAGGAATCAACTGTTGGGGAGGCTGCTGTTGTTGTTGCTGTTGTTGCTGCTGCTGCTGCAGCTGTTGTTGCATCCGCGGAGGAACTGGATTCGGTCTCTGCTGACCAGGCGACTGGGCGTAAAAGTTTTCTGGAAGTTTACGCTAACGTTAGTTTCCAACGATCGCTCGTACTGTTTTCGAGTTTTTAAAGAGTTGCAAGTCGGTGAAACCGCTTCTCTTGAGACTTTTCATAACTTTTCAGATTGTAGGATACTGTTGAAAAAATCTCGAAAGATCGTGGAAAATGGGGAACGTACTGTTTTGGCGTCCGCCGGAGTTGTAAGAACCGTCGTTGAGACCGGACTGTTTCACCTCGTTGACGAGCTGCGGCTGCTGCTGCTCGTTCTCGTGCTGCTGAATCGCATTGTTTCTTCTCGGCTCAGCGGATATGAGTCCGGCGCCGCGCCCTTTCGGCTTCATATCCGTTGTCCTGTTCGATCCCAAATTATTGTTCGAATTGACCTTCAATCCTCGACCGCGCGCTCTGCTCGCTGCAAGGCTCACTGATTCCTGAACCTGTCTCTTCTTCGGATCTTTAGTTTCTCGCGGCAACGGTTTCGGTGTCGTCGCTTTATCGGCGTCGCTACCACTCGCATTTCTGTTTGGACTCAAATTTTGATTCCAAGTTTTGGACTCTTTCTTCCACGCGGGATTGGTCGGTTCGTTCGGAGCTTTATTTTCGTTTCTGTAATAACATCGAATGAAAAAAAATATATATATAAAAAAATAAAATAAATGGATTATGGAAAATGTTTGGTTTGCTGGTCAGCGAACTCACGTATGAGTAGTACTGTCGGCACTCCCGATTTTCGCTTTGTTGTTGTCTTGTTGCGACTGGAGAGGCGGAAAGTTTTGTTGTTTTGTCTGCGACTTGTTTTTATTGCTGTACCAAGCGGAGGAAATAACCGGTTCATCCACGGACTCGGTCGACACGTCCTGGAAAAGTAATCGGTATATTTATTTTTTGTTTTTTTGTTTACCGACCGTTAGAATGCGCCCCATCGCATGAAACATTCTAATGACAAATCTAAAAAATCTAATAACTTGGCGACGATACCAATTGGCCTCGTCGCCAAGTTATTAGATTTGTCGTGTAATTCTGCTGAACTTTTTCGGACTAATTACCTTGTTACTGCCACCGAGAGCCGGAAACTCTTCGCCGGTTCTGTTAGTTTTTCTTCCAGGATTTTTTCCTCCCGTAACACTCGCCGCTGTTTTACCGTATGCATCCTCGTCCTCCCAATTTCGCGTATATTTATTCGGTCCGCGCCTGTTGTCGAAAAAAATCCATATTCAAACACGACGTCAACATTTTTATACCATTGCCACTATTTCGTCAACTATTGAATCTTTAGAGATAAAAAATTATTTCGCCTGAGATTTCCACTGCCAAAATATATATTTTTGCAACTTCAGCCTTTTCAGAAATAAATAATTTCATTACATTGATTTACAATGCTTTACGGACAAAGATAAAATGGAAAACGATTATTTCAGACAACAGAGAATTCATTCAAATTCGGAAGATTTTACTTTCGCAAAAAAAACATTGGCTTCTCAAAAAAAATAACAGTAGTCACGATTTTCGTTGGGACAACGTTGGCGATTTTTTTACTGTAAATATTTCGTGATTTTCGGGATATTTCGTAACTCACCCGTATCTCCTTCTTCTTCGCGCCCTCGGCGGTCCCTCCTCATTCCTGATGTCGTAACCATAGACCGCTATGAGTTCCTCGTGACTCTTTGGCGCTTGTTCATCGTCGTTGTATCTATCGTGATTCCACCTGTCCTCCTTGTCCTTCCAAACTTTCTTCTCCTTAGTTTCTCTCTCGGGCGGCGGTTCCGCTGTACTCTCGCCTTGTTCTTCGCTCGTTCTGTCGTCGTGTTCATAAAACGTTCCTCGCTTCGGTATATACTGAGGATTTCTTCTGTCCTCGTCGTCGTCCAACTTTCGTTGCGGTTTATCCTCCTCCTGTCCATCGCCGCTCTCACGTTCTCCTCCGTCCTGAGATCCGGCATCGGATTCTGCGTCGCTGCCCGCCGTGTCATATTCCGAATCGTGACGAACGTCGGTTTGTTCGCTACTCTGCAAAAAGAAGAAAAAATTACTGTAGAGTAGAGAACAACACTTTGGTATACAGAACAAGCGCTCCGATGGACCAAAATAATTTATCGCATAATAAAATTGAAAAAAGTTGCAAAATTTTTTGGGAGTTCATTTTTTTTGGGATTAATTACAAAACGAGTGCGAGGATAGCCGCCGTTACGTTGCGCTATCAATTTTCCAATTCTCGACTGTGGCGGCGAGTCTTTGTCGTTTCGCCAACTGACAAGGGACATTTTATAAATTGACGAAAAAATATACGACGTTTTGTCGGTGTGTGAAATATATCGCGAATATGTGGAGAAAATTTGTTTCTCGACGCGCAACGGTGAAGGTGAACGTTCCCGAGAAAACTGAAAAGTTTTGCCGGCGTTAACGATCGAACGCATCGTCGAATGGATTGGGTGAAAGGTAGGGATTATAACCTGACTACTTTCCGACATAATCTCGATGAAAAAGGACGAAAATAAACATGTGAAAGGATCAACAAAATCGGGGTGGACACGAGAGAGCCGGAGAGCCGTGAAATAAACGAGATCGTCCTTTATCGCGATCTTCCCCGCTCTCGTGCCCCAATTGGCCGAGTGGAGGATAAACTCGATCGGAATACGGTAAATTGTTCCGACCTCGTTATAGTGCCATTCACCCGTTGACCGTGTCGCGACCTAATCAGAGGAGGACCGGAATCTGGGATAGTAGAATGTTGTGGCCGGAGCCGTTCCCACTATCGACGAACAAGCCGGATCATCGCTTACCTGAGTCTCCTTCGTCGCGTTCAATTCATCGTACGAGTCCGACAGATCGTCGGAACCGCCCGATTGTTTTCGACGTCGTCGTGTGTCGGACATTATTGAAACTATGTTTATGAACAATCCTTGGAACGATAAATCTAATATTCTTCGTTTTTTCTCCAACTCTTCTCCGCGATATATATCGGTCTTGTCTCCTCCTCACGACGCCCCGCGGTCCTCGACGTTGCTGTACGCGCAACGGACCACAACGGACTAGCGAGAGCCACAGGCGTTGCGGACTCGTCACTGCTCCAATCGTACACCACCGATTATTCTCGATGGCAATACCGACTGGACGGTATTTCCTCCAGTACGAAAAAGTTAATCGTCTTGTTACGACTCGACAAGTATTGAATATGCGAATAATCCCATTTTTTATATATTTTTCAAAGCAAATAACAATGGTTAATACAATGCAACAATGCGACGATCATTTGACATTGTTCTTTGGGATATAAAGCGAGCGTACTTCACTCGACTGCCAACTTTAGCGGATATCGCGCGCCCCCGCTGCACGCGCCATACGCGGGCGAATAGTCCAAGTCGATTTTCGGACGCATGAGACGTGTGTGTGTGTATCACACGATCGCTCTTTCCGTAACTGAGCACCCTTTGCCATTCGATTCTTTTTGCTCAATGCGGCATATGTATATCCTATTATGAAATTTATATAACTTGACACTAATGTAAAGGAGTCCGAGAAAAACATCAAACAATCTTGAAATCATTTCGATCAGGTAGGGAACACGGTGACTCCGCGAAATTCTCGATAAAAACGTTGTTCGCCGATCCGAAAAGTTTCGTCTGTAGTTGCAAAAAAAAAAAAAAAATTACTTAACAAAAATGATCGACAGCTCGAACGAAGAGTTATTAATTTGTAAAACGGTGTTTATCGTTAAATACAGAGGCAACAAATAGCATGGGCTCCGGTCAAAGTGCCCGCAAGCTGACCATCTCCAATGATGAAGAGCACGGGGTTATCCACATCTCTAATGGAGTAGCGCAGCGTCTCGCTCACGGTGTCGCCGAACAAAAAGCCACAGGAACCCCTGACGGAGATGTAAGACTCGGCGGAAATTGGGAATCTAACGCTGTCCATCAACAAGCCAACGCCGCTTCGCAGCTTCAATCTGATCAGCCAAGTTATAGTCATCCCGTTAATTCGCATCCCGAATATACTATATCCGCTCTTAAAATGCAACAGCAAAAACAAGACGAGCTCAAAGCTGAAATTTTGTATTGGCAAAAACGTATGGAAAATTTGAAAAATAATCACGCAAAAATTGATCACATACTGGAGGACGAATACAGAAGAGCGGTTGATCAAGTTGCTAGCGCTCAAGGTATGATTTCTGTTTCCGTTGTCGCGGATCGTTAAAAAAAAAAAAAAAAAAAAAAAATTGTCTCGAAAAATCGATAATATACAATTGATTTATATTCTCTCCGTTCGAAAAAGACAAATATCGTAATAATCAGTATTAAATAATTGTGTGGTTAAAAAAAAAAAAAAAAAAAAAAATTCACATTTTTTTAATTTACAGGCAAGAAGAAGGTAGACGTGAGTTCTCTCGTGCCGCCATGTATCGAGAACAAAGACAAGGTTCTCCGATGTTACCAGGACCATCCCAAAGAGATTTTGAAGTGTTCAAGTCTCGTTGAGGAATTTAGCAACTGCGTGGATCAACGGCGTTCCGGCCTCATAGCTGCCCGATGCTAGTACTCGCGGGCCAAACGCGCGATGGAAAAAAAAAAAAAAAAAAAATTTCTGTTCCTCCGTCGGAATAACTATCTAGTTGACGATCGATTACGCAAAAAATACCGCAGTTATGTATAGGAGAAAATATATTTATTTTGATATCTGCTCGACGATTGCCGCCTGGGGTGCCGTTAAATCGCAGATGCAGATGCCTGGATTATAGATGAATTAATGCTCCAAGAAAAAACGAGAAAAAAGAAAAAAAGAAAACGAAAATGTACAGCAAATTACAAATAAATGATTGATTGTTGTATATGAATTTTTCTATATATTAATATACGAATAATTCGGTTAATTTTACAAGGATAACATTTTAAATATGATAAATATAAGTTTTATTTAAGTTATTATAATCACCATTTGGTTGACATAAACAGGCGTTCGAATTTTGATCCTTCGTATTCGTTCGTACTTTTACGAGTATTGTTCGATTTTTTTTCTTTTTTTTTTTTTTTAAATGCTTACATCGCCAAAGTAGACCGCAATAGGTAAAAAAAGGTTGCTTCTCACCAACTCGTATTCTGCTAGGAATGTCGGTATTTTAAGATGCAGCATGGTAACGATCTATTTTCGTTTGGCTCCGTGAAATGTAATGCCCCTTGGAGAGTTACCGGGTATCGCAAACAGTTTTGAGGGGATCAATCTCGCAATTTTTATTCAACCATGAAATTTTCTTTCAACGTTTTATCGTATAGAAAGCCTAACGCTAATACGCGAACATTATGTACTAACGATAGCCATGTTTATGAATTATGAAACGAGTGCATAAAAGTTAATTAATAACGAAACCATACAACGCAAAGAAAAAGAAAAAAAAAACGAATCCCATGATAGAGCGCGCGATAATAAGCTAACGGCTACATAATTATTTTCAAGTAAAAATAGTACGGTTTAAAAAGATTAACATTGGTGAAGGAATTTGAAATGGGAAGTTTGAGCGTTTCGAATTTTTCAATCGCTCTTCTTATCGCCGCCTTCCGATTTCAAGAATTTCGAGTGTTCCTCGTTCAAGCGATCGTATTCTTTGACTAACGATTCCGCTTGAGATTTCACGGCTTCCTTGTCCTTCTTCTCACGCGTGAGTTGGCTTTCCAATTCCTTATTTTTGCTCTCCAATTCTTTGATACGATTTTTCAGCTCCGACGCAACTTTGTCGTGAATCTCGTTGGAATCGTTTTGCGCGCTTTCGCCCGCCGATTTTTCCGAAATCAACGTCCGGGCGGTCGTCGTAGCAGATTGCGCTTGACGCAGAGCAGCTTCGCTCTGAGCCAATAGAACTGCTTGCGCCGAAATCAGAATCACGAGACGTCTAATCACCAAACTCAGGAATAGCGCAAAGCCGGATATGTAGAAGTTTCTTTGAGCTCTGAACAATCTCATGTTACCTGGCGAGACGAAAAACAAAAAAAAAAAATTATTAAATTTAAAAAAAATCTTTAATAATGATAAACAATAATAATTACCTTGCATCTCGAGATTAAGATGCTGATGTTCTCCAGCCTCGATAGTCGAATATTTGCGCATCTCTCTAATGGCGTCCAACAAGAAGAGAACGAGAACGGCGAGGAGTACCAAAAAGTATATCCCCGCCTGATTGCTCAGACTTTGAAGAAAACGTGATCTGAAGAGCTTTTGCCATCTTTTGGGTGACGCGACTGGCAAAACGAGTAATAAAACAACAAAAACTTCTACGTAGAGAAACGAGGCGATCAATGTCCACTGGAGACTCATGTTTGAAAAAAAAAAATAATTCGTGTGATTATCTGTAATGGAGATCGAAAAATATTGATTAGTAAATGTCAATTATTTTTTTTAATTGCTTATTCGATTGTTAAATAGTCTAAAACGAGTCTGGGTGAGCTGAGATATATTTTAAGCCACGTATGCGGTGATGACCGGTACGAAAAAAAAACAATGTCAGTACGGAGATATCACGCACATCGACAGGTATTTATAATTGTAGACATTTTTTATTAAGATCACAGTCCATAAGGCGACGTTTACCGATAAAAACGCTCGAATTTACGATGCAGAACTTGGAAATGCGTCGCGAAAAAAAAAAATCGTAACGGTATATTTATCGAAGTGATGAAATCCGAGACTCACCGTAAGAGAAATTCGCCGACACTAAGTCATGAAGATTTCACAGGAGACTCGAGGTGATTCACGAGAGTTCGCAACGATTGAGTGAGATTTCGTTCGATCGGGTACGCAGGCACTCGTAGGACTCGTTGTTTCCGTAGGTGAGACGTAGTTCAAAGTGCAAGTAACGATGAAAAACTTATAAATACAATTCGTTGAGGATGACGTCACGATAAAACATTTTTTTGGTTTTGGAAGGATCGAGACGGCGAGAAGATAGGCCGGGAATATTGGACAGAGAATTTCAACACGGCGGATATTTATGTGCGCGTTATTTAGCCGTAGCTTTCTTGCATTACCGACTTACCGGCAATTTGACCACCGCGCGAGAGGTGGAAACCTTCGACGTTATAAATTTGTTAATTGTCAGACAGCGGCGCCACGCGCTCACAAATCGAACTATTTACACTTCGTATTATTTTCCCTTTTCGGCCGGAGACATTTTGCTAGTTCGACTTGGTCTTCCTGCTCTCTGGTCCCCGTCTCCGTGTTCTCTGGGACATGCAGAGGGAGCCATATTTTTCTAATATCAGTTAGGCGAAAAGCGCGTAGTACACGCACACACTACTACGTAGTACATACTACATATCCTTACATATAGGATTGTCAGTATGGACTTTTAATAGGTAAATACATTTTGCGGATAACAATTAGATCGGATTAAGAAGGTTTTTCCGAATGTTTGCTACGAGAGTCCGGGGCGGCGGCGAGTACGGTCGGCAATAATAGGTAGCAAGTGTGGTGCATCGAGCACACAGTAGGTGAGGATAGTGTCCAAGGAGAGGTTTCGTTTTGGTGTGTCGCGCGGGGGCTCGTATTGGTGTTTGATCGCTCGTACGTCGCGGATATAAAATCTTGGTAAAAAAAAAAAAAAAAACCCGTTTTACACGACGAGTTTTCTCGAAAGATTCGGTTTGTGTTTGTGATAAACGTTCGCGGATGAGAGAAAGCATTTAATTGTGTTGGCGGCCGAAAACTTGACGAGCCGTCACTTCGTGTTGGACGCTACGTATACGGAGAGAGCAGGTGTTAACAGTTGCCGATCGGCTTTGGTTAACTCCGTAACAAACGTTCCGTAACGCAGCTGCGTAGTGTAACGTAAACGTAAACGTAAATACCGGGCTTAGTCGAATCGTTCGTGTTACGGCCGCTGATTTTTTCAGAGGCCTCTTCGTGTACCAATAGTGATGTGATTATTTATCGACTTGTGTTCGAAGATTTCAATGGGTTCAATTCTCGAACGGCCCCTGCATAAAAGTCTTTTCTAGTTTAACGAAGTGGCCAGTAGTAGTCGCGCAGTTAGTGAAAAGAGTAAGTAAAGTGGTGCACAGGGGCAATGTGGATGGTCAATGAAAGACGGTGGTGACGATGCTTTGGGGTTACCGTTTGTCTCGGTCGACACGCGTTTCTAACATGACATATGTGTCGTAAACACGATAAAAATAAAAACGTAATTTTTTTCGATCATTAATCCTGCGCGATTCGTCAAAATCGTCGGGGCTTTGAATTTCCTTTCCTCAAATTTCCAATTCCTTGGCTCCGCACTTGAGACGCTTAAAAAACTTGGGGTGAGCAACACCCAATCACACATGGCAGAGACTGCACACAGTTTATCGTTACTTTTTTATTTTTCTATCTTTTCGTAGTGCTTAATCTCATAGTTTTCAACTCCATCGTAATTTTGCCTATAATTTATTCTCTTGCTGCATAACGTCTGCCGCTTGTGCTACTACAACCGCTACTACTACTATCCACAATTACTATTACTACTTTTGTATACATACAAACTCATAAAACAGGGACACACGCATACACGCTAGGTGCCTCGAAAGCGGGCAAGCGCGATCGCGCGCACGCGGGAGTGAGCTACCACCGCGTGCTGTGTGACGTACGACATACTCTACACGTACTATAGGTGTACTCGATTGCTCCGACCTTCTCTTCTCTTACCTTCTCGCTCACGGCTACGCTTGCCGCTTACTGTCGCGCTCTCTCTATATATATATATACATATATACACATACATCGAAATATATATATATATATATATATCCTCATCCGTGTCTACCTCTCCCCACCCTAATCGCCTCTTCTCATCGAAACATCGCCGAAAGAGATGAAAACATCGTCGCCGTCATCGCCGTCGACGTCGCCGCAGCCGACTCTGTCGCAGCCGCTGAGATTGTTTCGTTCTATAATGAGTGAATCTCACGTAGCCCTACTCTACGTCCTCAAGTTTTATATATGTAAGCAACTAGAAAATCAGCAGCAGCAGCACCACCACCATCAGAAACAACGTAACCACCGATGACGTAACTTAGCTGCACTCTCCGGCTGAACTGTGTGTGTGAGAGGAGAGACATCGAATCTGTTGTGTTTCCCTACAATCGTGCGAGCATCGATTTCTCCTCGTTTGTGTGTACGTCAGAACTGTCGAATGGTAGTTTGTATGTGATGCAGTGTCGTGGATCGCAAACGAGCGACGCCCGAAAGTGATCTCTCCCACCTCCCTCCCTCCCTCCCTCCCCGCAACCACTACCCTCCCCTCCACGCCTCGCAGTGCCATACGAATGTAGCCTAAACGGACTATAAACACGACTAGTGGGAAACATCATCTCTGGGATTACTCGATCGCGTGTGTGATGTCAACAGGTTTCGCCGACCAACATTCAGCTCGTACATATGCATCAAATGCTCGGTACAGGCTGTTACACAATAGGTAATTCAGTTTTTTTTTTTTTTTTTTTTTTTTTTTTTTTTAACTGTATTTACGCGAGAGAGGGTTCAGTCGTCGAGATAGAATCGTTCCGTGAGATCGTGTTTTTTGCGAGTCGATTGAATATTCTTGACACTTCGCGCTCGGGAATAATGAAATAAGTGGCGTCGATGGTGTAATTAAATATTGTCGAATGACGATTTTTTTTTTTTTTTTTTTTTTTTTCGAAAATCGAGACGTCGCGCACGTGTAGAGGCCGCGCGGCTCTCTCGACTCGTTGATCGTTCATTGACCGTGACAAGGCATATGTGTATAGCTCTACAACTATAACGTCTACGGTACACTATCATTCGCAAGTCCATCGATAAACTACGTCTGCCGTGGCGATTGCGATAGGCTGCATTATGGTAAACTGAGTGTAGTACTACGTTGTCGGAGAAAGCTACTTCGAGAACATGTGATAATTGGAGTGGGGATATATAGATAGTTCGGAAGTGAGGCACCGCATCGTTCGGTGCATCGTATATACTACGCGTCTCGTAGTAAATGCACCTTCGTGCGTCGAGACGTATAAACACGTTTCTCGCAAACGTTTCATGCAGTTTTCATTTGTAGTCACGCAAAACAATTGATACTAAAAACATAAACGATTAATTATCGATAATAATAATAATAATAGTAATAACATTGATAAATAAGAAACAAACAAATATTCGTTAACAACGCGAATGTCCGATTACGCGGGTAGATAATGGAATAAAACGATAAAAAGTAACCGTTTTTTTGTCCTCTCCTCGTCGTGACTTTGCGCAACGACCTCTTGTTGTGGTTTGTTTTTTTTTCTCCCCTCGACGTTAACGTTTCATTGCGTCTCAACCTCGAGATCGAGATTTTCCTTGAAGTTTCATTGTTTTTCTCTCGATTCCGCATCTTCTTCGATCTCTCGTAATGTATCGAGGCGAAACGAAATAAACACCGAAGACGCCGAGAAAAATACGAAAAAAATCGTGAGTGGGAAAAAAAAAAAAAAAAATTGAAGAATTGCGAGAAAAACAATAAATTTACGAAGACGATCTCAATGGAGATCGAAGCAAAATGAAAAAAATATCATTCTCCGTTAACATCGCGAAAAAAAAAAGAAAAAAATGTAATTACAATAAAAATAAAATACAATTGGAGAATTGCGAGAAAAACAATAAATTTACGAAGGGAATCTCAATGGAGATCGAAGCGAAATGAATAAAAATGAATTCTCCGTTAACATCGCGAAAAAAAAAAAAAAGAAAAGAAAAGAAAAGTAATTATAATAAAAATAAAAGAATAAACATTTGTTTGTTTAGAGGATGCAGCAGGGGCTAGTGGAGGGTCGGAGGAGATCGCTGTGTGTTCCAGTGATGTCGGTGGCGCGGCGCCCTGCACTGCTGGAGCTGGACAATGGCCGGCAAGCCTGAACAGCACATCGCTCACCCTACTCCCCCGAATCGCATCGGTTACCAGCATCACAACAAGCCGCAGATATCGTCGGTATCAAGCGCAACAGTGGCAACGTCAGTATCGGCATCGAGCGTTTTACAGAGAACTCAGGAAATCGGTAATTCGGCATACGGTCGAATCGAAAAATTCGTATACGACGGAACGATAGGTCACAGCGATGATTCGATCGGGAATTGTGAGAATTTTCAAGAACAACGTCTCGCCGTGGGATTGCAGCCGCGCGTGGCAACGTCCGCGACGATATTCACTGTTGCGAAATCGTGTTACAGCGTGGATGGTACCGGGACGGGATCATCGGGGACGACGGCACCGTTGGCTGCAGCGTCGGGAGCGATCGAGAATCAAGAGATCGACGAGCGAACCGGAAACTACGATATCGTCGATTGTTGTCGTACAATCGGAAAGTCTCGGGTATTGGTGAGCGAAAATGGTATCGTCGATCGTCAAAGAAACGCGACGGTCGAGGTTAGCGGTAAGTTCAAAGAGGAGGGTGAAATAATTTCGAGTAACGAGATAGGTAGCCCTCGGCTTCCGCTCGGTAACTCTTATCGCAATTCATCGGGGCCTCGGGGCTCGACGACGGGCTTCGAGGGAGCTATACGCGTCTCGGACACCGGTGAAATATTTTCTCGGTCGGAGAGCCCCTCGCAAAGCGATCGGGACAGTCTCAGCGGTAAGAGTGACGAGGACCCGTCGACCTCGACGGTAACTACTTGGAAATCGAGCGGACGATCTGGCAACGCTGGCGTTGCCGTACAACAAGGGAATAACGACAGGGATTTAAAAGATTTAGGAACAACCGCTCGCGCCCGGTCGATACTACCGGTCAAAACGACGGATAATAATCTAACATACGGCGATGGAATTTCCATTTCGCCGGACTGTTCGTACGCTATCGGTGCCGATAGCGTTACGCTTGTTAGCGCCGCATCGATCGGCAATGTTCGATCGTCGTCTTCCGGTTCCGATTCCAGTACGGCATCGGCGTTCAAGGGACACAGACGGGTAACCTACACAAGGCGAATCGGCCAGCCACTAGAAAATTGTAAAATAGAACGTATTGCTAAAATCGTAAACGAAGATGATATGCACGATGGACGAAATCGGGAGAGAAGCAACGATAGCAACAACGGTACGCCGGATCGACGTTGTTGTTCCGCTTCTTTGGATATCGTTGAATCTTCGTGTATTAGCAATAGTAGTAATAGCAGCGGCAGCAGTAGCAGTAGTAGCGGCAGCACGAGTGGCCGCAGCAGCGCAAGTATACTCGATAGTCCCGAGTGTCAAGTGCGATCGGCGAGTGAACGTGACCGCGTGGCCGCGAGTATTTTCGGCGAACAGGCCACGAGTTCGATGAGCCAAGTGATCGCGCACCAGAACAGCCATGTTAACTTGTCTGTGGACGATAGTGTCGTGACTCATCGCCATCATCATCAACGACGACAACAACAACAACAACAACAACAACAACAACAACAACAACAACAACAACAACAGCCATCCCAACAACCCATTTCCATACGCGAGCCTCGCGGATGGAAGAGGATATCCACCAATAACGTCATCATATACATAAGGTAATTGACGTTTATCGTTATTTTCATCAATTTATCAACAGCGATGGACGCGCTGACGACCCTCCGTTTGGACGCTTTTATGTATGTAACACTGTAACACGCGAAATAACAATGTTTATGTCGACCGAGCGGCTTTCCTCTTCGTTGAAACGAATTTTTAGATGGTGCAAACATATTCTCGTCGATTAAGATAGTTCTCGTGTTCATTCCGCATAAGTTCGAGAAAAATGAGAGAAAATTGCAAATACTTCTCGATGATATAAAAATCTGAAAAAATTCATGCGTATTATAGGTACTGAAAGAAACATTTTTTCGTAATAATGATTCCAAAA
Organism: Buathra laborator; assembly: GCA_934046635.1. NCBI lineage: Eukaryota > Metazoa > Arthropoda > Insecta > Hymenoptera > Ichneumonidae > Buathra > Buathra laborator. Next base: position 12,145,829 of record OW203897.1, read on the forward strand.
TGTTATTAACAAATTGATGAAAAAATAAATTGGTCAACAAATTTTCCAGAAAGGCAATTTTTTTTTAATGAAAATGATTCGTTCATTTTTCTGAATACGTATGAATTTTTTCAGATTTTTCAATTTGCTTTGAATTTTTTTTTTATATGGAAAAAATGTGTGAAAAATCACGAAATAAATTTGCGGTTTTCTCTGATTTTTCTCGAACTTATGCGAAATGAATACCAAGCGACGGAATTATCTTAATTTAAAAATTCGTTGAAACCTGAGAAACGCCGATTTAGTTTATCCAAATGTACTTTTTTCTTATTGCAAAAAGGGAAGCAATTCGCAGGGATGGAAGAGAAATATATATACCAATTTGTCATAACAATGTTTACGTCGACCGAGCGGCTTTCCTCTTCGTTGAAACGAATTTTTAGATGGTGCAAACATATTCTCGTTGATTAAGATAGTTCTCGTTTTCATTCCGCATAAGTTCGAGAAAAATGAGAGAAAATTGCAAATACTTCTCGATGATATAAAAATCTGAAAAAATTCATGCGTATTATAGGTACTGAAAGAAACATTTTTTCGTAATAATAACTTCAAAATGTTATTAACAAATTGATGAAAAAATTAATTGTTCAACAAATTTTCCAGAAAGGCAATTTTTTTTTAATGAAAATGATTCGTTCATTTTTCTAAATACGTATGAATTTTTTCAGATTTTTCAATTTGCTTTGAATTTTTTTTTTATATGGAAAAAATGTGTGAAAAATCACGAAACAAATTTGCGATTTTCTCTGATTTTTCTCGAACTTATGAGAAATGAATACCAAGCGACGGAATTATCTTAATTTAAAAATTCGTTGAAACCTGAGAAACGCCGATTTATTTTATCCAAACGTTATTTTTTTTAATTACAAAAAGAGAAGCAATTCGCAGGGATGGAAGAGATATATTTATACCAATTTGTCGAAATGGATATCCACGCGAAATGAACGTTGCATATTAATGATGAAAACAAATGAGTTTCGCAATAGATGAATCATTTTAAATCGGTATATCGTTCGGTTGGCAATTGACTCGAAAATAAACGGTCAACAAAGCGGAAAGATTATTGAATCCGGGCGTTTAATGACGCAAGCGGCGCAACAATTAATCACCTTCTATCCTCAATTTGAATGACTCGCCAACATCGTTCCGCTAAACGCCCCGGCGAAATCGCTTTTGTCGAGGCATCACGAAAATCGTTACAATCGCATTGTTGCATAACTAATTTACCACTGTTGCGCAATCCGACGCTATCCCGGTCGTTCGCCACCCGACAAGGTGCCCATTATGTTTTTTCCGTTAACGTTTATAAACGTGGAATACTAAACTTTGACGTGAATATATATTCCAAGTTATAAATAGATGGCAATTGAGAGACTCTCGTTATATTCCCATTAGCAATTGCTTGTCGAACAATCGTCGCGTGCATCGCAAAGTTTATTCGGTAAATTCCGCGTATGCGACGCTGAGACGCGATTTTCGTTATTCACAATCTCGGTATTTGCTCCCGTATTTTCGGTATGCCGTGTCCTTGGCATCCTTTCGTCTCATTCCCAATTGTGCAATAACTCCGATTAAAACGCTTTCTCGGGGTCCCTTTATAATTTATTCGCGGGTATCAAGGACTCTCGGCGGATGTGCCATAACGGACAAAGGAATTATTGCTGTATCTCTTTAGTATAAATGAACTCATCTGTGGCACCGAATATAGATACCGGATAGGGATAATAAATGAAATTTATTTATGAGATACCGAGAGATGTCGCGCACGAGTCTCGCGAGATTCCCTCGACGCATAAATCTTCTATTACCAATGCATCGGTTTTGTACCCATTGTATTGGAATGTAAAGTTCTCCTCGATATATATTTGAGAAGCGGCAGCGAATTCGCGAGAGCGAATATAGCGAGAAGAGGGCATCTGTTTCCTGCCACTTCGTACGGAGCACCAACGCGCGGAGAGCCGATCGGTGGCCTCGACCTCTGATCCTCGGATTCAATCGCATGAAATCTCTTAACGAGACCTCCGCCGCTGCGTCGAGGAACGGGGCAACATTTTCAAGGCTTTCGTTCGTTGCAGTGTTGCAAACTTGTAAGTTAACCGCTCTTGCGCTTTTGCTCTCTTCGCGAACGACAATACGCGATCTTCGATATAATCGTCGGAGCACTTGGCAATGTTAACGATTGCGGCGCAACGTCGAAGGCGGGAATCGCTGCTACTCTCGTCTTCGCTGAAATAGATTTCACCTATAAATTCCTGTCGAAGCGTTTTCTCGGTTGATGCGCCGATCTTAACGTTATTTCAATCTCCGCGGCTACTTATCGGGGACTCGTGAGACCGTTTTAGTCGCTCGGACATCGCGTGTATCAAATTGCGTTCCATCGCGACGCAATTTCGTTCCCCGCCGTCCGGACTACTTGCGTATGCGGGGAATTCGTAACGCATCACTTATTTCACAGACCCCGACGCCTCTTATTAATTATTCGCGGTTCTCTTGTTGTAATCATCGACTCCCACCCGGTTATCCTTCGATACTTATTATCCCGCGGGGCCGCCGGACCGATCACTTTCGTACCCCATGAATTGGTATGCCATATATATTTTATTCACAATCTCAAGGCGCTTTATGCTCCTTGCAATCACGAAGATTCGGAAGAATTGACCAACCGGTTTTCTCTTGACCCAGATATTCCCCGTGGGTCGCTTACTTTTGTTTCACGAGGTGCCGTACAGCGCTCGCTGCTCGTTACTTTCGACAACAACACACTTAATCGCTTGTCAACGAAAAAAAATAAGTTATGCCGCGATGTCCTGTCGAGAAAAACATCGGTCCCTCGTAATAAATGGTGACAACGATGTCGCCGATTTTGAAAAAAAAATAAATAAATAATAATAATAATGATAAGTTATTTCGATTATAATTGTTGATTTTTTAGTTTTAACTTTCCGATGTATAGGCAGCGTAAAAAAATACATGGAAATAATTATTCCGCATCATTATTTTTAAGCTCCTTATACTTTTTATGAAAGAAGTTGCAAAAGCAACGGTATTACACGTTTTTTTCACATTTTTCATCGCCTTATAACTCACCGAAAAAAAAAAGATTTTAAAACTTCGCACCAAACTTTGCGTTATGTATTTTTTTTCCCGCGAAATTCTACAGGCAACTGGGCGTCAAGATATTAAAGTTAAAAAAAAAAATAAAAAAAAAATCCTGAAAATCTCGAATTTTTATTCGGTAAAAAAAAAAGTTTCGCTTTATCATTCAGCGGCGCTTAGTCGCGCGTTTGTTCGATTGTTTTACATCGACTTTAATAAGTCCAACGGAATGTCGCGGAAGCAAAATAGAAAAAATTAAATTTTTCACGTTTATAATTTCGCGAAGCGCGTGAATCCTCACCGACGTTGCTATTGATATGTATCATCTTGTAATATTCATGATAATAACGAAAGCGTTAAACGTGTTCGTGCCGCCGACGTCGGGAGGGTTCCCTCGTACACGAGAGATGAATACAGTCGAGAAGCGTATCTTATACCCGCCTTACAACTTTTCGTTCCCACGAGACTCTCTCCCCGGGCGAAAATTTTTCGGCAACTTCGACAGAGACGCGGTTGCGATGTATAAACGATTGTATCAACGAGTTTCTGACTCATCACGATTCGTAGTCTCGTTGACAGTCAAACTGCAGGGGTTTTTTTTTTTTTTTTTTTTTTTTTTTTTTCTTAAACACGCTTTACCTGTATAATAACAACAGCCAGTTGGGTGTACGATGCTATATAGAATTATAATGTTGGACGGTTGCGATTGCGATCGGATTGGCTGGTAGGCCTCGAGAGCCTTAAGCGCTACCAGTATTCCAATTCCAGGGTTACGTCTACCGCTGCCGAAAATACAAAAACCCTCGGGTTCGCTATATGTACATCGAAACTAGCAGCTTGGCTCGTGCTGCACCCGTTCCTACAGAATGGAACCGCGACGATAAGATCGCGAGTTCCGGCCCCGTGTAGACGAAAGTCGGCTCCGTGCTTATGCTTACATTCGCACCCTTCCCCTCGAACTCTCATTAAGTTATACCGTTGATAAACTCGAGACTGCATATTGTATAATAATGTCTCGTTGGGTTTGCACCTCGATTCGTAGAATCGACCGCTAAGTATACTCGAGTACAGAATTCACTGTTGCAACACGAGTTTCGTGGTTTCGCCTTTTGCGCCGCATCGCACGCATCCCTTTCGACTTTGACCGTTCGCACCCTTCTAACTTTTTTTTTTTTTTTTTTCTTTTTTTTTCTTCCACCCCTTATGTCCCGATATCAGTTGGCAGGTAGTTTAGACGGCGACGGAGGCCCCGGCGTAATAGCGGCGCAGGAGGTGACGTTCTTGATCACTCGGGCGACGGGCCAGTCACCCGCTCGCTCGCTCGCGTCCGCCCGCGTGTCCGAGTTGGTAATCAATAACTTGTCGCACCCTTCCTATCGCTTCGCCTGCAACCGCTACCCACTTATGCGCTATCCTGGACTCCCCTGCTAGCCAGATACTGTACACCAGCTTCGGCAACAATGTACCTGCGGTTTTATCCTTCGCTCGCGTCGGCATAATAAAAAAAGACTGAAATCAATTCCCTCGATAAACTAGAAGCGCATTGTCGATTATGGGTTTGATTGGGATTAATAATCTTATTAATTGGGCAGCTTACGTTTGATCATTGGATACGACGTCAATGACTTTCTTAAAGGCGATTAACGACGTTTTATCGAACGCTGATAAATCGAATTAGCGTTTCAATCTCTCGTTTTATTCATTTTTTTTTTTGTTTTTTTTTTTTTTTTCACTGAAAGTCGCAATGCTCCGAGTTGAGTTATTAAGGTAAACTAAGTATCGGCTTTGTACCTTTGCGAGGCCGCGAGGAAAGGTAAAATGCAAGTAAGAAACACGGGGCGTGGCGCAACGGACCGAGAGACCGCATTCGTTCAAACAAATTAATGTTTCGCTTCCAAGTATTTCACGAAGCCCACCGGGTTTCCGTGTCATCGTGGAGTTATATTAACTCTCTGTTTACACGAAAGTATTTTCTCGGTCGTATGGGCACTTCTAACGATCTATTCTAATCCATTCGGAGCTCAGAAGATCGTGATTTTACGAGGCTGACTCCGGTATGTGTCCGAAGATATGTTTTCGTTTACTTCCGCATTCCTTTAGCCGATGCCGCCGCAGGCGGGTCGTTGCTCCTCATGCGCCAAAACGACTACACAGTCGTCCCGCACTTCGACAGTTATTGGCAACTCTATTGTTATTCTATAAACGGTTACGGAGACGGAGATTCACGGATTTCCGTAAACGAATGAACGCTCAATCGACAATTATTTCAAAATTGATTGTGCGATATTGATAAATTTATTCCGTTCGATGTCAGATACGTTGATTGATTGTTAAGATACATTCAGATACGTTTATTTATTGATTGTTTTATAAGAAAATAATTGTAATTAAAGAATTAATACTTCACGCATAAAATTAAATATATAACAATAAATTTATCAAAAATTCGCTCAATTCACAACAATAAAATCACGAAAATATTTTTACAGTTTTTGATAATCAAATTTCGATTTTTACTTCGAATTTGTTGGATAAAAACTTCTTTTGTTTATCGTCGGATACGTCACGAATTCATCGGGATTATTTCATCACAATATTTGTCGCTTAAAAATTAAATTGTTTATGGAAAAAATAAGTCGAAGCTTCCTATCGAATTTTTCTTCCTATCAAAAATTTAAATGAATAAAAATTTGTGATCAATTCGTAAAACATATTTCTAAAGACGAAAGAAAATATCACTCCGCGAAATCGAACGAAAATTACAAATTTAAAGTTTCCAAAAACTGCGTAAAAATGCATTCAAGAATTTATCTTTGCAAATTGAATTATTTTCAAGTAAATTCAATTCGGTAAATCCAATCATTTTTTTTCCTCAATACGAAAGAATCAATACGCCAAAGAGACACGCGCGATCAAAGTTTTTACTGCGTCTCGAGATAATTGAAACGAAAGTATCTAAAAATTTAAGCGCCTCGCGAAATAATCATTCCAAATGTAATATTCCCAAAAATTGCGTAAAAATGCGTTCACGAAGTTATCTTAGCAAACTGAGTTATTTTTTAATAAATTCAGTTCAGTAATTCCAATCATTCTTTTTCCTTTCGCATTGTCGAAAGAATCAATACGCCTAAGAGACACGCGCGATCCAAGTTTTTACATCGTCTCGAGATAATTAAAACGAAACTATCTAAAAATTTAAGCGCCTCGCGAAAGAATGTTAACCGTTGTATTATTAATCGAGTTCGTTCTCTACGTTTCAGTCCAAGTAGCACAGCGCTTGGTTCTCTCGGACAACTGAAGGAGTACCTAACAACTCCGGGAACATGCAAGTGCGGTCTGGAATGTCCACTCAGACCCGAACGAGCTTTCAACTTTGACCCCAAGGTGAGTTAATCTTTCCCTCTCATTCTCTTTCTCATGTATACATATATACATATATATGACTATAGGTAACTACTATACATATATAAGAACTTCGCAATTCTCTCACGAACAGCAACCCTTGCATTCGCGTTAATATACGAGTCTTTTCGCATGATTCACCAGCGAATCACAGAAGAGTTTCATTAAAAAATATGTTAACGTATAATCCAATTCCCCGCAATTATTCTCACGGTCCCGCGAACGAACGAAATCGAGTTCAACAAGACAGATGAATGCGCGAGAGAGGAGATAGTAGCCGAGAGAAAAGAGGGATAGAAAGAAGGGAGAGAGCATAAGCTATCTAGCGGCGACCACCACTCTTGGGGACACTTGAGGTGAATGTTTTGTGAATGGTCGGTAGATGTCTGGTGGTTGCTCGGGGCTGATATCGACCTGCCGGCTGGCAGTCGCTTTTGCGGCGGCTTCTCTAGCCGTTGCTACTACACCTCTTTCCCCGTCTCCTCCAACGTCTGCATCACCTCCGCTACTTGACTGTTTTCTCTTATGTAGGGCACTTTGTTTCCCTCTGCCCCTCCCGTCCTCATCGGCAATTGATACACGTCGACCACGTATTTTCCGTTTGTTTGTCATTTATTTACGCGATCCGACAATCGCCTCCTTTCCAAAATACAACACCACGAAATTCATATCTCATCATTTTGTATCATCGAGAAATTTTTTTTTTTTTTTTCGCGATTTTTTCGAAAATATATATTTCGAAAATAATTTTAAAATATTTCGACATATTTCGATAATAATTATAGGGGCTGAAGGACTTCCAAAATATACCCCACGAAATTCATATCTCATCATTTTGTATCATCGAGAAATTTTTTTTTTGCGATTTTTTCGAAAATATATATTTCGAAAATAATTTTAATATATTTCGAAATATTTCGATAATAATTATAGGGGCTGAAGGACTTCCAAAATATACCCCACGAAATTCATTTTTCATCATTTTGAATAATCGAGAATTTTTTTTTTTTTTTCGCGATTTTTTCGAAAATAATTTAAAAATATTTCGAAAATAATTATAGGGGCTGAAGGACTTCCAAAATATACCCCACGAAATTCATGTCTCATCATTTTGAATCATCGAGACATTTTTTTTTTTTCGCGATTTTTTCGAAAATATATATTTCGAAAATAATTTTTAAATATTTCGAAATATTTCGAAAATAATTATAGGGGCTGAAGGACTTCGGTCGATGGCTAATACGCGGTAACCAGCATTAGAAAATAAGGATATTGGAAATTATGTGTGTAAAATTCGCTCGTCATGTATTGTCAGTAAATTCACTTTTACTACTATTATAATTATAGGAAATATAATACGGTAAAAAAACAAGTAGTATTAATGTAAAATTTGCCCGAAGTTACGCTTCTTTCTCGCGTCGCGAAAGCGACACGGAGAAAATGAGTATCGAGCATTTTTAAGGTCAAGTAGAAAATATAATTCACTTGGGTCTTCTTGACTGAAATGCTGCGCGGCAAACGCGAGAGCTTCGCGAAAAGAGAATGAAATGAATAAAGAAAGATAGACAGACAAACGGAAGATTGGATAATCCGTTATCGGTTAATTATCGGAAAAATTCATCCGATAGTTCCATTGTCGGATAAAATTATATTGGATTGTGCTGCGAAGGTGCTGAGGGGGTGAGAAAATATCCGCATAGAAGGTAAATGTCTGATTATATACAAGATATACATTTGTATATATTGCAGTATACGGCAACATTCGTAATAAATATCGAATCGGTTTTTTCCCCATCGCATTCCATTAAAAAAAAAAAAAAACATAATATTATTATGAAAACTACGACTGGAATTTTTTTTAAATAATAAAAAAAAATAATAATGATAATAACTTTTCAAATTCAAGTTATTAATCGATTTTATTATCGGAACAGAAACAAATTTTTTTCAAATTAAATTTAAATCAATTTGAATTATAATATTTAAAAACAAAAAATAATCGTCGGTTTTTTTAATAAAATTTTTTTTCGTGGGTATCGAAGAAATAAAACAGATTTAATTTTTATTATGAATCATCCTGTATCGTTAGTTTCCATGGGGGTAGCGCCCGGTATCGATATCGCGTCTAGTAATCGTTATTACATTCGACTCTCACCTATTCGCTACGATAATCTCTGAATTACATTGAAAATCGGGGCTTTGATGACTTAACCCCTTCTTGATAAAAAATAAAAAAGGAGTTGTGCGGAGCTTGACGCGCGGTGATCACGCGGACAAGAGAGTGGGAGACCCTTCGAGTTGCACGAGAAGCAGCGGAGCAAGCAGCGCACGGTGTAGCGTGCATGCTATACAATCATATGCATACTTGCGTGGAGGTGGTTGGTAGGTGCCCCCTTAGCAGCTGGCTGTTTTTAACATTGTGAAGATGCAGAGATGCTGCCTTCGCCACGGCACGGCCCCGTCGGCGCATAAGACCAGACGTGTGAATTAAGAGAGGAATCAAGTTGAGAGCCACTAGGACTGCATTCCGTGGTTCTTTAGGTGCACGCTGCTGCTCTTTCCAAGCACCCCTCGTTTTGACTCGATGCTTTGCCAAGATCGTCGCCACGTGCGAACCGCCAGCTTTGCTTTGCCTCTGCTACGCCAATCCCATAACGAAACAAAGCTCCGCGAACTATTCTTAAAAATAAAAAAAAAAAATCATTGCGTATCGATAGCATTTTTTTTCGATCGATCATTTTACTACGAGCCTTTAAATCGCAAAGTGGTTCAGTTACTTATTGCAAATAGGAAAAAATCGACGATAAGCTCCGAAAATCGTGAATACCTAACAACGGCTTCAAGTTCATTAATTATCATTATCGAGATCGATGATAACTTTTATGTTTTTCACGGTAAATCGAGTAACTAAATCCGACGGTCAATGACATCGAGAAAAATTCGAAAATAATCGATGGCATGAAAAATGAATTTTAATATTTTTTAATAATAATTTCTATACATTTTCCACGATGTATGTTAATGTATTTGAAAAATTAATAATATCGCATTTGTAGTTTCTTTTTTTTTTATAAATTCGCGAAAAAAATATTCTTTCGGATGCCGATTGCGTTTATTAATTTCTTTTTTTTTTTTTTTTTCAAATACATCGAAGGAACTTTGCTGTGGAAGTTAATAATGAAATTTGCGATAAACAAGTAATTCGTCGAGTAAAAGGGTCTTTTGTAGATAGTTAATCGTTGGTTTTGAGTAGAGAATAAAGATGCCACACGCGGAGAGCCGCGAATAACGAACGAGAAAGGATAGAATGACGTTGCATAGTTGAGGCAGGTCGTTAAAGTTGAGGGATAAATATGTACAAAAGATTAAGAATAGTGAGCACCCCTGGACGCAGACGAACGAGATTCCACGGGCAGAGCGGTAGTTATAGGTACGCGATATCACGCTGTACGCGTGGTATATAAGTACAACACGCTGAGAAGCTATGGGGGCTTGAGAAGCTCCGGCGCGAGTAGTATGGCGCGATTGGCGAGAGCATACCATGCGAAAGCGAATGTACGAGTGGAAGTACACCACAGTTGACATGCCAACAAGTATAGGGAAAAGGCGGACGATAGACCCGCCGGGATTCGTGACTCGCAATTTTTTTTATTTTTTTTATTTTTTAAATTCATGTTGGAGGCGAAACGAAGATAATGCGAACTACGTTTATGAGTAATGGCACTTGGCACGAGCTTCTGTGACTAATTTACAGCAAAGCAAAAGCATTTGGTTAATCGTACTTACGCTCTATCGAATGCGTTAAGTACTTACTATAGCGAAACCGGTCTCCGCTGACTCTTTCACACGAGAGGGTGGGCATTGTCTTTAGAGGGCTCCGCGATGTAATGCTCATTTTTTTTTTTTTTTTTTTTTCATACGACGATACGGACGATACTATAACTGCCTATATATATATCCTCACGTTCGCTTGTACCTAATATCTGGTATTTTATTGTGTTGGCAGGTAGCCACACGTCCTTGGAGCCCCGTTCAGGGCAAAACACGCGAAATGAACAAGCTGTGCAATCACAAGAGGAAACTTTTGTCGACCACCGGTGCGGCGAGTCCGGTAGCGTCTTGCACACCGAACGTCTCATCGACCGAGGCTAATGCGACGACGATACGGCCGATACACGGAGATTCGGATTCCCCAAACTCGTCAGATTTTATCGAACAATTGAGAAAGGGTAAGGAAAACTTCGGTTATTTCTTTTTTCTCTCCATTCAATCGATTAATCTGTGAATTGTATTTTTGTCGATGCCGATGTCGACGGCTTAAGTTTTCAATTTTTTTATTTCTTTTGTACGGAGGAACAAAAAAATCGTATGACTAAACCTGTGCAATTGTTTGGCGGTTATAGTGTTCTGATTATATAAAAAATTCCAAAAGTCCGGATATTAAAGATTGTAGACAAAGTCTTTTTTTTTTCTAAATAGAAAAAAAAAAAATTTATTTCTAAATAGAAAAAAAAAATGACTGAAGATTTTTGGAAAGATGTTTTTTTACCCCAAGAAAATAAAAAATCCGACTTTTGACGCGAAATTGCCGAATTTCTCTTGTGTATAATCCGAACGATTGCGAGATGCGAAAAACAATATTGCGATTCTAACAATTTTTTTAATGTATCCAACAGATGGCTTGAGTAAAAAGAAAAAGCGAAAATTGGCCGGCGTTCCGGGAAATCTATGCGCTGGCGCCGTTTCGGGAACGCAACTAATGGGTCATCGTGGAAAGCCCATCGTCGCCGAATCCTCGACCACTCGATCGCTTCAGCCGTCATTGATATCCAAAAATTCTCAGGTGCCTTAGTCTCTCGTGTTTGCAGCTTAAATTAAATTAAGAGTCTGCGGAGAGTCCACGGAAAAAAAAGTTCCCTATCAAATATCGAAAATAGAAAGCACGGTCAATTTTTTTCCTGAGTGCCTTTAGTTCCTTCAAGTAACATACTTCGAAACCAAATTGGTAGCGATATCCAAAAAAAAAAAAAAGAAATGGTATCTTCAAACGTTTAGGTAAAAAAAAAAAAAAAAAAAAAAAATGTTTCCTCACTTCAAGTGCGAAGTAAATTGTTCGAATGGCCCAAAGTTAGACATAAAAAAATTGGCGTCCGTCTATCTTCGATATTTCCCATAGTAAATATTTCCATGGCTTCTCCTCCCCCTTACCATCGCGTATTTCCAATTGATGATTACTAATCAATCGCATTCGCATTTCAGGCGTGGCCGGGCGGTACGGGTAATACGCAGTTTGAGCAAATAAATCAACAGATGAATCATCAATCCGTCAACGGTAGTAGAAGTGCGGTAATCTGTGGAATTGGGAATTCCCAGCAGAGATTGCACAATCACAATATGGGTGGTATGTTGATGGGTAATACATTGACGATAAATCAGCGCGGTCCTCACGTCGATGGTATGTCGAATCAGCATCAATCGATTCAACATCAACAAATGCAAATACTGCATCGTCATCAAGAGCAGCGACAGCAGCAACAAAACATCGTGACGAATCAGTTGACCCCACAGCAGCAACAGCATTACGCTGGACCGTTACATCCTCAGGCAATTACCTCGATGCAACCGCAGCAGCAGCACATAAATCAACAACAACAAATTCACGTACAGCATAATATTCAAAAGCATAATATCGAACAACAGCAACATTTGGCGATGCATGACGCGTCTCGACAGCATCATAATCAGTTGCTGCAGCAACAGCAGCCGCAACAACGACATAATAATAATAGTAATAATAATAACAATAATAACAATAATAATAATAGTGGTAATAATAATGAGGGATACGTTATCCAGCATTTGGACGGAAGTTTTGTTCATCACATGCAAAACTCTCAAACGTCTCCCGACATGTGTCAGCAGCAACAATTGAGTCAAGTACAACATTCGGTGCAGCAGCAGCATCAGTTGCAGTCCGGATTGCGGCTGCAGCAGCAGCAGCAACAGCAGCACATCGCCCCGAGCGATGGTCACGAAAATTTTCAAATGCAGATATCGCGACAACAGCAGCACATCGGCGAGTTGTACGATAATCAGCAATACGCGAATCAAGCGTTGAATAATCGTAACATCGAGGGAATGATTAATCAGGGTAACGCGAGTCCGAGGATAGTAAGCGATATCGATCAGAGGGATATTCAGGAGCGTTACATTCGCGTCCAAACGATCGGCGACGCTGACGATAATAACAGCAAAGATATTCTTGATCATCAAATAATGTTGCACAACCAGACGGTAATGCAATGCAATAAAATCGTACAAAACGGAAATGGGCACAATGGTTGCGACGGATTGCCGAGAATATATTCGCAGGATCAGCCGGTGTCGGGAACGAAGGATAATACGTTAGAGCGTACGAAGGGAGTTGCGACGGCGAAGATAGAGTCGAAAATGGCGATGCATCAGCAGTTTGGTGTCGCGTCGCACGGCGGACGAAACTCCACCGAAAGTCGCGACGTCGACGACGCCGGTGAGCAAAATTCGCGAGTAACGGCGATGTGGCAGCATCACAAGCAGCACAAGCAACAAATTGTTCGAAGCAACGTCGGTGCTAATTATCAGAGTGATATGCAGAGCCAATCGGTAACGTTACCCGATGGCGCTTGCAACAGTCTCGATCGCGTGCCGCCTCTGCATCAGCACATACCGCCGGTGTTCGCTTGGACCGAGGAAGTTGCGAGAAAGAAGCCAAAACCCGGCAAAGCCATTAACAAGAAGCAACGACAGCATCACACCCTCGGCGACACCAGAAACTGTATGGTTATCGAGCAATCTGGTCGCGTTATCCGCGACAAGTTTGACGACGCCAAGTCCCAGGCGGACAATCAAATTGGTTCGAGCGTTAAAAACAACGGCAATAGTCCATCGTTTCTCGATGATCCGGGCGGTTATCTCGCTCAACAAACCGCACTGTTGAACAGTACGTTATCGAGACAAACTGGTGTCAGTAGTTCGCAGACGAGAAACGAGACGATTAAGAACAACGCCGCTAGAATTGAGCAAAACGAAAGCTCCGCCAATACCGTTGGTATGGACAATGCTGAGGTTGGAATTTACATTCAGCAACAGAAAGCGTCGTCACGCGGCGCGGCGAAGAACAGCCCGGCTAATTGTCCGATACTTGTGCAGAGCAGCGAAAAACCTGAGAATGGAACGTGTTACAAACAATCCGGTTATATCAATAAGCTCGACATTCAGTCTTCCTACATACAGGATCAGTACGGACACGAGGACGATCGTCAAGCCTATCAGGTGCGAGCTGACCAACGCGAGGATCCTGTAACGTCGTCGACGTTCGCCGAGAGATTTCCATTGACTAGCAACGGTCAGCCGCCGATAGATCCGCGACCGATACAAGGCGGTACCGTGAGCACAAGCCATGGTTCGCCGGTCGGCAGCAGTAGCAGTCCGGCTAACTTCGAAAGTCCACCGAATTCCGCTTGGACCGTCTCGCAGGCTGAAGCTCCTCGTGTACCTTCCGAAGTTTCGACTACTCAGAGTTACTCTCAGCCAGGAACTCCCTATGCCTATTGTACCTCGACGCCCTCACTTTCGAGTCCGGGACATCATTCGGTCGCTCCTATAACATTCGAGAGTTGCAAGACTCTCGGAACTCATCAGGACCAACAACAACAACAACAGCCGCAGGCGCAGCAGCAGCAACAGCAGCACAATCGTCGTCACTCCCATCATCAAAGCATTTCGACAAATTCAAACAGATATCCAACAACCACCTCGGTGTCCAGCAGCATTTCGCCGAGTCCGTCGCCCTCGCAAACATTCGTCTCTCTTCTGCCATCCGAGAATGTGCCTTCCCACTTGTCCGTACGCTCGACCAATCACACGCCACACGCTAAGATGGACATCAATCAGCAACACACAGCGGATTTTACGATAAGCGTTAACGAACGCGATCCAATGATGGAACGCGGTTCCGTTGCATCAACAGCGGTCGTGACGACTATGGCGAGCGGTCACACTTTCAGCAGCAACACTATAACATCCGTACTCGCGGGAAGAGCCAATACGGCAACCGTTTCCATAAACACACCATCGACTTTGGTTAATCGTAAGAATATATCAAAAATTTGCGGACACGGAAAGCTTGCGGCTCGTCAACAGCACGAGTCGACGGTGAATTATTCGACGGGTATCGTATTACCGTCAACAACGAGCGTAACAATGATCGTATCGAATTCCGCCGACAACACGCATGTCTCAAAATCTCCGTTGGAAATGGTACAAAGTGTAGTGAGCAGCATACAAGTGCCTCAAACGAGTACCGCTCTAACGGTTCAGCATAATCAACAGCAGCAACAACAGCATATGCATCAACAATCAAACATTCAAGTGCACAATGTCCTCGCAACTTCGGGGGGAAATATATTGAAACAAACGACCAGTACGGGATCAGCGGCGGCGGCTGCGGCGGCGGCGGCAGCCGCAGCCGCGTCCTTTCCACCCGGACACATTCTCGTGTCGAGCGGAGGTCAACTCATAATGGCGAGTACCGGGGGTTCCGGAATCGGCAGCGTAATGCCGCCGCCTCCGGCTCCGGCAAAAATGATGTCGAGCGGAAATGGAATGCCGCCGTTGTCGGTATCGCCGATGGTTACGAACGTTTCGGCTGCTGTTAGTCAAGTAATGCCGCCGGTCGGTGTCGGCCAACAAATGATCGGTCAGCCAACTGTTCTCGTTAACACGATACAGACACCGGTTCTCATCCAACCGGGCGTTATGACGATGGACGGGATAAGCCAAAACGTTCAGATACCCCATCTCGCAATGGCGACCGGAAATGTTTTGCAGAATAGCCAATCGATCATCGACGCTAATCAGGAAGTCAATCGTAATCTTGGCTCCGCAAACCAAACCATGACGAACGGCCGACAAACGGGCATATTAACGACCGAATCGGGAATGAACAACAAGAGAAAGGTGTACAAGAAACGTAAGAACAATTGTCAAACTGTTAGCCCGATGGTTCACTATGCCTCGTCGCAGCAAAACGCCGGGGCGAGTATGCTGGTTCAGTCGCAGTCGAATTTCGCTCAACAGAACTTTCAGTCGCCGAATTTGGGCGGACAAATGCTTCAAGCGTTGACGATTGTTCCGGGAAAAGGCGGCGGTCCCGCACAGCTTGTTATGAACAGTCAGACCGGTGGTACGCAAGCCGCGCAATTCAACACGCAGCAAATAATAACGAATAGTCAGCCCTCGCAACAGATAAACTTGTTGCAACCCGTTAACTTGTTGAGCGGCACTACCGGAATGGTGCAAAACTTTCCGACGATCCAACAGTTCATCGTTCCCGGATTGGGAAGTATGGTAATGTCCGCCGACGGCACAACGACACTGTTGCAGGACACCGGCAATCTTGGTATGCAATTGCAGATACAAAACGTTAACGGGCAGAATGTGTTGACGCCGGTGCAGAGTCACGGTGGAATATTCAGTCCCGGACAGGGTATTCTAGCGACGGGACCGGCCGGTATGGTCATAAGAGCGCCGCAATCTACCGGCGGAAAGATTATTCATCAACACGCAACGGGAGCCCAATTTTTGTCGCCTAACAACGGCCAATTTCTCGTTAACGGCTCGACGTCGTTTGGAAATCAATTGAGTCCAATCGTTGCGAGTGTTAATCCAAATCAACAAGTTACATTCAATACGTCGCAAGTAAGACCGTCGCAGGGTTTGCAGGCGCAGCAGGAGTTCATACAAATGAACGGTCAAACGTTGATGGTGCCGTGTGCGACTTCGCACAACATCGCCGTATCTTCCGCTGCTAATCAACAGAATACCACATTCGTTCAGCAAAATACAACGATCGTTCAACAACAGACGACTATGGTATCCAACAGTCAGATTTCCGATTTTCAGAACGCACCGTCGTCTGTTAACAACGGAAATAGACTCGATCGATCGTCCATCAATCTCGATCATAGCCACTCGTATATTATGAATTCTGGAATAATTAACAAAGCGAAGATTTCGTCAAAGAGCGGTACCGTTCACTCGCCGTTTCTCGATCATCGTCAGCACACCGCAGAGTCTCACGTATCCCATCAAAGGCAGAAATCAATGAATAATCAGGAGCAAAGCAATCGTCACCAGCAGCAACAACAACAGCAACAGCAGCAGTACTTACTTAGCAGTACCAGCAGCGTCGGCGGTGGTGGTAACAATAATGGACATCGCGGTGGCGTTGTGACGAACGACAAGTGCCAAGGAGAACCCAACGATGGACGTTACAGTCCATCGATGGCGAGACATTCCGTTTCGACGCAAACCGCAGGCGCGAATAATCAGTCCAATCAGTCGAACATCACAAGACAAGGAGAATCTCCGCCCGACACGACGACTCACAGTCCTGGTAACAGCCAACGTTCCAATAGTCCAGCGGTGGATACAACAACGCACGGAGCTGCATCACCCGCGCCTACGGTTACTTCGCACCATCATTCTTCCTCCACGGTAATATATCGAATGCTTTATTCGCACCAAAGGAAATTATGAGTTGGAAAAAGCAACGGATAGTTTGGAAAACTACTTTCGACTAAAAATACGCTTATTGTGGCGGAAAACACACAATAGTGAACTTTTAGTTTTCTTGACCCATTACTCGTTCTCCCGACTCATAATTTGCTTTTTTTTTCCGTATGTCGCGATATTGTAATTCGCGGACTTTAGGTTCTTTTCCTTTTTTAATATTCTTTCTCCGCACTTCTTCTAATACGCTTGTTTTTTTTTGCCGCGCTATAGCCAATGGTTCATTGCATCTCGAGCAGCGAACCCGATACCGCTGACGTTCAAGCGATAATCGAGGAGTGGAAAATCGAGGGTGCGTCGGGAACGAAGGATATAGCGGGGAGTCGTCCGGGTCAGCAGCAACAACTCGATGGAAAAACGTACGTCGAGTCTACCGTTACGACAGGGATCCAGGTTGGTAGCCACGTAGAGAAGGTCAGCAGAGAAGCGGGCCATCTAACCCTAATAGACATGCACCAGCCGGCCGATACGACACACCCAGAATACACACACCCTGACTCTCGACAGGAGTACATGGACACGTCATCGCCAAATCATTCTATATATTCAGACACAATGGATAACACGGCGACGGGGGAACGGCTAATCGTCGATAGAGCCGAAGTTGTTACTCCTTTTCCTTACGGGGAGTACAAGGATAATAGCTTAGCTATAATTTCACATAATAAATACGAACCCATTCTATATAATAATCATCATCATCATCATCATCATCATCAACAGCATCGTGCCCCGGAGAACGAAGGCAACATCCCGATGGAGAGACAAAAATTTTCGATATCCGATAACGCTATGAGTCTCGGCTACTGTCCCACTTCCGTTCCGTTGAACGACGATAATAGTATCGAATCGCGTATCCGTTACCGGCCAATCTCCACGAATAACGAGGATCCGGACGATGACGAATGTGTAACGCGATACCATTCCCGTTTCGTCGACGGACAACAGACCGACGTTACATTATCCAATCTTGAAACCGTTAATTCACCTTCTAATTCAACACAAACGCCTTATTCGCACAGTAAAGTAACAACAAGCTTCAACATTGTAGCAATGCCGCAGTTAATGACAACGCAATCATCGCCGTCACTTAATTCTCATAATTATCGCTACAAGTCCGAATCGTTTGCGAATCGTTCCTTTACCCCTCATCATCATTGGCAATACACAACCACCGATTCGTATCGCAATAACGATGCTTCGCCGCGTAGAGATTGCCCGTTATTGGAAATTAGCGAAGACGAGAGCGACGAAACGTTGTCCGAGACTTAGAGTACCGATCGTTTTGATCATTGTACATTTTTTTATCTTCTTTTTTTTTTTTTTTTTTGTTTCTTCTTAACGCCAAGTCTATTTAAGGACGGAGAACGCGACCAATCTCTCACGCTTTTTATTCAATAATAATTACTTTAATACTTAACGCAACGAATTCGTACTCCAAGATATTATTAAGTTTGTAATTAGTTTGTATCAAACACATTATGTTTAAAGATCTCCATAGGAGAAATTGAATGATCGTCTTTAGAATTTATTATTTAAAATTATCCGTACATTGCAATAATGTAATTGTCGTCAATGCCTTTGCCTCGCAATGGATTGCGGGTCAGGCGTCATTATCAGACTTTTTTTTTCACAATAAATTCATGGTCCAGTGAAATAACTAGTTGAGCTTTCGATTCATTGAAAAAAAAAAAAAAAAAATCACAAAAAAAAAAAACAATTTCCTTTGCCAATGCTACCGAAAGCATGCGTAATAACGTCGGGGAGTTTTTCCAGCTTGTTATATTTTTTAATACCGCTTGTTAATTTGCATGTTCATCTCCCACTCCTCTCATCCACGTTTACGAACGATGAAAGCTTTTTTTTTTTTTTTATAATTGTGTCGATGAAACGAGTCTCTCGTACCGATGGTGACGGTGGGATCCTTACGCTACTACGAGATAATACGATTATTATATTAATAATCTATCGTTCGATATTCATTCATTCATTTCGTACACAGGCACACGTAGCAGAACAACACAATCAACGAGTTTATTAAAAAAAAAAAAAAAAAAAGAGAAAAAAATTCGTATTAAGTTAACTATAGCATGAAATTGTCGTAGAATTGTGTATGAGATTATCGAGTTGTGTTTAACAGATCTATGCTTCGGAGACGTCGAAGCAAACCGATGGTGTGATGAGCACGATGAGGTGCGAGGGACGGGGAATCAAGCGTAAGCTGGACTCCATACACAACATGCACTCGATCCTGCATGAAGACCAGGATGGTCAGTATCGTATTGTATATTGATATTCAAATCGCTCGTTAAACGGTATAAGAGAGGCAAATCGATCGATCAATCAATTTTTTTATTTGTAGACAAAATGTTATTCATTTTAATTCTATTGTGTAATTAAAAAAAATAAATGCATTGATATAAATATATTTTATTGTTGTACTCAATCCATTGATTTTTAAATAGAATAAATTTTAATTAAAAAAAATTTTTTTTTTTTTTTTTTTTTTTTTTTTTTTTTTTTTTTATGGTCAATACAGATGAGCAAAAAAAACTTCGTTACTTGCATTCTCTGATACCGTTGCGAGCCTTAATGTCAATAGATTGCCTCCCGTTTAAAAAAAAAAAAAGAACTGATCAACTTCGCTCTGTCTATCGATGTATATGTACGCATTGCTCTGCAACTCTCGTAATTTACCGTAATCTCGTGGGGCATTCGTTCGTCGTTGGTCGTAGCATATATATATCGCTGATCGAGAATTTGTACGCGTATCGTTGTAACGCATGTCTTGATTTGCCGTAGCATTGCCGAAGGTGATGGATAATTTCGATTGTTAATTGCGAATGACTTTTTTGTTTGTTTTTTGTTGATGTTGTTGTTGTTGTTGTTGTTGTTTTTGTCGATGCATGCGTCCGAATAACGAGGCTTTCATCATTTTTCGTACGGAATTTTATCCGTAGCCAAGTGTAACAATATCGTGGATAATTAATGCAATTTTTATATGTATAACTTGTCGCCTTTGCGGTAATTTTTCGTTTAGAACGCCTGCAAAAAAAATGTCTAAAAACATCGAAACTAAAGTAAAAAGATTTAATTTTCATGTTTCCTCGTTATTGTTACAACAGCTTTTGCGATCCAACGAATTGAAAATTCTTTTCACAGTAAGCTGCGAATCACTGCTCCCTTAATTATCAAAAAATCCCATTTTTTTTTTGTTTTTTGTTTTTTTAAGCTATCGCCGCTATGTGAACTCCGTTCACGAGTCAACGAAAGAAATCGAGGGAAATGGAGCTTTTTATTTATACATTTTTTTTTTTCATTTTTTTTTTTTTTTTTTTTCATTTTTCATTCGCTGTCTTTACATATTTTACCCTTCATTCTTCTCCACAAGCGCACTCTCGTGGACTGAACTATTTTTTTCAGTCGAGTGAAGCCGGAGAGGGGCGTTCGGACGAAAGCCGGTCACATTCATCTCACCTTACGAGAACCTACCCTACTATAAGGCATAACGCACAAAAATGCTTGGTTCATATGGCACCGGTATCTAACAAGCATCATCCGCAATTGTTTGACACTCCGACGGAAGTGCACACGGTATCAAAAATTGATGTGGGATCTCTGTTGGTCTTATGCGATAATAACGTCAATTACGACGATGGATTATAATAAAATCGAAATAAAGGGATGAATTTTTGCGGGAGGGTCGAGTCTTCTCGAGTCGAGCGTCGGACGAGATCATTCGGAAAAGTTGGGACGAGCGCTCTTTTTTTTTCGTACGAAAAAAAAAAAAAAAAAAAAAAAAAAAAAAATGGAAGGAAAGAAAAAAAAAAAAAAGAAAGTTAAGAGTTGCTTATTTCGCCTACCAGTATCCGAGGATGAGGAGGAAGATTGTGCAAACAATTGGAAGCTCGAAGTCGGACAGCTAGTGTGGGGAGCAGCCCTCGGAAGTACCGCCTGGCCGGGCAAAGTTGAGAGTGTCGGACCACCGGGCAGCTTGACCGTCGGTGTACGCTGGTACGGAGCCGGTGCTGCGAGCGGTTTGACGCATGTGCATATCAAGAGTCTCAAATCTTTGTCCGAAGGCCTCGAGGCGCATCATCGGGCACGAAAGAGAGTTAGGAAGTGAGTCCGCACCTCCCTACGTATTTACTAATAACTTTGTATATTCTTCTAATAGGATTATCAGGGAATATACATATATATTATTAGGTCGGAGCCGATACTTTTCCCAACTTTGAGCCCATTACTCCCTCAACAGCTTACGAAATAATCTTTACTCTGTTTTTTTTCCCCTCCGACGCCTTAACGCTAAAAAAAAAAAAAAAAAAAAAAAAAAATGAAACGAATATAAATCCTCGAAAGCTTCGATCCGCTTATTCGCTTTTCCGCATTTTTTCCTCAGGGATATGTTCCGTACCCTTGCGACTCATAAATAGAAAGTTTAATGTTCGTTTATCGGTATCGTAATGCGGTGGAAATAGTATTAATACGTGGTGCATTAATAGAAATTCGCTTTGCATGTTGTGAACTTATTTTCCTCTGTCGCTTAATCGTTGATTTATTTTTTTTTTATTTTTTTTTTTTACATGTGATTTGTCTATTTGTGTGGTTAAAAAAATGTGTAATTATCGTCGAAACGAAACGTTTCGGAATAATGGTGTTTAATTGATTGTTCAATTTTTTTTTTTTTTTTTTTTTTTCTTTTCTTCTTTTCATTGTAGAAGTCGTAAATTGAACATGCAATTGGAAAATGCGATTCAAGAGGCAATGACGGAACTCGATCGATATAGCGAAAAAGAAACGACGCGAAGATCGCTCCTGTCGAAAAGTAACAAGATACAGAAAAAAGCGAATTCGAGAATCGGTAAGTCGGCGCCGAGCAGCAGCACAGGCGCATTCAGGAATCGCGGCTCCAGCACCATTACTCGTGAAGCAAAGAAATTCCTCACAACAGAATCTCCTGCCAAAGCGTTGAAAAAACAATATAGATGATGAACGAGAGCGTTGTCCGTTCGAGAATAGTAGACAATTTTTTTTTTTTTTTTTTTTTTTTTTTTTCAAATTCCATCGACCAACTTATTCTTCCGAATAGAAATTATATTTGAAAGTGAAATTAATTAAAAATTCTCGTTGTCGTGGAACAGCGTCGCGTTTATTACCGAACTTGTGCGATATTTTCTTTCGATTTTTTCTTTTTTTTTTTTTTTTTTACGAAGAATAGTGCGAAGAACGACGGCACAACTTAATCGTACAGTATAGAGAGCACTACTATGAGATAAGAGGCACGAGTTCATTATCGCGATAGGACGCGATCGCTTGCCGAAACGTAGAAAAAGAATTAAAAAAAAAAAAAAAAAAAAACAAATTTCTCAAGTTCCTTTGTCACTGTTAGTGAGGTATTGAATGGTATTGAACGTTTCTCATGAGTCAAAATGAGGTATATTTAGTCTAACTTATCGTATTACGTAATTCGGTTATACAGAAAAATTTTATTCCTCGTGGTACAATTCAATACCTGAATACAGACCAATTGAATTTGATGACGTTAACGATGCGCCGTCGGGGATCGCGACGACGAAAGATTAATACAACAAAAATTGATATTACATTAATAATAATATTATTAATGTTATTATTATTAATTAATATTAATAAAGTGTTTTGAGTATATTAAACGCCCGCGAATAGCGTCCCTCCGACGGCGCGTGTATCGACCCGTAAACCAGATACTTATTAATGATTGATGGACAATAAATTATATCACGAAGCATCAAAAGTATCGGCCGCTAGTCGGAATAAGCGCTATCAACGAAGCCGAGAGGAACAAGAGTAAGTGTGTGAGTAATTAAACAAAAAAAGAAACAAAGAAAGAAAAAAAAAAAAAAAAACAAAAAATTTAAGATGCGACATCGAAAAAAAAGGCGACGCGTCTCGATCCGACCGATCTGCACACACCGACACACATACAAAAACACGCATCCTGAATGTAAAATCAAAAGTTCGCGATCATTCGCAATCTCCTAATCTCCAAAAACACGCCGTTTTTCCACGCTGCCCCCCCCGATCGTTGTATCAATAATAGAAATAACAGTTTTTCTCTTTTTTTTTTGCACGGGTTACAAATCGCGTCTACTGCGAAAGACGAAATTATTATTTTACCTAAAATGGAAAGTATCCCTTGTGTATAACGGCAAAGTATAGTGTGAGAAAAAACAAACAAAAACAAAAAAAAAACAAAAAAATGTTAACTAATTCGAGAAAAATGGAAAAGTGGTACGACACGTACTCCGATTTCTATTTAGACTCTCCTATCATTGTGACCGATCGTGAATTTTTCTTTAACTACTCCTAATAGATTGTACTTACTTTAACTCACAGCTGCGTTAAAATCAAACATTTTACGAAAATAATGAAAAAAAAAATAAATAAAATAAAATAAAAAATAATATCACAACTATTCTACGACTATTACCATAATAATAGTATGATTATATATTTTTCTTTACTCGTGTAAATATATACATTGGAATACCCGTTCGCGAATGGGCGATTATTGTAATGTTGTAACGTTTAGCAGCGATCATGTCCGATTAACGATGAAAAAAAAAAAAAAAACAAATAATCCAAGTGAATTTTTGTATACAAATCCGCAGAGCGTCGTGAGGCTTTATAAACGATATACGTCGATATCGCACCGTCATTCGGCTCTCGTATTATCCTTACACAACGTTTTACCTTATTTTTTTATTTTTTTTTCGCTGGAACGTCATACTAAAAAGCACCACTGAAAATACCCAATCTATTTATCACAATTGCGTCTATTGCAAAAAAAAAAAAAAAAAAAACGGGTAAGAATATTTACGAGGAATAACGAAAAAAAAAAAACAAAAATGGAATCTCGAGACCAGATGACAATGGCAAAAGTATATAGTACACCTAACTACTCTGCTGCTCGGCCTATATACCTATTACTCAATTTGCTTTTACTCCAAAAAAAGTTAACATCATCGACACAACCCCCACCAACCTTTTGGAAACACACACCTAGCGAACGTAACGTAAAAAAAAAAAAAAAATTAAAAATAAAGCAAAAGATATCATTTTGACGAATGATTCAAACAGAATTATCGATGAAAACAAAAAAAAAAACAAAAAAAATCGACGACGTTTTTTCGTGTGTGCGAAATGCGCGAGTTACGCTGAGGAACAAACCGTTTTATGAATACACAAATATCGACTTAATTTATAGTGAATAATATATTATTGATGTGTAAGTGGGACGACGAAGAGGAAGAAGAAAAAAAAGAAAAAAAAACAAACAAATATATAAAAATAAACAAAAAGTAACGGCGAACGAATCATTATGTGTATCATAGTAATCAACCGGTTTTAATCGAGAGTTAGTTAAACACGCAAACTACTACAAGCATATATCAACTGTCAGTGGTGTAATCCTAAGAGATGATAATTTTATATTTACACATAGCAAAGTTGAATTTATATGAATGTATTATAATATACTGGGTATGTGTATTATGAGAAAGTGAGCCCGCAAAACTCCTTATCGTCCTTGAAAAAAAGAAGAAAAAAAAAAAAAAAAAAAAAAAACAAAATCTTTTTCTCTCTATTCGACGAAATGCCGCTGATGGGTAAAAAACCTTTTACCTTTATTTAACATTTAGTAATAGTATAATGGATATTGTATGGTATAAAACGCAAGCATTATACTATATAAATAGAAAGAAAAGAAAAAAAAAACAAAAAAAAAAAAAAATGCGAGACACCGAGAGACGGAGCATAAAATGAAAGAATAGACGTCGAGTCGCGACCGATGGCGCGTTCGCCGATAAATAAGTATAAAGCTATGTGATCCGTAACTAATACTAGTAGCTTTTAGTTGTAAAGAATTGTATCTTTATTTTGTAAATTTTGTTTATAAAATATTTCATTGTTCACGCATTATACTATTGTATGTGAGAATTAATAAGTTAATAAATCATTATTACATAAAGTTATACAGTTGCGTTGTTAGTATCACCTTTTTTTTTTCGATAAAAAAAAAATCCAAGAAATCGAAAAAAAAAAAAAAATCACAAAAAAAAAAAAATTTCTTTATGAGAAATCAAAAAACAAATGAATCCGGAAATTGAAATCAAATGGCATATTCGGCGGCGACTTCGCGAAACGAGAGGTTCGACGTCAAGATTCATCCCTTAAGCAAAGGCGATACAACGAATGAGAGAAGAAAAATGCGCCGTTTGCCTCTCTTCGACGATAGCGCCTTGAGATACGGGGGTTTGCAGATTAGAGAGGTAAATTACAATAAAAACAACAAAAAAAAAACTCTCGAGTCAATTTTAAAAAAATACAGACTCGTCGAGTGACCGTATTATTATCGTTGCAGAATGATTGCTCTTACGTGTGGCAAATAAAACTTTCCGATCGTTGCGAATGGGTAAAAAATCAAGAGACCTGCGACTCCGATTCGCTAATTCAATATACCCGACTGCTCTTCTGTACTTTTACCGCGGAAAATAATCCGACATTATTCGCATTCGGACTTTTGACAATTATTCTTTGGCTGCTATATCTGTTTCTCATGTTGGCGACGACTGCGGATAATTTGTGCGTAAAAAAAAAAAAAAAAAAAAAAAAGCGGAATCGTCAGTAAGTTTTTACGATGCAGTAGTCGAGTTAAAGTTCTTGGAATTTATTGCATCGTCAGCTTTTGTCCGTCGCTCGGCGTCATAGCGAGAGTATTGCATCTTTCGGAAAACATCGCGGGAGTTACGATATTGGCATTTGGAAACGGTGCACCGGATATATTTACATCGTTAGTTTCGGATGAAAGAGAAATGGTACTGATGTTCACCGAGCTGATAGGCGCCGGAATATTCGTAACGGCTATAATAGCCGGTTCGGTAGCGCTCGTTGCTCCGTTTCGTATCCCAATGAAATCATTCACGAGGGATGCTTGTTTCTACGTATTTTCCGTCTGTTGGATAAGCTACATAAGTCAGGATGAAGTTGTTCATCTTTGGGAAGCTCTCAGTACGCGAATCAGCGATCTATTTGCTTTGGATAAATTACCAGTAAATATTTAATGTGCAGGTTTCGTCGTTATATATCTCATGTTTATCGTCGTTGTGGTCGCGATGCAATTTTACGACAATAGAGAAGAGAAGCGAAAAGGTAAAAAAAAAAAGGAAAATTGTTATATACGAACAATAATCGTATATAATTGCGTAGAGAAAAAATGAATATAAAATAATATAATTCCGTAGAGAAAAAAATTCATTTTTTCATTTTTTGCAGAAAGAATTCCGCGTTTTCAGGAACCGGAACTTCTGAAAACGTATGTCGCGTATCAGGCGAGTCAAACCGATCTGCGAAGAAAGCTTCCCCTTCGCGCTCGTGCATACAGTATTCAAGCTAAACTCGGTAACGAATTTTTTTTTTTTTTTCACAGTTAACCGCACGTGTACTATTGAAATAACTAAGAAAACACGTATTGTCGCTTTAGACGTAGCAATAGCAACGGAAATGGCGCGGGGCGATGATATGCGATCGAAAGTGGAAGATGAATCGCAAAATTCTCCGCGTCCCACCGGTTTATTCCGAGAGTTCCTATACGACGTTAATCCCGTTAATATCGAAGATTGGAGGGAATCGAATAGTCTCGCCAAAACTATTCTTATATTACGAGCTCCGCTGATGTTCTTTCTTCAATTTTTTATTCCCGTGGTTAACGAAACTGCCGAAAAGAGGGGATGGTCGAAGCTTCTCAATTGTCTACAATTGGCTATTACACCGATACTTTTTCTTTTGAAGTTCAACGGTATCTTAAACGATATTTTTTTATTCGAAAATATCGAAAAATGAAACTGCGACGATTTGATGTTTCGGACTTTTTTTTTCGATCACATATAATAGAAATAGCGAGTGAAGGGTTTTTACAGTTTGGCGAATGAGTATCGGTGCGCTACCGATTATGCCGATTTTTCTCATCGTCGCGGTAATTCTGGCGATCGTAGTTTTCTACAAAACCGACATGAAACGTTGTCCGAAGTATCACGACGTTAGTATCAAATTTTTGGCGAGACACAATTTTTACGTCGTTTCCCTTTAATGTTCCGTGTGTCTCGTTGACTTTTTCAGATTTTTGCTTTTCTCGGTTTCGTAGGAGCGATGTTAATAGTTTACGTTACGGCGAACGAAGTAATGGCGGTTCTTCAATGTATCGGTTATGCCAGCGGCATTTCCGATGCGATGCTCGGAATAACGTTACTCGCTTGGGGTAACAGCGTTGGCGGTAAACGATTTTTTGTTCTATACTTATACGAGAAAGCGCAATGCGCTAGTAATAGGGCAATAATAAATAAAAATCCGGTAGATTTGATATCGAACGTGACTATAGCAAGACGAGGTTTTCCACGTATGGGTTATTCGGCCTGTTTCGGTGGTCCGCTCTTCAACACGCTTCTCGGTCTCGGTTTATCATGGTCAATATCGGCGAGTCAAAAGGCGAATTATCTTACCAAGATCCGTACGAGTGACATGATGCCCGGATGTCTTGCGTTTTTGCTGGCATCATTGGCAGCGTCGATCATCTACTTGAACCTCGTTGGATTTCTAGCTCGTCGCTCTTACGGACTGCTACTTTATTCCATATACTTCGTATTCATTCTCATTAATTTTCTCAGCGAGATACACTTCGTACATCCACTTGGCACCGATCATCGCGACGATTGACATTGAAATAAAAAACAATAAACAATGCAATTGCAACTCCCTGCCCGCTTATTATTGGTCGCGTGTATCCCCGTCGGCGCCAATCGCAGTGAAGAAAAATCCCCGCCCTGTGTTGACAAAATAAAGCGCGCGATCTCCCGAAGATGTGTGTTATTTACCGAACGAATAATTAATCTTTTTACTGAAACGTTGGTGCACGATAAATTCGGCGGAGCTGGCTCCGTCAAATAAAACGAAATAACGATTCTTTGTGACATATATTTCGGGGATAGAGCTTTCATAATCATTCAACCGATATCGATGCTTCCGCGTAAAAACGCCGGGACAGCTGGTAAGTGAGGTTACCTTCGCATAACCGCCTGGTAGCTGGGCACGTACTCGATTTTTCGTGAATTCTCATGTCTCTCGCAGATCCGAAGAGAGTTATTCGAATAAAAAAATATCAGAACGAAAATGACAGACATAAGTGCCGAACTCGCTGCCACGTGCGCGGCTCTCGGATTTTACGATGGGATACAATATCATCTGGATACGCATTGTTTGGGTAAGTCAGCTATATCGAAAAATGTCAAAGTCGCGATGTTTCGTTTGCGATAAAAACTGTACGAGTTATTCGTGGATAAATTTTGATTCTCCATATAGATGTGATCAAGGATCTCATCAGGTATTTGAAACGTGACGATGACAGTCACACGGTGAGACGATATCTTGGTCAAGCCAAGTTGCTTGAAACTGATCTGAAAAAAATATTTGTTCATCACTTTGACAAAAGTGATTTGTGGGACGTACTCTTACGGTAAGTTTGGCATTGATTATTATTTTTTAACAAATTTACTGACAGTTTATTCAGATCGCATGTAAATAATGTCAAATTGTTACTTCAAACCTCAGCAACGTCCATTATACATTTGTCCTTCCGAATCATTTGCAAAAACATGTAAAGCATCAAACGAACGAAATTTCTGAAATCGGTAACATCAGCAAGAAGCGCACGTGGAAAAGAATATTATGTAGGAAAAAGCGGAATAAAAATGGGTGTATGAGGCAAAACAGACACGTGACGCAACCGCAGCAAAAAAATTGACCAAAATTAAAAAACCGTTTTTTTTTTTTTCAATTTTATTTTATTTAAAAAAAAAAATTTTATACATTTCTTTTAAATTTTTTTTCAAGATTTTTTCGATTTTATTTTTTTTTCATTTTATTCCTATTCTAAAACGTTTGCTAGATTGACGCATATGTAGGATTGCAACAAAAAAAACAAAAAAAATAATTCGTGTTTTTTTACTTAAATAGATGTTTCATATAAAACGGTCTTTGTCATCGACGATACCTATAAGTAACTTTTCCGAAATCGTATACACACACGAGACTTTCGCGGTTTTTGCAAACGATTTACGCGATAAAGTATGCTGGAGGCCTTGCATAGCTTTAGATTGGTAATGTTTGATGATTTTCTTTCGGATATCTATATGTAACCTGAGCAGTTTACTCATCAATCTCACGAGTCCGGCGTTGATGGTTTACAACGAAGTTTTACCGTCGGAGAAGACCAATCGCAACATGTATCAACAATTGGTCGTTTATCTCCAACACTACAAGGTCGCGTTGGCGGACGATCGCGTGTGGTCGGTCGTTGGACAACGTCTGAAAAAGATTCTCAATATGGTAAACCTTTACCCGGCGTTAATTCCGGTTATTCCGTACAACGGAACTCGACGTTAATCACAGTATCGCTAATTATAGGAAAGCGCAGAGAGAGGCGAGGATAACGAAATGATTATCGAGAGAATTCTAACGTTAATCAGAAACGTACTGCAAGTACCGCCCAACGACAACGAAAAACGCGCGGACAATGATGCCACTGTTCACGACGAAGTATATTCATCTATTATTTTTTTCTATCTAATAAATAAAAATTGAATTCATTTTAATTAATTGTCATTTAAAATCAGAATTTTAATTTTCATTGTATTTTTTTTTTTTTTTTTTTTTCGATTCAATTTTTTAGACCATTGATTATTATATTTTAACGAATAGTCTATTCGTAATTTTTTTTATTGGATATTCCGCGAATATTCTCTTTTTTATTCCGTTGCTGTTTGCCTCTATTTAGGTACTCTTCGCTCTTCACACATCGGGTCTCGTCGATATGCTTTTATTCATTGCGAGTAACATGAGCGAACAACAGTATCACCTACAAGTTCTAGAGGTACTTTGACTACTACATCATCCGATACTCTTAGTTATTTAAAAAATGAAAAACATATAATTAACAAGAAAAATGTAACATCAACAGATCATAGCGCTAATGTTACGCGAACAATGCGCAACTAAATTGGCGACCGTCGGATTGGAGCGCAACACAAGGGACAAAGATAAAGAGTCCGCTAAATTATTGGCTATACGTGAGAGACAAGTGCGCGAGAAAATGGAGAAGATGAAAAAGTATGCGGGTTCAAGGTACAGATAACCAAGCGAGCGATAGATTTGATCCAAAACGATCGATGGACCATTTAATCATTCGGCATCGGTTTTTCTTTTCATTCTTCAACTTAATTGCTCGCCTATCGTTTCCAGACACTCGCGATTCGGTGGAACTTACGTCGTCGAAAATATGAAAGCCATCGGTGATAATCAACTAATATGCCACAAACCTTATCAGAAAATCGAGGCGCTGCAGTTTGGATTGGAAAAGGTATCATACCAATTGAACAATTTTTCTTTTCTTGCCGCAGCATCAGAACGACATGTTTTTTATTTCGTTCCATTCTTCTTGTACTTAATTACGGTTTTTTCTTCAATCGACACAAAAATCTACAAAAACTCTATCACGTTGAAAAATCTTTGAAATTTTTTTCTGCCGATTGGAAAAAAAAAAAATCAGTCTCTCCACTTAGTTTCGCAACCAGATTTACATTTTTTCACTTCAGCGCGACGAGAAAATAAATAGTTCATATATCAGTCACGCGCTCTCAATGTATAATAAATCATTATATCAAATATAAATTTCGTCACGAATAAAATTTTCAGGTAAAGATTAAGAGAGGCAAAGCAAAAATACCGCTCGCTGATCCAGTGGAGGTCCGAACATCGGCGCTGAGCGTTCGTCTCTTTCTGAAGGAGTTTTGCGTCGAATTCATGAACGGCGCTTACAATCCCGTAATGAGATTCGCGCGAAGTTGCATCAACGGTGGAATGAACGGAGTGACCGCGGATGCGAGTCACTATCTCTGGACTCTCCGTTTCTTCATGGAGTTCAATCGCCGTTACAAATTCCAAATAAAATACGTGAGGTACGCGCGACGATGCGCTCTTTCGAATATATTACCGTATATATTTACCGTTTTTCCTGAATTCGATTAGTTTTTTTCAAAATTCTATTGACGACTTTGTTGCAGCGAAACCATATCGACAGAGATATTTCATCTTGTGCAAAGCGAATTGGAGAAATATTACGAAATGATGATGACGGACAAGAAAAAAATTCCTCACTGGTCGCAGAAGTTGCACTTGGCGGTGAGGGCTTATCAGGAGCTATTGTTGAGTTTGTCGTCGATGGACACTTCCAGTGATCCGGGAGTTCGAGAATCCAGCAAGATAATCAAGAGCAACGTGTTCTACGTACCGGAATATCGCGAAACAATACTTTGCCAACTGATTAACTACGATCCTCTCAAGATGTCGCGGTTAGTTGTATAGCAAATAACTTTTTGGTTCTTTCCAACAATATTCAACGGGTTTCTATATCTAACATTTATTTTCTTCATTTTTAAGGACATATCTGATCGATGTCGTCACGACTGCTCACATATTTCTTAAGATGCTTAAACAATTTTGTATCCAGAGTCGCACGGTGATCGTGCGAAAAAAAGCGATAAAAAGATCGCGCGTTGGAACGAAAAAAAAGAAAAGCGGTGCGAAACAAGTTCCGCAAACGGCGGAGTCAATTGCGTCGTTTGAGGATATGTGGGACGACATAGCGCCGGAAATATCGGCAGTTATGAAAGACGGCGTTATACCCCAAGTAGTTCCATTCGACGCGACTCTCGAGACGCCGATAGATGAACAAAAGTTTGTTTTATATTATTTAAATAATAGTCGCTAATGATTCCGGTTGGAAACTCTGAAAATATCAATTTTAATTGCTGTTTTATTGCAATGCAATTAATCTAATGCACGTATTACATTTAAGGAGCGATGCCATGAAGAAAATTCAAAAATTTCTACGTAAAAAGGATTTCGAAAAGGCCGTCGGACTGCTGCGCGCTGCGAGGTGAGAAATTTGTCGCTAATTAACGTGATAATATCTATTGAATCGACACTAAGGCTGTTAAAAAAATGTTGCGACAACTATTTCCTCGTTAATAGTGTTATTCCTTTTTTAAATGATATATTTACACTATAAAGCCATTTTCGTCGAATATTATTCTCAAGCATCTCACTGCTCACCCAGTTAATTGTTATCAATCCCCAAAAGGAAAACTGCAGCGGAGTTCCGTAATATGGAGAAGCGCTGTGTAATATTTAGTTCTGCCGCGTCGCTGTTAACCATTTTTGTAATGCAAAGTGTCTAATTCTTGAAAAATGCGAATATCTGCTGCTCATCAATATTTTTCCACTAAATTCAAAGTCGTTTCGGAGTTACGGCCGGAATAAGGAAAGTTTTTAAAGATCGGCCACAGCAATTGCAACTGATGTCCCTTTCCTCAAAACTTCTTTTAACGTAAGAAACAAGTATATCGGTGAGCAGTTTAATGGCTTAAAATAAATTTATTAAAAATTGGTTTTTGCGTGGTAATTTCATAATCGATTAAAATAGTCGCATAGATTACAGAGTCCGCGAGAACTGGTATTTCAAAAAAAAAAAAAAATCCCTGATCGACAGTTTGTATTTACGTATTATAAAAAAAAATATATAATATTGTCGATTTCAACAGAGAAGTTTGGCCGGAGAACGATTGCTTCGGGAAACCAGATATCCCGGTGGAAGAAGAATTTCTCTCTCTCAGAGATATATTTTTTGCCCAACTGGGCGAAGGTGAGTACACATTTTTAAGGATAAACAAAAGCATGAAGGTAATAATTATTAATTGGATTACGAGGGATGATATTGATGCATTTGGGAGATACTATTTGTAGCGGCGAAGATAATTTGCGTTTCACAGGAATATCAACGGTATAAATACGAATATAAAATTGATATGCAATAACGAAAAAAAAGGTTTTATTGTTCCGTATGCATGAACACCTAAAAACATGACTGCCGCTAATTGTTATCATCGTACCTGTTGAATTTTTCAATTTGAAATTTCTGCGTTGAGCATAATTGTTCTCCGCTCTCAGGCTTCCGTACTCGCGGTTACCTACGTCGGAATATACAACTTTCATATCTCTGGGAATAAAAGGCGAATTAATTGGTAACAAGAGTGCATATCTTTGTACAACGGTTTATTATTAACGTAGAGCGGTATTTTGACACAAGTTAAATTACGAAAGATAATGTTCTAACCTCTTGATTATTAGTATAACTATTATTATTATTGTTATCATAAAAATTATGATTAATATTTCCTCTCGACGTTTCTTTTTTTTTTTTTTTCTTTTTTCGCTTATTTCTCGCAATTTCTTTCGGGTTCGGTTGATCAAAATCATTTGTATGTGTGTCTCGGTAATTTTTATTCGATCGGCATTCCCGAAAAAAAAAAAAAAAAAGTTTCCGTATCAATTTTATTTATTTTTTTCCCGCATAATAATCAACTGACCCGAAGTTTGATACTTAATCTCTGTTTCACATGTAAATCCACATGACACCCCCCGAGACCCGATCAACTTGTACATTATTGTCACAGTGTTGTCCGATCGGTATCTCCAGAATGTCTCGTCGATAATCGATTTTTCTGAATCGATCAAACGCCGGCAATGTTTTCTTAATCCACCTGTTCGTCCATGTAAAACGTATGCGACTCGATCCTGAGACTTGCGTGTTGAGTTTGTACGCAACGTGACCTACGTGTAGATTTAATGTTCCAAAGTAAAACGATATTTCCATCACCAAAGTTCAGTAATAATCGGCTGTTGTTCTTGGCTCGTCGGAACGTTAATTTGGCCGGTTGTCGTCGCGGTGAGACGTCGCGAAAGTACAACACTTATCGTAGCGACAACGCCGAGAGCCGCACCGGCGAAGACAACCAACATTCCCGGATGCGCCCGAACGATGAAGTCCATTTGCGATACTTGCGAAGCGTATTTGGAAGTTTCTTCGGAACCGATTAATTCTTGAGCTCCAATCGTATCGATCTTCACCGTCGGCTTGTTATTATCGTCCATGTAATTCGGTAAATCGCCGTTTTTGTCGCCGTAAACAACGATGTTTTTGGCGATACGACTGGTCGACAATTCTGGAAGCACATCGTTACCATTCTTCTCTTCCGCCCGAACGATCGCAACGTTCGATTCGATTATCTTCGTGGAGCTTTCGATTTCCTCGACGACTTTATTGCTTTGAATACCGACGCTACTCGCGACGGTTGTAATACTGTTTACTTCTATCGTATACGATTGCGAGTCTTTTGGCACCGATCGTAGTCTCACGCGTTCCGTTGCCGTTTTATCGTTTTTATCGCTCGATTTTGATTTATAAAGAATACCGAGAATTTCCGTCGACGAACTCGTGATCGGCAGAGGCCGTGGCGTGGGTGAAGACGGAGCGCGATAATTCGGCAATTCGGTGAGCGCGATGAGGCTATTCGTGATGAATTTTTTCCCAACAGTCGTGACGAAAGGCTCAGCGCATTTCGCCGGTGGCTGCATCTCTTCGTGCTGTTTTATCCACTCGGCGAGCCAATAAACGTCGGAATTTGCACTCGTGCAATTCCAATCGTTGTCGGCGAGTCCGAGAGTGTGTAATTGCGGAAGAAGATAAGCCAAATCGGATCTCAATGTCGTGAGATTGGTCCGCGCGAGATTGAGTCGTCGAAGACTCTTGCAGGCGGAAAGAGCGGCTTCGTCGGCGAGTAATTGAGCAGCGAGTGCCGGACTGCGGGAAAGATCGAGGGAAACGAGTCTCTCCGGTGCCGGTACCGGAAACGCCATATCGGCGCGTTTCTCGCGTTCCCACTCGAGCGATACCAATCCTGACATACGAAGAACGACGAGGCTCCTCGGTCCGCCGAATGTGTTTGCCGGTAGTTGCTTCAGCGGATTGTCGGAAACGTCGAGTTCGGTGAGAAGAGTCAACTGACTCATCGATCCCTCTTCTATCTCTGTTATGGCATTGTTATCGAGATACAATCGTTCTAATTTGCAGAGCCCTTGAAGATCCTTTACGGAAAGTCTGCCGATTAAATTGTAACGAACGACGAGACGCACGAGGCTGCTGGGCAAACTTTGCGGCAATTCGGTCAATTTGTTTCCCGACAAATCGAGATTTTCGAGAACCTCGAGACGACCGAGTGCATCCTCCTCGACGACCCTCAGCGAGTTATTCGACAAATCGAGAAGTCTCAACAGGGGATAACTGTCGAAATCGCCGCTGCGTATCGTCGCGAGTTTATTGCCGGCGAGAGTGAGGACTCTCACCGATCTCGTAAGAGCCGGTGGTACGCGTTTGAGACCGATACGCGACGCATCGACGGTTTCCAAGCGTCTGCCGCTACCGAGGACCAGGGAAAGTTCGAGTTCCATAAGAGGATTGTCGGCGAGACGAAGAACAGTCAATCCGAAGGGCAAAGCTTGCAAAGCTCCGGAATTCTTCGATTTATCCTTCTGCTCCGCGGTTGATTGCTGCTTCACGCTCGCGATTGTCGATACTTGACTTCTCGCGAGTCTGTTGCGCGACACGTCTAACTCCCGCAAGCGTCCGAGGCTCGCGAACCATTGGCCATCCAAGGCTCGTAACTCGTTGCCGCTGATGTCTAATTTTTGTAAAAAATACAACGGCACAAAAGCGTCGTTGACGAGAGTCCTGAGATCGTTGTCCGATAGATCGAGACTCTCGAGAATCCCGAGGCCCGCGAAACCGTTATTCTCGACCGCGCGAATTTGATTTCTTCGCAATGTTAAATGCACGAGACGCGACAAATTAGCGAATGTTTCGCTTCTAACGCGTGACAATTGGTTGTTCGAGAGATCGAGTCTTTCCAACCGATCTAACGCGTCGCCTTCTATTCTCAAGTCTCCGATTTCCGTGAATTCGTTGAATGAGAGATTAAGGCTTTTTATCAATAATCCCTTTGTAACACGACTCAGCG
Organism: Buathra laborator; assembly: GCA_934046635.1. Taxonomy (NCBI): domain Eukaryota; kingdom Metazoa; phylum Arthropoda; class Insecta; order Hymenoptera; family Ichneumonidae; genus Buathra; species Buathra laborator. The sequence goes on from OW203897.1 coordinate 12,181,981, forward strand.
TTACGTTGAGACGCTTCAACGAACAGCCGATAATGGCGAGTTCTTCGAGGGTATTACTTTGAGTTTTATTACTGTACCATTTAGTTTCCAAGTCCAGCAGCATATTTTGTAACGCGTATGGCGCGGCATTCTCGACAACGAGACGTCCCGGGCTATCGCGGGGGAGAAATTCCATCGTTGGCGCTTCACCTGTACAACGAATCTCCGTCGTTCCGTTGCCATCCCGATTGATTGGAGGCTCTCTCGACGTTATTTCGCCGCACTGGCAGGATTCCGGACACGCTGAACCGCCGCTGCTCGCCATCGAGGCGAGTAGAAGCGTCAAAGTCAGCTTATGCCACATCACACCGGGCCACCTGACCATCCGCCGCTACGCTATTCACGTATTCACGCTAAGAAAGATTATCGAGATGCTGTTCGTTCCGCGGTGTGATAACTCTCGACCCTTCGGCTTGCAAGATATCCTCATGGCTACTGAGCGGACGATGGGAGGCGAGAGACGACCGACGCGAATCGCGAGTTTTCACGGATTTTTCTTTTTTTTTTTTTTCACTCAAGTTTCGTTGAGCTTCGAGACGAATTTGCGAGATCCACTTCGGCGACTATTTTTCGGATTATTCGCGTGTTTGATGCTCCTACTCGCCAAACGTGCAACTAAACAACTAACCACCGCCCCCGTACGTTATTCGTCTGACAAACCTACACAAGCGTTCAATCGACTGTAAGCTCAACGCGGACGGGGAAGCTAACGTAAAATCCCGTCGCGCATCGCCCAACCCCCGCTTCTCGCGTAGCTACCCCCTTGCTTTTTCCTCCCCAACTCGATAAGGGGCTCCGCGCACGCGTATCATACTTCCCGTTTCGGCATCCCTCAGCGCCAAGGCTTTCCTCCCTCTCGCGGAAGCCACATGTTCCCACCGAACTACTGCCGTATCATTCGCTGAATTATATCAAAGCGACTTAAAGTACGGAATTTCGGATGGTAATATCTCGTAAATATTCGGACACAATTTGCATTTGCTTCTTTATACAGTTTTTAGTGGGTTGCCGTCTATTGTAAAAATACGCTGCACGTCTCTTTTTTGATATCGTTATGAATGCGTAGATTTAGGGGTTCGTGAATCGAGGCATTTTTTTTTTTTTTTTTTTCACAACTATAACTGCCAATAAATTTTTTTTTTTCACTGAAAGGTATATGAATTGAGAGTCTTACAAGAAAAAAATTGTTGAAAAATATTGAAAAACAAAAATATACTCCTCTATGGATTTTACGAAAAGATAAATACGATGTTTGACGCGATTGACGAATCGCTAAGTAGATGTACCCCTTTAATCGGTACACATATCTTTATAAATGCATATCCTGCGCGCATCCAATTAAAATAGAATTTTTTTTTTCAACAGATTTGGATCAAGCAGATGCACCGCAGCACGACGATAACGAGGAAATGGAAGAGGAAGAAGAGAACGAAGAAGAAGATGATGAAACGGGCGAAGTGGCGTACGAGGAAACAAATTTTAAATTCGATGAATTTCTTCGGAGGTAATTGTCAACTCGACTCAATAGTATTGTACTTTTCTTTCGCACTAATCCGATAAATCCGTTACTTTTTCTTTTTGTTTTTTTCACAAGATTCGCGAACGTAAAAGTCGTCAAGGCGATAGCGATACTTCTTCGACAATTCGACGAGAATACCGTCGAAGTTAATCATTATGTCGTCAAAATGCTTCATCGCATTGCCTACGATTGTAAAATGCCTGCAATGATATTTCAAGCATCGATATTCAGGATATTCCAAAGAATTCTCGAGTCGCAATCGTCGCAACACAAGGTGAATACATTATCGAGAATAATACATTTGTCGAATGTACGAGAGCCGATGAACGTCGACGATCGATATTCATATCGATTATTTTAGGATCTGAAGAGATTCGCCGCTTACATAATTGGCCGATTCGCTCAAGTCGCCGAGGACAATCGAAAGGCGTATATGGAACTCTTATTTTGGAAGACAACGCGCGAGGCAACGGAAATGGTCGATGGTTACGATGCCGCACCGGAAAACGACAAAGTAACGCGCGCCCTTTGGACGGAAGCCGAGGAGGACGAGTTGCGTACTTTATTCATGGAACATCAAACTAATAAATATACTCAGGGTAAGCAATCGATTGAATTAACAATATCAAGAATTATTTACAGCTTTATTAACTTTGTGATTATCATAAAACGCATATTGCAGATTTAATCGATTGGATATTGGAGAACATCATCAGCGACAATCGTACGCGACGCGGTGTCATTAAGAAACTCAAGGAGATGTGTCTCGTAGTAAATTCCAAGGTCCGCATTTGCGTCATTTTCGTATAATGATAAATAGTTCAATGTTTTTTGACGATTTTTTTCTTTGTTAATTAACCGTTAACTAGACGGTTAGAAGCGAAGTACAGAAGCGACTGCCGACAGAGTGGGCCGAGGAGGAAATTGCACAATTAACTGAAATTTGGCAACGAGTCAGAGAGGACGACGGTACTGATATTTTTTCATTTATTCCACTGATTCTTCACTTAATCATTAAAAAAAAAACTTAAAACTTAATCATTCGAATGTTTGCCTTTGTTTCGATTTGTCAGATCCGATTGACATTATTCACGGAGCGCTGACGATAAAGAGACCCAAGAAGAAGATTAAGGAGAAACTTTTGGAAATTGGTTTGGCGAAGGATCGAAAAGAACTTCGTAAAAAACGTGGCAAGAATCGGGATCACGGTGAGCCAAATTATTTCAATAATGAAAATTGCGTAAAAATATATTCGGATTGCGAGAAAAAAAAATCGTTACTTTCATTTCACCAGTGAAATCCTCTTGGGAGACGCAATCAGTTAGCGGACAATCGGACGACAACACCGAAGACTCGGAGGACGATGATGCGTCCAACAAAAAAAGTCGTATGTCGGTTGCACCGAAGAAAAAGAAGTCGACCGTTAAATCAAAGAAACAACCGATGGTAGTCTATTCGGATGCGCAATTGTCCGGTCTTCTGAAAGATGTTATCGACAAAAGTAATCGCTTTATATACAACAAAAAGATTCTAACATAGAAATGCTACTGAAGATACGAATAAAGAGCTAACGATCGATTGTCCCGATTTCCCAACAGATATGAGAGAAGCACTGGAATGGTTGAAGGAATCGCTTGATGAAGGGATGGAAGATCGCGACGAAGAAAGTATCGAAGGTATACCTCTCGTCCCTTACACCGATCACACTTCCGCCGCTATGGACTCGCCGAGCTTTCAACGACTCCTGCGAGCCATTGGAATCGAACCACCGGCGGACGAACAGGAAACTTACTGGCGCGTTCCGGCTTCGATGCTCGTTACTACCATTTGCAAGCGTTGCAATCTCATCAAAGACGCATTGTCCGGGCAGTTTTTGCCTCAAGGTATCTCTTCTCCGAGCGCCCGAATTCTTACGATTACTTTTAGTCTTAACGCATCGATAAATGTCGTTATTGTTCTACAGAAGAGCCCGCGGCTGATAAAATCGATGACTCGGACGATGAAGCCGCCCCCGCCGATCCCGAGACGAAGACGAGGGTCAAAAAATCTTTTAAGACGAAACTCGCAGGTTTAATCGATAGCGGCGATGATTCCGATCCCGAAGGTCCCACTGAGGTCGACGTTGATTCAAGGAACAGCGGCAAAAAATCTTTCAAGTCAAAACCCGCGAATTTTCTCAACAGCAGTGATGAATCCGAAGCAGAAGCTACCAGCGCGGTCGACGTTGATTCAAGGACCAGCGGCAAAAAATCTTTCAAGTCAAAACCCGCGAATTTGCTCGACAGCAGTGATGAATCCGAAGCAGAAGCTACCAGCGAGGTCGACGTTGATACAAGAAACAGCGCCAAAAAATCTTTCAAGTCAAAACCCGCAGGTTTGATCGATAGCAGCGACGACTCCGAGGCTGAGACTGAAGTTATCGCGGACCCAGATGACGATTCATCGACCAGCGTCGCAAAATCTTCCAAAGCAGAGACTGCGATTGCGATTATCAATGAACCGACTAATAAATCATCTCCGACGTCCGACAGCGAAGACGACTTCGGTGAGGCGTCGAAACGCTCGCGTTCTCAGGATTCCGGATCGGAGATGCCGATTAAGAAAAAACGTCGGATTGCCATCATCAGCGACGATGAAGACTAGATATCTAAATATGTTACATTTTAACTCGTATTTCGTGAATTTGTACAGATGTAAGTTTAAACCATTTTTTTTAATTACAGTTTTTAATGAATAAATAATACCTAAGTATTTTTTTACAGAATATAAATGCAACAGTTCGATCTTATGATAATATTGCGTTTTTTTTTTTTTTTTTTGCAATGTTATGAAGTTCTACGGGTATTGCTGGTTGTTGCTGGTATTGGACATCGATTTGTTTTTTCCGCCGTAAACGAAAAAAGTTCGTTTCTGTTGCTGTTCTCAACTTCGCTCGTGAAGATCCTCTTGTTCGACGTATGTCGATAAATTTTCGAAATTTCGCGAAGTTCGTTCGTTCACCAAATACAAATTTGCGGCAATCTTGTTGTCCTCAATCCACTTTTTGTAATCTTCGCACTGCGATAAAGGGAAACTGCTTCGTGTCTAATTTTTTTTTTCATAAGTTGAACAGATCTTCGTCGAAAGATTCGAGGCGTCGTTCGCCGGGTAAAGTTAGATCAGGAATCCCAACTTATCGCTCATGGAGTCGAAGTCGATCGCGAAATTTAACGCATTGGGCGCGCTGAGTAGATCGCGAACGCGATATTCAACGCATCGTTCGTCGAGTGGATTTCGTCGAGAAGCTCAAGTCGAAAAGCTCTCACTCAGTCGATCGGCATCACATGGGTCGAGAAAAAGTTCGTCGAGACAATATTCCTCGGTTAGGAAGCGTCCACCTGTGCCAACCATAAAGAACAATGGAGTTTTCACCGATAACAACGAACGCATCTATGATGCGATACTACAAACAACAACACCGGCGGAAGTACGGGTATCGGAGGATAGTTTGGGGATGAATAGTTTTTCTGACGACTCGAAGAGAAAAACAAAGACCTAAGAACCAATTAGAAGTGCAACTAGAACGACACCGCCACCTACGACGTCGATGACGACTACGTTGACGATTGTAAGTTGCGTGGCGGTAAACTTAAGTCTATCATACAAAATTCGTAAGAAGTATATAACGTTGAAAACGATATTCTTGCTGACGTGAATGAGACCAATATCCCTCGCGTGCAGTAGCATTGTGTATAAGTAATGGATATTCCAGTAAAAAGTCAACCTGATGCATTTGCCTACCTTCGCTAAAAGAATTTGTTCCGACTACAACTTTTATAGTCACTAGTTTTGTCCTAAAACGTCACATGCAACTAAGTAATATCCACATAAATTCTTAAACAATAATATTTCTATTCCCTATATAACACCACATTCTTGTTTATCGAGTATTTAAATGTGATTACCAGTGCAGGCAGTGAGCTGCAGTTAAAATCCATCGATTATAAATGATTGAATCACCACAGAAGTCGGACGCTTTTCTGAGGGATACCTGGTAAGGATATTTTCCTTCGGGTGCATCACTACTCCCGATGATTCGGCTCGATTTTTCTTTACCTGCGACAAATTAATCGATTCAATCGTCAAGTTCTTTGAAGATTTTTTGTTGTTGCTGAATCGTTATGTAATGCATCATCGAATTTCGTCACCAATCTGGCAATCAAATAATTTCGTAGGTTTTCCTGCAAGTTTGCGTTTAATCTACGTTTACTACAAGCAATAAGCTCTTTAGCTAAAAATTGCGAAAACAATAGAATCTGCTTATTCAAAAGTTGCGACATCGACAAAAAAAATGATTACCCGATGTACCAACATGATTTATATAGACAGTGAAATAATTGTGTAATACTTACTGGAAGTCCTTAGGGCGGCAGCAAGCAGAATCGTCACAAAAACAAGAGAATGCATGGTCGTAATTGTTGTTCTTCAATATTAAACAGCGACTACGAATTATATGTTAGTCACTTCGCTTTTATATACGTTTCGATTCCAACGAATTTATCACATTGTAATCCCGTCGCAGCAATCGGTACCTTCAAACCTTCAATCAGGCGATCAGGCGATCAGGCGATCAGGCGATCAGGCGATCGCCTGATTGAAGGTTTGAGATCGCAACGATTTCTTATCAATTCAGCTAATATTGCAATTTATTTTTCTAATCGTCTAGTGAAATAATTATCATTATTATTATTTTCTTGTAGATGGAAAAACCTTGAAAAGGCACCGGGCTTCGACTTGCCCGGTAGTGTGGGACTTCACACACACTTCATACGCGCCTCGATGTCCATCGGCCCTTGTCGTCCTCCGTCTAGCATCTCTGCAATCTATCTAAGGTGCGTTCGCGTGCTTGGGCAGCAGTCTCTGCTCTACATCCAACTATGCTCCCTGCGAATCTGTATTGATTGAAGATTTCTATGGTAAGTGCACTTTCTTACGAAAATAATCAAATTTTCCCTTAGATGATCGATACATGACCATTCTCATCTAATCCTTCGCTAAACTTGTTACGAAGAAGTTGTTGTAGTTAGCGAAGTGAGCAATTAGCGAAATAATGTTTTGCAATGGTGGGATGGCGGAATGATTCCTATAGGCGGAGTGGTATCCTGTTAACGCTTTAAGGGACTCTTACAGCTACGACGGCACCGATTGAACTTTTCAAGCTTTTCAACGTTAAAACACCTTCAAGCATATCTTCTTAATGGAGCAGGTGAGCAGCTAGAGTCTTACAGTAGACGATCGCGTATTTCCAAATCAGATAATTCCAACCATCAGGTAAGTTGAAGAAAATACCATCGAGTAAGTTGAATTTTGACCCTTCACCGGGTCCTTCTACCTGCCCGGCGAGGCAACGGTGCGCTCCTTCCCTTTTCATACCGACCAATAGAATCGTTGCTGCAATTTGTGTGACAAAGAGTGAACGCGGTGGAAAGTGAAAATTTTCCGGTGGAACGGACAGTGGGCAGGTAGTTCAGCAGGTATTAGAATATTCAACTTATCTGATGGTGCCTAATTGGTGGGGCTCCGAACTCTTCAACTTATCTGATTGCCTACTGTACATACATCGCAACATACTGGTTGATGAGAAATTCATCTTAGATATATTTGCACATAAATCATGCAGAATGCTTCCGGTTTTCAGAAAAAGCTCGTTGTCAGAATTCATATGCAATAAAGAAATAAATATTCTTGCATACATCGCACATTTAATAGAGTCATTTAATTCAGAACATAACACACTTTCAATAATCTTTCAATAATTTTTCTTACTCAATTGCAGCATACATAGCTACATCGAACGCAAAACCGTAAAGTACGATAGCGATGTCTTCATGTACTGAAATACAAAAACCATTCACTAATATTCAACGTATAGCATATAAACGTTAAAAGAACGTTCTTACCATTGCGAAAGTTTCAATAGAGAGGATAGATATTTTTCCCGCAGTCAATTTACACGGTACATTACAACGCATCAACATCAAAAGCAGAATTTTCTGAGTCTTCAACGGTAACTCGTACCATTCACCATTGAGTCTGCGCAGAAGGATATAGTAGTTTTTACGATGCTCAGTTTTTCATTTCTCGTAACACAACTTACATATAATAACGAATACTAATACTGTGATCCATAAGAATTTGCGCCATGTAGTTGTTGACATAGAGGTGCATCACAGAAAGAACATTGATAAATATGAATCGTATAATTTGTTGGCGATCGACCGTTTTCGTAACAATCTGAATAATTTAATGTTTTATCTGACAATTACAAATATCATTCGTCATATGTTGCGAATGTTACCTGAAGTCCTGATATGCTAATCAGAAGTATGTTAATTCCCAGGACAACAAAGAAACAGCGTGAGTAAATTGATTCAATGAGATCCGCATACCTGACAATAGGTGATTTATTAATAACTAGTAGCATGTCGAGATACGAGATAATATTGACGCTTGGATTCATCCATCCGGTTATCAAATTTTTTCGCCCGTTCGTTTCGAGTCATGAGCGCTGTTCGCCAATTAACAGCACGTCAGGCAATTATCGAGATTTCACTTGTCTATCCGCTTTAATTTTCGGTTTTTCTCTCGATAACCACCATAAAAAATGTCTGATTTTCACGATTGTGCATCAAGAAGTTTAAGAAGACAATTTCTCTAAATAATCTTACTCTATAGCTTCGCGGTGTTTGTTGATACATGATCCAAGATACACCAAGTCTCCATCTGGTTTGTCCGATGTATGCGTGATTTCTCGGGATTTCATTGATTTTTCATTTTTTCTGATTCGCTGTAACTTCCGTCTGAAAATGTTTGGTGACACACTATCGTGTTTTGCTTTTTGTTTTCTTTTTCGTATTCATATTGAAAGCCGAAATTAGTATACACCAAAGCCTCGATTTCTTTAACAGCGGCGGGACCGGCTCCGCATCGCACTTCTGAAAATCGAGGTGACTCATGCTCCGCCCATACCGACTGTGCGCAGTTCTGACCGACGTGGTTAGTTTCGTGTCGCGACCTTCGAATAATCGCTTCTGTAAAAAATGTTTGCAAGCGCCCGAAAAATATCGCGGCACAGCCCAGGTTGCAGCACCGGCTGCATCGATCGATATACGCCTGGTAGTGGGGACTATTAAAAGGAGGTGCAACCCCCCCCCCCCCCCCCCCCCCCCCCCCCCCCCCCCCCCCCCCCCCCCCCCCCCCCCCGTCCATCCCGGGCTCAGTCGGTATCAAAAACTGTAAACAACTTTTTTCAGACACACAGGCATGTACAACTAAAAAAAAAAGATTCATTAGATGCGGATATCACCATAGCATCGAATGACACTCTTTTTTTAAGCAGTAAATGCCAGTATGCCTGAAAAAAGTTGTTTACAGTTTTTGATACCGACCGCGGTATTTCACCACCTCTTAAGAGAATCGAGGGCTCACAAATCGAGGTCGTAGTGTATTATAATGACCGAGTGAATGAAGAACATGCATACAGCACAACCCCTCTTTTCTTAACTCGACGGGACCGGACATATTCGCTATTCTGTATTTCCCCTACAGTCCCGACTCCCGGCCAATTGCTACAGGTAGGCGTAACGAGGGGTATACACATCCGAATCTGCGCGTGCGCAGCGCTTATAGTGGGGCGAGCGGACTCAGGGGAAATACAGTTGAGCGAAATCGTTGCCATGGTAACGAGTTAAAATAAGTGGGCGGTTGAGTTAAGTGAAGTTAAGAAAAGAGGGGTTCCACTGTATTTGATTTTGGGGCGAATATTATCAATAACAATTACGGCTAATTATCCCGATCGCAAAATGTCACACCTCTGATCGCTTTCAAAGTCCCGTCAAGACTTATGTCATGACGATCGATCTCACATCGATCGTCTGTCCGTTCGTCCATTATCAAGTCATTCTAATATCGTATGCAATAACGAATAGTCATTTACATATTCGTTACAATATGTTTTTCGAAGGTTGTGGTTGTCGAATTATGAAATATATATTTATTAACAAATGTTAAGTCCCCGAGAAAAACTTTTTTGTAATAGCCGCTTGGAAAGTGAGCTTTTTCGGAGGCAATCACATCTCGTGCGAAAATAACTCACTTCACGCACTCGATACACATATACTATTATATTAATTGTTCAGAGACATCCTATTCCTGGTAGGATCCGTTATTTGGCTACTAATGAGGCCTTTCTTGCAATCGATATATATAATCGAATTGCTATAAACCACTACGAGTTCCGCTCTCATGCGTTCTATCCAATTGCGATACTAACCTAATCCTTTCATGATATAGCAAGAATCGTTTTACAAGAAACGATTGATAAACTTTTGACTCACCCCAACACAGCAAATAAACCACAGCCGTGTTGCACAAAAACCATGAACCAACAGTCATATGACATTGAGCCAAGAAATGCCAAAGATATGCAAACAAAAATATGCAACATAATATAAAAATAATATTTTTGCATGTCGATATAACAATAATCGAGGGGTACCGGGAATTGACCTCGTTCGGTACCGTTCATCAGTAAAAAGTCAATGATCTTTGGTAGAACCGGTTGTAATATGTAGAGAGTGCACGTTGTAAAACACATGACTGGTCCCAACATCGATAAATCTATACAAAATTGATAAACATATCGACTATTGATAAACGTCACTTGACTAACCTGAGTACACGATAGTCATTTTTCTTCCCTTTTGAGTATATTCGTGAAGAATATGACCATCACAATCATGGGACCAAGTTTCCCAATCCGTACGTATGTGTTTTAGCAATATCAAAATCTGCGCATGTCAAAATGGTCTTCGTTAATACCAACTCATTATTTACGTCCAATCAAAAATCGAATTACAGTCCAAGCTCCGTATTCTTAACCCGACGGGACCGGACCCGTTCCCTTTTCTGTATTTCCCGTATCGTCCCTACTCCCGGTCAGTTGCTGCGAATAAGGGTAACGCGTCCGGTTTATATACGTCCGGAGTATATGCGTCCGTAGGTACGAAGCCACTTTGTAGCTGATGCGCGTGCGTAGTTTACATTTTACGAAATAGGCTCCCCTTGGAGTGGGGCAAACGGATTCAGGGAAAATACACTTAAGGGAACTCGTTGTCATGGTAACGAGTTAAAATAAAGGATCGGTTAAGTTAAGGGGAGTTAAGAGTGATTCTAATGGGTTTTTTTCAAAATTTTTCCCGATAAAAAAATTCAAAAAATTAAAAATCAAAATAAAGCAAATAGAGGATTAAAAGTCGTTAAAATAACATTTAAGTTAGTTAAATCACAAAGTGATAGGGATAAATTAAGGAAACAAAACTGATGTAAATACTGAAATACTGAATAAAGAACTTTTATAAACGTATACGGGGAGTTAAGAATACGGAGCTTGGACTGTATCATATTTTTATAACAGATGAAAATCTAACAGACCTTTTCGGAGTAGAATGTCGAAGAAATGAGCTTGGCAACGCAAAAAATAGCGAAAAATAATCCCATACCGCCTTCGATGAGAATATCCCAGTTGCTAATGTTGTGCAAAATACCGATTGCCATGGGTGCCGCAACGGTGGTTCCCAAGGATAGCAATACGACAGACATTACGTAACGAACACGTATACTTTGTTCTGGCCAATGACCAAGTATACTCGCTAATCTTTTATTCAATTTGTAGTATCGGTGTTCAAACAAGTCCATTGTCGTTCGAGTGGCTATCGACCATTGCGTCACCGAGTCTTTTTTTCCCTCATCGACCTCAAAAAGCCAGGAGTTTTATTTACCGTGAGGGTCAGTTTTTCATAGTCATTATAGATTTACATGTAACAACACGGAGAATCCATTCGTTGGAGACAGCGAAATTGTTCTTCAATGTGATGACGTTGAGTGACAATTAGTCGAGAATCTATTCTGCGCTCTGTAGGGGCAACACATCGTAATAGTCGACAGCAAACCGAACTTACGTTTGTATCCTGCGAATCAATATATGTCCATTGCACTCACTTCAGATATAAAGTATTTTTATTCCCCGCCTGAAAAAAAAAGGTTCTCTCGCTAAACCTTATGAAGGGAAAGGGAAGTTTATAGCTTTGCATAGGCTGCAGTCGTGCGTGCGATCTCGTCAAAAGCGGTTCGCTCACTTTATCGCGAAAAGTCCGAAGCCCCGTCGAACATTAATCACATACGCAAGTGTGAGATGAATCAGTTCATAACATCTACAACGATTTCGAAATGAATGTTTGTAAGTCGTTGGAAGTCTTCGTGAGTTCGAACGCCGTTTGGTGGATCAGTTGGATTTTCAGTTAAAATTTTATTGAAACATCAAATCTCTACTTGCGTTGTACTTTCAATTTCGTGTCGCATTCGTGTCGTAATACATGTATGCGATATACAACATTTTTCATATATTGTTTTTACCAAATCATCTATAAAACTTAAGTTGCGTTGTAAAGAGCATATTCAGGAGGTCTTATCGGTGGCACATGATTTCCTGAGGTTGGAAAGTTCTGTGGAATTGGCGGAAGATCATTGCGCGTACCGACGTGTAAGACAATAGCGATACCGATTGCTAAGTGGACGATGAAGTGACAATGAAAGATCCAATATCCTTTTTAAAAAAGTATATATACATTCAGAACCTGATTAAGTGGGTACATTACGGTTATCACCGCACCGTTCTGACTCGAGACTTTTTGGTACCACGATCGCGTTTTTGTAACGCGATTTTAGTATTACGTTGCTCCATTGGCGATAAAAATTCTCCCGACATACACACATCGGTCTTACATTCCGAGAAATAATCGCGTATAAATCGGTAAGTGCGAAGAGCTTGGCATGCATTGCATTTAAGAAAGAATTGCAACTGTTATCGAGTAATGGAAGGAGATTTTTTTCTATAGCTAAATTATAATCCGTGTAATAATCAACGGGTTTTTCGATTTCTACACATTACCCTATCGGCACCTTCGACCGCTATTCCGACGGTCGATCGACTGCAAATACGACTGGTCGTAAAACAACCAATAATTCGACTTGCCAAGAACCTCGTGGATGCGGTCGGTTCGTAACAAATCGATCGTAGATCAACCTTAATCGCGATCCACAGGGGTTCCAGTGTGGTCGAATTTCGAAAAAACAACCCCAAACCAACCAGAAATGTTATCAGAAGACGACATTCTACAGTAAAATCGACTTTTAACAAATTGACGGCTACACAACTGCAATCCCCCAGGCAGACCCGGTCTCCGACCGAACCACCATCGAAATCACCATGGTGGTTTTGTGCAAAAAGATTACCGAGTATTTTGTCGAAATTATCACGCAAGCCACCGCTTGGCAATACCCGTTTGAAATGGTGGTTTCGCCAACGAAAACGAGGTGGTTTCCACGGTGGTTTTGACAGTGTAAACGACGGAAAACCACCAGTCCCAAAACATTTTCATGGTGGCTCGACACTTTCATGTGTCGGTAATGCATGATTGTTATAGTCTAATCGAAACATTTGGTTGTCGGTACTTTATTTACAAGAATTAAAAAAAGAAATTGAGGATCAAATCATCGAAACTGTTATTTTTCTTCGTTATTTATCGTGATTCAACGTATTGGCTAAACAAAATGTTTTTTCAATCGAACTAACAATCGACCTATCGATCGATATTGCCAAACACACAACAACAGTTCTCGTTCTCGTCTGTACTCGAAACATTTAAAAATAACAATTGCACGTTCAACTCTACACCACAGTTCTTGAGAGCATCGAATTTGTAATCGAACACCTGTTTTTTTCTGTGTTAACTATTGACGTTGACACGAAATTTGACTGTTACGGCACGACGCCGGTTTTTAAGTTTTTTACCGACGTCTCATCTCACGAGGATAATATCCGCCCGGCGTTCTTTCAGCTCTCTCGTGAGAAGACGAAAGAGAGTAGTATATTCGTAGAGAGCGCGCATGTTTGGAATGACAGTTACTTTTTGACGTGGGCCTTTCGATTGTTTAGCGTTTCGCGGTGATTTAAAATATCAACAATTGCAGTTAATAATATTAAGAAATCATGCCATCGGGAGATATAGCGATGCTCGTGGACATGGGCTTCAGTTTGGCCAAAGCGTGAGTTCGATCGTGTTTGCAAAACTTTGCAAAATCTAACCCTTGTCCCTTGTCCCATTGTCGAACGATTGTTATTTTGTTTTCAGTGAAAAAGCTCTGCAAGTTACGGGCAACAAGGGCGTCGAACCAGCGATGGAATGGTGAGAAATCGATAATCGATTGTTCGTCGTGACAATTAATTAATCAAGTTTTCGCGAATATTTTTTTTTAGGTTACTCGCCCATTCCAATGACGTTGAAACGGCGACCGAACCTCCGCCAGCCGAAAGCGCTCCGGAAGCGGCCGCCGATGCCCCTGCGGAGGAAACTGCTGCTGGTGCGAGTAATCATGCCGCTGCAGCCGAAAATGCCAAATCGTTGAAATGCGACGTGTGAGTAAAATATTTGTAATTTGCGATACTTCAGAAATTTTCTATATCGGACGGTTTTATCTTTGCAGCTGCGGCAAACTCTTCAAGTCCAATTTGGAGGTTGAATATCATGCGACAAAATCAGGACACGACAGTTTCTCCGAAAGTCTCGAGGAAAAAAAACCGCTGACGGAGGAGGAAAAAAAAGAGAAATTGAGAATGTTGGAGGAAAAACTCAAAGTCAAGAGAAGAGAACGAGAAGAACAGGAAAAGAGGGAAGCACTGGAGAAGGAAAAGGATCGGATACGATCCGGCAAAGAGATGGCTGAAGCTAAGAGAAAGTGAGCGAAATTATTTTTTTATTATTCAAATTTTCAAATAATTATTCAAATTTATGAAGTCCAAAATTTCGCACGAAAATTTACGATTTTTGAAACTTTCGTTTCTCCTTCGCGATTTCTCGACCTACGAAATTTCGCGTGTCAATTTCGTTTCGCTTTTCGTCGGCGATTTTTCGAACTACAAAACTACTAATGTAAATTTTGTTTTGTTGTTCGTATGCAATTTTTTGAATTACGATGATATTTTTCGTGTAAAAACGTTACGAGGATTTTTTTCGTTACGTTATTGCGTTGTCTTTTCTTTTTTTTTTGCAGATTCGTAGAATTAGAGATGCAGAGACTGGTGGAGCAGAGAAAGCGCGAGAAAGAAGAAGAGAAAGAGGCGCGTATGAGAGTAAAAGCTCAGATTGAGGCCGACAAGGCCGCTAGAAAAGCCAAAGCCGCTGCCGAGAGTGGCAAAACACCCGTAGAACCATTGCCCGCTTCCTCTCCAACGTCCTCCGTACCGTTGGTATCCCCGCCTAAACAAGACTACAAAGAAACGAAACTCCAGGTCGGTAAAACCGAAGATTTGCCGAATCAATCTTCGCACATATCGCTCGTAAAAAAAAAAAAAAAAAAAAACCAATATACTAAATGAAATTTGTTTGCCAAAGTTGCGCACGTGTGCCGAATCGTAAAAATGTTGTTACCGACTTTCAGATAAGACTCACGAATGGTCAAACGATGATTCAAACGTTCGGCTGCAAGGAGCCGCTTTCAGCGGTAAGATTGTTTACAGAAATGAATAGAAGCGATCCGCCCGGCGGCTTCAATCTGATGACAAGTTTTCCGAGAAAAGTTTTTACCGAGGAGGATTATGACGCGCCGCTGGATGTATTGGGTGAGCAAACTGTTATTTTTCTTCGATTTTTTGTCAACCGACTCTTTCTTATTATTCACGGTCGTGAAAGGAGCTCGTATATACGAACGATCAAAAGTTAAACATACTATCTCTAATAACGACGTGATTTATCACGTCCACGCGCGATCCGAGAATAGCAGAGGGGGGAGGAAATAGAATTAACTCGATTCAAAGTTCATCGAATCTTGTTGTTGGCAATTTCAGGCTTGGTGCCTTCCGCCGTTGTGATCGTCCAGAAAAAAATGGAATAATGATAAAAAAGACAAAAAAAAAACACAGAAATGTTATACCTCGCAGCGGACCGTGAGATTTGTGAAAAAAAAAAAGAAAGTTTCGCAAATTAAGAGACATATATTAAGAGACAGTAAAGCTAAACAAAACAAAACAAAAAAAAACGAAAAGTTGAATCATCCTCATTACCATCGAATTTTCATAAATTGCAACTCATTTTTGCGTTTCTCGGTTCATCGGATTTAAAAACAGCTTTAATTAATATAGATCCAAAGAAAAAGCACAAAGAGAAAAAAAAAAAAAAACCCAACAGCGGATTTTGCCGATGTGTAGAAAATTTATTTATGACGCCGGCGAAAAAAAAATATATATATTTTCGCTCGCACTGCCATATATTCGTCGTTGGCATATAATTATTTTTTTATATCAGCTCTTTGTAAAATTTTTCTAATGCTTCTCAATGATTTGTTATACTTAAACCAATTAAAGTGATTCGGTATGGATGAAAGTGCTGGATAACCATCGAAGTGGAACAAATTCCTCTCCCACCGGCTTCGTAGTTTAAACAGCCTGCGAGTATAATTTGATAAATACGGTATTTTTTTTTGTTTCGAAATAGCGCTCGATAACCGATAGCCAGAAGTTTTAGTTTAGTTTTACAAACTCGCGGAGCGTTGTTGCGTGTATAATCGACACTTCGGTATCGAAGCTATCGCCGTCTTTGTGGTCAGAACGCTTTTGCGTCACGAACAATTATGCTAAACAATTTCTCATCGTTATATCTGAATCACGTGAAACTCCGATGGAACCGTTCCGGGATATATTATGTCTTTTTTTAAACCACAGTTCGTCGGAAATCCTGGAATTCCGTCGCAATCAATGAGATTCAATTTCTTGTCGAAACATATCCTTATCTCGAAAAGATACGATTCCTTCGTTTTCTGAAAAACAGAACAATGTTTTTGTTGTAAAAAAAAAAAAAAAAATGTACGAATAAAAATGCAAATCAGCGAATCAGATACACGATCCTTCCTCCGAAATTATTCTTTTTTTTTGCTACAGATACGAAAAATAATTAAAACGATTACAGTTGAACCTTTTTTTTTTTTATATTAAATTTCAAGGATTAAGGATCGTGTATTCTTTCATTCAAAAGGGTGTCCACCGTCAGGAAATTTTAAATGTGTCGGAAAATTTAAAAATCGTGAGAATATTTTCAAAATTTGTAATCAAATGAAATTAAGTTAAAAAAACTAACAAAAAATGATTACGAAAAAAAATTACGAACAGAAACGCGTCTTTCGTTTTTTTTTTTTTCTCGTAATTCCGAAAATAACGTTAAAAAACACTTATATCCCTATATCCGGGCATTTTGATCATCGAATTTAGTGGCCACCCTATTGAAGCGATAACGTTATACTTACCGGATTTACGACGCACTCGACTTGGCAACTTTTTCCCAAAACCTTAGCAACTCCGTCGAGAATCGTACGAACGTTGTACGTTCTTCCGGGCGTTATGCTGGCTTTCGCGAGAACGTGTTTCATGTCGTATTCGTCGAGAAGCGTGAGACCTTCTTTAAAATATTTGTATTCGCTGTTAAGGGGTTCCAAAACCGCCGCGCATGTTCCGTGCTTTTCCCACTCGTGATTCCAAAAAGCGTGATGTTTGGTTCCCTTCTCGACGTCGATCCATTTTACTTCTAATTCATCCGCCAACGGTTGCAACGCCGCTATGTTGAACGGCAAACTGCTGTTGCAGAACAACGGCCCGATAACGTGATATTTTGTCGGCCAAATTCCGTGAATCGACCATTCCTCGTTGTCGGGTAACGAACATTGGTGTTTCGCCGATTTAGCTTTCCACGTGTAGCAAACTGTCTGCGGCCAGTGTTGGGTAAATATTAAAACATCAAAATCGTTCGAACCGGAATATTTCCTCAATTTTCGATTTCTGTTCCTTCGCCTTCTGTGAGAAAAACAACGAAAAAAAAAAGAAAAAAAATAAAAATAAAAATACTATAAAAAAATTCGTTCGTATAGCGGAGTGTATACAGCTGTTTTCGAAACGTTCGTTTCATCCATTATAAAAATAAATTTTCGATAAAAATACATTTCTTTTTTTTTTAAATAACGAACAAAAATATGATACGACAAAATCGCATCACAATGCAATAGAAAAAAAAAAATGAAGCTACAAGCAAAAGCGGTGTATCAGTAAAAAGTGCGAAATCGTCGCGTCTCCTCGGGTATCTCTCATTCTGCTTTGTTGTCAGGAACGCGTCTACCTGCGCGTCGTAAGGTAAATTCTGCGCATGAGTCGTTCGTTTATAGTCGCTGCGCATTGCTACAATCTTTTTTCGCATGCAGTATTGCTACACAGAGACAGTAAGGTTGTTGCATTGATCCATTTAAATGACGAATTGACGCGAGTGGAACAACCTTCGCGTAACAAGAGATTTAAATTGAATTAAACGGTAAGCAATGCATATTCATACCCATCGGCAATGACGACAGCGAGAAGCAAAACTACGCAGACTTTCCAAATAACCGCGCGCACCATTATCACGGAGAAACGAAGAAAACAAAAAACGTACACGCGGATAATATCGATAACAAACTGAGGGTTCCTCGGGCTTTGTGGCACACGAAACGGATTGAGAAATAGTAATAGCGTCGAGTTCTCCCACTCCGAGAAAAGTAGCAACGAAGGCCTTCGTGTTACTCTGTGAGACGCGTAACGCTCGTTCGGGACAGTCCAGTCGATCCCCTCCTCGTTTCCACCGCTTACTATGTCGTGTGTATCTCTAGTTTGCCAGCTGAGAAGCCAGCTGATGTTTCTAACAATAACACTCGCAGCGTCTCGAAATGAGGTCTTCTTTTTTTTTTTTTCGGTATTTTTCTACCGAAGTCTCATATATCGTAAAATCGAAAAATCTTAACGAAACTCATTCTATTTTCGTCTCTAAAAATCTTTCACGATAAAAATTACTTATCGATCCTCGAGATTGTCGATTTTTTTTTCCGTAATCGGGAAAAAAAAAAAAAAAAAAAAATCATTGTCGATTGCGCAAACTCGGATTATCGTTAAATACGATACTTTTATCTTCGTTATCTTTTATATACGAGTTACTACTGTGTGAGTTTCGTTGTAAAAAAAAAAAAAAAAAAAAAAAAAAAACACGATACACAAGTTATGCACGTGCCGAGTTGACCTATGCATCGGAGTTCGGTCCACCGTTGGGGGAAGCAGAAGCAAATGGACTCAATTCTCGTATTTTTCTTTTTCTTTTTTTTTGCTCCGCATGACTGCCAATTTAGCGAGCAACATTTGTCGTATAGTAATGAGTCGCATGGACCATTTCCATGCTCTGGTTATCCGTCGCAAGGGCAAACCGACAAAAAGTTTTATCGCAAAAGTGCGTCGGGAAAAACGTCGTGTGTATTCGTATCCTCGACACACGATGACATAATGACTCGAAGAACGCCATACGAATGTATAATTATCCGTGTGGATATGTTGTTTTCACTTTTAATTGTACCCTCGATACGAGAAGATGTGTTAATCCTATTTAAACATTATTTTTAACGAAATAACGGTTGTAACGAACAGCAAATCATTTTAACGGACTATTTTGCCAATCTGGGCGATGGGCATTAAATTTATTCCAATGCTGCGTCACCCAATCTCGTTATGGTTCTCACCACTTTTGTATCTACTAATTTTCTCACTTTTTTTTTTTTTTCTTTTTTTTTTTTCATCTCGTTGTACCGCACTGTTGTGACAATGATGTAAGAGATGCACCACGAAACTTGCATTAATGATAATGTTCGTCGTAGTATATTACTTCAGCATTCGGAAACACTGATTTTTTAATTACACACAGCCGATCGTTCGTCGTTTAAGTGATTTGTTTTTCACTCGATACTGAAGTGGTTTTTGACCAATCGGCCGATGAGATGCAGCGCTTGGAACGTTTTGTTTGGCTGCAATCGTTGTCGTAGCAAATAAAATGTTATCGCTCTGAAGAGCACGAGAATTACGATCAGAGCGAGAAAATCCACCCAAAAGACAACGTGTTCCATACCTGAAAAACAATAATTTCAATAATATTAAATAATAATAAATAAAATCTTAATATTTCATTAAAAAAACTTCGTAAAACGCAATTCGCGATCGTTTATATTTTTTTTTTAAATCGTATTTTTAAATTTTAATATTAATATTGTTATATTAATAAATATAATAATATCAATATTTATTCGGAAATATACAGATCTATAATTGCTATCGGGACAAAACGACATAATTTGCCTCGTATCATCGATATACGTTAACAAAAATTACATCGCGCATTTTTCTACTTTACCGACAGTACGAGGGCTCTTCAAGTTAAGTTTAAACTTCAGTGGTCGCAATTTCCGATGGATTAACGTCAAACGAATTGTTGAGGATTAATATAACAAACAACAAGTATACACAGTTCAATTGTAGTATTTTTTCCAGCAATTACCCATAACTCGTAGTAATTCCCGGGGATATTTGTATTGACAGTATATTTCTTCGCTCGGACACGGCAATTTTTCCCTGTTGTATCCGTAAGTCGCGGTTATCAGCGCTTCCAATCCGTATCTTATGTAACTCATGTACATTCCAAGATTTCGATAGATAGGCAAAGGCTCCGGATTACCCATTCCTTGCACCGCGACCAGCATGAGAGGAACCGTTAGCGCGGGTCCGACAAACATGCCGTTCTGAAAAACAGGCAATCGACGATCGTATAAATTTTAAGGAATTCTAAGGAATTCTAAGGGATTCAAAAGGATCCGCGAATTTCACAGTTTGTTGAAATAAAAATCGTAAAAACATACCACGATGCTTAGGGTACTTGCGATCGCGAGACCCATACTTTCGGAGATGAAGGCGCATACTATGCAGGTGCTGAAGAACATTATACACCTGTAGGGCTCCAGGGATTGTCCGCTCAGCAGATAAACCATCGATAGGTATATGAAACTTAGAATGAGCTAAAAAAAAATAATTAAAAAATACCGATTAAAAAAAAAATATATATCGACCGATGATTCAACGATTTTACCGACGATATAATGATCGAGTCTCTATCGCGTCTCTTTAGGATAGATATTTATTACGATTCAGTTTATATTCCGAGGAGAAAAAAAAAAAATAGAAAAATTCGAGATGCAGAAATATAATAATTAAAATTTTATGTATTATAAATATATATGACTAAGTGCCGTGAACGTTTACCATCGACCAACCTGTGCAGGAATGTTGGCGACGCTCAACGCGCAAAAGTAAGGGCTAAGTTTGTACCATCGATTGAAGTGCTCGCGCTTCACTAGCTGCACTTCGGTCGGAACTGATGACAAAAAAAAAAACATGTCGTGAATATTAAAATGTTAAAAAAAAAGAAACTCGACGATCGTTAGGTCGATAGAAAGGAATTCAGAGAGTAATAACAATCCGAGTGAAAAAAGTTTGCACTTACATTGAAGTAATACGGGAAGCATCGGCACGTAAAGAAAGACGATAAGACAAGTGAAACAGAAGCCGAAATTGAAAAGAGTTTTGGATCCGTCGTTGCCGATTCCGAGAAACAATCCGCCGATTATGAAGCCAAGAAATACATGCAACGACATCTTGAGATACATATAACTCTGTAAAAATATATATTTTTTAAAAATAAAATCATTTATGAAAATTAATAATAACAATGATATTTATCGATTAATTTTTTTAGTTCAATTAAATGTTTCCTTTTAAACTAAGTGTTCAATTTTTTAAATTGTTCGCTTAATTTTATAAATTAATTTCAAATTAACAATAATGTTTCGAATTAAAGACAAAAATATTTTATTATCCGCGGAACTTGAATTTTTCATTAATTCGTGAAGTCTGTATAAAAAAAAAAAAAATACTGATTTTTAAAAATGCAAACGAAATCGTTAAAAAATTTATTTAAAATTCGTTAAAAAAATCCGCTTACCCTGTCTCTGTAACATTGCAGCATTCGCCTCTTCAACAATGTCGAGAATTGATCGCACCACGAAATTTTTGGAATTCCTCTTTTCATATCAGTTTGATACTTCAGCGATCTCGTTAACGGCAAAATCGGACATTTTACTTCGACAAGACTGACCATTCTTTCCACGTACTCCATTCCGTACTCTCCGGACGATACTTCGATCACTGAAATATCATTCGATTAATTATTATCATCGCGAGAGAAAAAAAAGAAAATTGTATTCGTTGACCGAATTATGTGTTTTCAATAATTACTCACCGAAATCTGCGGGATTGTAATGCTTCGGACAATCGATGCCAACTTGTTCGAGATACGGAACAATGTTTGTCGTTGGTCCCCTGTACACGCATTGTCCAGCCGCGACTACGTAAACTTGATGAAATTTAGCAAATATACTTGCGCTCGGCGTGTGAATCGAACAGACAACGGTTCTGCCGCCCTGCGCGACCCTTCGCAAAAGATCGATACACTGAATCGACGACATTTCGTCCAAACCTCTGAAAATTTATTGTTGTTATCGTTATTATTCCATTAACGCGAAATAAAAAAGATCGATAATCGGTAATAAATCGATAATCGATCGGTAATTGAGTTAAAGAAATATTTTCCGTACGTCGTAGGCTCGTCGAGAAATATAACGGGCGGATTGTTTACTAGTTCAAGGGCAATCGAGAGTCTCTTCCTTTCGCCACCCGAGAGTCTCTCCGACACCGTATTTCTCGCACCGTTCAGTCTCAGAGTCTCAAGAATCTCGTCAATCTGAAAAGAAAAAAAAAAAAAAATGTTTTCATGCTCTGTTAGATCGAAGCATCAAGGACTTTTGCGTCGCCGTCTCTCGATGCTAATACTGCATAACATTACAAACATCTCACGTCTGCGAAATGCGAGGATTATAAGTTTCGAAGCAGTAATTTACCTCTAAAAATAAAATTAGAATCGTGAAAGTTTTGCTTTCGATTCCATCGTTTTAATTTATTTTAATTTTAATGTTTACCGTCGTTTGAGAATTATCGTCGAGTCGTTACGGATAGTCACTCATGAGACGTGTACTTAAAGCTCAGCATCCGCTGTATATTAGTCACTGTCAATCATTATTAAATGGTAAAAATATATAGCGCATTGACCGGTAATTTCGAATGTCACGTGAAGAGACTGCAAAAATTACTTGCGGTGATAAATTTATAAATTTGTTTATAATATAAAAAAAAAACTGAAGATCGATTATTGATTTTTCCGATTGATTTTGATTTTATTTTATATGATTTTATTTTATAATTGAAATTAAATAAAATCGCAATAAAATACTTTTTTTTCGTTCTTAATAAATCTTAATTTTTAATTCAATTTTTTTTTTTTTTTTTTTTTTTAAGTCAAAGTCGTTTTTATTTGTCCAGCTGATTCAATCATTTGGCCTCAAAAGCATTTAAACGCAGGCTGTTCACCTCGAGGCTGATAGCCCTGACCGATGAAAATTGATCGATGAATGGTCGATGTGCATTGCATCGGAAAACGTATGCAAGTGAGGAAACTATTAGTATTTTTTTTTTTTTCTCACTTACGATTGATTCCTTCGCGAATTTCGTCATAGCGTTGCCGAGCTTGAGATCCGCTGCAAAGTGCATCGACTCGAATACCGTGAGTTTCGGCTGTATGAGGTCTTCCTGCATGATGTAGCAGGACATTCGTTTGAACTCTCGGAGGTCGCGCGCCTTCCCGTTTATCGTTACGAGACCATTGGCTCTGTCGCACCTATCAATTCATTACACAAATCGTTTAATTACATTAATTAATTTATTCAACAATTTATTAATAACCATTATATCACTATTATCAGTGATACTCGCTAACAGGTATAGTCTGAAGTATGCGTAGTCGCTGATGGAGTATCGATATTTTTATCCTTATTGATTGATCAATTAATGATTTATTATTAAATTAATTTAGTTTAACCGATTTTTTTTTTCTCGTAAAAGGAATAATCCGTTAATCAATGCGAATCAATTAATCAATGAATAATACACGGGACGAAGCTATTTACATGATTGATAGACATATCGACGATAAATACATTAGGCTGATGGAAAAACAAAGGTTTAGTCATAAAGATTCGTGATTTAGTTAGAAGCCAAAGATTACAACGAATTTCATCGGCGATTTTATAAAATAATAGTATCAAAATATTTTCGTTCGATCGAAGCAGTCGTCGTGGACTTTAATCGATAGCGCGGTATGACCTACTGGAATTTGAGTTACTGATTCGTCGCTCGATAGTTTATCGACAAAACCACAAAAATAAGTAATATAAAAATAACTCGAGAAATCATTTTTCTTCGTAGCGGTTTATACTTTGATAATCTTCGCGAAGGCTTTGGATCAATCGCACGAATACTTATCGTCCGACCTTTGGAAAAACATGTAGCTATCGGTCAATTCTACGCTGTTGCCAATGTACGTTCTTCGTTCTTCGTCCATCTGTATGCTTAACTAGTCGCCACTCTTGCGAAATAGCATAACATTGTCGCGTTCAACAGAAAAACGAAGAAGAAAAATGTTTCAAGTGTATGCGAGAGACGAAAAAAAAAAAATGCCATTAATCATAGGTGCGGTCGATCTATTGATAAAACGACAAATCGTCGCTATTCTAGACAACCTTTGCCTTGTTTGTTCATCTATGCAATGAAAATTGATTATCGAAGTGTAAAGTCCTTACGATTATTACAGTTCATCGATCGACGCGAATCGAAGGTTGCAAATAGCGTGGAAATTTTTTCGTATAAAAATAATTAATAGCGAATACCGATCGTCAAGTCTCCGATTATTCTTTACAGGGCATTAGCATATCTTTAGGGCATTTTTTTTTTTTTTTTTTTTTTTTTTTTACGTCGTTTGTCAATTAATGACGACATTCGACCATTCCACAAATGTTTAAAATTCGTATTCGCGCCTATTTCCATAAAAAAAACCCACAGATTAATCATTACCGATCCTAACCGACATTATTCGATGAGAATACAAGAACTTTGATTGTACTTTGTATCCTCTCTTCGCCAACGTCTTTTATTCAATTTTTCACTTTGTCGCATTACTCCGACGCTATTTTCAATGTTTTTTCCTTCTTCCGCTTCGCTTCCGACGCCCGAAATTGAAAGGTCACTGTTGATCATTGGCGTCACTGCGGAAACGCGCTGATCGCATAACGCGCTGAATCATGCAATAACCAATCGTCTCGTAGTTAGTATAATCTCGTATCTCACGTTAGGCATGCGGATGACTCGGGGAAAAAAACATAAAAATCGCTAATGTTTTACATCGCGGCGAATTCGTTCCATTCAAATTTAATCGCAGTGGCGAAGCTTTACACGCACGCGAAATTGACGATAAAATTTAATTTCACGAGTCAAACAATTTGCCGATAAGGGAATTGACAGACAAATTAAATGAATTACTCTTCGTTTATCCTCGAGATGAAAAGTTTAGATTTTTTTTCCAAATTACGCGATACAGTCACGTAATTTCATGGAGGTTAGCCGCGAGGCAACAGCTCTTTAACGCCAGCAATCAGATACTCGCATCGCGTCGAAAGATTAATGAGCATTCTATTTATTATTCAACATATCGCGTAGTTTGAAGATATACAGAAAAATTAAATCAAACGAATATTAGTTAACTTACTTGTAGCCCGCGAGAACATTGAGAAGCGTTGATTTCCCGGCGCCCGAAGGTCCAAGGAGACCTGTGAGCTCGCCACATCTGAACTGACCGCTGACCCCTCTCAGTATAAGTTTCGAACCTGCGAAATACAAAAAAAAAAGTAGTTTTTTTTTTTTCGTTTCTATATCCGCGATGTAATTTGAAATTCAAAACGATTTATGCAAATTTTCGTTTGAAGATAAAAATTGAAAAAAAAAAAAAAAAAATTATAAAAAATTTCGATCGAAGATACGAGAAAAACAATGTTATCGTGTGTACATGAAAGTTTCTTTTTGAAATTCTTTTTAAAACATTTTTTTTTTTGTTTTTTCATCCGCGATTTAGCTTCAAATTTGAAAAAGGTAATTTCGGTAAACAGTTTAGTTTGACGAATCGAGAAAAAACAGTATGATAACGCGTACGTCAAAGTTTCTTGTTGACGCTTCTTACATATCCCCCTGTAATTTAGCAGCGTAAAAAAAAAAGTTGTCGAACCCATGACATCGTAGGATGCAATATTAATATCCTCTCGTGCCTGTGACGAGGGCAACCCGACGAAATTTGCATAAAATTTTCACAAACTCTCGAGCGACGTTTTCAAAGTGATGACGGATAATCTTAATTATCAGGAAACTTGTTATTAGCATTTTCCGACAATGACGCATCTCTGAGGTTGGTATAAAAAAAAGCACGTGCCGTGTCTCATCTTTTATCGTAGTCTTACATTCGATAGTACCCTTTCGATAATGGATATGTTTTCTTGTATATAGATATCTATTATAAATACATATATACATATAAACATATGTATCTGTTTATATATACATAACATATATATGTATATATATCTATAATAATATATCCATTTAACTTTGATTTCCCGTCGGAGCTTTCGCGACAAGACGTTTTTGAGTGATTCAGCGATGCATGAAAAATTGACGAGACTTTAACGACGTCCGCGTGTCGAGCTGCAAATGCGGTAAAGAAGCACAAGACAGCGCCGACACGTGTACACCTTTCCAGATGTCTTCAATCAGCTCAATCATAGACTCCTTTTACTATCCCACTTTGAAAACGCAATAATCGTTACCGCAAAAAAAAAAAAAAAAAAACATGTACCTCCGTGAAGTAAGATTCGAGAGCTGAACAGAGTTTTCGGAATCGATCGAGGTATCGATAATTATAGGACTTTTGGCTATAGCTACTTTACTTGGACGTAAACGTGCAAACGGGGTCGAGGCTGTTAATGTTACTCAATAGAGCACATTTAATGCCCTGATGACTCTATCGTTCGTCAAGGATCGTGATATATTGTTTTGTACACTAATTTGGACGTCCGTAACATTGAAACATCGCGCGAGAAACTTGACGAACTTGAGGCAAAAGCAATTACCGTAATTTATGATTGTTGATTTTATTTATAACTCGATTATCAATCGATAATGAAGGTCCTGATTTTGCATCGTTCGCGGTGCAATAGTTCGAAAAATCATGAAAATTAAAAATGTTCACAATGTTTCGTAAGCGTAGTTTGTAATTGTATGGCTTCCTTACAGAGAAAGAGAACGTAATGTGAATATTTTCAGCGTTTTTTTTTTAACTCTGTAAATTGTAGAGATTCAAAAAATCAGATTAAAGGATCATCTCAGTGTGATAGGCGTAAAAATGGCTGATTTTCTTGAATTTTTTTTCGATGGATAAAATTCGCTAATCGGTCTGATTTTTTTATGTCAAATCAAAGCACTCGTGAAGAACAGAAAAAAAAATTTTACACGTATATTTTTATTTGTTTATAATTTTTTTGGGTGGTTGAAAACGGCTTGTTAAAAAAATTGACTCCTGACGGTGTACACTCCTCTAATCGTAAATATTGTCCAAAACAATATTTGAAAAAAGATTATTAATCAGTATGAAAGCCGCTA
This sequence comes from Buathra laborator, assembly GCA_934046635.1. Classification (NCBI taxonomy): domain Eukaryota; kingdom Metazoa; phylum Arthropoda; class Insecta; order Hymenoptera; family Ichneumonidae; genus Buathra; species Buathra laborator. The sequence continues at coordinate 12,209,169 of OW203897.1, forward strand.
TCGCGCTATGGACGATTTTTCTTTTTCGATCGAAATTGACAAAATGGCGGCGATTTGAAAAAAAAGTATCGAGTTTACCCTTTTTTTCGACAGTTTTTCGTTAAAAAAAATATGACGATTTCAAAAAAATTAAAAAAAAGCATCCATAGCAAGACAAAGAACAATGTGAAGAATGTCGTATCAAAATTTGAGACGAATGGCTTGAAAACTCTTCCTTTGATGGTGTAAACCGTGTACACCGAGTGTTAAAAGATTTCTTGAAAATTTTACACTACGATGATCCCTTAAGTATATAAATAGAAAAATATTCCATGTATGCGGTATTCATTAAACTAGAAAAACAACATCATCGGGTTATATCGATACGCCGTTCGGTAAATCAAGCCGTATGGCTATAAATCGATCGTACGAATTCTACTAGAAAGCTTTTTTCGACGTTCATCGCGATGTCTCAACGCTTCCAGACGATTGAGTACAAAAAAAGTCACAGAAAGAAAGTTATCGCGTTGCACGAGTAATCCCGATGGATATTCCCAGTCGCGTCACGCATTTGAGACGTACGCTTCGCCATTTCAATGTTCGTCGTGCCTATTGTATTGCGTACGATGCACGGAAAACACCCACGCGATGTTTTTCAGACTTTTTTTTTGTTTCGGCTCTCGAGAATTTGAGAGTCTCGGAGTTAAATCTTCTTGTAGCGTTACATGCGGTTCGGGTCGTCGTGTACTCAAGGGTAAAAAACATGTTTTGCCTGACAAGTATGCGCAGTAGATTCGAGTAGTTAAGTCCGAGGAGTGGATCGCAAAAAGTCATCTCGAAATAATTTTATAGCTTTTCTGAGGTAAGTACGTCAATGAATTAGTTTTTATGATGAATCGCTATCAACGTCAGTTTCCTTACGCACGAAGGTCAACGAGTTTCGGTGATGTTCACCGAGCGTTCGTGAAATTTTTGTTATCATTATTATTATAATTTTTTCCACCCAACGCGCTATCGAACGACTCTTCGAAAAAACGAACGATCGCGTTGAATTGATGATTTTGTTTTGGTAGCAGACGAGCGTAAAAAAAAAAAAGCCGAGCAACGAAAAATTAAAAAACGCAACGGGATTTCGGGGATGAGATTTTTTTTTTTCGATTCCTTAGTCAACAGGAAACGTATTGCGATAATAATGCATTCATAAAAGTAAGAAGGAGGCGAGACATAAAAAAAAATCGATGCGGAATAGCTTCCATCGATAATAAGTAACTGTTACGAATAAATCGCGAGTAGATATACCGAACGCGGAAGTGAAAATCGTATGAAGAATAACCGAGAAAAACTCAACACCCAGTTGCATTCGAGGCTCGTAGTTCAACGGCGAGCGAAGCATGACGATTGCAGTGACAATGACGATTGCCGTTTTCAGGAAACCATCAGAGTACGTTGAGAGAAAAAAAAAATAAAAATATCTTCCATCGGAACCGTTCGAATTAGTCGCGAACGTCGCGCGAGTCCGAGTGTGAAGTTTGCTGTTAAACGAAGTGCTGAATTATTCACGGTATTCGTACTATACCGCCGTTGATTCGTATGGGACTGTTGAGTTATTGGTCGACTCGAAGAACAGTAATTTCTTTGCATCGACTTGCGCACGATTCGTTACGATTTTTCATAGATCTTCGAGCTCAAGGCTAACATCTACGCCTTTAATAATAGGAGGTTACAAATGTAGAATTCGATACGTTCTTCAAGGTCACGAAATTCGAACGAAAAAAAATCTTCTTCGGGTATCGACGCGAGACTCACCCGCTTAGTTTTTTTCGACGTTGAGACAAGAGAGGATAAGTTGGCCAGAGTTGTGACGGCTCACCTTTGGCCGATCCGGTTCGGCGACCAAGTGACTTTACGATTTTGGATCCAAAGAAAAAAAAAAAAAAAAAAAACTTGTCCCGACGATGAGCAAAATTGTCGTTCGGGTTCTATGCAAAACGAGAATATGCCCCGGAACGAAATTTAAATGGACACACGAAAGTTCGAAGCTTCGGAGTCCGAGGAAGTGTGTAAGTCGAATGTCAGGAGGGCAACGAAATTTTATTCCGGAAATATATATTTTCGTTCTATACCCCGTGCGTCGTCTTCGAAGAGTTATATCTTTTTTTTCGAAACGGGATGACAATCGTCATCATTGACGATCGACTGACAAAAGAAATACGAATAAGCAACATTATCGCGGCGTTTCATCGCGGATACTTAAATCCAATTAAAGTGATTCATCGCGCAATACGCAGCAAACTATGCCTATTCACGAATGTACGAGACTGCAAGACGCTCGTATGAGTGCATAAATCATTTACTTGAATCACTTTTCTTCGAATAGTCTCGTTATTCCGTGAAAAAAAAAAGAAAAAAAAAAAAAAAAACACGCGAAATACATTATTACACAAATTGGTATACAACCGGTAGGCAAATTATTAAAAAAGTATGAGTAATCGATACATTTCGCGAAATTGAGATAAATGAGGAGGAAATAATGCAGCAATATAGCAAATAAATAATATCGAAAAAAAATGTTTACTCGATCGAATAAGAATTTTTCCGTGTCTCAATTTTTTTACGTTAATTTTATTCAGTTATGCAAATTTGGGTAATTATTTAATTTTATAGATTATATATATTATATAAATATATAAACAATAAATTATTATTTTTTTTTTTAATAATATATTTGTTGCTACTTATATTATTATTTTTCTCGGCGCGGGAGCGTCCGCGATGCGAATGGCGTTTGAAAATTATGGAGATTACACATAGATCGAGTGTGAGATACTGATAAATGATAATCGCGATTTGTTCGATGGGTTACACAGCAGGATTATCCGACTATTCGATTTGGTTTGGTACCGCATACTGCTTTTGGGTACTCTAATGAATAATTGGGAGTTCATAACATTTATCATCTCGCGATGCTCCGCGGTCGATGGCAACACATACCCCGAGGCCAGTGACGCAACGTGAACCCGACCGAAAAACTAGCTATTCTCATCTAAGAAAGCGCTAATATACAATTTAAATCGTGAACGAATCACTAGCTCGGTCAATAACCACCGGATAAAACGAACTGGTCGCGCCAAGGCGAAGAATGAAAGAAGAAAAAAAATGATAACGCGTGACGCGGGTCACCCGACATGTATTGATGGCATTCATTTTTTTTGCCGATGATTACTCATCCTAAAATAACTCATAATAAAAAAAAAATGTATATAAATATAAATATGCATATATGCATGAATCGTAACTGCGCACGGTCGGCTTTTGTAAATTTTCCCCTTGTGCGCAATTAGATACAATCTTTTCGCACTACTCAGACATTTGCGTCGGGATCAACAACACCCTTTTCGACTTTGAATCGCGTAATTAGTTAGCGAAATGTTAATTCAATTAACATTGGCAGTGAGCGAGTCGCGGCCTCGAAATATCTTTGCGCGATCGAAGAATTTTATATACGCGAAAAATTGCGCGACGATCAGAGCCAAGAGATCGGCATCTTGCATTGACTCACTTTGTTACTTCTATGTTAGATGCGTGTGATTCGCTTTTTTGTTTTGACCACTCGACGAATCTTATCAATAATGTATTTACGCCGACTTTTCCGCCAGCAATCATTCACGTTGTACAATGTTGCGAACCGGCAATCGAGACTATTATCATAATTCTATCATTTGCATCGAAGACAAAAAAGAAAATTGTAGACGAGGTATTTTTAAGTGAAACTAAAAAAATATACAATGCTTATCGAGCGTTTTAAATCAAAATAAAAAAAATTGCAGGAATGCAATATTTTATCCTGATAAAAAAAATTGTCTCGTCATTTTTTTTTTTTTTTTTTTTTCCGTAAAATATACCGCAGTAAAACATACCTTTCCTTCCACTGGGCACCTTGTACGTGAGATCATTGAATTCAATATCGACCAATGGCATCCGCGAAGATCGCGAGAATGCCGAAGATTCCTTCGCTATTTTCGTTGTCTCGTCAACGTCGAGCTTGACGCTGTCCCGGCGAATGAAATCATCGGTAGATTTTTTCGAAATTGGCGAATACCGCTCCATGGCTCGATGGTTTGCGATGGTAGTCTCGTTTCCTTGTTCTATTGACCCTCAATTTCTCCGGGTTCGCCTCATACCTCTGTCCGTCGCTTCGTCCATCCGGCAACAATGCTATCGGACCGGAAGTTCGTTTGATCCTACAAACCACGCCGAACTATCTTTATTCTCGACGTGTACGCAAAAGCGATATTGCGTATTTATTTATTCGAACACGTGGATTCGCAAATAACGTATTTACTGGTGAAACAAACGGGGAAAATAAACAATTGCGTGCATTGACGGGTGTTGAACAATTGTCGACGAAAGAAAAAAAAGAAGAAGAAATGAGCCATTCGCGATCGCGTGAGGACCGTGGAAGAGCGTACAATGTATGTCTATAAATCGAACTAAAATCGATTTGTCCTTCGAATTTCTATTGCTCGATTTTGCTTTCGCATAAAAAAATATTTGTTTAACGGACATTTTTTTGTTGTTGAGATTTTCGCGTCCACGTGTTCCGAATGCTTCAAAATATCTATGAATAATATATTTTTTTTTAAATACTCGGTATGTATGTGTGTCGTAAATTTTGAGTCATTAAGCCGAAACTTTGCACATAATTAAATTCGATCGGAATCGACGAAGGATGGGAAAATTATACACTTTTTTTTTTTTCGTAAAAACAAAAAATCGATATATTGGTTTAAACTTCACGATATTTTTTTAGATTTACCGAAAGAACACTAAAGTATAATGTAAATTAGATATTGACAATTTGAAAGAACCGACACTTGGTGACGCTTTGCTCTGATTATTTTAGTTTCTCGAATTTTCAAAAAATACGTCCGAAAAGTTAAAAAAATTCACATTGCTTCCCCATTAATTTGTCTGTAATAAACAACAATTTACAGACGATGCTTTCCCGCAGCAAAAGTTTCGTGAGTAAAGTTAATTAATGAGGAAAATTCGTAACCATTTAAAATTTTTCCTTTTTTTCCCCTCAACTCGAAACTATTGTTACGAAACAATACAATAGAAGCGACGCTGCGGAAATGAATAAACGTTCCCACGTGTGGGTGATATAGAAGTAGAGATTGAAAAGCGCGCGCGTGGGATCAACACTCCCGCGTTCGGGGGTTCCTCCGTTATCGTGTCGTAAAACAAACTATAAAATTCATTGGGGTGATTTATTCTCAACGACAGATAGAGAAAGGAATTCGAAATTTTTCATTTTTGAGAGCCCAACAGTGACGCGGTAATTTGCATATCGACATTTGCATCCCAATCGAATGTACTTTCTTTTTCTCCGAACGCTATATAATCCGAGTCGCCGGAAACCGGAAATGGGAGTTCGCCGGGAGCGATAAAAAAAAAAAAAAAAAACAATGATAACACATCGACAAAACAATGCGTGTTAATTGAATTTCGTACCTTAGCCCGTGTGCAGTCAATTTCTCTCGCAAAGTGAATGATTCATATCACGAATAATTTTCCGTGTATCTCGGACTTGGCGGCTTTTTTTGAGGTCGTCGACGCGGACAGTAGCACATTTATCGATTATGTCGGTAACGCTTGTGCGGCACTCGCATCGTTCTCGATCTCGAAGGCTTTGCAACACTTTCGTAATGCGATAGTTCGTTATTTACCAATTCCTCTATATATATATATATATATATATATATCTATCTATATATATTCATGAATTAATGTATATTATAGGCACAAACGATTAGAACGCAGTAGAAAACGAAGTTTTCGGAGTATAAAGTCGCGGTTTTCGTTTCTTCGATGTTTTTATTATTATTATTATTATTTTTTAAATTATTTTCGCGACGATCGTGTCATACGGCGCTTGAGAGAGTTAATTTGGCGAATCCGTTCTTCGTCTAGCTCTGCGCACCGTACGAGCCGTGGCGGTGAACTGACTCTTCGTAGCCCGAACGTTTCGGTATCACTGACTGGTGTTGCTCGGGAGTTCTTCGTCTCGTATATACTCTAACACGTTCCAATATGCCTATGAACCGCGTGTACACCACGAGCTGCATCACGCATAGGATATATACGTATTGTTCCGTTTATGCGGAGTGAATGAGAATACGAGAGCCCCCCCCCCCCCCCCCCTCCCTCTTTGGACAGACATAACATCGACAGTGGAAAATGTCACTGATGATGCAGACGTAAACTGCGCCCGAACGCGGGGCGAATCGGTCACGGTCGATTCGAAAGATATTTCACAAGTTAATTTCATCGCAAATCGATAACAATGGCTCTTTCTTATACGAGCAACGAAAGTGCATTGTCGCGCGCGTGTGCCGGCGGTTTGTGTCTAAGTAGGTAATACGGTCAGATTATCGGCGCCGGGCCCTCGGGGTGTAAGATAATATGTTGCCAGTTTTCTTGTCGTTTTTCTCGACGTTTTTCTACACCGATAGTAGTTAAATTTTAATCGACTTCGGAAAAAAAAAAAAAAATTATGCTTTTTTAATATACCGATCGAGAACAAATGTTGTAAAATAGCGAAACGAAAAAAATGATAAATTAAAGATTTGTGTTGCATAATTGAAGAAAAAAAAAAATTGATTGGCATAATGCAATTCGCTGCGGAGGTCGTCTATTTGCATTATAGTCACGTGTTTCGGAGATAATGTTGTTGTTTTTTTTTTTTTTTTTTTTCAATAATTTAATACAATAATCGGCCTATTTTAGTTGCGTGTTGAGGGTGAAGTGCTTTTTAATATTTTATTATAGCGCGCAGAGTGTACATACAGTAAAACGTCGATTACCCCCGGGTATAGTTTAACCGGAGAGCGGATTCAACAGGCGCACTTTTCTTTAGTTTATAAGACGTACAGCGAGGAAGGTGATGAGAATTTCACGTTTATCGAATCAATAATCGGGTATAATGGAGTATCGATTATAATACTAGTGAAATATTTCGAACATCGCGAGGGAAGCGTTTTTCATTGATAGTACTCTGGAAAATGTAGCAATAACAATCACTCGAAAATCACGTAAAAAATCAACCTAAAGTAACGAACTCTTTAAAGAAAAAAATCTTTGCATTATTGAAAAATTGAACATTGAATTTTTCTATTTTAAGTTTGTCAAAAAAAAAAAAAAAAAAAACGAAATAAATAATTATTTCAGGAATCGGCCGCTATAGCGCTGCCAACTTCATTTTACCCGAAGATTTTTTTTTTTTACATTCATGCATACCGACTATTTGTTGTACCGCTTAAAATAAAATTGTGTTACGACTGATTTCGGATATTTGAGGGCGTATTCTACTCTGCATATCCGAACACGTACTCTATATTTATACCTGATACCTACGAATTTTTCTTCCTCGTTACGTGAAAAAATCCGCCCGACGATGAGGAAGATGCTGCGTTAGCGCCGACGTGCGCACCGATCAGTTTGACACCTCGATATTATTTTACTTTACAGAAACTCTTTTAATATTTTCTCTGTTTCACTCAATTATCGTTGCACTTACGCGTGTTTCTGCTTTGAAAAAAAAAAAATGAATACCGATATAAATACACCGCCGAATATATCGTGAACGTGACGAGGATAAGTGTTTAATGCGCGTGCATTCGATACCATTGCGGTGCGTGCGGCGATTCGATAATTACAATCAACTTCGGATTCCGAACTTCGCATATTTCACAACGATATTGATATTTTCATTCGATTGTTTGTATGCGTTAAAATCGAAAAAAAAAAAAAAAGAAAATATCGTGACTTTTGAAATATTTTTCTTTTTTATTATTATTTTAATTCGACGCGATTGCAGTACCGAGAATTCATCATGTCTCGAATATCGTAACACCGACAATGTTTTGAAAAATTTCCAAGTGCGCGACTCTTTATCGAAGTTCGGCGTGTCCGCGCAATTGTATACAACCAGAGACGCCCCATGTGCGATAAGGCCACACGCACCCGATGAATTCCTTCGCTTCAGTCTGTATAGCCTATAGTTTTTTTTGCTACAGTTTCGTACCAACAAAGATACCCTCTGTTCGCGTGTGTAGAAAAAAAGAAATTAATTTCTCTGGTTCCCGGCAATTATAACTTTCCAACGCGATAAGATCGGCTCGTAGAGCGAATACAGTTTCTTCTTTGCTTCTGCTTTTCGTGGAAATTACGTGAAGTCTATTATTGTAGGCAATTCGTTATGATACGATGTACCTGGAGGTGTTTCGGAACGCTCGCGTCAAATTTAACACACTTCGTTGCATAGGGGGAAAAAAAAACAAACAAAAAAATTAAGAACCAAACATCGCGAAACCGCACGGTCGTCGACCGTTCGTCTAGACGATTTCGCCGAAGCGCGTGGACACTGACGCCACTTGATGCTAAAAATGCACATTTCTTTCCTCAAACCCTTTCTTTCTTTCTCATTCATAGCATGCAATGGTCGTTCCACCTTCTAAAACCCCTCGTGCCGTCATCGTAAAATTCGTCTCCGAGGTTAACGTTATATCGAGATTGCACGTTGATTCGACTATTTTTAGGCGAAAATCGTACAAGGAGCGGTCCAAGATTTTTTGAAACGCGTTTTTCTATCCTCAATCTATTTTTCATCAAGTCGTAAATTTTTCGGACCATGTTACGAAAAAAAAAAAAAAATTATCGTCAGTCTTCAAAAACGACTCGTTTTCGTTGAGTTCTTAAAAGATAAAAATATACGAATGGGAAAATATGTTGTATGGTTATTTTTGCCTGTGTCACTATTCCTTGCATGTTAAAATTCCATAAATACCATGAATACCATATAAATCCCGTTGCCGTTAGTCCGTAACGATAATAATTTTAATGTTGACCCGCCGTTCTTCTAAAAAACAAGCAAACAAATCGTCGAAAAAAATGGCCGCTTACGTTGAGGTGTTTTATTTTTTTTTCGTCAATCTTTCTTCCTCATTCGATTGCACATTGTGCGTGAAGGTTGCGCCGTACCGTCGTGAAAATAATACATAACTTCGTAAACTGTAAGCCGCGAAGTAAAATTGCGTATCGCAATAACCAGTGATTATTTGTTTTGGCCCTTCAGCGGTTATAAATTTCCTGTTTATTTTCTGTTCGAACGCAAAAACTTGTTTCCAACCAAATCTCGAAGTAAAAAGAATGAAAAAAAAAATGCGATGGTATCGCTTCGATCATTCTATGGTCAATGGATTATTCCGAGGTCACGTAATGAATAAGTTGTACGAGGAGAATCACATCGTATGGTGTGTGGACTTTGCACTCAATCCAAAGTATCAGCCATTCGAATCGACTGACAATTGAGGGCATTTACACGACGAGGCAGAAGCATATTGAAGATCATTTGATTCGACGATTGTCTTCTAACGTATTGTTATTCGAGTTGTCGCGGCGGTTCATCGATCCCATACATCGACGTGGATACTTTTTATTGCACACAAATTTCAATGCGTGTTTTACTCGTATACAATATTTACCTTTTAATCGCTCTGTGACGCGATGTTCAGAAAAAAAAAACACTAATCGGAGAGGTTAGTTTCTGATAAACATTATTAATCACAAAAATCAATAAATCAACAATTTTCGTCAGAGACGTCAGAGACTACCTAACGAAATTGAAAGGACCGTTCGTATTAATTTTTCAGAAAAGTTCATATTTATAATAAATTATATTTATTATCCATATATTAATATTATATAATATCATATAAGATGAAATAAAATATAAAATAATGTTATAAATTAGTTTTTTTTTTTTTTTTTTTTTAATATCCACGTATGTGAATACATTTATTTATAAATAGAAGTTTACGGCTGAAGTCTCGGAATCGAAATTACTTCTCACAAGAAATGAATGGATTACGAATATATTTTTTTGCATCTATTCGTCTCCCGCGTTGGTTGGAGCAAATATTACATGAAAATTAATAGTCACTCGTCATTTATGCAAAATGTATTCCGATTTCTCGTTGATTGTAAGGAAAAACTGCAAAGCATCGTATATTAATACCGGCTGAATATTCCAAGGAAATTTTCTACTTTCCAGATACGGATTTATGATTTTTACGTCGTTAAATATGTACAGGTAATTCACGCAGCGCGACAAAAAAAAATGTATAAGGAAATATTGAATGCAACAGGCGGATTACATTATTCCATTGACGACGTAACTGAATAGATGTCACGCGGAGAAGAAGATTAATCACTATAGTTGAATGCAATCTTTGAAACTTTAAACGGAAAATAGGATAATTGTGTTCCGATAATTAATGGACTCGACGCCAATAGATTCGACTGTCTCTACAATTGAAAAAAATATCTATACATAACATATATATATATATATTACCTTATCAGAACGATTTATATCGGTCATAAATTTCATTATTCGCAATCGCGGCTTTCGGTAATTTTAGTCATTTTACCAATTTTTCGCGTATTTTTTTTCATTACGATAGATGCGTTGATAATAATGATTTTTCACGGATTATTAATTATCACCTTTGGAAATATCTCTCGAGATGTCTCGTTCTTGAGAGCGAAACAAGGCCATCGGCATTGCAAATGCGTCCAACTTATTCCCCGTTTATTGTGACTCCGTGTCACGGTTTTCATCGAGACGCGTATCGCCGCGCCGAAGTCGGAGGTCGAAAGTTTTCTTGCCGATATAGGCGTGACGATTGGTGTCGGAAAAAACCTCTTTGGAAAATAGCCGCAAGTCAAGCGACGATTCACGAGGCGAAGAAGAGAATGTATTTTTTGCCGATCGTCTGACGGACGATCGCGAGACACATTCTTATTTTGTATTGAAATTATTCATCTATTAGTACCGATTATAGTCGAATGCGTAATAGAAGAAAATGAAGAAGAAGAATATTCGTGAAAAAGAAAATGTAATGTTGCGAACTTTATGGAAATCGTACTTTATTCGTAACAAATATAATGTTATAAAATACAGTAAACGAAATGCCAATCCGGCAAAACAATCTTTTCAATGTACATCTACGAAGTACACTACAATGTGATGTCTTCTTTTCATTTTTTTTTTTTTTTTTTTTTTTTTTATTATCAATTGACAACAACAATAAACGCGATTGGCGTTTCGCGTTTTCGACGTTCTCTCTCGTAACTTATAAATATAAATTTAGCGCGACGAGGCGCGCATCCCAAATTATCATCGCTACATATAGTCGCGTCACAGTGGTCAACGATTTTTTTTATTTATTTATTTATTTTTTTTTTCATTTTCTCAATGAAAAGCAAAACAATATGTATAATTTTTCTTGTCGAAAGAAAATTGTAATACCGGAAGATTATAGACTTATATTTTGTACGGATCGATCGTGTAGTTTCAGTTTTGTTTTTTTTTTTTTTCTGCGGAAGTCTTCTTGCGCGCTATCGAAACGTTTTTATTTTTCCCGGTATGCTATATATATTTACAAATTAATTATAATATTTTCGATTGCACAATATTTCCCGAATGCTGTCGACGTTATTATTTGATCGTTAGAGAGATTTTTTTAAATTTTCGAACGATCGGCCGTTCGTCGTAAAATCGACGCTGGCGTACGCCTCCAAACGAGCGATGTATATCGTTAATATTAGCGTCTTCCTCTTTGTAAAAAGTTAGTAATATTTGGTTTTTCACCTGTTTACGTTAAACGTTGGCAAGATAAACTCGTGCAATTCGTATAATGCCTACGCAGAGGGTTCGGTTTTTGTTTTTTTACTTCGTTTCCTCGATCTATATAACATATATATATATATATTTTTTTTTTTTTTTCTTGTATTTTTTTTCCTTTTGGCGCGTCTCTCGATCGCGAATTTAACACGCGAGCGAGTACTTCCTTTCGTTATTGTATCCTGTGCTCACAGCCATTGGCAGATTAAATGAAAGGCATTTTTGCCCGCATTAAGGCCTCAAAGGTTCGAGGAAAAAAAAAACAAAATGTTAAGAGAACTCACGAGTTGGCAATCTCGTGGCTTATCGAATCGCGGCTCACGTGAAATTATTAATAAAGAAGAGATTTAAAAAAAAAAAAAAAACAAAAAACAAAAATTAATAAGAGAGAAAGTACCCTGAACAACGAATACGTCATAATAATAGTTACCGTGTTGTCTTGTCTCATTAAACTAAGAGTGAATAAATTACGTTAGCTCCTCCGCTCTTTCTCTCACCTTTATCGAACTATTATAAAAACAAAACAAAAATATCTCGTATTTTTTTTTTCTTTTTTTTTTTCCCGACTCTCGTTTACGTTCGAATGTCTTAAAAGTATATATGTACCATATATACTAAAACCCCCAACGTGAAGAAAGCTCTCGGAGAAATGCATTATTGTTCCCGGACCGAGCGAGAGATCGGGTAACGTTTCGTCGTGCGCGACTCGACGGAAAGCCAAAAAAAAGAATTCTTACTAAATCACTTGGCAACTAATATCCGACGAACTCGACGAATCGCGGCTCACCGGTACGATAACAAAAAATGATTGCGCTCCATTCATACTCGGAGTTTTTTCGTTCGTATTTCGTTTACTTACAAAAAAAAAAAAAAAAAAAAGAGTTCTTCGTTACAAACCGATAGTCTCCGGCATCGCGATCGTATCTGTCGCGTTTTTGTTCTTTTTCTCGTTTCGCCGTCTCGAGGAGACGTCGCTTATCGCGCGGATTTCAACTTCCAACGGAGGAACATATACGCGGAGATTCGCAGAACGACAAATATCAATATCAACGCGAGAATGTCGAGCGTGAAGTCGGCGTTCAGCATATCCAATTCTTCGAGAGTTGTTTCGGGATTTTTGAAATGACAATAAACCTGTAATAAATCAATCGTCATTATCGTTGATTGCGAGTTGTTTCTTCAGAGAAAAATATGAAATGCCAATTGTTAATTTTTTATTTTCTTTCGAACGAAAGAAATGGATTTACCTGACGACACTTAAGCTTCTCGCGACCGAAGGAATACGTTGCCAAGGCGGTCGCCTCGAAGCCGTATCTTATGTAACTGAGATACGTGATCCATCGCAGATATACAGGAATGGCATCAAAACTAACGAAGAATCCTGAGAACAGTAGAAACGGCACCGACATGACGGGCGCGAGAAAAACTCCGTTCTGAACGTTCATAGCCGCTCCGACGACGAGTCCCACCGATTGGGCGACAAACGATATCAGCAAACACGATCCAAGGAACATACTGAATCTCGCGACGTCGAGTAATTGACTCGTCAAGAAGTAAACAATAACCACGTAGATTATGCAGAATATCGCCTGAAAAAGAAGAAAGAAAAATCGTTTAACAAAACTTCCGCGTCGACGTGAATAATATTTCGATTATCGTTCGATTCGTTTACCTGGAACGGTATATCCGATACTGTGATCGCCAAGTAATACGATTTCAGTGAATACCATCGATTAAAGTTTTCTTTCAACAGCACTGGCAATTCCAGGGGAACTTTGTAGAGAAAAAAAAAAAAAAAGACAAAATGAAATTGATAAATGAGCGTCGATTGCGTAAATCAATGAGTCAAATTGTGTCGCAGGTACTTACATGATAATATGGTAATCGTCATAGAAGTATACATAAGGAAAAGCATGTTGAAGAAGAGGAATCCCAAGTTGCTAAGTACCTTGGCGCCGTCGTTTCCGATATCGTAGTAAAGCGCTCCAATCAAAAATCCAACGAGGACGTGAGCAAACAATCGAAGATACATCAGAGTCTGCGAAAAAAAATAAAATAAAAAATACATATATATTTAAGGTTTTTAGTTAACTGATTTCTCTGATGCGAAAATAATTTTCCTAAATGATCGATTATTCATTCAGTCGCTTTGAAAATACGGAAAAATTTCTCACCCAATCTCGTCGACTGAAGAGTAACGTTCGCTTCAAAACGACCCAAAATTGTTTGAGTTCCGATGTCGGATATCGTGTCGGTGTAATCTCCATCGTCTCGTCTAAGAGCGCCGTGTCGACGTTGTCCTTCTTGTCTTCAATGGGAATAGCCATTTCGTCTGCAACGTAACATAAGTTAAACCGTTGAAAAGAAAAAACAGCGAAAGCGATTTATTTCTGCTTTCGCGTTTCCTATGTAATGCGCGAAAACGTACTTTGCTTGGCGATATCATTGGTCGCGGAACTTGGAATGATACCCCCGTTGTTCACCTCGCTGGTCTTGTTGTCCGTGAATTTTTCCTCTATTGTGCTAACGTCGTTCTTGTCCTTCGTACCGTTTTCCTTAACCTCCGCGCCTTCGGCGTTTTTCGCCAAACCGAATTTCCATCCGATATTGTCGTCCATACTGACGATCGCGTTGTTGAGATTTTCACCCTTCGAGTCCGGGAAAGGGTAACCCGTGCGTATGTCGTACTTTCCATTGTTAATAGCGCCAACTAAATTCTTGATATTGTCACCGTATTCGCCGCATGCAACTTCGATAACTGTGTAAAAAACGACAACGATAAATGAATATACAAGTAGTTGAGGAAAAAAGAGTTAAAAAACAGAAAAAAAAAACTTAAATACGCAGTTGCAAAGTGTTTTCCGAGTGTAAAAGCGTACGGAGCAATCGACAAAATGGATACAAAGATCGAACGATACGCGGGGACAGTAGTGTTCGTTGTTTGCGCGGCAATAATCGGCGTCAATGCACTCGAGAGCCAAAGTGCGTACGCGGTAAACAGCCATTGAGTTCGGAGAAAAGACTTGAAAAAAAAAAAAAAAAAAAAAAAAAACGGCCCGTAAATTGTTTTCACGGTGTCTCACGGTGAATCGAGTCTTTGGCATTTTTTCACGCATTGCAAAATTGTGGAATTTATGCGGCGATGAGTTCCGCAAGACTTTGTTTACGCGAAGCGGTGGTCTATTGGCAGATGCAATACACCGCACGAGTGTAATGTTGTCGGTTGTGTTATGCAATTTTTCGTTCTCTTCAGATGTTACTTTTTCTTTTTACGGCGGAATATAGAAACTTAGCGGTCACTGTGACGTCCATTAGGCGAGAAGTCTCGCGTCTCGGTGATTGCGGTTTCGGAATTAATGAATTTATGGACGGAGAGAGAAAAAGGGACTCACTGAAAGATGCGGGATTGTGATAACTCGGACAATTGAGTCCTTGGTAACGAAGGAACGGCACGAGTTGCGATGTCGATCCCTGGTAGACGCATTGGCCTTCCGCTAGAGTATAGAGAGCATCGAACATCTCGAAGAGTCGAGCGCTCGGCTGATGAATCGTACATATTATCGTGCGGCCGCCGCGCGCCAGCGTCTTCAGCAACGAGATGCACTGGAAGCACGATGACGAGTCCAAACCGCTGTGAAAATCATTTTAAAAAATGTTATTCAACGTTCGCCGTTTTTTTTTTTTGTCAGTCAAAAAAATTAAATAAGCTTTTTATTTATTATGATTATTTATCGAGAGCCTTTAATTCATAACCCGGTGCCGTTTTTTTTTAAATACCAGGAAAAAGAAACTCTTTTTTACATCAAAATTGGGAGACAAATGGAACGCAAATTGACTGATAGCTTTTTTTTTTATCAATTCTTTTTCAAAAAATTAAATAAGCCTTTTTATTTATTAAGATTATTTATCGAGAGCCTTCATCGAGAGCCTTCAAATCATAGCTCGGTGTCTTTTTTTTTTAATTACAAGGAAAAAGAAGCATTTTTTTTACATCAAAATCGGGAGACAAATGGAACGCAAATTGACTGATAGCTTTTTTTTAATCAATTCTTTAAAAAAAAAATTAAATAAGCCTTTTTATTTATTAAGATTATTAATCGAGAGCCTTTAATTCATAGCTCGGTGCCTTTTTTTTTTAATTACAAGGAAAAAGAAGCATTTTTTTTAACTTCAAAATTGGGAGACAAATGGAACGCAAATTGACTGATAGCTTTTTTTTTTTTATCAATTCTCGAGAAACGAGAGAGACGAATCAGGTTTCGCGAGGCAGTCGCACTGGAATACGGTCGCCAAGGTCTCTCGTCAGGATAAATCGTGAGAGTTACGCTGCTGAATGAGGGCCGTGGCGATTTAATCGTTTGCCGCCTCCAAAATTGCCCCGAGCAAGCGACGCGGCTTCAGGTACATTTCCACGATTTCTCGATAAAGATTTCGGTATTATTCCGCTGAATCTTTTTCTCGAAGTCTTTACCACAGTTACGAACCAATGCCACTGGAAGACGAATTTCTAAACGCTCGGTGCGTCCGGTTGAACGTGAAAGTAGACGAAAAAAAAAAAAGTTCTCTTTAAAAGGAACGCAAAAAAAAAAGAAGCAAAGATTGTTCGCGTATCATCGCTTTCTCTTCGACTCCGAAACGTTGTGTGGCGAGACTCCTCTCATTGAAAAAAAAAAAAAAAAAAAAAGTAATGGCGGCGCGGTACGTGTTTTCGGTGAATACGCGATCGAGCGATGCGTGTTTACGTGAGTAAAGAAACTTCGAGTACAATATGCATTCCATGAATTTACATATTTTCCGAGCCGAGTACGCGGATCGATCTTGACCTCGGTGCGCGGAACTCTAAGCGTGCAGCTAGAGAGAGGAGCTGCTGCAACAGCAGCAGGAAGATACGAGGGATATTTCAAAGGCAGTTTACCTCGTTGGCTCGTCGAAGAACATTATAGGAGGGTTGTTGACCAACTCGAGGGCTATGGACAATCGTTTCTTCTGTCCACCGCTGAGGTTCGAGGTCATCGTGCGTCGATGTTCCGCCAATCCAAGGGTCTCAAGAATTTCTTGAATCTTTAAGTTAAAAAAAAAAAAAAAAAAAAAAAAAATGAATACGTGTAATTAACATTACTAATTACATTATAATGATATGTTCCGCAGAATTTCATTAAAAGTTGTAGTCGATCTTTTTTCAAGTATCCAGCGATCGGCAGCATGAATAATGTCGATGAAACTTAAAAAAATCGAAATCGAAATATATCGAATCGAATCGTTTTTCATAAATTTTAAAATTGATCCATTTTGGTCCATTGGTCCATAAAAATGGTCCAATTGACCATTTTTTTCGCTCCTCCTTCGTATATATTGTATATTACACATGGAAACGACGGAAACGACTTCCGATTTGTCCTTTCATTCCGTTACTGCCGAAACAGGAGCCATTAGCGAGCAAAATGTTTCTTACCACTTCTTCCTTTTCGGCTTTGTTTACGCTACTGCTGAGTTTAAGATTCGAGGCTACTTTCATGGCCTCCTCGACGGTCAAATTCCCGTGTAGCTGATTGTCTTGCATTATGTAGCATGAGAGCTTTCTGAATGCACTGAGGTTCCTCTCGTGTCCGTTCATTGTGATACTTCCATCCATTCCGGTTGTTCTGCAGACGAAACGAATTAACATTGAAGCAAACAGAAGCAAAAAAAAATACATATATATATAAAAAAAAAAAACTTTATGACTTTCATCGTAATCGCGAATTGGCAAACATCGTCGTGAAATAACGCTATTTTTCTACACACCTGCTGTACTCAATGCCAACCGGTTAATTCGCCACGATATCAACAACAAACACTTCCATCGCGGGTGTTAAAAAAAATTACTTCGCGAATCGCTGTGTACATTCTAAGAGAACCGGTCTTGAAACTACGCGCGAGCGAAAGGGAGAATTTTCGTCACATATCCCCGCCGTTAGATTGCATTAAATCTCAATGCAGTTGAGACGCGAATTACATAGCGTAGCGAATCGATATAACGTTAATACGCTTTTAAATTCCACGCGGCAATAATTCGTAGAAACGTTATATCCCTATCCGCGTGCCATTGAACTTGAAGAGAATACACGCTGAATGATTAACGCACGTTAAATATCGTTTTTTTCTTCTTCTACGATTTCGTTTTTTCTTTTGTTAAGAAGAAACAATAATTCATTCCCTATTCTCGGCGGTAGCCGAAGCCGGTTTGGCACGTGCCGAAAATCACGTATCATTTTGCGAGGGTCATCCGCGGGACCATTTAGCCGACAAATGATTTTTATTGTCATTTTATTTTTCTTTATTCGGTTCAACGCGAGAGATCAAAGAAACGCAAATCGGATGTTCGGATCTCGATGCAGAACCGGAGGGAGGGCTTTGTATTTGTCATCGTCTCGAATGATTTTCCTGTTGACGAAACAAATGACACCAACGCGGGTCGATGAAAGGATAGTTTACGGAACCGCCTTGA
This sequence comes from Buathra laborator, assembly GCA_934046635.1. NCBI lineage: Eukaryota > Metazoa > Arthropoda > Insecta > Hymenoptera > Ichneumonidae > Buathra > Buathra laborator. The sequence goes on from OW203897.1 coordinate 12,227,384, forward strand.
CACTGCGCTGACCCGTGAATCTACGTGAATGCAAATTAATTCCGAAGGTTCGCAACGCCCGGAATACCAATTGTTATGACCGGTTTTTTTTAATTTTACATCGCGAAGGCAACCATTTTTTTTATTATTTTTTTTAAATACGATATTTACTGCAGCAATTTTTTTTTTTTGCGTCAATTTCTCCGCCTACATCGACGCTCACCCTTGCTATATCCTCGTTTCTTCGCGGAGCTGAAATCAACGAACTGACAAATGTACCGCACACCGACCACTCTGACGTAACAGCGTAGAAAATTAGAAACCGCGAGTTCTCGCTCGAGGCGCATAATAGCCACATGTCCGGGAGACTCGAAAGTTATAACTTTTTTTTTTTTTTTTTTTTTAATTCTGTACCGAATTCCAAAAAGTATGATACGATATGCTATATGTTATAATCTATTCTCGATACGCGGGAACTAATTACAAAATAATTACAGTTTCACAGCCGTCTTATGCAACAATTTAATTTCATCTATTCCTGTATTGTAAAAAAAACATTTAATAAAAGTTACATTCGACGAAAGTGAAAATTTCATTCGAGTATCACAGTCGGTAACTTGCCAGGAGAAGGGGAAATCGCGCGCGAATGAAAATTATCGAAAGCGAGAAGCGAGTAATGTACAGAGTCTCTCCGAGTCTCGAACGAAGGTGAAATTGTTCCTCTGCTCCCGGTGCTTGTAACGTTTGTCTGAATTTGCACGACCGAGCGTATCGGCCGCTCACTTTCTTCCGGTCGAGCAACTTTCAAAAATGGCGCTTTCAACCCGCTATAGGTATCTTGGACCCGTCGAAACGAACGTAATTTCACTCGGGAAAAATGGTAACGACATTTTTTTCTCGCACACGTCTACAATATTTTTCTTAGCAATTTAAAAAAAAAAAGTTGTTATTTTTGAAAAAAAAAGGGGTAATTTCACAAAAAAAAATATTGTTAATTGTATAAACGAAAAAATGTTTATTTTATATAAAAAAAAAGGTTAAATTTACAAAAGCAACAGCAGCGTGTTAATTTAAAAAAAAAAAAGGTTTTTTCCACAAATATTTTTTTTAAATATTGAAAATAAAAACAAAATAATTTTGTTAAAAGTACAAATATTCTTTGCCGTGAACCGTATACCGATATCTGTTGCCTGCGTATTTAGGAAAATCATACGATGATGAGGAAATTCATTTATGAAAAGTATAATCAATGCTAATCCTTTCGAGACGATAATTGCTGCAAAAAAAGTGCAATATATCTCGACGTTTCACAAACGCTCGATCGTTATCGACGTTAGCATAATCGAAGAAACAAAAACAATATCCTCATCGTGCAACTATGTTGCACATTATAAATAAACATCGAAGCGAACTGATGATTTCGCAAAAGTTGTATCCGTAACGAAAAACTGGACGATCGAGAAATAAGATGTGATACAGAGAGAAACAAAAAAAATAAATAAATAATCATTCGGCGAGTCATCGCCAACGATATACTCGACCGCGGAAGGGCGATGCTTACGTAAATGACTTTTCGCGGAAACTTATAAAATAACGTTTAAAAAATAAAAAAATAAAAAAAAAAAAAAACCGCGTTGCTCGGGTTTCATCGAACTTGTTATCTATTGCAATCGATTAATTATCATCAAATTTCGCAATATAATTTGCATATAGATTAAAAAAAAATGTGCAGCGAGAAAATTTCGCGCGCTATTTGTAACATTATTTTGTTTTTCTTTTTTATACTATACGCAAACAGGTCTACGAACGAGTAGACGCTTACAGTTCGCGCTTTATCGTCGTCTCACATCCGGTCAAACGACGAGCCGGAAGTCGGGACTATTCCCATTACGCGATACAATGATTACAGCCGCTCGTTGTCTTCTTTTGGATTAGTGTCAGACGATGAAAAATATCTACTTAACTTTAACAAACACAAAAAAGACCTTCTGGAAAAAGTTAATTGCCAAAGAGCCTTAGAGTCTTCTGTGACCGCGGGCTATGCGAGCGTAAAGTTCAATTTTTGACACTACGCTGATTATTTATCGATCTTAAGTTACGATTTGTTTTTTTAAATATTTAATAACGTTTTCATGACTAATGACCAAAGTTCTCGCGCTTTTGGTATCGCAATAATAAGCCGATAATGTCGATAAAATTTCATTAGGAGTTGATGACGCCAAGCTGTTCATCAACTCCGCGTATAATTTTTGCGCAGCGATATATTATGAAGAAACATCCGCAATCGAAGAATCGCCAGTTTGGTGACCTCATGCGAATCTTAAGCTACGAGAAAACCACAAGAATTTCTCTCATTCATTCGCTGAAAGACGATCGTCGTAGGCGAACGCTTGTATTCTCGATTGCGACAAGGAAGACGGGGGGGCAACTGTTGAACTCGCGCCTACGTAATATCTGATAGTCGATCGGAAGTTTCATAATACGAATAAAATCTCATTTCCAAACACGGACCACTGGAGATCAATTCATTTTAAATTCGTTTTACCGAACACATCCTGATACTTGATCCTTTGTACCGCGTAAATATCGCGAAATAAAGTCTAATGCTCATGTTTATTTATGATGCAAAAAAAAAAAAAAAAAAAAATGAAAGAAATAAGAATAAAAAATACAATTTACGAGTTTAGGATCTCCACAGCCTGTTGACTTTTGTATCGACCAAAGATCAACTTTTTTTTTTTTTCTTTATGAAAAAAGACGAAATAAAACGCGAGATTACTGTTAAAATTTACATTCAACGTCATAGCCATTTAATCAACGAGGTCTGATCTTTGCCACGCGAAACTAAGAAATGTATCGTTATCTGGAACGTCGACAACATTGTACGCACGTTATCTTCTTTATCTTTCCATTTTTAGACACAATTACGTGCTGCCGTCCCGACAAAAATCGCGATTCTTCAGTTTCTCGAAAGTTTGTAGCAAAATGTACGCTTCCGTTGTCCACGGAGTGCCATCGGCAATTTTATACGTATAAAAGTTGCAAGACTCGCGGAAAATAACTCATCTCGGGGACAACTTTTGCGCGTTGTTAATCGTTAACAATTGAATTATTAATAATAGTATAATTATTAAATTATCATTAATAAAGTGCTATAACGCGTTATAATTATAAATATACCGTTATAATTATATTATTTTTAGTGTTATTATTATTATTAATAATTTGATTATAATAATGTAACACTCACTTGTAACCTGTGAGAATGTTGAGTAGTGTTGATTTTCCGGCTCCGGAGGGTCCCATTATAGCCGTAAGCTCGCTGGATCTCAGTCTTCCGCTCACCGACTTGAGAATCGTTTTTTCGGCTGGAAACCATTTTTTTTTTATTGAATAAGAAATTAATTGAAAATTGGGAAATTTCGATCGGATAAAATTATCGATATCGAGAATCGACGATGTCATTGACCCGATCGATTTATCGATTGGATATTTCGATCGGAAATATCTCGTAAACTACTTCGATAATGATAAGAAATATGTTTTTCATCGTTCGCCGAGCTATCGCGCGCCCCCGTTGAACAATGCCTATCGACAAAGAAAAAATCCTGCAATCTTTGTACGACTAATGCGCATAACTAACGAACAAAGTCCAAGGGAAATAACGGAGGCGGGTTCTCTGATCGTTTGTCGCAGTGATTCACATTGTGGGTTGCAGCACAATATATATGCAATGTGAGAGTCCAGTCATTCCGAAGAGAATCGAATGGGAGGACTGTTTCCTTGGACTTCGGATTTTCCAGATTCCCTTCGGACCTTTCCTTGCAGCGTAAGCATCACGATTTATTTTTACTTCTCGGATATTTTCAAAAAAATTCTATATATCGTACGTATTCGTCGATTATAGCAGCAATCGGAGAAGTTATTGTGTAATTTCATGAATTTTTAATCAATTTGTTTTAATTGAAAAAAAAAATAAATAAATATTAAATAAAAACACTTTGAAAAAAAAAAAACAAAAATTATGTAATACAATACACATTTACGAAACAGCAATAGTAATTTTATAGGTTTAATGTAGCATAGCATTATTAGCTGTGGATCCCATCCTAAGATGTAATGGACTCCATTTCTGCTCGTAGAGAAATATTGTTTTCATCATTGCGCACGTACTTCATTCAATTCTTGCAAACGCTCGCAGCGACTACATTTCTTATTCAACGTTATTCATTCATTAGACCGATTCTCGTATAATCATAACCCACGAGAAGTTTTGCTCAACGAAATATGAATCGACGATTTCGCTTTGCAGTTAAAATACGCCCCGCATTATAGCGTATCAAAAGGCTTCCTTGGTTCAGGTAAGAATTATGTTCCGATGCACATGGCGTCGCGTTGCATAACAATTGCGACAACTTAAAATTGCGACAGGTAGGTACTTATATACCATTGTATAAAGAATGAACAATGTACTTGTTGCGGAGTGTATTGTTGCGGCGGCTCGAGGCGGAGGACCGAAAGTGCGAAAATGCAAGCCTCACATATCCGATGTTGAGGCACGCAGCAGATAGAACTGGTCGCGTTATGCTAATGATTTTTCTTACGATCTTAAAAGTCCGATTACTTTTTGTTTTTTTTTTTTTTAATTAAAGAATATCTCCGCATTGGATTATGGAACCGAAGTCCTTCAACGTAATTTCCTACACGCGAAACATCGTGCATTAATTTACATAACGTGAAATTGGAATTCTTCCTTTTTCCCTTCTATTCTCCTTCCTTCGCATATGAAATAGAATGCATGCGCAACGCGTGCGTTACATCTTGCGGGATTGATTTCCTAGTGAAAGTGAAGGCGTTTCCTCGAATGGCGATATTTTTCATCTGCACCATTAACGATGCCGGAAGACGCGATAAATTATCAAGAAATTGTCAAGCGATCGAAAGGCTCGAACGTCCTTTGATGCGGCGAAAGAGGGGATTCCAATGGTCTCTAAACGTCACGGACATCGGCGACTATAGCTGAGATTATTGCTTTTCGATTGTATGCATTAGTCGGGCATTGTCACGGATTAATGGCCACACGAGTGTAAGTTGTACACAGCTTTGCAACAACGACATCGTGTGACGGTAACGGTAAATCTTGTACGCGGCGGTGGAGCAAAAAATTGGATACGAGAATCGTCTTTTGAACTTGTATACCGAAGGAAACTAATAGCTTTCCGGAAACTGTTATATATATGTTTTATACAATGCACTTCGCGCGCGTATAACCTCCACTTTTACACCTTGCAAAGTAAAATTTTGTACGATACGTTTTTGAAAAACGTTTTTTTAACTCATGCGATTGCAGCGCTCGTCAGAAAAAGTTTTTTCGTACTCGTATCGTAATGTTCTGTTTTGTATCTCATCGAAACATTGCGATCGCAAGTATCGTTGAAAAATTTGTTTCTGCAAATTATACGTCTGCCTAAAATAAAAATAATTTCAACTGTTTGAATATAAATACGAATGAATAGTACTATTTTTTATTTAAGTATTTCACGTATTTGAATTTTTTATTATTCGATTATTCAAATATGCGTATTATTCCGCGTATTATCTGAAAAAAATTGTTTTTTACAAACAACGACGCCACATAGTGCGTCTGTCCGAAATAAAAATTAATTTGCAATCTTGACCTACCTTTTATTTTAGGCTGTTGCTATTCGTCCCACTACTGGATGAATAAGCGTATATTATTCGTCCCGTTTTTTGGCTAAATGTATGCATTTTTTTTTTGCGTAATCCAATTTGTTAATTTTTTAGTTAATATGATGGACGAATAAAAATAATACATGATTATTCGTCCAGATGTAAATCATTATAACAAGATTCGAATAGTAAGAAAATGCATCGGGACGAATAATCTTACATTATTCGTCCCGACAAAACTTGCGAACGGCAGGAGACTGGATCGGGACGAATAATATAGGATTATTCGTCCCGACAAAACTTGGGAACGGCAGGAGACTGGATCGGGACGAATAATCTTACATTATGCGTCCCGACAAAAGTTGGGAATGGCAGGAGACTGGATCGGGACGAATAATCTTACATTATTCGTCCCGACAAAAGTTGGGAACGGCAGGAGACTGGATCGGGACGAATAATATAGGATTATTCGTCCAGACAAAAGTTGGGAACGACAGGAGACTGGATCGGGACGAATAATATAGGATTATTCGTCCCGACAAAAGTTGGGAACGACAGGAGACTGGATCGGGACGAATAATATAGGATTATTCGTCCAGATAAAACTTAGGAACGGCATGAGACTGGATCGGGACGAATAATATAGGATTATTCGTCCCGACAAAAGTTGGGAACGGCAGGAAACTGGATCGGGACGAATAATATAGGATTATTCGTCCCGACAAAAGTTGGGAACGGCAAGAGACTGGATCGGGACGAATAATATAGGATTATTCGTCCCGACAAAACTTGGGAACGGCAGGAGACTGGATCGGGACGAATAATCTTACATTATTCGTCCAGATAAAACTTAGGAACGGTAGGAGAATGCATCGGGACGAATAATATAGGATTATTCGTCCAGACAATACTTGGGAACGTTAGAAGAATGCATCGGGACGAATAATATAGGATTATTCGTCCAGACAAAACTTGGAAATAGTAGGGAAATTGTAGGAGGCTTTTTTTTTTCATTATAATAAATAGTATTTATTTCTTCAGTGGGGGGGCTTCGCCCCCCCAACCCCCCACCGGGGCTTCGCCCCGGACCCCACCAGGGGCTTCGCCCCTGGACCCCACCAGGGGCTTCGCCCCTGGACCCCACCGGGGCTTCGCCCCTGGCCCCCACCAGGGGCTTCGCCCCTGGACCCCATCCGTTCTTCGTAGAACCATATATGGTAGCAATTCGTCTGCCTACTATACACATGGAGGTGGCAGGGTGGGTGTGGGGACGAACAATATACATTTTTTCATCCCGGTACGAATTCTAAACTTGATGATCGGGATGAATAAATGTATATTATTCGTCCCGACCATTATCACATGGTTTAATATTCATACCGGGACGAATAAATGTGTGTTATTCGTCCCGACCATTATCGCATAGCTTAAAATTCATACCGGGACGAATAATATACATTTATTCGTCCCGATCATCAGCAGACTTTAAAATTAAAAAAAAACGTCTCAGGACGAATAATATTCACTTATTCGTCCAGCAATTAACAACAAAACTAATGAATACATTATAATGCAACAAAATAAAAAAAACCACTATCGTCGAGACTCGAACTAGGTACTTTCCGACTTCCAATCAACCGCTCAGCTAACTGAGCTACGCCGCTTCGATGTTTTATGTTAAATTTCGCTAGTACTTATGTCGTATGGGGTATGAGGGTAGCCGATTTTTTAGGCAAAAAATGGGTACACAACGCATCGCATGCATCATAAACATGAATTTTCATTAACAATATTTTAATTATTTGATTTATCCTTAGTTCAAATTTTGTCGGGACGAATAACATACGATTATTCATCCAGCTACGGGACGAATAGACACTCCGTTTATTTTAATACGAGACGATACAAAAGACGAAACAAAACGTCTTACGAAAAAAAACTCGTTAGACCAGTTAGTTATCCACGAAAAATACGAAGGCGCCAATGATTTTTTTTTGTTTCGACGCGAAAGAGACTCCGGATCAAGAAACCGATGTGCTACGCCCAGAAGCTTCTCAAATATATACCTTTCGAGTATTCCAGGTTTTGTGATCTTTTTTTTTTTTTTTTTCATTTTTTTTTGTTTTTTTTTTTTTTTTGGGAATCGAAAATAAATAGTTAAAGACCTGCAATTTTTTATCCGCGACCAATGCCAAACTTGAAAGTCACCCCTCGATTTCGCATCAACGAAGAGATCATCGCAAGGTAGAAACTTCAGACAGGACATAGCCGACGGTTCACTTGCCTCAAGTGCACGTAACTCCGGAATATATAGACATTTATACACACATACACCCGGGTAAGCAGGAAAGACTGCGGAGCCCGTTCACTCGCGTTCACACAGAGATACCTACTATATCATTTTTTTTTTCCTGTTGCGACGCCAAGGAAATACGTGTTCTCCGCTCGTATCACGCATGCTGCACGGACTTACCGGAGCGACGTGCGCTCGGGCACGTTTGCGCAATCGTTTCTATACTTCATCTAACTTCGCGATACATACAGAACGCCGCGGATTCAACGTTTCTCGTCACCGTGGCGCTTGAAAAAAAAGTCTAGTATAATTTTTTTTTTTTTTTTATCGTCTGCCTTCTTCTTTATATCGGATTCACGAGGTATAGAGCCTTTGTAAAGCTGTAGCCAAGTCACGAGGCAAAGTTTTAACTTGCACGTGCCGCGCTCTCGTATAGCGTTTTTTTAATTTTTTTTTTGTGACAAAAAAATTGACCGGATCGACTGGATGAGTCGGTAAAAACTAGTTGCTGATTATATACGCGCGATAAGAAGAATAGTATTACACGGATAGTTTCAATATTCCAGAACTCTCTTGGGGATCGAAAGATACATAAAAATTCTGTCCAAAAGCGAATTTTTCGTGTTTATATATCAATTTGGAAACTATGCCTCGGCGATTATATAGAGAACTGCTTATATATCCAAGTTAAATACACATTCGACATTCATTCCCCGTGACGGATAAGTTACGATGATATTGCCGTTAGTAAAATTACGACAAGAAGGTGGAAAAGCAACTCTTTAACTCTATGAAGAGGACGATGTAAAAAACCTTAATTTTTATCAATTTAATTCATATTTATTGACGCAATTTAATTTTATTGATTTTTAATTCTTTTTTTTCATGATATTAACTTAATTTTCAACTGCCGACTATCGGAGCGAAAAATTGATTTTTTTTTTATCGAAGTTCCGCGATGTTTTCTAATTTCGTTGTGATGAATGTTTGTCGGGACGTCTAAATCTTAAAGTATACAATATTTGTATACCAACAATTGGTTATTATTATTTATATTTGTGTAATAATAACTTTGGCTATTCTGTTTCTTTACTCCAAAAGGATAAAGAAAAAATAATTATACAATGAATAAATAAAAAAGCAGCGGAATAGAAGTTCAATTAAGAAACTGTATTTAATAAGAAGAGTGAAATAACATACAATTATTCGCGTATTAGTCGGGGGACTCCAACGCTCAATGACGAATCGATCTTCTGACTCTTATATGTGAATAATTATTTATGGATTTACCATTTTTTATCAAGACAGTTTCTTAATTACATTCCTCTCTTTCCGCCGAGCATTTTCAACTTTTTATTATGAAATATCATGAGAATTTTTTTATTTTTCACTTTCGACACTTTTTGGCCCGAAACACGTTTGTTTAGCTATCAATAACGCGTTAATCTGGCAGAAAATAATATTCAACATTTTGGCGAAGCGCTGCTGTATTAAGAAAATAAAATGATTGCGATTACTATGAATACTTAATGATTACGCGCGGCCATGAATGAGAACGGCGTTGCGATCCATCAAGTCTGCGCTTTGCGCGGTATAATTAAGAAAAAAAAGAAACGAAGAAGAACCGAGAAAGAGTTAATGGCCGCAGACGATTATATAGCGATCTTCCCTCATTCGTTCATCTCTCTCATTCTTTTCCTGTCTCAACTTTTTATCGATCTACGGATCATCCTTCCCGTAAAAAAAATTAAAAAAAACTCTTTTCGCGCGCTCTCTCGGCAATCGCGACTCCCGGCAATGGAAATCTTTTATTTAATTATCGTAAAATGTAAATTTTTCTTATCGACAACAGTTTTCGACGTGACGATTTTAAACACAACGATGAAATTGTATTTATAGAAAAAAAATTAAATTATATACTAATAGCGTCCGTTTCGTGGCGCTTTTCAAAGTGTCGGCCTTCGACTAACCAAGTTGCAGCCAACTTCGAGACTAATAACTACGTATGACTCGTAACCGAAGCAATTGCTGCATTCCACGCGCAACTGTGGAATTAAGGTACACATATTCTTGAACGATTGCGACTCGAATGCATGTAACGAGTATTCGAATGTTATCTACTTTATTTTTTAAAATAATTTTTCCCCTCTTCAAGGCATTGGTTGTGTGCCGCCGGGCAATGCGCACCGTTTTAATTAATCCTTTTTTCGTAACCTATTTTTATCGCGAAGGAAATTTGCACAAAAATCGGATTTGTCGGATTGTCTTTGACACAGTTTTACGAAACGGATTTAAGTAAATTGTCATTGACGAGTAAATCATCTGATTTTCCGTGGTACTTATTTACTTTTAACGAAACGCCGAGTCGCGTCAAGTTTGTCGCGTAACGTAGAAAAAAAAAAAAGAAAAAAAATTAATAAAAAATTCCCGAATTCGCAAGATATTTCGCGAAATTCTCTGAAGTACGGGAATCTTTGGAACGTCCTGTTAAGGATAAAGAAAAATAATATTAAAATCGGTCATGGCTCCTCGACAATCATCGGAGGCTATCCTCCTTGTACGCACTTCGCGTCGAACGATTTGGCAATCTTTCGCGTCGCCGACCGCGCCGACTATTATCGGTCTCGGAATAAATTCGTTTTCCTTCGCGACTGACCTACTGCGATTGACGCTCTCTCATCGACGGGCATTCTGCGCGATAATTATAATCGCGTAAATGCCCTGTTGCATGTAATCGTTCGGCTCGCATAATTGGTGCAAAAAATCTTCTCGCAGTGACTGCTATTCCGGAGAGCAATTTTTAGATCGGAAGAACAATCGAGAAACGTTCGCGTCATACAATTCATAAAAAAAAGGTAACAAAAAAAAAATGGAAAAAATGCCGGCGCCCATCGCGGAATTGGATGAAAATATGAAAATATTGTCGACGAATGCAGTTTAGCGTGTTAAAAAAAACGTAAAAAAAAATTATAATGGGGTGGGGAATTAATAGTCGGTTGGTACAACCATTTTTTATTTTTTAAGTAGTTGTCTCAACTAACTATTAGTTCCCTCAACTTATCATTTTGTTCAGTGTGGTGTCATTCTTCGTCGGAAAAAAGGACTTTTTACGGAAACTGCGGGCTCTACGATAATGTTTAGTACAGTATGAAAGATCGCGCAGTTTGCGCAAAAATGAAATTTTCGATTTTTATGCCGAAGCATCTGACTGCTCAACGAGTCAATTGTTCATTTCCCCAAAAGAATTTTGGTCCATCCTGTTGTTGAATGTGTAAATTCGCCAAATTGTATCGCCATTGGTAATTCCGTCGTTCCGTGAACATTTTGGGGACATTTTGGTCGATCGGCAATGCAACGATGCACCATCGAGTAAATGCTTTTTTGCGCGAATGGATTATTTCATACGTTCAGCGTGACGCACGAATACGCGCGACTTTGAAAACACGAAGAAGAAGAAAAAAAAAAAGACAAGTTGTATCCTTACGCACGAGGGTCTGACTTGGGCGCGCGCATCATGCTGAACACGTACGCAACTCCCAATCGGAAATTTTCCATACAACACGCTTCGCACATTGTCTAATCTGACTAAAAATTTGACCCTAAAATACCACAGATATTTTCGTAATATCGATATAGTCAAAATTATAGGAATTGCAATCTTCGAAAGAACCCTAAAACATCGATTCGGAAAAAATAAAAAAATTTCGCAAAACGACACGAAACTCGAGGGACCAAAGTGGGGGTAATGGATATTTAATTGCAAACCAATAATTTTAATGTTTTAAGGGACTAAAAAATAGCTTTCCAATTAATTTCGTTGCTTTTATACTGACGATAAAGAATGCATTTTTATAGCCGCGTATCATTAATATCGAAAATCTCTTTGGATATTTCAAGCGTTAATAATAATTTTTTTTTTTTTTATGAAATACTCGATAATTACGAAGTAAGAGGCTGTATTGCCGATATCAAAAAATCCCAATAGTTTGGCAATAACGCCTTGAAATTTGAAGTTCTGGATATGTTATTTCGTTCCGCCGGATTGAGTGGCGGCTGCCGGATTGCACAGATTAGTTTTACAGTTAACACGCGTGTCGCATTATCTGGCAACCGGTCTTCTTGCAAAATCGCGGTCAATCCCGCGTTACTGCGGACGTTTCACGACAAACGTATTGGGTAATGAGCTATTCGCATTCGGCTTATTAAAAAGAAAAAAAAAGAAAAATTGAGAAAATAATTAAACGAATTGTTCGATAATAGACCCGAGCAGATTGACGAGTCATTGGCAATCGCAATGCACGCAAAACGAGGTCTGGCAGATAATAATGACGTTGCCGCGTTCATTAGCCCCGATCCCGGTAGCCGTATATGGCATGGAGGTGAGTGGGGCAGAACGGGCATCCGAGATTAAATGTATATGAAGAAACACAAAAAAAAAAAAAAATTTGAAAAAATTAAGAGATACATAAAAAATTTAAAAAATTGATATAAATAAAAAAAAAAAATTTTAACTAATATAAATCTGATTTTTTTTGTAAATTTCCATGAAATATGACATTTTTTTTAAATTAAGATAATCTTTGAAAAAATGTTATTTAAGAAAATAAAAAAATGAGATAACCTTTGAAAAAATAAAATAATAAAAAAAAATATTAAGTCATAATTTTTTCGTTTCGTTCCGATTGTGGCATATGACCGTTTTTCCCTTTCCATTTTGCCCCGTTTTCCCCTGCATATCGATGCAAAAGCTGACGCGATGCACCTTGAAACGCAAGCTGCGTGTCGCCAGGTGATACAAGATTATCGTGAGTCTCTCGGGTTCGCTTCGTCCGGGACACAGCCATGGACTTTCACTCGGTGGTCAAAGTCATCGGAAACCAGTTTTCGTTCGAATCTCGTGGAGGAAAGCACGTAGGCAACGAGCATGAAAGGGATCATCATCCGGAGACCGAGATAGCATCACGACGAGAGACAAAGAGACTCAATGTCGTTTTCGAGTGAAAAAAAAAAAAAAAATTCTCTCTTATCGGTAAAATCCTTCGAAACGTCAAAGAGAAAAATTTGCCTCCGAACGGCCGAATAGTATGTGTTTGATGCATCGATTTTATTGTAAAAGCAACGCGACTGCAAGTGCGAGTTAATGCCGTCAGACGGTTTATCAGTCGCTGCAGGTCGCCATTCTTCGAGCCGTGGAGCGCACGTGATAGGCAAGAGGTCGTGACCTCGAACGAGTTTAAGTACCTCGGTCTCGGAATAAAAAAAAAAAAAAAAAAAAAAAAAAAAAGAGAGGAAATTCATTAGCAGAGAAATATATGTATAATTTCGTATTGAGCAAAAGAAGCCTCGAGGGGTTTTGAGAGAAAATAAAATAAAAAGATAATCATTTGTATATTACTACTTTTTACAACACCGAACGCTATAAAAAAAAAAGCGCCGCGGCTTGTAACGACAAAATTTCCATAAAGTATGCGAAACTCTTGCGTATGATACCGACTCTTGAATGTGTCGAATTTTACGAACGAGAACATTTTTTTTTTTTTTTTTTTCGTAATTTATGCGTTTTGCATCGTTCCCTTATTTTTTTTTTAATTTTTCGAGAATTCTCGCGATGTGTCGAGTGAAATTTTTATTGAAGGGGTCAACTTACTGTTTTTTCGGCCCTCCCGTACGGTGTAAGTGAGATCGTCGAATGCCAAATCGACCGGTGGTCTCTTCGGCAAGCGTGTGATAGTTTTCGGCTGAATCGGTGCGATTTGCAGCCGAACCGCCGAACCCTTTCGCGGTTGTAATAAAATTCCATTGGCGTCGTCATCCCTCGAACTATTCCCTTCCAGCTTCATCTTCGTACTTTTTATGTACTTATTATTATTATTATTACTCGTGTAATTATTTTTTTTAAATTTTACGCGTACGGCGAACGAACGCGAAGCTCTTGGCTTCAATTTTCGCTGCTGGCGGCTCTTTGGGAATTATATTCACACACTGTTTTCTTGAGAATTTCCAAGTTTCAACGCCTGAAACATAAACACATTGTCGCGTTAGACGATGACCTAAAATACAATATTAATCGTTGTGTCGTTGAACAATGGCGATTATTAAAACGTCGGTTGGAGCGTTGCGACTACGCATCGTTGCGGGGCGAAGAAAAATACGGTATAATTATTTATGAACGTGACGTACCGATAAGCGAAGAGAATTAAGGAGGAGTGGGCAATATGTTGAGAGCTCGAAGTTACGAACGAACAAAGACTGAGAAATAAGAGCATTTAGAATTATTTGTTTTCACTTTGCAGTCACGAAATCACGTATTTTTTTTTGTTATTTTTAAATTTTTTTTATCGTAAGCGGAAAATATACGCTGAATATTTCTGTGAATGTCATAACGCACGCGTTTCGTTCTTATCGTGAATCGCGCGAAAATGTATGCGGGGATTGTCAGTCACGAGACAAATAAAAAAAAAAAAAACTCGTGGAATGAGTATTTTTTTTTTTCGTCGATCATCACCATTATTTTTAAAGCTTAACATTCGTAAATCAGAAATTATGTGATTAGTGATTCGATTGACAATTTTTGTTCTGAAAGCCAATATAGCCACTTTTTTCTTTTTTCTTCGACTGTAATTGCGATTAAGCGGAGATCTTCGTAATTCAATTCGAAGATTGCGAGTGCGCGGACTGACGTCATAATTTTGCAGGACATTGCGAATTTATCGATGAGTGTTTCTCTACGCTGATAGAATAATTGCAACATCGATAGTTTCGATTGGCAATGCCGATTTTTGTTTACGATTAATTCTCACGTCGGGTGTAACTGTAACTTAACCCACAGGCTTCGTTTTCTAATCCAATTATTCGACAGATAATTTTTTATTGCGCTATAATTCGTCAATTTCAGGCAAAAGATCTAACATTTTTTTTTTAAATATGAAATAAAAAATCGTATCGCTAATCTCGCTATCGTTTATCGCTGATCGTGTCCCGATTCTGTTAAAAAATTCCCGGACACAAATATTGAAAATTTTCAAAGTATAATTTTATTTAAAAAAAATAATAATAGGTAATAATAGAAAATATTTTTTAAAAAACTGTTATATTCGGAGCAAAGATTTGTTTTTACGATCGAAGCTCCTGATACGAACAATCAATCACATGAAATTTTTGATAAGATTTTTCTTACCGATAAGAAAAAAATAAAAGATGCTTTTTGACCCGAAGTTGCGAACACTCCCTTTAAATAATCGAATATCGTTTGGGTCCATTAATCGATATTACTAATAAGACTCGAATTTGCATTCGTATAAATGGTAATACGTTGTTTCGCGAGTACCGTGGAATAGTAAAAAGCTGCAAAAGCATTATTGCACATGACGAGTGATTCACTGTATGTTCTCAAACCACGTGGTCGGAACTATATATCGCGGTACCAACAAAATCGTACGCAAGGGATATGCGACTTCGTAGTCGTGATATGCGCGTGATTCGACATAAACTCGGATAGAACATTTTTCATCCAACCTTCGACCTCTTTATGTAACGTTTCAAACGATTATTTTATTTTTTTAAATCCTAACTACAAAGTCGTAAAACTTCGTAGACGCGCGCGGCCCACGTGTTTAGAGGATTCCGTTAACTGTGTGCGAGATAAAAAAATAATAAAAAAAAAAACGTTTCTACACGCGCATAGGTGAAAAAGTACACGATCTCCATGACGCATTCGCAGTACGGCCTCGATGTGCCGCTATTAGTACCAATTAGTCATAGATAATTCCATCGAGGAAAAAAAAAAAAAAACAGAACAATTGCGGAGTTTTCTTTTTTTCATAAATTTTTTTTTTTTTTTCACTTCATCGTAATTTTTTTCATCCAAAAAAAACTCTGAGTTAACATAATTATTGATTATCTCGATCGTAAATCGAATGAAACGGTAAAAAAAAAAAAAAAATCAAGAAATTTCACGAAACGTCGAACAGGCAACACGTTTTTTTGATCATCGAGATAACTTCGTAAATTGATCGATT
Organism: Buathra laborator; assembly: GCA_934046635.1. Classification (NCBI taxonomy): domain Eukaryota; kingdom Metazoa; phylum Arthropoda; class Insecta; order Hymenoptera; family Ichneumonidae; genus Buathra; species Buathra laborator. The sequence continues at coordinate 12,243,365 of OW203897.1, forward strand.
CTTACATCCCAATGTAGATCCCTGAAAGCTATCAGGCAGATCCAGCGATGGTCGTGTATAGAGCGAACGAAACTTGATGATTAATCCTCGATCAATATTCCGCGACGCGTTCAACTCGATTGGTGAGGACCGACAGCGCTCATCGCACAGTTCGTTTATAATGTATTCCTCTCGGTATCACGCGATTTCAGTCTCCCACTTTGATTTCAAACGTTTGAATGTTGAAAATTTGTATTTATTTTAAAAAAATGTTTTGTTTTATTGTATTCTCATTAAAATTACGTTGCAACAGAGCTTTTCGCGTCTTTTATCGGCGATTATAACGCGAAGTATATAATAACGGAGCACGTTTATCGCGAAGTTGACTTAGCGGTGCAAATTAAATTCTTCGTATATCAGTTTTTGTTTATTTTTTTTTTTTATGGTTTAATTTCGTGATTAATGGAAATTGAGAGATTAGGCTCGCGAATTGATGCAGGGCGAGCGCGGTAAAAACGCGTTCCAAACCTGCGATGCTCGTGCCACCGCGTCTCGACACAGACTGATCGTACCAGCTAACCGCTGAACGGCCGTCACCGTTGACCATCGGGAGTTATAGAATCGCGGCTGAGCGAGTGGTATCGCGACGAGAGAGAAAGAAACGCAGTTGGACGATCCCACGAGCGTTTTTAATACTCGGTCAAGAAACGGAAAGACTTCGTATATCCACCCGGTCGCTATGCCATATGTGCTGTTTTTTTTTTTTTTTTTTTTTTTTATTATGTCGCTCTATAGTTATCATCGTTGTTCGCGAAGCGTGCTCACCGTCGCGTTCTTCGGGCAAAGTCAATCGGTCGCTGTGAAAGAGCGACTTTTCCTCGCGCAGCATCGTCTCTTATTCGCGTATCAGACTGAGAACGGTCTGCAGGCACTTTGGACCTTTGAACCAACAACGATTCGCTTCGAGAGCGCCGGTCCCGAGTCAGTTAAATGTATTTAATACATCATTGACCCCCGTTAGCGTTATGGTTAAAGGTCCGCTTGTTCCCGAAGAGTTTGATGATATTTCTTAATCGAATCGTATCGATGTCGCGAGATCATCGATGTATACATTAAAATCGCAATAAAAAAAAAAAATGTTTGATTCAATAAAACGGCTGAATCAACATATTTTATTATTACAACTTTATTACCAAATTCTACGATTTTTTTTATTATTTCGAAATAATTAGACGAATATTACATGAAATTTTGAAAATTAGAAGTATAATGCAAATTACGAAATATACCGTCGAGGCGATTTTATTGAATCCAATTTTTTTTTTTTTTTTTTTTTTTTCTTGTCCGGTGAGAAAAAAATTTATAAGGGTTGATTAAAATTCTTGTATTGTACGAGCCGACAATGTCAAATTTTCAATACCATTCACTAGGTCAAGGAATCACATCCGTTTCGTTATTCTTCATGACGCTCTCGCGTCTGTCAAGGCGCTCGATCGACGGCTTCATTGGACGAGAGAGAGGATTATTTTCGATCGATAATGTGATAACCGGGAATGAAAAAAAAAAAAAATTCTAAACGACTGGGTACTGATACGCTACTTGACAGCGCTGCTATTGCCACGTGTCCGCTAATGTCTTAATTGCAACTAATATTATCTTGTGGATCGGTAATAACGTTGTACTTATTATAGTGTCACCGAGCGCAACCAAGAAACGCAACGGCCATCAACATTGACCGTTTGCCACCTTCGATCCAATTTACCTCAGCATCGCAACAATAATTGTAGTCTTGCGAAATACCGACCATCAACGGCGTCGTTTAACCTTTGACCCCTCAGCGTTTTGCAACGAGGCCTTCGTGTCAGTGGTCGTCTAACTTATTTAAATATCTCGTCTAAGCAAATGAGTACTAAGAGTTATTTTTCTCACTTTTTTTTTGTTGTTTGTTTTAATACACCTTTCGTCAGATGGAATTTACATGCGATGTGTATAACGATAAAAAAAAAATAAAAAAAAAAAGTCACGGTCAACTAAGCAATAATCATTCGCAAGTAAAAATAATTTTACATAAATAAAAAAGAAAAATGAAAAATGGGTGCAATTAAGAAACTTTATTGGCAGAAAAAGAGTGAAATAAAAAAAAAATTACTCGTATGTCACAGTCGGCAGATTTATTCATCGGTAACCGTTGGAATCTCCCGACTGCAATATGCGAATAATTATATATTTCTTATTCTTATTGTACACTTTTTTGTTGCGCCAATTTTTTTATTACACTCCTCTTTTGGTCGGAAATTTTTAATTTCTGTAAAATAAATTTTTATTTCATACTTTTTAACGTAAAGAAAAAAAGAACAAATTTATCATTATCTACGAATCAATAGTAATGAAATATTGTGAGTATATAAACAATGCGATATATTACTTCGCGAATCTAAGGTTATGAAGAAATATATTCTCAAGTAACGCACAACACGCATCCTTATTGCTCCGGCGGAGAATTGGGAATTGTATAAAAAGTTGGCATTCGTTTCAACAAAAAGTTCCTTCGTGTCTAAAAAAAAATTGGAAAAATTTCGTTTGTCTGGCAAACGATCGCTAATTATCGCACAATTGGAATTGACCTGAGCGTCTCGGGTTCCGTTAATCTGCAGTAGAATAAAAAATAAAAAAAAATCATGTCTGTGAAAAATCGCGTTGCACTTTTTGTTCCTTCGGCAGATACGTCGTACAAAGTGCGATATTCGAAGTCGAATCCGGCGCAGCGAAAGGGAAAAAGTACGCGAGTTTATTCGGATGACTCGAGATTCGTTTTTGATGCGGGAAACACGAGAATGTTGCATGATTCGGCGGCGAATATTTTATTTTTTCACCAAAATTAGACGCAAATTATCGGAACGGAGTCTTATAAAGGCAATCAAAGCCATTTTTTGGAATAAAAAATACAACTACTTGATGTCTTCTCTAGTCGACGCTCACCTGCATAAAACGCATAGAGCACGAGAACGCGGAGAATATAATAACCCGATTCGGCTGTACGCCGCGGAGACCTTGGATCGCATTTAATGATAGCACCGGTCAATCTCCGCTGCTGTGACATTAATCGTATTCGGGTACGAAATGGGCGGAGGTACAATTTTTTTCTATGCACACGCGTAGTCTACTCGCGCGTGACGAAGAATTTTCATCAGAGCGCCAGCTGAGAACTATTGCGTATCCGATATTCCGATATCTTTGGCAATCTTTCGTTTGCATACGTCGACCGTGGGATATCGTAACAGTAAAAAGAAATTTAAAAAAATAATAATAATAAATGCGTTGAGTCGTTAGGACGCTTTTAATCGATGCATAAATTTCGTTGCGTTGCGGGATGGAAAAAGGGACCGAAGGAGATGACTCTCGAATAAAATGCGCAAATGGTAGCAACTCGACGATGACATCAACTCCGGGACGCGTTATAGCGCGTTTCTCGTCGACGACTTAATTCTTACGAGTTTTTTTTACTAGAAACTTTTCCGTCTCGAATGCTTTGCGTATCCTTGCGCGGAGGTTCCCATGGAATATCGCTCGTGAGATCGATAACAATAATGTGACGAATATCCGGTAATTCTGAATACCTTTATCCTCGAAGAGTTGCTTTTTTGAACCCTTATTTTGCGTATATAAATGGAAACTCCCCCTCCATGGAAATATTTATAATATATCGATAATATATGGAAGTAATATAATTATATTTCTGTAAAACTAGAAAAATATAAATATCGATATGTAAAAAAAATAGTTTATTATATTTCATACATATTCAACATATTCCGATGAGAAGTTGACTAATCGATGTATATGTTATTTATACGCGTATGAATTATAGTCGTATGTATGTTAAAAATATATTACAAATACATCGATAATATAAATATTCTCTTTATTCGTTATATGTGTAATATATTGAACATATCTGTTATATTTATTATTATTATTTTAAACGTTTTTTTTTATATATATATATTTCCAACAGAAAAGATTTCGCAGGGGATTCGCATTGTTTCGTTCTTTTTTCGAGTCTTTCATTCTTATATCACGTGTTAGTAACATAAACATCTATTTGCATCGCCATTACCGCGGCGCACTTTTCGATTTCGGTAATTCCTACGATCTTTCGCTCCAAAATCCTTTTCATTGCCCGTTCAAGAAACTCCGTTCGCCAATATGTTATTACAGATTTCAGCGAATCTCCGCGTACCTCTTGGCAAATGAATAAACATCTTCGAAAAATAGCAAAAAAACGTATATATATGTCTATAAAAGATGACCATAATGCACCGCGAATCTCGTGTCCGGTGGCGGTAACGTAAAAAGAACATTTCGAGTTCGCAGTCGATGAGGTTTACTTTGGCAATCTTGATATCCAATGAAAGAAGCGAAGACGCAAAACCGGATCTTTTTTCGAATTGCGTGTCGGACTCCCATCAGCGTCGTTTCGAACGTTCGTGTCATCGATACCGAATTTTCGCGAGAATTTTGAAAACAATTTTTTTTATTATACGCTATCGAGTTAAATTCGCATTCTCGAGTGCAATCTTAACTTCGATGCGGACGAATGAAAAGAAGAAAATCAATGTTGACACGCGTAATGTTTCGCAACGCGTGTTATCGTGTCACGAACGAAAACGCACTTTTGTTGTGACTCGACATTATAAACACGGAAGCGACCGTCGTTTTCGCTGCGACTCGTTATTGCCATTATTTTACGCCAAAAGTCAACAACAACGCGAATTTTTTTTTTTTTTTATCGACAAACATAATGACGTCGCACTTTGTTGTTTAATATTCAGTGTAACCAAAAAATCGTAAATTTAATATACTGGTATTGGACGTTTTTATGCATAAATCGGTACTTTAGATGTGATGCAAAATGGTGATAAAAAATTAATTTACTCTTACAGTGACATTAAAGTAAATTATTGGATTCGAAGTACTTTTATCGTAAAAATAAAGTAAATAATTTACTATACCGATATTTGAAGCTTTTAGGCATTAATCGTGTAATCAAATTCAAAAAAATGTGTGGAAAAATTTAAAATTTTTGCAATATCACGAAAAAATGTATTTTTATCTTTTTTTTTATTTTAAGAATATTTCGAAATTTTACAAAAATATTTTTATTTCGAATTAATATACGATCGTCTTAAATTTTTAATTTCCGAATCCATATTAAATTTACGATTATTATTTCCGTGTCACTTTCAGCGTCGGTACATCGAATTTTCAAATTTTTTAAATTTTTTATATTACGTAAGTTATAAATGCGTCGATGAACAATTGGTTGCAATTCAACGGAGAAAAATATGTGTAAAAATTTAGACGACATTCTGCAATATTACAAAAAAATTTGGTTATTTTTAACTTTTTTTTTTAATTTTAAGAATATTTCGCCATTTTACGAAAATTTTCGTGTGACTTTCAACATCGGTACTTCGAATTTTCAAAAAAAAATTTATATTACGTAAGTTATAAATGCGTCGATGAACAATTGGTTGCCATTCAACGGAGAAGGAAGAGAAATCGAGACGAACGGAGGCAAAGGATTGAAGATCGAGAACGAAGAGCGGCGAAGAATGCAAAGCATCATCATTGAGTATTCATTTAGGGGAACTTGTATTTCTCAGTTGCCTTCTCATATCTTGAACAATGGGTTAAAGTCTCTCGCACCTTGTCGCGCCGATGCGCGGATCATTCGAACGAAGAACGCGGCCGTCATTGACGTGTACGGTGACGAAATTTACAGAGTCACGTTTTGACGGGCGTCACTGCGTTCACGGGTGGAATACAGAGATATCTTCTCTCGGAATCAAACGAGTGTGCAAGCATATCGCACGCGTCTAGGCGCTGCTTGCTCTCTCGCTGCATCCGCCGTTCATGCAGGAGATTCCGTATGGACGGTCTTACAGTTCATTGTCTATTTAGCTCCGAGCAGTTAATCCTCGGAACTCATCGATATAATCGTGACAATGGGATAATTATTGCCGTTTGACTATTTGTTACAAACGGCCGTAAGCTCAGCGCGAGAAGAACAGAAGAAAGGGAAAAACCCAAGATGGCCGCTCATCATCGGGCGTAAATAATTTACGAAGAAACACGCTCCGATCGAATATCATTGCACCTTTGACATTTTTCAAACATGTCGCTGTTGTTTTTCCGCGTCGCAAATTGTTTTTCGTTAAATTGAGAAATATTTTTTGGATGTTTCGTTCGCTTATCAATGTTGAGTATCGATGTGTAGCATTCGTGTACCAACGAGAGATACGTTTGCGTATCTATACCGATGGGAAGCGTGTTATATACGAAAACTGAACGAAGGCCATTTGCACAACGAGTCGGTGGCGCAAAGTCCGTAACTCGAAGTAAATCGACGATTCGTTCGCATTCGATACTTTTCATCGATAAGCGTAGAATATCATCGTCGATGTTAGCGAAATCTCGTTTGTCGAGCTTTCCGAACGAAAATTTCCATAGTCGACAAATAATACTGTGAGTTTATCGATATATAGTTACGATCATCGACGAGATATGCGTTTTGGAAATTTCGTGCATTTTTTTTGTTGCATCATTAATGTCCGAATATGACATTCGATTACCAACATTCGCGATGTTTCGGAGATATTTATTAATTTTTTCGAGATTCGACGCGTTTTTCAACGTTTTTTTTTTGTATGGTTTTCAGTGATCAATGTACATTGCGGTACGGCTATTATATCGTAAAACATAATTTCGTCGCGCACCGTATTTATTTGTGCGCATGACGATATTTTCGTCTTGTCGAAAAATGATCGTTGCCTTTTTGGTTGAGCGATCGTTGTCCGAGTATAATGTCAGAACCGATCCGGTTAACGCGTCACAAGTTGCCAATCGAACCGGATATAGCAATGCGAACGGTCTTTAAAACGGTGATTCGTCGAAGCTATTGCAATGGGGGGGCCACCCTATCAAAATTCATCGGATAAGCGAGTTGTCGAACGAATTACAATGATGATTGGGAGTCCTCGCGAATTTGGGATATCGTAAATTCTTTCGATGCTTCGGCGTGCGTGCGATAAAAATATAATCTTAATCGTTATTTCAATATTTAATTGAGAAAGTTAACGAGGAAGCGAAATAATAGTTGTTTCCCCGATTATAACGTCCTGTTCGACGACAAGGTGGACGCGTTGTTCACCTTGCCGCGGCGCCAACAGTCAACGCTCCGAGAAGGACGGATAGTCCCGAATTTAAAAATCCATATACATCGAGGATCTCGCGCGCGTCTTAATCGGCCGACAGAAGCGATTTATATTTACGTCATTTTTATCGGATCTTCGATGCTTCCGCGTTTCTATGGATGCTGCTTCCGGCATAACAGGGACGACGCGACGAATTTACTCCGAAAACCGGGCGAAACGGGTATTCGGAGCAAAAAAATATTTTAAATAATAATAATAATAATAATAAAACAAAATATAAATTAAATGGTTCGCGTGTGAATCCAATTTTCATTGATATATTGTCACGAAAATACATCAATACCGATAAATCAAATTAAAAAAAAAAAAAATGGATTTTATCGTGAAACGATCGCAATACCGTCGGAACTTTCCTAATGATGATTTTTTTATTCGTTTTAATAGAACCGAAGAACAATTTCGATTCACGCGATCGTCCTCAATACCGAGCGCGCATTTATTCCCATTCTCGAGAAGAACAAAGTTACACACGATATCAGTCCTCTTGATCGCTATTATCTCAAGATCGTTGTACTAAAAAAAAAAAAAAATCGAATCGAAGGAGATACGAGATGAGTCAAAGTCCTCGGCTCAATGCGGCACAGATAATCTTCGATAAATATTGACCACATTTTCCGCGCGCGCGCGCGCGCGCACCGTCGCGCATCGTTTGTTTCCGTCGCTAAACAAATTCTCAAATCTGGACTGCTGTTGAGACAATGAATTTGTCGTCTTGACCATAAAACCGTTCAGCTAACAGCTCCGTAACGATATTAAAAAAAAAAAAAAAAAAAAAAAAAAAAAAAATGGATGCAAATTGATTTTCCAGTTTGGCGCTACTCCGGTCCCTCCGGCATGTCTGGATGATCCTTGCGTGCTAATCGAATGTAAATATATTTTTGCATAATATCCGAGACCTTTGAACGAAAGAATCTCGAGGGAACGAGAGAAAAAGATTCCGTCCGATGAGTCGCACTTGTGCGCGGAAATCTCGAATATAATGCGTCGGCCAAAGTACACTATAGATATAGTACTTTTGGCTCTCTTACGAATCGAGAAACACGGTCATCGATTAAATCACGGCAACCTTATCAAATTTTTGTATGTTATCGCGTCGATCTCACAATTTTTAAAAATACGTATAACTTCGAGTTTTACGTTACCGACCTTTTCGTCAATATGATTTCATCGGTAAAGAAGACGCGACGGAAAATGTATTTGCGTGAAAATTCATCTACATGTAGGATATGAACGATTTTTTTATTGCGTTCAATGATATCCGTTGGTCAGTGTAAACAATCTCCGAGTCGGAATGATAATTCGTCGAAGGCAATCGCCTTGACCGTCGAACAGCGGGAAACGTGCCGAGCGAAATTTAAAGTCCGATCACAATCCTCCGTTATCGCACACTCGTTAGATTAAGTTAACGAGTGTCGCACAGTCCGAGTCTATGAATAAAACTCTCGCAGCACGTTTCACACAAGTTACGGTCTTAACAACAACGATGATTATGTGTTTGTTGCGTCGTTTATAAATTGCAAATTTTCAGACTATACCAATGTTGGCAACAATTATATTTTTTTTGCATTAATTAGATAAGTTGTACGAGTGTCGTGAATATCATTTTTGGAAGGCGAGCTAAACGACGTCGGAGCAAAAAAAAATGTTCCGCGATCAACGTTGAGTTGTGAATTTCCGGTGTACGCGCTGACGATTTGTCTTCGTGTAATGGTTTTTAAATCATCATGCAGTAAAACCTCGAGAGACCCAATTATCGTCAATACAGTCGAGAGACGTTTCCCTTCGCAGTCAATAATTTACGCAAAGTCAGTAATAACAATAATATGACGACACAATAAATAATGACGATGTGTTTATTTTTTCATTAAGTAACGATATCGATGAGTTTCTTGAATGTGTTGAATGATTATTTTTCAAAATGATATCCAAGTGATTATGACTGTCAAAAAATCATATTAATACGAATGTTTTTTTTTTTTCATGCCGATAACAAATTTTGTTTTATCTCTATACCAATATTTTATATTTAATTTCGAATAAAATCAAATAAAAATGTGCCATTACCAGCCTTTAATTATTCAAGCGCGTGTAACCAGAAAAAAAAGAATATTTGACAGCGGTGAAAGGAAGTGCCGTGTCTCGGGGAACCAGTCTCACTAGCTGTTCATTGACCGTAAAAAGCGGCAGCCTCACGGTCTTGACTTTCGACGCGAAAGAGAAAGACCCTCAACCTGACCGTGCTAACGGTTCGCGCGATCGTCCGCGGCTCTTTACACGACGTTTTTCGCTACATAACAGACTTACTTACATTCTGGCAGTACAGAGATGAAGGATACGACGATGCGACGCTAGTGCCACTGATCACTCATTCCCCCTCCACTCTTGACGTTTCAAACACCATTTCCAAAACAATTAACACCGAGAAATCACTGATTCAACGTCGATCGTTGCACTACAATAATCAAAACCCGGAAGCGATAGAAAATATTTAAAAAATGCTGTACATCGATTCGTTGACCCGCTTTCGTCAGCGTCGTTGAAAATTATCACTGTTCGACTCTCCTCAAACGCACAAATTTTCTTTCTATTTTTAACGAATCTTCGATGTCGCGAAAAATCACAAACGTTTTTCATTAACAAACATGGCAAGACGGATTTTTTTTCACGTGTCAATAAGATATTTGCGTGAATCTCGCGTGAGCGACGTTCCTCGCGCTGCCCGTTTTCGTCGCACAGTGAGACAAAACAAGCATGGCTGCCGGACCAGCTGACGCACAACAGCTGATATACTCACGAAACTCGGTCGGTGATGCAGGTCCGCGTGATCTCCGTTTCCACGCGATTCTCTCCAATTTCCATTCTTCGCGAGATTCGTAATGAGGAGCAAAATAAAGATACGATTTTTCAAACGAGACTGGAACGTACGGTGTATTTGATTTTTTCTTACAATCGTTTATTCATTTGTGCTTTAGTACAAACGTGACTTTACTTCGCTAAAACACGAGACGAAATACAATGTTTTTATTGTTTTGCTGTTTTTTTTTTTTTTTAAGTTTCACAATAATTCACGATGCGCTTCTTCCACTGTTATGATTTCCACTGTTTTGTTTTTTATTCTTTATTTATTTAAAGTTTATTTAACGTTATACTCATTGCCTAAATCATCTCGATATATTCTCACATTCGATATATCGTAGTATATATATTTTTTCCACGCGCACTTATCGCTCTCGTTCGATCTCTCGCACTGCCACAACATTTACACTCTTTCATATAAAATTACGTTACTTGAAAAAGTGTTATTTGGTAATGCGGTGTTTACGGTTCTATGTCGTTTAATAATTAATGTATATCGATAGGGTCGAACCTACCAAGCGAAATATACGCCCGAAGCATGTATAACATTCTCCGAACTGAGAATTCGTCGGTCTTGTCATGTCTGTGTTTTGTTTTTATTACTTCGACACTTAATTAGCTCTGTTTTTTTTTCTTCTCATTTCCGATTCGCGTCCGCCGCGTGTTCTATGCAATGAAAAATGCGAAAAAATAACAACAATACACTTTTTCGTATACCGGCTCTAGCGAATTGTGTATTTACGATCAAAGTTTAAGATTGTTTTTTCATTTTTTTTTTTTTATTTTATTTCATTCTTGTATAAAACATATCCGCGTACGCGTACAATCAGTCACGCCGGTTGAGATATTAATGTGTGGAGAGAGAACCGAGAGTCGGCACGTGTAAGAATAAATCACGTTTGCAATATGGTAGACGAGATTCGAAGTTGCCTTTGATATTGTTCGCGAAATATTACAATTGACGTTTTACAATGGCTTTCTTCGTAGCGTTACCAGGTTAGTTTTTTTTTTTTTTTTTTTCAATGACGTGAATCCGTGCTGTTTGATTGTAGATACCTCGATGTTTACGTGGTTTTTTCCCGAGCATCGGATAGTTTTAATGACTCCAGTCGGCGCAAGCGACAAATAATGGTGATTACGAAAATGATTAATAAACTTCAAAGCCGCATTATCGCCTAACAATATCAACGATTGAACTCGAATTTTTCAACGATCGGTCAACGCCTCTACGCGTAAGAAAAAATCGATTTATTTATTTTTATTTTATTTTTTTTTTTTTTCGCATTTTAATTAACTACGAAAATAATGCATTACTACAAATGATCGTTTGAAAAATATATTTTTCTTTATTGGCCTTGAATATTTGTAGGAATATCTTTTGTGTTTTTTTTTTTTCCTCATAATGCCAAGGAATTCATTTTTTTTACATGGCCCTGTCGCGACCGTATAATCCGAAAGCACCTTCGAAAATATTACAATTTTAAAGGACAATTCAAATACATCGTGGAATCATTCCCGCGCGTTGACGAAAACCAATATATTTATATTAAAAAAAAATATAATAATAATCAATCAATCAATTGCACCGTCTAATAAAATATAATATAATCTATAATTCGCATGCTATAGCCGCGCGACGAAAGCTCCGCTTGCTAAATCATAAATTGCTAACCACATAAAAAAAATACTGTTGATCTACGATAAAGTATAAGTATAATAACGCGCTAACGATTACAATAACTATTATAATATATATATCACTGCAATATCGCCAAGAGTCTCGTCGCATTCCCCCGAACGTACGAAACTATCGTAAACGCCATCGCCGATCGATCATTCAAATATTCTAAAAAGTAAAAATTTTCCTCATCGATATTTTCTTCTTTTTTTTTTCTTCGTAACCGTCGCGACTTTCGCGCATTATGAACGATCTGTAGGCAAGATACGTCGTGCCCCCGAGAAATTCATCGCCTCGTATAGTTCCCGAAACAAGTATTCTCCGGGAATAGGAATATTTAGGGATTTAAAAAGTCACTCCTGATCATCGACAAGTACGTTAAAGTTTCGACTTTTTTTTTTTTTAATCGCGCACTCCGAACCGATTCTGAACGGATCCTAATTTTATAGAAAGTCAAAGCGCGACGTTAAGAAAAAAAAAAAAAAAAAAAAAATCCGCAGATCGGCTGAAATTCGCGTCTGTAATGAGAGACGAGTTTCCGGTTTCCGAGATCAGGAGTTTCTCGTTAAACCGACAAAACGACATTTCATTAATCGTCTCGATCCTCATAGGGTAATCGTAGCTCACCGGATCTTCGTAGGCCTCGTAACGAACAACTATTGTGAAAATCAGAACTGGTATCTCGTCAATCAATCACTCATACATTCTCATCGTCACATATATATATTCGGAGCGGTATTCCCCGCGATCCACGCAAATTCAATCACTCAAAGTTTTTTCTCTCACATTGCAAAAGATTTGTTGTTGTTTTGTTTCTTCGTTGAACGGTTTAAAACGATTTTTTTTTTATTTAACAGCACTCCACCACTTAATTATACGAAGCGAACATCCAGGCAGCCAGTGATTGGTCAAGTGTGAGCTCTTTATACAATAAACCTTTAACCGTTACGCGAGTTCATCTTTTTTGTTTATTTTTATTTTTATTTTTTCTTGTTTTTCAGTTTTTTGTGTTTTCTTCTCTTTCGTTTGTCTTTAAATCGTAAAGTATTATTGGGTAACGCTATATATATATATTATATTATAATAAATGGAATTACGATATGAGTTTTAAGATCGATTGCGAACGGGGTAAGAAACATTATTATTTGTTTGTTTTTTTGTTTTTTTTTTTTCTTTTCTTTTTACGAATGACAATCGAGTTTCGAATGTATCAGCGAACGATTTTTAGCTTACGCCGAGAATCGTTTCAAGATTCTCGATTTTTTTTATTTTATTTTATTTTTATTTTTTTTTCTATTATATACCTATCATCTTCACGTTTTCATCGTCGTCACGTCGTCTATTACAGTATGTAATATACGCACACTAAACTCTATCTGTGGTAAATCGGCCCCTATTGCGAACAACGTCGATCACGCCTGATCGTTGTGGAGGGAAATAAGTCTTAAAGGTGTCTAAAACACCTGGCGAGTTTGTTTTTTCTTTTCTTCGTATTCTTCTTTTTCTTTTTTTTCTCTTCGTCTTCATTTAGCTACGGAATTACGCGGATTCGATAAAGTTAGTATGCAAACGGTATATGTACCCTCCTTCCGACTTTTTTTTGCGGTATATTATTCTTCATCGATATATATATACCGCGGGATCTCGATCGACTCGCCGATCTAAAAAGTATGGTGATGCTCGCCGCGCTTACGTTTAAAATCTGATTGAAATTTATCCTATTGGTATATGTTGTTGTTTTTTTTTTTTTTTCTTTTTTTTTTTTTCTCCTTAAAACGTTACGATCCCTAAACTTTACGCGAAATTGCCTATAGGGTTTTTTTCTTTGTTTGTTTTGTTCATTAATCCTATATGTTCACGGTACGACCCGATAATTTATCTATTACACCGTTTTTTTTTTTTTTTGTCCCCTCCCTTCGTGATGCTTTCGTTTTGCTGACTACGGCCGATTCTCAAACTGCCAAACGACTCTTTCGTACTTTCGTTTGAAAACAAAAAAAAAAAAGGTAATGGAAAAAGAAAAAAGAAAACGCAAGAACCAGTCTCCTTCCAAGAGGCGCCAAAACGCTTTGTTACTTTTTTGTTTTCCTCATTTTCAGTCTTTGAGTGAACTTTAACGTTTCAAGCACCTTGGCCACTAGCGGTTCTGGCATCGCGCTTGCGATCGTTTGAGGCCCGTGAAACTCGGCGCGTCGGACTGGCCGCCGTTCGCGCGAGATTGATGATCCTCGACCATTTCGAGTTCCGATGTATCGATGGCTCTTTATAACCCGTTTTTTTTTTTTCCATAATTTTTTTCTTTTTCATTTTTTTTTTTTTAGTTTTTTCGTATTTTAATTTTTTTTTTTTTTTTTTTTTTTTTTCGGCAACTCTTATTGTCTGCATCTTAGTCATTGGCCCGGTTAGCGGAGCGATCGAAGTTTTAGTCTGAGTACAAAGTACGCTACGACCCTGACGACTATAAGAAAACCGATAAGCGCTACGACGTCGATCCAGTAAACGGCGTTCTCCATTGACATCTGTTCGAGAATTTTCGTCGCTGGTTTGTAGTGGCAGTAGGCGATTTTGCACTGTAACTTTGGCCGGTTGTAACCGTAAACCGTTATCATCGCGCCCTCGAAACCGTAACGTATGTAACTGACGTATGTCAGGAACTTTAGGTATATCGGCATAACGTCGAAGTTTACGAAGAAACCGCCGAATAGAATAATCGGCACGGAAGACACCGGCCCGATGAAAACTCCGCTCTGCAATACAAAAATGTAAAAAAAAAAAAAGAAAAAAAAATACAATTATTTTAATATAAAATTGTAATATTGTCGAGTAAAAAGAAAATCCAAATATTTTAATGAAAATCATACTTCGACGCTCATTGCCGCTCCGATCAGCAATCCTATCGATTGTGAAACCAGTGACGTCAGTATACAGATGTTAAGTAGCATGAGAAATCTCATTACTTCTAATGGCTGTGACGTCATGAAATACACGATCATCACGTAAAACGTCGAGTACAATACCTGAAAGAAAAATTACGGAAAATCAGTCGTGTGAAATGTTAAAAAATTAAAAAAAAAATGTATTTGACGATAATTTCAGTTGATTCTTATCGTAGAAAATAATAAATGCTTCCGGCTGCTCACTTGAAATGGTAGATCCGCCAGTGTTCTCGCCAAGTAGAAGGCCTTCACGGAGTACCAATAGTTGAGATGTTCTCTTACAAATACTGCCATATCGATGGGAACTGCAACGAAATTTTCATTTTTTATTCGATTAGAAAAAAATTCAATGAAAAACGCGACTCATTTTTCTTTTCAATTACTCACACGTAAGAATCGTTGGCATCATTGCGGTGAACATTAGAAACATTACGGTGAAAAATATGCATCCCGCATTGCTGAATACCTCGGCGGCGTCGTTGCCGATGTCGTAATAAATTGCGCCGGTTAGGAAACCGACGACTAGATGAGAAATCAGCCTTACCCTTGTCAAAGTCTGCAAATGCACGAGAAAAAAAAAACAATTAATTTTTAAATACAGCGTAATATCGAATTTCCTAAAAAAATAAATTTAAACATTTTTTTAAATAGTCGCCAAGTAGTTTATTATTTATTTTTTCTTCAGAACTACTCGACGCCGAGACATCGTATGTCTGTTGACAATACGGACTGTGATTGCGGTAAGATTCTCGACTCACCATATCCCTAATTTGCGATAAGAAAGTTCTCTTGAGAAGAATCCAAAATTGAATCCATCCGTTCGTCGGAAAGCCGACTTTTTGCTCTATGCTCTCGGCGCTGTCGAGCAATGAGGTTGTACACGATACCGGCATGTTAAGCACCGTATTGCCGGGACCCTTGGCGACACCGTTCGGCACTGCGACCGTAGTGTCCGGCTTCGCCTGCTCGTTCGGAGGCGAACGTTTGGCTATGTCGTTCGCGATCGCTTGAGCCATCGTGATCGCCTGATAGTGTTGATAATTATTGCACTTTCCGTTGTTTACCGCCGTTACGAGCTTCTCGACGCACTCTCCGTGTTCACCGCAAGCAACTTCCATAACTGTGAAAGATGCAGAAAGAACATTGCAATACATTTTATTCGTTTTTTTTTTTTTTTTTCTTTTTTTTGTTATATCAGTGTCGTATCGGTAAATTTTATTACGGCGAAACATACCGTAATCCGCTGGATTATGATAACTCGGACATTCCAAAGCCATCGAGGATAAAAACGGCACGAGCCCTCCGACGTTTCCCTGATAAATGCATTGACCCTCTGCCAACAGGTAGAGATGATCGAACATCTCGAAGAGCCTCGCGCTCGGCTGGTGTATCGTACAAATAATTGTTCTCCCTTTGAATTAAAAATAAATGAAATGTTACGATTTTTGTTTCTCGGAAAAACATGATTTCAAACGGAGACTTTTGGTCCTTTTTTTTTTTTTTTTTTTTTTTTTAAGACACGTTACCGACCTCCTCTGCTCAGCGATTTCAGTAAGCTGAGACACTGAAAGCACGACGAACTATCGAGTCCGGAAGTTGGCTCGTCGAAGAACATAACCGGTGGATTGTTTACGAGTTCCAGAGCGATCGACAATCTTTTTCGTTGTCCACCACTGAGACTCTGCGCCTGTGTGTTGCTCGCCTCGCTTAGGCCCAAAGTTTCGATGATTTCCTCGACGACGACTTTCTTCGCTGCCGCGCTGATGTCTTTGCCGAGCTTCAGATTCGCCGATACCGTCATCGCCTCCTTCACCGTCAGATGCGGCAATAGACGATCGTCTTGCATTATGTAACACGACATCTTTCGAAATAATCTCAGATTTCGATCCTTGCCGTTTATCAAGACGGAACCATTTAAATTCGAAGTTCTGGAGAAAAAAAGAAAATTGTTTTCAATAATCTCCATCTCTATTCAGTATTATTTTTTAGGGAAAAACGGGCGAAATTGGCACGACGAGAAAATTCGTCGAAGAATCGGAGAAAAGCGGGAAGTTCTTGAGAATTTTTTTTAAATACGACATAAATTTTTTTATGAATTACGATAAAATTTGAAAAAATTGTAAATAAAAAAATGCAATCTATAATTTTTTTCCCATATTTTGGCTCAAATTTGTTCAAATTGAATCTCAATGTTATTCAAATGAACGCTCAATTGTTTATTTTTTTATTTTACTTTGGTTAAATTTCACCTGATTTTTTTTTTTTTTTTTCAAATTTGATCGAATTTTTTTTAAATTTACATTTTCATGTGTCCCATTTTGCTCCGGTGCCCATTTCGCCCCATTCGCCCCATTCGCCCTGATATATTGTATATTTCCAATTTTTTATTATCCGAAGCCACTCACTTGTATCCCGCTAAAACGTTCATAAGTGTACTTTTTCCAGCTCCCGACGGTCCCATTATAGCAGTCAATTCGCCGGATTTGAATCGTCCATTCACGCATTTCAATATAGTCTTGTATCCTGCAATCATCGATCCTTCATACATAAATCAGTATAATCCTTCGATTTCTTACTCTCACGTGTAGCAATTTCCTATTATGTATAGCAGTAACAAAATAACAATGAGTTCAATTGGAAAAAGACATTCTCTTCAAGATTTTGCACGCCGGGAGTGCATAGAAATTTCTTTTTCATCCCTTTTTTTATTTTTACGATCTTTTGTCGCGTTCCATCCCCCTATCTACCCGTTCGCACCTTCCCTCGGGTATTGTTCTCGTCATCGTCATCGTCATCGCGATTCCGGCGGACTTTATTCTCTCGAGTCCTCGAACGAGAGACATCGCGGTACGCTGTTTCTATGAATTGTCGAGAAAAGTTCTTGAGGCAATGGACGGTCGCTACCCTCCTGCAGAGTCATGCATTGCAGGTGCAACCTTTCGCGGTTGTCGCTGTATCCGTGCGCGCGCTACCCTCCGAAAGTACACGTTACCCCTCTCGTGTTACTCTCTCCCTGTGTGTTCGTCTCACTCTCGCGCTTTAGTCGCGGACGTTTCTATCGATTCTTTCGCCGCGGCGGGTCGTTCACACGAACAGCTCTCTCGTCGTCGGTCGGGTCCGACCTACGAAAGCTGCACCGGCGATCCCACAGTTGCATACCCGGGTTTAACGCGACTGACCCACTAAACGTATCCCGAGCGTTAATCGAGTTAAAACTTAATTGAACATCGATTATTACCGATTGCTTCACCCGATTGCAAACTCCAGCTGGCAAAGGGTTAATAATACCTTCGCGCGGCTTCGCGCTCCGCAGACTTCTTTTATACGATAAGCTAAACCGCGAGACCGCCTTTTTTTTTATTTATAGTCATTGAGATTAAATATTTGTAAAGCATATTTCTATTCTCTTACAATAAAGATACTATTATTTCAGTGTCATGTGATATAGAGATATCGTGATAAAAAAAAAAATTGTCCTTTCCATTTTCACGAAAAAGATCGATATTCCGATTCGAATTGAAAATGTTGTTTTTTGCAGCTTAATTAAAAAATAAAACGGAATTTGTTTTTGTCAAACTTCAAAAATTTGCTTTCTGTCGGAATATCAATAATCTCGAAGAATATAGAAAAAGCAATTTTCCTAATTTTTCTTTCAGAATTCTTCTTTTTAAGTTTTTTTTTGTTTTTTTGTCCGTTTGACGATTGCAAATTGGTTTAGTCGTTGTACCAGGAATCTGCCGGCGAATGGTCGCTGCGACCCTTTCCGCGAAGTTCAGAGTTTTTAAAACGTATGCTGTTTTCTCGAGTTTTTTTGGATCTCGAAGAACTACGGGAGAGAAGTTAACTGTAATTTTTTAAAAGCCAATGCTTTCTTAGCGGCAATAAATTGTTCCGATTTTTTCGGGGATTTCTGTTGAATGAAATCATTTTTTTTTTTAAATCCAAACGATATCGAGGAGATCGTAAGAAACGCGAAAGATGCAAATTTCAATGTATCCGGAAATCACTGAAAAATTTGCGCCTTTAAATAACTTATTTCCACTTGTCTTCGGTACGACTTTTCGTAATGTATGCGTAAGTTATGCAATCGTTAACCCTCTTTTCACTTTATCGTAACTTCGGTAGTTTGCGGAAATTGGTTTCAGCGGTGTATTCGTTACGAATGTTTATTTAATTTCGTTAGAAGATAGTAAACTCACCTCTTTTTCTACCCTCCGACACGCTGTAGGCCAAGTTTTTGAACTCAATATCGACGGGCGGCCTTTTGGGGAGATGAGTCAGCGCGACCGCCGGCCTCTTGTTCACCTGTCCGGGGCTCGCGCCCGTGTGGTTTTGAATTTTTCTCGCGAGAACGCCACCCGTGCAGGCGCCGGCCGCGTTGCCGTTCGTCGTTGCTGCACCATTGCAGCTGCAGTGCAAATTATTTTGCGAACCTCTGTGAATAAACGATTGATGATCATTTTTTTAATTAAATTTCTTAATTAAAATGAAGCGAAAATCCCGACTGTGCGGTGATTGGAATAGAAGCGAAACGAAATGTCGATGACTTTCTTCTTGGCGCGTGGAAATCGATGCCAAAGAGTCTGCTATCGACGCGAAACTTGGCTCCAGCTTTCCGGGATACGATACGCCGGGATCCCGAAGTCTTCTCTATCTCCTTTCGCCGTCTAAGCTTATCTACGCGATAGCCGGCGCTCTCTCGCGAAATTCGTTAGTTCGAAGATACCGAGAGTGGCTACAGGAGAGGAGATAGAGATTTCTGAAGGACGGGGTGAGGGTCTCGAGGAAATCTCAGTGGGCACTACTGGCTTCCTTTGCGGGCCAAGAAAATCGATATCAATAACGCCGGAGAGAATGGCGGTCGACGGGAAATCTCCGACTCGTAGATTAGTTTATAGTCGTACTGTTGTTACGAGTTAAAAAAAATATAAAATAGAAATACAAAGAAAATACGGTACAACGGCGATTTATTATCAGGGGTGACGCGGGAGTCCGCGATACCGACGGATAACTGAAAATCCCGGGGATAATCCAAAATCGATCGTAACATTGGTTCTTTTTTTATGCGTTAAAAAAAAAGCAGTCATCGATTAATTAATTTTTCAACGCTGCAGCGGTTGTTTCCTAAAAAAGTACTTTTGGTTACTTTCCCTTTTTTTTTCACCAAGAATTTTTTTTTTTTTTAATAAGTTTCTAATAGACTTTTCTACTTTTAATTCTTGTTTTTTCATCAAAAAGTTCAAAAAGAAAAATTCATTTTTGAAAAAGTTTTTAACTGTACAGAGGTAATTTTCTACAATTATTTATTTTATTTTATTTTTTTTTTTTTTTTTTTACGGACGAGAAATTCTCATCAACTTATTTGCCGTACACTCTGAAAGGAATGAAGGAAAATTTAGGCCGCCGGGTTAAAGCGCCTCCGTTAATCGAGATTTCAATGTAAAGAGGTAAATTCGCATTAGTTAATGTAGTCGAGTAAAGCTTTTCGTATTTTCTTATCACATCCCGATAGATGTAACCAACTATTCAGCTTTAGTTCGGAGCTTCCGAAATGCTTCTCCATTTGCCGTAAATCTCGAGATGAAAGATTTCCTTTTCAAAGAAACCCATTTAATTCATTATTACTCTCCGTAAACGTTTATTTCGACGACAAAGCGATTGTGGCATTTCAACGAGACGAGTCGGCGGTTAAAACGAACGACTTTCGTCCAGTTGGCAGTGACGGAGTATCGTATCGCGATAGCGTTAGCGCACCCCCGTGATATTTGCGGTTTTAGTATTTGGCACCATTTCTCCGGTTGATACATCGATCTCCGTGCCTCGTGGCTTAACGCATATATACTCATTCGCGCTTTTGCCCGCGTAATGCCGACGTAGATGACGTATGTACGATGACGATGCACAGGTAGAACGGATTGTCGCGACCGAAGCAAAAATCTATATCCATCGCATTAATACATAATCGACGGTCGTCGTCTCGAGTATTATTTTTAAACTTTCGTAGATCCTTCGAATGGATAAAAATATAAACGCGTTCGACACTTCGGCGCAACGACTTACGGATTCTCGAAATCTTTGAGGATTCAATTCCTTTATCATCGGTGAGAGAAAATTCTTTTGCTTGTGGTGAATTTTTTTCTCAAGGGTACGAACGAACCGAGATAGCGAAGCTCGCGACGCAAAAAAGCTGAAAGTTTTTATACATCACGCGGACTATCGATCTTTCCGAGGAGCTCTTTCGTTTCAGTCTATATTTAGATTAACTCTCGATGCACGGTAGTTGTGTGGAATAATAGAATTCGCTCGAGAAACTTCGATAAGCAAGTCCCGGCGTTGTTACAAGAGAAACTAAGGAACGTGAGTGGCGTGAAATTAAAGGAAAATCGTAAAAAATCGTAAAAATCTTAAAAATCGTAAACATCATAAAAATTTTCAAAATCGTAAAAATCTTAAAAACCGTAAGAATCGTAAAAATCTCGGGAAACGCTTAATTGTGACGACATAGAAATTCCGCGCAATCTGACAAAAGACAAACGGGAAAATAGTATCGAAGACAAAAGTCTGTAATTAAATATTGTTACCTAAGATCGATGCTTCCTTACATCCTACAAAAATTATCTACTCTTATCTCAATGAATTGTTGCTAAATAGTAGCCACGATGAATGATAACGGAGCGCGTAGCGGCGCTTCAATTACAAATTGGGAGTAATTACACGAAATTATAGGATAGTCGAGAGTCGGAACTATGTTTTCGCTTGTAAAACTCGCCTACGCAATACAAGACAATGAATCGTAGATTCGTTGGTTAATTTATACCGAACAAGCTATTGCGTCATCAGTGAAGATAATTCTACGAGAAATGTGTCTCATCTTCTCTGACTGTCTGTTCAATGATTTTCAGGAATAGAATAGACTTTTCGTAAACTTTCCAATTATTCGCGACGAGTTTTTCAGTATTTAATAATGAGAGCAAAATTTCGTAGAATTTCGGGTGCTTTTTGACACGAAAGCGAAATTTCTTTAAAAAATTTTCAGATTTTCAGAGATTTCAAAAAATTATTTGAAGTGACTGAAAAAAAAAAAAAATGTCTTCTTTCGATCTTTGGAGGTTTTTTTGGGAACAATGTTCAACGTGTTTGAAAGATTCCCTCGAGCCGCGAACGCGCGAACCTCAATACAAACGAAACCTTGAATCGATCGATCGCGAGGTGATTTCGCCGAGACACGCTCAGCCGTCTCGATTATACGCACGTGCCGAGTTTTCCCGAGTGGTTTTCCTCCCGACTTCTCTCGCACATCTTTTTTTCAACCCCTTCGACGTCGCCGTGGCGATTTCGCGTCTCGTTACCTTCTCTACTGTGACTTGTTGCATATCTAACGCGATGTACGGCAATTCGATACGAATTCGACTGATACGTTGCTAATTTTTTAACCGATCATTTCAATTATTATTTTTAATTATTATTATTATTATTGTCATAATCTCACGGACAAGAATATTTCATTTGCGACCGACGCTCGACGTCACATCTGACGATAAAAAAATATTGTTCATCTGCGCAAAGTTCACCAGCGGAAGGCACTAAAAAAACCTCGAGGCGTAAAAGTTCACCACCGAGCAAAGGTCAGCGTCGCTAAAAGAAGAGAAAGAAAGTTTTACGGCTTTGAAGAAAACTATTATCACCGCAATACTCGGGCGGAACTTGCGAACTTCGATATATTTCACTCTCCAACGTCCTCCACAGTCAATTGATTTTCCGCTCGTCCACAGCTCGTGCGTTTCCGTTCGATGACTGTGCCGCGAACCGAACCAGCGACATCGGCATTCCGGAAACATTGCACGATACTCTGCACTCTACACGACGATAAACTCGACGATACACGCTGGAAGTGTCGCGCTCTTCCGGAATCACTGGTTCTCCGAGAACAAAGGATAAATTACGATGAAAAGAAAGATAGATTTCTCGTCGCTGATCGAGTTTAGTACGGTGTCACGAGGTCAATCGAACGAACAATAGAATACCCTAAATTCCGCACGTATTGCCGCCCATTGAGTTCCAAGAATTTTTTTTTTTAAACTCCGATAAATATCGACGAAATATCGAAAGTTGTTCACAGTCACGTGAAGGTATTTGTGAAACAGATTCGTTATTTAGTTGTTTAATTCTTTTAATTAATTAAGTAAATTAGTTATTTACTTATTTGTAATTTAGTTACTCAGTTATTTAATTATTCATTTGTTCGGCTATTAGTTTCGAAATAATATACTAACGTTCCGCTATCACTTACTACTCACACTCCGCATTGCTACGCTGTTTAGAAATTCGTATTTTTTTAGTTATTATGATATATACGCCCTTTTCTTTGTACTCTGCTTTTTATCAGATTTATCACAGAGCTATATAAGTGACTATCGTACTATTCATGAAATAACAACAACAACAAAAAAAGTGAAAAAAAAATATATATATTTTCCCTTTTGTACGGTGTCGCGGGGTCAATCGGGCGAACAATAGAGTATCCGAAACTCCTGCATTATTGTTCGTTTTGTTCTGAAGATGTAAAGAAGAAAAGTCCGATAAAGCGACTTTTTTTTTATTGAAGTGAAAAAAAAATCACGAAAGAAGAGAGCGAATTTCGTTTATTGCCTCGAAAGCGTGAGATTAATTCGTTGCCATGGAGTTTCGGCTTCTCGTTACGCAATCACCCGAGTAATTTCCTCGGTTCCTTTGAAAATCAGTGATAAACGTTGAAAGAATCTTATTACCTCCACGTGGACGAGACGAGAGTCCGTTCGACCGCGTGTAACAAACTCGTAACTCTCTTCCGAGAGTTTCCCGATGAAAAAACGCGGTACAGATGTACCGAGAGGATAAAAAGATGGTCGAGGAGAAAGCGAGAAACGGGGGTATAGAAGTGCACGTAGAGAATCGGCTCAATGGAATTCGGGTCAAACGGCAACCTTGCTGGTCGATAAGACTCGGAGGGGTATCTATCTATTTATCCTGCGCGCCCTCCACTCGAGAGCAGAGACCAAGAATTCGCGCGTATCCCTCGACGAGGCATTTGCGTGTTACCCGAGATACGCTTTCTTTTTTTATTTTTTTTTTCGTCACTCCTACACAATGGTTCATTTTTGTTTTTTGAAGAGACGTCTTCGGCAAATATTCGTATGTAATTTCTTAGCCGATTCATGGATAATGCAGAAACTTTTCGATGCAAATTACCCTAAAACGGCATTGTTGAGATTCTCGTGGTACAGCGGCGGCGCGGAGGGTGGCGGAGATCTGATGGTTACTTGATGACTACCGTCAGCGACGAACTGCACCTGTTCGTCACCGTTGTATCTCGAACCTCCGCTTACGATCGCGAGATTCTTCATATCTGCCATACTCTAGGAAACCCAGTTTCTTGCCTTTCTGAAAATAAAACAACAACAAAAAAAACACGATTAACGATTTTTTTCTTTATTTCGCGTTTTTACGAGGAGGATCATTGGGAAATTGGTTTGAGGGGATAAATCCACCGGACGCTTCAAAATCCAAGTCAGATTTTGCGTTATTTGCTCTCGAGAATCGTAAAAGATTATACATTTTTTTTTTTTTTTGTACTGAAAAGTATATCTATTCGGAGTTTAAAAAAAAGTAATTATTAAAAAAATATATAAAAACTAAACAAATATGGCCGCCGAAAGGACTTTTTCTTTTTTTTTTTTTGCTGAAAAGTACATATATTCCGAGTCTTACAAAAAGTAATTATTAAAAAATATATAATAAACTAAACAAATATGGCCGCCGGAAGAAGGACTTTTTCTTTATTTTTTTTTGACGATGCCATTCTCGAATTATCGATCTCGAACACGAATAAACGAATTTTTCTTACTTCGCGTTTTTACGACGAGAATCATTGGGCCATTGGTTTGAGGGGATAAATCCAGCGGACGCTTCGAAATCCAAGTCAGATTTTGCATTATTTGCTCTCAAGAATCTTAGTAAATTATAAAATTTTTTTTTTTTACCGAAAAATGTATTCCGTGTCTTACAAAAAGTAATTATTAAAAAACATAAAAAAAACTAAACAAATATGGCCGCCGGAAGAAGCAATTTAAAATTTTTTTTTTTACGATGCAATTCTCGAGTAGAAACAACTAATCTACGATAAAAAAAATAAAGAAGTTGAAAATTAACGACAATGAAAATAAAAAAATAAAAATAAAAATTCGAGTTATTATTAAAAATTGATAGATATACCTTTCGGTAAAAAAAAATAATCTTATTACCGTCCGTAGTTTCGAAGAAAAGAAAATCAAATATTTGACCTGAATTTTGAAATCCCAGATAGACGCATCCGCTCAATTTTTGTTGACAATCGGATGAATAGTCAATGCATAACGCAACACAAGTTTGTTCCTACGGGAGAACAAGTTTAGCTATTCCAACTGTTGTTATATTGACTGTTGACTCATAACAAGATGGGCTCGAGGACAGAGTAAACTTCTGAGAGTCCCTCGTGATTTGGATGTACATATATATACGAGTAGAGTACACCAAAGGCACTCCGGATAATTGCTGTCCTTCGGACGATTATGTTCTATCGCCGAACTTCGCGATAACAGGGGACCGAGAGACCGTCTGTGAGGGCAGACAGAAAAACGCGAAATATTCCTATAGTCTCGAAAAAGTTTCCGAATTATGAGAGTTGCAAATTTCATTGAAGAAACTCGGAGTGAGAATTTCTATTTTCTTTTTTTTTTTTCGTGAATCCCGACAACTCCACACGAGGGAATTCGCGGCCGGTTTCGTCGAGGTCTTTGCCATCTATTCAACGGTAGAATATGTCTAGACGCTCGCGAAACTATATTTCAACAATATTAGCCATTTTTTCTTTTTTTTTTTATGCTATTTGTCCCGAAGCCATTTCGACGAGAGAAGAAAACGTTTATAAATCATACGACGCGAGGAGAGTCGAATGATCGAATAAAGCCGATTGAAACGACTCGACGATAAAGAATAGCGGAGAACGAAGCGGGAACTCGAGAGCGGAGCTGCGTATTCATCGATTTATCTTCCAGTCTCACCACTGATCTCTATATTTTACTTCCTCGTCGATCAACCTTCTGGATAATGAAAAAAACAGTTTTTTTTTTCGAGGTTTTGATAAAAAGGAAAAATGTTGAAAATGCGGCGAAAGGACGAAAAAGACATCGGGACTCGCGTCTCGATCTATCAGCTCCGAAAAATTTAAACCATTTTAACTCAAGAAGGCTGTAGAGCTGTAGAGCTGTAGAGCTTAAATTTCTGTTCTCAAAACTTTAACGAATACCATTGCAAAGTATCGATATACGTGTGGCAAATGATTAACCGTAAGAGTGATAAATCGCGAGCGATCGTTGGAAAATTGCAACGGCGGGGAAAGCATCGTAATTTCGCGTTTGTCGAGTAAAACACGTAGAACACGTTTTCCGCTTCTCGCGGACTCGGTCATGGACAAGCCGCGACTGACTAGAATATAATAAAACAAAAGTTTATGCGCTCAGAATTATCGCGCAACGTGCACCGCGCAACTTATTAACGGAGTGCACAAGAATATATACGTATATATGCGCTCCGATAATTCTTTTGTGCCGCACACGCCGCGTCTGTTATTGAATCGCACCTGTAGAAATTGAATTTTTTTAATTTTTTTGCGCGCATTTATACAATCGAAGTTCCTCCATCCATCGATCGTGAATAAACACAAATAGACGATTTATGAAAAATGTTACGAGTGCGTCGCGTGTGTATCTACGTATTAGCTACTTTCTCGAATAGTCGTTGCACACGTTTACGAAAGTATTGAATTCAAGGCAACGAGATTATAGTTTGCGTTGTGTATATAGACGAGCGTCGACGACGTATGCAATTCCAAACTCGATGAACGTGAATCATAAACTCTGCGAGTTACGGAAAAGCCTTCGATAGTCACCTCGGCAGTGCCGCGTCCAGCTGATACGCGAAAAACAGATGGAGGCATTCTAAATCATCGCTAATGCTTCGCGCTCAATGGCCGTGATAAAAGACGCGAGGAAATATATACTCGGTGGGAGACGAGAAAAACGGTAAATATTTTTTTCCCAAAGTTAAACACGACGAAAAGATGCGCTCGCGGTTTGCGGACGCGTCGGTCGCGCCTGCGGCGTGTATTGAAGCGCGCGAAAGCGCTCGACGCGCACACTCGCGCAACGTGCATTGTTAAAACGGCACACTATACTCCGGATATTAATCATCTCGTGTTTCATTACGGAAGAAACGATGTTCCCGAGAGACAAAAAAAATTGCTTCATTCGAGTCAATTTTTGGTTTAGTGACGATAACTTTAATTTAAAAAAATAATCATAATAATAATTGTTATTTTGAAAATTCTTTCATTCGAGTCAATTTTTGGTTCAGTGACGATAATTTTAATTTAAAAATAATAATAATAATCATAATAATAATTTTTATTTTGAAATTTTTTTCATTCGAGTGAAATTTCGATTTATTTCAAATAATTTAGATTAAAATGAAAATGGCGTTTTATACACGAATATAAGCCGATTTTTAATTACGATTTCGAGGTCATTTGGAAACGATAATAAAAAAAACAGGCGCAGCCTACAGCGTCACGTTCGAGTAGCGAATTCAACGGCAGAATCCTTCACGAATGAGCTTTCGAATTAACGAACGAGAAACTTTAATGTTTGTACGATTATTCGCGATAGAATCAGATTAGAGGTCTATATATCGAACGCGTGTATCAGCGCCGTCGGGTAGATCAAGCAAATACATTATCAGCTGTGTTAACTGCAACGCTCGATGCACGCGAACGAAAGTATTCACAAAGCAATGTTCGTTCGCGCGTATACGCGCTATAGTTTCGCGTCTTGCATTTACAGGCAAAAGTGAACGGTCTCGCAGTAGCGGTCGATGCACGTGCGGCAAAACGTATTATAAGCTGCAAAGTGTCCGTGAGGCGTATCCCACTCATTGCCGAGCCGAACAACGGGCGGTGAACGAGAGAAAAAAAAAAGAAGAAAGAAAGAAGTGGAAAACAAAGTGGTCCGACGTACGCGCTGATAAACCTCTAACGAGTCATAATTTCGTGGCCCCGCAGAGTTGAGTCACTCGGAATTGACCGAACACGCTGCAGCGAGCATACATACGAATTGCTTGCAGAATAAACGCTTGTTCTCGCCGCGGGGAGGGGGGGGGGGGGGGGGAGCAATGGGCTCTGAATTTCGTCAGATTTCATCGTCTCGAAAACGGATGTGTCCCAATAATTTTTTTTTTTTTTTGTTTCGTCGTCAAAGTCCACTCGCACCGTTACACAAGTCTTTTGCGTGGATCTTCGTGCGTCACTAATACGATAACTCTATGTCTGGATATAAATGATGCCGCGGCGCAAGCGAGTTTTTTGTTCGATTATTTCGACGTATAAAAACATTCCGACAATTAATTATTGACGAAATCGCGAGTAGACGATCGAAAAAAAAGCGAATGGAACAATCGACGTTCGTTGACTTGTCGCGTATTCGAAAAATTATTTCTATCATTAAAAATCGTAATAAATGCTCGAAAGATATTTTTTAATTTATTGTTTTATTTTTTTATCTTCAATATCATATTGTCATATTTTTTTTTTCTTCAATATATGTTGACAATTTTTTTTTTTTTTTTTTCAAGATTCTCAATACATATACCTCTCGATAAAAAAACATTTTCTTTACGCCAATGATTTTTGGGGAAAATTTAAACATGAGACTCAGCTGTCGAAGCGCCGGTGAATGTATCCACTTAAAACCGATAAATCGATAGTAATTAGCGGCGTTCGGCGAATCTATTTCCACGAGCGTAACAAAGGATATCTAATTCGAGAGACACGAAAGAGATAACGAATGAAAGAATAGAGTGTACGTATCGTGACGCGCAACGGGTAACCGCCGCGGTTCCGGTAGACTGACCGGCGACGCAAGAGGAATGTGCACCACCGGTGCACCAATGCACCGGGCTATTGGCCCGAATCCAGAGAAGACAAAAACCCATTTTTCCTTTCACTCGATTTCGAGAGTCCTCGTTCATTTTTTTTCTTCTTTTTACCATTGAAACGCGAGAAGAAAAAAGACTCAACGCCACGATCCACCACGTGTTGGAAATTTTAGTAAAAAAAAAATGAAAAAAAAAAAAAAAACGAATGGGTACAACGTGCGAGAGTGCGCGCTCCGCTGCGCCCCGGCAATGGCATGTTTGCGTAATCGATTTTTAGGCACGACCGACTGGTTAATGGATGACGCGATTCAATGCAAGAATACAGCCACGAAATCCTTCCACTGCATAGGTTATGGTTACCAACATTAAAACTCTATTTAGCGAGAAAAAAAAAAACTGCGATAAACATCGATCTTTTTTTTAATTTCGAAAGATCGATTTTTGTGTCTTCGATTAATTTTACGAATTTTTTCAACCGATTTTTTTAACCCCTTATATTAGCCAACCATTCGTAGGCAATGACTTTTAAAAAATGCCGGAAGTATATTTACGACACCGATACGTGAAGGGTTAATGCTACATTTGCAACGAGTCTGCTTGCTTGGCGTGTTTTAAATTTCATTTCCTGCGTCCATTTTTTTTTTTTTTTTTTTTTTTTTTTTTAATCGAAGTGCCAATGACCGATAGTTTTTCATCGATTAACGGTGCCGTGTAAAGAGAAGCGAGGAGAGATCGCGCCAAAGCTATCGCGAAGCAACACCTGACACCTGAGGCTCTCTCGACGAGCCTCTCGACTACGAGTAGAAACGACGAAATATCTTTCCATCAGTCTCGATATGTTGCGCCAACTAACCCCGATATACATATCTACGGTATCAAGTTCGTTCCATCGATTGATATATCACGCGAGGCATACGTGCGTTCGCCCAGGTGTTCAATTTCTTCTCCTTTCTTTGATCGTCCGATTTTCGTTTGTCTTTTCTTCATTGTCTCGAGCAACCAAAGAGTTCAGTGTGCTCGAGTAATAATGATATCGGGTGGGAAAAAAAAAAAACGTAAAAAAAATTGCGGATGGTCACGTAAGAGTCGCAAGGTGTGTTCAGCCCACTCGATAGCCTCGAATGGAAGTTCCCGAAGAAAACTCCACGGGGAATGAGAAGAGGGAAGAAAGATGAAAGGTCTGTAGTCAACATCGGAGTAAAATTGACTGGGGTCGCGGAGGGTTTGGATAGTCGTCCGCAATGTCGAAAAATAATTGAAGAAGAAAGGTTCGCCCGTTTCTCGGTACCCTCGGCGTTTTGCAGGACGCGATCACGTACTAGAAATTGCGTTGAACCGGGTCGGGTTCGGCAAAGAACCTTTTATTCGTACTCGTGACGCTGCGGAATCACGCTGAGTCTCGTGTGCGTGTCGCACGACAGACTCTGCGCACGTCGAATTGGTTATCTACTGTCAGAATTAACTCGGCGTGCAATAATTCCTCGAGATCAAATGTTAAATCCATCATGATCCATCGGGGGCGACTGCGATCTCGTAAATTGCGAAATAAAATAATTTTTTTTTCTCAATCTCATAACTGTGTGCCAATTAAATTTTTCGGAGAATTCGTCAAACGAATCTTTCGAGATCGCGATTTTTATCGATGAGTGGTGTACACAGCGAAAATGGAAGCTATTATAATTTTTCAATCGAAAATCTGCTCGCGGATTTATTCTCGCAAATTAAGCTATTTTTCAGTATATTCGAAGTTACGATAGATTAAGCTGCAGGCATTATTAATATTTCAAATGTTTTCGAAATTTAAAAAAATTTTAAATAATTTAAAAAAAAAATTTTTTGCACATACTTTCGAAACTTCCATAAGAACGGAGTAATCTCATCTCGAATGAAAATCAATTTTGTTTCGTAAATCGTAACGTTAACCCTGTAAAGATTGACCCCTTCTCGACATACGCGAAGGACGCTATGCCGTTCCCAGTCAAAACATCCTCGTCGTCCCGATTTGGTGAATAGATCCGTCCAACTTTGAATGAGATTGGCGCGACCGCGTGAGACTCCTCTATTTTGGATCTATCAACGGTGACCGAATAGTGGTTCCCAGACGAGTGAGGGAGGGGGGGGGGAGGGGCTGACAAGCGTCTAGAGACTACAACCACCAGGAGTCATCGAGCGCCAAATTTTCGGCATGTTCGGCGTGCATCAACGGCCGTTCTAAGCAGCGCGGAGAACGCCAAGTTCCGAGCGTCGAGCTCGCAGCTCTCGCGTTTTCCAAGTAGTTACGGTTCGCTGTGAACGGCCGGAGTGCACGTCGGTGCGACTCTCTCACGCGAGTCCGACGAGTAAATTACCGACTGCGAACGGAGAGACCGCAAAACGAAATGTGGAAGAAAAAAAAAAAAAAAAAAACAAAGCGTAGTTTCCGACGAGAAATTTCCAAGGACTAAGTAACGTCGTAGCTGTTGCCATGCCTACGACTCTCGTTCTGCCTCCTTCCCTCGCATATTCCAAACACCCAAAGCACTTTCGAGCGCTTGTCATTCGCACGTGTTCCCATGCAACATCGGTGTGAACAACCGATCGCGCAAAATAGACGTGCGAAAAAGACGCGAGCGGAACTCAAATTGCCAATGTAGACGAGAAGAATATAAGTGGGGACAATTGATTGACGATTATAAAGCATAGACTCCGAGCGTTTGATCTTTGGCTTCGTCGAAGCAAAGAGTTGCTTTTGCTAAATGTCGATGCTGGAGACACTATATATCTGTGTACTACAAATTGGCGGTTAGACACGAGAGAAATTGACGTGTGACCCGAACCGAAGTTCCTTCACTTCTTTACCTTTTTTTTTATTTTTCCCTATATGTCATATATCGTTATGTATCGTTATATATCGTTATGTATCGTTATATATCGTTATATATCGTTATATATCGTTATATATCGTTATATATCGTTATATATCGTTATATATCGTTACATATCGTTATATATCGTTGTATATCGTTGTATATCGTTATATATCGTTATATATCGTTGTATATCGTCATATATCGTTATATATCGTCATATTTTGTCATGAATCGTTATACATTGTCACATTTTATCATACATTGTCGTATATGTCGTATATTTAACGAGTCCCAGACAACTGTTCCGGTAAAGTCCCACGAATAGACAGTCGATAAAATTTACCTCGTATAAAATCATAGAAAGCGGTCGTTTGCATCGAAGCTTGTATTATCGTTTCGCCATAAAATGTGTACCTTAAGGCGCATTAAGGAGCCACAAATAACTGCGTACCGGATGAACTTTATTGTCCACGGTCGGGGTACACGGAGATCGATCGATCGCTCGATTTGTGGGATTATGCGAAACGAGGTCGCGTGGTCTCGGAGTCACGGAATTACGAATGAATATATGCCGCAGTGGAAACAGGGATGAGGCACGATGAAAAGCAGCGTACTTAAAAAAAAAAAAATAAATAAAAGTCCACGGAACCTCAACAGGAAACGTTTGAAAAATCATTCGTAGTCAATCGTATTCTAACTTGTCATCTGTGCCGCATTATCGGACGATCGGATCTACGATAACCGATCGCAAAACCCGATGGCTTTCCACGTGTATCGCGGATCACAAGATTGAAGCTTTATCTGGCACTGTCTCTTCATATAAGGGAAATGCAGATAACGCAATCGATAATCGAGAAATAAAAAAAATACGATTGGGATCGACGGACTCTATTTTTTTTTTATATCGAAAACTATCGAACGCTTTTGACTCGGTGACGACGAAAATGAATCTTATCCGTTGAATTTAATTAAGTTTGAAGCGCCTCCGCGTGACTATATGTATATAGACGCGAAGTTCTCGCTTTCGATTTATACACTCGCCGTACTTAAAAAGCCGACGGTGGGATAAAATTAAATCGTTACTCGATGTCGAGGTCGATAAATGGGTTGAGTGCTGAAACACTTATTTTTCGGCTATTTCGCTTCTCTATTTTTTGAATGATTTTAAAATGATTTTAGCATCAATGTCGAACACCGATTTAACTTTTTTTACTCCATGAAATATTAACGCAATCATTGGTGTGTTTTTTTTAGACTCGTTTTGTCGTCAACTATCGACAACGCAGTCTCCGGTGACATGCAATGATTATTAGATGGCCGCGGGAATTATGATTTTTTTTTGTTGTTGCCACAACCTCCCGACTGATAAATTGGCGAAGTCATTTTAAAAAAAAACATGTAATGATCGGAAAATGCCACAGGCAACGATGACCTTTTGAATTCGAAATATTGCTACACATCCACCAGCAATTGGCATGGCGAAGCTAATGCGCAGGCGCCCGTCTGCCCTGTAATTTTCTCGAGGCTCTCGAGGATAATGTACCACGTTGTTCAAGTTCTCTGTTCGGCGATACATTACTAAGAGAATTAATAATAAATCAACGATTCAAATTCATCTGATTTCAATCAATTTTACGAAATAAATAAGTTATTGACGAATCTCCGAAAAAAATGAACGAAAACTCGTTTTTTTTTGTTTACGAAATAAATTATATAGTTATTAACAAATGTTGAAAAGAAGAAAAAAAAACTCGTTTTTTGTATTTTTTACTACGAAACTAACGATAGAATTGCACTGAAAGAAAAAAATTAAGAAAGTCCAAATGCGGTCAGCGACACTACGGACACAGAGTAACGTAATAAGTAATAATCTTAAGCTGCTGCATGGAGTTAATAGCGGTGAGCGGGAGTTCTCAGTACAGCTCGCGAAATATATAGCGCACAATAAAAAAACCTTCGAGATACATAAGACTGTCATAAAACCAGTGTCAGTTTCGCCCGGTAAAAATAATTTCTCGCCAAAGAACCGAAAAAAAAAAAAAAAAAATCCACAACTTCTCGAGAAAAAGGAAAAAATTCCGAAAAAAAAAAAAAAAAAAAAGTTTCCCGAATAGTTTATCGAAGTCGAATGTTTTCTCCGATGTTTTTTCTCCCCTCTTCCCTTTCTACGAACGGCTTCTTCTCCGATAGTTCCACGGTCTCGAACTCTCGACGGGAAGCCCCGAAAAAACGCGCATCGACAATAAGTTCGACAAGTGTAACAGTTCGAAAAAAAAGCCCACATTCACGTGGCGAAAAAAAAGCTGATAAGAGAGCTTCTCGTTACTGCGCCAATGATAATTTCACAAAACTATATTCCGCGATACAACGGTTGGGAGATGCGATCACCATGGACCGTGAGACAAATCGACCATAGAATTTCTCTTCTTTGTCCGATTCCCTCGCGGAGAATGGCCAAAGTCCGTATCTCCGCGGGGACTGAGATTCAGAGGTTTCACGAAGAACAGAGAGAGTATCCTCCGGTGGTTTCTCACTATGCCTGCGGTTGACTCATCGAAGGATTCCACGCAGCGTAAATATATACCGCTATATCTCGAACTAACAAAACTCGTCCGTTGTGCTTCGGACGCTATTTCTCCCATCACAGTCGAAAATCTATGCAAATTAATCGTAATTTACCCCCAAAAATCCTTAAAAAAAACTACGCCTCCCCCAACCGCAATTTTATTTTCTAATTTTCCTAAAAAAAAAAAAAGATCGAACTATGAAAAAAAAAAAAAAAAAAACTCACCGCACGTTCGTGAAAAGATGAGCGATATTAATCCAGTGGCTAACACAACTCATAACCCGAAGCAGCGAATAGAAATAAATTTCTTTATTCTCAACGATTCGATCGTTTCGTAGTTCCCACTCGATCAGTGTTATTCGCTGCTTGTGCGTCTGACACGAGGACGAACGGCACTACTGTGTCTGATCGCGAACGCGCGTAACTACTGAAGCGATAACCAGGAGCTAACAGAGGAGTGGAGTGGATCCCTCCAGCGTAGCCGAGCGCACACAACCGATGGGGATCGCGAGCGTGTCGAGCGCGTCTTTCGCTTATGATTCGCTGCTGATTCTGGTTGAATCGTATGGCCGAGAGGCCCAACACAGCCGGAGAGTTCTCTCCCCCGGTCGGCGGTTTTACGATTAACCCCGGCGCCAGGCGCGCGCGTTCTCTCTCACCTGGTCCCTTCTTTTGTGTCGTCGAGTGAGAGATACACGCGACAACGAACTTGCGACGAATGACGTTACACAGGGGCAGTGCGGGGGATGGGAGCGTTCGTCGGAAGGGATGACGACGGGGTTTCGGAGAACGAAAAACTCGTTGATAAAAATTTTTAGGGACGCAAAACAGGACAAACCTCTCGAGGACTCCGACGTATTCTCTTCTCTCCCTGTGACTCTCGCTTCCCTTATCCTTCACCCTCACACGACATTGTTCAAACGCCTTGTTATCTCCGTCGTATCACCCACTAGCAGCTTCGCCCTATTTTGCACTTGAATTTCTACGCACTTCGCGTTATTCGACGTATCGCGAGAGGCTTCTCGTTCCCGAACTACCACTCGCTTTCCGACTACACTGTCGACGAGCCGAGGCGTTTATTATCGAGCCAGCGAGCTGCTTTTTTTCCCCCTCGACATGAAGATCGCGCCCCACAACAGTGACATTCGAATCAGCTGTGCGCGGCGCTATGCGCTTGTACTCCTTCGACGAGGCCTGCACTACCTCAGTGCAACCGAACTGTGCCGTCGACCATACCTCAGGGCCGTGACTACTGGCGGAGCTACCGTGGCGCGCGCATCACCCGACAACTTCGTCGGTCATAGGAGTGCCTTTGTTACGAACTCTTATTTCGGGAAAAATCGAACGGAACTTCGGGTTTTCAGTTACTTTACGAATATTCGAAATAAAATTAAACAAAAAATTGGATTTTTCAAAAAAAAATTTCGTTATTGGGGAAACTCTCGTATAAGTAAAGTATATGTCAGAATATATATATGTCTATATATATATATAGAGTAGAATATATCTTGGAAGATATAACTTTAAATAATGTATGATTATTATACATTACACGTGAAGATTATAAATCATTATTATTATCATTATACTACAGTAATATAATAATAATATATTTTTGAAATATATATTTTTTTAATTAAAAAATTATATATAAATTAAATATCCTGAGGGAATTTTTTTTTTTTTTTTTTTAATATCTATATCTCGGTATATACATAGTTTTCGTGAGAGAAATGAATTGCAGAGGTTTTTACGGACACGAATGGAGGCTTCGGAGTTCAATGTTAATCGCCGAGTCCGCATTGGCTCTGCTGAAAGATAATTGGGGAGGTTTTCTCGTGCCGAAGACATTAATAATTGATTTAAACGGTTGAGAAATTAAATAATAAACGGAAACGCGTTATCTTTCGAAGCGCCGCTGATAAGCGCAATTAGATAACTTGGCATGTTTTCTTGAATGGATTGACCTGAAACACGGAAGCGTCAACGCTATTGGTTCGACCCACGGAATCAGACTTCGCCCACGTATATCGGAACACAATGTTGTCGGGGGTGCCGGAGGGAGAACAGGACGCAGCCGTACATAAAGGATACCACCCGCAACCCCCAAAGTTGTACTATACATAGTACATGAGTTTCTACTACGAGGAACGAGGATTATAATACGGAGTATAACACAGCAAGAGAGGATAGTAGAGACCCGAGCGCTTGCGCGCAGTTTTCCGTCGCTTCACCACTGGTGGAGTGCACTCATTCAAGAGAAAGGCCTCCGTGCCACCAGCTGCAACAGCATCAGCACCCAACGAACGCGCGGCATTCAACAACGCCGCGGAGAAACGCCGATCCCATGTACACGCGTTTCCACGAAACGTAATTATGTACTGACGATTGGGAATATCGCAATACGACCTTCGCGCGAAGTATTATGACGCTCCTTGCCAGCGAGATCATCGCGAGAGATCTAATCCTTCGCGTTTTTCTTTATTTTTCCATTTTTTCTTTATTTTTTTTTGCTGTACAGTCATCGGGACGCACAACAGCACATGCTACGAGTCATTTCCCACGTGTCTTCCCGAAGATCATAATCGTCGGAAATATCAAACGATCGCGGAGTCATCGATGATTCTTAAAATTATTATTTAACCGGAATAAAGGAATTTTCATTTTTCAAAAGATCGATCGAGAAAACGAAACGAACGATTTAAGGGGATATGGAGCTGACGGTTCGAAATTTGAGTTAAATTTTGAATTTTTTTTCGATAAATGTACAGGAGATATCGAAATAATGTTTTTTTTGTACCGAATCGCGCCGAAGTAAAACTGATGCATGAAACATTCTTGAAATAATGTTACCATTTTTATATAATCATTAAAAATTGAAATCGATAAAAAAAAATTGTCAACAACTCTCTATTGGTTTTGTTTATTTATTTTTATTTTAGAAATATCTTTTCTATTGAAGAGTATTCACCGTCACGAAAACGCGTTACTCTTCCAACGGCCATATTTTTTTTATTTTTCCATATCAGCCGACAATTTTTTTTTCTAAGATTCTCGACACATCTGCCTTTCGATAAAAAAATATTTATTTCATTATTTCCCATAGTTTATAAGAAAAAAAAAAATAGATTCGGTTTTCGCGTCGCTATAGATAATTGTACCCCCTTAAGGATAATCGTATCCGCGATATCGATTATGCAAAATTTTTATTAAAAAAAAACGAATTATATCGATACATTAATGAATTGATCGCATTGCCTATTCGATTACCGCTCGTTAAAAAAATTATGAAAATTGTTGTTAAACATTCTCGTCGAAAGTACGGGGTTCCGAGGATTCGAGGGACTTCGCTACGGCACCTCGCGCATGCACCAACAAAGAAACGGGCTTTGCATTAGGTCGATATTCACGTCGTCGTTCCAGCGATTTTCGACCTTAAGTCGCAGCCAAGTTTCCGAGGCGCGCGCGCGATCGCCTCGATGAGGGGGAGAAGGTTCACGTGGGTGAGGGGGCGGCAGAGAGAGCCGCGGCAAGTGAAACAGGACAACGAGCGAGTCAACACACACACACACACATCGCAAAGTGGAAGGGATGATAGCTTTGGCATAGAGACAGAATTATTTTCGTGAAAATGCGTAGAAACGAGAGAACGATAGAGGTGACGGAGCTGAATCGAGTTAAGAGAGACGAGCGAAGACGTAGAAGAGAGTTCGATAATAAAAGACGCGAGATGGGGAAAAACTAATGGAAAAGAGAGAAAGAGAAGAAAAGGCCGAAGAGGCGAAGAGAGGGAGAGATAGAAAAGGAGGAGAATGGACATAGTACCGCATGCCCCGGGTCGATACTCCGGCACTAAATCCACCTCAGCTCGGTGCAAGTGTACTAGCGAGAGTTCGCGTGTACCGGGGAACAACGATCAGAGAAAACGGAAGTTCGTTGCGCTTGATGTTAGTCAAGGAAAGCAAGAATGAACAGCACGGTGATATCCGAGATTGGCTGTCGTGGAACTCTCGAATGGAAGAGATTCAGGACAATAGCTTCTCGGGATAAATCTTCTGGGCATTTATTTTTTTTTTTTTTTTTTTTTTTTTTTTTTTTTTTTTTTCATTGGACAATGTTTTAGAAGGGAAAACGCCGATGAGAGGGAGAAGAATAAGCAACCGCATGCATCGGGTCGATACTCCAGCGCACGGAACCCAACGCGGCTCCGTACATGTGTACTCACGAGAGTTCGCGTGCACTGAGAACAACGAAGTCGGAAGTTCGATATGCTTGCTGACGAACGGAGCAAGAAAGAGTAAGAAGAAGTAAGAATGAACGGCTTATAGCGATGTTTTTCCAGGTACCGTAGGCTCTGCGATGGAAGATCAAAGCGCTTTGGCTTTTTGGAGCAAATCTTGTCAGCCGCGTCTTTTTTTTTTTTTAATTCTTTATTGACTTTGGTAAAACCCTCTTAGGACGATAAATAAGTTGTTTAAATGCAATTACGGGGTGTTAAGACGCTGCGGTAACGTTGTAGGGTTCGCGCACAACGCGATACGCTTTGAGAAATATACTTTGCCGAAAATCGATGCCTACGCGGATTATCGTGTATTGTATAACTGCACTGATGAAAATTATGGGTTCGCGGAATAAATAGGTAATTGGGAAAAGTACTTTTTAACAAAATGATTGGTTTACTAGTAGTTTCTGAATCTGAAATTGTTAGTTCTTCGAATTCGTCATTTTCTTTTTTTTTTTTTTAATGCGGCATTCGATTTAAATAAATCTGCTGGACGAAAAATATTCGAATGTTCGAACTTTTCGATATGATTTCTATCGAAATACGCATCGCTTCTTTGAGAAAATCTTCCCTATCGAACGAGTTTGCGACTAAATTCTACGACACCGAATAATGACTCTAACGATTCGTGTCTATAATGAGAATGGATTGCAAAAAAAAGTAATCACACACGTGGCACGTGCTCCGAATTTCTTTGGCATAGAGGTGAAATCTGGCTACACATAGTCGAGATAGATTAAGTACCAGCTGACGAATGCGGATACGTGGTGTTTCGTTGGCTCAAAGTTCGCTTGAGAATTTTTTTGTCGAGGAAACGCGAAGGTTGAAACCAGTTTTTTTTTTTTTTTTTTTTTTTTTTTTTTTTCATTTTCCGTCAAGAGACGATATCGAATAGCGTGGACACATTGTGTTGAATACAGCTGACGAATCGTCGAAGAAACGAGCAGTGCTCGCCGGAGTCTCTGGCCTCCGAACGCGATGATCGATAAGTCGTCACGCAAAGACCACAGTTATTTTTTTTTATTTTTTTTTTTTTCGTTCTATCCACATCGAGAGCTTACGCTTACGCGGATCGTGACAAAAGCCGCGAGTTCCGTTGATGCGACAAAATTTTTAGCGCTGCATGGGATTTTTTAAATTTCAATGGCTTCCGCTCCGCAACCCTTAACAGGGTTAACTTTTTATGGGACGTCAATGGGGAGGTGACGACGGTACAACATCGGTGTCCTGGATAACTCTCTCTTGTATCTCGAAAGTACACGGCCTTCGGTGTCGGTTGCCGATCGATGTGTCGGACATAACGATACACAAGCATTCCTTTGACGCGCGCGAGTTTTTTCAAATATTTGCGCGCTCAACGATAAATAGAACGGCGCATTGAAAATTACGAAGTATTTTGAATTACGAAATTTATTCGTAACAACGCTACAATGGTGTGCAAGCATAACACGCCTTATTAATATCGTATATTAATTTTTCAAACGTCATCGATCGTTTGTTTTTCATTTAAGGAGATTCGATGGGTTTCTCGAAATTTATTTGTGCGTCACGAATAATGAATATAAAATCATTGAGATAAATATTGTTATGCAATATATTATCATCGGGTCTAATGGAAAAGAACGCAATTTATTTTCGATTTTCATGTTTCGTATTATTTAAATAATACGATAAATAAATAAATTAAGTAATGACAAATTTTTCATTAAAAAATTATGGCAGCCATTTTTTACGTTGAATACGCGTCTTTAAAAAAATTCGTTGCATTTTATGACCCAAATGTCGAAATGTGTGTAATAAAATTTTTACGGGGAATTTATGTATTTAGGAAAATTTTAATTAAAAAAAAAAAAAAATCTCGTAAAAACGACGATACATCGTTCTGAAATTTGTCAAAATCGATTTTTCAATCCACGAATCGATAAATAGGTTTCCTCGGTGTTCGCGACGAAATGTACGAACGAATTCAATCGCAGTACTGAAAAGTCAAAGTCAGCGACTAAACGATAACTTATTTCCGCGTTATTGTTTCGGCTGATGGGCTTTCGAAACGATTGACAATGAAACCGCATTGAAAGGAAAACATTCGACAAGCGAGAGAGATAAAGAAGCGGTAAACACGACGGGTGGATACAGTTGACGAATTGTTATTGCAAACGAGAGAACGACGTAATTATTGGAACGACGATGCGTAACGAGGTTTCCGGGATATCTCTCGAAGCGATTAGACAAGCGCGCAACTCTAACATCGTTCTCGTTTTGTTAATAGTCGTTCGTCATTAGTTACATTCGTATAACCGTGCGAATCCTCCCAGCGTACGGAGTCGACCTACAAACCGGAAATACAACGAGTGCGACGGGTATCCTCGCGAGCGTAATACGCAAAATGAGAAACAGACGAGCGTAATAAGGTATATATAGGAGTATATAAGAGGCGGACGAGTGCAGGCGCACTTGGCAAACATCGTCAACAGAGCGCTACTCCTCGGGGAGTCGCGACACGAGTGCGATTTTCGTGAGACGCGGAGGAAACTCACGACGACAAATATATATAGTAAATACGTTGGATCCATATGTGTTCGCGCAATATAATTACACGCGTGCACATCGCGTTACGTGATTGCCTCGCGCGAGCGTGCAATCTTGAACTATTTCGAGAAGAGAAGTACCTCTTTGTAAAATCGTGAGGTGTATGGTGAACCTTGCCGCGTCGAGACAGAGACGAGACTCGGCATTTGGTGCAACACGGGTGCATTTGACTTATCCAACGAGTTTCATTAATTAGAAATGTCCGTTTCGGCTTTTAATCACTCGCGCGAAGCACTATTCAATTTTTGTAGATAGTTAATTATAGAAATAAAATAGTCCGATTTTTTTTTTTTTTTTTTTTTTTTTTTTCGTATTTACGAAAACATGTGCAGAATGCTTTATAGCGGTTTTTTAACATCACGAATCCAAGTAAATGTTGTTTATTGAACACAATTATATTGTACGATACTCGAGATAATAAAATACTTCGACAATCATATATTTACCGACTTACTTTGTCATTAACTTGTTATTTTGTTTGCGTATACTGTCATTGACATAACTAAAAAAAGATCGAGACTCGACAGCGCGTTTCCGTTTTTACAGTTCCTCGAGTGTATCTATCGCAACGTGCACTCGAATGAGCTTTTCTTATCGCTAACGCGTGCAGCTGTGAGAGCATCCTGCCTCGGGGTACTTAGCTTCAACTATCAAACAGCAATG
The DNA here is from genome assembly GCA_934046635.1 of Buathra laborator. NCBI lineage: Eukaryota > Metazoa > Arthropoda > Insecta > Hymenoptera > Ichneumonidae > Buathra > Buathra laborator. The sequence continues at coordinate 12,285,044 of OW203897.1, forward strand.
GGACTTTGGAACCCGACGAACAAAGATACTTATGAATCTGCCGGACTTTGTTTGCGGGTGATCTCTGAACGACCGGCGCACCGCGTGACTCATATCAATTCAAACGACAGCTGACTGTCTACAATGACGATAATCGTCACTGCAATCTGCCATTTTTATTTACTACTGCTCTTGTTTCGATGCTCGCTGCAGTGACTTCGCGATTATATTAACGAGGCATTGATGATTAATCGACATTTGAATGCGAGTTTTAATTACAAAGAGATTGAAAAACAAAACATGTAACATCGAGATCTCGTTTTTTTATAATGAATAAACGATTAAATTCCGAACTAAAGTTAAATATTCTGAAAGTTTGTTCGAAATACTTGTTTCGCAATCAATCTTAAAGGGTTATTAAAAAAAACCTTCATGCATGCGAACATTAATCCCACATACCTGCATTTTCGATGGACGACATTCCCGGACTTGAAGTAGTGACAACAAAGTATTTGGGACATTTCGTATCTTCTGTGTATCATTCGTTTTTCGGATATACAACAGCGGCTCCTTCGACACGCCGATCCTCGCGCGTCGTTCATTCCCTCCAATTTCCGTTGAACGGTTCATGACCGATGAATTCGTTTTCTGTTCCGTCAATTTGACTGAATCCACGAAGAGATAACTGACGGATTCAAACACCAAAACTGTTTACGTACGTTTACGGTAAAAAAAAACTTTGTTTATCACGAAATAAGACGCGAGGCGTACATTGTTACATCGAAAACTGTATTTTCGTTACCGAACCTAACCTGAGAACTCGTGCAGCCCATTGGTCGAAAGCAAGCATACTACCCCCCGCCGTTCGCGTGCACCGAGTGACGTTAATTTTGACTTACCGCGCGATAGCGTCTGCGTTCGGCGTTCGGCGTGGAGTGTACGCATTCACCCGCGTTGTTTACTCGTGTCTTTTTGTTTATAAACAAATCTTGAGCTTTCAACAATTTGTCGAATCATGTCGGAGGTCCGGGACGATCCACGCGAGGTTCTCGCACTCCTGAATTCTTTGGGTTTCGTTGGAATCACAGCACCTCAATTGAAAGCATTTATGAAGGGTAAGCGTGGCTCAACGGTTTTTTTGTTTTTGTTTGTTTTTTATTCATTTGAAATAATCCTTGTACTTACATTCGACCAACATTCGTGTACATCGCCTACAATTGTTGCACAAGGCAATTTCGATTAATGGAACACGTTCCAGTAAAAAAATTAAATTGCAGCCTATTTTTATTATTTAAAAACTTTGTAAATAAAAAATCTCACTTTTCCGAACGACTCGTCGGTTGTATACGAATTTTATGGTTGATTATTTTCCGTGAACTGAAAAAATGGATACCCAATTTATTTAAGTTAAACTGCTGCATTTCGTATAGATTTAAAAAAATAAATGATTGAATTTCGTCAAAAACTTAACCTCAAAATTCTCGTATCGATAAAAAAATTACAGATCTAAAGATGCACAGAAAGATAAAGGAGCGCCAGAGACAACAGTGGAAAGAAGAAACACGAAAGAAAATTCTCTCAAAACAGGAATGTATGCTAAAAGAAATGTTACGCGATACACTGGCGGAGCGTTCGAGATCATTGGAAAATACGCAATCTTCCGTGTCGTCTGAGCAAAACGACGATTCTGTGGTCAGAATCAGAGTGCGTTGCGTATCGCGAGAGGAAGAAACCGAAGACATAGAGAATGATACCAGATTCAATATTCAGGCTGAACAATCCAAACGTGAAATACGCGTAACGAAAGACGGAGCGTCAAAAATGGAATTTCACAAAACGGTTAACGGATCTTCGAGTTTAGTAAACGTCCGCACCACAAGCCGGAGGAGAGATCGATCCAATAATCGAGAGCAATTCAGGGTCCCAGAGGCTTCGACGGATAGTTCCCAATATGCATCTGTAGAGAAGAAAAAGGAATCGCCGCGAAAGGGCATTGAGAAGCCTCTTTCTCGCGTCAAAGACTCGGTTATTCCCGCGCGTCCTGCGAGTGCTCCAGAATTCGCGAATTCGGCACCCGTTCCCAAAGAAAGATCAAAAAGCGTTGCGTCCGATCCTACGGACGCAAGAACCGCGAGGAACAATCCTTCCAGATGTTCTACGCGTTCCCAAACGAAATCTTGTAAGACGTTTTTTGTATATTGTCTTAAAACTTGAGAAAAACATTGATTTAGAGTTATGTACGATAAAGTAAACTCAAAACTACTCCCAACGCAACTTGAAATAACTGGAGATTTTTTTTTTGGCAAACAATGCAAATTTATTGTCATAACACTTTGAATTTTTTTAACATTCGTTTGTAGATTAATTCTGTTTCTCTGATAAGTCATAAGGCCGTGGAAACTGCAGCCGGAAGCTCAGCGAGCCGCGAGCGCAAGAAAATCGGATCCCGTTGCGTTGTATCAAAAGTATCGTCAGGAATGGAAACAGATATCTTTTCCCGGTGAGGAACAACACGCTCGTGTGCGATGGGCGATTCGCGAAAAGATGCTTGGAACGGATCCCAATCCGAGGGTAACATTGCGATTTTTTTTTTTTTTTCTTTTTTAATACGATCTCTGTGCGTTATAATTAATATTTACTCCATTTTATCACAAATTTCAGCCGATTCTCAAGAATTCACAGAGTTTGCAGAGTATCAAGAAAAGGTGACGACCGAAACATTCGCTAGTTGACGAAATAGTTTGTTTAATTCGATTTTTTTTTTTTTTTTTTTCCAAAAATGCTGAATTAGGATACTTTTTTTGGCCACTTGTTCCAATTATGGTCACCACATTCGAAAGGATAAAACGAAAAACATCGATTAAAAATAAAGATTATAGAATATAATTTTTTTTTATAAATAATAATAATACAAATGGCTATAAACGGCACAGTGGCCACTAAAAGTGAATTTACCCTATTGCCGGACGACGATTGCTCAATAGTTGGCTAATTGTTATACATAAGTTATATCGCGGAGCTAAATTCGGCTCGACGACTATTCTCTGATCGGCGATGAATTTTCATCGCCGATTCAAGAGCGGATGATAATTGACTAAAACGCTCGATCGGCGGGGGAGCTAAACGGTTCCGCAAATTTTCTCTTCCCGCCTCGACGTCGTAGCGTTTTCGTAGATTTTTTTTAAAACATTTCTATTACCGAACGACGATTGCTCAACCATCACACAGATGTTATACATGGAAGAAAATAAAGTTTCGTTTAATGTTCTTAAACACGTATTTTATTTCAAGATAACAATGAGCCTTTGTACAGAGTTTAGAACGAAAAAAATTCCAAACACGTGTCGATTTATCACTCGGTACGGTGAAAATTTCTACCGCATTTACTTGCGATTGACTTGGTATTTCTCCGAAACTTTTCTGTAATCTGATCTGTTGAGATGAAACAAAAGTTTATCTTCTATCAGACGAGCGGCTCGTTCCGTTAGCACGAGAGTGTCGTGTTTCAGCATACTGTATACGTTTAATCCTGTGGAAAAATCAGCATTAAAATAATCATTTGAAAACACGAAACGAAGTTGTTATTCGATCGCAAGGATCGCCGAAACACAAACGTACCATAAACGGGCATAAGATTAACGTGTTTTATTTGATTCGTGGCAATGGAGATGTTTTTCGACATAATATCCTCGGTATCGACAAAAAGAACGGACGGTCCCCAATTTCTCTCTTCGATTAATTCGTGAATATACGAAGGTTCGGTACTCGGAATTTCGAGATCGTTTACCACGTGTAAATCGTCCTGTGCTAATTTTATGGACAAAGCCGATGTTAATCCGGCAACACGAGTGTAGAAGGGTAACATGAAGAAATAAGTTGTCGGTGATCGCGGACCGTGAGCTATTCCTCCATTTTTGAATAGCGGCGAACGTATACTTCCGTGACGCGCTTTGCCGAGACCCTTTTGCGGCCAGGGCTTGCGTCCACCTCCCGGCATTTCGGCACGCGTTTTCGCGTGATCGAAACTCTGAATAACGTATATATAATTCGAGTTATGGTAGTCCTTGCGATATTTGATTCGATTGTTAATCTTTCGATGTTTTCGATTGATAAAATTAAATTTATCTTCGTATCGAGTTTTCATACGTTCGATCGGAAATCGGAGGAATCGTTCGTAATGATAAAGTGATTTAAAAAACTGCAAAGTATAAGTAATGCTTATGGTCACGCCGTCACTTACCACATGCTGATACATCTTTTGCCATCTGATATTCCACCACAATGTATCGATGCGCGGCTGCATAGCGAATATTTGAGGATGCAAAGTGACCAGACCGAGTTTTTTCTCCGGAACGGTGTCCAGATTTTCGAGCCATACCTCCCGGCGTTTCTGATAAAGACGATCATCGTCGAGGTACTGTCTCGTCGAGATTATAGGTGTTCCATCGTTAATTGATTCTTTCGGTTGATTCTCGATAACCGTACTGAAATTGGATATTCTGCACGGACATCTCTGCAGTCTCGACACAAGATTCCGAAGAATCACAGACATTTCGATGGAAATAGAAGGATTTTCTTCTCGAACGGAGTAACCTAACCTTCCGCTCGTCACGTTTATTGATACTAAACTCTCCGTTTTTTTTCTTTACGGACGCGATCACTGAACACAATGGCGCCGCATCAGCTGGTGTCTCAGTAGTACCTTCGATTTCCGCCATGTGGCAGTTGATACTTGACAACGGTTCGAAACTCTCGTAAACAATTTGCTCCGTTATTCAATTTTCACGCGATATATTTTTTCTAATAATATCTAATAATACGCGCGTCAAGAATGTATGGAAAAGAAGCGTTCAAACTCATTTCGGAACTCGATCTTTCCGACGATATTCGACCTTTCAATGTGAGTGTTTACGCTGTGAAAACTTAACCTCAATCGTGAGACACATCGCGGTTTTGTTTATCGCCGGCTATCATTGTTTGTCATTTTATATTTTAGGATCCCGTTGTTCGACAAGTTTTGGACGAGATGCAGACTCTCTATGAAGCTAATACCAACGATGCGTGAGTAGTTTTTTAATCGGGATAATACGCGCGTCACTCGGATTTTCGCAAAATCGTTCTTCTTTGAGAAAAATTGACATTGACATTCGTTTAAGTTCAATCCAACATTTGTCTACGTCTACGGTGAAAAATAATTCAATGACGCGTGTTTACAGAGATGTTTTTCGCGAGATTAAGCTTCCAATGATTACCAATAAGTGTCCGTTATGAATCAACGGAGTTATTTAGTCTCTTGCGACTTGAGCGCAATGAAAGCAGTTTTACAAAGAAAAGAATAAAATAAAATTTAATTTATCGGTATTATATCAGTTAGTATTGATTTTTAATAATAATTGATTTTTTCCGCAAAGCAAAGAAATCAAATTTTATAAAAATTGTGCCGTTATTGAAGGTATCGGTTTAAAAAAAAATCAATTAAAAAAACAATTTTCTTAGACTCAATAATGTTGTAAGAAGTCATAAAATCGATAAATTCTTATTAAAAAAATTTTGGTTTTTGAATTTTTCAATTTATCAAAATAAATTTGGATTTGTCAATTAAGTTAATAATGATAATGATAATACTCTCAGCTTGATACGGTGGACTCCCTAATTTTATTTATTTTCCAACATCTCTTCAAAACATTCGACGGAAGGCTATTTTTACTATTTATAAATTTAACATTTTTTGCGCATAAAATTACGAAGTCTCGCGTTTTTCGAGATCCTTTCAATCTTAATGATTCATTCATTACGAATGATCTTAAAATTTGTACTGAACAACTGAGAATTTACGACGATAATTGTCTCACAGGCAAAGTATGATGGCTGGCGACACATCGGTCTATTTGTCGATTCAATTTCGGCACACAGTACTGAATCGTAACAAGCGTTGTCTCCTTGCGTATCTGCACAATCGTATCCGAAGATTGAGACAGATGAGATGGGAATTCGGTGTTATTTTACCGCCGGAGGTGAACGTGAATCTCGTAGCGCCGGAAATTCAATGGTTTCACTCGTACAGCAAAGCTTTAGCGACTTACATGAGATCGATAGGCGACAATCACGGATTGAATCTCACGATGGACATACTTCCACCAAAATCTCTGTACATCGAGGTAAGAACAGCGAAATTACGAACGAAAAAAAAGAAGAAATAACGGAGTATTATTGTTACAATTTAACTTTGATAAGATAATCACGGATTTGAACGATTTTCAGGTCAGATGTCTCGTCGATTACGGCAAACTGGAACTCGATAACGGGCAGGTAGTGAATCTTAAGAAAAATACTCATCATTTGTTGCCTCGAGCCCAGTGCGAGCCTCTCGTCAGACAAGGGATTCTCGAACACGTTAATTCGTAACACGCAACGAATCGCATTGGACTGTAGCGTTCGTCTGGACATTGGATTGGGCAATCGATAAATTTCATAGAGATACCGGAAATATGGAGAGGAACGGGTGAGTCCCCTCCAACAGTTATCAATACAGCGATGTACGTATTTATACTATTACTAATAAATAATTAAAAAAAAAAAAAAAACGAAAATGAACTTTTCATATTTCAAATGTTACATATAAAATCATAGAAATGTTTTTTGGAATTTCATTTTCTAATGACGTACGAAAAATAACTCCGATAAACTCCAATTTTAATCAATTGCCATTTTTTTTTCTACACCAACATTCCGTTAGAGTCTCCAATCGAATATGCAGAAGTAGACTATCGACGACCGTAATGCGGCATTTCGTAAGACTTTTTCGACATCGGTTCTTATTGTAGTTTCAAGTCTATTGTTATTTACTATCTACTGAGTTCCTGACTGATATTATGTTTCTTGCGTCACTTCCTTCCTTCCGCTACTTTCTTTCAATGCATTTTCCGATTTGTTCTTTTCTTAGCTATAGTATTTATTTATTTTTCCTTTTTTGTCTCTAACACTTCTAAATTTTTTTGTTTCTGCATTGTTTGAAAATATTAACCAAATCAAAGGGTTAAAACGAGAATTTTAGTTAAGAAAAATATCTTTTATTTTTTTAATTCACTTTTTTATCACTTTTATATTATATTATTGTCTTTTTAAGTTGTTAAAGTATTAATATTACATTTTTACCAAATAATTGATGTAATTTATTTTATTTTGAAGAATTTTCGGCGCGCCGAAGTGAAAGGAAAGATAATGGGTGCAGAGCAGGTAGAGACATCAAAGATCAAGAATTTTGGGGCCGTGGGACGCGATAATAATTTTGACAGACATGTGACTCAGAAATGGGTAAACAACTCTATGCCCCAAATCAATTAATCCGCATTTGGGTTTTTACCTTTATTATTTCTTCTCGCAAATTCAATAACAACTCATTTTTGCGAATTAAAAGTTTTCTTATAACGATCGGTATACATAAATCTGCTGCCAAATTTCATTAACAAAATAACATATCGCAGACAGTGAAAGTATTAAAAATTCAAATCTTTACATTACGGAGTTCGATATCTCGATCCCTTAGCATAAAAAAACAAAAATTCCCATTTGTCTCTCCCGTCGATGTAGCGATCTCCATAGTTAACGATTGCAAACTCGTGTACTCGTCATCCACTACTGAGCGATCTAATTTTTATTTTTTTATTTTCAACTTATCTTCACGCGAACTCTCGTAGTCGACGAAATCTTATCGCCGACATAACATATCTTTGATAAGACGATAGAAACTCGAGGGCTTCTTCGAGTTTCTATCTCACGAGTCTCTTTCGTCGACTCGTTTAATCTTCTCGTCCTCCTCGACCTCCGTCCGGGTGTCCCAACGTCGTTTATCGAAGGCGTGACAAGACGAATTAACAGGACTCCGTTCGAAAATTGAGTCCGCGTGATTCGCATGCCAACGCGGAGCAAAAGCTCATGGGAATTTTGTAATCCCGCATGTGGACAGCTCGGCTTTTATTAGGTATTTCCCAAATACTTCTTGGTTCGCTTGCACGCTCGGGTTTTCAACCCGCGTTAAGTATATTTGCATCGAAGAGAGAAGAAAGAGAGAGAGGAAGAGGGGGGGGGGGGGGGACAAGCGCCGCCTGCATGCAGGAATTTCCTGAGAGGGATGTCCGTCGTATTGGCGGACGACGACTAGTCTCGTCTCAAAGTATCAGTCGTTCGGAGTTCATTAGTGTCTCCGCTCGTCGAAACCGGCGGCCGAATCGTTGAATCGAATTGTTGAGTGAAAAAAAAAAAAAAAAGTATCGACAAAGCTACGAATCAAAATATAGTGCTTTTTGCGAGTATTTTTTTTTTTTTTTTTTCGTAAGAATGTCGTAAATTGAAATTCACCGGTTGGATAGTGTTGAGTAAATGAAAGTTAAAGTGCAGCGAAGATCAAGGACACCGGGACTATCCACTTCTGATGCAACTTTCGTTCCTATCCTCCGACACCGCGAACACGTGCTTTCCAATCTGAATAACCAATCACCGGTGAGTTAATTTCCTCAAACGAACGCGTGTGACGACACGCCATTCATTATCCACTTTGCAAATATAGCGCTCGCGGAACGTTTTATTCGCATATTTCGTTTCATTCATTGTATTTTTGCCGCGTAGATATGTATATATATCTCCGCTGCGGTCCATGGGAATTACCTAATAAACATCTGACACCAGCGAACGGGAATAGTACAGTAGTTTACACCGAATGATAGGCTAATAGGGGAGGTCCCGGCGAGTCAGCAGGAAATATCCGCACTATTTGAATGGACGGTGATCAATTATCGAGGACCCAAGAGAATTACGATTACGCTATTTTTTCTCCTTTTCGAAATTTACGCCTCTCCGGCTTCGCTACATAATTTTCTTGCGCCTTACATTTTCTCGTCAACATTTACGAATATCAATGAATTCTCGTAATATTTCAACATTTTTTCGCACTAAAAAAAATCAATGCAAAATTTCGGAGTTAAACACTGAAAAAAAAAAATAAAGTGATGTTCAATAAAAATATTGAACTCCGAATTGAATAATAGAGAAAATTTTTGGACGAATTCATTATCCACTTTTTTTTTTTTTTTTTTAATAATAAGTAAAAAATTTTGGGTGTAAAATTCTTTTTAATTATAAAAATATCCGATGTATTTAAAAAAAAATATTTTTACGGTGACATTATTGATTTTATATATTTCAAAGTCGTTTTCTTGAGATCTTTTTTCCTTCGATATACATCGCGGAGGAAAAATTTGATGAACAGCAAGACGCGGAAAATTAATGTGATATTCGCGTAGTCAGTTTCATGATAACGCAATGTTGATAAGACGACGAGAATACGTTTGCGAAGGTAACGATCGCGAAAGCGCGGATCTTTCACGCGAATTAAACGTTTCTCTGTCACCTAAGGCTTTCCTTGTGTACTCCCACTATTGACTCACCGTACTTTCCTGTACTGTTAACATAACAAGATACAGCGTCGGAAGGTTCGATCATATGAGATATCGTCACAGTCAGGCAATACCCCTTACGCGCCCGGGGCCGTCCGGCAAATCTAATCCGTAAAATCATTCGATAAAACGCAATATCGATTGACGACTATTATTAGTCATCGTTGGTCTATCGTCGAGTGTATTGCAATACGATTGATGAAACGATAAATTCTCCGAAAACAAATTAAATCAATCAGGGAATGCCCTGAATTATTGATCGCGTCAATGATCCTCGGAACTGATATTTGACGATCGCAGTTGTCGTATCGATTTTTTTTCATATCGAACAGATATCGATCGTAATTTTGATAATTATTTTTCATCTATCTTTAGTTTTTAATTGTACAATATTTCGAGTCTTCTTCGCTTACTATATTTATCGATTAAAATAATAAAAAAAAAAAAAAAAAAACGATGCAATACGAAAAATTTGAAGAAAATTTATAAATTCTTCAGGTTCTTCCGATACCTATATTCCGAAAGCAAAAGGGTATCCCGTTTTGGATTCGTCATATACAATACATAGGGGTCGTTAAGTTCGAACGGTTATAGGATTATCGGTGAATCAGATTGGGTAAATAGAGGCAAATAACTTATCCACAAAAAAGATCTACTAAATTACATCTCGTATCAGTCTATATTCTCGTGTTTTTAACTATTCCACAAGTATTTAGTGGAGAAAGTACTGTAAATTCTTATAAAAATATTTAAGTTCCAAGCGATAGAGGATTATCGGTAAATAAATGCATCCGACTGGACGAATATATATAATTAATTTATCCGCAAAATGAGATCTAAAAACTTATGTCTCACATCAGTATATTAGGTTTCAAAAAATATTCAGGGGAAAATATATTTCGAAAAATATTGAAAAAAAACAAAACAAAAAAAATCTGAAAACGTGTCGCATATCGGTATATAGGCATTTTAAAAATATTCCGCGGATAATGAACTAAAGAAATTTTACAAAAATAGTTTCAACATCGTCATGATATCCTAATGAACCGAATTTCGAATATCGATATCGATTATCCGATATTCGAATAACGAATATCGAATCGAACTATCGTTCGACTTATAAAAAAATATCCAAAAATTCGGACCTCGAAAATAACTCGCGATTATCACAAACATCGAAAAAAAGTAATAAAAAAGTGCTGCTGAGAAACAATAATTTATAGAATTTTATTAATCATGACCCCCGCGTGATAATTAATATATGAAGTGCGCGATCACGACGTCCGCGACCCTGTGCACGGCGATGAACGGTTTTGCTCCCTTTTTTACAAATATGTACTTAACACACGTGTATGCGTGCGCACACAGTTATCTTCACGTTCCATAAAACACACATACATACGTATCTCTCGTCGCTTTTAGCCCGTGTAACGATCCGGCGATAATGTATTTACGAAGAGTTATCTCGTTCAGGTTTTCCCCACAGGTAGGTGTACTTCGTTTCTGTCTATTGTGAACTCCGTCTCGTCGTATCTACAGGCGAAAGAAAGAAGAAAAAAAAAAAATAGTCTACGGAACACAATCGTGTCGTTTACGCGGCTCGTAGTACATGAACGCCAATACATATATTACATATACACCTGCGCAAGGCGTTCGCACTTTATTTTTTTTCGAGCGCTTAAAAGATGAACGACGACGATAATAATCAGCCAGAACTCAGACATCGTTATTGTTGAGAAGTACGACGAGTACGAAGCTCCGCGGAGTCCGTGGGGTAGTGGACTATATATTCTCGGGGTTCGGTGTACTCTGTTTGTCATTTCGAAGCGGAAAGTCATCTTTTGCTTCGGGATTCTCACTTTCGCGCCGCAAACTCTGATAATTTTCCGATGGAAGATCCCGAAAAAACCAATACGGTTTCACAGATTCGAAGTTTCGTGAGTACGACACATTCGAGTTATTTCGATAAACTTCGATAAATTCGTTGCAGTTGCGATATTTATGATTCGTCGATCGTTAGGTCACAAACACCCGCGCGTGTCGTTGTATACGTGTCATTGGTCACAATTCGAAAAAGAAAAATGATATCACAAAGATTCCATCCATTAATTTCACAGCCACAGGCTATCGCGGCCCGTCAGTTGCAAAAGTAAACGTTGCGATATAATCGAGCGATTCGAATATATAATAGCGACGTATTTAAAATACATCGCTATCGTATTCATGAGATGAGAGCATCCAATGTCTTGTGCACATTTTACGCATATATTTCGTTACTCGAATATATTCTCATATCCGGCTGGAAGACAAATACGCGAGTGTCACGGACACCGTTAATAATTAAACGTCATTTCTAACCTCTTTCCTTTCTCTTTCTCGAGCGCTCATTTCTCTATATATATCTCGTACGGTTATCTCGCCTAATGCCGTCCAATTTCTCCGTAAACGGATAGTTGTCGGTTTTTCCAAGTAATGCCATTTATTTATCCCCGCGCTTCCCTTCCACATATATCGCGCATTAATGATCCATTCGGTAACTACAAGACGAGAGACTACGGATTACGGAATGGCCGATCGCGGCGACATTGAAGCGCAACAATAGTCCTTGTCGACGTTCCGAATTCTACGATTCTCGTGTCTCGCGAACAATTTTTCTTATTCAACACAAAATTATGTCAGTTTCCGTCAGTTGTCGCAACAAACACGACAACACTGTGCAATCATAGAAACAGTGGACGATTGTGCAAACCGCTGCACTACATTTCAAGGTTATCCAACGATTGCATCGGGAAAACCTCTGACGATTTCGTCAATGAGACTTTTTCCTTTACTTCTCGCGAAAATTCGTCTCGTCTCGCAAAACGTCCGGTCCGTTGTGCACGTAACTTTCCGGAAAAATGGAATTTTTGGATCGGATGATTTTATTCACGTGAAGACCGATGGGGAGACCCCTAGACGATCGCTAATGATAGTTACCCCCGAGGATGTCGGTAAGCCTTTCTTAAATATAGCCGAATAGTCTGGAAAAACCTTCGATCGGCGCTCATCCGTTTCGGCGCTGAATTTGGAAAAACCTTTCGGTAATTTTCGACAGCGAGTCGTTGTTTCGTTTACCAACAGCATCTTACCTTCCTGTTTTACAATTCGGTTGTACATAGAATTTCATGGTTGCGTAAAAAAATGAAATTGGATGATGTTGTCAGTTGTTAGCTGTAATGACTGAGTAGTCAATCATTCTTTTTCGATCGCATTGAGGAAGGATTCGATGATTTCAGGAAAAAAAAAACGACATTGGGGTTTTTAAATCGAAAAAAAAAAAAAAAAAAAAACATCAAATTGGTAATTCCATGTAATTATTTATTCGCATGATGTTTACACAACGTGAAAAAATTTGAAGGTTCGACTATAAAAAATTGTCGAAATATATTTTTTGGTAATTTTAAAAATAATAATACATTTTTAAAATAGAATTATTTTCTAATTTTTCTATTTAAAAAAATGTAATTTCAAAAAAAAATTTAATAGAAAATCGGACCGATCGATCGATATAAAAAAAAATCGGTAAAAATAAAAATAAATTGGAAACTCCGAATGCTGATGATTTGAAAATCCTCCCGTTTCTCAAGCGCGCGCGCGTATGTATTCTAAATTTAAAAGATGCGAGAACTCGTGTTTTCCTCTCGCGCTATAGGTAGTTCCCTTACGTTCCAACGTTTTTTTAGATTCTTTTGTTAGTTCTCACGTTTTTAAGGATAACTATGTGTTTTTTATTTGTTTTTTACACAAATAAGTATCGAAAAAAAAAATGGCTAATATTATCGAAATAAAATGAAAAAAAATTTCAAAAATTCGCGAAATGCGGATTGCGGCGATCGTACTTCAGATAGACTCGCGCCACCAAATGCGGACATCGAATTTTTACGTTACGCGTATTCTGGAAAAACCATACCACGGAGGTAATTCCCGTAACGGTAATAAAGTCCGTGAAACGATCGAAAGAGGTATCGGGAACGTCTGTGCACGCGGTGTATCCCGCGCACAAGGATTTCTCAGAATTCGCGATTTGAGGGAAGAAGAATAGAGAAAGAATACCAGCGGTCAAACAAGGACGTGGGCAAACAGAGGGCGTGCGTTGCTCTCGTCTCTACCGGAAGCGCCTCAGAAATTCCTCGCGAGCGCCGGTATATCGGGTTGCAGAACCTGATGAAAGATTCCTTCGCGCGGCGATTCCGACCGAAGAATAGGTATAATAATCCCCAACAGTGTCAAATATTCGGATTAAGGTGACACTCTGCAGACTGCCGATTCGTCATCGCGTTCGTATTGTTAATATTATAAATCCTCAATGAATTTCGAATAGAATTTAATAAACTATCGAAGTATTTATGCCGCGTCATCGAGAATCTCAATAATGCCGATACATTAGTTCCTGCATTGTTCTCGAGCGATTCTTACGATCGCAAGGTAACTTTTTATTTTTTTAAGAAATGTTTATTGTCTTTTATAGACGAAAAAAAAAAATAAATAAATCAAATAAATTGTTTTGCGTGTATATAAATTTCGCTTCGGAATTATGTGGTTTTCGATGACACTTTTCAACGTCAAAACAACTTTCGATAAGACGGTAATTTTTTTTTTATTTATTCGAAATTAATTTTTTAATTTTGTTAAATTAATTTTTTAAATTATTTATAATCAATTAATTCATTTTTCGTAAATGTATTAACTTCGTAATTTAATATGCGGAAAAAAAAAGAAAAAAAATCCCCGGTCGTGCGTATTTATTTATCCATCGGATAACTACTTGTATAAGGAAAAAAAAAAAGGCGCACGTGATAAAATAATATTGAGAATACGACATCATTGCACAATGTGTGCCCAAGTGGCCCATCTTATGCAATAGTAATTTCGGTATTTTTAATATGAATTCACCATGTTTTTTACTCGGTAAGGATAATAAAATTCGTGGTATCTAACGAGTCAAAAGTTTTTCCCCCGCGTCGTTATTAGTGTTCGCGATGCGCCTATTTGATCAATTCTTTTTTTTTTTTTTTTTTTTCAAGTGTCCCACGCGCGATGTATTATCGAAAGGTATACCCCTTGTTTTCCTGATTTGGAAACAGAGATAGCGGATAAGTGTTTCGGTCGAAGTCGATTATTCCCCGGAATTAAAGTTCACAAGTTCGATAGAGGTACGCAAATAAACTTTTTTTTTTTTAATTACAAATTTGAAATATTCACTTATTTGTATTTAATCGGAGGATATTCAGCAAAAAAAAATAAGTACTTAAACGAAAAGTTTGAGAAAACCGTAAGAAAATTATCGGAAAAATCAGTTTACATTTTAAAAAATTCCTGCGGGTAATTGGGCCTTTCAAATGTTCATCCTTTGTCCTGAGACGCTGGAAGCTTGCAGCACAGATCGCGCCCCCACACGTTTCCGGTCCCGCAGGCCGCTTGCATCCACTTACCGCCCATTATTCGAAGTATAAAAAAAAAAAAAAAAATTACGATTTGTTATTCGTATTCGAATTACTTTCACGATTCTCTTGTCGAGATTTCTCGACGCGCAATACCCATAATTTTTTCCATAATAGTAATATCAGTTACCACTGTTGATAACAAAAACTGTAATGAAATTTTCGTTGCGGTTTTGGTTATTAACTAAAAACGTGTTTTACATCACCTTAAATCAAATTTCCGCAAGCAATCGATTTTTTTCCCCATTTCTTCGGTAAATATTTTTAACACGCGAAGTATTTTTTTAAATTCATCGCAAAACGCGTTATATTATTAAGGATAATAAACAATAACTTCGCGTGTTAAATATCCTCATCGCGATCGTACGAACCTCGTTAACCCTATCAATGTCTCCTCACAGTTACCGATACTAACGTCGGGATTTCCCTTTGTCTCCCATTATCCTGGTTGCGGTCGCAAATTGCGCTTATATTCTAACGGAGAATTTCTTACATCTCCATTCGCTTGTACTCGACGAATGAATCGTATCTATTCAACGAACAATGGAGAACGTGTGCCGCACGTGCCGTTCGTCAATTAAATTCGATCTGTCGTCCAGCCGCAGATAAAAACGATATAATTTTTAAAAAATAATAACAATAATAATAAAAGACGAAGAATTAAAATCCCGAAAATGTGCAGCTGCGTGGAAAATCCGAGAGTTCAAAGACTCACGCGGCACCTGCTTCTCCGCAAAATATTTAATGCTAATTGAATTATATTGCAAGCATTGCCCCCACGGGGCCGCGGTAACTTTCGAACGGTTTTCGACCGTTCAAACCCTAATATAAATTGACCATTGCCCCGAAGGATGTCGTGTCAGGTGCGGCGCTATTCTATTCAAGAATACGTACAGTTGTTTAGAATTATTCCTATAATACTATATATACTACAAAATATTATATAATACGGTTAACAATAGAAGTTCACACGGAAAAGTATTCTTTCGCGTAAAGTTAGTAACGCGATATTAACTATACGATCCTTGAAAAATGCAACGAACGAATTTTAAATTTTTTCGTTAATTTCAACAGTGAATTTTCGTTTTCCTTTTCATTTCGATTCAAGACCGATAATTAAAACTAATAATAGCAGTGTCGTAGCGTGTCTCACAAATTTCAAATGTTATTTCCGGCAGAGTATATATGTTCAGTTGGATCGTCGAAAAAAATACGTTGCAACACGCGCGTAACTTTATCCCGTATTTTTTTCGTTGAAAATACATCGTATAAAATCGTCAATCGAAATGTTAACAAATCGTCGCGTTAATGTGCCGGAAGTTAGATTGAAGAATATCCTGGTAGTCTCGAGTCAAGGGTTTTGCAAGTTATAACGTTCGGTTAAGTTTGTCGTATCGCGCAGGTAAAGTAGTTTGCAAATGGTTGCGCTCCATGGTCATCGTATTACATATTTGTCGGGGATTAACGATATAACATTGAAATTGAGCGCCGGGGAAGGCATAAATATCCGAAATGTTGTATACGGTAGTTGCGAGTAGTTAATATATACTAGCGGTGCACACTGTCCGTTGTAATACTCACGGAAAACGCGCACACGATGAATATCGGCGCGGTGTACGTGCGCACACAATATATACGTATGTATATAGCCGTGTAAGCGGTTCCCAGGCAGCTGGCCGAGTCCGAGGACGATGGGTTTTCCCAAGGCTTTCCCCGCGCCGATCCCCCTCTTCTCTCGTGCACTTCGACGATCAGTTATGTCGCGGGGAATAGGTAGAGGGAACGCTCTAGGAGTTGTTCGTCGATGCCGGATGGTCCGTTGCAGGCTTGCCTCGCTACAAACGTCCGAGATACATTTCCTCGACGTTGGTGGCGCTGTCTGTACGGCACCGACAAAGTGGGAGGGGGTAACGGCGAGCCAATCTCGCGAAGCATTCATTTGCTCGAACACGAAACGGCAAAGCTCAGTCAGTTCCGAAGCTTACATGCAGACGAATCGAACGATCGTTCGTGTGCGTGTGTCGTGTCAAAAGAAAAAGATTATCGCGTCAGCGTATTGTCATCTTCGCGAATATATCTCGACCCCGGATCTCTCATTGTGAGATAAAGGGAAATTAAAAAAAAAAAACGAATCAGTAAATAAGGTCAACGAGATTGTTAGCGCGCGAGAGTTGTACGACGCTTGCATATTATATCCATTCACAACGACGTTCGTGCGCGGAGCAGCTCCTCATTGATAGTACAAAACGAATCGAAATAGCGAACGGAAAAATTCCACTCGCAAAACGCCGTGACGAGGTTAAACTACGTGACACTTGTAAATTCCGTGATACATAACTCCGCGAACGGTTGTCGAGACGAATTTTTGTAGCACAAATATTCCGAGTGTCGAGAGCATCGACCAAACTAGAAACGAGAGAAATCGACGGCGTGGAGAGAAAAAAAAAGTGTCTATGTGTGCGCGTGTGTATATCCTCGCTCTGTCCCGGTGTTAAACTCCTCGAGAGTGTGCGAGCGCGAGGCTACGTTTCCCGTACAGTAGTAAGAGAAGGGCAAAATAATACACGCGAAGAAGCGCCTAAACGAAAACGAGAGACCGAGAAACCCGTATTGGTCAACGACAAGCGCACGCTCGTGGGAAACGAAATAAAACCGAAAGAAAACACGAATGCAATTATACAGGAAAAAACTTGTGATCGAAGATCCTCCGGGCTTGTGGCACGACGTCAATATCGACATTGTCTACAGGTCATAATAAAAAATTAGAAAAAACAAAATTGAATAAAAAAAAAAACACCTCAATTTCTCGACGAAACGAACAAAATTCGTAAACCCACACATAACGAAGTATCGTATCGTAGATTAACAAAACGCGTGTGTACGCGTGGGCGAGCGATTATATATCGACTTTAACGAAATCTCGAGAGCGGGAGGGGAAGGAAGAGTATCACGGTGCTCGCGCGGGTATAGTGAAAAAGATAGAGATATCGTCGAAGTGGTGGGGAGCGTTGGAAAAAAAAAACGTCGAGTCCTCGGCGCTGTTCCGTCTTCCACACACATCTACAGCGCGACCCGCCGTGGGTGCACGGGAAAGTCTCACACGAATCGCGCGTTTATATATCATTTGCGCAATACAAGATTGAACGACGAGACCGATACGAACGAAAATAATAATAATAATAAATACAAAATAATAATAAAATATCATCACTGTAATATAAAGTACAAAGAAATTCGAAGATGTGGCAACAATCGAGCGACGATTTTACGTCCAAAGGCAATGTTGCAGATAGCGAGAAAAAATATTTCGAGGATTCGTCGTCGGGGCAACAGGATTCGGGAATCGTTGATTCCGGTTTTCTATCTTCCGGTGGAAATTTGCTGATATCCTCGGAATTCAGTTGCGATACCGAAGAAGAAGCTTGCGGCGGTCGTGCCGAAGCTACGACGTACGGTGGGGGCGGCCGAGCCGACGACGGTGGTGCACCGTCAACACTCCGAAGCAACAGTAGCGGCCAAACCGAGGCCGTTGCACCAGAACCGATGAGAGCCGACAGCGGCTTGGATCTCGGACTGAGCGAGAGTCTTAACCAACTCAGTCTGAAACAGGTCTCGAATCTTAATCCCCTCGGACGCGGCAAAGTTCAATCCGAACCTACCGTGGAATTGAGACCCCTGAGTGCCAAAATCGATGATACGAAAAATCAACGAGAGATCGAACAACATCAACAATTGTCCGCGCAGTTTCAACAGTTCAGTCAGGAACCGTGGGAACTTTACTACACTCAGGACGACGACGGTGACACGTGAGTTTTCTCAATATTTAATCATTTATTATCATTATTATCAATTAAATTATCACTATCGATGATTTTTCGAAAATATTGAATAATTTTTTTTTTTTTTTTTTTTTTTTTCGCGATTTATTTTATCAACAAAATGCCGGTAACCATTTTTCATTTCTCGCAAGAAATTTAAACAATTTTTTTTTTATGACGAATTAAAAAAAAAAAATTGAAATTTTTAATTTTCGATCTTTTATATCGATGTTATGAAGATTTTCGTAATATGCAATTTTTCCCCAATCGAATTTAATGCCGTAATCCGGCTTTCCGACGATTCTTCGAAAGCATTAGAAATATAAGGAAATTTATCTATTCGATCGCGTATTACGCAAAATTGCTGATTTTTTAAATGCATCGTTCGCGGATAAAATTTTTCGAGAACAATCGCGCAGACTATGCGATAGTTTTTCGCGTGCAACGATTGAAATGGTACGTCACAAGTAGGTGAACCTCAGCCGCGTGTCATTATCATCATCATCGTCGGCTTATAGACCGCGTCTTCCGCTTACGTATTTCGTCCGCGTCATCTCTCCGTGTCACGATCGCGCGGACAAACGTTTTTTCCCATTCGCTTCGGCGTTAGAAAAAAAAAATACATATTTTTCTTACTTTTTTTTTTTAATTTTTTTTCCAAAATGTATAACAGCGACGATAACTATTTTCTATGCTTTTTTTTTCACAGCCAATTGCACATCGCGATAGTTCAGGGATTCCTGGAAGCTGCTTTCAGTCTGATAAGGATGGCGCCTCATCCATGCCTTCTAAACATCTTGAATGACGATTGCCAGGCGCCTCTGCATCTCGCAGTATTGACGAGGCAACCGAGAATAGCGCGGCGACTTATTCTCGCAGGTGCCAATCCGGCTTTACGAGATTTTCGGGGAAACACCGCTCTCCATTTGGCTTGCGCGTCCGGTGATATCGCATGCGCCAAATCTCTCACCGATCCGTTATCGCCGATCGAGAGAAATTATCTTGCGAATAGCAAAAGAATTCCCGCATTACCGCAGAATCTCGAGCAGCGAAATTATGACGGTAAGTTTCGAAATAAAACTTATATTCATTTTTTTTTTAACACACAGAGACAAAAATTGAAGACACAATGATAAAATCACGTAGCAAATTCGATTATATAAGACGATAGAAGGGAATACTTTGGCAATTGCGTTATTAGATTTGCTGTATTCGTTTGGTACGCAAATGGGTAACAATAATCGCTTTCCGAACCGATCGGGAGGTCAAACTCTTAGGATCGATGTTCCGGGATGGAATTTCCGGTTGCAACAGCCGAGTTTCGGCCGGCAAGACCGGTTAGCTGCATACGCAGGGACGGGGGTTGTAAAAAAAACGGCCGTGACTCTGAACTTTACACTCTATAAAGACTCAACGGAATTCCAATTCAAATACGAAGGCCGCGCAGCCTACAAGGATCCAATAGTTTCGATATAATTGAGAAATCAATTAGTAACTAATGAATCTTTCGATAAAATTATTTTCACTAAGATTTCGAATGAGTCAAATACATTTTTTTTCCATTCAACGTCTGGAAATAATATTAAAATCCCGAGAAAAAAAGAAAAAAAAAACTACTCTTACGTTCCGCGGTCGATAAATATTTCGAAGGAAAAGTATATTCTACACGCGCATCCAACAATTATATCGAATAATAAGATAACGAGAAAGGTTTGCCCCATCGAAGGAATATATTTCACAGAATTAATTTCAACTCCGACGACAGTTAAAAATGACACATCGGAAAACCTTGGAACCTCTCGTAGTCATCGGAGTTCTCGATCTTTCCTTTGAAATCCTTTTGTCGTTTCTCACAGAATCGTCGATGCGGGAATCACGATGAAAGTATTTTTATGCAAATATCGTTGATGTGTGGAGATACGGGAAATCGACTTTGTATATCCGCGTAACGGCAGCGTAGTTTGCCAAACTGCGTAGTCGTTTACTTCCGCATTGATTGAAAAATCTTTAAGCCACAGATGCCGCGCGCGTTAATACCAAATTCTTGAATAACAAATTCGCTAAGATTTCGCGGATGAAATCACGCGTTACAATAAACATCTCTGTATCATCTATAAATCGGTCTCTATGAACCTCGAGGCGTTTCTCACACAAGCAACGAGTACAGTATTTCCCGCGGTTCGTTGGAGAACGAAGCGATGTTCGCGAACGAGAGATGCGGCCTCGTAGTTTCTCGCGAGTTCCGAGGCCGGGAATCCCCACAATTTGGCGGCCGTCTGCGCGCCGCGGAAAGAGTATTCTCCTTCTCGCAACGCCGTCCAACGCACTCGCTCTCTCTCTCTCTCTCTCTCTCTCTCTCTCTCTCACTATCTTCCTTTCGCATCTTCGCGTCTTTTTTCATTTTGGAATTTCTTCAATTCTCTTGGGGTACCAGACGATGAACCGAAAATAATCCCGAACCCGAAATAACATTACCGGATTCTCTTGCCTTCGAAACGACGAGTTTTTAAACCCGAAATTCTCGACGATAATGGAAAAAAAAAAAAATAATGAAAAAAAAAAAAACAAAGTATGGAGGAAAGTCCACGGAAGACGGAGATTCTCGAACGCGAACTCTGAATTACTCGTAGTCGCGTCTACTTTGCATAAAATATATTTTGTTTTTTTTTTCTTTTATATAACACCAATATAAATTAATTGAGCGTCGCGGGGTCATCCATTTATCCTCGAAGCCGGATCTTTGACCCTTAATTCGCACGACTGTCGATGTATGACGACAATACATTCTATATAAAATGATGACGGAGCGTTCAATATAAATTTCACTAAATTCTTCGCGTCGCGGAGGCCGCGGGAAGCTTCGAGAACACATGATGAATCGAGCTTCTCGCGTTCGCGGCTGATGCCCGCGGTAAATCCGGGGATTCCCAACGTGTCGACGTGATGAAATGCTCGTCTCTCCGAGTCTTTGGCTCTCGCGCGCGCGTGTGGGTAACGGAATCCATAAAAATCGTTCGGAAAGTACTTAAG
The DNA here is from genome assembly GCA_934046635.1 of Buathra laborator. Taxonomy (NCBI): domain Eukaryota; kingdom Metazoa; phylum Arthropoda; class Insecta; order Hymenoptera; family Ichneumonidae; genus Buathra; species Buathra laborator. The sequence continues at coordinate 12,306,803 of OW203897.1, forward strand.
AGGTCTTTACGAGCTGCGCGAGCGCTCGGATTCATTGCCATCTTGGATGCTGGATATTTTCTTCGAGATCCATTCGCGAAAAGAATCGAATTATCTCGGGAAAGAAAGCCGTCGAATCGTCAACGATATATCCTCATCGGCGATGCAACAACAATCGCACAGTCGTTTCGATTAATCGACGCATCCGAGTCTAACGTAAAAAAAAAAAAAAAAAGATTCCGGTTTTGAAATGCGATTCACAACACAACACACCCGACTACCTACGACCGGACGTAATCTCGAACGTTCTATATATATATATATGTAACGCGTTGCAATATTAATTTCAATAATACGGAATCTCGGGGGCGCCTCTCGTGTCATCGACGACGGATAAATCATCCTGTGAGGGTCAATATTCGTGTAATCGCCGGCGGCACCCGCGCTATACACGCGATAAGAGTAACTCCGATGCTTCGATGACATACTCTCCGACTATAGGCGCTCCAACCGCGATACGTTCTCCGATGTGCGTATTTATTTTATCCGGAAGGTTCTGTTTGTTTCCTCAACGTCGTCATGATCACGTTATTTTTTCTCAACTTTATTTCGACACTATATTTTTCCTGAGGGAACCTTTTTTTTTTATTTAAAAATAAATTGATTTTTCATTTAAAAAAAAATCAAAATCTCAGTAATTTGGTTAAGAAACTTAACTACTCGAAATTATAATTTTTTTTTTTTTTTTTATTCATTTAAAAATAAATTGATTTTTCATTGAAAAAAATGCATCAAAATTTCAGTAGTTTGGTTGAAAAAACTGAAGTACTCGAAATGATTACAACTTTTTTTTTTTTTTTATATTTCAAAGTTTCTCACACGGGAACAGTGAGAACAATTGACGATTGACGACTTAATCTATACCTGTTAAAAATGAGAAATAAAATTTCATTATCTATCGCCTTCGATAAACGGCCATGGAACCTGCCCACGTGATGACGCGATAATTCGCGATATAACACTGCTAAAAAAAAAAGACCCGCATTCGCGACAAGGCCAACGATTATTTCTCTTATCGTTGTACCACAGCATTGAGTCGCATTCGCGCAATTTAGAGCAAAGAAAATATATGCTCGACGTTAGTTCGTCGAACATTTCGGAAATAAGAAATTCCCCCCTTTACTTTTCGCTCATTTATTTTTTTTTCGCTCATTATTTTTCACCCAATTTCCGGCGGTTGTTTCGTCTCTCGGAGCGATAAATCGCGCGCACTGTTATCGTCTTTATTTCATAACGACGCCGCAACGATTAATAGCGTTGACAAAAGTCGAGGCGGAAAAGTCCCTCGGAATTTCCAACACCTGAGTAACGTCAGCATTTCCTTCAAAACCGCATTTTTACTCCTTAATACGTATACCAACACTCGAGACGCTGTGTATCGATGCGAACGCGCATTCGGATAAATATGAATGCGGGACACGTAATCAATGTATCTTTTGTATTACAATCGTAACTGGAAACAATTGAAACCACTTATCTCTCTCGTCGAGTGTCGTTTGTTCTTCAACTTCTCGTCTTATTTCTATTGTCAATTGAAACGCATCCGAGATTGCGCCGCCGGCAGGAAATTATTACTCGGATCCGCTCGTTCCGTTGATGCTAATTGTACAATAGATTTTGTTTTTTCTTCGCGAATCTTCTTTTGCGGAGTATATATACCGCAATGGCTACGATAAGACGCGTATAAGAAACCCTTTCCAATTTTTTTCGTAAGTCCCGATACGTTTTTTTTTTTTTTTTATTAAATTCCATTTTTCCTCAATGGCACTATGCAAATAGAAAATAAAAAATTAATGATAAAAAAATATTTTATTTCCTCGGAAAAAATAATTTCTATAAATAATAATAATAATGTGAAAGGTAACACTTTGAAAAATTATAAGAGAACCGATTCTCATTTATGACGATTATTTTTTAATAAAAAAAAATGAGTTGTAATTATCTATTAGTACTTTCAACTAATCGTTAGTTCCGTCAAATTGTCAGCCAATAAGGCGACGAACGTTGCGTATACGGTAGTGAAAGAATCCGCGATGAAAAAAATTGATCGATGATTCGATATCATCGAAAATATATGATGACTCGAGTCGCGTGGGCACCCGGATTGTCCGAACGCTTTCCGGGAACTTCGTAGCGTCGACCCGGCAATTTCAGCTTCTGGTAAATCCCACAAATACAATGTTAAAAGTACTTTGTTTGTGTGTCAACGCGTGCATCTTGCAGGATTAGGTAAGCGTGAATGTTCACGAAGTCAGGTAGCGAAAGCGAACTGTGGAAACGAACGTTCACAGGCGTCGACCCCAATTAGACGTGTTACCCACACACGCGCGCGAAAAAAAACTCAATAATCGTCGAAACAACAAACCAATTACATGAATTTCCATGGAAAACTGTAAAACGAATTGTCATTGACGACGTTGATGTTTATCGTCAATGATACTTTTCCAAGGCCCCCCGATGTTCATTGACGATAATGAAAACATCGTGACATTGGGGCACTCGATCTCGACGAACGCGCGAAACGTATCGATATAAATTATCGAATCCTTAATGTTTCTCGGGGATATTTGATACAGGTCGGGGTTTCCCAATGTTCGATCTTCGCGTCGATACAACGACGATGTTTATCGTCACGCTAAATTGAACCGAATAATTTCTTACGCATGCGCACATGCAAATATTTATCGTCAATATCGCGCTTTCGTAAACGATTAAACAATTTGGAGCGCCGGTCGCGACGAAACAACGTACCTAAATTGACGGAGTCAATATTTACTTTGAACGGTACTCGTTTTTTTTTTTTTTTTTTTTTTTTTTTTTTTTTTTTTTTTTTTTTTTTCAATAAATTTTTCACGAAATTTATATCGCTTTTTTTGTATATTCATTGACTTACGTTCTCCTTGAAAAAAAAAAACATATATTTCGGAAATTTTTTTATTTATTTGCGATTTTTTTTATATTTTGTTATTATTACGAAACGATACATTGGCGATTTCTGTAATCTACGAATCTACGACGTTGAGGGGCAATAAATAGTGTATATCGATGTATCGAGACGTTATACAAGAAGTTCAATGACGGTAACATTGAGGAAGGAGTGACAAAAGCGATATTCCTTTTGACCCGACTGTATAAATAATTGCGATAAATGTATATGTTCGGCTCGCGTGAATTTACAGTGTAGATAATGTTCGAAGGAATTGGAGATATGGCCCGGGGTTTCCCCGAGAACTGTATGTACGCGAGTTTAGCTCGCGGGTGTCGGTGTGCGCGACGTCGCGCCTGAAGGCATGACGTTATTATAAATATGTCGTAAGTCAAGCGACGACCGCTGTACGGGAAAGATCTATCGAGATTTCATTGAAAAAAATAATGATATCATTCTTTAACGAGGAAAAAAAAAAGAAATGAATAAAATTCAATCAAAGATTTATCGAGAGAAAAATTGCAGGTGCGACGATCTGTTTCAATGAAAGATACGATCGATGTATCGAGAGTTACGGGACGGTAAAAAAAAAAAAAAAAAAAAAAAAAACGAGAAAACGACATTTTTGTATTAAAAAGGAAAGCAACAGTCGAAGCCGTGAACCTGGAGTGGTTTTCGAACTCATTGAACGGTCCGCGTGACGACACGAGACTCACGCGTGCTTCGCGTAGCAGTGTCCTTACGATATACTATAACGGCGCGTCTCGTCATTCTTCGAGTTCCAAGTATTTCATCGACTTTCACTGGAAGCAAAGAGGTCTTGTCGCGAGCGCGAGTTCCATTGCCGTACACTGATACGACGACACATACGGCGCTTCTATCTTAATACGCGTTACGAGAATATATTAATGTGTTTGTGTGACTTTACCATCGAATCGCGTTTCTCATCTTCGAAATTCGTTTCTCTTATACCAGATGCTGCGACTATACGATAGTTTTTTTTTCGATTAACGCTGTAGCGTTGAACCAAAACCGGGACACATAACCTATCATCGTCCTATCGAGGGCAGGGAATTTCCCAACGAACGATTAAGCGTTACGAGACGTACTTATCGGCCGAGCGCCGGGCGCATAATTCCGCGTCTGCAATAACTCTAACATGCGAGAAATAAATTATTATTAAAAACCGTCCGGCGCCCAGAAACTATATTTCAATTTTGAAAGTTCATCCTATGGCAATTTTTTTTTTTTTTTTTACGATAAATTTATGAATAAATTGCATTCAGCGTATTATCATTCCTGTTCTATAACGGTAAATCATTGCCAACTAAGGTCGGGAATTCCCCGTGAACGTTCGCAGCTTGAAAGTCGAGAGCGCGGGGCAATCGTCGTTACATCGGGACTGTAAAATATATCGCGTGCGAATAGAGCAAAATAGTACCTGACGTTTCTCGGACGAAATCCAGTTTCGCAATGGACTCGATTGTTAATATAGTTATATGTAGGACTCGCATTCGCTCGGAGTTAATCGAATGACATTCGCGAAATATTTTAAGTCTCGTCACGATCTCGCGGGGAGAGCGGCACAAAACGAAAAAATTGATAAATTCTTGAAAAAATCTTCAAATTTTATCTCAATTAAAAAAAAAAATTTAACGATTTTTTTTCTCATTTTATTTCAAATTTTTTCAATTATTTTTATTTTTATGTACCCATTTTGCCCCATTTTCCCCCCTTTTTTTAAAACGATAAATCCATTGCGTTTCAAATCCGTCCGTAATGGTCATTAGTTCGAACCGCGTAGATACCTTCTGTCGCGTAGATACTTAATACGAGTGATATTACGTTTTTTTCGTACACGTGGATTTCCCGCGTGAAATCCGTTCGCGCAAGTAGCAAAACAATTTTGCATCGAGCGATATATACATATAGAGACTGTGTATGCGCGATCGTATGTTGGGATTTCCCCGTTGTAGGTACATACGGCAAGCTGTGTCACCTGAAAGCCGCGAAGGAATGTCAACCGCCGGGTTTCACAATGTAATTGTAATCGTCGCGTATTGTCATCGGCGTAATTATATTATCCCTGAGTCTTTATATCTTCGAATACGTTTTGCACGATGGAATTAAACGTTTCAACAATCTTTTCGAATAGCAGAAGCTTTTTTCTTCTCAGAAAACAAAATGATTCGGGACAAAGTTGATGCGGTCGAAAGAACGAAAAATTAACGAACAAAATTGTGTTTTATAACCTCTAAATAATTTTAAAAAGTGCAATATCTCCGTTAGCGTTAACGTTTTAGCTTATGAAACTTCGCGACGTATCGATCTCCTCGCGAACGTTCGGATTTTCCATCGCTAATTTGAATTTTGTTTTTTTCAAACTGCGTCGAAGGTACGCTAATCGATAGTGAATATATTTATGATCAGTATCCGCGTCCGCGATATATTGAATGCAAAACGCGCGCTCGTCCTACTCCACTGTCTATAACTATACCGTGCACGATAATTTCGTCGTCTTTGCTTCCCGTCCGACGTCCAACGGAATGTCGCGTCGGGGCGCAACGAGCCGTGCCAACAGTCGCAAGTTCCCGACGTCGACGACGACGAGGGTTACATCACGAGTCGATGAGGCGCCCGGAACACCTATGTGTACACTCACGTAGCTCTCCGGCTCGCTCGCTCGCTCGCGTTTGTTGCACGAAGAGGCCGGGGGCAGATGTTTTTTACATTTAAAAATACCCGCTGTAGGGCTATTTATGCGCTTCGGCATCCACGACTCGGGAAACCCCACAACAGCGTAGAAGTCGGTGGTACACAAATGTCGTTCCTCGCGTCCCGCTAATTTTCTCGCCGACTCGCGTTGACTCGGACTTTCTTTTTCTTCCTCTCTGATTTCACGCGATTGAAGTTCCGCGATCTTCGGTGACCTTGTGTAACGGCGCCTCGATACTCGCACGGGTTCCGATAGGTTTCGCGGAAATTTATGTAAACACATCTTATTTCATTCGAGAATCATCACAATCCTCGAAGCCTCTCTACTGCGTAGTTTTTTTAAATTTCGTAAAACATGACAACGATAAATTCTAAATCGTATTTTCGTGTTTTTTTATTAAGACATTACAGCATTCGTACGTACGTCGTTTATCCGAAGTGTACAAATATTATTTTCCGATCGAACAAAAAAAAAACTTTATACGAGTAAACAAAGAAATCGGGATACCCGCGAGACATTTTTTAAAAGAAATCAGCAAACTGAGATTTGACGTTTCGTCAACCTAACCTCCAAAAAACTTACGAAAGATCGAATGCTTGCGGTCGTGCTATTCTTTCGGTGAGAACACGCAAACTGGGGAGCATCGTTCGAGTTTGAAAAGTTGGATAATTGGAAAATTGGTAAATCCCCGAAATTCCGACGCCAGTGTTTCGCGTGTCGCGGGGTAACACGGGGCTGCTAATTTTAGCGTTAACTTTGATCGTTGCGGGCCTAGTTTGGCCCGCGGGACGTCAGCCAAACCTCCGACAATGATTCACCGTGTCTTCCTAGTTCTATCTATAAACCGGCATTGCCGAAAGGCATGTGACTCCGGGGAAAGGGAATACAGGGGAAAATATCGGGCATCTGTTTGAAAATAAAGTTTGCGCACCTGATGGTACGGATTTGCGTATAAGTCAGCGCCGATTATCGTAAGAATGATAAATAAGTTTTTCGTCCACGAGATTCGTAAAGTTACGCGCCTCGATATATATAGATACAAACATACAAAAAGCCGTTTAACATACAGAGAATTTCGATCGAACCAAATAGAAATACCCAGTAGTGGGAGTTATCTAAAAATAATCGAAAAACAAATTAAAATAAATTGGAACGCAGCCACTGCAAAGTGTACGAAGTCTGAACTATAGAAAACTCGGAGGGGTGGGGGACCGCGACGAAGAAATCTATTCGAGAGAACTTGTCGTCGTTTCGACGACACCCTCGAGTCTCTCCAGAAAGAGTGAGCAAGAGAAGCCCCGAGAGTATGAATGAGCATAGAAATAACCCGCGTCGCAGATAGCTTGCCGCCACTGGCGGAATACTCTGTCGCGACTCATTTGCCCTTCAATTCCTTCGGTGTCGTTTCTCGACTTATTTATTCAAACACGAAATTTTCCATTTCTTTTTTTTTCATCTTTTAATCAATCAAAAAATAAAAACTGCAAATTACACACATTATTTCGCAATTTTTTTTTTTTTACCATTATTTACGATATCTAATGTTTTGCGTTTTTTTTTTGTTTTCAGGCGAAATGTGTTTGCACGTCGCAGCTGCAGGCGGTCAGGTCGATCTGGTGCAGCATCTCCTTCGATTAGGCGCCGATTTGGAAGCCCGAGAAGGATTATCCGGAAGGACAGCCCTTCATCTGGCGCTGGAACGCGGCTGTCGATCCGTCGTAACTTTCCTTCTGCAAGAATGCACGCCGTGTTTGGACGCTCCAACGTACGCGGGTATCACGGCATATCAAATCGCCATATGTCTCGATAGCCAATTAGCACGAGAACTCGTCAGGATGGGAGCAAAACCGGAGCCGCTTCCCGAATCGGATTCGGATATAAGCGACGATTCCGGAGACGAGGATTCGCCGTATATGCCGGCGATCGCGCGGCTCCGACAGGGAGTCGGCGTACGCGCTTAATTAAAATCTTCACGCTCCCCCGTCGTCTCCAGGAGCGCTTAAGAGATAATGTCAGAGAGTATATTCGGCGCTCGGAAGAAATGCCGTTCGTTTATTAGTTTTTCCTCCGCGAGCGGCGAAGAGCCCGAGAATTCGTGTTTTGCCTCTCGTCGCGGTCGTCGCGAAGTCGATAAAATTATTTGCAAGAATGAACTTGCGCCCCGCGACTTCGCGCGACACTCAAGCTACGCGATGGGGGCGACGCTTGTTGCGGATTAACGATCGAGAAATGATTCTCGGGGATTTATCGGGTCGCGTGTAAAAAAATTAAATTCCGCAAACGCGCCGAGTACAGGAAGTAGAAAGCCAATTGGCAAACGACGAAATCGACACGGACTCAAAGAGCCGGATAATTCGTTTAATCGGTACTTCCCCCCCAAAACTCTTTGCTCTTCGAGAAAAAGCGGCGAGACGAAGAGAAAAAAAAAAATAAAAATAATTGAAAAAAAAACAACGAAAATTAGTAATTGTTGCGAATGTGTGTACATACGGTATGACTGCGAATGGTATGAGAGAGTGTTGAATATTCCGACGATTGAGCGGATTATTTAATTCGATTAATCGTCGGAAATTCGTTAGTATAACGAGACCCGAAAATAATAACGAGAGATATCAGAATGATTATTTACTTAACGAATTTAATTATTTATCAATCGACCGAACGAGATAATCGAACCTGTTGAATTGTTATCAGGAAAGGGTTCAAACGAGAGCGTTTCTAGTGCGACCAGTCGCCCTCGAAAAAACCATCCATTATTTTTTTTTTTCTTTTTTTTTTTTTAAATCAATTACTACAATCCTTGTAAATAGCCCCCCATTACCCGCGATAGTTTCGTAAGTTTATCATTATTATTATTAATATTATTATTATCGATTATATTAACTATTATATTTTCGAAATAAATGGACGTTTACAGAAACTCGATATGTTACTTGTTGAATTTTTTTTTTTTTTTTTTTTTTTTTTTTTTTCATTCCTTATTTCCGTTTGATAGCTATTTTTTCCACTCTTCGATATAAACAAAACCGTACATCTGTTTTTTTTTTATATTCTATAAAAATGTATTTCTGCAGGCCGGTGAACCAAACGAGAAGATCTTTGATCTAAATTTAGTTACTTTGGAAGAATTTTACTTTCACTTTACCGTAAATTATCGGGTATTTTTATCGCCAACCAGTGGAAGAATCCTAAAACTGTTTTCGCGTCAATACTTTTTTTGTCTTATACTTTAATATTAATCGTCAATGATATACCGTTTTACTAAGCAAATTTTTAATAAAATTTAAATAATAGAAATCGCGGAAGTTAGGAACTTTTCGTGAAATTGAAAATGAAAAAGTAAATCGTTAAAATATGAAAATCTATGGAAACTATTAAAATTTTATTGAAGATTCGGAAAAACTGTCGTGACAAATTATTATTCTGATAAAATAAGATATTTTCGGCTAATGTAGCAAAAGCGGTGACATTAGGAGGAAATTCCCGTAATTTGGTTCTTTTTTTTTTTTTTTTTTTTTTAGTATTACACAGGAAACGAACCAACGGGAGGTAAGAATCACGCGATCGCATTTCCGAGATGCGCCTGGTAACTAACTTACGCGTTTTAAAAATGTGGAGCAAGGACCCGGTCGACGGGGGATATATTTGTAGATTGCGAGACGCGTAATGGTCTCGGCATTCCAAGAACCTCGCCGCTACGCTCGCCTTTTACACTACTTGTTCCTTTTTCGGTGAAAGTTTGGTCTACTGGATCGCATGTGGGTTCCGGCGAGGAGTATATATTTGGAACAGGTAAAGACGAGAGGGTAAGTCCGGCCGGGGTGAGTACTGTCTGGTAGAATCATCCGCGCTTCTCTGCCTTCTAGCATTGCGAGACGAGCGTATGTACTTCTAATTATAAATAGATCGCGATGCGTTGCTCTTCCAGTATAGTTTGCGATATGTTTCACGCTTCCGTCGTTGGTGATTTCGAGTCCAATATCTCGCTGTTTTCACCGTAAAATCAAATTTCAGATACTGGAAGGCTTAAGGTAGATTTCTGTCGCTTCGCGTTCATTTCGCATAAGTTCGAGAAAAATGAGAGAAAATTGCAAATACTTCTCGATGAAAATCTGAAAAAATTCGTGCATATTAAAGGTACTGAAAAGATTAATTTTGCATAATAATAATTCCAAAATGTTATTAACAAATTGATGAAAAAATAAATTAGTCAATTTTCCGAAAACCCAACTTTTTTTTTTTTCATGAAAATGTTTCGTTCATTTTTCTGAATACGTATGAATTTTTTACGATTTTTCAATTTGCTTTGAATTTTTTTTTTTTTTTTTGTTATATGGAGAAAATATGTGATAAAACACAAAATTCAAAGGAAATTGAAAAACTATCTTAAGGCGGTAGTCCTTTTAATAGCGTCCGGCCAAACGTAAGATTAAATAAAAAATTCGAACATTTCCGCATGAGATAAATATCTGTTAGAAATCAGACATATGGAAGGCGCTGAAAAGATCGATTTTGCATAATAATAATACCAAAATGTTATTAACAAATTTATGAAGAAAAAAAAGTGTTTACCAAAGCGCTCGTCACTTAACTTTTTTTTTTATCAAAGTGATTCGTAAATTTTTCTGAATACTTATGAATTTTTTTTCAGAATAAAAAAAAAAAAATTGAATTGCGTTTTCATTCGTTTATTACGTCTGAAGAAACGCAATTTTAAAAAATTAGATCAATTCTGATAAAATTCATACGTATTCAGAAAAATTAACGGATCATTTTCATTAAAAAAAATAAGTCACGATTGTTAGAAAAGTTTTTTGTGTTTTCTGAAAAACAAATGTAGCCGCACTGGGAAACCACGATAAGTTTATGCAACATATATGGTTAACATTGAAAATAAAATTGTTATCAGTTCGGTGAGTCTCGTCATTGATATTTACAGTTGCCGTTGTCGTACTTGTTTTTCATTGCCGAATTCGCGCGTAAAGAGTACAAACGGCTCATGACGATGTGGATTTCCCACCAAACATTATGACGGCGTTAACGGGCAACGGATGGTACTTTTTTACATTCCAGTATCCGGTGCCTACCGGATTTCTTAAATCGTCGATTGTTTCATCGTCGAAAAAAACTCGGCGTTTATATATTCAATATTCTCACTTTCTCTCGTGCATAACGACGATAGAGACGTTGTATCTCATTGTTGTCCGGTGCGCGGGGAAAATCGGCATCACGTGTATATACGTGAAACGTCACTGCTTTCGCTACGTTCGCGCATACGCACACGTATTTACGGGCGAAACTTTCATCGCTGCCGATTCGGCGAATTCAAGTGATGCGCAACCACAGGCCTTTTCGAGATTCTCGGGAATTCCCATTCGGATAGACGGAAATACCGCGTTGAACGGTATCACTAAGACATAGACTCGTTGCGAACGAATATATTCCGCGCAAATGTTCGCGAAAAATGCTAAATTTATGCGAACACTGATTTATCTTGAATAACTCAATGAGAGCGCGAAACGAAAATGCGAAAACAAATTGTCATGCAAACGTAGTCGTAAAGTCTATTTTTGCACGAAAATCAATATCAAAGCTCCGACGGCTCTGTGACATCGAAGATAAACGATAAGAAAAGAACGGAATTATTGTAACACATAAACTACAGTCCCGAAGTAGTTTTTGATAGTGAAATGAAAAAAGAAACTCCGGTAAAGACGAAAATAAAACGAACGTGAAAATAGTAATCTTGATAACGAAGAGTTACGGCGCTAAATTTATACCGATTTATGGGAGTGTCGACTTAACGCTTTGCAGAGAATCGTAGATTAGGTAACCGGTCCCGCGGAAAATTGTGTGTTTTTTAAAGTATATAATCCGTTTTCCATGATTCTGCAAAGAGATAAATCATACTGTCGATTAGTTATATAAAACTTTTTTTCGTTGTTTCGATTTATTGAATAGTAGAAATTGCCAATCGGCAGATGAACTATTGAGCAAATAGAAATGCTTTTCGAGTGTCTCACCGATCCGTACGTTACCGTCCAGATATGAAATAAACCTTTGATATACTTAATCAGCTTTGTAATTTCAGGCCAATGGCTTCTCTGCATCTGAAAATCACAAATGTGCATTGATACTTCCGATTCGCAAAGCGGTTTTACATGGTGAAAAGTTAATAAAAATGTGAATAAACATCTTTTGAAGAAATTGTCGAATGTATAATTTTGAAGAACGAGTTAAATGAAACTATTGCTAACATTGCTATGCATTTTCAATGCTTGAAAATACAATTATAATACAATACAAAAACTTTTCCAAAATATCTGAATAAAAATGTCCTAATAATCAAATTTGGTTCTTTGAATTGCACCCAAAAAAATCTTCGAAAAATTAACGTTTATGGCTTCAAAAAATAAAATGTAGAATGGGGAAAAAAATAATTAAAAAGTCGCCTTTTTTTTAACAACACATGGAAATCTTAAAAAACTAATAATCCGCAATTCCACATCCAAAATTCTATAGACGAAAGATTGAATTTTGTTTTTTGCAGCATTTGTTTTCGCATTCAAAATGTATCTAAAATTCGGAATGAATGTCCACTGTAAACTTTCCGGAATCAGAAAAATCTTCAGTTGCTATTTTTCTCGATAATCGGTAAAGTTTTGGGGTGAATATTGCTCTGTCAGAGAATTATACACTCTTATTAAAATCTTTGTTGTTTTTCTTAGCATAAAAATTTGATAAGAATTCGGCTTTTGCCAGTTGTCATTTGTCAGGATAAAATGGAAAACGGTGCAGTGAAACATTAGCCGCTATTTTGGTAAAAATGTCTGCACTGCGCAAGCACCGCACATGGATCTTAAGCGTGACGCAGCGATTAGCCAACAATGCATATGAAGACAGATATTTCCATCAGCGGAAAGACGGAGTCTTCGTTGAGGCACTTTAAGATCGTTTATTCTCAATCCATACTGAATTATTACGATGTTTAGACAGAGAGATTAATGTGACTTTATCGACACTTTTTATCAATGCTTCTTCCATAGTTTCGTCAATTCGCGACAAGTTTTACAGAAGCAGGAATGGCGAAGACAAAATACTTTCGCAACTCAGCCGTGCGGATAACATTTTTTACGAGTTTCAAAAGTTTCCGTTTTTTTCTTCGCGTGTGTAGATTATTATTTCATAACACTGGCACGACGAGTAGTAACGATTCGATTTGCACTTTCAAAAGGTTATGGAAAGGTTTTTTCGAAGCCGGTATTTTTTCCGATTGATTAAATAATCATTTTATTCACACGACTATGTTCATAAGTTGTTATCTCAGCCAGGAAATCTCATAATTATACGTGCTATGCATTGACATTTTAAACTTTTCGAGACAAACGACAAAGGGGGTATAAAAAAACAGTGTCTTTGTTTGGTTAATACTGTCAAACAATCGGATAAAAGTGTGTGTGCGTGCATAACAACAATATGCATCTTCAATTCTCGACGATGGTTGCTTCTCGAAGAGGTTCTTTGTTTATTTTTTTGTAAACGTCGCAACTTCGCGGTACGTCGCGCCATTGGAAACCGGTCGCAAGGTTAGTATCCTTAGAACCTTCGAGAGGCGCTGATCCATTCTTCGCTTCGAGAACTTTCCGAATTTCGCAGACACACGCGGGACGCATACATACACACTCACCGGCGTTTGTGATCGTTGGGCGAACTCGTCAACGGACAACGACTAGTGAGTGAGTCGCGAATTCGCGGAGAGACAAGTTTTGCACGCAAAGAGAACACACAGCTATATCCAGAGAACGTGGTATAAAGATTAATTTCATTGAGAAAAAAATCTTCGCAATGGATAAGGTAAATAATATTATCGCATTTACGAATTTTACTATCGAGCGCTTCGCGTTACTTTGACCGGTATCGGTGCGAGAAAATTGCGAAATAAATTCCTTCGAGAATACACGCTACGATTTATCACAAAGCCTGGTTTCGATCTCGCGTATGACGATAACGTAATGCAATATTCTTTTTGTATCGAAAGAACGTTTTTCACACGATAGTGATACTGTTCTCATATCACCGAAGCGTTGTTCCACAATGTTGATTGTTTTCCAACCCCCATTTGCGCCAATATTTTGTTATACGATTATTTTATCATTTACCACGTGTACGAATTTTGTAGCGTACTATATACGATTAAATTGTCGTTTCATCGTGAATACTTTAGAAATTAATGAAATTGTTAATTTTTTACAATAAATAACATGTCAGCTAGTCGTCATTTTACTCATGAAGACTTGTGACAAAAGGCTTTGAGTATTTAAACCAAAATAAAAAAATTCGCATTTTGTGATGTTTTTTTCTACGAGAACATTGCGTCTCGCAAAAAAAGAAATTGGAACAAGCAAATTGTTCCACGTTTTTTTTTATTGCATGCCAATCTCTTTCTGTGTTCAAAAGTAAAGTTCGCGGTTAACACGAGGAAATTTTGCGACAATGGAATACATATTTGAAAGCATTGCGCAAATTTCCTTCCGAATCTTTGAATAATAATAACAAACAAATCTATTTAAATGGCAATGAATAATCTAACATTATTGAAAAACGTCTGATGGGGTTATTTTGCAAAAATCTACCAATGCATAAGATTTTCAGATTATTCAGATTTTCATTACGATAAGATTTTTGTCCAAATTTTACTGCCAAACATGTTCTCTGTGTTAATCCATGCGAATACAGAGTCGTAGTATTATCTATATGCATGTAAAACTTAAGTAGAATGTCCCGAACCCTTCTTTGGTTGCAATCTCCTCCATTCATTCTCAGAATAATTATAAAGATTAAAGATTATTCAATCTTAATACGTCGTATGGTAAAAGATAATTGCGATGACTCAACACTTTTGATTTATGAATATTAAGAGTCTTAAACTCGATGTTAGACACATGGAAATTAAATGATATATATATCTTTTTTTTTTTTTCGTGAAAGAAGTTTTTTTTTTTTTTTTTTTCAAATAATCATTTTCTATTTCCAGTCGGTAGTAATCGTGCGGAGATTGAAATTCCAAAAAAAAAAAAAACAAAAAAAATATTCCCATCTAATGAGTTTACACGCAATTGCAATTAATAAAGAGACTATCGTTGTATAACAAATTCTCATTGAGGGTTCTTTCCCACAGGTTGCAGTCTTGAAAGAGCAGGGAAACGTAGCATTGCAAGAAGGCAAATTCCAAGATGCCGTCAAGTTTTATACGGAAGCGATAGCCCTGGACAACAAAAATCATGTGTTGTACAGCAACAGATCGGCGGCTTACGCGAAAGCCGGTGATTACGAGAAAGCGTTGGAAGACGCGGAACAGACGGTAAAATTGAAACCGGATTGGGCAAAGGGTTACTCGAGAATGGGTGGCGCGTTGGCGTTTCTCGGCAGAGTAGAAGAATCGATAAAAGCGTACGAAGGGGCAATCGAACGCGATCCATCTAACGAACAGTATCGTCAAAGTTTGCGGGAGATAGAGGCACAGAATTTCACTAATCCGTTCAACTCGCCGGACGTGTTGATAAAACTGAAAAACGATCCGAGAACGCGGGCATATCTCGACGATCCCGATTACCTCAAGTTACTTCAAGAGCTTCGCACGAATTCCCGGAACATCGGTGGCAAACTACAGGATCCAAGAGTAATTACGACGCTGAGCGTACTTCTGGGAGCGAATGTGATGAACGCCGGCGACGAGGCGATGGACGTCGATCCCCCGAAACGGCAACAACCACCGAAGCCTCAGCCGAAAGCCGAGTCAAAAGCCGAGGAAAATCTTCCACCGGAAAAGAGAGAAGCACTCGACGAGAAGAAGAAGGGAAACGAGGCGTACAAGAAGAAAGACTTCGAAACCGCGCTGAATCATTATAACAAAGCGATGGAACTCGATCCAACGGAAATAACGTTTCTTCTAAATATCGCCGCTGTATATTACGAACAGTGCGAATATCAGAAATGTATAGAACAATGCGAAAAAGCGATCGAACTCGGACGCGAAAATCGCGCCGATTTCAAACTTATTGCAAAGGCTTTCACGAGAATCGGTCATTCGTACAAGAAACTCGAAAATTGGAAGCAAGCCAAGGTATACTACGAGAAATCAATGTCCGAACACAGAACTCCCGAGATAAAGACGCTACTCTCCGATATCGAGCACAAGATCAAGGAGGAGGAAAAAAAAGCTTATATCGATCCGGTTAAAGCCGAAGAGGAGAAAGAATTGGGTAATCAAAAGTTTAAGGACGGCGATTACGCCGCCGCCGTTAGACACTATTCCGAAGCTATACTGAGAAATCCCGACGAGCCGAAATATTACAGCAATCGCGCCGCTTGCTACACGAAACTCGCTGCCTTCGATCTCGGATTGAAAGATTGCGAAAAATGCACCGAACTCGATTCTAAATTCACGAAAGGATGGATCCGAAAAGGAAAGATATTGCAAGGTATGCAGCAGCACAGAAAAGCATTCAAGGCGTACCAAACTGCTCTCGAATTGGACCCCAACAACAGCGAAGCTTTGGAAGGATTCCGTAGCTGTTCCGTTTCGTACGATGCCAATCCCGAGGAATTGAGAAAGCGGGCATTCTCCGATCCCGATGTTAACGATATCCTACGCGATCCGGCAATGCGAATGATACTCGAGCAAATGCAGAGCGACCCGAAGGCATTACAAGAGTAAGCATTCTTTTTTTTTTTCTCCGTTGCGCCAAAGCGATGGGACCGATTGTCTAATTTTAAGTCAACTATTCTCTATTCCCAAAACTCCAACAATAGATATATCGCGAAAATTAATAATTAGAATTCTTTTTTTTTTTTTTTACGCTCAACGAACGAAATATTGAAATTTTTTTTTTTTACTTTCTGTTACAGACACATGAAGAATCCTACGATCGCCGCAAAGATTCAGAAACTCTTGGAATCCGGTCTCGTAGCAATACACTGAGATACGCGAAGAAAAGAAAAAGAATTGTACACATAACACGCCTACATTTATAGCGCTGGTGCATTAAACATCCTTATCGCTGCTAAAAATTTCCTCGAATTAACGAGTGAAACACACAAATCGCCTCAACGTTTCTCCTATTGTTTTCCAAGACTCTGTCGAGTCGAATCCTCCAATATTTCGTCGATTTTACACGATAAACAACAGCAGCGGCGCAGAGCCAAAACGTACTATACTAAAAACGCAGGTAACAATTGTTTCGTACAAAAGTTACAACGATGCAATATATCGACGCGATTTCATCACCGACGGCCGCGGTACTAGGAAATTTAAAAAAAAAAAAAAAATCACTCGCTCTACATTTTTACGATGCGCATTGTCGATACAAAAGTTTTCGTAAGAATAAATTAGTATGTGCCGCGTGTGCCTCGAACGATATAGGAAACCGTATGTTTCCGCTGATTAACGAAAAAAAAAAAAAACGAAAAAAACGAAATGTGGAATGCTAATGCGTAAACGCTCTCGTGTATGGATGGCGTGTTTGTTAAGCTTCATCGAAACTTTTATGTTCGTTTTTAAAAAAAATACTTTTTCACAACCACCTGTCGCACGGTTATTCGTTTGATTTTCAGTTTTAGATATAATACGTATTAAAAAAAAAAAAACATTCGTGGCATTATCGTTGTGATACAACAATAGAGGAAACGTTGTTCTGGAAAACAAAAGGTTTTGCGTAACTGCATTTACCGTACGTAAAAAAAAAAAACAGCGGTGATGTATTTATTCTCAGCTCACCAATCAATTATTATAACTTTAAAACTAGTTTACCAGAGTAAGAAAAAAAAATAAAAATGATTATACCGTAGATGTTGTGTTTCGCGTACATTTTTTTCGTCGTATGTTCTTTGGAGATCGAAGTTTGCACAAAGTTGAAATATTTGATGAGTTATTTGATCATAATTTATCACTGGCAAAACGGCCTTCGAAACATGTTGGTTGCATGCACAGTTATGCCAATGAGTCACATTGAGCACGAAATAGTGAGCTCCCCACCCCCGCATGTACGCCTGTTGATCTCGAGGTACGTAAGAGTTAAAACACTAAATAAGACGAATCTAACTAAATTTATTATCAGTTCTACATTAACTATTGATATTGGATCGACGTCCTTTTGTTTTTTAATAAAACAAAACAGTTTTGAATAAAAAGGTTGAAATTTCGGAAGTGATTATCGGAGATATCTCCGTCGATAAGAGTCAACAGCTGATCCTTTATTATTACCAACATGATCACTTTCCCCGAAACTTTTGACAGCTCCAAGCGTCTTGTCAATAATTTCATTTATTCTTTAATTAAACGTTTAACTGGCGTATGATAATCTATGAATTTAGGCGTATTCAACAGAGTCAATCTCAAGGTAATTGTTTAGACTTTGTGAGTTTTCACACACGCAGCGTAGTTTCGCGCAAGCGGATAATTGTGTATTGCACGAAAGACGGACAACTCCTAACCTCGTGGCGTACCGAAACGTCTCGTTATATTTCGCAGCGAGTTTTATCGCGTTGCGTTAAATATGCTACTTACACGACGGTAGACTAACTCGGGATTTTAAGGAGTCGTGAGTAATAAAATTCGCGAATCGCTGTGGACGCTTTGAAAAAACGCACAATTATGGCAGACACTGTGTTATGGCACTTTGTGCAAACGCGATTGTAAGGAGTTTGGACACTGAGTATAACATTGTTTTGTGAGGTAACGCTGCTTTTATTCCTTGCCAACTAACGAGTTTCACACTTTATATGGAATTAATCACATACTCACAGTTATTAACGATATATTAACGGAGTTATTTTAATCGTTGCGATAGCATTATTCTATCATTTTTTAAAAATCTGTCAATTATCGATAGCATCGGAGCGATTCCTCTCAATTAAAAATAATCATTAATGATGAAAACATCTCTTGCGATTAAGCGTACTTTTAAAAAAATCTTTTTTTTGTCAAGCAGTATTTCTACGATTATCGATAAAATGTGTTGCCGGTAAATGCGATGAACAATTGACGATGCGATAAACAACTTTAACGTTTTTTTTTTCGTTATGTTTTTTCTACGAAATCGGTCAATTGTTTGCTTAACCTGTGGTGCAATTGTCAGAATAATGCATAAACGACACGTCTTATTTATTATATAAATAAAAGATACGTTGATGCGCACAAATAAATTTGAATTCTATTTTAATGTTTTCGTTTATTTCCAATCAAAAAGCTTATTTATTTTTCTCATTGGTAAATAAAAGTGAAAAAAAAATCCATCCGATGCGATTAGCGATACAATTTTTGTTTCGTCTGTAAAAAAAAAGCAAACCGCTTTGCTGCGTGAAATTGTGGAAACCTCCTGAATAAATAAATATACAATGAATAAAATCTCTTGTTTAGTTTTTCAACATTCGAAATAACATGTTTTGCAAATTTTTTAGCTTTGCGCCATATTGATAAAAAATTATAATAATGTATTAATAACATTGAAATTATTATTCATTATTATAATTTATTTGACGACGATAAACAATCTTCGCGTGCATACAATGCAAAAGCTTCACAGTTTTATTTCAGCCGTTTTTGATGCGCAAAGAATTTTTTTTTTTATGAAATTCAATGAAAATTGCCTGTATAAGAATTCATAAATTTAAGAAATCCCAAACTTCCTATTAATTGGAAAAATGCAAACGATTTTGCGAATGTTTCGTTTATATCTGAAAACAAGTGTTTTTTTTCGTATCAATGAGTGCTGAATAATTATTAAAAATCCGATAATTTTTTTTTAATCGTAGTTTTAAAATTCGATTGTTTGGATGAATTTGAAAATTTTATCTTTCATTGATATTCGAATGAACTTATTTAAATAATAATAATAATAATAATAATTCAACAGGATTCAGGGGGAGGAATGTATTCCGAATGGGCATCTCTAAGTGCCCTCATACAGCGCGGCTCCGAGGAGAGTCAAAGCGTATTGGAAAAATTCTCTCCCGGTGCAGGAAGAGAAGTCGCTCTTTCGATAGTTCGTCAATTGGCGACGAATCTCGGTATCACGCAAGCCGTCGAGCCGAGCCCTTTGAATACCGACAAAGAGGTTCAATGGTGCATGGAAGTTATATGCTTCGGACTTTCGCTTCCCCTGGCAGAGCACGATACGGTACGCGATTGCGTTAACGTTTATTGCGAATGGCTGTCCGCTCTGTACTCAACGCCAAAGATCTCTGTGCCGAGACCCATTGTCGAGGACACGAATTTCTATGCAAGAAAGATCATCAGTCACTTTCACAATCTCTTCGTCCCGCGGAAGGGAGAAGGTGAGTGGAGTCCCTTTAAAAGCCATAAAAAGCTTAAAAAGGTCAATTTTAATCCTTTCGACGCTAAACTTATCCTTTTATTTCAACGATATTACACATATTCAACGGTTCTATATTCACCGTTAATAGGCGGAAGTAAATCTAACGTAATCGCTGTAATAATTAAGATGATAATGATGACGATTATCATCGAATACTTGGATAGTATGCAATACATCTCTCAGTCGAAAGGATTGAAAAATCTGTTCATGTAATGTTTTTAATATTATCGAAAAACCGTTGTGTAATAATTCTTTCCTTTTCATAGTTTGGCCATTTTTGTATCAGGACTTAGGTATCCGATTTAAATAAATTTTACATTAAAATAAAATCATCATTTTCGTATTTGAATATTAATAATTTTTTTTCTTCTTTTCGCGATCATTTATTCAATGTCTTTTGTTTTTTTTTCGCAGGAACGGATACAATTAACAGACAAGCTGTGCTGTGTCACAGAGTTCTGAGAACGTTGCAGCAAGTAGCGAGAGGACCGGCGACCCTTGAGCGCGAAACGTGGGAAAGTTTGCTTCTGTTTCTCATTGGTATCAACGACGCCCTGTTGGCGCCGCCGGCAGTTCGGGAAGATGCCGGCGAGCAACTTTGCGAAAGAGTTCTCGGTGTATTGTTAGAGGTAACCGATGCATATTATCGCACAACCAAACAAAAATATTCGATAAAATTATTCATTCGGATTTCATGGATATTCGGAATGATCGTTCGATTAATACGAGAATATGATACGTATTTTTAAACCTCTTTTAACGACACGCATGTGTCCCAAAGACCCAATGTGTTCATCGTTGCGTAGTATCGATCGTATAGTAAAATGTATGGAAACTACGTTTTTTTTTTAAGTTAAAATAACAACTTTTAAAAAATAAAACGATTTTTCCTTTTCTAGCGATAAATCTCTCCTAAACATCATCGGGATATTTATTTCTTTTTATTTTTCGACGGAAAATCATCATTATGAACTGTAAACCATAGAAACGATGATTAATGTCGTAAAGAAATTCCTATTTTATGCCTGAAAACCGCTCATCATACAATTTTATATTCCCTCGTTGCTAGAAACTCTGAATAACAAGTTGTCATCATTAATCATTAATCATGAAAAATCATTAATATTGAATGTCCTGAAGGTATGGCTCGTCGCTTGTGAACGAAACTTTCCGTCGCCACCGCTATGGAGAACTCTACGAGAATCGTGTCTCCGTTGGCGTCATCGTCTCGCATTGATAGAGCAATGGAATCGCGTCTGTTTGGCGTTAACAGCAAAATTGTTACACATCATGTACGGCCCGATGTTTCCCGAGTTGAAGATAAGTACGTATTGTCACCGCGAACCTATTTATTATAAAAATCTTTCGTGCCTTTGCATTGCTACGAAAGATGCTGCGAATTACCGATTCGAACCACAAATCGAAGAACGTTTCAATTATTCCGAGATAAGTTATAATTCACGAAAATTCTGGTAACAAACGATAATTTACACCTATATATCCGGAATTTACACGAACGATGCATCAATGAATTTATTCAGACGACGAAGACGCTCAGCTTGTACCGGCAACGATGTCCGACGAGGCGGTCGCTCAGGCGTGGTACCGACTTCTTCGAACGGTCGGCGATCCTGTCGATCTGTGTCGACCAGCGGTGGTATCTCAGACTCAAGCATTTCTGCAATACGCAATCGCCAGTCCCAACGTCGTCGATCCTTGTCAGCATCCGTGTTTACAAGGATTGCCGCAGATATTTTTAAAAGCAGTGAAAGGAATAGCGGGCCAAGTAGACGCTTTTCTCGGTGAGTAGCTTCGAGTAGTTCCTCTTCACGATGCTATTCGCTAACATAAAGAAATCGTTTTCCGCTTCGAAAAGAAAAAAAAAAATGCACAAGTGCTGAATATCTTCAACTTTATATGTATGTATTGTATAAAATGAAAGTGGACGGTGGTGGTGGTGGTTGCATGGATATTCGGTAATGTTTTCAGGGGTCTCACAGGCATGCTGTTGGGAGGAGTGTTGCGCAGCCAGTGCAACACCAGGCACCGGTCTCGGCGGAGCTGCGGGTGTCGGGGCGGACAAAGTCAGTGGCAAGGATCAGCCTCAGCCCTCCCCTACGCCCCCGACACAGCGTAGACTCGCCAAAAGTTTCAGCGTCACACCTTCCGCAGTCACCAAGGGTATCCAAGCACTCGTCTCTCTTTTCTATTCTATTTTTCCACCAAATCACACTTCCGACGTGTACACTTTTTTTTCTCACATTTGTTATCGCCGCACCGTAAAAATCATGAAAGCGTCAATGAATGTTTCAATTTGTGCTGAAAACTCTTTTTTTACGCTTATGACAATTGATTCTTTAATGTCACAGAGATATTTTGTTTCCGCGAAAGATAAGACATTTTTGAATGTTTAATCCGCTCTCCTGTTAAACAGCTTTCGGCGAAAATTGAAAATTGAACGATATGCGAAAATGGACATTCATTGAGGTAATCGCCGACACTTGACTCGATTCTGTTGACCGATCGATACCCGTAGAAAAAGATTCAACATCACGATCGAGGGTATCGGATCGCATGGAGCGTTTACAGAATCGACGATTTAATTTACATGTATTTTTTCCACAATCACACGATTTTTTCAAAAGTTACACACTACAGTTCACTGTTTATGAAGTTAAATATTCGCACCGCCTGATTACATTAAAGGTGCATTAAAAAATTGTAAAAATATTATTAATTTATCATCGTGCGAAACCAGGAATGCCGAAATCTTCTTTGATCGGTCTGACGACCAGTCGCATCTCCAACGCCCAACCGATCGTCATAGCCAATTCCGGACCGCCTTCGACCTCGAGCACCGCTTGTAAGACCACAATAGTTTCATCTTTCGTACCTTTATTTTTCATTTCCATAGCCGTTAATCAATTACTTTTCGATTCGTGTTTCAGCTGTGACTTCCCTCGGACAAGATATCAGACCTCCGTTGGCACCCGGACGTCCGAAATGCAACAGCATTCTCCACTTATTCGGCGAATGGTTGTTCGAAGCTGCGTTTATCGGTACCGATGGTTGGTCCCAAAATTTACCGCGTAAGTACAGTTAAAATCGGTTTTTGCCGATAAATTTCCGGTACTTTGGATAATAAATTAAAAAATCGACCAGTCGGTCAATTATTCAATTCAGTTGTAGTTAATTCATTTCAAAAGACTATACATTCCACAAAAACGGTACAAAACGTTCCTTTCCGGATGGAGAATACTGCTATTGCCAAAAAACAACGCTTATGATACTCTTATGTGAATTATTTGCAGAAATTAAATCAATTTTTATTCTTTGAAACGCGAGTTTTGGATGAGAAGTATTAATAGCGATTGTACTATCGGTCAGAACCATTAGGAGCGTCAAAACGTCCGTCTTCCGTTCTCGTTGATGGCCCCAGTTCGCTGCAAGAAACGATCAGCGAAATTCCGCCGTCGTTGAGCATCGATCGTTACGAATCGGGACGCGCGGAAGCTATGGGCGCACTTTGCCGTATTTTCTGCGCGAAAAAGACCGGAGAAGAAATTCTTCCGGTTTATCTTGCGCGCTTTTACCAAGCGATGTATCACGGACTCAAAGTCGACGAGGTAAGATTAATTGATCATCGGAACCTTCGTCTACATTCGATCGATTGCCGCTAATCAACGAGTCGCTTTATCCTTCGCAGGCGAGAGAATGCGGAGAAACTTTGGCGAGTATTTTGTTGAATTCCGCGGACTTGTTTCGCTTGGATCTCGACGGCATCGAAGTATTAGCACCGGCTGTACTGACTGCTCTGGAAGTCGTACTGCCGGAAAAGGATTTAAAATTGAAGTCGAGTACCGTATCGAAAATTGAATTGCGAAGAGCTTCCATTCATTTATTGCTATCCATGTTGTCTCTGCCACTTCATTATCAGGTATTTATCAACACGTGTACAGTAAAATGTCGTAAATCACAATTTTATTTATTTGTTTAACTTAAATCGGTAAGTAATTTCTACAATTTTAAAATTAAACGAAAATAAGTCATTGAATTTGATGCGATTTTACTTTGTTAATTATATTTGAGAGAAAGTCTTTCTTATTTTAGTATATTAAAGAAAAGTTTGTTTTTTAATATTAATATTAATATATTAATAATAATTAATATAATTTTTTTTTTTTTTTAGAATCTCGCAATCCGCGAACTGCCGACCTTCTCGAGTATAATTAATACGGAGAAAGCACAGTTGACATTCGCCTTGCTGAAACCAAGACTAATGAATCTCTTGATAAATGCTCTTCAAGTCGAAACGGATCCGCAAAACACTCACATGCTTCTCGGTACGTATCGCTTCCTTGTAGATCCATTTTGTTATCTACATTACTATCTCCTCCTCCATTTTCATTCGCGTACTTGAAGTATTGTACACATTACTCTCTTATTATTTCCTTTGCCGACGACTAGTCGTATACTCGTTACCGTTTTTTTCGTCAAGAATGCGTTTTATGCCCTTTTTCTTCCCTCAGGTGGTCTTTTACTCAGCGTTCAGGATTCAGCGGCCGCCGAAGAGGTAGAACAAGTAACACAGTCGGACATTGGCGGTCACATACCCAATAGCACACCGACAAACTTACTGTCCTCGGGTACGTTTAGCTGTGATGTTAATCATTATGTAAATCGAAGATTTGAGTGCATTGTCCTTTTATTATTTCTTTGATTTATTTTTTTTCAATTCTCATCTACTTATATACTATATTAAAAAAAAATTTCATCGGTTGCTCGATCACTTTGATGCCTCGCATTTTTCTCACTATTTATGATTTGACGATTTGCCTTGAGGGTTGACATTTGATTTGAATATTTACAGCAAGGCATTTGTATTTTCTTTGCGCTAAAGAGTTATTACGCTTGAATTGCGAAGATCGTAAAAAAATTTGTCTGGCAGACGCGACGAGTCCGATACGTTTGGGAGTAACGCACTTTAAAATAATTTTGGTTCCCGTAGCGAATTCGTGAATCGATATGCGAATCAATTTTTCCACTATTCTTTACTTGTATATAACATATATTTATATTATATTATATACATACCACTGTATCCGCTTATCACGCGCTTATGTGACGTGTTTTTTTCTCATTTTTTTCTTGTTTTTTCTTCATTTTTATGGATTGTGTTCCGTTGTGCATATTCACCATTGTGCCGTCATCGCAAAAAAAAAAAAAAAAAAACAAAACAAAACACACACACACCGCTTGATAGTCAGCAGCGATTCGGCCAGTCAAATAAGCATTTCCAGTGATCAACGCTCGCTCGGTGATACATCCGATATTTCTACACTTCAAGAGGAAAGCATTGCTTTCGGTAAATAAGAACATTACCCTCTTAATATTTTCACTACGAAACTTCCAATTTCGTACTGTAAATTTGTCACGAAAAAAAAAAAAAAAATTTGTAAAAGGCTTTCCGAGGTATGTACCTCTGCTTTTCTGTATTGTTATCATAACGTCGTATGCGATACGATACGCTTGTACGTCCGTTTGAAAATGAATTTCGACGAGTAAACGGGTGCAACGAAAAAAAAAAAAAAAAATCATTGTAAATATTTCAGACTCGGCACACGCTCTCTTCGTCAGAGCGACTTACTTGGTGTGTCACAGATTAATATCCTCGTGGAAAACGGATCTCAACATTTCGCTCGCTGCTCTCGAAATGCTGTCGGGTTTGGCGAGAACGCGGATTCGCGAAACAGGTAAATGTTGAATCGACGATTGTTTTTATGTTTCGCAAGGATTGGTTACTCATTCATCGATTCGTTTAAGCAGCAAGGCGACTCACAGGTTTGACCGTCAAAGTATATTCGCGATAGAGAGCTTTAATATATATCCCGCAATGTCGACTTTCAAATTATTATATCAATTTTTTTATTAACATCGCCGCAAAATGCAAGAAGACGATTAACAATTGATTATTTGCAGATGCTTTGGAGTGCAAACGAGCGGTTAAATGGCTTTGCGATTATATCACTTATCAGTGTTGGCGGCCGCCACCCGCGCATTCGAAAGATCTACACTCGTCGATTGTCGCCGCATTCGGTTGCTTGACCACCTGGTTGACCGCTCATCCCCAATTGCTACAGGTTTGCTATTTATTAACGAATTATCAAAATCTAAACGATACAAATTACCTATTGAACACTTAGCATCTAATCGCATGTATTATCTTTTTCCATTGGCTTCCGTCTTAATAAATTAATAATTTACTCACAGAAAGGTGAACAAAACTGCATAAGTATGTTAAGAAAATATGGATAAGGGAACCGATTTGTTATCAGCAATAGTATGTAAGAATTAATAGGATCCCGCAGTTCGTTGATTTCAAAATAAAAAAGATACAAATTAGTTATTGAACACTTAGTATCTAATCGCATGTATTATCTTTTTTCATTGGATTCCGTCTCAACAAATTAGTAATTTACTAACAGAAAGATGAACAAAACTACATAAATATGTTAAGAAAATATGGATATGGAAACCGATTTTTTATCAGCAAATAGTATGTAAGAATTAACAGAATTTACTCTTCTCAGGACAAGGATTGCTTGACAACGGTATTAGAAGTTGTTGAGCTCGGAGTTTCGGGTACCAAGAGTATCGGAAAGCCGGGAGAGCCGATTAAGATGAAGGATGAGAAAGAGCTAAAACCGGCGTCGATGAGAGTGCGAGATGCCGCTGACGCGCTTCTCACTACGATTCTCGAACAGGTATTTTCACATTACAATTATCTTCACCTTCGCGATGCTTCGATCATTTTTATAATTAAAATGATGACTAACGTTGACTCAATGCATCGACAAAAATATCCATAGCGATTCATAGCTTAGAAATTTCAGTAAAATCGGAAAATTCGCGTTGCGAAAAATTTCTTATTTAATTGCGTTTCTTCGTAATAATGAGGTTGAAAAATCCATTCGATAAACACGTGAGAGCCATCTGAACATTTTTGGCCATTCAATAGTTGATCATCTGCCTAAAAATACATAAATTGCCTAATTAAAAAAAAAAAAAACGGGTTAATTTATCAAATTGCGTCTTAACGTGTTATCAGGTCGGCTATTTTCCAAGCGCGTGCGGCGCCCAATCGCTATCCTCGTTGCTCGACGAAGTTTCGTTGCTTCGTCATTGCAACAGTTGGCCGGGTGGCCATGTAGGACGTCCAGCGGCGGTGGAACGGTTTCGTTATTTTGTTGCCGAAAATGCGACGATGTTGGCGCTGTTGGAAGAACCGCTGGGGAACGATCAGGATCCGCAACCAACGGTAACTGTACTGATTCGCGGTCCTTTCGGTAGACACGCATGGACGATGCAGCTTCGTCATTTGCCGAGACACAGATCGAGTACGAGAAGCATAAATACTAATCCCGGAAGACCGTTGCCGCTCGCCGAAGCTGCGCCGCGTATGGAGTACAAGCCGAGATTTTTTCCCGACAACGTCGACAGAATTCCTCACTGCAAAGTGTGAGTCACGAATCCCAAAGATACGGAGAAACAATATGTACAGCGAAAGTTCGTAGCTGTTTCGTTAATAAACGCGTTTTTCTTTAACAGAGACGAATCGATTCCGAGTCTGGAGGCCGTTATGAACGACAACGACGCGGTAAAAGACGAGCATCGGTTGCTCTCGCAATTTCTCGATCGGCAGATTAATCTCGAATCGAAAACAAGCGACGGTCGGAACGATGAGCAATTCTCGCAGTACGACAAGATCGAGGAGTGCTCACCGCCACAGGTCTGCCACGAGTTTCAGACGGCGAGGCTGTTTCTCAGCCACTTTGGCTTTTTGAATCTCGAGGCGAAAGCCAACGAGGAATCAGGCGTTTGCGGTTTGACTGCTCTCGATCCAACGGTCGCGGGCTTTTGCACGGATCTCGAAAGTCTCGATCACATAAGTCCGAGAACCTGCGATACTGTACACATATTCTATGTGAAGGCGGGACAAAAAAATCCCGCAGAGATCGTTGCTAATGTGGTAAGTCTTCGCGTTGACAAAGATTTCCAATTTTTTTTTTAATCTCCGAAGCAATAAAAATAAATAAAATATTGCAGTTGGACGAGAGCAACGTGTCGCCGAATTTTCTCGAGTTTCTCAGTTCCCTCGGATGGCCGGTTTGCGTTTCCAGCCACGCAGGTTGGACGGGACACGTTTCGACGTCGTGGCGCGTAACTCCGCAGATCAACGTGCCGCAACCATCCCGAAGCGAACACGGTGGAGCTTTATACAACGGCGAGACTCACGTTTTATATTGGGCCGACGTGAGCTCTGAAATTGCGTTTGTAGTGCCGACGCAATGCGTCGTACCGAGTCAATGCGTCGATTCCGTGGAAGAGGCAAGTTATAGCAGCGACGTTAGCAATGGTCAAAGTAAGTATCGATGCCATTCGAATGAGCGAACATTATAGCGATTTTTATGAAACTCAATATATGTTTTTTTGCATTATTTGTCGATTAATGATTAATTAGATAATTACATAATGATGATATATTATTAATAATATTATATTCATACCGCGACGCTTTTTTTTCATAGATTGGTTTGAAAGAAGCGTCAGCGAGTCCGCCGGTTCCCGTACGTCGTATGCGATGTCCCAAAGCAGTGTTCACGGTCCGCGGGCGATGTCTCTCGATCTGGAAAAACAACCGCCGAGTATACCAGGTTCGGGACCTCCCAGTGTCTCGAGTACCGAACCTACGAGACCGAGAAGAACCACAAGACACGCTCTTCCGGGACAAACGGATACGAGGATTATGGTCGTTTGGCTGGAAAGCTTCGAAGATTACGCCGTCTTCCCGATCGGTGAGTTTTCGCTCTGATGGTTTTTTATAATGATTTTTTTTTATACAAAATAACGCGAAATTGAAACTGGAGAATCAGGAATTCGCGAGAGAAGTCGCTATTTCAGTTTAATTGAAAAAAAAAAAAAAAAAAAAAAAAAACGGAGATCGATTTTAAATTGCGGACATATCCTCTTAATTTTCGATATCTGTCGACATTTTTTTTTTGTAAGATTCTCAATATCTTTCATTCATTAAAAACATTAATTATATCACCTCTCGCAGTTTTTGAGGAAAAAAAAAATAAAAAAATTAGAAAAATTTCAAAGCCTCAGATACATCTCCGGGTGAATAAAAATTCTTTTATTTTAATAGCAGAATGATATATATTAATTGTTTAAACATTCTGTAGCTGACCTTCTTCCCTGTACGTACACCGGCGTCGAGGGCTCCAGAGCGCTTTTACCGTCCGACGTCCAAGTGATCTTTCTTCAAGCGCTCGGTAATGGACTGTTGCGCGTGCGATTGCAAGGGCCGATGTCTCGAATAAACTTGGCGACACCCCTCATCGACGGAATGGTCGTGTCGAGAAGGGCTCTCGGCACTTTGGTGCGACAAACCGCACTGAATATGGGACGCCGAAGAAGACTGGACAACGACAGGTAGTAAACGCACTTAATTTTTCGTACATCACAACCTCCGTATTCTTAAGATAGTTCTTTCGTTTCGTGTTAATATCGCATAAATTCGAGATAAATGAGAGAAAATTGCAAATACTTCTCGATGGTATAAAAATCTGACAAAATTCATGCATATTGAAGGTACTGAAAAGATTATTTTTGCATAATAATAATTCCAAAATGTTATTAACAAATTGAAGAAAAAATAAATTGATCAACAAATTTCCTAGAAACCCAACGATCTTTTTTATGAAAATGATTCGTTCATTTTTCTGAATACGTATGAATTTTTTCAGATTCTTCAATTTGAATTTTGTGTTTTTTCACTCATTTTTTCCATTTAAAATGTCGTTAAGTTGAAGCGTCACAGCGTTTTCTTCCCGCTCACTGAAGATCGATTAATAATAAATAATTGCAATGGTTTTTTTTTTCTAGAATGTTGAAACTTTAACGTCTATGGAAATAGGGATCCTTTGCGTCTGTTTTAGTTATAGATTACCATTCTATTTCCTTTAAACGCGAAAGTTTCGATACCCTTGAAAAATAGCGATCCGATTTTTAAAGGCCAATGAGGGAGGAAGTTATCGGAGAAAATGATGGAGGAAAAATATGCACTGAATAGTCTAACTGCATACGTTTTTCTTACCGATAAAAAATAAGTTTTTCCCATAAAAAAAATTCTCTTCATCGATACTGAGTCGATAATTCAGATTTTTGAGAAAAAAAGTTTCGCGTATATGTGTAACGATCGTAAACTGCAGGCGTCATAATGCAGATAAGACTTGAGCAACGAAGCGTAATCTATTACACACTCGATGCAATGACTCGACAATTTTGACATTGGATACAAAATAAGAAAAATTCACCGTCATATTTTTTATATTTATGACGTCACACTACTGCGGAAGGTCGTTCATAGGTGATTTTCATTGATTGCTCAATATGACGAAATCACTCGGTTTCTGCAGTTTCGAGAAAATTTTTTATAGCAATTTATAAGATCGCTTTGATTTCGTGGCGCTTGCAATTCCAGCGTCAGCTTTGCTGAATATTGAGACTTTTTTCTTCAACATCGGATCGTTAAATTGCTCCATAATATCGTCCGATGGAAGAGACAATATTTTATACGTATCGTTTATCGAATGTTGCAGTTATCATCCGCCGCACGTGAGAAGACGTCTCAAGATTCAGGATATGGTGCAAAAGTACAAAAGGGATCTCTTGCAACCAGAGCTGCTGACCCTCTTATTCAGCAGCACACAGACATAGGATCGCTGCAAACAAATTCGAAACGCAACTACTGAGTCTCATTCAAAGGGGATCTGAATAGGAAGAAGATTGCTGAAAAAAAAAAGCTCCGCTACGAAGTGCGAGTAAATACCATTATGTAATTTATTAGGATACATTGCAAGTATCATCGGGAGACGGAAACGGTACGTTAAACTCCTCGAACATCCGAAGCCTCATGCCGATCTAATGAGCGGTAAGATTGTAAATATTGTGCCGAACTGAAACCAACCGACTGTAAATAATATACATACTATATCTTTGTTCTGAACGAACAAAATATCAAAAATTATTGGAGAATCGATTCAATCGCGGAATATCCAATTTACCCAATTCATCATATGTCTCGAGACATAACTTCTGATGCGCACTATCTATCGTACATAAAAAAAAAAAAAAACAAACAAAAAAATTCATTTAATTTAAAAAAAAAAAACAGAAATTATCTTTATAAAATTTTTTTTATTTCCAATAAAAATATATATATCTTTATTCAATTATTTTTATTTAAAAGAATAGAAAATATCAAATAAATTCACTTATTCGATTACTTTATCTTCGAGATAATTGCACTTTTCACAATTTTCGAAGATTTTACGAAAAAAATTTAAGAAAAATTGGAATTACAATTATCCTTTTTAATATATAAATTTAAAAAAAAATTATTCAACGTCCATCAATCGCATGGAAAAAAGTGCGAAAATACCATTGTTATAGAATATATACGTTAACGCAAGTTGAACACAACGAGGCAATAATACTTGTTACAGTACAGTTAAGTATCTGCTAATTTATATTTTAATAAATTATTGTAATTACGAAACGACAAGTTTGCCCTCCGAATTCCGAGGATAATGAATTTTCTCGGGTTTATGTATTGTAAATAATTTGCTTCCGAGATATTGACGAAGCTAATCGTGAGCCCCGAAGAGCCGCTGGGGGAGTAACAAAAGTGATTGGGCGCTCGTGGTAACGGTTTCGCGCCGATCAGTCGCGAGTAGTCAGTCGAACCGCGAGAAATCTCTCAGTTAGTCGCGACTCGTGAGTTAGAGAACTCGTGCTTCACCGCGGAGTTTCTCGACGCGATACATCCATCGAGTATTCGATTCGATATCGTGCGCGGCGTGATTGCGTGTATATGTGTGTGTGCGCGCGCGCGCGTGTTACGTACGTTATTTCTTTTTAATAACTCTTTGTGTATCGGACGCTAAGCTGCTTTCGTGTAAATTAATATTCTTCGATAAGTAAGTATATCGCGTTTCGCTCGTTTGTTCTGTTAGTTGCGTGAAGAACGATAGGATTCGGTGTTGAAGCGATATATCGGTATGGTATTTAAGCGGTGTATTCGTACGGTTCGGGATATCGTCTCGATACGAATTCTCGGGAGTGGGAGTTTAGGGTATCGAATGAGGCGGACACTTAAAAGATTTATCTCTCGTCGAACGGTGAAACTTTATATATCCGCGCAATACGAGTCAATAATTGTGTGCGTCGCGAAAATTTCTCCCGTAACTTCGTCATTTGTTATTTGGTGAATTAATATTGAGTTCCGGGGGTACGGCACGCGATATATAGGAGAAATAAAATCGGTTTGGCATTTTACGAACCGGTAGAAAGTTTCCAGTGTTGAGGCCTTCGATCAACGTTTTTACAAACCCTTTTACCGTGCGCTCCAAGGACAAGATATACATGTAAAAGAGATACATTGTTCGGTTTACGGCGACCAGTATACGCCGAATTGGTTGATTTCTTTTATAGAGCGATAAGAGAGAAAATGCATTTTCGTCTTTTATCTTCAGGATTGGCTGCTTGGCGAGTGCCGCAATTAAACGATTATCGAAAATTGGAAACGACTTTGAATACATTTTTAACGAAATTCATTCGCGTTACTCGATTTTTTTTTTTTCAAAAACTATAGTAAAAATAAATAATAACATTTTTTGTATATTCGATTAAAAAAAAATATTATTTTTTACTCGTTTTTTACTTCTCCAGTTTTTGAAAGAAAAAAAATTGTATGCCGGTTTATAGTTTTTGACGAGTGAATTTTTCGATTTTTTTTTTTTTTTTTATCTGAAATCACCGCGTATAATTATTTCATGCAACTCATGCGATTGCAAAGAACTTTAATTTACCTCATTACTTCAGACACTTTTTTCTAAGCGCGTTCTTCGAATTCGTAAACGGAGAACGTCGGAATTAATTATAGATAAATTTGTGTTTGTTGAATTATTGAGGTTTCGCGATCCTCTCGCTGATATAACAAACTAAGATAACTCGCGATGACAATAAATTATCGGTTTGAAAAAAAAAAAAAAAAAAAATCGTATACCAGCGCAACACTTCTGTTGTCGTTATCACTTCCAGAGCTTAAAATATAAATCAGAAATGCAAGAGTGACGCGAGATACGCGAAAGAGAGGTGCATTATCACAATGTACCACCTGTTGATGTACCCGTCGGAGGACAATTCGTTTGCCATTCCGATACCTAAATTGCTACGTTAGATAACCGCAGTTGTACAGTCTTTGTACATTACTGGGCTTTTATTTAAAGTGCTTTTGTCTGGTCGCGCCATCGGCGATCACTCGCTGTATCTCCGAGTTTTATGTTTGTTGTCGAATGAAAGAAACGGACATGCATCGAGGATATCCCACTGTGTAGCCGATTGACGAACGCGACGATAGTAATGACGACAATTATTTTTAAGGATATACATGCGGCTATAAAAGTAAAATGCTCCGAATTTTTTAAAATTCATATCGCGCAATAGAAGAGCCGTAAGTATATATTTTAACCCTTTACTTACATTTTTCTCGAATTAAAGTTAAAACTTACAAAACTTTTTTTAATATCATCGATTTATTTTTATTCAGGCAGTTTTGTTGTTTGCTGTTTTAGTAAATTACATTCGCGTTCGTGAATAGGAAATTCGGTGAAATAGGACAAGTCTATTAGTATCAGTTACTCTCGGACCACGTGATTGCTGAAAGTATAAGTTGGAGTCGCGTCATTAAATTCGTAAACCTTGAACAACGGAGGTTGTCATTAAAATCAATTTAGAAAATACAAAATACTCGATTTATTTTTCTTCTTGTATCTTCGTAAATAGTTTGCATATTAATATTATTATTGAAAAAAATATTAATTTCGCGTAATAATTTTTTCGAAATCATTTAAAATTCATTCTAATAAGAAAATATCTTTTCATTTTTATTCTTTCCAAAGTTTTATTGTCGAAAGTATAAATCTCAAAAATCGTAAGTGAATCATTGGGGTTTGAGGAGATATATATATTACGTGTTCAGGAAATAGCTCTGCATTGTTCATATATTTCTCTTGACGATTATTGATGGCGAAGTGCGCCTGTAGTTGGCAATTATCACGAATCAAGTGGTGAGATAGCAAAACTCCGAGATCTCACTATTGTGCGGAGTAAAGTTGTCGAGTTATTGCTGGAAACTACCACTGAAGACAAAGAATCTAAATGGATCACAACTGTATGATATTACATCGAACTTTACGCGAAATGTTGTTTTTCTAACGTTGCCGCCCGCGTTCCTTTGTTGTGCAACAATCTCAAACGGTTCTTCTCCTCCGGCAAACCCGACACACGTACAAACAAGCAATGTACGTATTGTTACGATCGAGCGAATGAATAACGCGCGTATTTTGTTTTAAAACGGATATTATTAATAACAATTACGGGTAATTATCGCGATCGCGAAATGTCACACGTCCGTTCGCTTCACGACGCATGTCGTGGCGACCGATCTTATATTTGATTTTAAAGCCGATATTATTAATAGCAATTCCGGTTAAATATCCCGATCAGGAATTTCTCACGTCTGTTTTCGCTTTAAAAGTCCCGTGAGGACTCGTGTCACGAAGATCGATCTCCCATCGATCGCCACGTTTGTTTGCCTATTGTCTAACCTATCAAAATCGTGTGTCGTAAATCGTAATGAGTAGTCATCTACATATTCATTACAGTATATTGTACGATAGATTTCGTAATAAGAATGCACGATTGCAATTAATGTCTCGTGCAATTTACGATATGGATTAATCGGTAATCAATTTCAATTTATGATTATTACGAGGATAATTATGTCTGTCGTTCATGGATCAGTAACGCGCGGTATCAACAATTATTTAATTAGTCCTTCCGATACAAAAATAAATCGAGAAGTATAATCGATATTATATAAAAGTTAACGAAGATCGTAATTAATTCAACAAAAAAATACATTTCATTTTATATAATAAATAACGTGAATAAATAATAAAAGTGCGGGACATAACCAAGAAGGGGAGCCAATGAAGCGGTATGATCGAAATTATACAAAATGGCGACGATATTTCTTCATTATTTTTTGCATAGGGATGAGGCTAATTAAAAAAGTGTTATGTACATTGTTGTTGCATAATTTTTCAATGACTATGAATAATCCTATAGGGTAATTAAACAGAATATTATCGAGATAACATATTTTTATTTTATACATCGACAAAAGATATATGCAGCGATAAAGTAACGCTTCCGCGGCTCTGTTCGGCTCATGTAATCTTCATTTTTCATTCAATCCACCGGTGACTATGAGATCGAAGTTTATTTTTTTACATAACGTTTCTACTTGACAAAAGGAGTCAATTGACGATTAGTCAACGGCGAGTCGTTCGTTGTCTGCTTCTGATTCGATCAATACGTATTGGTATCAGGGACGCGCGCGGAAGGTCCTCCTCCGGCTGCTGGCAAGCGAATCGACGATATACGAGAACGAATCGTTCGAGGCCCCGAGTAGTGACCGATGCTCGCGATGTTATTGCTATAGCCTTGCGCGTCGATAACTCAAATTTCAATGTACATAAATTTTAAAGGAACGCTCGTCGCATTCATAGCGATGTGCGACAACGACACGAGACTACTCTCCGCTATCCGATACCGGACCCCCGAGCATCATGAGATCCTATCATAGACTGTTTGCCGGCCGCACACGCCTACGCTATGCGAGGAAATCATTTCCGAGATACGAATAAATTCTTTTCGAAAGTCGCGATTCGATAATAAATATTTTAGGATTTTTATCATAACAGTTATCAATCGGGATAAACTGCAATGGAATATAGTCGTAATTATTTAATTCCGGCGTTCTTTATTTTAGGTTACTTTACGTGTCCCTTTAAACTATTTCAACAAGTTCCCGTTTCGTATAAAAACAATGGTATTAAATGCAATTATATTTATTTCTTCGTTTTTATCAGTTTTTTAAAATATATTTGTTTTCACCATTTTTTTTTTAACGCGTATAATTTTCGTAATCTTTAAACTTAATTTTAGAACAAACACGTTGCATAATAACTGCATGCATCGTCTAAAAATATATATCGCGAGGAGAGCAAAGTTTTTGTTTATATTCTCCGGATATAGTCAACACGAATTACATGATTAATTTACTCGAGTGGCCAAACACTTTATCGATGATACTATTATCATTGCAACATGTGGCTTCACGAGGACGGAGCATATCTCTCATAGACACACAACACAACGACATATTCATTGTCATTACTTTTTGATTGGCGATAAACTTTCTTTTCACGAGAAAATAGCATTAATCGATATCATTCTCTGATAAAATACAATTTTGAGGATCGCACACTCCGAAAACGATCGATTCATCCGTCAATCGACAACCTGTTAATCCATTTTTCGTGATGTGTCGAGTTGCAGTGACTAAGCGAACAACAATTTAATCATTTCGAGAAAACCTTATCGCCGAGTGTTCGGCAGCCATAAGAAAAACTCATTTTAATCGTAAAAGAAATAAAAAACGACTGTTCCGAGAACACGTATTAGTCGTCTCGTATTTCATTAATCGGTTGATTTTCGTCAAAACAATCACAGCTTCTCTTATTATTTACTTTCTTTAATTTACTTTATTATTTACTTTCTTTAATGTGCGTCTGCACACGCAATAAAGCGGTCGAAATAACGAAAAGAAAGAAAAAAAAAAACAGCGGTCTGGAGACGAGTTTTGTTGAACGCTAAAAAAATCAATATTGATCGACAAACATTATGTAAAAAATGTAAAATGGCGGTAGATGTTGACCCCAGTATCGCGGAAATTATAATGACATTAGAAATCAGTTGACGACAATTGAAAAAAAAAAAAAAAAAATCCTTTTCCAGGAATTTACGGACGTATAATTATTATCCTTGCCTTTTGTTTTATGATTCAGCGATAAGTGCACGCAAAACTATTATTTGTGACATTGTATATATACGTTGCATTAATGACTGGCGATATTCCGGCAATTACTATCATATGTAATGTCGCCGAGGACGTTGTTTGATAACCAGTGCAAATAACGTCTATTAAATCATAACGACGCGCAAGCATTTTCGAGTCATTGCGACTTGTTACGATATTTTCTGTAGTAAGTATAGCAGTTTTTACAGCCCACCCACTGGTGTTTCAAAAAATTCTTTCGTCTCGACTTCCGTTTTTTAAATTTTAATTTTTTACCGAAAGATGTCACAACAAAATTTCATTTTTTTTTTTTGCGAATAAACAGGACGAAAAGATATATAGTTCGGTATAATAACAATTAGCATTCTTTTAGAAAATAAATGCAATAATAATTCCCATAACTTATACATTTATATTCTGTCAGAATAAAGCATTCTTTTCGACTCGTTCTTAATTTAGATTATAAAAACATGTTTTTTTTTTTTTTTTTTTTTTTTTTTTTTTTTAGAATGGTTAGGCGTGAGAGTCCGTGAGAGTATATCTGAGTGCCTATACATGAGAGCGTCTATGAGAGGACAAGCAAACAAACATTTTCAGGGTCTTTCATTTATAAATATATAGATAACAGAAATGAGTCGTATATTGCATTTAAGCCTTTGTAGTTTATGTATTGCCGCGACAATCTTCTAAGTAAGTTTTGTTTTACTGCTTGCGACAAAGTTAAAAATTACTGTAAGACAATGCCATCCATTTAATGATTGCGACAAACATACAATTCTCGATAAACTCGCGCGTGATGGTGAGTACTTGTGAGGTCAACGAAGAAACAAATGGAATACGGCCCGTAAATAATAATAATAATAATAGCAATAATAATAATATTAATAATCGCAGTAATTTTTTTTTCGGAAGAAATACTTTTTTAAGAAAAATTGAATTTTTGCGACACGAATAGGAGATTTTTCATTTATACCTTAAAAGTCGTTGGGACTACAACAACACGCATGTTTGTAACGCAAGAATCTAACCTCCGTTAAATATGACTCCAGAAGTCTTGAACAATTAGTTATCTCTCGCAAATGCCGCGTACGAGATTTTAATATGTTACATCCCGGAAGCACGCATGACGATTTTGTCGGTAAGAAGAAAAGTCGCGGCGACTCATTTGAA
Source organism: Buathra laborator (assembly GCA_934046635.1). Lineage (NCBI taxonomy): Eukaryota > Metazoa > Arthropoda > Insecta > Hymenoptera > Ichneumonidae > Buathra > Buathra laborator. The sequence goes on from OW203897.1 coordinate 12,345,082, forward strand.
ATTTGAAGACCGTGCCGTGTCGAAGTCTTTTGTCTCCGATAGTTCATGCGGCTCATGTAATCAGCGCAAAATGCTCGATCAGCGCAGGTAACAAATAACGGACTAAAAACGGTGACGCTTTATCAGCGAAAGCGATTCTTGAGATCGATAAGAAAAAAGAAAAATCTTTTGCTCGGGGTCGTAACACTTGTGCCACACGCGCTGATAACAATCGATTGCTCTCTGTGGATGGTGCCTTGATTTCGTAAAGTTATAACACGAGTTCATTCACTCGCTTATGGATCATTATCATTGAATATCAAATAGAATACTTTACATCATAGTTCGACCATTGAAAGGCAGTCAAGAATTTAAATATATTCATTATCTAGTTCGATAAAGATTTGAAAAAGCTGAATCAATAATCCATTTTCTAAGAATTTTCGTTTTTTTTTTTTTTGTTTCAAATTTACTTTATTACATCGTTCGCGGACAAGCAGCAAATCGACGTCATAAAAAAAATTACGAATAAAATAAAAAAGAAAATCCTTACCAACTTAACAATTAAAATAAATGATAACCCTTCTGTATATTATAAAATGAAGAAAAAAAAAACGGTTAAATAAAGAAATCGTATCAATTGGCAGATACGCGTTAAAATAATTACATTTTATTGTTAATGAGAAAATCAGATCAAAGATGCTCGCGACGTCCTAACGGCTAAAGTCGGCATGATGACTTGCAGATTTATCTCTTGAAAAAAAAAATTCCTCGATTATCCCATTCTCGTCTAACGAAAATCACTTACCTGGATTGTTTCGTTACGTTACCGCGTGCAGCTCGTACGATTCTTGCGCAGTCATTCCTTTACAAACGTCGATCGTTCACAATGGTCACCTGAGGCATTAGTTTACGGATCCGAGAGTGTCGATTTAGCGTACAGAAATTTATTTGTCCCGCGCAATTGCAGGTAATACAATCGGACATCGAACGCGAGAACGACGAGAGACGAGAGATACACAGTCTGATGCCGAAAGTTAATGTAGTAGTGTTATATATATGTACCAACGGTAGTTACACACACCAGCATAGTAGCCAGCAGAGTCGGCGGAGTCTGACCAGTGTAGGGTGCTATAGGATATACGCATAGACACATAGGGGTATTTTATTCCACACAGCACAGTAGTGGTACATCGTGCCCTCGGTGTGTACTGACGAGTGTCCCTGCGTTTAAAAAAGAAAAATAAAAAAAATAAGAAAAAAAACACTGAAAACCCCTCTTTCCGTTTAAGACACCGTTGTCCGGTCGAATCAGGCCAGTGAAAGCGTGGACGACCGCACGGACGCACCTCGCTCGTATCGTAAGCACGGAATAATACAGTTTCAAACATCGAACCTTAGGAGATAAATGTAGCAAAGATGGAGAAGCAAGAAAATCACACAATGGACCAATTTTGCGGCTCCCAGTTTTGGGTAAGTGAAACATTTTCGTACATCAACTGTCTTATTTTTATTCATCGAATCGTCTCGTTAAATTCAGCGCACAGCCTTTCGGCTTTGCGACGATTGTTGTCTAAACGACACGATCTCGAGCACAACGGAAACACGAATTTTCGCAACGAAAAAAAAATAAATTATTCGCGACACGAGTTGTTTCCTTGGTTCGAGTTTTCCGACACTGTCATTCCGCGAAATTAATGTTTCGTCGTTGTTTTCGTTACTCCGAATGTCGCATTGACAGTGAACAAGAATCATTCGCCTCGCAAAACTGACAATGTTTGTCGATGGATTGTCACAGATTGGAATGAATTTAACTTTCGCAGGATACAAACTTAACGTGGTACACAGAGGATCCCGATTTGACGCCGTGCTTTCAAAACACAGTATTGGTATGGACGCCGTGTATCTTTTTGTGGGTTTTCTCAGTGTTGGAAGTTTATTATCTGACGCACAGTAAAAGAAGGAACATACCGTACACATGGAAATTCATTCTCAAAGCCGTATTAACAGCGGCGCTTGTTATAATCAGTATATGGGATATCGGAAAGGCAATAAGCGAAGCGTCAAGCGAAACTGTTTACGACTTTCGATACTACACGCCGGTCATAAAGATTGGTACCTTCGTGAGTATAATTATGTTAATTACGATTTTTTTTTTTTTTTTTTACGTTTTTACGTAAAAAAAAACGTTTTTACGAGGTAATCGCGATTTTGGATTTCAGATACTCGCTGGTATATTGTTACACTACAACAGAAAATTCGGCATGTCTACTTCAGGATTGCTGTTCTTATTCTGGTTTCTTCTCGCCTTGTGTGGAGCTGTTCAATACAGAAGCGTCTTGAGAAACTCTGCCGATAATGTAAGAAAGCAGTTTGTTTCTATAAGAAGAATTTACTTGATGACGCGAAATTTTTCGACGTCTCGTTATGTAAATAACTTGAATCTGCCAACTATTTACATTATCAACTAACTTTGGAACATTACACGTGGATTTGGTGGCCTCATTTCGTCAAAAATCAATATTTGAAATTTTTTATATAGTGAAATCGAAAGGTTCGGGAAATTTTTCGATTTACGTTTCTGATAAACGTGTAACGTCTATAATTTTTATCACATCGATATTGCGCCGCGATAGATATCTTCCTATAAGCCTGTGTTTTCAATTTCACTATATTTATACTTAAACATATTAATTTTCGACAAAGTTTCGCTAAGATGAAGACATTGGCTCTCCCAGACCAGTGTGTGGTGTTTTATGGTTGAAGAAAAAGAGTCAAAGTTTTGGGGTTTATCGTCGCCGGTAATTGAACGAGAATTGGGGAAAAATATCGAGAATAAAGTCTCAAATGTAATTACGATATTTACTCCGTATTAGTTGAAAAGCGTTCTTAAATTATTGAGATTTTTATTTTTTGTTGGCTTATCCAATTGAATCGAAGTATTTTTTTTTTTTTATTAAAGTAAACTTTTTTCTGTCGATACATTTTTACATTTTTTTATCAATTTATTCTGTTGGTACATTTATGAAACTTCAGTAATTACACGCGATTGTTTCGTAGACTACTATGATATCCGTTTAATCAAACTATTGGTTTTTTTTACTTTCAGGGATATTGGTCCGATTCTTACGTGGTATATTATCCGATAGTCCTGATAATATTTGCGCTGAACTTCGTATCCGATGCGGAGCCCACGGTTTCCGATTATCCACCGGTACGTACAGTACAGGAGCGTTTTTATTTCCATTTTATGACATTTGCTTTTTAGAACGCCTTCCATAAATGAATGTTACTTATCGCCCATCTAAAACGCTCAATAGATATCTCTATATACACAGAACATATTTCAAGCCCCAGCATCAGTCACACATGAATCTTAAACTTATTACAAGATACTATAAACGTATCTTAACATTTTATTGCTAACTTGAAAATTGATTTTACGTAGAAATACTTCTCGTCGTATCTCGTCATATATATCGTCCGCATATTATCGTACCGTTCCGAATATTTCAGCCTTTTGCTCACTTCATAATATCCGATGTTACCTCTGATAAATAATTCGCCATTGTTTATTCATTTAATTAACTAAAACGTTGATTTCGCAGGTGGACAGACCGTGTCCCGAGCAAAGCGCGGCTTTCCCCTCGAGGATATTATTCGCGTGGTTCGATCCTCTGGCATGGAAAGGCTTCAAGAAGCCTCTGGAATTGTCGGATCTCTGGTCCATGAATCCCGAAGATATGGCAAAAGAGATAGTTCCACTGTTCGACAAATACTGGAACAACAGTATGCGCAAATCGGAAAAGTAAGTTAACGTTTGTTTTAAAGAAGAAAAATAAAGATTTATCGTAGTTTATTATCAATCGCTTGTTCAGTTTGTTTCCGTTTATAAAAGAAACTTTAACGAGTCCCGAGCTCAGCGCTCGGGATCTCGAAAGTAAGTACTTCATTTAGTAATGAAGCGTTTGTTAATTTTCGCTATCAAGGCTGTTTTGGACTTACTGTAGGTAAGATTGTGGCAATATACACACTGCTTCAGCGTCTATACACTTGATTGGCTTTTATTAATCGTGAATTATGAAAATAAGAAAAAAAATGCAACTGAAACCGTACCGTTTGTTTTCGTTTTTTTTTCTCCGACAGCGTACAAACGGCAAAGGCGTCTTTTCGGAAGGCATCAGGACAGGTGGACTTCAATAATGGTCGCAAGAAAAAAGTCGCTTCGGTTCTAACACCGCTGTGCAAAGCGTTCGGTCCGACTTTCATGTTCGGTGCTGTCCTCAAATTACTTATGGACATTATGACTTTCATAAGTCCCCAACTCTTGAGGTAAGTTTCATCTTTGCGACGTAAATATATCAAATTTTAGTTTCGATAAATAAAAAACAAAAGTTTCGATAAATCTTTTATGTTGGAAGAAATTTTTAGAAACACGTAAAAATATCGATGAAACAATTAAATTAATCAAAATTGAGATTAAAAATTCATAATCGGAATTACCAGCGAATTTAGTAATTTTTATATAATTCTGTAATCATTTTCCAAGATTCATATTTTCAAAGCAACGGCGAGGAATCTTTTAATATGCAATATTTTGTTTTTTTTTAACTATGAAGATTACTGATCGACTTTGCCGGAGGTGACGACGAGATGTGGAAAGGATATTTCTACGCCACAATGCTGCTGCTGACCGCCACCATACAGACTCTCGTACTTTCGCAATACTTCAATCGAATGTTTCTCGTCGGATTGCGTATTCGCACCGCGCTGATTGCCGCGATATATCGAAAAGCTCTTCGAATGTCGAACGCAGCGAGAAAAGAATCGACGGTCGGCGAGATCGTGAATCTCATGTCCGTGGATGCGCAACGTTTCATGGATCTTACCGCTTACATTAACATGCTGTGGTCGGCGCCCCTGCAAATTGCTTTGGCTCTCTATTTCCTCTGGGAAATCTTGGGACCCTCCGTTCTCGCTGGTCTCGCTATCATGATTATTCTTATTCCCGTTAACGGAATGATCGCCAACAAAGTCAAAACTCTGCAGATACGGCAAATGAAGAGCAAAGACGAGAGAGTTAAACTTATGAACGAAGTATTGAACGGCATTAAAGTACTTAAACTTTACGCTTGGGAACCGTCCTTCGAGCAGCAAATTCTCGCAATACGAAACAAGGAGATTCAAGTATTGAAGGAAGCGGCTTATCTCAACGCTGGAACGAGTTTCATCTGGTCCTGTGCGCCGTTTTTGGTAAGCGCATTGAAACGCGTTACCCCAGGGTAACCACTTAAATGTCAGGGAATTAAATACTCGCCAGGGAAAAAAAAAGTAGATCTTGAAATTGAAATAAGAGAATTTTATTCATTTCATTAACATTTTTTCTCGTAAAAAAATTTTTTTTCGCGAGGAAGAAGAAAACATGGAAAATGCTTTTGTGTAGACTGAAAAATTCGAATTGTCAGGGTAAATTCTGAAAAATGTTCAGAAATATGTAAGAAAATGTTAATCTTCTCAGTTAGTGGCTATTCTGCACCAATTGAAGGGGTTATCGATACGTTACGATCATGAAAAACAATTTTTTTTTTTTCAGGTATCGCTGGTGTCTTTCGCTACGTTCGTCTTGATCGACGAGAATAATATATTGGACAGTAAAACCGCTTTCGTGTCGCTCAGCTTGTTCAATATTCTTAGATTTCCGTTGTCTATGTTGCCGATGATGATCAGCAGTATGGTGCAGGCATCGGTTTCCGTGAAGCGCATAAATATTTTCATGAACACAGAAGAACTCGATCCGAACAATGTGCAGCACGATCAATCGGAGGGTAAGTTAATTAACGTTAATCTGCGATTAAATTAACTTCATATTTCTGCAACGATGAGATTCTAAGATGAAAAATTATCATTCAAGTTCATCCGCTGATTATCGAGAACGGCAATTTCTTGTGGGACGCGGAAAGCGGAGAAAAGCCGACACTTCGGAACATCAATCTACAGATTCAGCAGCAACAGTTAGTCGCTGTTGTGGGGACAGTGGGCTCCGGAAAGAGTTCCCTGATATCGGCATTCCTCGGTGAAATGGATCGGACAAGCGGCAGAGTTAATACAAAAGTATGTTGGAAATAAATCATTTGTCGAGTTGGTATTTCCGCCGATTTTATAGCCATAAAAGTATAATTACGGGAAAAAAAAACTGTATCAGGAAAAAAAAAAAATTTCCTTCACAACGATTTTGGCGATTTAATTAATGGAACTGTGAATGTAAAAATGATTATTATTTTTTGTTTGCGATGATAAAAAGGGGTCGATTGCGTACGTTTCTCAACAAGCGTGGATTCAAAACGCTACGCTGCAAGACAACATACTGTTCGGCAAACAACTGGACAAAGCTCTGTATAAGCGCGTCGTCGAGGCTTGCGCTCTTGAAATGGATCTGAAGATGTTGCCCGCTGGCGATCAAACCGAAATCGGTGAAAAGGGTATAAACTTGTCGGGTGGACAAAAGCAGAGAGTCGCTTTGGCTCGAGCCGTTTACAACGACGCGGAAATCTATTTCCTCGACGATCCTCTCAGCGCCGTTGACTCTCACGTGGGAAAACATATCTTCGAGAACGTTATCGGTCCCACTGGATTACTCAAGAAAAAGACTCGAGTACTCGTCACTCATGGAATCACGTACTTACCGGAAGTTGACAATATTGTTGTACTTAAAGAGGGCGAAATCACGGAAACCGGTACTTACAAGCAGCTGCTCGAGAAGCGTGGAGCTTTCGCAGACTTCTTGATTCAGCATCTACAAGAAGGTATTATATTTTTCTCACGATAGTCTCTGTACCATTGGAATATTCACCGTTGGGTTGGGGAAACACGCGTTCAGTGTGTTTTCAATTGTTATTTTTTTCCCCCAAAGTACCGCGAAGTATCGCAAATTTTTATGAACAGATTCATTTTTTTTTTATCGCGTAATTTGCCTTAACGATTGTATCCAAAATTATTTTCTCGCGTAGAAAACTAATATATGTTTTGTTTAGTTTGTGAAGATTTCGCGTCACACTTCTTCGCAACTGGCGAAACGCGATATGAAGTATTTTTTATCGAAAATTTTACCGAAAAATGTTTTCTCATCTGCTGTGCAGAACCTCGAGAACATCATGACAATGCAAATTCTGGCCCTTCGAAGTATTTAAATCGAAAAGTTTATGCTACAATATCGCATGAAAAATGGTGCAAAAATTGCGGAAAAAAAAAAAAAATCTCAAGTAATTTGAGAAAATTCTCGATATTTCGAATCGGTACTTTTGGAAAATGTATAAACATTGTTTCGGCAAATTCTTTCGCGCGTCAATAGATTTGTTCCACGAGATTTATTAATACGTTATTATGTTTTCCATGGGACGAAGTTGGAAATCGTAAGTCAATGAAAAAGTAATTACACTTTTTCCAAAACTTTATGAAATGCGTAAATTAGTGTATTCCAAGTTTAGCGCTTGAGATTTGTGTTTATGGGCGATTATTACCGTTCCTGAATGAAACTAACGACTCGTAGCGAATCAACAAAAAATAGATCCAATTTTTTTTGTTTTTCTGATTTTCCCGATATTTCGTCCGAAAAAAATAACTTCTAACATATTTAGCATGGTATTTGCGTTTTATATACCGTTTTATAGTTGCCATTGTCAAAGTTTTCGGTACCTCTGTAAATGCATTCGTTCGTCTCTTATATTTGCGTTCGAAAAACTTTGTAACAGTGCGACCGGACGAAGATTCGGAGGCTGATTTGTCGAAGATAAAGCAACAGTTGGAATCGACGTTAGGAGCCGACGAACTGCAGACCAAGTTATCGAGGCAGAGATCGAGAAACTCCATGACCCTTAGCGAATCCGGTTCGCTGAACGAACAGAAGTCTTTGAATGGCTCATTGCGAAGGTGCGTAAAATCATCCCGAAGAAAATAACTAACAACTTCACGTTATTAATTTAAAAAAAAAAATAATATCGTAAAAACGTACGCGAAGCCTTCTTCTTTATCAGAAGAAAATAACTAACAACTAAACTTAATGCAAATCAAACACAATCATTTCATTCACGTTATTAATTAAAAAAAAAAAAAATATCGTAAAAACGGACGCGAAGCTTTCTTCTTTATACCCAAAATAATAATTAAATGAAAATTCATACAAATTAAATTCGTATTTATCATTGTCCGCAGGCAACAATCGACGGAGAGTCATCAATCAAAATCGGAAAGTCTTCATCGCAGTGCAAGTATCAAGGGAAGGGATTCGTTGCAACCGAAGGCCGGTGAAAAGATCATAGAAGTAGAAAAGGCCGAAACTGGAAGCGTAAGTGAACAGCATATATTCTCACTGATTTATTTTAACGTTTAAATACGCTATATCTCATTACAACGAAATATGATTATTGTTTGCAGGTGAAACTGCGAGTCTACGCTCATTACTTAAAGTCAATAGGATGGTTCTTGTCGATATCGACGATAATCATGAACGCGATCTTCCAATCGTTTAGCATCGGTTCGAACGTTTGGCTCGGCACGTGGTCGGACGACAAGCTGACCGTTGTCAATGGAACGGTCGACGTCGTAAAGAGGGACACGTATCTCGGTGTCTACGGAGCTCTCGGACTCGGTCAAGGTATGTTCGCGAAAAAGATAAAAAAAAAAAAGAAACAAAAAACCTTAATTCCCTCACACTAATTTGTAACCTCTTGTCTAGAGAATATTTTGTAGTTGAAAAGCATCGAATACGGGGCACCAGAAACTGGCCTCCGACATTCGCATATCCATGCGATTTTTTTGACCGCTCAATTTTATCGAGTATCGCGCATATTCAACTGCTATTATCGCCTTTCTATAGAACATTTTTTTCTGTTTTTTTTTTAAATTATCTTTGTCGTCGCGAAATTACGCAAAACTGTGTCTAACACCAACGCATAATTACGCAGTTACGTATTGCTAATTTAAACGTAGCCATTTCAAAATGGTCGCAAGATGCAGGAGAAAAAAGAAATGAGAGAATTTGCAGAAGGTAGTCGACGAGGTGGAATATTCGAAAATTGTTTATCAGATGTTAACGATCGATGCTAGAGAGAGGGTGGTTTGCTGTGTCTTAGCCAGAGGCATTGTCGGCATATATAATAGAGTTTGGCGCTGGAAGAGCATCGTTGAAACTTCCGTGAACGATCGTGAGCACAACTTTTGATCGGTGCTGCGATACTCAGCGATATATCATTCTCATAACCACTCACTTATTAGCTTTAATGCTATTCGCATGAATCCATTATGCCTTCTCACTCTTACGTTTAGTTAGTTCGGTATCTAATTTACTCTATTTCCCTCACTATTTAGTATCTATGAATCTTTTATTAGAGTTTAGAATTTAGTGTTATATATACGATACTGTATTGTGTAATACACTATAGTTCGTGTAAAGAAACGAAACGAGCTTCTCGAGTATTGTTCTACTTTCGCATGGTGTTTCTTAAATAATGCAATATCTATCTCGCCTGTATTTTACATAGTATTTTCTTATCAATAGCGTTCTTTGTACATAATTTCCCCGCCGTTTATGGCCCGCGGGGAGTAACATGGGCGATGTACAAACGGTTTATCGTCGGTTTCGTTCGTTTTTTTTTTTTTTTTTTTTTTTTTTTCGCGTTCTTATCGTACCTAAGGGAGTAGAAAAATCGATCGTTGGGAAGAAAAAGGGTCCCGAATCGTTTAACATTCGAGACGATACATAATCCATACTTTTGAAGCCAAAAATATTTCCTTGGAAACGTAGAATGCTATATATACGCTCCTTCGTTAGTCAATAATTTTACTATCCTCTTTAGCGTCGTAACGATTTAAAATTAACGTAAAGAACGAACGAAGAAAAATGTCCTTCGAAAAATGCCCTTCGGCACTCGATATTTTTGTTGCAACCATTTTCAATGTAATCGCGTGCCGTACGACTCCGTCTTAATCGTCGATTTCGTCGTTGATTAACTTTAATGTTTTTCACACACTTACGATTGATCCGGTGCAGGATATTACCGGACGGAAACTAACAACGCCCCGCTTCGTCTACAACGGTGCAGAACCATACGAAATAATGATTTGTTAATGACGAAAATTTTAATTGGTTATATACAGAATTTTAAAATGAATTTTCAGCACTGTTTGTGCTGTCTGCGCAGCTGACGATGGCCGTGGGTTGTATGCGAAGCAGCAGACTGCTCCACTCAGAATTATTGTTTGGCACACTGCGAGCGCCCATTGGATTCTTTGATACAACACCCTCGGGCAGAATATTAAATCGTTTTGGGAAGGATGTTGACGTTATAGACAACGTTCTACCGCCGAACCTTAGGGCGTGGTTATTTTGCCTGGCAGGGGTACGTGAGACGAATAGTTTTTCGTAGATCTCACAAAAATTTACAAACCACAAGCAACAACATTGCATCACTTTTCTTCTCGCGTTTCTCACAAGTTTTTCCTTTTCTTTTTTTTTTCATTTCAAATTAATCTTTCACGTCGAAAAAAAAAACACCAAGGCCTACCAATGGGTACGAATGTTAACTGAATGAAATTTAAAAAAATATATATATATATATCGCAATGAAAAAAAAATTAATCAATAGAAAATTCACCGATATTCATGTAGAATTGATAAAACAATTTATCAATGTGTGCCGATGTGTAAAATCTTCTCGATACCGGACGCAAAAAAGTTTATATTTTCGTTTTATCAAAATAGAAAATAAAAACTCGAAGTTCCAGTGGTAATAAAAAGATTTTAAACGTCTCACGCGATCGCACAGTTGACTCGAAATTTGTGTGTATTGGCCGTTTAGTTTATGTTGAATAGCGTAGATTTCCCGCTTTTGGCACCGTTTTTTATACCACACCGGCACTACTGTCGAAGGTTTCTTTTTTTCTTGTCGTGAAACTGTAACGATGTAACTAATTACTCACTTTTTTTATTCCCTGTCGTGAAACTGTCGTTTCTATGTAACTAAATAATACGATACTCTCATCGACGATGGCGCATCGATCAGATTCATCGTTTTCGAACAGTTGATCGGTTCGCTATTCGGAAAAAATTTAGTCGCGAATAGGGAAAAAAAAATTGCTACGAAATAGAAAGAAAATTAATCGGAGATTATTTTGAAAACGATTTGTTATCGAAATCATTTATTTTTCGATCGGTAATCTCGATCAGAGTTAGCGTAGGAAAAAGTAGTCGAATTTCTCGATATCTTCGCTTTTTCTCGTACCGAACATCCGTAGGCGTTCAACCCCCCCGATGTGTGCAAATTATAGCGCGTAATATTCGATCGCTGGTTACAGAAATTCTTTTTTTACAGTTCTCCGCAATAATGAATTCTATCGCACGTTACCGAAGAGTATATTTTTCTTTTTTTTTTTTATGAATCGTTTTCTACAACATTTACCCGTAATTTGCAGGAATATTCGTATCCTTGGTATCCGTATTTATGGCAATAGGAACTACACGCGCATCGAAGATATTATTCGAGACAATCTTGATTCACGTTCTTCGCAATCCGATGGAATTTTTCGATAAGACACCAAGCGGACGGATCCTTAACCGATTCGCCAAAGACATCGATGTCGTCGATAACTTACTATCGCCGATACTGCGCTCTTGGTTACAGTCATTGTTATCGGTACGAATAAGAAGCGTATTAAAATTTTGTTTCAATATCAAAACCATCGATTTCGTGCTGAAAGGACTCGCGGGTCCGGTTGTTCTTGCCTTTAATTTTTCATATTCATCGGTGCTAAATAAATGTATATCAACTGATTGATATCTCTCTTTAGTCAATCAAAGTATCGTAGTCTTTCTTTTTTAATGTTCTATAAATTCTCAAATGCTTGATGAAGTGTCATCAATGTGAAAAGCATATCGCTGCATTCAATGTTCATTGTTTGCTGGGAGAGGTTGGGGACTCAACGCAAAATGGTAAAAAAAAAAAAAAAAAAAGCTCCAGCAGCAACGAAGTCACTAGAAGCGTAAGAAGAATTCGTTGTGAAAAGCTTTTCGATGAAATTTCATCACATCGCATTTGCATGCGAAATACGAAAGCCAGAAATAGGAGTTTATCGTAGATTAACCGATTCCGCCCGTAGAAACTGTTATTTATTCTATTTCTTTTTTATTTTTTTATTTACATCGATATGTTTCGGTATCTCCGGAACGTTTTTATTACTGAAAATCACTCGATTCTCGGTAATTATTTTTATATTCGGAGTACTATTATATTTAAGAAGGTTACCTAAGACGGCTATATAGCGTTGGTATTCAATAACCGATTCTAATAATCGATCCCAATCCGTTATACCCCATCGACTTTCCTCGTATTAATCGGATTCGTAACTATATCGTTGCCTTCTTCTAGGAAACGCTTTGAACCAACTGCTTTTTGGCCTGAAAAAAATCTCTAGATACTCGACTTTTGAATGTTATCGTGAAATTTTACAGGTAGAGATAGAAACATTGCGCTGACGAAGTAGAGAGGAGTTTCCAGCATCTTGGTGCTTCTCCAGCTTCACCATAAACGACCATTGCTCGATGAAACGAGTTATACTATTATTATTCGTAATGCTCATAGAAATCTCATATATGCATAAGCTTTTGACACGATTCATCGAGACCATGAAAACATCGTTATTTCATTAAAAAAAAATATATCATCTCATTCTATAAATCTTTTAAAGTCCAACCGTACAGTCGACTTCAACGTATACTACAATTGAAAAAAATGATTTCCATAAGCCTTCGAAGATCGAGGAACGTTAAAAAAAATCAATGCATTGGCAAATTCATCGTAAATATGAAAAATAATTGATAAGCTATTTGCCGATATATTTTTGAGTTTATTTTTGCCGAATTTTTTCCAAAAGTGCTATTCAAGCGAATCGCTGAAATTTCGATTGATAATAAATTTATTTTACGGACAAATCTATGAATTCAATACACCAATACGATTTTTCGATAGAAATTAATTCAGTCGATAGAATTTTGAGTTCGAATAATGTTCGTTGATATTTCGAAGATTATAGAAACAGCTTTTTAATTTTAGTGCACATTTTAGAAAACTGCATCGGTAAATTCTCTTTTAACCCTTTAATGCCTCACGGGACTTGTGCGTCTCGATGAATTCTCTTGTTTTGCCTCTTCCGTCCTGTATACTCGCCGCGTCGCATTAAGTAGTTCTGTGCTATTTTAGAAAAAACAAAAAAAAAAAAACTCTGGCGAGGAAGGGTTAAGGGGCGATACGGACGAAACTCGAAAATTCTGCACCGTAAAATTTGATTGTTGCAAAAATGAAAATCCCGATATTTCATACCTAATTTTTTATTTGATTCCAAACACTCCGGTGAAGAAAATTTCGTATCCGATTGAAGATCGACGACGAAATTATTATCTACCGATATATTTTCGCAATTTTTCCACGAATTCCGTAACTTAATGAAAAACATATCATCGATAAACAAAAAAGGTGTAGAATCTTCGATTGTTATCCGATCATCTAATTGATCCCAATTTGCAACGCGATATTTTCGAAAAAAAAAAGAGAAAGAGAAACAAACATGTATTTGAGTATTTCCGTCTTTGATTTGTTTTTGTGGGATTTGAATAGTATTATTGTTACAGTAATAAGCGTGTTTGTTGCCTCACTGTGCATAAACATTGGTACGCTGAGATCATCGGCAACGATGCTGCGCGAGGCATTGCACAACGTGTTGCGCGGACCTATGTCCTTCTTCGACACAGTGCCAATTGGTCGTGTACTTAGCCGTTTCAGTGCCGATGTCGATACAATGGATTCAAAGCTACCGATGTCGATAATACAATGGCTACCCGGTTTATTTAGGGTAAGCTTCACGAATCGGTCGCCTCACTTTAAATCTCTCACTACTGTATAATCTTTCGTGCATCATAATTTTTATATATATATTATATGTATATATATATAATATATAATATATAATGGGGATAGTGTAATATGTATTTTCAATAATCGGCAATGCATATATCCGATGATATGCGTGTGATAGCGCTTGCGAGTGTGAATCTGTCGTAATCGCTGTATTATATTTATTATACTCTTCAATTCTCTTCACTCATATCGCCCATTTTTTTTTTTTTTTTTTTTTTCAAAAGCCTAATTAATTATTTATTTATTATACGATATCTCTTATCAACGATACCTCGAGATGAAAAGACTTTTCGCTGGTCACCGTTAGCCGGCTAACGGAGCGAAAATTATTCGAATAATCATATATCGGTATATCATCGCATATCATACGCTCATTGATCGATGGACACAATTATACAAACGACTGCATTAAAATGACAAAAATTGTTTCGCATGTGCTTGAGAATGTTGACACGTTGTGGTTACCTGCTCGTCCAAATATCTCTTTCTTACTTCAAAACAATTACCCGATACTTTTCGATTTCGACCTGTGAAATTTTTTCCTCTTTTTTTTTCGTTTTTTTTTTTTTTTTTTCCACGAAATCATTTTCTTCATCGTCATCATCTTTCACAAATATCGATATGCATGCCACAGCAAACTTCACCCCCTCGCATAGCGTGAATTATAGCGACTTCCCAACAACATCAACAGCAACAAAAAAAATTAAATACCGCAACGACCCGATTTTACAATTATTGCAAAAATCGATATCTACCAATTCAATAATTGGCGGCTTTATCTTTATCCACTGTTACACAGTAAAAATTGTACAAACATTTTTCGTTCACAAATATCCGCTATATGTTTCTTGTTAATGTTTCAAAAAAAAAAAAGAGCAATTAATAATATTACAATGATTTTGAAATATTAACAACTGAAAAATTTACGGATATTTGTGAATTGAAGAAAATTGTTAAAAGTACAAACATTTTTCAGCGCGTATCGACGTTCCAATTAATCCACGTCCTCCTCGTCCTTCGATAACGAACGTGGGGTTTTCTTCTTTTTTTTTTTCACATTTCATCGTAGTAACGGAGCAAACGAAAAAAAAAAAAAAATATCCATGTACCTCGAGGTGCGAGAAACGAAAACGCGAATTTTCGGCCGACGAACATTTAACGATGCGATACACAAATTTATGTTTATAATATTTTTTTTCTTCTATTTATTCAAAATTACGCAATTTACTCAACTGTTTTTCAGATCTATCGGAAAAAAAGAGAGTTTCTGGTTTTCCTTGTCATTTATAGCATCGCTGTGATTGATACAAGAAGCAAAAAAAAAAAAAAAGAAAAACAAAAAAACGAAACGTGTATATATATATATTCACCCGGGTAAATTATCGCCGAACGTCTCTGATGTTGTAGCGGTGGCGAGTTTTTTCTGCGATTTGGCTCCACAGCTGGGGTGTTGGCTGGCCGCACGCCAAATGCACATTGTGATGCTCGAAGGGGTGATGCGTGCTCCCTTGACCTTCTTTGATACGACTCCCACTGGTCGCATTATCTCCAGGTTTGCTAAAGACGTCGACGTGCTGGACACATCACTTCCCCAGCAAATTTCCGATAGCATCTATTGCCTGTACGAGGTAATTTTCTTTTCATGAAAGACGACGCGTATGACGATGGGGGACGATAAAAAAAAAAAAAAAAAAAAAGTCTAATATCTTCGGCACTGAGAAAGATTTGTCCTCTTCACGTTCCTTTCCAGCTTTGCGCGTCGCTTTTTGGCGTTCGCACTTATCCCGCAGTAGAACCTCCGAATCTATATCTATCTTCCCGAATTGCACTTGGTAGTTATTAGGTATAAATTATATAAGATAAAAGGTTACAAAGATAAATAACTATCGTCAGGAAGTTTAAACCGATAGATCGCGTACGCTAATATATATACATTATAGGGAATCAGAGGGAATCGGTGGGAACTCTGTCTTAATAATAACAATCCCGAGACCCGATATACTTCAATCATCGCAAAAGGACCGACTCCTTGAATAATAACAGATTCTTAAAACCCGTATCGCATTTTTTTCATGCTAAATACCATTTCACATGAAAATCCATAAAAATCGATTCTATTGTGTTAATTTCTAAGTAAATTAATGAATTTTTAGAATTTAGTTATTTACGCGTCTCTCACATATTTTCATATCTGAAAAGTCCT
Source organism: Buathra laborator (assembly GCA_934046635.1). Classification (NCBI taxonomy): domain Eukaryota; kingdom Metazoa; phylum Arthropoda; class Insecta; order Hymenoptera; family Ichneumonidae; genus Buathra; species Buathra laborator. Next base: position 12,361,228 of record OW203897.1, read on the forward strand.
TTTTCCGCATCGAGAAGAAAAAATGAAAATTGAATACATACGGAATCCACGATAATTAAGAGAACAGCAGACATACACACTGTAAAATTTATAAACAAAATTCTACCGCTGTTGGCGAAACGATTTATTCGAAATTCCGATGAATCTACGCACTGTAAAAAGGCACTTGAAATTATTCGCTTGTTTCCCGAACCGTTTTACGAGAACTCATCGATGTGTCGACGGATCCTCAGCAAAATGCTCTCTACAAAATATAGTCAACGCTCACTGGAAGCCAAAATAGTAATATCGGAGATTGTATAATTGTGTCCGCGAAGAGTTTAGCATCGGGCAATATTAGGCCCCAAAATATTTGTCCTCTTAGCATGTAACGATTTAAAAAGAAATTTTAACGAGGTATCTAAATCCGCGAGCATATTTACGTCCTCGTTGGCGCTTAGCTTATCTGTTACGTGTCCACTTGTATGTTTGTATGCCGATTTGTCCAGATAAATATTTAATTGTAATGGGCTTACGATTGTAATTGAACGAAAGCATATGAAACGAAGGGGAGAGTACATGTTGGTGGGCCTAATCGCTGACTAATTATTAAAATCATTATTTTTTACTTTGTCTTCAAAACGAAATACATTCTGCTTTGCATGATATATCGTTTTCTTAATCGGTGAAAGTATTACACTTAACGCTTTTGTGATAATATTTAGATCGCGGGAGTCGAAAGCGATATTCAACTCTGTGGACTATTTAACCGTTGGATCGATGACCATTGGTCACTTTCGAGACGAAAGAAGTCTTCGAATATAAAAACTGCGAATTATTTATTTTAGGTAATCGCCACTTTAGTGGTTATCAGCTCCAGTACACCGATTTTCATTTCGGTCGTATTACCGATTGGAATAATTTATTACTTTATACAACGCTTTTACGTTGCAACTTCCCGGCAACTTAAACGCCTCGAGTCGGTATCCAGATCACCGATATATTCGCACTTTGGTGAATCCGTAACCGGTATGTCGAGTGTTTTATTTTTTACCGTATAGGAGACGTACCGTTAGTGGCCACTGTACCATTTATGGCCATTTTTATTGTATACATTTTTATTATATTCTCTTGGAATAACTTTTTTTTTTTTTTCAAAATCGCATATTGATTCTTCGAAAGTTCTCATATAAATTCACCAAATGATCTACTCGAATTTTTTTTTTAATTCGATTATATTTTGTTTTATTGCTTCGAAAGTGATGGCCACAATCGGAGCTAAAGTGGCCAAAAATGGTACCTCTACCTTACTCGATACATTTTTTCATTTCTTTGGTGTAATTAATTGAAAAAATTTTTACAATCGATCATCTATTTTTTTTAGGCGCCCAAACGATCAGAGCGTACGGAGTGCAGGACAGATTTATCCACGAATCGGAGAACAGAGTCGACTTTAATCAAGTTTGCTACTATCCAAGTATAATAGCCAATAGGTAGGCGATATTTCTGTATTTTTTAATTCAACTTCATCTCCTCGAAATGTTGATTCTTACGATTTTCTTTATTCAGATGGTTGGCCGTGAGACTCGAAATGATGGGAAATTTGATTATCTTCTTTGCTGCGTTGTTCGCCGTTTTGGGACGAAATTCTATGAGCGCCGGTACCGTCGGTTTGTCCGTCACGTATGCCCTGCAAGTCAGTATTTCATTTTTATCTCTACATTTGCAGGTTTCATAAAGAATCGATGATTAATAAATGTTTTTCTTTTTTCGTCAGATAACGCAAACTTTGAATTGGTTGGTTCGCATGACATCCGATGTCGAAACGAACATAGTGGCCGTCGAGAGGATAAAAGAATACGGCGAAACTCCGCAAGAAGCTGCGTGGGACATTCCCGATCAGGCGCCACCGAAAGATTGGCCTTTGGAGGGTCGCGTTGAGTTCCGCGACTTCAAAGTTCGTTACAGGGAAGGATTGGATCTCGTGCTCAATGGATTAACTTTCTCGGTCACCGGGGGAGAAAAAATCGGCATTGTCGGCAGAACCGGCGCAGGAAAATCCTCTCTAACGTTGTCCCTCTTCAGGATAATCGAAGCTGCTAACGGAAAAATCTTTATCGACGGCATCGATATTTCTAAACTCGGTCTTCACGCGCTGAGATCTCGACTCACAATTATACCACAGGATCCGGTATTGTTCTCCGGCAATTTACGGCTCAATTTGGATCCGTTTAATCATCACACGGACGAAGAAATATGGAGGGCTTTGGAACACGCGCATCTCAAGGCATTCGTTAACAGTGAGTCGATGCAATTTAGCAATTGCAAAATTTTTTTTTACGGGATTTTCAAGAAACAAAAAAAAAAAGGAGGAAAAATCGGTAACTTAGCAAAATAAGAATATCGAGTATCAAATAACAATAATAATAAAATGTTGGTAATAGTTTCGCATAATATTGCCAAAATTCCAGAGGGGATTTTTTTCAAGCCGATTTATCACGGAATAAAGAAGATCGGATCAATTTAGCGGATTTAATAGTTGGGAAGCCTGCAAATGAAATTTACGCACTGCGGCTTTCGTAAGGAAAGAAATATACTAAACATTTATCTATTTGTAGGTCTACCGACTGGTCTTCAACACGTAATTTCCGAAGGCGGTGACAACTTGAGTGTCGGTCAGCGTCAATTAATTTGTCTTGCCAGAGCTTTGCTCAGAAAAACAAAGATTCTCATACTCGACGAAGCGACGGCCGCTGTCGATTTGGAGACCGACGATCTCATACAGAGAACAATCCGACAAGAGTTCAAGAACTGTACGGTTCTCACGATCGCTCATAGGCTGAATACGATACTCGATTCGGATCGGTAAGATATATGCACTTTTTTTTTTTTTTTTTATTTTCTTTCTTCGATATCGTCAATCGAAGGGCGGCGATTCATCGTTATATCGATACTTATTTTCTTTTTCAGAGTTATCGTTCTCGATAGGGGTTACATAACCGAATTCGAGTCGCCGCAAGTACTTCTCGCAAAGCCGAACAGTGCTTTCTACAGTATGGCAAAGGACGCCGGATTAGCGGCGTAATAAATCGCGTATATTCGCGACGACGCGATTGTCGAATGATCGCGAATCGGCATCTCTGAAATAGGAGATTCCATTGGAAAAGAACTCGAATGTTGTCGTCGCAAAAACAGTACTTATCCTCCTGTATATATAGCGAAAGTATTTTCAGGCCAAAACTTGTCACCGACTTTAACGAATCACATTAATCGAGCAATAAGTACTTGAAATCTTATTCAAGATGAGTTTAAAAAAAAAAAAAAATATATATATATATATATATATATATCTATATATATATTCATAAGGCTCGCAAATATCACAAACACATAAAACACACAAATAATACAATAGTTTAGTTTAAACACTGCGTAGTGAGAAAGAATAATCGTCACAAACTACTGCCATTTTAGCAGCTTATTCTGCATCACAAACGTAGGATACATCTGTTGAATATAAGATAATGTACGATGATTATTTCTTTTACGTAAGACAATCACTCTCCTTGATATTGGTATTAATTTATTATTTTCGTTTTCTCGTCCAACTTTCAACTTTTTACTCGTCCCGCGATTTTACTTATCTACTTTTTTGTGCTTTTTTTTTCTCTCTCCCGGCCTCAATGTACTCTCCGTAAGATACTTAAGTTTTTAGCTACACAATGTTGTTGCAAATTTTACTGTAGCAATATTCGAAACGTTTGAACAACAATATGCGGGCGTCGGCATTCGTATCTTATATTTAGTTTGCATTTTTCACGGTGCGACAGTAGTACAAACCATAGATGTATTTCGTCCCCTTATATTTGTCACCGTTGTACTTAGTTTTCTTTTCTTTTTTTTTTGTTGTTGTTTCATTTTCTTCCAGAATACAATTTACCTTTATAAAATATCAAAAGTTTAGGGCACTAAAGATCCGAGACGAAAGTAAAGCGCGTCAAAAATCTTTGGTATTCCTTTCGTCTTTGGATGATTCAATTCGCGTCGTTCCGAGTATCGCGAGGCTGCAATTAAAAAAAATAAAAACGAACAATTCACGAATCGGTTCGGAACGCGTCGGGGAGCATTCGATCGCGTGGCCACCGCGCACTGAGGCTTCCTAAATGTATATTGTATACATATTAAAAAAAAAGAAAAAAAAAACCAAAAAACATCCACGTTAATAACGTTATCTATATAAATATGTGTAGATAAACAAAAAAAAAATTGAGAAATATGACGGGATACGAAAAAATGTTTGTACCTAACGTTTAATTACTCAGTTGTTATTGTGACAAAGTACCCGTAATTACGTTATACTGCTATACATGGTAGTAATACTATTTTCAGTAAATAAAAAAACGAAAAAAAAAAATAAATAAATAAAGATATATGAGAGATAACGAAGAACGGCAAAGAAGCAGACAAATGGCACACGAAAAATTAATAAAAAAATCGAACGAAAAAAAAAAAAAACAAAAAGAAAACCTCTGCAATCCGGAAATGGGAACTTCGTACGCGCCGAAGTTGTGTTATTTTTAGCATAAATCGAGGTGCCAGAAGGGGAAGTGCCTTCTTATAGTACGATCTGTGTAATGTACATATGTAAACTTGTACAAGTGTGCGGCAAAAAGTGTTGTACTAGTTTGTAAGTATTTCGTAAAACAGAACGAATCGAAAGCAAAAACAAACGAAAAAAAAAAAAAAAAAAAAAAAATGAACAATTTTTTCTGTATTTCCGAATAGTTTTCGATTTTCAACTTAGAATGATCTCTCGACCTCTTGTACTTCATTAATCATCTTTATTATATCTGGCCGATGAACATTAAATGTAAATTATTATTATATTAAACTTAAAACGTTCGCGTCTCAATGTTTTATGTACAAACTTTGCATTGCCCACTATTTCCTTCATTATTGCGTTTGCGAAAAGAAAATTTCAATTTTTTTCGCGTAGCAAATACTCCGAAACAAATATCAATCGTTGATATCTTCTTTCTTAATCGGTGGCGATAAACCGCGTTTTTCTCAAACGTTTTAATGTCCGCGAAAAGAAACGAAAAGTAACTTAAGGTGCAGTTGATTAAAGTTGCCGAACAGCGTCACGCGGCTTTCGCGTGTCCTGATAAAAATTTAAGTGAATAATAAAATAATCCATTATTGATTCTTCGGAGCAAATATCCGGAAATCTCGTGTCGGAAAGTGAGTGGAATATTTTCAAAGGATTAAATTCAATTAATAGTACAAAAACAAGTTGCGTTTAACGATGCCGATGGCTTTACATTGAATTCGTTTGATCGAAGATAATGCGTTCAATAAAACGTAACAAAGCCACAAAATGAAGATTAATCGTCGTTTGATTGACGCAATGCGTTCACATTGCTTCTGATGCAACACGTTCGGCGCCATGGAAGGGATATATAGAAACACAGAGCGATTGTTAAAGAAAAAAAAAAAGATCCAAATAATGTTAAAATCTCGTTGTAGAATCAACTTTTTCATTTTATTGCAATCGTATACTTTGCAAACTTTTGCGAAGCTTTTTAACTCAATTACACGCGCTGCTGTTTCGTGCCGATATTTTTTTTTCTTTTCTTTTGTCATCGGCACAAATTTGAAAACGGAATACATAGACCCTATGGTTGTCATAAAAGAACGTAACGTACACAATACAATTAAGTTTTTTAAAAATTCTTTCGCATTCCGTATTAACCGAAAGTTCATATCGCTGAAAACTTTCTCGTCGTAACGCTTCATGCGTTTCGATAGAATTTATTATTTCACAGAAGAACAGCAGCATAGTAGCGACCTTGTGCATTCAAATCCACAAACGCCGACAGACACAATTGCCGGTTATTTGTTTCACATTTAATACTTTGGTACTGTTTTCTCGATTTTTTTTTTTTATTTATTTATTTTTTTTTTTCGTTTTTTTTTTTTCTCGTAATTTAATTTATTATAAATTGAATATAATTTGCCGCCGTCGACGGAGCCTCGATCTACGTGGAGTTAATTAGTTTTCTTCGATTGTTTGTTGCTCGCGCTACCGTCGGCAATCGCTTTTTGTTCCTTGTCGACCTTAAGTTCGGCTTCCATTTCGCCGGTGAAACCGAACTCGTTTACCCTCGTAAGATCGGTCTTGTAGATCCATCGTTGATACAAAAATATAAAGAACACTATGTCGTCGCGGAAGCAACCTAATCTGTACAGAGTCGGCATTTTGATTACAAATGCGAATATATCGTCGATAAACGTGTTTAAAAATTTATACGACATCATGCGCCACGGTAGATGCGCAACGCTCTTAAGTTTGTAGTTTATGAACAATTGCGGAGTCATCATGATGAAGCCGAACGTCAATAAGAAGCCGTAAAGCATATTCAGCACCCACGAGTACCATCCCTTGTGCTCGAGATACATCAACGAATAAATAGCGTAACCACCGAGCAACGGATAGAGAGCCCACGATAGATATCTGAATGCCAATCTATCGTATTCCTTCGTTGACGATTCAACGTACGAACCCTTGTCGCGGAATGATACCCTTGGAATTATACCGAGAATCTTCGATTCTCTGTTTAGGCTGATATCGACGACTTTGTTGATTTTCCATATCTCGATACACAAACCTATGCCGCAACTTATACGCACTACCGTGTTCGTCTCGTTGTCGAGAACGTACAGTAACACGACGAGCGACTGGAATACATTGAAGAACACCGATCTCACCGAGAGACCTTCGAGGGACTTGCGATTGTTCCAAAATTGAATATCTGCAATAAATTATTTAAAGAAAAAGTTTTAGTAATGAAATATTCTTATTCCATAATCCGTGATAATTTTTTTAATGATTTTGATTTTTTATCGATTAGTCGATTTTTTTTTTTTTTTTTTTTTTTTTTTTTTTTTTTTTTTTTCAGTAATTGGTTTTTATTCGATTGATTTATCTTTTTATTTTTTCGCGATACGAAACTTACCGTTTTTAAATGCCAAGAATTCGAATATACTGTGCAATATTGAAATGCCGATCGTCATTCCCAACAAATAGGGATTTGTCTCGAGAATCGTTTCCTTCAGAGTATCCTGATCGCTGTCGTCCTCGTCCGCCGTGTCTCCTGCGAAATTGAGGATTCGTTATCGGGATTCGAAAATTGAGGAATCGAAAAATAAAATTTCAACATGTTGAGAAATTAATTTAAATCGCAACGGAGTTACGAGAAATCGAACGACCGATCAACGTTTCTTACCCATGAATGACGAAGTCCACTTGTTTCTCATGGATTGCGCCGCGTAGAGTTGCCACTTGAACAATGACAGTGGTTGGTACGTTAAGCGTAAATCCAACGTTTTTATCGTGTCGTTCAACGGATGATAATCTCGTTGCATATTCCAAAAGTCATTGAGATACACCGGCGGCTTATACATCATTCCACTTTGGACGAAGTTGATGTCTGAATAAACAAAATATGATAAATGGAGAACGAAGAAAGAAAAAGAAAAAAATGTCGTCAAGATGCATATTCCAGATATTGAGAAATTGAGGAAAATATGCGGATATAAATTGTAATCAATTGCAACTCGACGCGGTAACAAATATTTGCATTTTAAACAAACTTTCATTTCATCCGCAAACGTCCAAAAATATCGGGAATAATGCGGAAAATATTTCGACAAATTTTTTTTTTCGGCAGAGTAACGGGAATAATTTCGAGAACGAGAGATGTACTCTTGTAAAAAAAAAAAGAAAAACAATCAAAATAATTCTTTCATTTGCAGAATTACTGGTTCGTTAGAGATTTTCAAATTACACGATTAAAAAAAATTCTCCGAAAGCATTGAATTTTGTACCAATAAAAATGTCTGATAAATGGTCAACAGCCGAGAGAAGCGCCTTAAATGTAATTTTTCCGAAATGTTTAACATAATTTTACTAACATTCATCGAGAGGAGGCGGTACTTGTCCTTGAACCCAATTAGTCTGATCGGTAACGAAATTTATCGTTAAATTCGGATGCCAATGCGATACTATTTCCTGATCCATCACTGCGGCTTTCTGTGAAAACGACCGGAGCATAAAATTAGTATATATTACACCATAACTCGAACTACTAATTTCTTCCAAATGTCTCGAACTTTCGAAAAAAGTTTACCTTTATCTCCTCTTCGGTTGCCGTTGTTTCGCCGGTCAACAAATTGTGTTTTTTCTCGTATCTGACTTTTTTGAATTTGTTTATCATTTTTCTTCCGTACGAGACGTGATTACCCGCGTAGATACCCTTTCCGGCATTGGGATCGGGAGATTTTCCACTCTTCGTCACGTAAACGTGAAGAAATATAGATCCGTTTTTTTTCAGTTGATCCGTCGGCGTAAATGTGTGCGTTATTACACGAGTCCCGTCGTTATCCGGGCCGCTCGTCCAATCGCCGTATATGAGATTACTTTCGGACCAAACCAACGCGTTCGGATCCGCAAAGTCTTTGAATGTCTCCGCCTCGGATAAGTATACATTGAGGTCGAAGAGAGTACCATTTTCAAATATATTTACAGCTGGTACTCGCGACACGGCGACGTTACCGCCGGCGCTCGCGCTTAGATTCGTCGTATCTGCTTGAGGCTTTCGGAAGAACGAGCTGATAAAATAAATTACTAGTGCCCTTATGATCAACGACTTTGTCACGGCGAAGAAGGATTCCCATCGCGATGGCTGATACTTCTTTCGCTGCTCTTCTATTTGCGCACTGACCTAAAAAAAAAAAAAAAAAAAAATCACATTTTTTCGTAAATTCAACAATCGCCGTTTCACGGGCGGAAACACGGAAAAGTTAGACGCGTCTTTGTTTTACTGTTTTTAAACGATTAAAGTGCTCAATACTTCGGGAAACAATTACTCATTTTATATTTTTATTTTGTTGTTATTTTCAACAAAAACAAATTATTTAAATGTATTAAATGTTTAAATGATAAAAAAGAGGGGTTTTACTCATCACAGAGCCTTGTAGATGGCTAAAGAAAAATGTGCAGTTATTTGGAAAAGTGATCAATTACGTTTTTTTTTTTTTTTTTTTTGACACGCGAAATAAATGAAATAATTTTATTCCGTACAATTTAAAGCTGAAAAAAGAGCAAATGTTTGGAAAAATAATCCCTTAGGATTTTTCTTTTTGTAGATTCCAAGAGAATAAGTAAATTAAATTTATTTTTTACAATTTTATTATAAATAAATAAATAAAAGTTAATTTTGGAGTAATGATAACTATTTTGTGAAAAAAGATATTGTTCATTAGTTTATGCAACATTTGACAATTAACTTTGAGTAAAAAATCGATCAACAATTTTTGCGAAGTATCCGCTCCGAAAATGTTTACAAAACGTTTATGAAAAAAAAAGATTATAACAGAAACATTTGGACTGCAAAGATCACAGAAAAAGTTTGTTCGATTATTTTGCAATAGATTTTTTCGAAGCTTCACGTGCGAGATGTGTTTTCGTAATTTTCAATTAAATTTTGTAATTATTACGGTGACGAGAGTCGATCCCCTTAATAGATTGAAACGAGTAACCTCGTGACTGTCCGCCGTGGCGCAAAGTGCTGACTAATTGCCGTGTGAAATTAAATACAAAATTGCGTCGTTGACGCTGGCAACGGAGCGACATTTTTCTACGACGAATAAATTAAACGTTCTAGAAGAAAATCACTGACAAAACGTTCGATAACTCATAGATCGACCGTGCAATCCCAGCGCGACAGAATAACAACTTAGCCAAACATGACACTCGAAATAAACTGACGACAGTGAAATTTAAATACTCGACGCACATCTCTCTCCTCGTTATTCGTTTCGGCAACGGCGACTTCACCGTTTCCTTGCTGTCCTTCCATTATCGGTGTTGATTCTTCTTGGACACGGTCGTTACCGTCATCCTCGGCGCCCGCCATCTTTCACTTTCGTGTTATGCGTTCGCCTTTTTTGTTCACTGATAAAAAACGAAATAAAAGAATCGAGACACGACGTGAAGCTGAACGTGCCGGATATGACGACGACTTGCAGCAACGATACGCTGTGCAAGACTCGTGGTTTTTCCAAGCGCGTATTGATGCATACAGTCGGCAGTGAATGTCGGGTCTTTCGACAAGATGGCGCGACCGTGACTTTACAAACGTCCGATTGGCCAGTGGTTCAAGAATGCTACGGAATCCGTCCTATGAGAATGCGCCCCTGAGACCAAAATTCCGAGCAACTTACAGAAGCATTATGTTTTCTCAGCAATCTTCGTTAATGCTCTTTACCTTTGTAATTAAAATCTAATCTTCGACCCTTCTTAACTATCTTCTCATAAACCCCGATAAATAAAGGTAATTGTATAGAGCGGCGAACTGAAGAATTCAATCTGAACCAAGTTCAGCCAATTGATCAATTAAATGCGTCTCCATTGTTCGAGTCAATAAACCAATCAAATCGTCGAGATTAGCTTTATTGTCGAAATATTGTTAATGCATTATTAATACAATTTTCAGCCGTGTACTCTGAAGTATGAATTACGGAGATAATTCACTAGAAAATTTCAAATGAAACCGTAGGAATTGCACAGTCGTAGGATTGTCGACCCTAGAAACAGGAGCGGGTCGCATTTAAAACAATCGACCAATCACGAGACACTTGTCGTGCGTTCGATGCTCGTAAACACGCCGCCATCATGCTGTAACGCCATAATGATGCTATAAGACGACGGGCGGTTCGGTCTGCTCTTTCCGGAGTCCGGAATAAACATTTTGTTCGTGAATAGTAAATCGTGTGGAGATGTGATAATATTGAAGTTTTTCGTAAGTGTGAGACGTTTCAAACTGCACGGAGGATTGTTGAGATTTTATTCCGGTGAGTATTGTGTCTGTCGTCGATTGGTGATGAATGATTCGCGGATAGATTGTAATAGCAGCAGTACAGAGGTACTCGTTCGCGAGCAGTCGCTGGCTGCTGGTGCAGAGAATGTCGACGAATGTGGAGTGAGAACGAATGAGAGCGATCAATGGAGAGTGTTAGGCGCCGAAGGAAGATAAAGCTACTACCGAGTGGCAGTAAGCAAAAAAAAAAGTCAGTTCAAGCCAAGTGCCAATGTTAGTGTGTACCAACAGCTATAAGCTCAGCTACACTCGATTGGCGGATCTTTAGTCGCGAAGCGGTTTTTTGCTCTCATGTACTCGGCCCTCAGGCTGCCTCTTCGCGCGCTTGAGATCGACTGCTTTCGTATTCCCCTTATGTATTGAAAAAAAAACCTCAATCCTTATGTTTGTATTTCTAACTGCCGTATTTATCGAAATATCGGAATATCCGTTGGATAAGAGTTTCTTACGGCGCAAAATTCTGTCAAGCGGCATTCACGAAATAGTGGAATCGAGTAGATCGAGAATTGTCGAGTTTCTTTTCATTTGTAGGTACATGCTAAACTTTCCGCACTGTTTCCCGAGTTGTGCGAAAAAAAACATTAAATTTTTAACGAGAGTGCGGCGAAAATACATACCAATATTTTCAGCAAACATCGCAATATAAACAATGGTACTGCGATAATCGATAATCGCGTGAAAATACCGCGAAAAATCATCTCGTAATGTATAAAATAAACGATCATAAACCCGATCGCATCGAGTCGATTTTGTCCCGAAAACCGTTGTCGAATACCCTTACTGTCGCCGAGTTAAAGCTCGAGAGCGACAATATCGGCGACATACATTTTTTTTTATAAAACAAGGGTCCATGTGGAGCAACGGAGCACTTCAGTGAGTGGAGTGTAGCCTACTGTCGAACACTGTAGTCAATTTCAACTTGGCTTCGTTTCTGTTAGCTTTTTTCACACGCTTTTTGTGATCGAAGTGGCCAAACTATTTTTGGAGTATTTTTAACGCTAAAATTATGCCGGCCGATAATATGATTATTCAGCTATAGTGACAATGTTCGTCGAAAATAAATTTTTTTTATTTTAACTTTTCATTTTTATTTTTAATTATCGCCCAGCCAATGCATTATTAATATACATACATTTTTTCAATAAATCATCAAATTTTATTGTCAATTTATTATAAAAATCTATTAAGAACCCTGGTAGAGATATTACTAAGAAAAAGAAAAATAATATAACAACAATAATAATAATATAATTTTATAACAATAAAAAAAAATCTATCAACGTTTTTTCAAACATCAATATTACACAATATTACGTAAAACTACAACTAAGGCCTCTGCCGAAATATTTATTTATCGTTAATTATTCGAATTTAAAACAAACCCTACGAATCTACTGCAATGCCGAGAAAAAAACCTGCGATAATCGTATCCATAGATAAAAATCAAAATTTTCCTCTAACATACTGGTAAAATTTCCCGCGCAACTCTTAGTTACGGACGTGCCGTCAAATCTGACAGCTCCCCGAAGACCCGTCCGTGCAAGGGAAGCACCTTTAGGCGAAGGCACTGACAATCGAACAATCTTGCAATTGGCGATATCAATCTCGAGCTTTTTTTTTTTTTTTTTTTTCGTTTTTTAGAGGGGAAAAAACGATACAGAGAGAGAGTAAGTACCGCGATGGCGACTATCGTGAACTCGGTATAGAGTTGTTTTACCAAGTTATTCGATCTGTGCGATACGATTAGATAAATTTGTTTGTTGTGCTCGATGACGGATGGGATATCGCGAAACGGGGTACGAGAGCGAGGCGTTGCGCTAATACGTGACGCGATTCAACGGCCGCGGGGTGTATATACACGTCGGGAAGAAAGAAAAAAACAAAAAAAAAACACACACAATATTGCATCGGGTAGGAAGCCATTTGTAACGAGTGCAGTGTTTATCGGCAGGTACTTGCGTGTGCTGCGTAATCGTAGACGCTGTGCTTTGATTCAACCCTCCCCCACTGAACGGCAATGAATCATCGTCACTCGAGAATTTCCCTCCCCAACGATAGGTCCGCTCTAACCTCAAAGCGCCGAGCGTATTTTTTTTGTTTTCGATTCAAACAATATCAACCAATTTCAACTCCAAGTACTTCGTTCGAAATACAATCGTGACGTTTAGCAATGGATTCTTGACTCCGGTATTCGATTTTTTATTCACAAAAAACGCGATGAAATGAAACAAAAAAAAAATGATTTCGGAGCAATAACCAGAAAAATGATTCGCAGGCAATTCGAGGGGTGAAAAAAAAATCGTATCCAAAGTACAAACCATTGGGTGTCCGGAGGAATTTCGCAGCGTTCAAAAATGGATGACGAGGAAGGATCGTCAAGTTCGGGGCCCATGTCGTCGTTGAACAGTCTCTTCTCTTTCACGAGTCCCGCGGTAAAGAAACTACTCGGCTGGAAGCAGGGAGACGAGGAGGAAAAATGGGCTGAAAAGGCAGTCGATTCGTTGGTTAAAAAATTGAAAAAACGCAAAGGCGCAATAGAGGAATTGGAAAGAGCGTTGAGTTGTCCCGGTACGCCGAGTAAATGCGTTACGATACCGAGAAGTTTGGACGGCAGATTGCAGGTTTCTCATCGCAAGGGTTTGCCGCACGTGATTTATTGTCGCGTGTGGAGATGGCCGGATTTACAGTCTCATCACGAATTGAAACCTCTAGAATTGTGCCAATATCCGTTTTCGGCGAAGCAAAAGGAGGTCTGCATTAATCCTTATCACTACAAGAGAGTCGAGAGTCCGGTATTGCCGCCGGTATTGGTGCCGAGACACTCGGAATTTGCACCCGGACACTCGTTATTACCGTTTCAACAACTTCCGGAAACGACGATGCCGCACAACGTATCGTATTCGTCGACGGGATTCAACGCCGGTGCGGGTGGCAACGTTAATCCAACGTCGCCAATGTCGTCGGTCGGCTCGGTGCCGAGTCCCGGTGGTACGACGTCGCCGAATCCCCAGAGTCCGTACGGCACGAACGGCCTTCCGGAAACACCGCCGCCGGCCTATTCGCCGCCGGAGGACGGCTCCCAAACTGGACAATCACCGCCCCCCGATCCGGCGGCGATGGACACCGGAAATTCGTCCGAAGTCGCGCCGGTTTGCTATCAAGAACCACCGTATTGGGCTTCGATAGCTTATTACGAATTGAATTGCCGCGTCGGCGAGGTATTTCACTGTCAATCGCACACGGTTATCGTCGACGGTTTTACAAATCCGAGCAACAATTCCGATAGATTTTGTCTCGGGCAATTGTCGAACGTAAATCGTAATTCGACGATCGAAAACACGAGGAGACACATAGGGAAAGGTGTGCACCTGTATTACGTCGGTGGTGAAGTTTACGCCGAGTGCTTATCGGATTCGGCGATTTTCGTACAATCGAGAAACTGCAATCATCATCACGGCTTTCATCCGAGTACCGTATGCAAAATACCACCGGGATGCTCCTTGAAGATATTCAATAACCGTGAATTCGCACAGTTGCTGTCGCAGAGCGTTCACAATGGATTCGAAGCGGTTTACGAACTCACGAAGATGTGCACTATTAGGTAACACTTTTTTCAGTTTTTTTTTACGTTTCTAAATATTCAGTAGCGTTTCTATACACTTTCAAAGGATAAATTATTCCAGGAAAATCCCACGCGATTAACAAAAATTCCGAATTGCTTTCTCATTAATATTCTATACAAGCAATCAGAATTAATATAATAAACTCGATTTTTAGAAATTTCATAGGGCAGATGTACCGTTTGTGGCCATTTTTATTATTATACTCGTCGAATTATTTATTTATTTTTTTCAGAACCGCATATTGATTCTTCGAAAGTTCTCATATAAATTCACCGAATGATCTACTCAAAGATTTTTTTTTTTAATTCGATTATATTTTGTTTTATTGCTTCGAATGTGATTGCCGTAATCGGACCGCCAAAACGGCCGGAAATGGTACCTCTACCATATACAAACTTAAGCGCTTCAATGTGACGAAATATACATTTCCGATTGGGAATCTAAAGAACTTATATTTATCCATTGCCAGGATGTCCTTCGTGAAAGGTTGGGGAGCCGAGTATCATCGACAGGACGTTACATCGACGCCATGCTGGATAGAAGCTCATCTCCACGGGCCTCTCCAGTGGCTGGACAAGGTCTTGACTCAGATGGGTTCGCCTCTCAATCGCATTAGTTCTGTGTCGTAAAAACGCACCAGAGATCGCAATAATGGCTCTAAGCGAGAAAAAACTCTTCGGAAAAGTTGTTCCGGTGTCTCGCGAAGGGTGGATAGACATGGTGCGACGAGACGGCTGGTCCGTGTACGGCCAGGCAAAGGATGCACGCCAAACGTTTGTTTCTTTTGTTTCTGTTTTATTTTATTTTTATTTTTTTTTTACTCAAGTTATTTCAATGACTGTATTGTGCGACGTCTCGAAATTAGGATATCGACCGCTCGAAACCACGAGGGTGCGTCGGCTGTATATATGCATAGATAATACGCCCTTTTGGCGTTAAATCAACGATATATTGTTCCCTAGAATGTCGTCTTTTCCATTGGTAAGCTTTACAAAGACGCGACATTATGCCATAACGAAAAGAAAATGAAAATTCTGATATTGTTTATCACGCCGGAAGCCAATAGTTGTCGAATACCGGCCAATATTAAAATCGCTCAACTTTTACGGTCAATAATATCTCAAAAGTTCTTATTGTTGATTCTTTTCGAATCGTGTACCGCGGATACGAGATATAAAAAAAAAAAAAAAGACGGATGTTCCTTCTGGAAAATGTACTATATATGGAGGATTTACTTTATACTTTCGCGGTACAGATTACGACGGACGCGAAAATGAGAAACAAGAGGAAACCTCTTTAAATATTCTTAGGGAGGCTTTCATTTCCCGATCTGTAATGGAACGACCGATTGCTCGTCTGTACGATTTAAAAAGAAAAAAATCGTTTCCCGTGCATCGCCCTTCGATCGGCGCGTCCAGAAAGACATTATTAATTTCCGTAACGAAATTCAAACGCGAATACTCGGCGTTTGTACATCGAGCGTGAGATTTATTATTTTACTTTCGTACGGAATGACGAAAATAAAAGAAAAAAAAAAAAAAGCTTAATGCGAGTGCAAATATAGAATTATATTAGTGTAAGAGAAAGCCGATGATAATAATAAATAACAAAAAGAAAAAAAAAACAACCAATTGAAAGTAAGCGCGAGAAACATTGTGCGCTATCATTGTACAGGGAGGACAACAAAATGAAGCCGTACAACTTTATAGGCTGTTATTTAAGAAGAAGAAAAATACTATTATTATAGTGATATAAGTAAGTTTACTCAATATTAAGGAATGATATTTTTTATCCTATTGTATGTCATAATATTTTATTTTGTATATGGCGTACGATGGAGGATTTATGTGCAATCCTTAGAAATCTTAGCGTCGAATTTTTATCAGTGCCGTTCTCTTACGTTTTTTTGTTTTGTTTTCTGTCTGAACGAGACGACGAGGTCGATCGACAGAGAGTGTAGAAATTTTCTTTTTTTTTTTTTTTTATTTATATATTAGATAATTGTCAATGAACGGGAAGTAGTTTTACACGTAAACTGTTTCAATAACTGTTCGTACAATTTGTGGTTTTCGCTGAGTCTAGTGATTCGCGATTCATTGCCGAAACTTTGATTTTCCCTTTTTTTTTTTTATTTTTTTTTTATTATGTAATTCGACTGCGATCTCCGATATAACACTTTAAGATCGGCCCCGAGTACTTTTTCATTAAAATCAAAACAGTGCGATTTTAACGAGGAAAATATAATTTTTTTTTTTTTTTATTTTTTATTTTTTTTTCAATTTTTGCCGACGCTTAATTATTGTCTGACACAGTTGGTCGACTTGTAAGGAACAGGATACTTTCTGCTTCCCGTCCTGCTACACGATTACTGTGAGAAAAAAACGATAATAATATTATTCTAACGGTCGAATGGTACTAATTTGAATAAAAAAAAAAGAAACAAAATAATTCCCTCAGATGCCTCGATTACAAATGGGACAATATACATACGATGAGCCTTAAAAAAAGTGCCACTCTGACCTGAATCGGCCTTTTGAATTAGTGTAAAGGCCTTAATTTACCTTCGGGTACATATAATAACTCTTGTAACACCGGTAGTTCTTCTATCGATTAATCCTTCGCAAGATTACAATGCAAGACGTTGGCACGCCGATCTCATTTTTCGAAGATTTATGAAAAAAAAAAAAAAAAAACGTTGTGAACGTAGAAAATACGTCGTTATTCAATGTTTTTCGTCGCTTTTACAAACGAAAGTGATGTACTTTTCTTTATCATTCGTATCCGCGCCGTTTATAAATCGTATACGCCGCTTGCTTCTGTCGACAATTATATTTAAAAAAAAAGAAAGAAAAAAAAAAAAAAAACTACCGACAAACTGCGTGCGGATCGAAAAACGATAAATCACGAAAAGATATTTTCGTTCGATACGCGATTTTTGCTTTCGTAATCCTTAGCGACGATCCTTCGAACGAAGTTGCGAAAGTTTTTTTTTTTCCTCAATTGCCGCATATATATATATATGCGAGTTTCACAGTACATAAAGAAAATAAAAATAAATATACAATTAGCCCCGACAATAGTAAGAAATTAAAAAAAAATCCCGAGAATTAATACAAAGGTCACTGCCGCTTACAAACCGATTAGGTTGCCGAAGTGCCGAAGCTGTGATTTTTTTTAAAACTCAAACTTTCAAACGACGTCGCTTCATGTTCAGCAAAAATGTTGACGACGTTTGCAAAAAGTTTGCCAGAAAAAAAAAAAAAAAAAAAAAAAAAAATCGACAAAAGTATCTTTTTTGCGAAAATGCAATTTGCGCTTTGTGAATATTCTTACGAAATCACTCCAAAAAAGAAAGAAAAAAAAAAAAAACAAAATCTGTAATGCCAAATTGCGCATGCATTTCATTTTCGGTACATTAGTTCCTCGAGGAACTGTGAAGCGATTTGAATGATTCGTGTTTATGTATATTTATTATGTGTATGTATATTGTAGCTTTAAAAAAAAAAAAAAAAAAAAAAAAAAAGAAGGAAAAAGAAATTGTTGCAAAATAGGATTCTATTGTGAGAGTGTAAATTGAATGGCAATTAATGACCGCCATCGTTGCAAATTAAATCAGAGACGCAGGATATATATACATATATATAGTATATTATATTATATTATATTATATTATATTATATTATTGATATAATCGAGATTTATGTATTTGGCATCGTGTGCGTTGTCGCATCTTTTTCGATAGTATGGCACAACACGAGAAATGTATTTTGCGAAGCTTTGCCTTTGTGTCGAGACACACAACAAACGTCTTATGTTCCGCTTGCACAAGCGCACACATACTACCATATAATTCTCGTCGAGGAGACTAAAAAAAAAAGAAACTTTAGTGAACAGATCCACGATAGAGGGTTTGCTACAAGTTGTAACCAATCATTATCTGCATATTCCAATTAGCCGAATTTCGCGAGTCAACTTTTGTTTCAAGTTACAAACAACTTGTCGGTGGAGGGACTCGACAAACGAAGCGACGACGAGACCTGTTGAGTTGCACAAAACTATATATAGATGTATAGGTCGTTAAGGAGGATCGTCGGAAAGAAACGCATCCCGTCAAATGGGAACAACAATTACCAGTATTCTTCGTACAAAGTAAAAAGAAAAAACAAAAAAAAAAAATCGTCATCGAGATAAACGCGTCGTGAAAATAACAAGTTTTGGTTTTCCGAATACGATGGCCTCAAAGGGGTTTTACCAAAAATTCGGGAAGAATCAAAACGAACGGAGTGTACAATCGCAAACGTTAAACTATTGGGGCAAAAAATATATATATAAAAATGTGTATAATAAACAATTGCGTAAATTTTGCCTTCTGAAACTTGAAATGTGATCGTTTACACAAGGAAAGTGTATTTATACAGAAAAATTGAATCGATTTTAAATCGATTAGAGTTTTTATATAAAACGTTGGGGATTAGAGTGTTAGAAATAACGTGCCTTGCAAGATCATCGTTGAAACTCCATTTCGCATGTTTTACTTTTTTTGAAAAAAAAAAAAAAAAAAAAAAAAATACCGATAAGAATAGAATTTTTTTTTTTTTTTTTTTTTTTTTTTTTTTAGTACTCATTTGACAAATCGTACGGAACGATCCTTCTTAACGTTTAAGCTTTGACGAGGTCCGGAGCTGAATAAAAAGTGCCGTCTTTTAGATTATACAACTGTTGTATTAAGATCCTCACCTACCAATGACACACCTTGGAATCCATTCCAGACTGACTTTGGAGCGATGATTTTATTCCCTTATAATTTCTTACTCTCTTTAAAATATTCATATACTCATTCGTGGAAAGCGGGAGAAGTTTTTCCGTAATCGAGATTTTCGAGATTCACATTTCCAAACTAATTTAACCCTAAAACATCGCGCGGCCATCTGAAAAAACCGAACTGCAAAAACGATGGAACTTTTATAACATTTAAAATCTCAAAGATTTCACCGAAATTAAGCGTAAAAATATTTGTTTTCAACGAAGTTTCGCAACGACGAAAAACAGCGGGTTTTCCCGATCCTTTACGGCATTCGAGATGCAAAAATCAAAATATGCGCGATGTTTTTCGGGGTTATCTCGTCGCATAAATTTTATTGTTCTCCGGTGAAAAACTTTTTCCGTATCACCCATTTGCTGATTCACACACATATATATATATATATATTTTTTTTTTCGGCGATAACTGTTATAAATGTAACGAATATGCATAAATCATAAGTACCTACCTGTGTATGCTGTGTGCACGCGACAATGAAACAACAGTGGTTATTTATCGTCGAATCTTCATTGTTGTGCGAATCCTTTGTAAACAAATTTTATTCGAAGATCTCTTTAATTGACGATGGTATTTTGGCGATAGCGATGATCTTTCAGAAAGAGTCATATGAAAGTTTAATTAAGACATTTGTGAAGATATAATGATGAAAAACGAAAAAAAAAAAAAATAAAAATACATAAAAAAAAAAAAAAACAATACGATAGTTATAATTATGGGGAAAAGAAAATTATGAAGTCTGATAATTAAAATGACGATGTACATCTTCATGGGTAGTATTTCATTTAATCCAACTGTACCATATTTCTTATGTCCCATATGCACGACGCAGAATAATTTCCATATTATGCGGATAATTCACATGCCTATACAATTAAATAATTCGAATACTCAATTATGCGGTACTAACAGTACAGTTTGCTACAAGTGTGATGGTAAATGCCAGTTGTGCACTATACGACGCAATGTAGTTGAGTCTTTTTTTTTTTTTTCTCTTTTTTTTTTTTTTATTTATTTATTATTATTATTATTATTTTTTTTTCATTTTGTATTTTTTTAAATTATTTTCCTTATTCTTCGTCCGATACCCGTACGACGTACAGTAATTTGTAGATTCTTCTAAATGTTCTTTTCGTTTCGACTAATGTAGCATTGTAAACGCGTATTTACTATTTAAGAGACCGACAGAATGGTACGTTCACTGTTGCGTGATACTCTCTTATATTCCCTCTATTCATTCTTTCATCCTCGTCGCGCTTTTTTCCTAATTTTTGTGGTTTTTTTTTTTTTTTTTTTTTTTTTTTTTTTTTTTTTTTATTCCCTCGATAAGTGAAGTCCGATTAACATAATGGTATCATTAACTTTTACACGCAATTAATACGACGCGCATCGCGTTCGACGTGAGAAAATTTTGAACGCAATAACGAAATCGTTGTCGTAAATCACTTATTATTCTTTTTCTCTTAATTTTTGGAAGCATTTTTTTTTCGTCAAGCTTCTCATATACGTTGGATCGATGTTCTTCGTAATAATGCGTAGTACAGTCAGTTGTTTTTATCTTTTCTTTTGTTTGTTTGAAAATTCAATCTAAAACTACGTTACATTACCGATAACGCGTATCATTATTAGAAGTTAGAAGACATTTTTGCCATCCCGCATCACACCATTTATTTATGGCTCACCTGTGTGTGTTTTTTTCTTTCGCTCTGCTATGCCGTGCGGTAGTGTTTTTTTTTTTTTTTTTTCTTTAATATTTTTATTATTGTATAATAAACTTCTTCGATAATTCTGCGAATAATTTGAAAACGAATTATTCGCGAACGAAAATGTACGTATTTTTTTTTTTTTTTCTTTTTTATGAAATGATTCTAGTTTTTTTTTTTTTTTTTTTTTTTTCGAGTATTAAACGGGGAATATCCGTTTTCAAAAATATTCGAAAAAATCGAAGAAGCGTACTATGATAGTTTCTCATGACATTCGTCGTTGTGTTTTTTTTTTTTTTTCGCGACAGCACTCTGTCAGGGCTTTCATTCATTTTTGTTTTCATTTTTTCTCTTTTTTTTGTTTTGTTTTCTTTTATTATTAATTCGCTTACATTTGTGAGTGAGTGTGTGTTTATGTGTATGTATTCATGTGTGTTCCCTTAGAAATGATTGCAGTCACAGTCAAATTCAACCCCTTTTCTCTGTTCGTTTCCTTCCCCTCATCTATAGATAATATATACATTAGTGTTGTATATATCATTTAACGTGCTAATTAATATTTTCATCGCTCTCTCGACCCTATTCATAATTCGGACATGAAGTATGGCCAACTTTCTTTTGTTGTCCTCGTTATTTGATATTTCATTTTGCTTCGTTTTTCTTTTCTTTTTTTTTTTTATTATTTATTATTTATTATTATTTTTTTCGCAAGGCTGCTCGTCCGATAAACCTCAGAGGACCAAACACAACGTAAAAATTACATTCCCCAATTCCCCCCCTCCCCCCCGGCAAGGTACAAAAGTGATAGAAGTTCGTTCGTAAACGAGAAAAATAAATACTTAATATTTTAATAAATAGCTTGTTCAATTAGTTTACCATTTCTCCTATGTCAGCTAAATATGATTGAAAAAAAAAAAAAAAACAAAAAAAAAACAAAAATTCTAAATCATATAATTAGTCACGCTTCGGCTCTTTTACATCCTTCGATTGCGATTCGATGAACAGCCGATTCGCTCGGCATTAGTTATTTTCTTTGTTAATTAAATTAATTGAAAAAAACAAAAAAAAATTAATAAATTTGAAATTAATTATTTTTTCCGCGAAGTACCGACTGTCCATCGCGCGAATAAAATGCTCGAAAAAAGGATTTTTCAATCGTCCGAATACAATGCAAACGCTACATGTATGATCTTCTTATCTTCCATTGGCTTTTCGTATTCATTGATTTTTACAAGTGAAAGAAAAAGAAAAAAAAAGAAAAACAAAAAACATAGCCAAAGAATTTGTCATGTTTGGTATAACCGTGAAAATATATTGAACGAATGCGTCAGTCGTTCGTTGTTTACGACGAAATTACTTAAAATCGATAACAACAAGTGAATAAGTGTTCGATTAGACGTGAATATTTTTTAAAAAATCAAAAAAAAAAAAAAATCTCTAACGTTTCCGAATAATGATCAATGTTCTCTTGGCAGGGCGTCCAGTAGTTAAACGGATGATTTTTTTTATCGTCGCTGGTAATTGATAACATCGCGCGATTCAACGATTAGAAATATTTTTCGTGGTATTTATCTTTTCTTTTCTTTTTTTTTTCGTTTTTTTTTTTTCGTTTTTGAGACGTTAATCCGGCCAGAAGTCAACGATAACTACATGCAACGCTACCTAAGACGGTCTAATTGAAAATAATGATCGTTCCTCGCGAAGAGGCATTCATACCTTGGTCCACGGTCACACGGCATACAACGCCTCCACTCACGCGATTGCACTATTAATCTATGAATATAACAGGTATAAGTTATGACATGTCTAAAAATCTTGTCAGTTGTCACGCAAATCGAATTTGTACTTTTCTCGGATAGATTAGGTGAGATTGTCCCGATGCTGAATTGTGCAACGAGAATAATTACCCCTGACATCCTACAGAGCCCTACCGAACACCATTAACAATGGCAAATAACGACGCCGACGCCATTATCGTTTATTATTAATGCACATTATGTTGTTTACTTTTTTTTCATTTATTTATTTTTTTTATTTTTTTTCACCTTCTTTTGTTCCTTTAGTTAAGTATAAAGAATGCCCCGAAAGCGTCTTTTCAAGACCGTACAAGACCAGCGGCCAGCGTTCAGCCCTCTCCGATCGGACAACAGCCACGTTGTTCTTGTTGTTGTTATTTATCGTAACGACTTAATATTCTTTCCCATCAGCCCCCATAATCAGCGAGGCTAGGTCCTTCCCGACATTCAATACCCGATAAATTAATTAATTAATTTAATATTTGTATTTTGTTAATCGTTCATTTATCGTTCAATTCGCGTGGAAATTGAATGTCACAAGATCGTTCGATATCACAGTCGTTTTTCAATTATTTTAATGTATTTACGAATATCACTTAATATGTTTATTTATAATAGGTATAGAGCGTATCGTACTGATAAATACAGTTATAAAATATTGTATGGGTGCGTCTCAATGCCACGCGTACAGCCAAAAGCTCGCAAGTTTTACTTTTTTTTCTTTCTTTTTTTTTTTTTTTTTTTTTTATTTCCCCAAATTTTTACGCAACAAAGTTGCATCTTTTGGCGACGCGCTTTCTTTCGTTATTCCCCTCTCCTGTAACTGCAACCGTATTTTCATTTCTTATTTTATCTGTATCTTCTTTTTTTTTTTTTTTTTATTTTTTCATTTCTTTTCTTTTCTTTTAGCACAACTTTGGGAGTCATTTCTGGTTCATTTCTTCCAGTGTCTTTATTCGTTTTCATCCTACCATAGAGCGAGTCACACATTTCATTTCTATTAGGACAAAACGTCTTCTCGTTTTTTTAATTTTTTTTATTTTTTATATACGTTTCAGAGATGTTGGAATGAAAGTTATTTAATCGTGAAGGGTGGCGCACAGTAATGGATACAAATTGCGGAAGGGCTTTTACATAATTCAAACGATAAGTGAGAATATTTGATTTTTTTTTTTTTTTTTTTTTTACACTCACCTATCAGACCTGATTTTCTGCAGGATAAATGATAATGAATATCGAATTTTTTTTTTTTTTTTTTGCGACGGTTACGATGATATATTTTTGAAAAAAAAAAAAAAAAAGATTAAATTCAAGCGCATCAGTCTGTTTCGGTTATATATATATCATACACGCATTTGCCCACCGCATTCGATCACCAAACTTCACAGCCACCACGACCGTCGATGAACGCGACGACGACAACGGCTTTGTCGCGAGTCACTCGTGTTTGTCGTCGATTTATAAACCGTTCGTGAGAAACTTGTCGAGATATTTGTAAGTTAACGCTCTTCGGGAAAGCAAGTTTCGAGAGGTACAGATATTCTTGTAAACATTGGTTTTTTTTTTTTTTTTTCGTTTGAAATGTATCTCAAGCCATATTTATCCTGCATCCATTTCTCAGAGGGTCAAGCGATTAGCCCCAACAACGTTCGTGTATTAAATGGTTCGGGACATTCACGAGTGACTCGTGAAAGTCACTCATCGCCCAATGACGTTATTTTTTTCTTTTTTTTTTTTCTTTTTTTTATACTTTGTATATACTTCCTTTTCTTAATCTCTCTCTCTTTCTCCATATCTCTCACTTTCTCCGGGGACGGCAAAACAACAGAGTACCATTCGTCGACGAATCATAAATTCAAAAGTGAATGTTTATAGAACTTACGTTTTTATGCGAATTGTTAATTGGCTCGCGTGCTTTAGAACCCGTGGCGAATCTTCGATATAACGCGCGAGAAACGACAATTTTCTCCCCGGTAAACCCTACAAAAACAAAATCGCAGTCGATATCCCGCGACGCGAGGGGAGATTTATTCAGAGTTTCTCTACAAATGTTTACCACAGAGACTCTCAAGTTTCGATCTCGACGAAGACAGTGGAAAAAAGAAGAAAAAAAAAAAAGTTATTAAAATATCGGAAACTCGGCACTCGCGCGAAGTTTCCTCCCGACAAAAAAAAAAAAACGAGACGCCAATACTTGCCGAAGGCACGCTCGCCGTTACTCGCTACAAATTTAAATAATGAAAGCCACAACGAGTTTCCCATAGTCCCGACAGGAGTTCTAACAAATTGAACTAAATTTTTTTTTTTTTCTTCACCTACTGTATTGTTCGTTATCCTTTTTTTTTTGTTTTTTTTTTTTTTTCAGATTATTAATAACGGTCAATCGATTTGATTCATTAATGACTATTCTACATGTAGTTGAGTTTGATGCAATTTAGCTAATATTCAACATTTCCCAAAGTCCATAATCCCCGGCGTTACATTTTTTTCTTTTTTTTTTTTTCTCTTCAGTTTTGCATTTTTTTTCATTTTTTTTTTTTTTTGTTCGCTATCGACGAAGACAACCGTAAAGGTCTTCGCGCTATAGTCAAGGGAATTGGACTCGATTCGCTTTCCGCGACTCTCGGGATTTGTTAATACTTCGTCGCGTATGAATAAATGTCTTTGGGGAGTGTGTGTGTAGGAGGGGATGTAGTGACGGGATAATAGTAGTGTAGTGATTGTGTTCAACATGATATTTTGTTTTTGTCTAAGGACTCTATTTCACAGGCAGCCAACGAATGTCAGTAAGTGTATTCGTATTTTTTTTTTTTTTTTTTTTCGCGTTGTCCGTTGTCTCGCATTTCTGTCCTTCGTGTCTATGTAAATGTGATATTTGGCTGTGTGTGTTGTGTGGATATTCCAGTTTTATGTGTAACGTAGTTTTGCTCTTACATATAATTGAATTTGCGTGTAGATTAATAATAATGGTCGCAATAGTGGTGAACAGAGTTAGTAATAATGATCTACTTTCCCCACCAGTCAGTACCGTTACCGCTACTGCCATTATTGGCGGAGTTGTACGACGAATTATAGTTACCACCGTAGCCTCCTCCGTAACCACCTGAAACGAATAAACGAAAAAATAGATGCAATTAGTATCGCATAGAATTTATTAGCAATTTTTTGTCAATATTTCCCCGACGATAAATCATTTAAAGACAAAAAATTTAAGTTAAGTTTGTTTTTTTTTTTTCAATTAAATTTTTTTTTTAAATTTAAGTTGTTGTTAATTTAAGTTTAAGTTGCGGAAAAATTGGAAATTTCGACTTTTTTTTTTCCGAATCAAAGAGCTTTTTTTTTAAAGCATTTCGCTTGTAAGATTTTTTCTTTAATTAAATTATAAAACTGACCTCCATATCCACCGGGTCGGCCACCGGGTCCGTTGCTACGTCCACCCATACCGGATCCCGGTGTTTGACGGTAATCTCGGGCACCAAAACCTCCGCTGAAGCGACCTTTGGTACCGCCACCGCCACCGCCGGGCCGTCGAGCGCTACTGCCACCAGAGCTTCGCGCATCCGAGAACATATCCTCCAGCCAAGGCGGCAACTCCTGATTAGCCTCGATCAATAGTGACACCAAATCGCGCGTCAAATTGTGATTCTTCCCATTGAAAAATGAAGTCGCGAGACCTGTAAATAAAAAATAAAAAAATTACACAACGGTTCAATACGCGAATTTATCATTAATTTGGCTCTACGCGCAATATCCGTAGTATCGTTTGTCGGAAACTTTGACGCACCCAAATTTCCCATACGTCCGGTACGACCGATTCGATGAACGTATTCTTCAACATCACCCGGCAAGTCAAAGTTTATCACGTGTTTAACGTGTGGAATATCCAAACCGCGAGCCGCGACGGCTGTCGCAACGAGAATCGGTGCTTTACCGGCACGGAATCGACGCAATGCGTCTTCGCGCTCGCGCTGAGATCTGTCACCGTGAATACTCGTTACCGGGTATCCCATTTGGTGTAAAAACTCTTCCAGCATGTCGGCGCCCTTCTTTGTTTCCACGAAAACGAGAGTAAGCGATTCCGCGCCTGAAAAAAAAAATTCATTAAATTTCGATTAATTGAGTTAATTATTGAAATTATTCGTGCAAAAAAAATGCATCGACTCGTTTAACGAGTATTATATTTATTATTGTATCATAGAGATCATTAGCGCAAAATTTATCATTATTTAAATTATAATTGGTATGATTTACTTTTAAAAAGCAATTTTTACGAAACATAATTTTTTTTAATTGGACAATCCATTATTTTGAAATGACAGCAAAAAAAAAAAGTAAATGCGTTCTTACTGTTTTTTTGTTGAAGAAACATGCATAGCGATGATTTTTTCGCGAAGAAAACGATTGCTACTTACTCGGCTCGACGCGATCGCTTGCCTGAAGCAAATCAAGGAGATACGATCGTTTTTCGTGTTCCTCGACCCATACAATTTTCTGTGTGATATTCTCGGACGTTGAGCCGACACGGCCGACCGCCAAGAAAATATAATTACTCAGAAAATCGCGAGCCAACATCTGAATTTCTTTAGGGAAAGTTGCGGAGAACATGAGGGTTTGTCTTTCGCCAGTCGGTGGCATAGTGTCCTCCTCGACGATGCGTCGAATTTGGGGCTCGAAACCCATGTCCAACATACGATCGGCTTCGTCCAATACCAAGTATCTGTAATAGTTAACGCATAATTGTAATTAACGCGCCTCATTCCTTTTAATTGCGACGAATTAATCGTCTTTGTCAACGGCGCAGTTTGCCGAAAGTTGTTTTCTCGAGGCGATCGACTTACCGGCAATTATGTAAACCGATTTTGCCGCGTCCAAGCATATCGGCCAAACGTCCGGGAGTCGCGACGAGCAAATGACATCCGCGATCGAGTTCGCGCATTTGATCGACGATGTTCGATCCACCGTACACGACGGCCGGTCGCATTCGCGAGCGATACGCAAATTTGCGCGCCTCGTCGTATATCTGTGTTGCGAGCTCTCTGGTTGGCGCCAACACGAGACCCAACGGATACTGCTTGCGTCGCCCGGATCCGGCCTGAGGCGGTGGGGCACGAGGTCCAGACTCGTAAATCTGATTTAATATTGGCACTAGAAAGGCCGCGGTTTTACCAGAGCCCGTTTGAGCGCAGGCCATCACGTCTCTGCGACCGATTATAATCGGTATCGCATATTTTTGCACAGGTGTCGGTTTGTCATATCCCGCGAGTGTGATGCTGTTCTTTATAATTTCGGTCAGCTTAACCTCCTCAAACTGCAATAATAATGGAACAATCCGCAGCGTTAGACATTAATTATTGCAATTTTTTCCCTAATGTTTTGTTGTACCATATAAATATTTTTTTGAACGTATGTCATCGCGCATTTTGTTAATTCAACTGTTTTTTTTTCTCAGTGTACTTGAAGATACGGAGAGATATAAAACCTGAAAACTTAATGATTTTTATACCGAGAGAACAGCAGAATTCGAATTTTTAATTAACGGGGAAACTCACGGATGAGATGTGCGATGGTATGTTGTCACCGGTAGCCTCAACGGGGATATCCTCGTATTTGCTAAAGTTAATACCGGTGTTTCCGGTACCGAAGAGTTCGAGTTCAAGTCGTTCATCTCTGGTTGTGGGAACAGTCCAATCGACTTCGTTTCTTCCTCCGCTTCCTCGGCCTCCGCCGTCTCTCTCGTCCTTCCATCGGCTTCCACCGCCGCCTCCGCCCATTCTCTGGTCGTTTCGATTCTCCTGCCAGCGATCGTTTCTCGGCTCCGGCCATGAGCCGCCGCCACCGCCGCCGCCGCCACCGCCACCACCTCCTCCTCCGCCACCTCCGCCGCCTCCCATGGGACGATCACGTTCGGCATTTCCGTAACGATAGTCACGGCCATTTTCCTGGGGACGCCTGCTGCGTCCACCGAAATTTCCGAAATCGGCGTCGCGATTGTTACGGATGTCTCTGTATTGGGAACCTTGCGATCCTTGATATCCACCGATATCACCGCCCTGATCGCGACCACCACCACCACCACCACCACGGTCTGGGAAAGGTCTTGAATTGGGAGCAGATTGATCCTCCCCTCCGGACGGTCCGTTACCTACGAATCAAACGAAAAACAATCTTAATTAATCATCTATTTTAAAATACACGTTCCAATCGACGAATCTTTGGATCTGAACTTCATTTGTCCACAAAATAATTCATACGGAATCTACGCGACTCAAAATGATGCAGTGAAATGATTCTTATCCCGTCCAACGTTCTCAAAAAAAGTTGATATTAAAATATCTTCATTTCAGATTTATCAATTAATGGAAAGGGATTTATGACGCGGAATTATTGCGAAAATTGGTATTGCGATTTTTGTTGCAATAATCAGTTATAATTAAATTAAGACTTTCAATGTGTCTTGCATAACAATGCAAACGAAATATTCTCAGTAACGGAC
Organism: Buathra laborator; assembly: GCA_934046635.1. Lineage (NCBI taxonomy): Eukaryota > Metazoa > Arthropoda > Insecta > Hymenoptera > Ichneumonidae > Buathra > Buathra laborator. The sequence continues at coordinate 12,390,581 of OW203897.1, forward strand.
AAAGTATTTGAAAAATCGTTATGACAATAGGAAAATATTAGAATTTAGTGTATTTTGACAAAAATTTTGTTCTTCGTCTTGATTTTATCAGTTTTTGGCGGTTTTTCCTAAACACCAGCAACAATGGTAATCCATCCTTCGGCACAAAAGTACCTTGCAATGGAATAAAGCAAAGAATATAATTGATTACTTTATAACGATAAAATTTTTTATTCATTGCGTTAACATAAAAAGGTGAAAAGGATAAATATTAACAAATATCAAAGATAACGGTTATCCTTGCATCCCTCGATTATTAAATAGTCAACGATATTGGATAAAAAAATTATTTTTCTCCAATTTTTCTTTTGTTCTTTAAAAAATGTAAATACCAAATATGCGCCGATGGAAATTCTAAACCGTTTTACTTGAAAGTCGCAATTTATGCATTGATAAATATGCAAACAATGAAATAAACAAAAACAATTGACGAAAATATTTTGTGGAAAGTATGAAAATATTTTTTCAAAGGTTAATCGCCAAAAAGTTCAAATGCGGCTTTCATTCTTACCGCAATCGTTTCCGGATTTATTGCGGAGATGCGGCGGTACGTATCGGCCCCCACTTGGTTGGCGGGAACCCTGCAAGTCCAGACCAGCTAACTGCAAGACAAAAGTACGAATCTGTTACATCTGAAAGTGCTTAAAAATCGTGAAAGAATGGTCAACGAGACATTCACTCGAGAAAAATAATTTTGGCGTAACGTTTCTAAAGGTCATACGAGAAAAAAAGAAAAAAAAACGTATTCGGCAAATGTATAAATGGTGTTAAGCTGCATTGCTTTCCCTACTAATGATTCACCTTGAATCCCAAGGTGATTACAGCTCTTTTAGTTATTAGGCATTGGAATGGTTAAATATATGAAAAACATATCCCACATTCGTGTAGAATCTCGAATTAACGGTTCCACGATCAATCGCACGTTGAGTCGGTAACGAAAAAAAAAAAAGGAGAAGAAAAAAAAATCGTATCTAACGCAAGAGGCCAGCGTGCCGCTATCCATTTTGGCTAACCCCGTTAGAACGATCATTGAATATCGCCAAATTCAACGAATCTCTTTCACCTCCGAAAAAATCGAAGCATTAGTATGAAAACTCGAATGGCGCAACGAATGCGACAGCTGAAATTTCGTTGGAAAAAAAAGTCATCGAAAGCGAGGAAAGCATCGAGGAATTGTGTAAAAATTCACGTGTCGTGTAAAAACGGCAGAGATGATCACGCTGGGGAGCGTGCTCTTCCCGGAATTCCCGCCGCCATTACGCGAATGGACGTCACGGAATTTTTCGCTTGTTACCCGACGCTTGAGTTTTACATAGATGATAGAGTCAGATTAATCGTACTAAAGATTCGCCATGACAAAAATTGATGTTTATCGTTATCAATGATATTGAAGAGAATCGGAAAAAAAACGATTGGTTTACGAAAAATTGTACGAAAGCAACGGTTACTCGAGTGTAGTGGGGGAATGGCGGATAGTCGCGCTTGTCACAGACGTTAGTCACGATTTTTCTAAAACGTTTTAACATTACCTGCTGCTCTAGACCTGATCCATTCTGGTTGGCTGCATTACTCATATTACTCCGCCTCGGTGCGTAGTTTTTTTTCGTAGCCTCTGCCGCAGATTACTCTCTGTTTTATTTAAACTTTGTTTTATTCACCGAAATAAAAATGTTTATGGGAATCGGTTAAAGGGGTTTCGATATTAAGGTATATTGGTAAAAGCACACGCTCTCGCACCCTCGGCTTGGCTGTGCCGCTATTATGACACAAAGGAAACTCGAAGACTGACTACCGACCGTGAGTGAGTGAGAGAGGCCCCTGGCCGCACTTGACGTCGACGCAACGAAAATGGCTGAGAACCGAAATATCGTGGGATTAAAACAAGATGGCGACGACACTATTTCCGCTCGAATCGAGAACAAACTTGGTACACCACACAACGCGCACTTACAGGACGCTCAAAGTGCTATGATCGTTCGCGCACTCTGCAGGACGCTTCTCCTACCTCGTGCTCGCAACGCTTATCCATGCCTCCCGTAATTTTAGGAGTTTTTTTACTACGAAAGTGCACGCTATTATTGCTAGGGGAAAAAAAGGAGATGGTGGGGGAGGGCAAAGATGAAGCATTAATCGTGAGATTTTAGCATTTCATCTCGTTTTCGCTTCTTGGCAAAGCGGAAATTATTCGTACGATCTGCGACTGTATCGAGGTTCGAGAATTGCTGCGATCTTTTTCCGTATCGCAAGATTATGGAACATATAGTTCCCATGAAAAGGATAGGCGTAATAGAAATGCAATGCGTGCGAAGAAGATAACAACATTCTCCGGTGCACGCGCACCATCGCTGATACATCTGGGCTGACGTACTTCCGGTTCGTCGCTTTAACGATTCGACTGAAAACGCGCGATCTCTTCGAACTTTGAAAGTCGACTTATAAAACTTTAATTTTCAAACGAAAAATATCGAAAAATCATTCTCGTCGACGATTGTAAATAAAACGATAAATAATTGAACGATTTTTTACAGAAAAACTTACATCGTCACGAAAAAAAAAAACATAGAAAATCGATGCATTTGCTAATGTTAGAGAATTACAAATTACTATAGTAATTTGCATTGGTAAACTGTGTAATTAAACAAATATTCAAGCAACAAGGCACTTCGGTTAGTTGCAGCAATTAAAGAGTTGGAAAAAATCATTCGATAGTTTTTACTTTAGGAAGTAATTATTATGCAGAGCGAACATTTGAATTCGTAAGTATTCGTAAGATAGTAGACAGAGGTAATGAATAAAAGAGATATTGCGGATTTTCATTTTTATTTTATTGTACAACAAACACCAGAAGATAATTAGCGTATTGTCTAATCGTCCTTCTTGGTGTCGGTCTTTCCTCCTCTGATTCTTCCGGTACGACGGGCAGCGATGAGACCGATCTTGCGACCAGCGCTGGTTCCACGCTTAACGGTGGAAGCCTTACCGATATGCTGGTGATTACCACCACCGTGGGGATGTTCAACGGGGTTCATAGCAACACCACGAACCTGTAACGCGTGAAAACAAACGAAAACGATTAATCTTTTTGCTCGTATCGAAAATATCGAAAATATCTAATTGAAACGATTACTCAGTAAAAAAATTGACCACACGATAAATTCAGGTTTCAAATGTCAAGACATCATCGGAATATATATCTATTATTAAAGTTCGCAAAACAACGATTTTTTTTTTTTTTTTTTTTTTTTTTTTTTTCGGAACAGAACGAAATTTTACCTTCGGCCAGCAGTTCCTCTTTGCCTTGTACTTGTGGTAAGCACGACCGGCCTTGAGGATTGGCTTGTCGATACGTCCACCACCAGCGACGATGCCGACCATCGCCCTGTTGTTCGATGGAATAACTTTCTTAGCTCCGGATGGAAGCTTTACTCGGGTCTTCTTGCTATCGGGATTGTGAGCGATAACGGTAGCGTAGTTACCGGAAGCGCGGGCCAATCGACCGCGATCGCCGGTTTTCTCCTCGAGGTTACAGACGATCGTACCTTCGGGCATCGTGCCGACTGGCATCACATTGCCAATCTGGAGGTTTGCTGTAAAAATTAAGTTTTTCTGTAATACCGATAGAAAAAAAATATAACATCGTCCAAAAGACTGTTTAAAAAAAAAAAATGCATCAGAAAGAGCCTCTAGAGATAAATCCCCATGGAAAGTCAGTCAACTAGAAATCATCATAACATTTTTTTTGTATCAAAGTAAAAACAGCGAGAAAATATTATATCAACATAAATGAAGTAAAAGAAGTAAAGTATATAAAAAATGTTGCATATAAAAAAAAAATTACGATTAAAGAGTAATAAAATTCTCGTAAATTCAATAATGTATAAAAATTTAAGAAAAACGATAGAAAAATTCGTTAAATTGATATTTACACTTGAAAATCGAAATTCGCTTTAACTTTTTTTTATAGCAATATAATATTTTCTTGTGCTGCGTAATACGATTGAAAATTCCGCGATATCTTACCTTTCTTTCCGCAGTACAAGAACTGACCGGTGTACATGCCCTCGGGAGCGATAAAAAGCTCCTTGCGGGTCTTGAATTTGTACGGATCCCTGAAGTGGACAACGGCAAGAGGTGCGCCACGGCCGGGATCATGGATGATGTCCTGAAAAAATAGGGAAGCGTTACTCGACGGAAACACACAAATTTGTCTAAAAAATCAGTTTAATCAATTTTGTTCGTCAGAAAGAGCCTCTAGTTGAAAATCTTCATTAGATTTCAGGAATAGGTATACTAGAAATCATCATAAAACATTAAATACGACGGATCGAAAATTGATGAATTTTCGTCATCGGAAAAGAACAAACCGCTGCCCACAGCTGTTTGCACGATAATTAATAATGTTACGAAAAGGTTTTTCGGGTAATTACGGTGGAAATTGAACGAATTGACGTACCTTTACAACTCCCTTAATGTATCCATGCCTCTCGGAGAAATCGAGAGAACGAAGTTTCGGCGCTCCCTTCCTCCTCTTGGTGTGAGAGCGGAAAACAGATCCGGCTCCCTTACGCTGAGCGCGAATTACTCGACCCATGGCTCAAACCTGTAACAAAATAAACGATGCACGTTTTTTCTTCGAATGATCCACAATGCTTTCGCCAAAACACGAGTCAAAACGTCAACGAGTTCGAACAACACTGTCGCATAACCTCACGACAAAAAAATAACGCGTTTGTTAAAATTACAACGAAATTCTTATAAAAATATATCTCGATCCGTGTTCGCGAACGTTTCGACGACGTTGAAAAAATATTATTTCGAACGGATGGCTTGTTATAAACGAAATATTCACGGATTTCACGGAAAAATTATTGGTGACCACGTACCAAAAGAGCCGCTTCGAAATAGAGAAGGTTTACGGAAAGAAACGAGTGGGGGTAGACGAAAAAAATTTCTTTCGACCATCGGGTGGCGCCCCCCATACGACGAAACATCGAATTATCCGGAATACGCGGCAGAACTCAAAAGTTCTAACGGTCTAAAAGATGACTCAATAACAAATTCGTATAAAGATTTTTTGTTTTAAGAGTAAATTATTTGAAAATACGATGTATTATAAGTGATTAAAGCATTAAAAAGAAATTGCAGTAACTGAAACAGTCTTATTTTTCTGTTCTCCTCATAGTTCTGCAGTTAACTAACTAATAAGATTCAAATAGAGCTATTAGAATTTTACGAAGCCAATAATGAAATATGCACGTTGACTCGCGTCGCGATAATCGTTGCGTGAGTTATGACGCTGTCAAATATAGTCAAATTAGAAATTACAATAGTAAGGTATATAAGTAGGCATTATGCCGAACCGTATCGCGTTTGCGTCATTACAAATTCAAGGTCGTCAAGGTTCAACGAGTCGGGAACCAATCAAAGTCGAGCTGGAGAGGGATGATGGAGCAGCGAGAGAGCATGGGCTCTACCAGCGGGTATTAGTAGATATATATATATGTTTGATGGAAAATGAACCCACCGACCGGCTCCGATTCTCGTCATTGTCTTGGCGAACGTCGAGGAGAGTGTATCGACGACGAAAGTGGCCGCACGTGCACGCGACAGTCCATAATCGGGGACAATATTTTAGTTTGATTTAATATCAGTATTATCTAAGCTGTGATACATCGCGATCTGTCAAAATGAATTTGGAGGATTACAAGGAAATCGTCGGAACGAGTGCCGCAATCACGACGATGGGTCAAATGTTGGCAGGAACGTGAGTAAATCGAGAAACGCGGTCGCATCTCCGGTGTTATCGCATTTTATGTTTTCCTTGCCGCACAATCGCACATCAAGGACACTCCGTCGCGATTTTTATTTAATCGAAATTCTAATTAATGCATTGTATGCGTTTCCTCGATACATTATAATACGAAACGTTCATTAACATTTTTTCTAAACTGCATTGTTATTATTATCTACTTTAAGCATCGCGCTTATTCAAGCAGTCGATAAATTTTTATTTATTTTCAGATTGATATGCAAAGATATTTATCAGAAAGGAACTACCAAGGGCTTCGATCCTATGCCATTCGTGGGTGGAATTGGAATGTTCGTATTTTTCTTTTTTTTCTAACATTTACCAATTGCATTGCATTGTACAAAATTTGGTTTCATATTGTTTCGATACAATGAGAACCTCTGCATTATCTACCGCGATTTTTTTCTTTAACGTGCTTACTGCGCGTAACTCAAACCTGATATTGCGTGAGTGAAGAAGTCCGGTGATTCCGGAATTGATATCTAAACTCTTTTACTTATATCAATGAGGAATGTCGATAAATACTACGGGAAAAATCACTATTTTTCTCATATAAAACGATTTAATAATTAATATTTGTAATTAATCTTTTTTTTTTCACGTTTTTATTTTATTACTTATAATAACTATTTAGAATGGTAGTAATGGTATTTATAGTTTGTGTAATAATCGGCAGATTTCGCATCTTAATAAAAACAAAAAATTTTTAAAAATTTCAACAAAATATATAAACGAATTGATACATTTACGTTTGAGTATACAATACGATAATTAATGTCCCATACAGGTGCCTACTGATGCTTCAGTATGCATGGCTTTTGGCAGACGACGCCATGATAAATGTAAACGTTTTTGGTTTGGTAACGAATATCGCATACATGTCGGTGTTTTACTTGTACTCCCCGAATAAGGTAATATTTATTTTTTTGTGATTTTACTCCGAAAAAAATTTTCCCGATTACCTATGTTTCAACTACGAATTTCGTTGATTATTATTGAATTAATTCTTCAATTAATTTTCGATAGATGCAAACTATTGGAATGATCGGCAAAGTGGCAGTCTTTGTATCGATATTCATTGGCTATGCACGGTGGGAAGATCCACAGGTTGTCGAATTTCGGTTCGGAATTATCGTCACGATTTTGCTGTTAATGCTCATCGCATCGCCTCTAATTCATTTAGTAAGTTTCCACTTAAATGTACGACTAAAATTTATCCGGATCTTTAAAAAAAAAAAAGCATATTGATATTTCGAAATAACATATATTTTTTTTAAATATAATATTGAGATTTCATTTTTAAACGAATAATTTGTTATCGCAAAATTAAAATTTCATATCGACAAAAAAATTTATGAATTTTCATCGAAATCTTCGCGATGTCTCAAAAAAAAAAAAAAAAAAAAATTGGCAAATTCACGACGAAATACTGAACTCGGGAATAGATTTTTCTGTAATAATTATAACAATAATAATTATTATTATTATTACTTAAGGGTGAAATCATAAAAACGAAGAGTACAGAGATTCTACCATTTCCATTGATTCTGATGGGAACATTAGTCTCCGCGCAGTGGCTGTTGTACGGGTTGATAATAGACAATGCATTCGTTATAGTAAGTACTATCGTGCCTTCTGCCATCACCACTAATTTCTTATCTTCTTGATTAATGAAATTCTATTAAGTTTTATCACGATCGCGGGATCGTTCTGATTTACTAATACTGTGTAATTCTCCGCAGTTCCAGAACGGAGTCGGTTTCACGCTGAACGTGGTGCAACTCTCTCTTTTCGCGATATTTCCGTCGTCGCCGAAAAGCGATAAAATATCAAGTTCCTCGAAGAAAGATAAATAAGAAAGATAAATGAGCCGTATTAGCGACACAATGCATTCCTAACGGACGTGCCGCGAGTCGTATGTTCAATTAAAGTTAAATGTTATTTACCGCGAAAAAATAAATCTAATAATCGATTGTTCAATATTTTTATGATCTTCGAAAATAGATCATTGTTAGTGATAAATTATATTTTTCTATTCACAATGTCTTACTAAAATATTTACAAGTTTTATGGCCAATGTTGAGTTTATTTCATGCATGTCGACGATTATTCGTATTTTAACGTTTTTTCATTATTCGACTAAATCTTCGTAAATAAAATGCCTATTGCCGGCGTTAAACAGGTTTCCACGGTATTTCGGTGCCATTCTGTTAAACTTTCGCTTTTCGCAATAAAAATCAATTATTTTTATCTTATTGCTCTCTTCAAAGAGACGAATAGAAAAGTATGTTGATGATGAGTATTAATATTAATATTAATATTTATTCAGTGCAGACGAATTTTCGAAATGTTGATTCCGTGTCTGCGATGTTTGTAACACGTTAACGATATTTCATCGTAAATAAAATAATTCATTACTGTTTTTGCTATTCGATATATTTCCTTCCCAAACTTGACTATGACTTTCAGGTTCCAACTTTCGCGAATGAGACTTTCAATCGATAATTATAAAATGCCGATAAACAATATTACGTATTTTTTTCAACAGATATTGCCGAAAAATATTTATCGCGAATACGAATGCCTGCAATTGTAATTAACGATGCCATTCAATTTAGCTTTTCGAAATATTTTTTAACAAGTCAAATATGATAAATTGCCGATGCGACGAAAACGACTATAGTATTAAGCAACGAAACGCTTCAATCAACACGAGTCAATCTCGAATTGAGTTACCAATTTGAGACGCCGATCGATGACTCAACATTGTCGTTGAACGAACGAATTATAAAGCATTGAGATAAGAATTCATCCGTGTCGCAATGCTCGTCGAGTCCAGAGAAAATAAAAAAATTTAGAGCGCTCGAAAAATAAAAAAAATAGGAAGCGATTAATCCATTGAGTGAATATTGCGACGTCCGTTACTCATAGACTCTGATACTCGATCGAGGACACGATTCTGGTACAGTGGGCAATTACGCACAATACCACTTGCATTGGATATACAGACTATAGCGTAACTACGATATGACACGAGAGAATCTCTTATAACGAGTCGTTCCGGAGTCACGAATCAAACCCTTTCGCTATCTATTTTAAATATTATTTTCACAAGGTTGGCGCGCTGTTCGATTCTACGGACATGCGCATTGGGCTTTCTTTGCGGGATGATGCAAATCCGTCGAAACTCGTACAAAAAAACTAGTTGTTCAGGGAATTCCCATAGTTCGTTGATCACCTTTGCGTATCTTTGATAACAAACAGTTCGTCTCGAGACAAAAATGTCCATCGAACATTACATTCTCGCGTTGTTTTAAAGCCTGTTGAGTATTTATCAAAAATCCCTCGCTTACACGACCGAACGTCGAAATCACGGGTACGAAACGGCGGATCACTTTTCATTATAGAAGCAGGTACCGTGCCGACGTAGTCAATTTTCTCAACTTTCAGTCATATCATTCTCACATATATCCCACGTAGTGCTTTTTCACTTACCTCGAGCTGCTTTTATATCGAATTCTTGACTCTCTGGAGATCGCTCTCTCGTGTACTCAGTCCCGGCTCCTTTGTTTACTTCGCCAGTGCGAAGAGTGACCTTTACGCGCACCGGCGCTGGAAAAATACAATACACACATACATAGCAATAATAGCACAATACTACTTTGTTTCGGCTACTTTCTCAGTGTACACTCTGTGACAACGTGTTTTGACGATCCTTTGTCTAGCGAAAACGAATCGGCTTCATTTTTTCTCCATCCACTTCATTCGCGCACATTCGCGTTTACAGCGACGTTGAAGACTTTTCGATATATGCGACGCAAGATTTTTACAACGTTGACGACATTTACACATCGCAGACCGGTAATCAAAGTAAGTTAGAAACTTTCAATAATTCTATTGGTTTTTGAAAGAAATTATGAATTTCCGGCACATGTTGCGTGACGGGAAGCACGGAAGATTTTTTACGCGCTTCTAACCTTCGAACTATACGAGAATACATTTTTTTATATTTATTATTGACAACGTTTTATTAACAAATTTTTATTTTTACTAACATTCTCGTAAGTTAGACGCGTTTTCGATGTTTTAGCGTATTTCATAGAAGTGACGATTTGACAAAAAAGAAAATATTTAATTTACCGTTCAGCATGGACGACGCGTGGGACAGTGATGGCGATACCGCATCCAGACCAATAGCGTCCCAGCAGTATACGAATCGAGGCAGAAATCGCAACTCAAATAACAATCAATCCTATGGCGAACGGAACGGAGGGGGCGGAGGAGGAGGAGGATATCGCAACGGAAGCAGACAGGAAGACAACGGCAGACACGACGAGGGTCTCGTCATGCAGATTGAACAGTCAAAAATAGGGAAACTCATCGGAAGAGGTGGTTGTACGATAAAAGACCTGCAGGAAAACAGCGGCGCTTACATCAAAGTAAATATTGCCTCGAGCTTTCGATAACAAAATATTTATCCAGATTACGAATCCCTCCCCCCTCCCTATGATCCCTACAAATTTCGAACCGTGAACTGAGAACCAATTTATTTTGAGCATTAAATACATTATTTGTGGCGGTAATCGCCGAGCGTAGAGTTGGTAAAACTAATAGACAAAATCGTTGTAATTTTTTAGAGTTTATTAATTCGCTATTTGTGGAGAAACATCGTTTTTTATGATTTGTTTCAAGGAATGCAACTTCCTTGATGATAATTTTTTTTATTTCATACAATATTAATGAAAAGAGCAATCAACGATTTTTTAGGCGTTTACAGATCGATGGTAATTATTACCGAAAAAAAAAAGAAATGATTTATCGATTTTACTTGTGTACAAAATATCGAAGTTTTTATTTATTATATGCATTAGAAGGACTCTCGCTATTCCCTTATTGCCGAAATTTTGACCAAACGAACGAAAAAAAATGTTTCTCTCTCTCTCTCGCTTTACGGTAAATGTTGCACGCAACATTGTTAACGCGCATTGAATTATTACGAACGTTGCAGATTGATAAATCTTCGGGATACGATACAGCGTCGGTAACGCTCGTTGGTTCGACAGAATCTCAACAAAAAGCGAAACAGATGATCGAAGACTTGATGATGTCCGCGGATCGTCAATACGGCGGCGGGCAGAGAAGTCAAAATCAAGGAAGATTCGATCAGAAGGACGATCGTCAGCAGCAGTATTCACAGCGGCAGTCACAGCAGTACTCCCAGCAACGGGCTGAACCAGTCGTCGAGGAATTCACAGAGATCGATTGGCAAAAGGCAAACGAGGAACACGCGAGATTTCAGCGTGAAAGATGGGCCCATCTCGGTCCTCTGGTCAAAGACTTTTACAAGGAAGATGCGGCCGTTACGAATATGACGGCGGAGCAAGTCGATCGGATACGAAAGCAGAACAACAACATCGAGTGTCGTCGCGTATTCGAGAAGGAGGAAGGAGCCGAAGACGATTTCAAGGTTCCCAATCCCGTGGAAACGTTCGAACAAGCGTTTCACAATTATCCGGATATCTTGACGGAAATTCGTAAACAGGGATTCGAAAAACCGAGTCCGATACAGTGCCAAGCGTGGCCGATCCTTCTCAGCGGTAAGGATCTCATCGGAATCGCTCAGACGGGTACGGGAAAGACTCTCGCCTTTCTGTTGCCGGCTTTGATACACATCGATGGACAACCAATACCGCGCAACGAACGCGGCGGTCCAAATATTCTCGTAATGGCACCGACGCGAGAGTTGGCATTGCAAATCGAGAAAGAAGTCGGCAAGTATCAGTATCACGGTATCAAAGCTTGTTGCGTCTACGGCGGTGGTAGCAGAAAGGAACAAATGGCAACTGTAGATAAAGGCGTACAAATCGTAATCGCGACACCGGGACGATTGAACGATCTCGTGCAGACCGGATGTTTGGACGTGAAATCCGTAACTTATCTCGTACTCGACGAAGCCGATCGTATGTTGGACATGGGCTTCGAGCCGCAGATACGAAAGACTCTTCTCGACGTTAGACCCGATCGACAAACCGTTATGACGAGGTGCGTAAGTTCCGGGTATTGGGAATTAAATTTGTTGAGATTTTTTTTTTTTTTTTTTTTTTTCATTAAGTATCTTTGTACTTTTAGCGCAACGTGGCCGCAAGGAGTTCGACGATTAGCACAGTCTTATATGAAGGATCCGATTCAGGTATTCGTAGGATCGTTAGATTTGGCGGCTGTTCACTCGGTACGACAGACTATTCACTTGATCAGTGACGAGGAAAAGACACCGATGGCAAGTAGTAAAATATCATTATCCACGCCGACGTTAAAAAATGCCGTTTACGTTTTTGTTTATCTGTGAAAAATTTCACGGGCTATTTACAAATTGTATTTACATTTGCCGTGTGCAGTGTAAGAGAAGTCGGCGAAAAGTCGTAGAATTTTTATTTATTTTTTCTATTTCATGTTATTCATCACGATTATTGGTTTTTATTCGATATCCGACTATCTGCTGCTACAAGCAATTTAAATGTGATAACTGATTAGCTTTTCCGTTAAAAAAAAAAAAAAAATCTACAAATTTCGGAAACTTTTTTTAAACCCTTTTTTTCGATAAGTCGCCGATTTCTACCTGATAACGAATTTAAATGAATAATGTTATTAATAACGCGAAAAAAACTCTATATTTACAAATAACAAAATCGTCACTCACCGTTTCGTTTAGCGGCAAAATAAAATAAAATACGTTAATGTTTCGCAGCTCTACGAATTCTTTCGTAACATGGGAGAGGACGACAAAGTCATTGTCTTCTTCGGAAAGAAAACGCGAGTAGACGATTTGTCGAGCGAATTGGCGATGCAAAACATTATATGCCAAAGTATACACGGCGGTCGAGAGCAGCAGGATCGCGAACAGGCGCTCGAGGACATTAAAAGCGGAGCGGTGAAGATTCTTCTTGCTACGGATGTGGCGAGTCGCGGAATCGATATTGAGGACATAACTTACGTGGTTAACTACGATTTTCCACGGGATATCGAGGAATACGTTCATCGCGTTGGGCGTACGGGACGCGCGGGTCGCACCGGGGAGAGCATAAGCCTCATGACGCGTCAGGATTGGTCGCACGCGAAGAAATTAATCGGTATTTTGGAGGAAGCGAGTCAAGAAGTACCGGAAGGATTGTACAAGATGTCCGAACGTTACGACGCGATGAAGGAGAAGAGAGCGCAAGAAAAAGATTGCGAACGCAGCGACGCCGGGGGATACGGAGGCCGCGATCGCTACGGTGGCGGAGGACGCGATCGTTCCGGAGGCGGCCGCGGCGGCGGCGGCGGAGGACGCCGCGGTGGAAATCGCTGGTAAAGCTGAGAGAATGTCGACAAGCGATAGAAATAAACTTATCCTTGCGACAAATCCGTACTATCGATAAGTTCCTCTTAGGCTGTGGCAAATTCGTAGGATCAACGATTGATTGTACGGAATAAGTTTTACTCGCTTGTTATACGAGTATATCGCTGAATCTCATCTTGAGAAATACTTACGCGCAAAATTGTTTTTATTATTCAAAGATTCTTATATAACGCAGCATCGAATGCCGAAAAGCCGAAGTGTTAATGTTTTCCACGTAAAACGACGTGAACGACGAAACCTTTGGTTTCTCAACGATTGACATTCCGTCGATGTTGAGACGATACAATCCCTAAGGGATTATCGAAGAAGCAGTATTGCTAATTTTTCCTTTTCTTTTTCAAATTACTTTTTTTTTTTTTTTTTTATTTCATTATATTCGAGACGATTTCTTCTCATCGAAAAAATTGTACGAAAAAAAAGTCTCTGGTTGAACTTTGACTCTGGAAGCTTTACGAGAATAAGAATGTAAAGAGGCGAACGAGACAATTGTTACAAACTTACGAATTATTATTTCACTCAATGGATTTTTTTCGTTAAGATTACTTATCGCGGTGTCTTCGATGACAGGGTAAACAACAAAATCAATCATCGTGCGAAAATTTGAGTTGACGATTTGGATACTTCGGTGAAATTTTTCATCCTCTTTGTCATATTATTTAATGCACGGGGAAAAAAAAATACTCGCATGAAGAATAAATATATATTTTTCACCCGAATGACGGATGTTATTTGTATTAAAAAAAATTTCGCCCGTACATTTTTTTTTCTGCAACAATAATCCTCGAAGTTGGGATTGCGAACAAAATATTTAGTATAAAAAGTCATCGTCGCAGCAATGGGGTTTGGCGAAACAATGAGTACTTACATCTCGAATTTGGAGTTACGGGTTAATTTCGTAAAGATAAAAAATACGCGTTCGGGCGTTCGATACTCGTTCAACGTAAATGGCAAATCGAAGATTACAAGAATCGCTACCTCGCCGTTCGAACTTCGATCGGCATAAAATTCATAAAATAAATAATAACTAACGGTTGTGCATTGATTAAAAGTTATGTCGATGAGAAAGTAAAAAAAAAAACAAAAAAAACAAAAAAAAGTAAAATGAATAATTTTACGCTTTGAGTGAATTAATTAAAACATAACTCGAATGGGCCGTAAAGAGAACGAAAAACTTCGGCAAAAAGTCGTCGAAAGAAATGCCGAATTAAGTGCATCAAGTGTACACTTTGAAGTTTCGCGTCTTCGTGTACTTCTCGGCGAATATCTTTCCGCTCGGCGTTGGCATGGAGAATGCCAAGTCATCCAGCGTCATTATGTAACCGAAGTAGTAACTCGTTCTGAAAACAATTGACGATATCGCGATGAGTATCATATTTTTTTTCTTCATTTCATAGATATTCAACGATAATTAACGTGAATTGAAAAAATAGGAAAGACGATCTCACCTCACGGAGTCGAGAAGCTTCGTCGCGATGTGTTGCCGGCGATGGCTCATCGCCGTCCATATAACGTTTACCCCGCATTTCGCCGGTGTCTCCTCGGCGGAGCAACAATCCAACTCGATGAGCTCGGGAATCATTCGATGGGCAGTCTTTACACTCTCGGCTACCATTACTCCAAGAATAGTCTTGTCTCTGATATAAAGGTATATCTGCGAAGGAAATTACAATTATATTCTTGTGACGACACTCGACCATCCGATTTTAAGATTAACGTTCATTTATCAATCAAAACTCCGATAATCGCGTAAAAGTGAAAGAAAAAAAAAAAAATGAGAACGTTTCGAAAAATGAATCGATTTATATTATATCGTATTGATAATGGGTTTTAGTAACGAAATAACGAATTCAAAAACTACGAAACGAAAAAAAAAAAAAAATGGAAATTTGAAATAATTATTAACGAAATTTGTTTTATCATAGAGAAGAAAGAAAAAGGGATCAGAATATAACTTTTAAATAATTTATTAAGCGACCTCTCGACGAATTTATCGTTGTCCATTATTTCATCAATTTTTTTCAAAATACGGAGATTTTACGGCGGAAATGTTTGAAAATATGAAGAAAAAAAAATTGAAAAAAAAGATATTGCTTACTTTTTTGTCAAGATAGTTCGTCATTTCCATGTCGGCCAATCCCAGATCTCGGTCAACCACCGCCAAAATTTCTTCGACTTTTTTCCAGCATTGTTTCGGATCTCCCGGTTCGATGCAGATTATCCGACTGTTTGCGAATGGATCCGTGTTTATGACGCGTTCCTTTTTCCAACCCTGAAATTCACGAGATTCATACATAAACCAGAAAAAATAAACAAAAAGTGAAGTGCTGTTTGCTTCCCGCAGACGCTTTTTTTTACAATTTTTTTCGTAAGACTCAATACGCGTACCTTTCGTTACAAAGAAAATGATTTCATTATCACATATAAACTTTTTGAAAAAAAAAAAAAAAAAATTAAACATTTCACTCGATTTTCAAAACAGCAGATTTTTTATATGAACAAAACATCGAATTATGAATTCCGTATTTCTGTTCCTTCGTAATGATGCTTAATCGCTGAAGTAACGAAAAACGCTTAAATAGTAACGAAAGTCTTGGATCGATATTTTTCATATACATACATTGAATTTCAGGGTTTTAACGCTGTTGTGATAATTGAGATGAGCATTTTCATCCTCGGGTTCACCGAGCTGATAGACGATACCGCATTCGCTGCATTTCGTAGCACCGAAACGTTTTTGCCCGGCATCGATCTGATATTGATCCTCCGCGCCGCCACCTTTCGCGGACGTTTGCCACGACCGTTTAATCCCCCGTTGAGCCTTTTTTGCTGAATTATCCCTGAAAAATCCTCTCATTAATTAAGAAAATTCGTAAAACAAAACGATTAATGTACGATACCGAAAAAAAAATCAACTTACTCGGCGATACTCGACGAGTATCCCTTGGCGAAGAGAGGATACATTTTTTTATTTCCGGAGTTCGTTTCTTCGGAATTTTGTCTTTGCTCCGCGTTACTTTCGTTTGCATTCTCTACCGTATTTTTTGGAACGTCTTTAATGTTCATCGACGATGTCATATTGCTAAGTACGCTGGCGGGCGACATTAAGATGTTATCTTTTTTAATGGTCATCGATTTAGCCGGCGATAGCGCGGTCAGTGTTTCCATACTGTCGTAATCGTCGTCGGCCCAATCGTCCTCGAGAACCTTTAATATCCCATCAAGATTTCTCTTTTGAATCGAAGTATCGAATCCCGGCTCGTCGACCGTAAGATCCGTCGCGTCGAAAGACATCTCCTCGACCCGCGGTCTCTTCCGCGACTTTCTCGTAATCTGCGAACGTTTATCGTTGAGTGCAATCTTTCCGGCGGATACGTTTAATTTGATTTTATCGTTAACGGTAACGGTAGCCGGATTGTGAGATTTCAAAGTTCGATTCGTCTTGAAAAATCTTTTGTTCGGATCGGCAACGGGGGACGGTGGGCGTTCGACGCTCCCGAACGAGAAAGAAACCGGTAAATTTTCCAAGTTCGATGAGTTCGCATCGTCCGTTCCGATTTTTTCGTCGATCCCCATCGCGGCTTTTTTCTCGTTCGGAGAACTCGTTTTAGTCCGTTTCTCCGTTTTGAATGCTTCGACACGGGAAACGTGACGCTTTGGTTTCGGCCTCTTAATGCCGTGTCTAACGCCGCCATTCATCTCAGCGTGTTTCGCTCTCTTCGGCGGTCGTCTGTTATAAGTGTGGTTTCCCGTATGCAACGGTAAACTGTGTCGTTTTCTCGTCGGTTCGGAATCTCTCCACTCGACACCGACCGAACGACCGCGCTTTCCCGCGCTGCTGTAAAACGATTTCGCGCTAAGCGTGAAATCGGTCTTTACTTTCGGGATTTCGTCTTTTTTCTCGCGAAATAGCGAAGCGCGAGCCTTCGGGAACGGCGATGTTTCGTCGAGTTTCGGAAATTTCGTTCCCGACGAGACGAGCGACTCCTGCGCGTGTCTTTTCAGCGCATTGACTTTTAATTCGGGTGACGAAGTTTCCTCGGTCTCGAAGGGACCGAGAGATTTACGACGATGAAGACGAGGCACGATTATTTGCTTCTGCACGGAGCTCAACGGTGTTACGAGTCTACGCTCGTGACCGTCATCCTTGTGCGGCGTTTCCTCGATTCTTTCGGAATCCTCGCGATCCCCGCCGTCCTTCTGCGGCGTTTCGGGGACAATATCGCCGAACAGCAACGCTATTTCGCGCTCCGGCGTGCCGATCGATGTTTCACCGGCGTATTTTCTTCTCGGTGTTGTCGGCAGTGATTTCGGCGAATTTTGGAGTATTCTACGCTTGGGAGAGGAGCGCGCGGCTCTCGTGGAGATCTTTAACGCGCTAAATGGCGAGAGACGCTCGTCGGATTTTGTTTTTGCGAGACCCGGTCTGAGACGATCCCACGTCGCAAGTTTGAGAACTCCGGGCGATTTTTCCGGCGTTGTAAATGGCGAGACGAAGTGACGACCCGGCGAACTATCGCAACTATCGTCGCTTCGATCGGTGAGAGCCAACGGAGACATGGGTCCCAAATCCGATTCTTCGCCTGAAATGTCCGTTTCTCGACGTACCTTACTCTCCGCTCCAAAAAGTTTTCTTTTGCTGGAACTTCCGCCGTGATGAAACAAACGTTTGGAGACGGAGCGCGGCGTGCAAATGGAATCTCCGTGACCACTATCCCCCGACAGCATCATGACGAGACCCTTTTTTTCGTACACCAGAAATCTGAAATGGAAATCGTGTTAAACTTAGAAGCGAAAGGGCAAAAGTTAAATTCACAGGCGAATGTATCGACATCCTCTAAAAAATTAAACGGTGAGAAACTATTTTTGAAATTGAAGCGTATCGATAGAAAAAGGTTTCAGTAATCTTCGGATTGTTAATATCGTAAAAAACTCGCGAGTACTCAGGGTCTGTCATGGGCGTGCAAACAAAACAATAAACTCCGAGTTTAATCGCGGCTACTCGAGTTTTCGCGTAATGATGGAATTATTCATAAATGAACGAAATTATCGTCTGTATTATTTTGTGAATAGTTTAACAGTGACGGGATCGAGGTTCAAGGAGAAAACCACGAAAGAAGTTTGAATAAACGCGAGGAGTTTTCTAACCAAGACAACGCGCGTCGCGTGATGCTAATGCATCTTTGAAAACATTCGTGCGCTTGGCACACGGGACTTTTCACGATAAACGGTGTAAATGCGTTGTTAATCGGGTTTTTAAATACCTTTATAATCGTGTAAATTAACTCGCAATTAATCGTCGCTGTTGAAAACAAAAAAACGGTTGCAGATGCTCGTAGCGGGATTACGCAGTTGGTGATATTTGTAACGGCTGCTTTCCCTCCCGAACTTGTCGGGATGAGAGAATTTCGCGGTTTATTGGCGCCACTTGTCATCCCTCCTCCGCCACTTTGTCCACATGCCCCGTTACACGCGTTACGCGCCAGAATTTCGTTGATCGCGCGTTCGATATGTGGCGAGCGGCATTTAAAGAGTTTAAATAGTCCAGGAAAGGCTATTTAAAGAGTCTAAATATTGAAAACGGTTATTTAAAGAGATTTCCAATCATGTATGCAGAGACTATTTTGATAGGCTTTGATAAAAACCGAAAAGAAAAATACGGAATTTTGGAGCGATTATGCAAATTTCCACGTACATTGTAGCAAACGTTAAGTATAATGACCGATAAATTATTAGATGTCGATAATATATGTTTCCCATGAGTTAACCACATTTTAACTCCGTTTTGATTTTCCATGATTCGTCGATTTTTTAATAATAAATTCCGAATGGTCGTTGTAAAAAACGTTTTGTTTCAACAAGAGAGTACGCGATCGAATAATCACGGTATGAAATTTCTTTTTTTTTTTTTATATTTTTTTGTCCACACAGCATAATAATGTTTGTATTGTCCAAAACTAATTATTTTGATAGTGAATTTCCTCAATGAACGTTGCTAACAATGCCGAATAGCGGGTCTAATGCTCGAAATTAATTTATAATTGATTATTAAAAAAAAGTCGCAATATTGACGACAATACGACTAACCGCGGTTACGCCGTTCGGCTAATGATACTTATTAATATTTTACTTCTATAATAATATTTCGCAAATAACAACGCATTTTAATCGGAAATTTTTTACACGAATTTTATTTCTTGCATCGATGTTTATACTATAATAATAATATAGTGTTGGAATATGGCGAGGATTTTGCAGGGTGCATATCGATCTCTTCTTATCGGCAAGTTCTTCCGAAACGGTGCACTTCGTTTTTGTATGGCGTTTTTATTTTATCATCGTAATAAAGAGTATTGTCGAAATTCCGAATTTTTACCGCGATATCGTCGGGAAATCCTACCGTCTATATGCGGTTAATGATTTCATTCTATGCCGTGAATGCTACAACGAAGCGGCGAAACTGAATATCTTAGTGCAACAGCCCTGCAGCAGCTCTATACATATATTGCAGATTTACGCCTTAATGTGATCGGCCAGAGAGCAAGTGAGACCAGTATTGTCGGGTTCCACATTGAGTTCCTTAATGACACCGTCCTCCACGACCATGGAATAGCGTTTGCTGCGTTTTCCCCCGAGTACAGGCATATCGATGGAAAGCTCCAGTGCGTCGGTGAATTCGCCGGTGGTATCGGCGAGCATTCGTACCTGAAAAATGATAAAAAATAATAGATAATTTATCACTTTACCGTTTTCTCGTCTTCCGATCCACAGGGCGACATTTAGTTTTTTTTTATTAATTATTAATTCTTCTTTTTTCGTTATTATTTATTAGATATTAATCGAAATAATCGATGGGCAATTGGTTGACTGATGATTTTATATTAATTACTTTTTTTTTTTTTTACTAAACTATTTATCATTTCGTACAGTGGATAGTGCAAAAAAAAATTACCGAGATATACTAAGTAATTTCGTATTTAACTTTTTTGTAAAGCCTTTCAAAAAATATGTGATAAGATAAGCCAATTTAAGTAGAAATATTTTTTTTTTTTTTTAAATACAATTATAAAATTGCTGTTTAAAAGTATCATACAAATTAAATTTTCCACATTTCACTGCTTGCAATTCAATTAATTTTCGTTTTTATTTAAATAATTTTTTTTTACCTTTCCATCGGCTCCCTGGTCCTTACCCCACGCAGCCATTACAAAAGGATCGTTGATGGAGACACAGAAGATCTCCGCTACGCCCTTCGATTTCAATTCATCGGCTTTTTGAACAAAACCGGGAAGATGAGTCTGAATGACGTTAAGAAACAAAATTTATTAAAATTTCAGCATCTCAATTATAACATAAAAATGATTGTCTACGCATCAGTATTTAGTCATTTTTTCAGAATTTTATAATACCATATAAATTTGCCTAATCGCATGATGAAAATTGTTATTCTAAAAATAAATGGCGAAAATTCAAAGTATCATACAGTTCTACAATTTCTCTTATCTCCAAACATGTGCTGTATCTCCGTTATCATTTCATAACTAATAATCCCCTCGGTAAGTCAAGGTTGAGGCGTTTTTATCGTCGGTGTATGTAAATTAAAAAAAAAAAAATGGAAAAAACATTTAAAAAAAAAAGTGATTTTTCGATTGAGAATTTTTCGAATTATCGCGTTTTTCCGATGGCAACTATCCAATAAAGTGCAATTGCGTAATTTCGGCGACGATTTCATGTCTTACCTTCGAGCATCCCGGAGTAAAAGCACCGGGTACAGCGAGGATAATGATTTTTTTTCCGGCCGCCTCACCAGCGAGATTCACCTTGGTGGCCGGCGAGTTCTCGTAAAGATCGATCGAGGGAAGGTTGTCTCCTACCTGTAATTATATTAATCATTCGTATTGTGAGATTGGCATCGATAAGCACGTAAATTCGTCGATTCTGACAATGTAAAAGTTCGTGCGACGAGAGAAAAAACAAAAACTCACCGCGACCATGTTGCCTGATGATAGATGAATTCGTCTTCGGGCAAAACAGCTGAACGTGGATCTACCGGCAGCGGAAATGGCGCGACTGACCAGTTGACTCATTTATATGCTTCGATCGAACGACTCGGTAGACCAAATAACGTGTTGTTTCGTAATATATATTTTTTATCTATCTCGTGAGAGCCCTACGATAAACGTGACAATCCAAACGAAGCCGGCGAGATGCTTGGTCGGCCCGATTGCGCAACTTCGTTCGGTCATTACATAAAACTATTATCATCTCTCGTATCGTCTCCCTCCCTAATGTATAAATTCAATTTCGCGATACAGTTCATTTTGACTGTCGCTTTATTACCGTAGTACATGCTGTTCATTTATTTAGAATGCAAGGAGTCACGTTCGATAGTGCGGGAAGGACATTAGAAACATCGACATTCATGATTATGTTATGATACGATCTTGACATGTTGACATGCTTTTTAGCGTAGGAAGGAGAATTAATAGTTGAACGAAACATTCCGACACGTGGCGCTCTCGCGTTGCCGAAATCGAATCTCAAAGCTTCTTTTAGCAATTTTATAACTGCGTAGGTATAGGAATAAACTCGATTCACACCGGTAGGTACTCTTGTGCGATAATAAAAAACAGAATAAATTTAAGTTTTTGTTATTCACGAAACATAGACTTCCCACAGTCTTCCCATATTTACAGCATGTGCAGCACGTGCTGGAAAAATTGCGTCGTCATGTACTACATTTTCTGCCGTCTGTCTATCTGGATTAACGATCATTCAAGCGTTTTATTTCATCATTAGTGATCTCTCGTCTTATCCCGGTCGAGAAATCGAGAAATCGAAGTCAACGGATATAGTTGCTAATGTTTTTCAATAATTATTCCGTCGAAAAACCTTTGCCGTTTCTTTTCGATAGATGTATTGCAATAGAAATTATACTCACAGACAAAATGTATATTTTCAATCATATAGCAATTGCCTTCAAATAAAGTTTATCGCAGTATGAGTTTCGCTTTTTACTGTTTTCGGCTCTCAGCATTGGTAATACTGTTGGGAAAACGTTACAATTCTCGGGAACACTCGCATATCGAACAGCGCCTCTCGAGAGTTCTTCACTGACACTGGCCGCTCGTGCCTTTTCGAAAAAAAAAAAAACAACACCCGCAGTATCAATAAGCCGGTCGACGTGTAATCATTTGTTTTCCTCGTCGTCGATATTGTAATAATGAATATATGGCTTGTCGCGACATTGTTATTGTTGATCGTCGGGACAACGAGAGCCACGTTGTCACCGCCTACTGACAAGCATCGTAAAGATAAAGGAAAATACGAGAATAAGGTATTGTTATTCGCTGTTCAACAACATTTTATTTTGACATCTGTCAATCGAATCAATATCGATCGATAATTCAGTACGAATTCTACGCGCCCGAGTAAAAACAAAACACGCAATGCTTTGTTTCTTCGTTTTTAACATTCATCGATTAATTTCGTTCGTATTTATCGTATTTTCGCAATAGAAAGGTCCTGTCGACCAAAATGTTTTTGACAGAGGTCTCGTACTACGAGATCCCAAGAGCGCCGAGATTCTCAAAGAATCCGGACTCTATTACAAGGGCACGAAAGACAGACAGTTCTCCGGCGAGGTTTTAGGTTATATTACGCCTGTGAGTACCGTATTTTCAATTACGAAAATTAGTAAAAAAAAAAAATGTTCGGAGCAAAAAAAAAAAAATTTTACAGTGGAACAACGAAGGACTGGAAGTAGCGAAAATATTCCATGGCAAACTGACATCCGTCTCGCCTGTGTGGTTCACATTTCCAAACGGCAATGTCAAGAAATTTCAACTGCCGACTCACGATGTGCAAAAAAAGTGGCTGAAGGAAATAAGGGCAGCGAATAGCGTGAATCACACAGTAAAGAGTGAGAATCAATGAAAAGTCATTAATTCGCCTATACGCAACTCCTAATTGACGATCAATGATTTTTTTTCAGTTTTGCCGAGAGTACTGTTTGAACAGTGGACGCCGGAGGAGATAGTTGCCCTGAATACGGATAATCATAAGAAAAGTCAATTAGTCGCGGCGCTCGTCGAGACTGCAAAGGTCAGTTTTTTTCGTCTTTTTTTCTTATCGCAAAATTAAATTGAATAAAAAAAATTATTAATTTAATTAACAAATAATAATAATAATTTATTATAATTTTTTTTATTTATGAATTTAATTAAATTTATTTATTTTTTATTATGTTATGAATGTTATTTTATAATTTTATGAAAATTATGGAAATTTATTTAACAACTATATCTGTTTTAGTCCTTCCAATTCCGTGGCTATGTGCTGGAGATATGGAATCAATTCGTGTTCACAGGAGTGAACATGAAAGTAGTTATATCGTTAATTAAGTCGTTAGGTAAACGATTGAAGAGCAAAAATTTGGAGGCTATTCTTGCGATTCCACCAGCACGAGGGTACGGCGCGTTAATTAAACTCTATTACATTCGCAAACTTTAAATATGCCGAACAATGTGTTCGTAATTTGATATTCAAATTTTTAGATGTTCTTTTTTTTCGATTATTTTAGACCCGAGGCGCAAATATTCTCACAAACGTATTTCAACGAATTATCGCCTCACATTACGGCGTTTTCGTTGATGACTTACGACTACTCGAGTGTGCAACGCCCGGGTCCGAACAGTCCGCTCGAGTGGGCAAGAGAGTGCGTAGAAAAATTGGTACCCAACGATGACGATCCTCGACGCACACAAATTCTCATGGGTATCAATTTTTACGGAAACAATTTTACGCCCGAGGGGGGCGGACCGATTCTCGGCTCGCAGTACCTGAAACTTCTCGAATCGTTCAAAGGAAAAATCCAGTGGGACGACAGAAGCAAAGAACACTTCTTTGAATCGAAGTAAGTATGATGTTGCGGACGGCGAGACAAAACGGGAAAAATTAGCGAGGAATTTTTTAATTTTTTTTATTTAGGTAAAACCTTAGAAAATATATTTAAAAAAAAATGCATTAAATTTGCAATTCGCAAATTATATATATATATTTTTTTTTTCATAGTTTACAACAATTTTTTCATTTTTCATGTTAATGTTCTTGAAACATTTTTGTTTTTTGCGCTCATTTTCCATCGCTCTTGTCTCTCTCTCTCTCTCTCGTTTATATGCATCGAAACGTACGTAAATTACGATCGATTAAAAAAAAATATGTTGTTTATCTTTTAGAAGCTCCGTTGGCAGTGGTTACGTGTTTTATCCGACGCTTTATTCGCTCAAACATCGTTTGGATCTCGCGCGTGAGTTAGGCACTGGAATATCAATATGGGAACTCGGACAGGGTTTGAATTATTTCTACGATCTCTTCTAACAAAAGTGATCCGTTAAACAAGGTGCGAAAAAAAAAAAAAAACACCTTCCAATCACCGTAATTACGTAAAACTTCCGATGTGATACTAAAAGTAGTCTTATGCTAAGTAAATAATAATACTACGAAAAAAAAAAAAAAAAAAACAAACGTATCGGTAAAAATTACAGATTGACGACTGCTTGGTTCGATATTTGTTTTTAACATTATTAACGCTCAAAGGATTATTCGACGCGTTCCTCTGATACTTCGAACATTATCATAGATCACAGTATTATCCTTGTCCTTGCAGTACCGTGAAAAAATCGTTCGACGTCGTTTCTTCGGTGAATAAAGATTGGAAAGGCGCCAAATTTTACGGGTGAGTCGTATAAATATTTTCTCGAAAGTCGTACAAGAATTCGAAGGGGGCGCTTGCCGTTTACCGATTTTACACCGCTATTTTTCTTCTATTTTCAATCATCGATCGAATTTCCAGAACCTCAACGTTAAGGGATTTCTAACTATAAAATACTTTTTCAAAAATAGTACTTATAATTAATATTTCGCGTAGTAATACTGAATTTTACGTTGTACGCAATACCGTACGCTTGATATCGCGATCGTCGTTGAAGGGTCCCGACGCGTATATTTCGTTGGATCCTTTACCGATTATCGACGAATTCATTTCTTCGTTCCTCTCGCGTTCCTGTAGCATCATCATAGACTGAGGTCCTTGAAGTATGTTGTACATCAGTGCCCAGCAAAGTTTAGCCGGCAGTAAGCTTCAATTTAATGGATAATTTGTTTCATTGGTGATTCTCATTCGTCAGGAAGAGATTCGTCATAAGAAAAAATAGTTTAGATTTTGCAAAATCGTACCACTTGAGAGGGAGAAGATATCTGACCGACGATGGTAGGGTAACGGTTACTTGATTTGTAAGTATTCCAGCGACGATCTCCTCGGCAACATATTCCGGCTCCAGCATAGGCATTAATCTACAAACGAAAAAACAAAAATCGTATTAACAGCACGATGGCTCCCGTTGATTTAGCTACTTTCTACAAATTTATCCACTCACCTCGGTTTCACTCCGTTGAACATTCCCGTATTTACAAAGTATGGGCACACGAGAGTCGTGTGAATACCGTCGTATCCGTGAGCCTACCGGTCGAAAAGATTGATCGTTTAGATCGCGCAAGAAAGTACGAGTATCATGACTCTCATTAATGAGACGCGTTTACCCTGAGCTCCGTGAAGAGACTCTCGTGAAATCCGACGGCGGCAAATTTCGTAGCGGAATAATCGGTGCAATTGTAAGTACCGAGGAGACCCGCTACACTCGCGACGGTTACTATGTGCCCGTGATTTTCTTTCAACATATCCTTCAAGAAAGCCTTCACGATCTGCAATAATCGCACGCGTTTTCATTGTTTCGTTAGTCGTGGAAATTTATGGCATTTTTTTTTTTTTTCGTACCCAATAGTGCGACAATATGTTCACTTTAAACGTTCGCTCGATCTCTTTGTCCGGCAAATTCATGAGAGTTCTGCCGCATACGTATCCGGCATTATTAACGACTAGTGTTACCTGAAAAAATGATAAAGAATTTTGAATTGATATTTTACCAATGAGTGATAATCGGAGTGTAGGAATGGAATTGTCAGTGAAATCAGACAAACCTCCGAAAATTGAACATCAGTCAGGGAAATAAAAAAAAATGGTATCAGCGAAATTCTATTAAAACGATATTATTACTTTTAATTAAGATTTTTCGAAGCTTTTGCGATCAGAAAATATTTTTTACTTCGAAAAACAGATTTAGCGAAAATGTTCAGTGTACAATTGGATGCGTCTCTAAAATTGGCGGATAATTAACTTTTTTTCGGTAAAAACTTTTTAGAAAGTAACATTTTTTAGACAAGAGTAACTTTTTAGAAAGTAACATTTTTTAGACGACACTTACGATTATATCTAATAGATTTTTAATTGCATATTGCCGCAGGTATCGGAGAAATCCACAATATACTTTTATTGCCACAGAAATATAGCGATTATTCCGATATTTTTCTATCCGTGTAAAAATTAATTGTATACTCACATTTCCGATCTCAATCTGTATAGTCTTAGCGACTTTGTAAACTTCCTCTCGACTAGTAATATCGCAAACGTAACCGGTACACTTGCCACCGGCTTCCTGTATTTCTTTTACCGTGTTGCGTATTCCTGAAAAAAAAAAAAAATATATAATAATATCGATTATCGATTAGCCAATCAGTAGGTAACTAATGCAAAAGTTCCTAAGCGTAGGAATGATTTACGAGCGAAATGCGAAAATCATATATGAATAACTGAGTGACTAAACGACCAGACTAAGTCTCGAGGTATTAATAAGCATAGAGACGCGCAGACAGTTTTATAGTCTCGTAGTCGCAGCAGAAAATTGACCACCGGTTGTCACTCGCCAGAGATAACGGGAGAGCGTTGCGTTCGTTCACCGCAAACATAAAACAACAATTTAACGGGATTCGAATTTTATTTATTGGGTAGTTAAGTGTATTAACTAATGATGACTTTTAAAGCTTCTTTACCACGAATTTTAGTTTTTTTTCAGCTTCGACAGTTCGAAATTCAACAGTGTCTAGTCGAAGGCAATTTTCGTTGCTTTCTCGGAGCGCGGAAACGTGACCGGAATATTGAAACTATTGCGCGTAGAGCACGCAGGGTTCTGATAGTGAGTAGTGTTACACGTACCGGATTCGTTGATATCCCAGATAATTACGTGCGCGCCGAGCATCGCTAATTTCATGGCAATCAATCTTCCTATACCACCGGCCCCTCCGGTCACCAATGCCACTTCGCCTTTAATCTCTTTGCTCCAAAATCTTCGAGGTAAAACACTCAATATTATCGCCTCAGTTATGTATATCACCGCAAGCCAAGCGAAATTAAGTACATCGCAGAGTACGTTAATCCCTTCTCGGAAATCCATCTTCGGTAATCCTCCGTCGAGCCGTCTATCGCTATCGCTTTAAAAAAATCTTTAATTAGCGTCAGCATCGTAATTGTATCTTGATGTAGTCGTCGATGCCGACAGGAACTCCGGCCTTTCAAAGTTCAACGTTCTCGTAGAAACTGCGAATTAGGGAGCCTCGCGAAGAGCTATTCATCGAACGAGTGAAAGCGTTTTCGTCGAAGGATGCGATATTCCTATCTCTCGCGAAAACCCGTCGATGCGGCTGTATTTTTTTATGGAAATTTTACGACTCGCGATTTTATTCAATGGAATGGAGAGATTTTGATTTCCGAATTCACGGGTCGTCGACATGCGGTTGGAGCATCGGAAATTGGAGTTTAAAACTGTAGCGTTGGAGGAAAAAAAAAGACGATATTGTTTCCTCGTTTACTAGAGATCGAGAAATAGAAGATCGGACAGCATTGAGTGGCAATAAATAACCGATTGAGAGTTATCGACGATTCGTAGGAATCACTTGTGCAGCGTAACGTTGCATTTTAATCAGATATGAAATTAAAATGTTGTTTATTTAATTTATTATTGGTAAGAAACGCCCAAAAAAAGAGAAACGGTTTTAAAATTATCAGAGTTCTCGAAGCTATGAACTGTGGAAAAAAAAAGGATATCGAAAAAGTAAAATAGAAATATATGAAATTCGGAGTTTTTATAAAATCAAAATATTAATCATAAAATTATTTTTGCAGAAATATACTCTTAAATATATCCGCAATATATCATTTTACGACGAAAATATATTTTATATATCGTAGATATATTTTTCAATATATTTTTTTTCGTTTGTTGGTTCATATTGATTTTTCACGAAGAAATTCCGAGAAAATAGAAAAAAACATTTTTTTAAAATTTGATTGAAAAAAAAAAAAGAAAAATGAAGTTCTTTCGAAAAAATGTTATATTTGGACGTGGATATTTTTTTACGTAGTCAAAACATCATTACGAACAAACAATTGCAGGGAATTAGCGATCGAAACTTTTTGTTTTTTTTTCTCTCGCAAAAAATAAAATTAAAATATACTTTTTTGACTAAAATCGTCAAACTTCCGCCTTAAGGAGAATTATCGTTGTAACTTTGATAATACGGATTTTATCGAGTGGAATTACACGCGTAACATTTCGTTCAAGTAATCCAAACAATGTTTTCCGAAAAATTCAATAAAACCCGAATTTTTTTATCCTTATTGACTGACGCTAATGACATCGAAGCACAGATTCTAATCGAACAAAAGTAATTAATCAAAATTACCTGCTGTCGCAACGGCACTTTCGGCGAAAATATTATCACCGACGAGTTAACTCCGTTGTCGCAAAACGTTGAAGTGAAAAACAACTCGATTCGTCAGAACCGCGAACAACACTATACGAGCCGCGAATGTTGACTCAGTTCGTCGGCTCTCTCGGGCGGAGGCGTACACAACACGGAGCCTGAAATCGTCGTGGAAGCGGTCGCGTCGTGACTCTCACGGGGTAACAGAAGACTTTGGCCCCAACGAACGCGGTCGATCCTCGACAACAAACAACGGTTCTCCTATCGCGCGATGTAATATAACTCTTAGTCGAGAAGGAGAAAGATCACCTTACAGGTTACCCGGTAGTATGGTACAACCGGCGATCAGAGAAATTTTTCTTCGCGTTGAAAGTAACGTAGTTCGCCGCGTCCTCTTCCCGGACGGTGAAGCAAAGTTTAAACGGTTTCTTCTACCGACGGTAACCGGATATACGAAATAGTCGTAGTCGTCGATGCTATGTTTACACATAGACGAGGCCGGTAAACAAAAAACTTTTCTCTGCTGTTTAATATTTATCTGTGAATACCGATGAATGCCACTATTGGCACTTTCAATCACTTAAACAACGAAAAAAAAAAAAAAAAAAAAAAAAAAAAAAAAAAATGCTCGTTGCACATTTTTTTTTTTTTCAGTTAAATTCCCTCGAAACAGAATCTCACTTTCATCGTGTAGGCAAAATTTTCCTAGAAACACCGTAATGCACTATCGAAACTTTCGGCACCGTGAGTACCGCGATGCTCCGCTCGTTCGCGTTACAATGCACAAGAAAACCGTGCAACTTTCTATTGCATTCACCGCAACATTACCCCGCTGCATAATGACCCTTGTAACGAGGTTTTCTAATAACTTCAACGTCTCGAAATGAAGGTACTTTCGAATATAAATCCAGCGAAGATCGGTCGAAAGATTTTTCGGAGTAACTGGACGATAAATCGAAGTTCGATTTGTCCCGACGATAGAAATATCGACGGAAATTCTTTTGCATAGAGTCGACGGCATGATTTTGCCGTTGCAGCGAGTTTCGGAGTCGAAAGAGATTATTTGTTAATGCGTCTTTCTCCGGGACCGGTCGCCGGGACTGGAAAATTCCGCTCGCAGGCCCTTCGCTTTCGAAACCTACGTATGTATCACTTCCGTACGTAGCGTATTAATTCAACTATCTCCGCCAGGAAATTCTTGAATGATCGATCAATCTAACGATTGTTGCCGATAGATTATGAGTTTCCAACAATTGCTTCGTCGCGAATCTGCTTATGTTATGTATAGTATAGTTCTGCAGTTACGCAATTACGTTCAGAATAATGTTTTTCTTATATTTAATACACGAAACATAATGTTAGTTAATAGGCAATTATCCTTAAAAGTTCCTTTGGATGCATTTGCGTAGATTTGTGTAGAAGAATTGAATTCGGCGACGAGCCGCGAACGGAATAGCTGCCCGTCTTACAAGTAGATGCGCGCTCTTCGCGGTATCCTCGGGTGAAAGGATGTGCCTATACGATAGATCTTAAGTCGGTCAACTATCTCCGTCAACATAAAAAGAAAAACGTACTCGCGTGCGTTAGGCGCACGTTAAACGCCTCTGTGTACGCGAGCTATTGCTTCGCGCCGTGCGCCGCGTCTCTGCCAATTGTCTTCAACAAGAGACGTTTTTACGGAGCTAAAAGGAGCAGAAGTGACGATAAGACTCATTGTAATTGCTTGAGGTTTAAGAATCATCACGAACGAATATATACGCTCGGTGAATACAATTAGGATTCCGCATACGGCGCCGGGGTGACAAAGGAAACAAAGGCACGCGAGCTTCGCGCACGACAAGCTTCACTAGAATTTTTAAAGAGAACTCCCGTCTCGTCGACGTTTCTTCTTCGCGTTTATTTCATTCGCTTCGAAGGAGTGCTGAATTATTCTTTATCCTTGACGACGTTGCAGGTGTGTCCCGTTGCGTTGCCGAAAGCATTCGGTAAAATCAGTGGGTCGGAGAAACTCGAATAAAAATATATCGGAACGGAATTGCATAAAGAAGTGGATAGCAAAAACGGCGACCGAGTAAGCAGAATCGAGCAGAGCTCAGTACTGGTCTTTGGGGAATATGCGTAGTTTACTTAGGAATTTTATTTTGAATTATTATCTCCAACGGAAGGCAAAGTATGTTGGTGACCTCGCGAGAACGTGAATTTACGAATTTCGGCGAAAAATTTAGGCTGTTTAAAGTGTTACATTGGAATTTCTCATAGTTTACTTCGGCAACGTGGAAAAAGACGTATATATCGCAAAATGTATCTGTTATACATCACATATATTTCCGTCGAAAAATCGTATATTACCGATATATATTTTATAATATATTTCTTAGAAATTTTTTTCGCATAGAGTTTTTTTTTCTCGCGCGACTCTCGCGAATTGCGAAAAGGGCCAATTACGACCATCTCTCCTTTTCCAGTGTAAACGTTCAAATTACGTTGTAACGCTTGCCTTCGCGAGCTCCGCGACGATACCCTATACGAGATTTGACTGTAATATATGGTCAGTTATTGCGAATAAACGCAAAAGGCGGTTTGCCTTGAGGCGACAAATTCGTGACTCTCCGACGTTTGTACGTGACAACTATTGCTTAATTATTCATACATAACAATTTTAAACAGCTTATTGTTTAATAATATTTTTCTTCCGCATCTGTTTATTCTCGGAAAATCGGTTGAGAATAGAAA
Source organism: Buathra laborator (assembly GCA_934046635.1). Lineage (NCBI taxonomy): Eukaryota > Metazoa > Arthropoda > Insecta > Hymenoptera > Ichneumonidae > Buathra > Buathra laborator. The sequence goes on from OW203897.1 coordinate 12,422,212, forward strand.
AGAAGAGTCATTGAGGCATTTTTTACGATACAATCAAATTAATGGGATGTTAATGTTCCGCAAAAAAAATAAAATAAAAAGTTATTACTTTCTGTACAAAAAAAAAATTATATCACTAAATTTACCAAAAAATACTGCAATATACGCCGACAAATCGATCGGCATATCTTTCCGCAGTTTTTGTGAATTTAAATCCGTAATTGCTTTGTCGCAATCGAAATTAAGTGAATTTTATAAATGTGCGTAAGAAGAGAGACGTGTAATGTTCTAAATTGCTTTAATTTTTTTGAAGTTTCATTTTTATGCTTTTATTTTAAATAGGAGCTCTTTGACTCGGATTCAGCTTAATTCACAAGCATTTCTTGTGCAGAACGTGTAGAAACAATTTTTTAAAACTTTGTACCCAATTAACTTCTCTGTATCGCAAGGACCACGTTGCAATCGTTGGTGTCCATATATCTAACTTGTGTAATAACTGGAAATCGTAACTACTTTCGACACTATGTGCACACCGTGACTCCGACGTGGATAACTTGGTAGTAATTACTCTTTCCCCTTGTAAAAGTAACTTAAAGTCTGTATACAGTTGTTAAACAAGTGTCTCCATCTCTCTTATACAAGGAAAATTTGTCGAGACTCGCTAAGCGGGACCTGCAATGCCAGCGGAAGAAATTTAACGCGATAGAACAGTTCGGAACCGATCGGAGGGACAGGATACTGTTTTCTCCGATTCACGGTCACTGTAATGTTAATTCTAATTTTCTTCATTATCATTTCGTCCAATTTTCGCGTACGTCGGGTACGAAATTTCCACAAGTTGGGAATCCTTCCGGAATCGGTGGTAAATCCGTATCTTCGCCGATGTGCATTATGAGACTCATTCCTATCTGCAGATGGAACATGAAGTGGCAATGGAATAGCCAGTAACCTGAATGACGAAATGAAAAATATTAGCAGACTTCCGGTTAAGAAGTTGGTGACTAAAAATCATTATTAGTCGGGAGAATTCATAGTTATATAGTTGGAAAAAGTAATAGTTAAGAGAACCAATAGTCAGATGGTATGTTACATTTTTTGTAATCACTGTTATAATTTATTATTAATTCTCGTAACTAACTATATCCATCTAATAATTTTTTTTAGTTTTCCAGTATTGCGAGCGATTATGGAAAAAATTTACCAGGATTATTGGCTATCACCCTGACGACTGCGATTCCATTATTCGGCACTGCATAGGTATCCTTCGCAGGTGGACGATCATAATTATTCTTAATCATGCCGCTCTCGTGAAGTTTCTTCGCAATATCGAGAGACATTTTTTTCACCCCAACATCTTCGGCGTGCACTTCGCCCATAATGTAGAATGCGTGTCCGTGCATATGAAAGGGATGCGACAGGTTCGCGATGCGACCTGTAAAGGTGTTTATTTATCTCTTATAATCGCATTAAAAAATGCTCACTGTTCGCGAATGCTGATTAGCGAGTATCGTACCTTCGTCGACGAGAAGAAACTCTACGACGGCATTCAGCGGAATATCCTCGATGTGTAAACACATGCAAGGAGCTGTTCCATTGCAGTGTGTCGCCTCGGTGGCTATGGAACAGATTTCCGAATCGGGAATATCGTTACGTTGGGTTAGCAGCGGCGATGCCGGGAAGACATTCACGATATTTCCTACTCGCGCTGTCGCCGGAATTCTCGCAACTGCGACAACGAAATGGAAATGTCGTTGAGTTTTACAATGAATTCAATTCTGGATCTCGATTATTATCATCGAAATCCTAAGTGACGCGCAAAATCGACAATCGCATACCTAAAAATCTGTCGTATGTATCAACTTTGAAGACTTCTTGTAGGGGATATCTGTAGAAGTCGAACGGCATAAATATTCGGAGATCGGGTTCTTTTTTGAGAATCGCCGGGGGTACGGGATTCGCGTTCTTCAGGTGCGTCACACATACGGCATTCGTCGCATTCGGAGAACCGTTGCAACGAATGTTCAATGGATTGAGAATCTGAAGTGAGAATTGTAGATTGCATGGTGACGATAAAAAATACAATTTTTACTAAAGGAAAGTTATTTTCTCCCGATTACGATGAAATTACCATTTTCCATGACTGCAACGCGGGTGAAAAGTTACCATTTTTTTACCAGAGGAGAAAAAAATTAATTTGCCGGCAAAAAAGTTATTTTCGCGAAAAGAAAAAAAATCCGAACGAAGAAAATTAGAAATAAATCGCATTTTTCTACTAACGTTGCAGGCATAAAAATATGGTAATTTTTTAACGTAACCGGAATAAAAGTGTAATATGGTACTCGGGAGGAAGTGCTTTTTCTCCTCGTGTGATTCTGCATCTCGTGCAAATTTCACACTCCGCGAAAAATACGCACTTCCCTCTCTTGTAGCATAATGTACTATTTAACTTACGATTCCCGCGGGAAGTCCCGCATCGTAAGACGGCCTCTCGAGCTTAGGCTCGGTAGTTGCCGTTTCATATCGAAGAATAGCCAATTGTTGCAATTTTAACGCGGCGCATTCTCCGGTACCGCGAAATTGCATCCAATAACTGCCAACGGATTGATTTGCGTTGAGAACAAAATCGTATCGTTCGGCTGTGAATCGGAATATTAATTCATAGAAATTTGTAGTTTATGAACTAAATGCCAATATTGGAAAAAAAAAAAATGATATAAATTCGATTTATAAACTCATTAAAAAATGATAACTTTAAAAAAAAAATTTTTTCATAAATTTTCCTCGAACTCACGAATTTTTCTAGAACTTCCAAGATATCTTTTCCGAGAGGAAAATAAAACGACTTTAGCGCTTACCGGACAACGACGTGATACTGGTAACGTCGACAGGTTCGATGCCTATACCATCGCCCGCAATGACGGTGAGATTGTGTCCTTCAATGGTCATTTGCACTGCACACGCTAAACCGCAACTGTTGATCAATCGGAATCGATAACGCTTACCGGCCTTTACAGTGTAAACAGCCAGAGGCGTTGTCGTGACACTTCCGGCGATGGGATCCTAAGATCGCGATAACAAACTTGAATAATCGTCTCTAAGATCTCATTGATCGTTATTAATTTATGACGAGTATCAACAACAATGAAAAAAAAAAAATGACTCACCGTCCATTGACCCTTTCCATTGATGAGAAAATTATCCGGCAGTTGTCCAGGATTGCGATACACAGTGCCGGGAAAATGATCTTCGGCGGAATCGTGAAACCAATCGCCGATAAATATGAAATCCTCGTTGCGATCGAAATCCCACAATAGATCGTTCGTCTCGTTACATTTTGGTTCTCGAACGATCAACGGTCCTTCCAGACCATCGGCTTTGTGTAAACCGGTGTGACTGTGCCAAAAATGCGTTCCGGAATTTTGCGCTTTCCACTGATATCTGAATGTCGTACCTTCGGTTATCGGACATTGGGTGATGTACGGCACCCCGTCGTAATATTGATAACCCTTTTGGAGGATTCCGTGCCAATGCAACGTTATCGCATTGCCGGGAACGACATTCAAAACGTCGATCACGACGTTGTCGTTTTTGCAGACCATTATCGATGGTCCCGGATACTGTCGATTCGCAACTATTATACCGGATGTCTCGTAACCATCGGCCGTTATGCATTGGCAGTCTGATGTCAATCCGGTCGTTGAGTTCGAACGGCACAACTCGCACGCCTGCGTCAGAGTGGCATAATATTCTAATGTAAAGTGATAGTAACAGGTCAACGGTTGTTCGCCTTCCTTGCATTCCCGAGCGCATTCCTCCGGTGTCGATAGCTTCGCAGTCGTTTTTTGCTGATCAATTTTTGTCCCGATTTTTCTCGAACCGATCATCGGCTTCTCGTAATTCTTCTCGAACCAATCATCTGTAACGAAAAATCCAAATTCTCGATGCTGCGTTGCGATCCTTCGATTTGCGTATTTTTCTATTGGGTCCCCTGACTTACCGCAATTTACAACTAAAATACTCAGTACAACTATAACGCACACAGCTAAGATCTTCATCCTCAAGAGTATCGAATGCTTACTCCTCAATCCCAATCGCGAATCCGTTTTATACTCGAAGAATATCACGTGACGATAAGAAGTTCAATTATTGATGTACATCGGCGCCCTCATCGATACACACCGCATTGATCGGCTTCCTTATGTTTCTGATAATTTACGATAATGAACGACAATACACTTTTCCGTAGAACGTGGAAATTTTATCGAAAAACAATTTATGAACTGACGGATTCTGCGTAACGTATCTTTCTACGGCGGGAATCCCTATGTGATCGTTAATCAGAAATCATCGGTTCGATGATTTGTATAGAGATGTAAAAACGGAAGCTGATCCATGGTGGCGAACTTTCATTCTAAACTTTAAGGCTTTTAATATCCGTCTTGAAGACATTCTGCACAGGTATCTGCGAGCTGATCGACGATTCGTCATTGGCGCCGAAAAAATTTAGATTTCGCAATGAACTTCAATTTCATTTAATCGCAACAGATATCTTCGTGTGATTATATCTTCGATATTTCCGGGTGCAATACTCTGCGAGCAAAGATGTTGCAACGGATGGCTTTACCACGCATGATGCATATATATTTATGCAAGTCATTCGGAATTGTTTATTCTTCCGGAATTCTTTACCGAAATATATATGAAAATTATCGGTAGAAGAAATAAGTGGAAAAAAAAAATGATTTAGAATCGTATCAATGGACCGCGTCATCGGCTTGGCGTCTGTTTGAAGTTTTCCCGGTGTTTTATAGTCATCTCAGCTCAGCATCTCTGAAGCAGGTATCTCCATCTTCAGTGTAATAGGAAAGATTCTTAAATCGAATAAACGAAACACACGATATCTGTCGTGTCAACCTAACAGTAGAAATAATCCGCTTTGGTCAGACATCGACGGAATCCCTCGTATCTGCCGTCGCGTGGACGCGGATACAAGAGAAATAGTTATTGGAATTCAATTACCGACTGCGATAAATCCGCGGTCGGTGGGCAGCTTCCGCGGTTTTCGATACCAACCAAAACTGCTAAAGATAATGGTGAGGAAAACTCATTGAAGCCGAAAAGCGTACATTGAAATTCAATGAAAAAACTATAACAATTTTTATGATCTTTTTTATCATTTCTTTTTTTATTCCTTTCTACTTTACTTAGTCGTTTGTCTTTAAAATAAAATTGGTCTATTTTGTTGCATCTTCGATTAATCTCCTATGGGTGGCAAGAAGTTTCCACATCTTGGGAATCCTTTTGGCACTGGCGGAAGGTCGCTGTGTTCACCAACGTTAATTACAGTTGACATGCCTACCGATAAGTGGACCAGGAAGTGACAATGAAACAGCCAATAGCCTGAAAGAGAAACAGATGATTAGCCATTTCAATGGTGAAAAATCAATGCTATTGTCGAAAATAAAGAACCCAAATTACCAGGATTGTTGGCGATAAATCGGATAATCATGAATCCATTGTTTGGCACGGCAAACGTATCCTTGGCAGGCGGCCTTTTCCAATTTCTCTTCATTTTTCCACGCTTATCAAGTTTCTTAGCTTCATCGACGTCAATACTCGTTATGTTGTAGTCTTTGGCGCATCCTTCGCCCATAACGAAAAATGAGTGACCGTGCAAGTGGAACGGATGCGAGAGATCAGGAACTTGAACTGTAAAATTCATTAAATTTTCAGCTCGAACACGTTATCCGCATTTATAGTATTTCGCTTCTTTTTTTATGCCTCTATTCGTGCGTTTACCTTCGTCGACAAGAATAATTTCCACGACGGCATTCACAGGAACTTTGTGTATGCTGACGCACTCACAGGGACCGTCACCACTGCACTTTTCGTTTCTATTGGTGATATTGCAGACTTGACTTTCAGGGATCTCGTCTCGTTGAGATAGCATAGCTACCGGTGGAAATCTGTTTGATATGTTTCCTATGAGACCGGCTGTTGGTCCACCACCGGCGACTGCATAAAATTAAGAAAAAATCAGCGTCATTATCAGATTTACAGTACAAATGATCTTAGAATCTTCGAGTTGTTAATCTGTTCGCTTTCTTTCCCTAATTTAGTTAAGTTTAGTTGAGGTGTTTTAGTTAGCCAATTATTTCGAAATGTGCAAAGTAAATGTCTAATCAAATGATTTATTCGTAAAGGGTAACTGTTACGAGTAAAAATGAATCATTTAATGCGACATTTGCTTTAGATTCCTTCAAATAAATTGCTAAATAAAAAGCTTTAGCTAAATTTCACTAAATCGCTTCGTCGCGTAACAAAATTTATTAACTAATGTTTTAGTATTAAACTTACCGATATATCTATTGTATGTTCCCGGTTTGTAAATTTCTGTCAAATTGTAATTGTAAAAGCCGAACGGCAAGAAGAGCTTAACGTCAGGTTTCTTTTTTAGAATCTTCTTCGGCACTTCGTGGAAATGTTTAAGTTCACTGATACATATTACGTTCGTATCGTTCGATGGGCAACGAACGTTCAGTTGATTGAGGACCTATAAAGAATAAAAGCTCATCTACACCCACATATTAGGAATGAACATCGAGCAAAAATGGCGGAAACATCCCAGTCGCTCGCGACTTTACGGTACTTATTTCTAAAAGTTTCAATTACTTTCCGGGATAAAATACAAATCTTCCGATAGCATCGCATCCGAAGACTCGTCCGGAGGCTCGTCTCGGATTGGTATCTCCTTACCAATTCATCCAGAGAACGCGAGTCCCTCCGCGAGTTCCTAAGGGTGGATTCGCGTTCTCTGGATAGATTGATGGATTCGTAAGGAGAGACGAGCGTTTACCCAACGAAACGCAAATATGGCGAAATATAGTTAAATACGCAATCGGTAAAAAATTAGCCATTTTGCGTCCATTTACTTACGACTCCAGGATGAAGGCCGACTCTGTAGGACGGCTTTGCTTGTTTAACCGCTGTCGGTGCAGAGGCATAACGAAGAACAGCCAGTTGTTGCATTTGGCGATTAGCGCATTCGCCGAGATACCGGAATTGCATCCAGTAATTGCCGACACGTTTATTCGTGTGGATTACGAAATCGTAACGTTCGGCTGCAATGTAAAGATACATAAGTCATTGAGGAATCGATGAAATGCGATTCGTTAATCAATTTACATTCCAAACTTCCGTTGTCTTTACCTGAGAACGATGTGATACTGGTAACGTTTATAGGCTGCAGCGGTTCACCGTCGGATGCAATAATTTGGAGGCGGTGTCCCTGAATGGTCATTTGAACCGGACAAACGAAACTGCAACTGTTTATCAGTCGGAAACGATAACGATGACCTCGTCTGACCGTGAAACTGGCAAATGGCGTGGTGGTTGTGTTTTTTGTGGTTGGATTCTGCAATCGATATGGCAAATTCAGTTATTACAACCGGAGATACATTTTTTTATTATTATAAATCGATCAGAAAAAGACGACAAAAGTACCGACCGTCCATTGACCCATTCCATTAATGAGCAAATTATCCGGAAATTGTCCGGGATTCCGATCGTAAGTACCAGGATAATGGTCTTCAGCGGAACCGTGAAGAAAGTCCGTCATAAGTATCACGTGTTCCGGTTTGTCGAAGTCCCATAGATGGCCGTTCGGTTCTTCCGATTTTGGTTCGCGTACGATGAAGGTACCTTCCAAACCGTCGGCCTTTTGAAGACCGGTATGCGAGTGCCAAAAATGCGTCCCGGAATTTTGCGCTCTGAATTGATATCTGAAGACCGATCCTTCGTTTATCGGACACTGCGTAACGTATGGTACGCCATCGTAGTATGGATAATTTCTTTGGAATAATCCGTGCCAATGAATGGTCAATTGAGCGCCGGGAACATGATTGGCAACATCGATGATGACGTAGTCGTTGAGACAAACTATTATCGCCGGTCCTGGTGCCATTCGATTAGCCGTTATTATACCTGATGTCTCGTAACCGTCGCCGGTTATACATTGACAATCGTTGACTAATCGCGATGGTGAATTCCCAGAGCACAAATCGCACGCCCGGCCATTTGTCGCGTAAAATTCGACCGTAAAGTTGTAGTAACATGTTTTTGGTGGTCCGTCAGCTTGGCAGTGACGCGCGCACTCCTCGGGAGATGAGAGGTCCCGAGAAATAGGAACGGCCAGGCGGCTTCTTTGCACTTCTTGCCGGGGAGAGCTCGGACCTGTAATGAATAGAAGTTTCATTAAAAATCGTTTGTCGATTGACGATAAAAATTATTCCCGAAATTTTGGTAATCAAGAGAAGCTGTGGAGTCTCGATGCCGAGTAGCTGAGAAAGAGTTTCCTTGTGGGGGTCGAATCATAGCGATGTTCGCAAAGCTATAATTTTTTTTATCAGCCGATACAAAAATCTTAAAAATTTCTATCATATCGGTAACTGTTTAAAGAATTTTTCTGGCGGCAGAAAAAAAAATTTTTGTCGATCGGTTTACATCGAAACGAGATTTCCGGGTTGCCAGGGTTCGGTGTTTTTAAAATAAATTATCAAATCTCTCGAAAACATTTTCGAGTAAATTCTCGAATAACCGCTCCGCCAATAATTGTTTTTGTCTCTAAGAAATCTTTCCCTGGCCGCCTGACGTATGAAATTGGTAAAAAAAAGTTTGGTGTTATTTGCGCTGATGAGCGCAATAAGTAAATGTAAAGTCGACAATGTGCAAAATATATACTTTTTTTTGTCATTGTGGCAAATGCCACGGAGTTTTGAGACTAAAGGAGATAAAAGATTCGAAACGTCATATGTTTTTAAGCAATTGAAATACTATTGAGTAAATGACTACCGTCTGGTCAACGTCGTTAATTATGCCGAAACGTCTAGAAATGCAAGCATGACGGTCACAATTGTCATATCTGTTGGTGTTCCGTGACGGTCGCAAATCATCACGACATCGCATTGCTCGTCGTCCAGACAAGAAAATATAAAATTCTTACTTAAAAAAACGAACCTCTGCCTGTAATAAGTTCAAACGAAACAGAAATAAGTATATGAAACCACCTGACTTTATGAAGCATTATATAATCCATTGAATAAAAAAAAAAACATTGAAAAATAATCTTAATGAATAATTCTGAAAATTCTTCCATTATCGTCAATTTATTGTTTCATTTTTTTTAGTCACTTTGCTATATAGATTTTCTTTACATTTCGCATGCCGTCTGCGTCTTGCGTTGCCGTATGGCAGACGGCATGCGGCAGTATTATATTACGATCCATCAAAACAGGCGGTAAAAAAACAATACATCGCGGAGTAGATGACTACCATTATCGATGTATACAAAGATCTATTTTGAAAAATCCCTTTATCTCTACCAGCATTCGTCGGATCGTAATTTTCCATTGAAAAAGATAATCATCGTGAGTCACATAGTATGACCGTGTAAAATTGCGCGAAGTAATTTTCAAAGCGGACATGAGTTATTAATATTGTTGACCTGTGAATGATAATTATATTTTCGTAGTAATAGGACTGAAAAAAAAAAGTTGTTGGATTAACAACGTCTTGAATAGAGTCGTATAACTATAAACTTGATATATATAACGACAGAATTGGTTTGTTCAACAATCGTTCGAATTAACCAACCAAAATATATTCGGGGCAATCAAAATTTCTGTTGGATTATATTTACAGGAGTGTTGCCCGGGTCTTCGTTAATCCAAATAATTTTTTTTTTTCAAGGCAAATAACCGTTTCATTGCTTTCAATCGTGCTCTCTCGTTGTAATAATTTTTTTTTTTCGTGTTTATCATAAACATACATTTGTTTTACAAAAAAACAAATATCGTAATATATCGCGAGCCACAGAAATTTCGGATTCGTTTATATATTCTTTTATAAAGTCGATGACTGTTTCTCGAGGATATGTTTGGCTATTTTTAACTGTAAAGAAGTAAAAAAAAAAATGAAAAAAAAAAAAAAAAATTTAAGCGTTTATACTCGTCAGGACAATTCGCCTTGCGAATGTTTGCGCGAGCCGCTCAGCTTAAGAATATTAGGATATCTCGAGGATGTGTACTTTTCAGCATTGCAATCAGCGCGTGAGGCAATTAGAGCGTTGGTTGGAAGGAAGGAAGAGGGCATTTATTGCGTAAATGTGTGAATTCAATGAAACAAGTTCCAAACTATAAATAACATTAACCTCGCTATAGATGGCTCTACCGGCATTCGGTTACGTCCATTGCTTGGCATGAATACGTATCGGCGATATGCGCACTACCGGTATATACTTTCACTGTACGCTCCTTTAGTTTCGTGTTATCGGGAGATCTGGGGATTGCTGCAAAGTCAACTACTCTCTTACATTTTAACTACTGATTCTAACACCTTGAACCTTCGCGACAACACTTTTCTCCGAGGAATCGCAATTACGTGGAAATTCTATGCAGCGCAACATTCTATCGCAACAATCATAACTTTACCGGACTACAACTGTACCGTATCCCACAGCAGTTACTCGAGTTCGAACCGAAAAAATCTTTACCGCATATAACTTTATTATATCACAAGTCTACCGGAAAACAAATCTTCGACAACTAATCATTCCGTCGGGTAAAATAGAATAACCGACTTCCTCTATCGATATATTGCTATAGAATTGTCACAGACAGAGTTACAATACGGTTCTCCAGTTCGCTAATATATCGCAGCGATGTTCTTTTTAAGCTGCAAAACGGTATCGTCCCAAATAGTTAAACGTTCAGAAGTAAATTTTCGTCTATAATTGACTGCCGATTTTATCCCTGTGATTTTGAAATTATTGCATTAAGATGCGTCAGTATTTGTGAGGAAATGCGATGCATCACAGTATAAGCAACAAATTACGAAAATTTAGAGAAACAATTAAACAACAGATGGAATTTTCTCAAAATGTATCAAAATCCGCGATATTCATATTTATCATAGTTTCTTATTATTAAATTCGAACTTATAATTCAGAAAAAAAAGTGCCGACATTGACGATGCCAATTGTTGTGATAAATATAGTCGACCATCACATTTTTATACGACAGATTAATAATTTATATTACTGCGACGAACGACCACGACATACTGCTATATATAACTTTGCTTCTTGACGGAATATCAAATTTATATGAACATCAAACTTTTCCCGGATATATATTATGTTTCTTCTCACGACAAACTGTAAGATTTCTGACAAAAAAAACCCTGCGTACGGTTCCCATAAGGAATAAAATCACCGATGCAAATTACGGGAAGGACGACGAGACGCGATAAAAAAAAAAAAAAAAAACTACCCGTAAGAATCGACAAGGCCGACCGGACTTGCGAAATCCTCCGCAATCTTTCGTCACTTCGCCGATTCGGAAACTGGAGATGTGGAAATGTCTCGTAGTCTGAATATTGATCTTAGATTTTGTTGTAACGACGATAATCACTGATAGAGATTTGACAATATTCGCGTTGATTGATTTGATTTTTTTTCATCGTTTATTGTTTCAATTAACCGTACAATTGAATTCGAGACGCGAACTTTGTCCCGACAATTGTTATTATCGATTATTCATAAGCACAAGACTCACCTTCCTCCGAACTTTCGTGGGAATAATCGTCATAGTTGTAACATTGAACGATGCCAATCGCGAGAATGACGAAGAAAAAATGATTGACAAAACGTGTTTCAAGTAACTTCATGACACTCTTGCGATATTTCTCGAGCGTCTTAACTATAGAGCGCGCATTCGCGATCAAAAAGACAAAGGAACCTCTGACGCCGTTTATACATCGCTTTTTCTTTTATATTCTCGTCGATTAAATTTTATCGGATTATTTTCTGTTCTGGCCGTTGACGTCGCCCGATATAATAACAAATTTATAATTAAAACAATCCTAACCTCGGAGACAAAACCGATCGATAATTGATAAGTATATTTTCACAAGAAACACGGAACTCCTCCTTCCTTCCTCTTTTGAAAAAAAGAAAACTTTGACATTAACAAAGAAGTCTCGCAGTGAGCGTGTTAATCATTATATGCTTACGGTACGATCGAGAAAAAATGTTATTGCCTTTTTCTCATATCTCGATACTCACGTTGAAAATCGCCGTGTTGGGATTTAGCGCCGCGAGCGAAAGCACCGCGGGCCACGCTGACGACGATAAGGGCGACGAAGAAAATCCGAATCGATCGGACAGACCCCATGATGCGTGTTGATCGTTTCAATTATTTTTTTTAATTCGAGAGTTGGCACTTCGTTAGGTTTAGAAGAGTAACTGACTGATGCATATGTTCCTCTTTCTTATATAAACGCCGAAATCATGTATTCGATCATACATACGGTTATATCCGGAATTGACGATGAACAGGGAAATCGATCGTAACAATTCGGATCCAAGAAACTCAGATGGGGATAAAAGAAAAAGCAGTCTGTCCTCGTCGTTAGCGATAATATTTGGACAGCTTTTCGCGAGAAGCAATCATTTAGTACACATCTCAATAATCGATTTGTTTACCTATTGTTTCAATAAACATTGTGTAGTTCGTGGAAAAATAACGCGAATATCCGGTGAATCCCCACTTCGATAATCGAACGGTACAGTGAATTCGAACGCGCAGCAGGAAGGACTTTCGTCATTTTATTTTCTGGCTGTTCAAATTTGTTCTTTATTTAAAAAAAAATCATACGACAGTACGGAATTTGTGGGACGCGAAATCCATGCTTTATGCGTTTTTTCGGATGACGAAAACAACAGACACAACGTTAAAATTTTTTTTTGGGAATTTCAAGTACCGGTAGCGTAAGTTTTTATGCATAAATTGGTACACAATAATTTTTTAAAACTCCGAGAAATCCTCCATGAAAAAAAGTAAAACGCTCCGCGGCCGCTGTTTTTATTTATTTTTCGAACGGTCAATCGCATCGTTTTGATATTTGCGATAAACTCGATGCCGATGTTGTTTTCGCGTACAATTTTTTTTTTTATAACGGTGTTTTGCTACACGTGGAATTCCACTGTGTCTCCTTCAGCTCGGGCATCGACGTCCATCGATAATGTTATTTAAAAAAACGTCGAAGACGTGCGCGCAGTGTGTCATTATTAATCGTACCACTCATCGTGGAGAACGGGAGAGAAGGACTTCGAAGTGCATTCGTCACAATATCGAACTGCTGAAGAACAGAAAGGCGTATCCTACATTATATTGTATGTAGAACGTCGTGGGGTCGGCCCTTTGGTTTCTTATCGGCCGATATATCGAGGGGAACGGAGGTTTTTTTGCACACGAGCCGTAATGAGCGCAGGGTAAAGGCTGTGCGAGCCGTGTGCAAAAAAAAAAAATCGTTTCTCCTCCGATATACGCATTCGTCTCGGGACCATCTCTCGGAACGTATGGGAATAATTACTACGCAATTACTCATCGAAAATAAGGAGTATTCCCCGACGAGAAATCGGTTTTGTCTTATCTCGCGATATCGGCCGAAAATATTGGCACTGATTCAACAAAATTTGTTTAAATATTTTAAGGACAATGTGTTACAAAATACGCACGTATACACATACGCGTAAAAATTAAAAGAAAAAAAAAAAAAAAAATTCTCGCGGTGAACCCACTACCGCCGGTGTATTGTATATACGTTTACGTATTTTGATACTTTGACATTGGCAATATATATTTTCCTTATTTATTAAGCCAAATTATATTTATCCGTTTTAACAGATCGGGAATATTCATTTCGTGATCTTAAAGAGTTAAGAACGTACGAACGTAATTTGCATATTGCTAAGCATATTGATGACGAGAGGTAAGCGCATGAAAAAAAAAGAAATGGAATATATACTTAATTGGCGTTCGAATGATCTCGTGCGCAGTTTTTCGTGATATCTACCGCGAGACTGAATAAATGGGACGCCAATTATGTCAGAATTTTTTTATTATTAATATAATTCGACTTGTTTTTTTTATCTTTTATATTTAATTTTTTGGCGTACATATTTTATTAATATTTGGAGATAATTATAATATGTTGACTTTACTGATATTTCATTGAATCTTAACATGAAAAATGTCTCGAAAGATTGAGGAGGATAACAATACAAAAACATAATATTGAAAAATCCAGATAGAACAGTGCGGTCGACATTTTTCCAAATTTTTAGTCGAACAAGTTTTTTTAATTTACCAAATTTTTGAATTTTTTTTTTTTTTCAAAGACCCAAAAAAAAAATTATCACACGCGTACCAAAGCTCTTGGATTTGTTTTTGTCATTTCCTTCGACAGGAAACAAATATTTTCGATAGAAATTGCATTTTTATCGACGGAGCTTGAAATTCCATCAGAGATATTTTCGCTTCTCCGATAGCATTGAAACTTTTTATTGAAAATTACGAATAGAATTCTCGTAAACATACATTTTTTTTCTCATTCATCGAAGGATTAACGGATCAAGGGAATACCACTATTATCGTCACTCAATTACAATATCTCAATCGTAATTAATTAAGGTCGTTCGAACGACCTCTGCATATTGTAGAGCACACGATGCAAGATACGAATGAAACAGTAGAAATTGTTGAGTCGTGTGAAAAAAATCGAGAAAAGAAAAAAAGTACAACAACGCGGTCTCCTTGACATGTCTCCCACCAAGAATTGTGAGCGTTCACCGATCGCTACGGTGTTACGAACTAAGATACTCGAGCGCAGATACGGGGTAAAACGTACGTGCGATCATGCAGCCTCCCAGGTATTACAAGCGTTCGACTGCATCCTGCGCACACGTACCACAGACGCGAACAACAAACTTGTATACCTCGAACACGTACAGAATACGTGGCGATACATCGGAATAATGCAGCCTCCCATGGAGAGTCAATTCCTATGAGTTAATCGAAAATTCGGCAGCGACAATTGCGATTCAAAAACTTACGTGCTGTAAATGAACGCCAATTGTTTATTAAAGTAGTCCTTTCGTTATGTCTGACGCCCCCTAAGTTCGAGAGATAAATGAGAGAGATTAAGGTGCTGAAAAGATTGTTTCTGCATAATAATAATTCGAAAATGTTATTAACAAATTACTGAAATAAAAAATTGTCCAACAAATTACCCGGCAACCAATTTTTTGTTGTTATGAAAATGATTCGTTTTTTTTTTGTAATTTTTTATTTTAAACAAATTTTAACATTAAAAAAAAACGGAATTATCAAACATTAAATAAAATTTTGAAAAAAATTGGGTTGCCGGGTAATTTGTTGCACAATTTTTTTTTTTCAGTAATTTGGGAATTGTTATTATGCACAGATAATCTTTTCAGCACCTTCCATATGCTTGATTTTTTTTCATATTTTTATCCGATTGAGAAGGGTTTGTAATTCTCTATCATTCAACTCTCGAACTTAGGCGGCGTCAGCCATAACGAAAGGACCGCCTTCACGAGGCGAGGATAATGATACAAATGAATCGAAACAAACGCGCCTATAGTATACCAGGAAATAAATTAATCCCAGCATTTTTCTCTCCCACAGTCGTTAACACGAATCTCGTATTATACGCGCAGCTTGGACCTTATAAATTATCCAAATGTGCAAATAAAGCGAAGCAAACTTATCCATAGCTTACGCATCAATTGATCGATACACACTTTTTTTGCTCATTGCCTTTTTCTCTTGCTCTTCGTCGTTTTAATGGGGCAAGACACGCGCTGACAACCCGTCGAACGACTATACTATGTATCAGAGACCCCGAGTTATTTCCGCGTACCTTTTTGAAGCTCGATCGACCGCCGGCCTGTTGTTACTTACCTGTGCCCCACATAACTTCCTGCTTTCGAGAAACGACTTTTTTTTTGCTTGTCTAGCGACTGGTAATGCTTGTCTTTGCGTTTTCACTATGAAGGGAATTAAAAAAAAATTAAAGAACGAAATAGCTGCAAAATTATATCGATGTCATTGATATGTAGCATCGTCCACTTCATTTTGTTCCGCTTTTAGTGGTCCAGCGACTATGACAAAATTTTTTTTTTTTTCTTTTTTTCTTTTACGACTGAAAAATACTATTCCAATGGGAAATCCATTTTTTATCAATTTTTTTTTTTTTATTATCTTCGATCTTTCGGCTGCCGCGACTAAAATTGATTCCTTTTTATTTACTTTTTTCGCTGCCAAATAATGCTTCGATGTATGATGCATTTTTTTACATTTTCGCCAATCCGTCTAAATCGCGCGAATCGTTTTTTTTTTTTTTTTTGTCGACCTTTCACACTTTTACCGCTACATCTTTCTTCGCAAGCGCAATCGTCGCCATCCCACGAGAGTAGTATGTCATTAAATCCGTATATTAGCCAACGGTGAGCGCGCGCGCGGTGCCGACATTACCGCGGAGGAACGCCGCGCGGATACCTGTGCCTCCTTCCGTCGTCCCGGGGATCCATTCGTTCGGTTCACCGTTCATTCTCGAGCTCGCGGTTGCTCACGAGTACACGAGTTCCAGTGGCCGGATTTCTGGCGAGGTGAACGCGTTCTACGGTATGTGTTTCGCGACTGCTCCGGCTGTTTTCATTTAACATTCACTCATCGCCGAATCGTCCCGCGTTCACTCCGCTCGGACGTTTGTTGTGTGTAACCCGTCAACTGCATTGCAATCGTCAACGTCAAGAGAGAATCTCGAGATAGCGAGGAGTGCTACCATCGAGTATACGAAGTGTGCGGAAAAAAAAAATTATATATATATACCGTCTTGCCGCTCCGTCGCGGCCTCACGAGTACTCCTCTCGTCTCGCTCTGGGTACTCGAACAATGTAACTCTCTTTTATTATCGTGTTATATTATCACTGAGATTTGTCCACGAAAATCATAGTTTTGAATGATCTTTTTTTTTTTTTCATTTTCTTTTTTTTTTTTTTCAACGAAAAGTTTCACCGTACCGGACGCACTTCCGTTCGATAAATTTCATGCAATTATCCTCGAGCGTTCAGCTCACGGGAGAAAGAGAGGACTTTCATTAATCGTTAGATTTTTATTTGCCCGGTGAATATCACTTGGAGTCTCGAGTGAAATCGTGCTACTTCCTGTTTTTTTTTTCCGTCTCCGATCGACACCGAGTTCCGATTATCGATGCCGCGGCAAGAGATCCAGTGCGGTTGATCTCAACGATCCGTAGATCATTCGCACAATTTTTTTTTTTTTTTTTTTTTTCACTATATTTCGCGAAGCAGTATGATACTTCCGTCGAGGAAACGGCGAAAGATGAAAATAAACGATCATTGGATACAGATCGTGACGCGTCGAATTTTATAATTTTTATAATCATAAAGAAAAACGTGCGCCGATATTCGCAGTAACACGGAATATAATTAAAGTCGAGCGATAATTAAACGGGTCAAATATCGATACGCAATAGATCTTGAAAAAAAAAAATTGAAATTATCTTTATTACCTAATAATTCGCGATATGTGTTACGGAAATTCTGAAAACCAGACGCGTCGCGATAAGCTACTGTCGCATCGTTTACGATAGATCATCGTTGACGAAACGGGGAATCTGAATTAGATTGCTCGCATTATTATATCAAAAAAAAAAAAGTTTTATAATGTGGAAATATGTATTGAAATACTGAAAAAGTTTTGAAAAGATTCGTTTTATTGGAGTCGCGTAAAGAAATCGTAAAAATTTCATTTTTTTTATCGTTGTAATTCGGGTTCGCAGTTTAACGAATTTTACAATTTAGTTACGAAGTCATTAGACCCGAGGGATGGATTATTGTCATCGCCATTGCTTGCAAATATCTCGTAACAATGCGTATATAATTCGTCACGCGTACATCGCGACCAGTACTCATTACAATACTTTGACTTTCACTACACTTTTTATTTTCCGCGTGTATACGCGCGTTATTATTACGTGTACTATACTCTCGAGAGTCTACCGTGCTTGACGAGAGACGAGATTACATTCGCGTGCAAGGAAGTCTCGACGAATCCTCACCGGTTTGTAGAAAACATCAAATTTACAGACGGCATGTTTATTTTTCCTTCGAAATTATATATTTTTTTTTATTTATGTCGCTGACTTCAGGGATAACGGGACTTTCGTGATTTTTGCATTTGCTATCGGCAAACTCTCTCTTTTGATCTCCTATTTTTTTTTTTTTTTTTTCTTCTCGTTCCCTATAATGTGTTCGCGACGAATCATCGTCGCGATAACCTCGCGATTATTATCGCAATAAATCTATCCTAGCGACGGAGCAGCTTCGACATATTTAGGTCAACGGGTTAACGCTACGAGACAGTGGCACAGCGAACAATCGTAGTTGTTTAATAACGCAATTTCTTAAAAGCCTCGTGGATGAAAAAGTGGGAAGCAAACTTCAGAATATAGTGGAGAGCGATTGCAAACTATCGCAGTAGAAACCGAAAGTCCCAATAGACGAGTGGAAGCCGAAGCCGATATACACAGTTGAGAGAAGTGAGAGTAACATCGCTCGCGGTTTTTTTTTCTTCGAGTACCTATACACCTTATCGGTATTGAAACGGATAGCTGCTGCGGCCGAATGTAAATAAGTATTTAAAAAAAAAAAAAAAAAAAAGAGAGAGAAAAAGTCCGAATGTCTATATGCTTTACCCGAAGTCTGCCTACTGCGGCACGTGACTAAGAGGTGCGTGTTCCGCACATCGGTCACCCAGTGGCCAACAGCCTCGCTTCGTTAAGGGGTTACATCGGGAGATACCCGACAATTCGAAAACTGAGTCATATTTTCGATTTTTTTTTTCTTCAAAATGATAGGATATCAAAATTATTATTATTTTTTTTTAATTCAAATGCAACGTTTTTATTGGCGTATCCACCGGGAAACATCTAAAAAAAAATTATATGTGTGTCCGACGGCCATATATCATTTTTTTTTTTTCAAGAGTCTCCGAGAATTTTTCATTTGCCAGTCTACATGCGCCATTCATTGAAAAAAAAATCATATTATTTCCTCCTGTGGTTTTCGTGAGAAAAAAAAAACGAAAACAAGATGATGTATTCGTCTAAAAATAAAGTAGAATAATGCCGCAAAGATCAGACTATAAAATAATATCTCACGCTTTTTTATACGACGAAATTTAATTTTGAGGATTTATGAGATGAATTATCGTCGAGAAAATTTATGAATGAAAGAATTCTTCTTCCGGTAATAATCTTCCTCCCCCGTTACGTGGCTTACGCCGTTATTTCGAACGATTAATTGTTCGCGGAAGTTTTGAAACTCTAAAGAGACCTTTAAGCTGCCGAAAAAATGAAAGTGCCCGACGGCCTTAGGCACGCTGAGATTTTGTTGTATATTTCTCTCTAGAAAGCGACTCTCTTTTTGGACCGCGGTTCGGTCTAATAGCCACGCCGTCGTTACGAGTCTTATACATTTTTTTCAACTTATACGTGAATGATGCATGACACAGCTTCACAATGATTCTCGTGCGAAAGTAAACTTCTCCCCGTGGAGTGTATATATATATATATATATATGTATACACTGCACAAATGAAGAACACTTCTTGTAGACCCGGAAACCAACAAAATTGTTTACGACAGATACATATGTATCGTATAAGATTCGCATTACAGTGCCATTGAGGCGTTCCGATCCTCGTAAGCAGAAGAGATCGTTTTCAGTCACGAATTCCAACCCACAAAAAAATTAATAATATAATAAGTAATAGTAACAATAATAATATCTTATATAATAAATTTGCAATACAATTATACAAATTAAAAAAGATTTTTTGGTTCTCGAGTCGCCACGTGTAATTTTGAGAAAAAAAAAAACAATATACGATCGTCATGACGCTCGACGACAGAGGAGATACAGGAAGCGGTTTTTTTTAATTGCTCATCGTCATAGTATACCGGTTTCTCATGCAAACGCGATAGAATAATTATCGAATGAACATAACGCAACGATTATAAATATTCGTGAGATTCCCTCATTGACGATAATTTAATGATATCGCGAGTCCCGATCGCGTTTATTGTCAAATCGGCTTACGAAATTAACGATAGAGTCTGTAGTAATTTTCATTGCCGTTAGCGATCGCTCGATCCCGGAGGTACTTTTGGCGACGGGGAATTATGAAATATTATGGGATATAATTTTGTTAGACACGATCTTTGGACTGTCAGTCGTGGCGGTGAAGATAATTTCATGTCGGACATCGAGAAATTGAGGATTGGGATTAACGAGAGATATCCCGCGACGACCATGAAATTTATACTCGGTTGACTACGCGCGCTCCAGATTTTACCCAATTAACATCGTTGGACATTCGTTTTTTTCCATTTCTGACGCGAACATTAACGGCTTCAAGGTCTCGCGACGCAGTCTCTGCGTAACGTCATCGTAACTCTGACGCAATGCATTTCACTTGGGGTACGCATTATCGATCGGTTGGGGACAAAGCTGCCGTGTTGCGGACTCCCCTATTTCCGAAAATTCGAAGAAGGGCTCGCGGTGATCGATCGTAGGGTTTCGAAGGTTTCACGCTTACTGTACGCCATGCAGCACAGTCGCTGCTCGTTTTTTCCGTCGTCAATATATGGAATAATCGTAATAATCGCACACTCGTGTATAACTTGCAACATCGTTACCGGATTTATGAATAATGGAAGACTTGTTATTGACAATAACAATTTTTTATTTACCTATGACGCGAGTGTTACCCCGCGGAAGTTTTTCTATCGAAAATGTGTGCAAGAAATATATTACGAATACATCGCGTACTTATTTCGAAATTTTTTTAAAAATACAAATAGTATAGAAATAAAATAAAATAATAAAGTGTCTTTAACAAGCGACCGAAAAATTAATACTTTTGAAAAAATTCTAAGGTCTCCATTCGTATTGCCTGTACAATCGTAATAATTTTTTATATCTTTCCGATGTATTTTACGTGTTTTTTTTTTAATTATATTACTCATATGATGGATAGAGGAGACATTATTAAATATAATCCGAACGCGATCAATAGATCGCGCGTGTCTTCGAGTGCGTTAAAGCGCGCTATTCCCGTCGTTCAACGTTAATTCGCCAACGCACCGTTGAGTACTTTCACGTGCCGAGTCGGACAACACGCTGAGACTATTTTCTATATCAAATCGTATAAATCGATTAACGTAGATTACGCGTGCTATCGCTTCAACGCAGAGTTCTTCGACGTGTAATCGTAAACGCAATATTCTTACGCCGAAAAAAAATCGAAATTTTAACGCGTCTTTATAACGCCGAAAAATGCATTCATTTACGTATTTTGTGAATATTTCATTAATATACGTTTTATTTGTTCGATTATCCGATTTTTCGATTATCCGAACCAAACTCGATTCCGACGTATTAGGATAATCGATGTTTTACGGTATTACAACGTGAAACAACGAATGGCACACATTTTTTGCAGTCAACTGTAATCAACAATTTTCCGAAATTTAAGAACTTTTAGTGATTTTTGAACAGCTGTTAGCCAATAAAAATTTCGAAAAATCCAAAATACTAATCGGAATATTAAGAAATTAACCCCTTCGACATTGGCAATTTTTTTGTTTTTTTACTTTTTTAGACGAAAAAATTGTATTTCGAAGTCTTAATTGTTCCCAGCAACAGGTTTTATATTATTTTCCCCCCTGTTTGGCGCATCGTAAGGTATAACGAAGATGATAAAAAAAAATCTTGATAAACATCGACGTTATACCTTTAATTTGTTTTTTTCATCAGAGATAAGAAACGAACGAGACGATTCGGAACGCTAACACGGGTCCATCGCACGGTTACGCGAAACCGGCAAAGGTTAGCCGAACGTTCGAACACGTGGGGACACATTCACATTCACGTTCGGGAGTGTCTCCGGCTATTGGCGCAGCCGAGTGCGACAATCATCAGTCGCGGCAACGGCGACTCTCGGCTATCGTCCACCCTGTTCATTCATTCTCCTCGAAACTCTTGGCGACTCGGGTTCTTCGTAAGTTCACAAAGGTTCCGAAGAAGCAATTTCGCGCGCGCGAACAAAGCATCGCTAGTGAACGAACACTTCTCGACACCGAATTCGCGAATTAACGAATTAAAAAGACGATAAAAACAAAGTAACAAAAAATAATTCGATTAAAAAACAACGAACTCTGAGTATCGAAGGGGTCTGTGTATGAGTAACGCGTGAACTGTGATTGTTTATCAACGATTTAATTTTTTTGAAAAAAAGATCGAAATTCTTAAAAAAAAATTAACAATGTCTTTAATACGCTCGATCGGTGACGTGATCGGCTTTCTGCTGATATCGCTCGTGGCGATCATCAAGTCTATAGCAAAAGTCTTCGTACCGATGAAATACAAGATGAAGAGTGTCGCGGGTGAAATAGCCCTCGTTACGGGGGGCGGTGGTGGTCTCGGAAGATTGTTGTCGCTGAGACTCGCCGATCTCGGAGCAATAGTCGTCGTTTGGGACATAAATGAGAAGGGTGAGTCGATTTAAACAATTTTATTATTATAATTATAATTGCCTCTTAATTGGACACCGCTATCGCGAAAAATACGAACGCAATACGTATAAATAATGTTTTATCGATATTTTTGATTTTTTGCGATAGAACATTTTTTTTTAAATCTTATCAGTATCGTGCTATCGCAATGGTAATAATGCACAATTGCATAATTACGAAAAAATTTCGGCAGAAAGTTCTGATAATATCGCGAAATAAAAAAAAAAAAACGATCGTAATGTGAAAAGTAGTAATGAAATATGAAAATCGGGAGAATAACTGGAAATGTCTGAATTAATAACGCGATTTCAGTCGTTCGTTTGCTATTTGCTGAATATTTAATAAATTCAACGAAATTATTTTTCATTCATCGATAATTTCGATTATTCAATTACAATTTTGTAATTTTTTTTTATTACATTTTTGAACCGTCAAATCATTGTTAAGTAGTTTTTAGATATTAAAAAATAGAATTGTGGTGTTTGCACGGCGATAATATAACATTTTTCACTATTTCCATTTCTTTTCATTTTTTCGGAAAAATGAAATCAAAATTATTCTCGAAAAATTATTAATAGGATAGTCCAGTTTTAAATTGAATATCCGAGTGGGCGAATCGCAAAAAAATTCAAGGTTCTCCACTTCGCGCCCGCATACCAGACTCGACTATATCCTTTCCGCGACTTTTATTGGTTATACATAAAAAAAATAAAAAAAAAAAAATTCACGATCGCATTAACGAATAAATTTCGTCGGCAATGCAAATTAGCGAAAGATGATCAGTGGGAGTTTTGAATAATTCACGAATTCTCGAGAGCCATAATCGACGTCAAATAGTTACGGTATATTCGGGACAAGTTGCGCACTATCAATAACGCCTGTGGCCATCTTTCGCGTTATGTCCCGCGACGAAAATCGGAAGGACGATTTTTTTTTTCATCTCAATGTATAATCGTTACAAAATACGCCGTTTAATGTTTTCAATGAAATAAAAAAAAAAAATTCTCCGCGTGAATTTACGCGGGATAATCGAACGGTCTTTCACGATTACGAAAGTGAAGTCTACAGGTGACCATGACTCCAGTGGCAGTCGCGACAATGTAATACGATGAGTTTGCAGAGAATACAGCTTACGGCGAGGAATTCTCAGTCACGGAGCAGGTGCGAGAGAGTAAAGATTTACGATCGAAGATGAAAGTTCGAATGCGCCGGCGATATATTTTTTTTTAAATGCATCGTCATTGTTACCCGCGAATCATTAAAATTTACGTGGTTTACGATAAAAGAGTGAATACATCATTTGAATTCAGTAGATTTCGACTCTGAGTCTTCGGCGGTCCAGTCGCTTGCGGATCGAGGAATCTTTTGCTAACCCCGCGAGCGTATATCGTCGAACGAGTGCGCGTGTGTGTTAAACGCTCGATTACAAAATAACGTTTAAAATCGCGTTCTGTATCCCAACTTTCGAATGCCATTCAGTAACCATTATAACTCTATTTTTTCGATAGAAACTTTAATTTATCTATTTTTACCATATCGCACATTGCTACGCGCCTTAAGGGTTATCTTCGGTGATCTGCTGTTCTTTTCGTCGTGAAGACTTTGAATTATCAAAAATTCGCTCGGGGAATGGATTTTTTTTTTTTACTTATATTTTCGACATTTTTTTCCGATTCGATTTATTATTATTTATTTGGTCATAATAATAACTTCTGTTTATTTTTTTCACTTGAAAAAAAAAAAATGCTACGAATAATTATTGCCAATAATAACTTGTTATTTCATTTGCTTTTGGTTACTGTATTTTTTTCTTTTCACTTCCCGTTTGGTCGGGAAGTATTTGCTTTTTTTTTAATGATTTTTTAACTCAATCAAATCACTGATTATGATATAACCGTTATTGTGATTGACGACTTCCAGGTCCGTTCCAACGGCCGAGTGTCTAACGATCAATGAGATCGCGACGATTATTAATTAACCATTTCGTAATATTCGTATTCTCGATAACACGCGTTACGCCGCGTAGAGGAAAGAAGGTTAATGCGGTTGGCGCGTGAAAAGTCTAAGTCCCGAGAAGCCTTGCGAGATTATTAAGAAATAGATGTAACGCGGTAAAAGTCGGCGAACCACACACCCGGAGCGTCTCGTTATAACTCGAGAAGAACATGATTGCGCGCGATCAAAGTTTTTCTTGCGTACACGTGTGTCGACACTATCGCACGCGCGTATAATAGACGTAGGCTTCGTCCGAACTCGAAAAAAAAATTAAATAAACGTCGCAATTTTCTCGTGAATTCTCGATGGATCTTCTATTTTTTGCTGATTTTTATTCTCACAATAAAAACCGATAATTATTCGCGCAAGTTTTGCTCGATTTTTTTTTTCTTGGCTCGTCTACGTCAATTAAATAGCACAAACTATTCTTATATAACACGTGTCTGATCTCATTTATCCGATATAAAATAAGAGAAAAAAAAAAGGAAAATCGTGTCGCGCGATTGATCGGTCGTCGAATGACCGGAGGTCCGGGGATAACCTCGAGAAGGTCGATAGATCGAGGAAGTTCTTGGAGTAAAAGTTCCCCTTACCTACTGCATAATCCGCGTGTCGTACGGAATAGTTGATCGATCGATCGAAGGATGTTCTCTCGTGTAGTTACTACGTGACCGGAAAATTGGATTATCGTCTCTACAACGCGCATTCGTCGTGGTCGACGTCCAAATTCAGGGCCGATTAAGTTACGAAATTTTATTGGATTCTCGATCGATCGATGATCATCAATTTTATTATTATTATTTTTTTTTCTATCACCTCATTCGATTTTTGACGAAAAAATGACGAAGTTAAGAAATTTTACAATACTAACATCGCAAAGCGGAAGAAAAATCCGAGACGATTTGCTGTTCGTGACCGCGCAAGGCGCGTATCGGGTTTTACTTTTGCGATCTCGTGACCGGTAATTTGCTCGCATGTTGCGAACCCCTCGGCGATTCGCCGGTATTAGCTCTTGGGAATTGCGCGACAATCTTTCAGGAATATGCAAAAGTTATAACAATCGGCAACGCGGTTTCCAACGCTACAAGTACCACAGCTGTAGGGTAATTTCTAGTAACGATGCGGCATAATTTGATGATATGATTTATTTTATATTATTATAAAAATATTATAATTATAATACGATATTATAAAAAAAATTTTTTTTTTTTCATCGTCGTTTACCTCTCTGTGAGAAAGTTAATTAATCAACTTTTAGCTTCCGCACAGAAGAAGTTTCGGAAACAATTAATTTATCCGAAAAATTAAGTAAAAAGTAACCGAATATATTTCGCTGAAATTTGAAAGAATAAGTATTGACGTAGAATCTTATAAAATTATCGAAATTTTAGTATATTAGCTGAAAGCATTCTCCAGTTACGGGCCTTTAAATTTTTATAACCTAAAAATTTCGGACGATAAACTTTTGGTCGATCGTTAAAAAAAACGCGTCGCTCGCAATCGAATTTCCATGTGAACTCAATCAGAATTGTTTTTTCGTTTTTTTTTTTTCTTTACACTTGTCCAACATTCCATCTTATAATGTGGGGGGGGAGGGGAGGGGGTCCTTACCCTGTTTCAAGGCTTTATACCTACCGGTTTTATATCTGAATCGTATTATTATTGCTGCGTCACGTTTGAGAGCGAAAGATCGTCGACATCGAATTTTGCTCAGCGGCGCGATACATATAAGTCGCATCTGAAAGTGTCGAGTGCAAAAAAAAAATAACGAAAGCTCCTTCGGTGACGAGCGTCCATTAGGATCATTACAATCATTAGAGTAACACTGTCACGAACTTTCGTAAATTAACTCAGATCCAGATTGTCGCGCGCGACGATTTTCTCTCTTCCAGCAATCATGCTGTTATCGTTAACAAGATATCATTGTCTATAATTACATCGCAAGGATCTATCTTGATCTATCGTGCCGAGCATAATGAATAAATTTTGCATTTGTAGTCACGAGCAATTTATTATAATAGCCGGGTACCGTCTTCGGTACAATTATCACGTAGACTATTGTTACGAACGACCTTTGATTATCCATCCTGTACGAGCGTTTTGTCGTATCGACCTTAGACACAGGTGATCACGAAACCGCGCGCGATCAGCCTTCGATCAAAGGAACATCCAACTGTTTTTTTTTTTTTATTTTTTTTTTTTTCGTGTTTGTTTGTTTGACGAATTGCACACGCGGACGATTGTGTTCAGTCGGACTTTGATGTAACGATCGCGCGCCCGGTGGTCAATTCAATATTGCCGCGTGTACAGCGCGACGTAATCATTACCAGTTGAATTTCAATTATAAACGACAAGGGAGTCTGCGTCGATGCGCGAGCGAGAGTGGCATCGTAATTGACCGATTGTACGTGATATGGAAGTCCCATAAGTAACTTTTACCGATCACCGTATAAATTCGCGGAACGCGTGTCATCGGGGGAATTTTTTTTAATCCACCGTCGGGCAATTCTTATGACGCAGCGCGGT
Source organism: Buathra laborator (assembly GCA_934046635.1). Taxonomy (NCBI): domain Eukaryota; kingdom Metazoa; phylum Arthropoda; class Insecta; order Hymenoptera; family Ichneumonidae; genus Buathra; species Buathra laborator. The sequence goes on from OW203897.1 coordinate 12,449,236, forward strand.
CTATAGATGCAAAGGTTATTCGATCCCCTTGTTGAGAAGAAAAGAGGACTAATGTTATGAAAAAAAAAAACAAAAAAAATTGCCGTCCAGCGAGTTTTTTGAGAAAAACACGCGAAATCGGTTTGACCATTAAAAATTATCCTAAAAGGGGAAAATAAACTTTTTTTCGATAGCGGACTAGTAGCAGATCCGGTTAGAAAAAAAAGGACTCTCTTTTGGAGCGTAAATCATTGTGCAGCCTCAAGGCTTCGCCGGATACTGCGATGTGATCGAAAAATCGACAGTAAACATGAGAGTTTATTAGTCGAGATTCGTAATTTTTTTTTTTGTTTTTTTTTTTTTTGCAAAAACAAAAATCCTGCCTCTGTTTTACATTCGGGAATAATGCGCCGTGCGTATCGCGTGAATTTCGATTGGCTGCAGTCGAACAAGTGGTCAACCTGCGGCGGGCCGGCGAAGAAGTGGCACGACAACGAGTCAAGGCCTGCAGAACGATAGTTAAGCGTTGTGTACTTCATACACCAACGTGTATTCATTCCAGTAACGGTGAAAACTGGTTGATCCGCGCAATAAAACGAAAACCCAAAAAAAAAAGCAAAAAAAAACGAAACTGTATGCGACCGTAAAGACGGACCGGATATCTGTGGCGCGGATTACGGATAAATGGAGCTGCTGCGTGGAAACTCATCATATACGAACGGAAAGGTCGTATTGTTGTTGTTTTTTTTTTTTTTTTTTTACACAAACGAATCTTGCAACTTTGTTGTAAAAAAAAAAATTTAATATGAAACGTGACTTGGTTCGCTAATCGGCTTAATCTAAAAATTAAGAATTACGACTCGCGTTATCCGAAATGGCTGAAATACCGGTTAATGCAAATTTGTAGTATACTACTTTCAGTTTTGGTATTGCTCAATGCTCTCTCGCGCTTGTACGGTATTTCAGAAAAGAAAAAAAAAAGAAAAATGTTTTAGTACAGCGCGTGCAACGCGCGCGTATTCACGTGCCACTTGTGTAAGCAGCGAAACAACGAGAACCGTGCATTATCGACAGGACAAAACTTTCTACACAGTTAGACAATGTACAGAGAACTTCAATGTAAAAACTCTCTTTGACGGTGCAAAGATCCAGTTCAACCACTCGATAAATTAAAAAAAAAAAAAAAATAGTGCCGAAAGCAATTTCCGTTACATTCAATATGATTTTTTATTTTTTTTCTATTTAAAAAAATTACGTTTCCCCAACAATTTTTAATATTTGGACGTTGCGATCGAATTTATTTATTTATATAATTATATCAAAATTTTTATTTTGATATATATATAATGTGTTTATTCAGGTAATCGGAACACTGTTCGTAACAAATAATTACACGGGATTACCGATAAGATTGTCTTTTTTCACCTATAAAAAACACAATATATGTTTTTTTGCCTGAAATCCTCGAGATTCCCTTTGAAATACAATATTTTCGGACATAACGCGAAATTTGAATTGTTGCGTCGGGGTTGATGAAGATCGCGCAAAAACTGTTTCTCGAGTCTCTATCGATGTTTCGAGACTAGCGATGCATGTACGGTCTTTTCATTTCGAGCTTCGAAATCGTTTTTATTTTCCACTGGATATTCAATTTTAACACCGCATTAATTCTCATGTCAATCGTATCTATACGTATATATATATATTTTTTTTAATGCTTTCGCTAAATCGAAGAGTCAATAGCCGTTTTCTTCGTCGCGAATGTACAAAAAAATTGCTTCGCGTGCAATTACAGTGATAATTAATATTACGCGAAGTAATCTCTCGTCATTCGGTTAATGTTTCATCGCGTCTCTCAACGCTTAATTTCTTTCCGGAGCAATCGGGACTCAACATCAACGAACAAATGAAATCCAGCCTTCCAAACTCCGAGACCAAAGCCATTCCTCGTGACCTCGTGGCTTGAAAAATTAAATTTCTTTTTTTCTCGTCAAGGTATCGAAGAAACGGTGAATTTGGTCCAATCTACGGGTGGCACGTGCTACGGTTACGTCTGTGACCTGTGCGATCGACATGACGTCTACAAGAAAGCGGCACTCTTACGACGAGAAGTTGGCAAGGTAATAAAAAAAAAAATATTATCCCGAAAACAAGTTTTCGGATAGAAGTCAAAATTGGATAGAAAAATAATACACTCGTTCTAGCGCTTGCCTACGAGGACCAAATATTAAAATCAAAAGTTATAAAAAAAAAAGTAAATTTTTTTTTTATAACTTTTGATTTTAATATTTGTATATAATACAAATGATTTGTCAATTGTGTATATTATTCTTCTATCCAATTTTGACTTCTATCCGAAAAAAAAAAATGTACTTTTTGCCGAAAAAAAAAAAAATTTACTTTTTTTTTCCAAATTTCTAAGAAATAAAAAGGCTGTAAAATGCCTCACAGAGACACAATATTAAAAACAAAACTTATTATCGAAATAAAAAAAATGATCTTTATTAAAAGGTATTCTAGTCGACTCTACGAGAATATTAAACATTAAATTGTCATTGTATACTACAATCCCCGACGAACTATTGAGCAAAAAAAAAAGGCAAAGTGACGAAGTGCCTGCAGTCTCGACGACGACAACGAAATTACGAAAGTCTTGTAGCGTGTAATGTTACGCCATAACGTTAGTGCAATATGTCGTTTGATATACGGGTTCCACGAGGGCGACACACCGAGGAGCCGTAGGATTCGCTTCGTTCGCCAGCAGCGCTCTGATAAAAATTCCTTTTCATTGCGAAAATACGTTATTATTTCCCTAACTGAACTTTGTCTATTTTTTTTTTTTTTTTTTTTTTTCAAAGGTATCGATACTCATCTATTTTTTATTTAATTTTTTTCAAAGGTATCGATACTCATCTATTTTTTATTTAATTTTTTTCACAGGTATCGATACTCATCTATTTTTTATTTAATTTTTTTCACACGTATCGATACTCATCTATTTTTTATTTAATTTTTTTCACAGGTATCGATACTCATCAACAACGCCGGAATCGTCACGAGAAAACGTTTTTTGGATACATCCGACGAGGAGATTATGAGAACGATGGACGTTAACATAATGAGCCATTTCTGGGTGAGAAGAGTAAAAATTTTAAAGATCCCGAAAGCATTGACCCACAAACGAGCGCCGCTGGAACTCACATTAATTTTTCAAGGCCTCGCGAATCGTCAAAGTTTCCGATAATAAAAGTGCCATAAATGCTTCGAAGTCTGCGAACAAAATACAGGGAACGTCAATTAAGTTCCCGACGGGAGGAGCAATAAATGTTTCATCAACACGATAGATCGCCCGAGTTATCCGAAAGTGAAAAGATATTGCGCGCATATCGTCTTCCGAACGAATTACACAATCCCCGATCGCCCATTGGATAACTCTTAATTTTCCACAACTGTTTCCCTTCCGAAAGTAGAATATAATTCAAGGACCACAAGTGTTCCTCCACTTCGTGAATTCGATCGGTGAGAGGAATTCTCGTGTGTAACGATATTTACAACTCGGATAGTTCGCTTGTTCCTTCTATATTTCACGTTGGTGTTGGTCAGGTGCGCGCAAACCGGTCCCGTAATCGTCAGCGATCGCGTTCACCATTGCCGATCGCGTATACGTTGAATTTCGAAAGGGCCGAAGCGCTCCAAATACAGAAGCGGACGCCGAACCTTGCGAAGTTTTCTGGATCGATGAAACGCGAGAAACGAAAAAAAAAAAAAAAAAAATGAACCCAAACGCGTGTAGCAAAAATGGAAAAAACGGAAAACTCCGGAGACGAGATATATAGATATATATATAATTTTTTTTTTTTAGCTTAATTAATTTTTTTGCTTTTCTCTTTTATCGCAGACTGTAAAGGCCTTTCTCCCGGCGATGTGCGAGGATAACAAAGGTCACATCGTGAGCATTGCCAGCTTAGCCGGTCACTGCGGAGTTCCCAACTTAGTCGACTATTGCGCCTCGAAAGCCGCTGCAGTCGGATTCGACGACGCGCTGCGAATGGAACTCGAGGCAAGACGCGAACACGAATATTAGAGAAATATGCATGCATTCGTCGTTTCGTATTTTCCTTCATCGTCTCGCCGATATATTTCACCCTGAAAGCTACGACGATCGGTGGGAATAATAAAAAAAAAAAAGATAGATTAGCACATTGTCGCTATTAGCATTCGCCTTCGAATCGTTGACCAATCTATCGTCGTTCTTTCGTATTAACACGCGCCACCGTACAAAATTCTTCTCTATATCTTTATTTCTGCAATTAACATAAATTAATCGCACATCGTCGCATCTCGCTTGTCGTTCAAGTTTTCCTCTACGCGTTACGCAACACGACTGAGAATATAATTTTTTTTTTTTTGTTTTTATGTTCAGTCCGAAGGATACGACTTACACACTACGGTCGTGTGTCCCTACTTCATTCGCAGCACCGGCATGTTCGACAACATTCGCTCGAGGTATCCGTAAAACAAATTTAATGACTTTTACATTTTTTACAAATTTTATCATCTATACGAATCTTTTAAAATTATCCTCGTGCGCTTTTTTTTTTATCGAAAATATATTCCAGAAATATATCGTAAATACATCTCGAAATTATTTTTGAAAAGTCGAAGTACTTTTTAAACACTTTTAAGTGATCCATTTTTGATACCTATGAAATAGTGAGATTTTGAGTTTTTTTTTTTTTTTTTTTTTTTTTCGGTTTACAAAAAGATTTTCAATATTTGCGTGAATATAATTCGAACGCGTATGAAAAATATTGTTACTGAATACGCAACTTTTTGCCGGAATAAAATTTTCATATGTAAAATATAATTACGTATTTATTTTTTTTCGTATATTTTCGTAAATTCAGTAATCAAAATAATTTCGATTTTCAGATTTATATCGACGCTGAGCCCCAACGAGGTAGCAGATGCGGCAATCAACGCTATGCGAATGAACCAAAAATACGTAATTCTTCCGAGTTATCTACGAATCACGTTGATTGCGAAATGGTAAGATAACAGACGGCTATCGTAAAGTATCGACATTTCTGATTGCTTACGGTAGTTATCGCGCGGGAGAAAATTTCGACGGAAGGGGATAGGCGACACGGGTCGCGCGGTGAGGGGTTGCGACTGAATGCCCGTCGTATGGTGAATCGCCTCAAAATTTTTCGGGATGTATCATCAAACGTCTAACTTCTGAACAAAAATAAGTCATTGAAATAGTAAAAACGAATCATTTACTGCGATTGAAAAACTAATCAAATTTTCACGACAGATAGGTATCGCCGTGTATAAGGACTTTTTTTCGAAATTTATTTCCTCGACTTCCGGATGGTCAATAATTTCCAAAATTTTTCGATTTTTTTTTTCAGAGCCTTGAATAAGAAATGCAAAGCTTCATTGATTTTGTAAGAAAATCGTTACCTCGCGAAAACGACCGTAACGAAAAAATAATAAAATTCCCTCAGCGAAATTTTTTAATGTCGAAATCACGTAGTAATGCGGAAGAATTTAATGTCGAAATTGAAATAATCAATAAAAATGTCCATGCGCAATATAAGTTCAAAATTATGTTCGCGTGATTGCAGGCTATTCCCTTGGACCTGCGTAGCGATGTTCCTTCGCGGATTGGTGGTCGACGTGTCGCGGGATGTCGATGAAAAATGGAGTTTGCCGAAGAGCGACGAGCGCTCAAGCGAACAATCGAAGGATCAAAACGGCGTGGGACTTCATCAACAATTGGCGAGACGCGTTTCCAGTTCGGAGAGAAAACCATAAAAACCGAATTCTTCGAATGAACAAATCTTCGTACAATTCCGATAAAAACGAAAAAAAAAAAAAAAGAAAAAAAAAAAAACAGGACAATTAACGTAATGCGAAAAGCAATGCCGATCTGTAGCAATAATTATATGGAAGGCTTGTAACGCTTGTAAAGTGACAACGCGGGTCGTAGTACCAAAGGTAAAAAAAAAAAAACAAAAAAACGTTACAAGTGGTTCAGCTTTACCGAATGTGTTTCCTCGACGAAGTCTTCCATATTCGGCCAAATCGGCTTCGCATAAAGGATCTCAAAACCATGAAATCCTTCGACAATACAATGTACAACTTTACGACAATCTTTTTTTTTTTATCATATCGTTATCTCTTGAATAACTATGATGTACATATCTGTTTCCGGTTAACGTTTATCGGCTAAGAATGTCGATGTATATATAAGAGCGAATCTGATCACGAATTGAGCAAAGAAAAAAAAGGCTATATATATGTAATATAAGCTTTTTAATAAGAATTCTCCTTCGCGTATTGTCGGATTATAAACTAAAAAAAAAAAAAAAAAAAAAAAAAAAAAATGCAAAAGTAACAACGCACCGCAGATATCAATTGCAAATCAGTGCGATCGCGAACGATGCATATCTATTACCAGTGTATATTTTGTAAACCTAAAAAGAGAACCCGTGGATCAAATTGATTAGAAAAATACTATATATTTATTGTCGAGCCGAGTGAGTTGAAGTATTTTTAACGATTTTTATAAGGATAACATTTTCCTTTTTTTCTTCTTCCTTCGCGCCACGAGTCTCGGTGTTTCTGCTTTCGCCATGCGAGACTTTGTTTTCGTGATAAAATGCATCTTCGACAAAAATAAACGCGCGAGCGATCGAAATTTATGAAAAAAAAAATATATATATAATAATTACGAATTTTTTTAAAATTAATTTTCTTCATATACAATTTTTAATGCGAATTTTATTGTGCATTATTGAAACGATGCAAGAGTATCGCACGGCTTTCGGATCAATCGATTCTTGACGCTCGAGCGATTAGCGACAAAACAGTCGATGAATGGGAGAAAAAAAAAAGGAAAAATGAATAGTAGCGTAGGCCTCGTGCCATCATACTTGCCTTCGGTGTCGCTGTGCGACGTCAAGACGTTGGTGACCACCGCGTATATGATATTTTAACAAATAAATGGGATATGCTGTTGCGAAAGTTGCGAAGTATTTTGTAATTGAATTATCGTCGAATACCGCAATAATTCTAATTCGTTCGGACATCCGTAATGAATCCGTTCGACGCATCGCATCGCCGCGTTCGCGTTCGCGCGAACTTCCGCGCGCGGGCGCGCGTTTCGTACGCAAAGCAGTTGTAGAAATCGAAATAGGCCACCAACCAGCGAGAGATTACGTTATTGCGGCGTTAACGGCACTGTCGATAGCGCTGAACAGTACCCCCGACGCCATCAACCGCTTTTATACTTCTTTTTTTTTCCAACTTCTATACAAAATGCGTGTATCCTCTACCCACGCTTATGATCGACAATGTGTTGGTTCAGCGTCAGTGATAAAAGCCATCCACACTCTTTGCTTTGTAAGGTGTGTACACACGCCCAACTCTTTTCACAGAGCGCAGAGGCCGTTCCTAGCGTTTCACATCGTAGCGAAATGATAGTCACACTGGTGGATCTATACCGTCGCGTTTAGAGTTGAGTTTACGTTGAACACCGTTAGTCACAGTGACGCGCGCGAAGAAACGTGTTACATTGGCGAAAAAAAAAAAAAAAAGAAAAATGTATATCTAAAATAGCAATACTCCATAAAGATTAATCTCCGCAAAAGCAATATCTCTCTCTAGACATCGCGAAAGCTGAGAAATTAAAACTCACGATATGCCGTAAAAAATTGAATTTTTTTCGGAGGATATAATAGTTATAGCGATTTGTTAATAATGAAACATTCGAAATATTAATAACAATGAGAAAAGAAAATTGTACAATATGCGAATGAGTCTCGTAGTTGATATTCGAAGCAAATATCGCGCGCGCGATTTTACCGCTTGCGAGCGCATCATCGCGATAAGCGCGAATTGCCAGTGTCGCGTGTGTTAATTACTCGCCGATGATTCGTTCGACAATCATTGTACACGCAATACCATTCGCCTCGTTGTATACCACGCGGAGAACTACGGTGCATATAATAATGCCAAGCAGTTTATGTAATTTCATTGACGATGCGAGTTACTCTTCTCTATCCTAACGATATTGCAACGCCGCTATCTCTCTCGTATAATTATCTCGGCGTGTGCGCGTGTAGAGAACTCATTCTCGTTTGTTTCTCTCACGAGATGACACCTTGTCCTCGTTAAGAAGACACGAACAGGTGGTCGTAGTTTCAGTAAAACTCGCGTTGAAGCGCCGGCGAGTGTTTTTTTTTTAATTTTCGGATAATGTTTTTCACGTCTACGCGAAGTGTCGGCCGATTAGTCAATATCTTCCGCACGTATCCGTCGTAAGGATTAGTCACAGAGGAAACCGCGCGGCGAACTGTAACCGATAGAATATTTCTGAATCATATAAAACTCATGGAAAACGTGCGCTTATTACCGGCAAAGCGGGAGCGATAATAGTTACTCGAGCGGCCAATACCGTCTCATCGTTCAGCAGATCTTTATCGAGGCTACCGATAAGGCCGGTGTACGCTGTTGAATGTTTCGATGGCACACACGCCCCTCGCGCACGCGATAATAAGATCGAATGTTAAGTTCTACAGTTTTACTCCAAGCAATACGTAGTCTTCTTTTTTAATTGGCGTGTCGATTTTTTTTAATAAGAATTCAGTTTTTAATTCGTCGCGGAGAAAGGAGAAAAATATGGAATTTTTTGGAACGGTTTTTTCGTTGTGAATCGTCGTTCGTAATCGCGAGTGATGGATAAAATTGGATCTTTGCTCGTGATACTCTTGATGTGTTTAATTTGGAGCCACTTGAGTCGTTGCGAAGATGCCGAGAGTTCGATACAACGATGCGCACTTCAAACTTCGTGCGAAAGCTGCATGGAGAGCAGTCCACTGTGCGCTTGGTGCAGCGAATGGGTAAATTATCCTTCGTAAATGTTATTTTTATATTGCAAAGAATCGATTTGTCAATCGATTCGATTTCTTTGGCGAATATATACGAAACGAAATGAATGACCGGACATTATAATGTTTTAACGCACGAAAACGAAGTCGTATTCTAACTTGACGATCGGCAAACTGAGATGCAGCAGCGTTGAGAGACTCGAAGCTTTTGGATGTCCGAAAGATGCGATCGGAAGATCACCGAGTGGAAGTGTCGATATACGGAAAAACGATGAGTTTCAAGATGTCGCTATGAATCAAAGTCCCGTGCAATTGAAACCGCAAAAAATTAGCGTTAGGCTGAGACCTCAATCGACCGAAACTGTGAGACTGAAGTACCGACCAGCAAAGTACGTATTTGATAAAAATTCATTTGTAGGATATAACAGCCACGTGGGAAAAAAAAGTTTATTCGACAAATATCTTAGGAATATATTTGAAAAATATTTAATCTCAAAATATATATTAGATAAAAAAAAAAGTGGATTTTTAAAATTTATTTTTAATTTATAATTTTTCGTGAAAAATATATTCGACATATTATAGATATATTTTGCGATTTACTTTTTTTTTCCATGTGACCAATTTTTCGATAATAACTCGGAGTGCAGATCAATTTTTGCTTGCAACTATACTTATAGAAAAGTAAATGATTAATTTTCATATCCGAAAGATATCGTTTGGATATTGTCGATTAGGGATTCGTTGTTTCAATTACTATAAAATAATTAGTCTCCTCCCGGGGATTTCGTTAGCGTGTCCGCGTCCGGTAAGTTGAATAATAATGTTTAAACAAACCAAATTCACTTGTCCGACGTGATATTTTTTTTATATCCGATTCATTATGCCCGATAAACTCATTCCATTTGCTTGATTACAATCCTAAAAAAACGAAAGTATAACACGCGAAAGATCGCGGAGATTGGTAAAAATTCAAAAAAACTCGTCGGACAAAATAAAACGTTTCGAAATGTATTAGCAAAGGAACATAATAAACTTTTTTCGTAATGCATTGTAATTTTAAAAACATTAATTTTCACTCCACAGCTAAATTCTCTACTTCTGCGAGTTGCGATTTGCGAAAAAATAACGCGAAGTAAAAAAAAATGTAAATTTAATTTGCACATTGCTTACCGATTGTATTTTTTTCGGCAAAGTTCCATTATGATAAAGTTTATACATCAATTTGTCACTTTCTCATAGGGAAAGCTTTGTAAACACAGATAAACAAAAATGCGGAAGCTGTGTACGAATTTCATATGCATCAGATTTTTTCACTAATTTTTTTTTTTTTTTTTTTCATTAATTTTAAAGGCGTTCCATGCATTCGTATTTTTTCTCAAAAAAAAATGAAAATACATCGCAAAAAAAAAAATTCCATCTCTTTTTCATCTCGAAAAATAGTATAAATATCTCCGGAAAGTCAATATGATGCTATCCCCGAATTTATCTCTCTGCCGAAGCACTTTCGGCCGCTCCAATCAGCGAAAAGTTATTTGCGCGACAAAATTGAATGGGAGCATCGATCGAATTTTCGTAGGAACTATCCTCTCGATTTGTATTACTTGATGGACCTGACGTGGTCGATGAAGGACGACAAGGATACACTCGTCGGGTTGGGATGGAAAATGGCGCACACCCTTGGAACGTTCACGACGAATTTTCGTTTGGGTTTTGGTAGTTACGCCGACAAACCTCTTATGCCGTACATATTTCCGGGTCACGAGCAAAATCCTTGCAAAAGTCAGCGAACCACCTGCGCACCGCTCTACTCGTACAGACATCACATGCAGCTGACCGACGATGTGCAGAGATTTATTCAAGAGGTTCGAAACTCTTATCAAATTCTACCGCAATGACAACGGAATAGCGTCAACGTGCCAACGAATGAATATTCATCGGTGAATGAACATTGCGACACATTTTTATTTTTGTCAAACGAATTATTTTACAAATACAAAAAACTTTGATTATTGAACATTCAGAGTTTCTATAACTTTATCTTTTATATTATGCAAAAAAAAAAAAATGTTAATATTGCTTCGGAAATGATCGACATGCGTCCCGTTCATTCATTGCTTTGAATTCTCATTCAGTGCACCGGTTAGACTAGCGGAGCAGACGAAAAAAAAAAAAAATTTATTTACCAAAAAAACACTCATATAATAATTATTATTATTGCATAATATATTATATAAAAATTTTTAAAAATGTTGGCAAATAAAAATAATTCGTATTTCTTTGATATTTATAATATGTTATTATTAATATCATTCAAATGGCTATTTGACGAAAAATTTTGATAAAAAAAAAAAAAAATAGTTGACAATTTTTCGAGAAATTATGGGGATTATTGTGATATTAGGTGAATGCAAGTGATGTAACGGGGAACGTTGATAATCTCGAAGGTGGTCTCGACGGTGTAGTTCAAGCGGTGGTATGCGCCGATCAGGTCGGTTGGGCGCGACAAGCGCGGAAGCTAATGCTCGTCGCCACCGACGGTTTTCTTCATTTCGCCGGTGACGGAAAGGTGTGAAAAAATTCTTCATTTCAATTTCTTCACTCTTTCGCCTCTTCGCTCGTAAAAATGAGAAATAAATTTGCATAATTCAGCTCGGCGGAGTGGTACATCGTCAAGACTTCGCGTGCCACTTGGACAACGTCGGCGAGTACACGATGTCGAGGAATTTCGATTATCCGTCTCTTGCCGAAGTATCGCGACTCCTACAGTCGCGAAAGGTCAATCTAATATTCGCCGTAACGGAGGATCGCCGTGACGAATACGAGAAGATAACGGATCTTCTTCGGGAGAAGGCGAGGGTCGCAACATTGGCGGAGAACAGTTCGAATATTCTCGAGATAATCGAAAGCGCATATCACGAGATCGTAACAAAAGTCGTACTTCGCGATAACTCATCGCCGGAATTGAACGTACAGTATTATTCCAATTGCGGAAAAAATGGGGAAAAGGAGATTCGAACGTCCGAATGCGACGAACTTGTCGAAGGCAAAGTGTACGAATTTCGCGTTGATTTTTCGCTAACGGAATGCCCGCGAAATCGGAGTTTGTGGGTAAAAAACGCTAATTTCCGCGATTTTTCTCGAGAGATTAAATTGTTGAATGATTAATGAAATTTAATATTAATAATAATTTTATCATTTTTCGCATTTAGAAACAACGAGTCATCATTGAAGATGCACTCGCGTCCGAAGCTTCGGAGTCCGAAATTGATGTCGAATTACTTTGCGGCTGCGATTGCGAAACTAACGATAATTCCAGGTGCGGTAATCACGGTACCGACGAGTGCGGTATATGCCAATGCGACTTCGGATGGTCCGGTAATAAAACATTTTTATATTCGATCCTTCGACGGTTAAACGAAACACAACGGTTTAACCGACAAAATGTATGTTTAATGTTTAAAAAAAAATCGATTTTGCAGGTGAAATTTGTGATTGCGACGAGAATGCTTGGGAGGAAAATAGATTGCTGTGCTTCCGTCCCGGAGAAAATATAATTTGTTCCAATCGAGGTGAATGCACGTGCGGACGTTGCACCTGCGATTCGGGTTATAATGGCCAATATTGCGAATGTTCCGGTTGCGATAAGGTAATCACAGAAAAAAAATTTCTCGACTCATTATATTTACGTTTAAAAGCTAAACAAACTCCTGAATCTTCATACTGAACTTAAAAAAAAAGTTTTTGCGCTATTCATCACATGTAATGCATCAAATGTGCTAAAATCCTTTCCAATTTTATTCCCATCGCTTTTCCGTAATTTACCTAAAATAGATCGAAAAATTTATTTTCTTTTATAGAATTCGTATAAAAAAAAATAATCATCCAATTTAGTTAAATATTATTCAATATCAATTTTTTCTCCCAATTTCTTGCATTATTGGGGTAAAAAATGAAAAAAAAAAAAAAAAACATCGAAAGGATAAAACATATTTTCGTACGGATTATCAGATAGACGGTATCGAGTGCGGAGGCAGAGGAACATGCGAGTGCGGCAAGTGCGACTGTATAGAGGGTTGGGAAGGCGATAGTTGCAAATGTCCATCCGGAAACGGTCTCTGTATCGCTCCGGGAAGCAGTGACGTTTGCGCTAATCACGGTTTCTGCGATTGCGGGCAGTGCAGGTGCAACGTCACCGCGCCGGCCGATGGATTGCTCTATCGTGGAACGTACTGCGAATCTTCGGCCAGCGCGGGCGGAAGTGGTCTCTGCGTACTTTACGAAGATTGCGTAAACGCGACTGTCGAAAAACCCGAAATGGTTCGTAAATTTTGCGAACCCGAAGGAATGGCTCCCTATCGAATAGAAAATGTCGATGAAGTCGATATCGAAAGCGATCATTATTGCATCGTTAGAAAATCAATGGATTCGACGGTTTGCACGATACCGTACGTCTATCAGTTCAACAAGGATAATACCGTGTTGCTTAAGATTGGAGAACAGGTAAAAATTACTCGGAAATTCGATAAAAATCTCCCGAATTCGTTGTTAACCTTTTAAAATTTTTTTTTTTTTTTTCGTATTTTTCAGGTCTGCAGAACTCCGACTCACGTAGCGTTTGTGCCGAGTTTGATAGTCGGCCTTATTTTTCTCATGGGAATAATCGGACTTTTAATATGGAAGTGAGTCGGTCGATAAAAAAAATGTATATGTATATCGAAAATACGATACTAACGTCAATTGGTTTTTTTTTTGCAGATGCTGGACAGCTATACAGGACAAACGCGAATACGCAAAATTCGAGGAGCAGCAAAAAAGAACGGTTTACGCGTTAATGCAAAATCCGATTTACCGACCAGCGACGACAAATTACACGGTGCCTTCCGAGTGTAGAGAAGATTAAATCAATATCGATATTTAATAGCTTTATTAGAATTTGTTTTTTTTTTTCATCAATTAATACGAATATTTTGTTCAATAAATGTTTATATCGTTCTATAAGCGGTGATAATTTTTTACGTTTGTAAATCATCGGGGAAAAACGTGACCTTGAAGAAAAATCAGGAATTTACTTCAATCGCGGATTTGTATTCGCGCGGGACGTGCATGTCGTGCCAAAAATGATTTCCGGTCGTGAATCGAATCGTCTGGAGATTTAACCTCATAAAAATCGTTTCCTCGAAATAATGAAATCTATATATATATAATTTATTATTTGTCACTCACATTTCCATCTCCAGATATTTCACCGTTCCAGACGAAGCCAAGGGGTTCTTTGTATCGAATATCGAGCGACGGTTTGTTTTTGTTCCAAACTCCCGCGATCGAGGAACCGTCGGGGAAAAAATAAGTTCCGGGTCCACTCATACTTCCGTCTGCGTCCAACCCTCCCGTGTACTTCATTCCATTATTGAATCTTTAACACATTTTCATCCAATTATTTTCGATCCGAAAGAGGGAGATTATTTTTCGCTTCACCGGATGCGAAGATCATCGCTGACTCTGTCACGATCCCACACAGCTTCGTACATGTTAAAGTCGTCCGTATAATAAATTCCCCGACCTGAGATAAAATAATAATCGCTCTCGTGTCCTCGCCCAAGGGGTTTCATATTTAAGATTGACGTCAACGCGATTTACCTTGCCTGACTAGAAGCGGTTCTCCTCCATAAATTCTGTATTCACCCTCATACCTATCGCCGTTGGGAAAAGTAAATAATCCGCGTGTTGCAAAATTGCTCGTATCGTTTGTCGTACGGGGGCCCGAGGGCTTCGAACTTATAGACATTTTCGAGGGAACGCGTTTTTTCATATTTCCGCGAACGATTTTTTCAACAAAGTTTGCAACGAGATGAGATTAAAAAATCGTAGGTGCAAGATTGATAAATAAAAGAAAAATGCATTATCAGCTGCTCACACACATTCCATTACGTCATATATCTCGCCGTAAGCTGGCACCATCTCGTGGGTCCGTCTCTCGTTCCACCGAATGTTGTATATATGTATATATACACCACGGCTACCGCACACCACCACACACAGGCTATTGCCAGCAATCGTGTACATTATTCATGTCTCTCTCGTAACTCTCAAAGATGTATCCGAGAATGAATACCGGTACTAATTTATCGATGAATGAAGAAGGGTTAATTTTTATCGCGTGAACGAACGAACCCCGCAACGTAACCGCCAAAATCCCCGAATGAAAATTACTCTCGTCCACGTGACCTTGCGAACGACCTCTAAAATAGAATCTTGATCGGGCAAGTACTTCTTCTCGACGCCCCCCCGTAAGCCTCGAACAATCGTGTGTCCCCTTTTTCGCGATCCTCTCGTTAACGTAACGTGAAAAATCACGCGACTACCGGGCACCCTTCATCGCGCAGGTCGAAGGAAAACATCCGTCGGAACACAAAACGCGTAACGATAAATTTTCCCCATCGTTCGTCGACAACGGTGGTGTTTTATCTCGCGGGGGTGTCTCGAAAAAACAAAAACAATCTTTAAATCCTCACACATAAAAAATTTCGAGAAATGTTGTTACGAACGACGACGAATCTTCGTTATGAATTGGCTCGATTGACACTACGTAACGCGGTACGAGCTAACACCGTAAGATGCGTAACGACACGATGTCTTCACAGAAAATTATTTCAAAGGTACATTATCGACCATAAATAACTCCGTCCTAATTTCTTCTTCTCGAAAAATCAAACATTGTTATTCGCGCCCATTGATTTTTATTCATTCTTTCTCGTCACTCATCAATCGCCTCGATGTTATCGATTTGAGGTTAAGTTTCTCGCTTTGCGTTTAATGACTCGCGATTATCTGTGAATTCGATTAATCAAGGTACCAAGGTCACGCGAGCAACGCACAACGAACGACGGCTGGACCATGGAGGCAACAGCTGAGATTCTACGCCGATTATCCCGATCACATAAAAGTAACGCTACCCGCTCTCTCGCCAACTATGGAAACCGGAACGATTATCAGTTGGCAAAAAAAAGAAGGTGAGCAAATTTTTTGAATTATAATTTATGCGCAATATGCAAATTTTTCCATCGAATTATCTTAACGTCAAATCATATCGACGACAGGCGACAAACTGAACGAAGGCGACCTTCTCGCCGAAATTGAAACGGACAAAGCTACAATGGGTTTCGAAACGCCGGAAGAGGGCTTTCTGGCAAAGATAATTGTACCCGCCGGCACTAAGAACGTCAATATCGGAGCGTTGGTTTGCATTATCGTATCGGACGAGGGTAGCGTAGCGGCTTTTAAGGATTTCAAGGATTCCGGCGCATCGGCGGCTCCTGCTGCGGCACCGGCAGCGGCCGCTCCTCCGGCCGCGGCACCCGCGGCTCCTGCCCCGGCTGCTGCTCCAAAAGCTGCCGCGGCTCCGCCTTCCATTGCGAGTTCTTCCGGCGAGAGAATCTTCGCGAGTCCCTTGGCTAAGAGATTAGCCGCGGAACAGGGTCTCAGTCTTCAAGGTCTCGCGGGATCGGGTCTTTTCGCTTCGATAACATCGAAGGATTTAGCGGGAGCATCGCCGGCGGGAGCAGCGGCGCGTCCCGCAGCCGTCGGAGGTTTTCCGGGCGGTCAGGACATTCCCGTGTCCTCGATTCGCGGCGTTATAGCGAAACGTTTGCTTGAGAGCAAACAGACGATTCCGCACTATTATCTCACGGTCGACGTGCGAATGGACGCGGCACTCGCGATGCGAGCGCAATTCAACAAAATGCTCGAGAAGGACAAAGTCAAGCTGAGCGTAAACGATATTATAATTAAGGGAATGGCGATGGCGTGCAAAAAAGTCCCGGAGGGAAACAGCGCGTGGCTCGGTGACGTTATACGACAGTGAGTTCGTGCAAAAACGACATTAGTTTATAAAAACATCGCCGATATATTCCATCTATCGTTTAAAATGTATTCCGCGCATTTTTTTTTATCACAGATACGATCATGTGGATGTAAGCGTCGCTGTGAGTACGGAAAATGGTCTCATAACGCCGATAGTGTTCGCCGCCGACGCTAAGGGTATCGTAGAAATCAGCAAAGACGTAAAAGCGTTGGCCGCCAAAGCGAGAGACGGCAAACTTCAGCCTCAAGAATTTCAAGGCGGAACTATAACCGTTTCAAATTTGGGAATGTTTGGTATCAAAAACTTTTCGGCGATCATTAATCCACCGCAATCGATTATTCTCGCGGTCGGCACAACCGAGACGAGACTCATTCCCGCCGACAATGAGAAAGGGTAATGCGATAGCGATAATGTTTTATTATTGATTTGTTTTTTTTTTTTTTTTTTTTTTTTTTTTTCATCGGAACTAAATGAGGATTTATTATCGCAGATTCATCACTGCCCAATATATGACCGTAACGGCGAGCTGCGATCATCGCACCGTCGACGGCGCAGTCGGAGCGCAATGGCTCGCAGCGTTCAAAAGTCTCCTCGAAAATCCAACGACGATGTTACTCTAAAGTAAGTCGACCGATAAACGGTTACGATTCAGCTGAACAATCCCCGATCGGTCTCGAGACAAACGGTAAACAAAAACGTATATGCGCCTTTAAGAGTAACTGCGAGTTGCGTGAGGATACGAATATATATTATTTCTCTCTCGTGCGTAATGTTTATCATCAACGATATTATATCAAACGAGTTCTTTATCTCTTGTCACTTGTCACGGTCCTATCTCTCATTTATCGATACGAATGTATACATTATCGTCGAGACGAACGATTTTACGACGATGAATTTTTTTTCTTATTTTCTTTTACGTCGATTTCGCGGAAGTGGATACGCGCGACTCGCAGACTTTCGTTACGCAACGGAACTTTTGAGCAATTTTTTTTGTGTTTTCTTTTCGTTTTTTTTGTTTTTTTTTTTTTTCGCGACTGTTCAAACAATCGATATCGTAGGCGCGGCAATGAGACTCCTTCACGGACGACGGAGATCAGCTACCTGGCTTCGCAAATTTCGTCGGATCGGAGAAAACACGCGACGGAGTTATAGTTGGAATTATAGAAAATTGATATACATAGCCTTGGTGAGTCGTGTTCCTGGAGAATATCGATCGACGCCAAGTGCGCCCGCATGTCCAAACGAATTATATTATATATAATACAAATGAAAAAAAAAAAAAAGAAAAAAAAAAAACGTCGACGAAACGTTTATTGCAATTCGGTCGAACGTCGTTGTTAGCTGAATTGAACTACGATCGACCGCCTGTACATACTGTACTAATCTGTGAAAAACAAGAGAAAAAAAACTACTTATCAAAGTGGAAAAATGAATTGTTACATCAACCGTACGCGTAGGAGAGCAAAATGTAAAACGCAGTGTTGTAGCATACGGCGAGATGATGTATTTCAGTGACGAAAGTCCGAGATGATGCAAAAAAAAAAATGGTGTATAGTAAATAGATATAAAAAATAAGTAATTTAATAAATTATATCTTATCTTTATTTTTGCCTTTCTTCGCATCATTTCTTTTCTCGGAGTTTTACCGTTTGAAGATTCGATCTCAAGATTTTTCGGAAGTGCAAACAATTAAGGAGAATCGCAGCCAAACGATTGGGGAGTGAAAACAAAAAGTTCGAGAATACGAAATCGATCGTCGCGATAAATGAGATCTCTTATTCATAAAATTGGCGGAATCAACGAGAGTGTCGGGAATGACGGAAGCTCAGCGAAATAACGATCTCTTTTCTCTTTCCTTTTTCATTGGATTCGTTCCTCTGCGACGACAAGTTCCTTGTAACAACGATGATATCATTTTTTTTCGGGTATAAAAACAAAAAAAGAAGATGAACCAATATCGATCGATCGTAATCTATCCCCTCCACATCCGTTATCGTCTATCTCCGCCGCGTGCTTCTTTACTCCGCTTCGAGTTTCTTCGGCGTCGATTGCCCTGCCCCCTAGTCGTCGTTCCCGCAGATCGGAGCACAATTGTGAAAATCGAAGGTCGGTGTTGACACTGAAACCGACCCGATTTTCGATACAATGTTTATCTCGCGGGGAGCCCGACTGTTAAAGAATGTTGTCAACACCCTTTCAACGAAGAAAAACGTCCGTGCGGTCGTTCCGGCCCGTCAAATGTCACACGCTCCGTAAGTACGACGAATCTTTCAGGTTATGTAATTATTGCTCCGGAGGTTAGAATTGTCATCGGCAATATTTTCATTTTCGTTATTACGCGTTTCGTCGTACACTGCGAGAGGCGTCAATTGTTAATTTTCAAATTTTTTCCGTATTTCAAATAGCAACATCGCGAAATTATACGATTTTTAAATATTTTAGCTTCTTCTATCGCGACGTTCCTCCCGGTCCAAAGGGAGACTTGATAGTCGCCGAATTGTTGGGTGGTTTTATGTGGTGGTGGATTCTGTGGCACATGTGGCACGATTACGGTCACGTCATTGTGAGTAAAAATTCAATTTTTCCAAAATTCTCAAAATTCCGAGTGTCCGAATATATATTTGTAAATAAATATTTTTTTCAGGGTGAATTCGATTATCCAGACCCATCGAAGTGGACCGACGAGGAGCTCGGCATTCCCCCCGATGATGAATGAATTTTTTTTTTTTAAATAAAATAATTAATAATAACTCGTAGACGCTGTTTCCTTGAGTCGCGCGCAGGGTCTCCGTAGGTGTATTTATTGTACATTGCCATTGGCCGCATTAAAAGCATTTCTGCTCCACCATTTCTTTATTTTAATTTATTTTCATCGAAAATACATACGCCGTACATTAATCGTATGAAAACATCAACTTCTGCATCAAAACACATTGGAATCTGACTGATAAAGAATTAGCAAATACAAAATACATAATACGCGAAAAAATAGAGAAAATAAAACCGGTCGACATATTGCAACAATTGTAAGCAAATATTTTAATAACGTACGCTAAATTTGAGATAAATTTATCGCGTGAGATCCTTGCACAATCTCGCAAAGACCTCGGCCGATAAAGCTCGTGTTTCTTTCGGTGTTGGTGTGAAAACCGCGTGCCAACCACGGGTCATTAGCAAAAAGGAAAAGCGAAAGTATGAAAAAAAAAGAAAAAAAAACTATTCACGTATCGCGCATATGATTAACAAGTGAATTGTAACGATTGCGTCTATTTAACTGTGACACAAAGATATCGCTAGAGCTCTGGCGCCACAGAGGGGCCAGCAGAGTGTCGGGGCGGTAGTGGGGGAACTTACCGTACAGCCCCGAGAGGGACGGTACAGTCTGATCGGTGAATAATTTTTCCCCCTCGCATCTCTCCGCGCCTCCGCGGCTCGTAGAATGCGAGCGACGGAGACGGAGATACTCGGGGTATCTAGGTGGTCTATAGTTATCGCCCGTCGTCGGCGGCGTTGGCAGTAGAAAGACAGAGCTCAGTGCCGAGACGGCTCAGTAGTAGATAGAGGCTGCGCGTTGTTGTGTTCGTACTTACAGCCGCTACTTACTCTCGTTGCTTCAGGCAGAAGCATAAACCCGGGACTATCGAAGAGCCGCACTCGAGTTTGTTGCGTGCATCCGAAAAACCAGCGTGCGCGCGTCCGAAAGAACTTGCGACGATGCGGCTATTGCTGTTGCAAAAGCGCAGCCGGAAAGATACAATAACGACTGGCCGGTCGTGTGTTCGTCGAACGATTTTCGCATGTGAAATAACCAAAGTCACGACACTCTTTTCACGCCATAAAAATACGAGAACGGAGTAACTTTACGAAGATTTTTCGCGCACGACGTTACCGAGTGTGAAATAAAATATACATCGCGTTCCCCAACGTCGTGACGCGGAGAACAACGTCACTTGTGTAAAAAAAAAAAAATCACGCGAGTAGATACGGACAGTGCGAATACGACGCGCGAGTGTGAATGAATAAAAAAAAAAAAAAGAAAAAAAAAAAAAAAAAACGTGTGTGAAACATTCGATGTTATGCATCAACAACGATCGCTGTCAAGAAGTTTTCGCGAGAATATTTCGTCGATAAGAGATTCGACGAATCTTCTTATTAATAAACATCGAGTTCACGAATTTTATATTTATTTTTTTACTTTCGCGATTCGTATCAAGTGTAGCGTGTCTCGCGACTGAGATTCATCGCGAGCGTGTGAGAGCAAAAGCCAGCAGGGCAGTGTGTTTACGTACACACCACCGTCTCTCGTCGGTTCTCGCGATGTACGAGCGGCACTGAGGCACAAGTTGCCGGCGCCGGTGCCTGGCGCTCGGTCTCGAATCTCACCGAGTGAGTGTCTTTTTTTATTTTGTTTTTTTTTTTATACGTGTGTTCATATTTGTGTATAAATGTTCGAACGCAACCGAGCAGAGTCTCATCGTCGTCGTTGTCGTTCGTCGTTCTCGCGGATGGTTTTTTTCCCCTGGCGAGCATCGGGCAGTCACGTTCAAGCTACTCGAAACCCGTGTGCTTGTGTCTCGGTGTTAGAGCGGAGCTGACTCGTTCGTTCTCTTCGCACCGTTCACTAATACCAATTTGTTACTATACCGCACACTACCGTATGTACCCTTGTACCTTATCGTCGTGCTGGACTGTGCGAGGCTCCTCTCGCCTCCTCTTGTTACTCTCCTCTTTCTTTAAAACTATCTCACTCGCTCTACCGTACGGACTGAACCGTTGTCAACTGTGTGTATGCTCCGCGCGCTCCGCTCGTGCTGTGCTGCTGCTTGCTCAGCCGCCTCTACCTCGCTCAACGCTCTTACGGCTAGCCAACGCGCTTCGCTGCTGTTGCTCCGCTGCTGCTGCTACTTCGGCCCGAACATCCTGGAATTACGTGCTTCCGGATCGTCCCCCCCCCCCCTCCGTCTCCCCAATTTCCCCTCTCTCGCTCTTTCACTCTTTCGCTCCCCTCCCGCACCGCCCCCCCCTCTCCGAACTCGCGGTCGACTACGCTCCTCGTTACTCGATCCTCTCGTTTCATCAGTGTGCCACGAAAAACGTCTGCTGCTCGACGTTTCTCTCGCAGAGCCTCGACACGCTCGTCGCGAATAAATCGTTATGTTACGAGTTTTAGCCGGGTAGCGTATAATACTGAAATAAAACGGCAAATTCAATCGGGAAAAACTATGAAGAGCAACAGCGTAAACTTGTGGTAGACGCGAAACGTCTTTCCTCGCGTTAGTTTCACTTTTGCGCGTACGTGGGTTGCGGAGGTGTTTTTTTCTTTTTTTTTTTTTTTAAGAGATATGCAAAGTCCGAGAGGCCTGGAACTCGGGCCTCGGTCTTATGCTAGCGAGGATGGTGTCTAGGTGAAAATTCGCTCGGTTTTTGCGTTTGTCCGTTGTATTCGTTCTGTAACTGTCGCGCGAAATATCACGAATTTTTCAACGGTCTTAGTTTTTTTTTTTTTTGTTTATCGACGAAAGTTTTTTGTGTGACACGAGACTTTGTTTTATTTTTTGCACGATCTCACGCAATCGATAAAGAAACCGAAAATTGTGGTATTACAGCTATTTATCGGGAGTTTTCAGAAGCAAGATAAATAATAACGCATAGCCGGTGATTTCCGTGTTTCGAAGAAGATATTACAACCGCGAGGAGAAAATAAACAAACGGAAAAAAAAAAAAAATAACAAAAAAAAACTCGAGGATAAATAACTCTGCCTCGTAGTTATTCGCTGCAGTTAGGAAATACCGTAGATACCGACAGTGCCAAAGGAGAATTATTAAGACACGAGTGTTTGTTGGCTGCTGTTTCTCATCCCGCACGAAACATCGATCGTCCACGCGTCGCGCAGTCAAGCGAGGCAATCGGATGCGATCGACGGTGCGTCGGAATTGCGGGAAGCAGCGGCGGTTGCAGTGCTTCGAGTCTCTGCCGCGACAAGTGAGTTGTTTAACCTTCTTTTTTTTCTCTCTCCCTCTCTCTCTTTTTTTCTTTTCTTTTGTTGATAATTCTCGATCGATTATCGTCAACGGCGTCATAGGACATCGAAGATGATGATGATTATGGTCATCATCATTATCGACGACAATTATCCGTCAATTAACGTTTCGCTACCTGTCGGTGCTATGTCGATCTTTTTTTCCTTTTGCGTACCCATCGATGATATATTAACTATGCGAACGCATATTTTATCCTTCCGATCGAAGTAAATATTTCTCTCTAACGGTAAATTATATCGCTATGCTATGCGGTCGTTTCGATTGGCCCGACTCGCGAGAACGAACGAATCTCCTTTCGTATAACTCCGGCTTCTATAATTTATTTCTTAATCGACGGTGTACCATTAATTTTAATGGTGTCAATGTAATTCGATCTTTTTCTCGTATTTCTTTTTTCATCGTTTATCGTATCGATCAACAAATGTCGAAAGATGACAAATTAATATGAATAATCGATGCACTTTGCAAACATAACCAATATCGATGACACTTATTCGTGAAAACATTTTGACGGATGCGATGAAATACGTTTATTTAGATCGAAAAAAAAAAAATGGCGTATACAACGATGTTTTACGCTTCATTCGGCATATTTTTCATTTCTATAGTTGATTATGTTAATAGATCGAATCTCGCGTAAGAAATGTTGAATGAAAAGAAAAAAATAGAAAGAAGAATAAAACGCGTGTAGAGAAAAAAAAAAAAAAAACGTCGTCACTGGGATTTTACTATTCCCGCGACTGTTGAATCTCCTGCAACAAGACGGCCAGCGTGTTACCGTGTGACTGACAACAATGACACTACCACCGAAGCAACGTAGAAAAATAGTTATTCGCCCGCCGTGCTAACCGCGGGCGAGTCTCTCGCTGCTATCCATTCACAGAAATTCTACGATAGATACGCGACGAAAACGCGTCGTACGCGTTGAACACTGATATATCCGGGGATACGAAGTGTACTAAACTTTTTTAAAAGGCAACCTCTTCGGTTGATACATTGGACCGTAGCGCGGATCAACGTCTCTCTACTCGTCGTGGTTTTAACGGGGCAACCGCCAAGCGCCTTTATCTACACTGCCGCGGCTTGTGCCTCATACTGTTCGGATGATGTTTTCGAGTCCGTTGATACCGCCGCTCGAACGCGGCCTGTGGCATAGGATTTTTCGTGTACTCGGTGTCCCGAGTCTCTTTCCTCACTTCGTTCACGCTCTCTTGTTCCTCTCATTCAGTTTCTCTCGGCTGCATTACTATACTTAGTTCTCTTTCTACGTTCGACTCTTTCGAGTAAAAAAAAAAAAAAAAAAAAAAAAAAAACAACCAGAGAAGATCCCCGGCTACGAGTACACATTGCTCTCTCGCACTGAAAAACGGTCGTCGTGTTCCCGGCATATTCTCGGCTTTTCTATCACAAAATTTGTCGAAATACTCGGGCGCACGGTGCACTAACGTGTGACTATAGCGTAACACGAGACGACGAGAAAACTGTACGGAGAGGGGAAATGGTTTAAAAAAAACACATAATCCTCCAACACCCGTTATTCGTACGAACAAAAAAAAAAAAAAACCGTTAAAGCATTTTAGCGTAAGTTGAGAGAAAAAATGAAAAAATTACCGGTCTTAGAAGAGAAGGTCTGTATTTTATCTTCGTTCTCGTCGTGTTATTAAATTCGTAATAACCCGAGTTTTCGGAACTCGTCGCGAGAGAGAGAGAGAGAGAGAGATATACTTCGAAAAGTAGCGCCGCGGCATTATTTTCATAGAACCCGGAAAATAAGCCGTCTTAACTGTAGGAAAAATAAATCTACCCGCGCGTATTTCGATGTTTGATATACGCAACTCACTCAACGCGTAATATACGACTTATCCGAAGCGCACCTTTCCGCTTAAGTTTTATAACGAGAAAAGAAGGATAACGATAATAGAAATATTTCGCGTGAAGCGGAAAAAAAAAAGTTTGAAGAAAAAAAAAAAAAAAAATTCACGGATAATCGATATTTGATACGTTCGAGTAGATCCCAAATTGTCGCGATTCTACGACTGGAATTAATATAAATTCGTTTTAACTCGGACTAAATATTCGACTTTCATTTCAAAACGACTTGTATTACTTGCGGGTCCGGATTTCACCGATGGTACGAAGCTTTTTTTTTTCTTTTTTTTTTTTTTTTCGGCGATGACGTTTCGAGCGACACGTACGAGTTACGTGTAATATTTGCTATGGAAGCGAGGCGGTACGCGCCTATGCGGTTGTTGTGTACGAATAGAGAGAGACTCGCGATAGACCAGGAATGTAAATGGTCGCGATTGAACCGCGAAGCGAGGTCCGTATACCTCTCGAGTGTATCATTGTAATCGCAGGCGCCATACGGGTCCCAGGAAGCTCCTCGTTTCGTCGCTTTTGTCTACTTTTACGCGTTCCGCAATAAGTTAAAAAAAAAAAAAGAAAGAAAAAAAAAAATAACCTAAAATATAACGAATACTTCGATGTATTTGCCGTATAGAGCACATTGAGACACGAAATTGTCGCGAATTCTCTTGTCACTCGAAGTTTTCGCAGGAAACTCATCGTTTCGCCGCTTTTGTCTACGTTTACGCGTTCCGCAATAAGTTAAAAAAAAAAAAAGAAAGAAAAAAAAATAACCTAAAATATAACGAATACTTCGATGTATTTGCCGTATAGAGCACATTGACACACGAAATTGTCGCGAATTCTCTTGTTGTCACTCGAAGTTCTCGAAGTAAGGGAGAGGAGAATTTCATTTCCTGCTCTCTGCGTCGGTCTCAGTGATGGACGATCGGAAATAATTTCGGTGTGACTGCCTCACGCGGCACCTGCTCCAATTCCCGTTACACTCGACGAGGGATCGAAAATATAGGACGACGGAAGATTCTTCTATTTGTATAGCATTCCCCTTTGGATATTAAACACATACGTTGCTGGAGACCCCCGAGCAATAAAACTCTAATACGTTTCGTACGACGCTTTTATATACATGTATATATATATATATATATATATATATATTTAATATATATATATATATATTATATAGAGCCACTCCTCCGCATCTGCAGCAGAAGTGCGCCGAATCTCATTTCTCTTACGTAAGCACAGCCACCATGTGCCGCGCGCTGATCGTACAGTACACAATGCTATATAGCAGTAGTAAATGCTACAGAAAAAAAAAAAAAAAAAAAATAGTACAGTACTCGTGCGTACGTGAGTGCGTGGTGACCAGCGTCGGAGAGCAACAACGAAGTCGCGGAAAGAGAAGAGAGAGGCTTATCGCTTGTCCGCGCACTTATAGCGCCGGAGTGATTGTTATCTTGACTATCTGCGACTCTCTTCATTGTGTCTCTTTGTCACTCGTTTTTTTTTTTTTTTCTCTCTCGTTCTCTTTCCGCATCTCGCTTAACATGAGGTTATGTGAGAGATTAACTCTTGACAATGATTCGCCATCCAAACGCATCGCTATCTATGTATCCCTCTCACACACCTATTCTAACGAGTGTAAGTATAATATACGCAAACCCACCCACCTTACCTCGCGTCTCTATCTGCTTGTAATCGAAGATACTATCGGCGCGTATAGCGATGAAAAAAAAAAAAAAAATTTATCGATTTACCCGATATCGCGGCCCTAAGTGGATACGATAAATGTTGTAAATACTCGATAATGGAATACGATTGTTAATTATTGAAATTAAAAATAAAAATTCTTTCGGAAATTGATGGAAACATCGAAATTTTCGATTTAATTTTTTTTTTTTTTTTTTTTTCGTAATGTTAGCTTCGGAGTTTCTGGTATATATTTGATTGACGAGCACCGGGAGCTACGAGGAGATGCGAAACAGATGGTTCGCGGAGTTTTTTCGTAGGGTAATAATCTCGACACACGGGTTGCCGTGTACCGCGGCTTGCGTCGTGCGGTAACCGGGATATACCCCGGTAATACGGGTGTTCAGGGTACGGATGCTGCTGAGCTCGTGTCGCGTGCCGTTCGCACTCTCTTCTCTCTGCTCAGAGACGCCGAGGGGATCTCCTCTCCTCCGTCGACGTGTCGCACCAAACCGGAGCCCCGGCGCGGTTACCGAGATATGCAACGCGCTACTCTAGTAGTCCATCCCGACCGCCGGAATTGCGTCCACGCGCCTCTCTCGCTTCCCGCAATCTCTCTCACCGCAGCAGCCAGGACCACCGGCGATTTACATATTATTATAATAATCGTTTGGCAACAAACGAGGCGTGTACACGTCGACACTATAACCACGCGACAAGACTTCGTATTACGCGTTACTCTCTCTCTCTCTCTCTCTCCCTCCCTCTCTCTCTCTTCAAGATATGATTACTCTACGAGTCACGTAGCGAAAAGAGAAACGAGACGAGAGATGCGAGACGCGAGAAAAAAATTCTTGTTTACCAAACAAAAAATATGTTCGTTGTATTTAAGGGGATACAACATTTTTCATTTTTGTTCCTCAATATCTAAAGAAGGAAACAAATTGAGGAAAAAAATTGAAAAAAAAAAAAAGAGAGAAAAAACAAAATTGATTATTTTTTTCCCGGAAAATACGGGTGTCGAGAGTCGCGGAAAAAAAAAGTACATTGTTAACAATTATTGATACTCTCGCGATCGTAACGAAGATATATTTTTTCCAATATTCTTCGATAATTTTTTCTTAATACGCGGATCGTTCGACGAAGAAAACATTATTTTATTTCCTTCTATAGTGTTCGAGAAAAAAAAAAAAAAACGTCTGTTTTTTTTTTCCTGTTTGCGCAGCTAAGAAGTTTTGTACATAGATACGATTTTTTTTGCCATTTTTGCAATTATCGAGTTTAATTCGCACGATAACTTGCATCCTCGTTGAAATTTTTTGGAATCGAAACAGTGATTTTTAACGATCGACTATACTTGCCGCATCGGCTGTTCCACAGTGTTATTTATTTGATTTTTTCTTACTAACGACTCCAAAATTTTGTAACGAACGATAGCGGATCGGATGAATCGAGAAACGATCGATCGATTAAAGAAAAAATATTTTGTCATCGTGGCAGGTTCGCGGAAAGCAGTCAAGCTGGCTGCCTCTGCCGGTAACCCCGTCCTCGCTGCTGCCGCCGCCGCTGCCGCCCCCGCGCATCCTCCTGTGCTCTGGAGCTCTCGCAGAAAGCCGGGTAAGTTTTACAAGTTTAATTACCGCGAACAGTATCCTCGTATATCTACTTACATGCAAATAGTTATATCGTAACTTATAAAGTTTCGAGATGCGCGTGAAACGGCTATTCGATGAATCCTTCGCGCTAATTACGAACTATTTTCGTCATTCTTATCCCATTTTTTTTTTCCTTATATTTTTTTTTACGTCTAAATAGATTTATGCGAAGAAAAATTCGACGAATATCGCCGAAAAGTAGTTGCTGATATTTATTTTAACGACCGGAAAGAGTTAAATCGAAAAATGAATTGATTGAGAAAACGAATGATCGATGTCTCAGAATTTTTTTGTCGAGAATTAAAATTTTGTACGAAAATTAAGAAATAACCGGTTAGTTGCCGGAAATAATATAAAAATGCCGAGAAATTCATTACAATGGGTGAAAAATTAAATGATTCTTACAACTAATGTAATTCCCGACTAATTTATCGATCGTTTTTTTTTAACTATCCGTTTTTTTCCGCGAACCGATACACGAATTGCTCGATGTTTTCTTTTGGAATGAAGTAACGAGGAAGGGGCGATAGATACAAAGATCCCCGAGAGAGAGAGAAAGAAGAATCCAATTGGTAGTATAATTGACGTAACTCGATGGTTGGCCTCGCCGACGTTTCCGTTTCCGACGGCTCCAAAGCGCGTTATCTCCGGCTTACTACTGCGACGAGGTATTAAAGTACGAAAGAGACTCTGCGGAGATCGAGCAGCGCGTGCCTGACGCACGCTAACTCGACTAAACTCTCTGACGCGCGGCGACTCACTCGCAAGGGGGAAATTCGGTCGCGTAAAGGGGAATTCGTAAATACCAGTTGACAATTAATCTTTTTTTTTTTATCGTACATACAAGCATCCGATAGAATTATTATTGTATACGTCTGCCGCGTAGTTGTTACGAAATCATTTCGCTTCTTCATCGGCGAAAAAACATCGAGGATACAGTCGAAATAAATCGAAGATCGCGAAACGAATCGATTTTATTTATTCGTTATTGTAAAAATCATTTTTTTCCTTCGCGAAACTCCGGTTTCCATAGAAAAAAATTGAATTAAGATCGAAGTTAAATTCGTTATCAGGAAAAAAAAAAAAAAAAAAAAACGACAAAAATGTCTCACGAATAGTTCGGAAAACGTCGAGTGACTAACATTTTTTTTCGCACCGCCAATTCGAAGAAACATATCGATTCGCGGCCTTTTTTTTTTCTCAAACAGCGATGTACTCATGGGAGACCCTCCCGGATAGCTATATCGCGGTTTTGCGGCTAAAAAGTACACAAGATAGGGTACTTGGCAACGCTGTAGAATCGTTTTCGCGAGCCGTTACACACGGTGATGAACGAAGTTTAAAGAAAAAAACGACTTTTCTTTTCCACAAAAAATTTTTATTTATATATCTCCGATAAAATTCATATACTATTATTATTATTGTTATGAAATATATTAAAATATATTAAAAAATTTTTCAACTCCGAAAATTTTTTTTAATAATAATCATAACAAAAATTGCATTAATAACATTTTTTTTTTTTTTTTTTTTTTTTTTCATATCGTATTATAGTTAAATTCGCATTTTTATTGTATACCGTTTGCGTCTATCGCAATAATAAGCGTTATTACAAATGATCAATAATCATCCCGTATTACGCGTATATATACCTACCAGTGGTACACGAGCACAAGGACTCGACATTCTGCCACAGCGTGAAAGTACTTAAATACGCGTTACCGGCGAGCTAATCGGCACACGTGCTGTGCGACATTGCATTAAAACGTATCACGACCAGCCTCTCCTCTTAACTCCGTCCTCTTTCTTTCGGTTGCGATAAATTTACCACGTGGATTGGCTTCCACGCGCAACTATGTAACTACCGCCATACAGTAGCGTCTCGTTTCTCGCTGGTGAGCGCATAGCGCAACGCTGACAAGGCGGAGAGTCCCCAATTGGCCCTTGGCATCAGTCTCGGGTCAACTTATTCGCGCTGTCGCTCTTTAATTCGATGCCTCGGCTCGCGCTTTCGCACAACCTCTTCGGTAACTCTCCATTCCCTTGCCATGCCGCTCGGTTCCTCCCTCCTCCGGTATGTTGACCTCGCGTTATTGACCTCTCGATGCAACCGTTTCTTCGGCTTTTTTTTTTTTTTTTTTTTTTTTTTTTTTTTTTTTTTTTCCTCCCTCCCGTTCGCTTCGCCGAGATCGGCACCCACATACAAATATAGATCGCTCAGTTGAGTTGACAAGATAATTAAGTTTGCTTTTGGCGAGGCGCGACCGTGCCGCTTGATCGAAGATTGAACGATAACCATAAAGCGTACCGCATAAAACGGCCGCACGGCAAATTGAGGATTATCCGTATTATTTAAGGTCAATATTTGCAATACCTATCCGTGTCGAATATAAGGGCGCAGAGAAAAGCGGTCGGATAAAAGGGGGGAAAGTGGAGGGGGGGGGGGGGGCGTTTCAAGAAAAGGGGATAATGACGCGAGCAAATGTTATTAGGGTGAAGCTAATACAATTGACCCTTTTGACTTCGGTGCGAGACAAACTTCGCTTCGCGCGTGAGACATCGCACACTGTAATTTGACGAAGAGCCTTCGCCGCGACCCTCGATCTTGTTGACCCCCCGAGAACGCTTCGAGACCCATCGCAACGGGCCCGCGGCGCATTGAAATCCCTGAATAGCTAATTAACACGCTTCAATTTAATCAATTCACGGTCGCCGAGAAATTCAACTCGGCGGAAGTCCGTAGGATTCTCGATGTTTTTCACGTATTACGCGGACGTTCGCGGGGGGCAACGGGACTCGATAATTTTAACGCAGAATGCGCGTTTTACTGTTTGTTTTGTCGGTAAAACATTTTTTTTGTAAAAAAAAAATCGATTTTGCGATCGATCGTTCGTACGGGTGTCGCGATCGTGTAAAAAAAATTTTAGGTTAAAATACCCACAACTTGTAGAAATAAATTGTTTTTCAATATTAATAGTGAAATAAGATAATTAACGAGAAAAAGAAATTCAACCGTATCGTCATTTATCGCGATTGTGATTTAAAAAAAAAATATATTTACGCGTCGTAGAGAGGAAAAAAAAAAAACGAAGAGCCGCAAAAAAGACAAACGCCATCCGTCTTGAGGCATATCTCCGATAGCGCATTTGAAAACATTGAAATTGAAAGAAAAAAATAAACTCCTTCGGTCGACCATGAACCGGAAGTACGAGGTAAGCCGACAGCAAAGTATGTTACGAACGCCGCGCTTCGTCGGTTATCGCGAAGAGTCCGCGTTATATACGAAACTCTCTGGGGTACGCGAGATATCGAGAATCGGAAGTCCGAGGTTAGCCACAAATTCGTCGGGTCGTAAAAAAACAACAAGAAAAATAGCGCGCGATACCGAAAAGTTCTTCGCGTCTGCGCGGAGACTTCGTACGATCGTAAAGCCAAGACAGCTGATTGTTTATGCTCTGCCATAGCGAGGGTAGCGGCGATTCTCTCTCGTCGGATAGAAGATATTTCAGTGGCGCACGCCAGCAAGTTTGGCAACGAGGAGAGAGATTCGCGCTCTCGTGAACCACGAGCACACGGGTAAAAACGCACGCGCACACACGTCGCGTACGTTATAAACGGTCGCAAAAGAGTGCTGACGTCGTAACGCGTGCGCTTGCTTGACGTCCGTCCGCGGGCTCTCTTCCACTCGTTCGTTCGCATTCTACGATTTCGCATAGCGATATAACCCCCGAGCAACGATATTATTTCCAACATGGTAGTCGACGAAAGAGAGTCCACATTATACCGCGTGTTACGACGACGAGCGGAGGACGATTAGACACTTCAAATACGGATCTCCATGCGCACCTCCACTGTCTATCGGTACTCATGGTAATCACTGATCTAAGCGTGTGTTAGCCTCGTCGGTAAAAAAAAAAAAAAAAAAAAAAAAAGAAAAATAGTCTCGAGTCTTCAACAGTGATATACGGCTCGAGCATCAATTACCGTGTATGCATGGTACACGATAAAGAGAGCTCACGTAGACGCATGGCAATTATGTAGTCTAACTACCGCGGAAAACTAACTATATCGCTAAAAAAAAAAAAAATGTAAAAAAAAAAAAAAAAGATTATCTGAACAGTGGGGATAAAATTAGAGATAACAAAAAATAAATTATTTTTTATTTATTTATTTTTTTTTTTCAAATTTAATTATAATTTTGTAATTACGATAATCACGAAAAAAAAAAAGCGAAAAAATAATTGTTTCGAGTCTTCGACAGTGATATACCTCCCGAGCATCAATTAGAATATATATATGCATAGTGCACGAGAGAGAAAGAGAACTTACGTAGACGCATGGCAATTATATAGTCTAACAAGCGTAGACATCTAACTACCACGGTAAAGCGGTATTATCCAAGGAAAATAGCCAACCGGTAATCACGTGGCGCCGTAGGAAAAACAAAACATAATAACGCAACAAAAATCACCTCGAGGCAAAATATTCTCCAAAGTACATAGTTTTCCTACTCGAGTAATTAGTCATTTTATTTTAATAGATTATTCCATAAAAGTTACACCTATCGGTCACCAAGACGCGATCGATATACTCCGACCGGTATAATACAAAGTATTCATCAGTCGATCTGTAATTAGGCGTTTTGTAAAATTGATTACAAGGTATTAAATATCGACACGTGTAGAGGGAGACTATCATTTTATGCATATCTCACAGCATCGGCGAAGAGACGATAGCTTACGTAACCTATCATTACTTAATACGTCTTCGGTAAATTTCGTTGTAATTTTTTTTTTTTCATTTTTTTTTTTTTTTTTTTTTTTTTTTTTTTTTTTTTATTTTTCTCGGAGCGTAAGATTCTTTTTGCGTGTTAGTTCGTCGGAGTCACAATAGTTTTAATATACGAAGGAGTCGCGGAGTTTTATTTATCAAAAGTAGAGACTTCCTAATTCGTCTCGGTGCTTCGGCCGGAAGAAGTGCCCACACGTGAATTGAACGAGTGCGTTACCGAGTTGTCGTCATCGTGCCTTCGTCCTCGTATACTCACGTCAGTGTATAATAACGCGTTCCTCGGTATCGCTCGGCTCACGCAATTCCTTCCATAACTATATACGCGCGCCGCGCTTACATCTATATATATGTATATATATATGTATACTAAACGGCCCGTTCTGTTACACTCTCGCGTGGTATCAACGGTATTATTATATCGGACATATTTAACTCGACGGGCTCATTATTGCGAACGGTACAAAATCGAAGAAGAAGCGCACGCGGAACGGAGATATGCTGTACCCGATTCGGCAAACCCTCGCGTGTTGTGACGCGCGTTACCTACGCCATACGTGGGAGAATTGCGTTCGAGAGGACGTGCCGCTGCTCATCCTCCTTCGTCTATCCGTAATAAACCTGTGATACGCGAGAGACCGCGAAATTCCACGGCGATGAAAGACGTACAAGCGGGAATGTCCAAAGTCGCGTCGTCCACTCGTCACCGTTCTATTCGTCATTGGTTCGCACTCTCGCGTCCCCGTCTACGAGGAGACGAGACGTCGTTACGCACGATCGCTGTAAGACGCGCGCGAGATACGAGGTACATTAGCAAGAGCTCCGATTCTCGGAAGGATTTCTCGATTACGCTCCGTTTAAAAACGAAAGAAAAAAAAAATAAAGAAAAAGGTAAAAAAAATTAGGAAAAAAAAAAATTCAAATTAAATTTGCTTTTTTGAAATACAATTTTTCGGCGTTTTGAAACATTTTCATCGCGTTTTTTTTTTTTTTTTTCAATTGAAATCTCGAATTCATCGAATTTTGGATTTAAAATCGCGAATTTTTCGAATTTTCGATTTCAAATCGTGAATTTTTCGAATTTTCGATTTCAAATCCCGAATTCTTCGAGTTTTGGATTTTCAAATCGCGAATTTTACGAATTTTTTTTTCTAACACATTCGTTAATGTTTACGCAACACAATCGTCTCTTGGGAACTGTAACGTTGCATGACGTAAACGAATATCAACATTTTCCCGTTGCTTCGTTACTAAAGTATAAATATAGCTTCTATGTACCCGCTGTGTATACCTTGGCGTAGTCAGAATAAACCATATTTATCTAAATCGACGTATAATTCACCCAGAAAACAAGTTATGGCAGTCTACATAATTTTTTTATTTTTATTTCTATAGATGTCTCGCTTATTCGCCCTCTTGTATTTGTCGCAACGTTGCATAGACGTAATGTGTACAAGTTACTCGATACTCCATTTTTATTTTCTTTGTTTTTTCTCTCTTCGCTTACATCGCAATTTTCTCGTGAGTTTCTTTCGGATACTTTTATTTTTTTTTTAATCCTTTTCCTTTTCACCGCGTCTCGAAGTCTCGTGACCATAGACCGTCCGTCGGTCCTTTGCGTTGCCGCATACGCACAGCGACGACCTACAGCATCCGGGATGCGATCGCGTATGCGAGAGAGCCGAGTCGCCGCGACGTTCGCACCGTTTACTTTCTTTGACCGCCCAAAGCTTTTATCGGAGCGGAAAAAATAAAAATACGAAATACAGCATATAGACTTTCGATGTCGAGGTTCGATCTAATTTACGAATGCACCGCCTTCGCCCCGCCTGCAATGGACTATCTTCCGAATGGATCGAAATTACATAAGATATTCGTCGATCGGAATGGGTTATAGGATCTCGCGTAGCGGCGGACTATCCTCGTCTCTCGTGTCCTATACAACTCCTTCCTATCCTCCCCGCGCCCTACTAGATTCCCTTGCGCCGATATTATGCTTCCAGGTATATATCGACTCTGGTCGAACATACGCCACGCGTACAGAGCGATTCACAATCGAGTAATTTTAATTTCATACTCGTCAATAACACTCTTTTATCCTTCGAGGAAACAAAAGGTTAACTTTTTTTGTAACTTTCACGAGTTTATTAACGGCATACGAAACCGGAAATATGCCAGAAAAAAATTGCATAAAAAATTTACCAATAATTCGTCGTATAGTTCGATGTTTTTAAAAATTTAACCTCAAATTTTATTTGATATTTTTGTTTCTATCCGCTTTTTTTTCCTGAATATCCCACAATATCGCCGTCAAAAGGTCGCCGTTATTGTCTTCAGATAAAAATAAAACATAAGCGGCATTTTTTGTCTCTATATCAAACTTTAGTTTTTTTGTTCGTTTAATCTCCCAATTCTAAACACCCGAAACTCCGATAAGCAAAAAAAAAAAAAAAATACGAAAAATTTTATTGCGAAGTAAAGAAGAAAAAGTAAAGTAGAGAAAGCGAAAAAAAAAAAAAAAAAACTCGGTTCTGGGGCGTCCTGTACATAGCTATAAGGTATCGCGTGCGGATACATAGATATCACGTGGAATGCGCGCGCGATCGGTGCACCCGGCGCCAAGTAACTTTATGACGAGGTCGAGAGCTCCCCCGCTGCCCCTTTCCCCCGGTGTACATGTGTATTTTCCGCAGGGCTGTACTTGCGGAGCATCGAGGAGCCGAGGATGACGGCGGAAACGGCAGCTCCGTTCGTTCAGGGTGTACAGAGCGTCCAAAGTGGC
Organism: Buathra laborator; assembly: GCA_934046635.1. Lineage (NCBI taxonomy): Eukaryota > Metazoa > Arthropoda > Insecta > Hymenoptera > Ichneumonidae > Buathra > Buathra laborator. The sequence goes on from OW203897.1 coordinate 12,484,804, forward strand.
GTCATGGTTGGTCAGGGGAATTCTCTCAGCCAGCATCAGCAGCATGCGAAATCGCACGGTACCGGTGGCCCGTCGAATCGCGGCGGTGGCAGTAGTAGTTCGTCCTCCTCGTCGGCGTCGTCCTCCAACTCGGCGAATTCGAATTCCGCCTCCTCGACAACGACTGTGTACGATCCGGAGTACGCGCGGATGGAGGCATGGCTCGACGAGCATCCGGACTTTGTCGACGACTACTTTCTTAGGTTCGCTTCTGATTCTCTTTCATTAATTTCCCTAATTAAGGCTTCGATCGTCCGGTCCTTTTAGCGATCTTACGATGCGATTAATAGAACGAAAAAAACATTATTAGTTGGGAGAGCTGACGATTAATTGAGTTGATTTTTTTTTCCTCAAACGAACGATTAGCTTCTCCGAAAAATGATTTTTTTCGGGATTTTTTTGTCAACCACTCGATTCGATTAATGTGTAATCTCGTCAATGAAATATCACGCAGAAAAGTAACGAGACAAACGGTCGACGCTTGGCTGGTGACGCACGCGACACCGACATCGTCGTCCGGGGGTTGTATGATGGATCTCTCGAGTATAATGAGCCATGGATCGGGAAGCGGTGCAACGGCATCATCGCCGGGTGGTCGAGCCGGTAGCGGCGGCGGTACCGGCAGTAATTCCAGTGGAAGCAGCGCCGGCGGAAGCGGAGGCGGTGGTACCGGTGGTTCCGGAGCCACGACACCGGTACGAAAGATATCGGCGCATGAATTCGAAAGAGGAGGACTTCTGAAGCCCATCGTAAACACCATCGACGGGACACCCACGTTTTTGAGCGTTTCGCCCGAAGACTCCGGACAACCTGGCGGAGGTCAGCAGGTCGGAGCCGGCGGTGCGACGAGACCGCAGAGAAGATCGAGACACGAATTACGGCATCTCGATGAAAAAGATCTCATTTTCGAATTGGTAAATAAAAAAAAATAAAAAAATGAAAAAATGAAAAAAAAAAAAAAAAAAAAAAAAAAACAAATTAAATTCGAATTTTTTTTTCTTCGAAATTTTTTTTCTAATTACATTTATTGTTATGATACCATTTTGCTTTTTGTTTATTTAGGTAAAAGACATTTGCAATGAGCTCGAGGTACGATCTCTGTGTCACAAGATTCTCCAGAACGTCAGTACGCTTCTGCACGCCGATAGGGGATCCTTGTTTCTCGTTCAAGGCGAGAGAATGTGCGCGGGAAACAATAAGAACAACAACAACAATAACAACAATACGGGAATGAATTCACGAGTGGAATATCCGCGTCCGATGTCCTGGCAGAGTGAAAATTCGACGAGCGGCAAGATGAATCAAAGCGTCTCGAGCCGTCGGTGTTTAGTTTCGAAACTCTTTGACGTTTGTTCGAGATCGACACTCGTCGAGATGGAGAAGAAAGACGAGATCAAGATACCTTGGGGAACGGGAATAGTCGGTTACGTTGCCGAGAGCGGTGAACCCGTTAACATACCGGACGCTTACAAAGTAATAATGGCGTTTGCTTCCTTTCGTTACAATCTCATTCTCGTAATCTACACGAGTCTTCTTAATGGCATTCTCGAGTGTCGAGAATACAAACATTGTAATGATTTTTTCTTTTTTTTTTTTTTTTTCGTTTTTCTCTATAATTTAGGACGCGAGATTCAATCGTGAAATCGATGCGCTAACCGGTTACAGAACGCGAGCACTTTTATGTATGCCGATAAAGGACTGCAGCGGTGACGTCGTCGGCGTTGCGCAAGTCATCAATAAACTCGGTGGCGAAGCGCAATTTACCGCTCAGGACGAAAAGATATTTGCGAGTTATCTCCAGTTCTGCGGTATCGGTCTTAGGAACGCGCAGCTTTACGAGAAAAGTCAATTGGAAGTTAAACGGAATCAGGTAACACTTTCTTTTTATTTCTTTATTCGACAATAACAATTCTTTATTCGACTCTTTTGAAGTATAGTCAATATTTCAGTTTCGAATCTTTAGCCTTTCGAATCTAAAAGAGATGTAATCATTTTACAGGTACTGCTGGATCTCGCAAGAATGATCTTCGAGGAGCAAAGCACGATAGAGCACATGGTATTGAGGATTCTGACGCACACGCAATCCCTCATACAGTGTCAGCGCGTACAGGTATTCCATCGATTCCCTTAATTTCTCAATCTATTCGAATTATTGAGTAAATGAAAAAAAAAAAAATCTCATTTTTTCAGGTACTTTTAGTGCACAAAGCATCGAAGGGTAGTTTCTCGCGGGTCTTCGACTTCGAGGCAAACGATCTCGCCGTCGAGGAGACGGATTCGCGTACCAGGTGATTGTCAAGATTTTCTCATTGGTTTAAAATGTGTTTTGTATATTTATCTATATAAAAAAAAAAAAAAAAAATCGAAAAAAAAAAAAATTGGCACGGAATTAGAAAATTGATAAAGCCAGAGATTAGGAACGCGACAAAAAGGCATTGACCCCGCTCATCTCTTCTCGTTCGACGACAGAGCGAGACGCTATTCCGGATCTAACGATCGCTGCCGCTTGGTCTCTTTCCGTTGCAGCCCTTTCGAGAGCAGATTCCCCATAAACGTAGGCATCACCGGCTATGTAGCGACAACGGGCGAGGTAAGTCCTCTCACCTGATCTACCCATCGACCTGTCTTAAAAAAAAAGCGACCCGTCTTCGAGCGCCAATGTCGCTTAATGTCGCGTCGATCGAGGACGGACGGGTTGGATTAATCATAATAATGGCTTCGAAAAAATAGAACGAAAAGAAAAAAAAAAAAGATAAAAAATATAGTAAAAGAGAATTTGTCTCGTCAACGTCATCAATGCTATCCATATCACCACGAGCGTCGCCTATTCTTGCTTGCAGACGGTCAACATTCCGAATGCCTACGAGGACTCGAGATTCGATCCATCGGTCGACGACGGTACGGGATTTCGTCATCGCACAATACTCTGTATGCCGATCAAAAATTCTTCCGGTCAGATAATCGGTGTCATACAGCTCGTCAACAAATTCGACGATCTATTGTTCACGAAGAACGACGAAAATTTCGTCGAGGCTTTTGCCATATTCTGCGGTATGGGAATACACAACACCCACATGTGAGTCGGTCCGCACGTACGTTTCGTTATTAATCGAACAATCAACAACGACTAAACTTCGAGTTACTTAACGCCCGAGGAGACCGAGAGCCGTTGTTGGATGTTGAAATATCGTATAAATTTCTCATTGATTTTTTAATCGTTTCCTTTTTTTTCTGAAATCGTCGCGATGCTCGATCCTCAGGTACGAGAGAGCAGTGATAGCAATGGCCAAACAGAGCGTAACACTCGAAGTATTGAGTTATCACGCGTCCGCTTCGCTGGAAGATGCGCAAAGACTGAGGGTTAGTTGATACTTCTAATTTGCTTCCTTTTCGATTATTTTTTACTTTTTTTTTTCTCATAATTATAATTTCTGTTCCATTTATCTCGTTTTATCGCCACTTTAATTATTCCCGTTGCCTATCGAAAAAAAAAAAAAAAAAAAACGTAGTTTAAGATATTAACGACGCGCAAAGATCGCTAATGGACGTATTTTTCGGTTGCCGCGCGACCCAGCAGGGCTTAAGGGTACCGTCGTCGGCCTACTTTCACCTTCACGACTTCAAGTTCGACGACATAAGAATGGAGGACGACGAAACTCTTACCGCTTGCCTACGCATGTTTCTCGATCTTGACTTCGTCGAGAGATTTCACATTGATTACGATGTACTGTGCCGATGGTTGCTGAGCGTCAAGAAGAATTATCGTAACGTGACGTATCATAATTGGCGTCACGCGTTCAACGTTGCGCAAATGATGTTTGCAATTCTTACGGTGAGTCGGATGAAAAGGTTTTGAAATTTAGAGGCAAACGAGAGTCGGAATTTCGTTTGTAACGTTTATAACATCGAACGAACGACACCGGAGATGTTTACTTGATGTTTACTAAAATTGTGTATTTCCAGGCGACGCAGTGGTGGAAAATATTCGGAGAAATCGAGTGTCTCGCGCTCATCATAGCGTGTCTCTGCCACGATCTCGATCATCGGGGAACGAATAATTCGTTTCAAATAAAGTGAGTCGAATCGATCGATTTATTCGGCAACGAGAAGAATTTGTCCCTTTAATGAAACTTACGCTTTTCTTTTTGATTCTTTGATTATACAGAGCGTCGTCGCCGTTGGCTCAACTGTACTCCACCTCGACGATGGAACATCATCACTTCGATCAATGCCTCATGATACTGAGCAGTCAGGGCAATCAGATCCTATCGAATCTCTCGCCTGAGGAATACTCGCGGGTCGTTAAAGTTCTCGAAGAGGCAATACTGTCGACCGATCTCGCGGTGTACTTTCGAAAACGCGGAGCGTTCCTCAGTATCGCTCGTGGACGCAGTTACAACTGGGGATACGGCGATCATCGGGATCTCCTACGCGGAATGCTGATGACCGTTTGCGATCTCGCGGCCATAACGAAACCCTGGGAAATCGAGAAACGCGTCGCTGAACTCGTGAGCAGCGAATTTTTCGAACAGGGAGACATCGAGAGACGAACGTTGAATATAACGCCGATCGTGAGTATACGCGATCCTTACGTTAAAAAAAAAAAAAAAAAAAAAAATTTCCACCATTTTATTAACTCGGCCCTTTTTTTTTCTTATCGCTCGCAGGACATTATGAATCGCGAAAAAGAGGATCAACTACCGATGATGCAAGTTGGATTCATCGATTCTATCTGTCTACCCATTTACGAGGTGATTTTCTTCGTCGAGCAACGAGAATATCGACTTTATTTTCCTATATGTATAGCATTAAGTTTCTTTTTTCGTTTTTTTCTTTAATTCGTTACGAAATTACAGGCATTCGCTTTGCTGTCGGAAAAATTGGAGCCTCTCGTGGAAGGGGTTCGCGACAATAAAAAGAGATGGTTGGAAATTGCTGAAACTACGTGCGTTACGGAAAATTGCACGAATCACGATAGGACGGTCGAGACGACAACGCCCACGGAACGTTCCGACGACGAGGAATCGAAGAGCGAACCGAGCTTCGAATAGAGAACCCGAGATAACTTCGGGTGTCCATCGGGAATACAATTTGTTCCAATATCCGCGCGTGTCGAGACCATCGGTCGCGAAAGCTCGTAGCGAAACGAGAAAGAAGAAATCACAACGAGGACCAAGATCGCGCGTTTACGATCGTACGGAGGATATTATCTACCGAAAAGAATAATAAAATTTTAACAATCGACGTAACGAGAGCCGAGATAAAATCGCAAGTGCCAAAGAGGAGACAAGACTTTCCATATCCGTGTCTCGCGATCTCGACGGTCTCGGTTAGCGTATAAATCGACAATTGCATACCAAAGCGTATAATATACTATTAGAACGTTTCTTTCTTTTTTGTTTCTTTTTTTTTCTTCAATCATCAAAGTACCAAATCCATGAGAATCGCGAGGTTGCGAGAAAAATACAGGGAAAAGAAAAACGGCGTTGAAATTTTTCAGTCATCGGTGACGATAACGCAAATATTGTTTTCACGCGCTTAATTCTTCGTGAGTCACGTTCCTTGAAAGTTAATGTGGCAGAGAGCCGAGTAGAACGCGAGATGCTCCGGGAACGCCGGAGTAAGCGACAATACTTCATTGACACACAAAGAATTACGTCTTTTACGTTTTACGAATACGTCTTTTATTTTCGTACGAAAAAAAAAAAAAAAAAAAAAAACAACAACAAGTTATATGCATTTAGATTATTACTAAACGATAGTCAATTCGAACGAACAGTTTTATTAGCGTCCGGTTGCCGAATCGGCGCATTTTAATTTTCGTCAACGAAGTATTTTCAGCGAAACGAAAGGGGAAAACTGGACCTTCGCGAATCGATAATTTTAACAATTCACCAAAGCCCCCTTGAGAGCGCTTTGTGCTTAACGACGTCAATGACTGAAGAAAAAAAAAAAAAAAAAAAAAAAAAAAAAAAAAAACCTCGATGTACGAAGATAGCGAAGAGAGAGAGTTAGCGTGGGTTTCACGAGCGTAAGCTTGTCAGAGGGGTGTAAGGAGAAAAAGAGGAAGGGGGAGGGGCTGTGGGGGACCAGGGTGAGTGGGAGAGTCCGTTAAAAGCCGCGAGCATCAAACGCGTGTATTATCGATATGTAAAGACTGATTGTGATGAAACGGCGCTCGGCGTATATCGATCGTCGCGACGGGAGTCGGCCGCTTATTTTCCCCAATCGCGATAAGCCTCTCTCGAGCGCCGATGATAATGATACGAGACGTTTAAACGGCCTCCGCGCCTCGGGACCAGCGTACGTTGCACTTTTTTTTTTATATCCCACGCGGAACGGAGCACCGGAACGGTGGAGAAGGAAAAATCGATTTTTATTCGAATCGATTGGAATCCGGTAAACCGTAGATGACAAAGAGTAGGTTTTACGACTGGAACAGGGCAGTACGATCGCGTGTACTATCTATGTCCTTTTATTACTCTATCTATACGACACGGAGAAATGGAGAAAACGCAGACACACGCGAAACTGTACTGTGGCAGTATAAAAGCTCTCTGTCCGACAGGCCACGCGGTGGGCATTCTTCGCGCGCGATTATCGCTCACGATGTATTATATATATATATATATAATATCACGAGTCTTACATGTTCCTTTTTTACGCTAAGTCTCTTCGTTCGATCGGAGAAATCTCGGCAAATAAACCCGACCCAAGGAGAAATATACGCGTTTGGGGGCGGGAAACGCGAGATCGGTATTTTTTTTTTTTTTTTTTTTTTTTTTTCGTGAACCGGAATCTCGCGTCGTTTACTCCGCACAACTCTATCGGGAGGAACGTAAAGGCCGTTACCTCCTCCCGTAACTATACCCCTTACGAAATAAAAAAAAAAATAATAATAATAAAATAAAATTAAAATAAAGAAAAACTCCCACATAGAAAAAGAGACATCCCGAAGTTAAACACATTGCGTAAGTTATTAATTATTTATACCGGCGTGAAGAATATTGTTAATTAACGAAAGAAAAAAGAAAAGAAAAATAGCACAAGAGTTATATGTATATTGTATATGAACGAATATCTAATATATTGAAAACGAGACAACATCAAACTTTTTACTCTTTGATGAAAAAAAAAAAAAAAAAAAAACAACAATTATTTCATAAGTTTAACGAGTTCTCGTGCGTTATTTTTTGTACGAACTCTTCTGACGAAAACCCTGACATCATTTTTCTCCTTCGCGTTACGCTTCCTCAATACCACAATCTGCAGTTTGTCGCTACGAAAGAAACGGATGAAAAAAAGAAAAAAAAACGTATAGCGCGAGAGCGTACGACATCCCGGAGTCTCGAAAACAATTATACAACACCAAGACTACCGCGAGAGCAATACGGAACTTTTTATTCCTTATTTTTTTTTTTCTATTCATTTTTCGTTCTTTACGATCTTTCAACGAAGGCTTATGCTCGTTAAACTTATTTTACAACTTTTCCCGCGGCTGCGGTTGTGTAAAGATTAAAAAAAAAACATCGCGGGAGATACTCAAGCGAAGGAGAAATACCGGAGATGATAATGCTTGCACAATGGCCTTATCTCGCTTTGACAATCGTAACTCCCGTAGTTTTACTCGGTCACGAAGAAACGCATACATCCGCGGAGAGCTTGAGACGTTATACGTGTCGGGCGTTGCGTGTGTATCTCGTTGAATCGCGGAATGTTCCCTTTCCTTTCGCCGCCATCCCCGTGCTACCCTTCGGCGCGTTGGAATGTTACGAGCTGTGGTTGCCTCGGAGGTTACGATATATTAGTGTTATATACAAAGTGCCACATACATCGCGAGAGAAGGTCCAACGAGGCAAAAAAAAACGGGGGCTGCTTCGCCATGGTGCGACGGGCGCACGCCCCATAGCCGCGCGGGATTCGCGGCGCACATAGCCAGAGCCCCGAAGTATAAAGCGAAGAGGGAGCTCTGGAACCTCAGCTGCTCTCAGTCACGAACGAGCTTTCGTTTGGGGTAGTGCTCGGTTCTCTCTCACGTTTTATGGAAAATCGAAAAAAAAGGGGAACAAAAAAAAACAAAAAAAACATAACCCCCCTTCGAAGCTCGGACTCGCGAGCTCTGTCTCGTCGAAGCACCGTAATCCCGTACGTTTCGATAAACTATCGATTAAAATAAGTATAATAATAATAATAATTAAAAAGATTAATAAATAAAAACATAAATAATACGAGGACCAAAAAAAAAAAACAATATTTGGCTATAAAAAAATTTATCTCCCATTCAATTACACGAGTGGTCGAGCGCATCAAATCCCAGTAGACAGTTACACCTCCGATAAGAGTAAAAACGAGTCCGCGCGGACAACACTCGGCGGCATTCGCGCTATCACTCACCGTTTCAACCGGATCAGCAACAGCCTCCGTCTCGTTCCGGATCGCACTATAGATCTCTCGTTGTCTTTCCCACCTCCAACCTCTTCAAATTTTTCGTAACGGCACAATATTGTTTTTGGTGATAAAAACATCGAAAAAAAATAAAATAAAAAATGGAAATAAAAAACTAAACTCGAGTTCTAAATTCAACTACGACTACATAAACAATATAGTGTATATAACATTGATATATAGATGTGCTCGTGTTATTTATAATAATAATAACAACGACGAAAAAAAAAAAGAAAGAAATATCGCGCAATTTCCAGAGGTTGTTTGCACTTCGATTGCAATATACGAGGGACATTTGTGACAAGTTGATCCCTCGCGAACAGGCCGGCATATATAAAAGGGGAGGAAAGCGTAATATCGGGGGTTGGCTACGATGGAGTAGGAAAGACGACGACGAGGGGTCCAAGCGGAGAGAGAAAGGATGTTTATCGATGGGTCAGTAGGATAGAGGCGCCTATTCGCGTAGCAGGTAGTACCCCCAACGCTGCAGAGAGAACGGCTCCGTAGGAAGCCGAGCAGTTCTCCTCTCTCCTCGGTCGCAGGTTGCTCGTTGCTGCATCGATCGCACTACCTCTCGCTGTTGTGCGAGAACCGAGAGAGAGCCTTTTCCCTCTCGTCACTTCTATTTTCCCTGAATCATATCGCTGTCCACGCTCCCGACCGATCGGGGTGGGGTGGGCCTTTAAATCATCGGAAAATTTCTTTTACAAATAGTCTTGGCGCGAAAGCCTCGATACCGCGAAAAAAAATAATAATAATAACAATGATAATAAAAATAGTTCGCGGTAAACTTAGGTCGCATCCTATAATGAATTTTTATAGCCACAGTACGAAGTTTATTTCATCACAATCTATAACTAACCTCAAAAAACGAAAAAAAATGTATCGATATATAAAAAAATGATCGATTCATATACGTTTTTTGAAAAATATGATGATAAAAGTAATATCCTGCATGAAAACTCTCGTGTTCTATTGTTTCCCCGGAGCAACAGTTACCGAGATAAAAATACGGTAAATCGTTCTCAAGCTATCCAGGAAAATATAATCACGCGTTTTCGCGCATATCACGACTCCACGCCGGTAAAATGATACACGAGAATTCAATAGTGGGTTAATGCTTCGTTTGCGGATAAACAAGCGAATATTGATTGATATGGTAATACATTGAAGGAAGATTGTGTAGCCGCGGGGGTTGAAGTACATCGGTTTATCAATTGAACTGTCGTAATTGAAAAGCATATCGAATTACGGGGGATCGAGTGCAAGTTGATAGTCGAAGAGAAGGCCTCCGATGCCGTCCTCGATAAACATACAGGACGAGAGCACGAGAGCCGAGAGCGGGAGATAAGCGATCCCTGTATCCGAACCATCGTCCCCTCGCTTGTTTATCGTCCCAATTCGGTTTATCAATTTCGTTACTGGCAATCGATAGAGTCCGTTGTCGAGACAAACTGGTGTAATACCACTCGTCCCTCGCATTCCGAATTTCCACAGATGTCAATTCACAACTATCCCCGTACAATCGAGAGTTAGTCAGTGGTTTTCTCTTAATTATCCCCGAGGGTTGATTCTGTTACGTAACGTTAAAGGGGAGGGATGACGGTAATCGTCGAGTCGACACGAAGTCTCACTCGATGCCTCGAAGGATATCAACCCTTCTATACTCTCTCTATTTACCCTTTCGCGTAGTTTCGGCGATGGGGAGAAAACATAACCCCAGCAGCCTGTCTATTTTATCACATCGACGGAACGCGCGTATAACGTGCGCGCAGCGCGAGAGACACTCACGGGTTACTTTGACAAGCGAATCGTGAAATTGAACGAACCCTTCGCGTGCGTTCCGACACAAAGTTGAAACTTCTGAGCACATAGGCATACACGACCCACATATATATTGATAACATATAGGAAAGTATATATACAACGTTAAACAGGGTTACAAACTGTGCTTCAAACACACTCGGTATCTCTAATGGCATCCACCGCCGGCATGTATCCCCCATCCCTTGTCGTATCTCATAAACCCCGCATACCTGCACACAAGAAACTCGTCTAATGGATATACAATACAAACACGACAAAGTTATAGATCTAACCGTATGTGGTTGTATCGTACGTATCCGACCAAACGATGTTTCCAAGTAGATTCTATCACGCGAGGCAAAAGCTATCGAAGCCGCAAACCAACGAGGCTTCGTCAATAACATCGCGTAGGAAAATGATAGGATCGCCCTAAAATCCATCATAGGCACATGGGAACCGAAGTCATTCGTAAAAATTATCGAAATAAGATAATTAAATCATTAGATTATTTTAATTACCTAATTATTAAATTTGTTAATTAGAAAAGAAAAACTATGAAAAATATTGCTATCAACGTACATTTTTTATAGTTACTCTTCTTTTTTTCGTTTTATTTCTCGCTGAACTCGATTTTCATAATCCATCCTCTCTCCCCTATATACACAATTTCTCTCTCGAGAGTTCGATAGAGTTAAAGCTCTTCTTTCGTGTTATTTTTTTTGCCCTATTGTCTTTTCTTCCGTAGACCAGAGAGACCCCCGGCTCCACGTTCGTCGTTTTTTCCCCTCTCTCTCTCTCTCTCTCTCTCAACGAGAATGGACGCAAAGAGTTCTATAAATAATTAAGAGGAAACGGCGGAACGGAGCCGCGAGGAGGCGGACGGAGGGAGGAAAAATAAAAAAGAAAAGGAAAAAAAAGGATCGAAGTTATACGCGGGAGGGAGGGCTCATCGGAGTGGCAATCCAACGGCGGCAATGAAGACGAGACCGCCTGGGGCGTGCGACAGCGGCATCAGCCGCCGTAGCCCTACGCTTTATTCGCAACGGGGATCAAATATTTGAACACCGACACGCGGAAGCCCGCAGAGGTTCGTCCTCTCTACTCTATTCTATATTCTTTATTCTTCTTCTTCTTCTTCATCTACTTCTTTGCGCTTTGGACAACGTATTTTCCTCGTGGTATACCGTATGTATTTTTTTTACCGCACACGCGAGTCGCACAGGATTATGTTGCCTTGTGGGTACATATGCCTATATACATAGATATATATATATATATATACGTCTGTGTATATGTAAACCCGGTAGTTGCCTACCTCTGCGCGAACGCTTTCTTGCTTTTCGCGATTATTATTCAGCCCGTCGGCGACGGGAGCTTTTACGCTCGGAACCTTTGGAATTTCCTGCTTTCTCCGATGCCCCCGCGACACTTTTATTTTCTCGCACGAACGTGAAACGATATCTTTTTTTTTTTTCATGACTTTTTTTTTTTTTTTTATAATAAATTTCGACAGATTGGAGTTTTATGAGTCGCGTTTACAGGATGAAATGCAAAATTATCGGAACAACGAGTCTCTCGGTTATTTCCGTACAAAGCGCGCGGCTTCGCGTAACTTTAATGGAATATAAAATAAAGATACTTCGTAGTCTTTTTAGCGAGTCGTGAAAAAAAAAAAAAAAAAAAATACTGAAGATATGCAATATTTATTTCGAGAAAATTGGAATCGTTTACTTTTTTTTTTTTTTTTACGTTTCGTTTTGTAGTTTCGTACGGTAAACGGAAAATGAGAAAGCGAAGTAATTCATCAATAGCGATAACGTCGCTTTGTATTTTTTAATTAGAAATTCGTTCGAGGGATGGAGAGCGCTCGCAGTTGGCACGCCACGGTATTACACCTGACGACCAGGACGATAACAACTATCGCGGTTATGACGTACGTTCACGCGACAATCGGCGCTGCCGGACCGTCGTCATCGTCGTCGAGAGCGTCATCGTCACTTCCGCCTACGCCGTCAACGGGGAATAGCGGAATGCCTCGGGGCGGCGTCGACGTGTTCGACGCTCGAAGGGTAAATAAAAAAAAAAAAAAAAAAGAACAAAATCGATGATTGTCGTCAGGCGGAAAGTAGTCGGAGTGTAAAATGGACCGGACGCGTGTGCATCGACTGCTCGGAAACAGAAGTGGGAATGCCGCAACGTTTTCCATGGAAAATGCTGTGAGATGCGCCTTTCTGTTTCTCAGTAATTAACACAAACATATATATATATGTTTATAGAACGGATGTAACGCACATATCGCGTATTGTACACAGATCGACGTCGAGGAAGCTCTCGATATAATCGAAGCTGCTTCGACGGATTCTATGGGCGAAGACTGCGCGACAATGGCGGGATACAAATCACTTCCGGCCGGTGCCGCTCTCGATCCTCGTAGATACGACGTCGCTCGTCAAAAGACCGACATGGCCGCTATGATGCTACAAAATCTCGGAACCACTCGTCACAGTTGTTAGTAGACACTTTGTCGCTTTAATTAAACTGGAAATTCCATCGCCGGAAACGACGGCGTTAACATCTTAACGTCGTTAGTCTGCACGGGAGATGTTTCACCGTTGCTTCAGAGACGGCAAAATTATCTCTACGGTTTCACATTTTTATTTCTTCCGTAAAAAAAAAAAAAAAAAAAAAAAAAAACTTTATTACATTTTCATTAAATTTTTAATAAAAAAAAAATGTTCAATAAAAATTTATATTAAAAAAAATAAAATATTTTGTTCAAAATTTTTTTTAGTTCGATTTATTTATTTGTTTGTTTTCTCGAAATAAAAAAAATTGTTTTATCGAAAGGAAAGGTATTTTGAATTATAGAATTTTTTTTTGTCATTGTCGAAATTTGTGATTTTGTGGATTCCGCAGCGCTTCTGGACGCCGTAGCAAAGTCGCTTCTCTCTTCCGTGGGAAATGCCGTGGGGACGCGTGTGGTCGTCTTTAACGCGTCGACCGAGATGGTGATTGCGTCTACTTGGCTCTCCAGAACACCCGGAAGTATTGGCGAACCAACGAAGATCGAGAGCGAGGCGCTCAGACCGGATGCTCGTCCGGATCCCGGTTTACCGTGGTTCGAGAACGCCGTTGATTCCAGTAATCAATTGAGGTTCGTTCGCTTTTGATCGATCGGTTTATTCCGTCCGGGACTTTCCCCTCCGATGTTTGACGATTTCGTTTCGTTCGCCACCCGTTCGCGGACTTAGTAAACGAGCGATTCGCATCAATGTTTAATTAGTGGGTCAACGAAGTTCGTTAAATCGGCTCCGATCGACTCGTATTTGGGTTGGTGGACGGTGCCGTATTTGTCGTGCAAAAATCTTCAATGGTTAATATCGTACAGCGTCTACGTAAGGCCGTCGGACACTCGTCATGGGTGAGTAATGAATTTAACTTCTTCTTTTTTTTTTTCTTCCTTTCACTTCCCACGCGATAAAGTAAATACGCGCATTAAATTCGCTTTGCGCTATAAATAAAACTTCGATCGATCGAAAAAACCCGAAAGTTTGAAATTTATTATTCCACACGCCGGTACAGTATACGAGAGTTCATCAGCATCGATATCGATATAAGCGGATTGGAAGTTAACCAGTGCGACGAACTCCCGAGTACGAGGAACGATCTTGTCGGCGAAAACGACGAAAAATTGTCCGACAATCGGATTGAGTCTTTCGGAGGTTCGCACAAGTGCCACGACGACACCACGCAAGTAAACGTCTAACTCTGATAGAAGCTAAATCGCTGTGAGCTAAATGTGTACCCCATTCCCGCGCACCCCGATAAGACCGACCCTGACGGAGGTACGGCTTGTCTATAAATCGCTATAAAAGTTTATTTCGTTATTATTTTCATCCACCGATTTATCATTTTCATTTTGTCGTTGATATTTCGAAAAATCATTGCCATTGGTGAAATATGTTAATTTCTTCAATTGTTTTGCCGAATAGAGCGAAGCTGACACACGCTTATTGTTAGTAGCGAATTCTCATGGAAATGAAGTATATATCGAGAGACTGTGTATACAAGATATAGAATTGACCTATTTGGAAAAATGTAAAAAATGTCGCCAAGTAGTTTAAAAATAGTTTTCAAAATATTTTTTGAAAATAAAAAACAAAAAAAAATCATGAGACAAGTAAAATAAAAAAAAATAAAAAAATCGGCGACTCCTTAGAATACGTCAAGTTTTTTTTTTATTTTACTCGAGTTATATGATCTTTTTTTGTTTTTTATTTTCAAGAAATTATTTGAAAACTATTTTTAAAGTACTTGGCGACGTTTTTTTACATTTTTATATATATTATAGAAAAATTATAAAAATATCTCGCCGCCGCTGCGGGGTATAAAAATTCAAGGGGGGGATTCTTGGAATATTGTCTTCATCCCCCTTTGGCAGCACTTTGGCAGCCCTTGTGCAGCCCTTTGGCCCAAAAAATGCTGTTCTCCCTTTAGCGGTCATCGAGCGCAAAATATTTCAAGTCCCGAAATAATCTATTTTTAGCGGAGGCCTAAGGGTGTTTTTGGGCGATCGATATTGCCATTAACCGTTAGCTTTGACGGCGGTGAGACCTTTTTATTATATAAACAGATGAAATGCGATTGCGCGTCCTACGAGTAATTAATATATTAATCATATAATTCGTTATATATTCGGTGACATATATTTCTAAAAATATATTTATCAATATATATATAATATATGATTTTTAAAACGAAAATATAATACATATATGATGGATAAATTTTGCGATATATGTGTTTTTTCGTTTTTTTTTTTTTTTTCATTTCGGAAGAGAAGACTATCGAAGCGAATCGGGACATTTAATTACTTTAGTATCGTTATTCGTGAAATTTTATCGACGATCGGAATAAAAGAAGAAAATATAGCATTATAAATATTCCAACACGAGCCTTCAAAGGAATATATTTACAGTGCGAGTACAGTGGACCGAACAATCGTCGAATCAACGAGAATGGACTCGGAATCGCGGCTCCGGGATGGACGAAAGGCGCTTACGTTTGTCGGTGTCGCGAAGGCTATTACAGCTTAAACGGGGCAAACGCGGCTTCCGGTGAGAAGGAGCCGTCGGCCTTCGATGGAATTCTCGTTGAGGGTGAGTCACCGCCACCGATATCCGCTTCGACGTTTTCGATCGCATAATTTAATTTCAATACACATTGTTTCACTCGGGAATTTGGTAGCGCCGCGCGCTTCGAGAAGCGCGCGAGTCGAATTTATAAAATCATCTTTGTCACTATAACATTCGAACGATTTGTATAGCGGCGTGGAAGGAAATGCAGACTAACAAAAGTATGAGATACGAAGAGATGTTTCGATGCTTAAAATGCGCACCCGGTTGCGTACGATGCAAAGGCCCCGAACTTTGTTTAGCGACGTATAACTGGCCATTCAGGTAAACATTTTTAAAAATTATATAAAAAGAAGAAAAGCTTATTGATACGTTAAAAAATACAGGCAATTTTTTTTTTTAATTAATTTACAAGGGTCACACTACTCTCCGTGTCGGTATTCTGCGCTTGCGGTACCGTTCTCCTCGTAGCCTATGTATATCAGCACCGAAAACTCAAAGTCTTCAAAGTCGCATCGCCGATATTTCTTTCGATTACATTGCTCGGCTGCGCAATAATGTATCTTGAGGTCAGTTACCGTTTCTCATATATTCTTTGACTGCGATATTATTATATTATAGCGATTACGATGAATCAAAACGAATTCATTTATTCGACAGATGGCAGCGATATTTCCAGTTCTCGATCTGTATTCTTGCATCGCGACAAAGTGGACGAGACACTTCGGCTTCTGCATATCCTATACGGCTCTTCTCATGAAGACTTGGCGGTGAGCTATAATTTTTTCGACGATAACGGATTTGACGAATTCATCGGAGTTAAAGTACAATTAATTACAAAATGAATAATAATAATAATAGTAATAATTTTTTTAAAATATAATTATTTTTAATATAATATATTATATTTTTATAATAATAATAATAATAATAATAATAATAATATTACATCAGCAACCGTTACTTTGGCGAATTTTTTGCAACTTTTTATTGACTGTTTTTTATTATAATTTTTTTTAATTCGACAAATTAAATCGATTTTTTATTTCTGGTAAATCGCACGCCTGCTAATTATAAATGTATTTCCAGATTTTCCAAATGAAAATATGCCTAATACAGTATTTTTAAAAATACCGAGCGAATAGATCAATAATCGTTTCGTATTAATTTTCTGTTTTTTTTTTATTTCACAGCGTTTCGTTGACTTATCGCGTGAAAAGCGCTCACAAAGTAAAACTAACGGATAAACAGTTGCTGCAGTGGATGGTACCGATATTGTTGGTGATGTTGATTTATCTTGGCACTTGGACTCTCAGCGCCCCGCCGCACGCTAAAGTCATTGCCGATAGTCACGGTCTCGAGTTTTATCAGTGTTCGTACAATTGGTGGGATCACAGTCTAGCGATCGGTAATATCTCTTTTTTCTTTTTAATAGCTTACAAAAAGTAAAACAACAATTTCAAAGATGATTGCGATTTTTTAAAAATGTCTCGCATTGCTTTTCAACGATTTTTCACTTTGTTTTTCAATTTATTAATTAATAACAAATTTATCAATAAATTTCCGACATTTTTATAAAAAATTCCGAATGGCAGCGCGTAAAGCGATTCTCGTAAAAAATTTAAAAAATTAAAAAAATTTCACAAGTTCCCATGACAACTCCTCGATGAAATCGAAATACACACTTTTTAAAAATTAATTTTTATTTTACGAGAAAGAAAAGTCGCATTTTTTAATTTATAACTTTAATCTATCGAATTACAATTTTCAGGAGAAATTTTGTTCCTCGCTTGGGGTATAAGGGTCTGTTACAACGTGAGAAACGCCGAGAGTCTCTTTAACGAAGCGCGTCTCATAAGTTACGCGATATACAACATAGCTGCGGTCAATACTACAATGATCGCCATTCAGTGAGTGGATTTTTCCCGTTCCCACTTCTCCGTCATAATGATCAATTTTTTTTTTTCGAGCGATTTAAACGCACAATACAATTGCTTCGCAGTCTCTTCATATTTCCGCACGCCGGACCCGACATGAAATATTCTCTCGGCTTTCTACGAACTCAATTGTCGACTTCGGTGACTGTACTTCTCGTTTTCGGTCCGAAGGTGACGCGATTTATCGATCTATCGAGCGATCTATGATTTATAGCGTCCAAACGTTAATCCATTTCGTTTGCGTAGGTTCTTCGAGTATTACGGGGTCACGGTGACCAGTGGGACAGTCGGGCGAGAGCTCGCGGTATCACGGCGAGTTTCTCTCTGAACGGTATACGCGGTCTCGTCGCCGAGGAAACGACCGATCTTTATCAAGAAAACGAAGAGCTCAAGGTACCCTTTCATTTCCGTATATCTTTCGTTCGCTCGATAAACATTCACGATATCCGATCCCCGCGGGGTTTTCCTTTATCTTCGATGCAGGAAGAAATTCAGAAACTCGCTGCGCAGATCGAGTTCATGAAGATAGTGCACATGGAGATGCACAATCGGCACATAAAACCAAAGCTCGGGGGTTACTTCAGCACACCGGGGAGCAGCTGGTCGGCGCAAAGTCCAAACGCGAAGACATCAACCGCCAGTTTCATCTTAAAAGTATCTTCCTTTTTATTTTAAAATTTTACGCGACTGTAGAAAATACTGGTAGTTTTCTTGGGTCTCCGATTACGCGGTAAAAAAAAAATTCGAAAAATATCGTAGAAATATCGTCGTATCGTATATTTTTTTTTTTTCGATATTTTTCTACGGTATTTTTTTATTTTATTTATTTTTTAATATCGTAGAAATATATAAAATATATTTCTCGAATTTTTCGAATTTTTTTTCCATGTGTTTCACGTTATCACGGATATTTGATAACAACATAACGTCGTCTATCGTTAATCGTATATTTTTCTTCCTTTTCCGTTCATTGATCCGTCAGAGTGCGGTGGAGCGCGGAGCGACGGCCGCCGCGGCAGCGGCGGTCGAGGATTCGACATTTCCATCGGGAAGCCTGCATCGTGCACGACGGATGGAACTTCTGCGTGAGAGAAAAGCCGCGAGGGAAAAGGAACGCGAGAAGGAAAGAGCGGAGAATCAAGAGCAGAATTCGGCGAATACGAGTAAAGCGGCGGAGGGTAACGGCGCGGCGGCAGCTGCGGTCGCCGCTCCGGAAAGTGCCGCGGAAAAAGTCTGATTAGTCGACAAATAGCGATGAGATATATCCGCCGCTACGTGATTCTTCGTTCTACTTGTGCTTAATTTTTCCCCGATTCGGCACTCAATTTAATAATTTACCGAAGAGCAAAAAAAAACAGTCGCGTCGAGAAAAAACGAACGATGCGCATATTCGTCGCTCGAACGGCAACGATTATAATTTAAAAAAAGAAAAAAAAAATCGCGATTTTGCGTGTTACACGAAATACAAAATCGCACTTTTCATATCGACGATTGAGAAAATAATAATTACCGTTATGTAAGAAGAAAAAAAAAAAAAAAAATTATAACGCCCGAAGAAATAGCGCGGATTTGCGCGGAGATTAGAATGATCTCAAGTCGAAAGTTCCGAGAGGGCGGTGAGAAGTCGAAATATTGCTTTTATCTCGATGCTGCTGATTGTACAAAGTCGATACTCTTCTCGGTTCGGCTGACAAATGACGAATCTTTGTACCTCGAGATAGTCTTCGATGAAACTTCATTATTATCGTTACGTGTCGTCGCCTTTCGTACCCACAAATATCAAAGGTCGCGTGGCAAAGTTCGATAATGAATTAATAAAAAAAAATGATAAAGTGAGAGATACGAGAGATATGGTAAAAATAGAAAGTGAAAGACGAAGGAGAGAGAGAAAAAAATTATTAGAATCTCGATTTGTTGAATCCCCGTTTGCGGGGGTGTTGTACTGACGTTTGCATGCCACACAGAGAGTTATATATGTTGTATACAAAGTATACTATTGTTAAGTATATAATGCCTTATCGGAAAGTGGTGCTGATTGCCACGAGGGCTTGTAATATATATATTTAAACACAACACACACACAAACAAACTATATATACATGCATCTCGGCTTTGATGATCCGAGCCGTGGTTTGTATTCACGATAAAAACAAAAAATATATTCGGTATATATGGTATGTTGCATTGATAAGAAACTAAAAACAAAACGTAAAATTAATCGAGCTATGCGCTCGCAATGTGGTTGTCAATTTTTTCACGCGTACCGTGCGAACAAATTTCTGTATAAATTTCAAGTACAATTAACGAGCGGACGACGCTGCGCGATCATCACGCGTGAGATAATTTATTTTACGACAGAGAGAGAGATAAGAAACAAAAAAAGATATGAAAAAAAAAAAAAAAAAAAACAAAGAGTAACGCGATTATCATCCCCATGCTTATCGTAATGCAGTATTCGGAAGATATATTAATATATCTAATCATAAATATATTCATTAAAAGAAAACGAAAAAACAAAAAAAAAACTGTTGGTGTCTAACGTGTGTTTATCCGTTAAAAGTATATATTATACATTATACATTTGTGGCAATCGATCGATATTATACAATGTAAAACTTGCGCGTAAAATTTCCAAATGTAAATCAAAAACTTGCGTATTGCGCGAGAAAAAAAAAAATGCGCGTTTGTTATTGACAGAGAGGATGGAAGACACTTGAGAACAAATGAAAAAGAAAAAAAAAAAAAACCGAAAAAGTATATTGAGATATAATTCTTGATGTGAAGACGAAAAATACTATACGCGCAGTGTTTAGCTGTTAATTAGTTGTTAAGGGTCGTTGTGATAATCGGATATTCACTTGCATACTTTAATGACAATAAAACTCACGCTGAGAAGAAGAAAGGATTGCTGGAAGGCCTTTGGGCCGACGGAACGCGTAAACACACGGAGGGCGTCAGTGATCCAGTAGGCAAAAAGCTAAATGATTTTTATCGTCACTAATCGAGAGCTCGTGACGCTATATTGATTAATATCAATTTATTTTTCAATTTTTTTCAAGTTATTTAAAATACGTATTTTTTTTTTTTTTTTTTTGCGAAAGGAAAGCCGCTATTGGTGAGCAGTCGGATTCTTGAATATAAATTCAAAAAAAATGTTTTTTTTTATCAATAATGAGGCGATGAATGAACAAATGGTTCTTGCAAAAAATCGTTTCTTCTTTAAACAATCCTACAGTTAATATATTTAATTTTCGGAGTCGGAAGTTGCAAAGTTTATCGGTTAGAAGTTGCGATTCCGATTTTTTGTAAATTTTTTTTTATTTTTCTCGATTACACTTTGAATTTGCAGTGCGATCGGAAGGACAAGTGGAACCCAAGCTGTTGTAACATTGAACAATGGATTGCTGGGTTTTTATAGCTTCGAGACTCGGCACAGCGAGAATTTTATCAACCAGAGCAGCGTGTTCCAGAAGTTTCGGCAAAGCATCGGCATAATTTCCGTCGAACATCCGTGCGATAGCGTGAATTCGTTTCTTCGTCGATTTGGCGAGATGCGCTTCCAGCTTCTTAGCTTCCGTGACTCTGCTGCACTTTGGACAACGAGATTCGCCGATCGGTACGGGAGTTTCGCACGAGGAGCACTTGTAAGCTGTGAGTTTATCGTCCGGTAATTGCCAATCGTTAATACAGGCGTCGCATGCGCAGAAGAAATGATATTTGTCCGACAAATATCGTCGCCTCGTCGAGCAATTATCGCTCAGGAAGTGAGGTCCGTAACAGTCGAGAATTTCCATGCCTTTGGCGATAAAACGCAAAGCGCGTACTACTACTTTGCCTGAAAATTATAAATATTTTTACATTTATTTTTAATTTAATAAAAAACAAAAAATAAATAATTGTTTTTTTATTATTATATAAAAAATTATTAATAATATCGATAATATGAATATTCATTATTTATTAAAATAAAAAATATTATTATTTAATTAATTCATTTAATTTTTATTATTTTTCTTTATTTATTATTATTTATTATTATTTTTTTTAATTTGCACAATCGATAGAAATGTTACGATTAAGGGAACTTACCACCCGGATAAGAATGTCGCACAACGTTTGGATAGCATCCATGATTGACAAGACTGACTGTGGAATAAATAGCGCCCCCAACGTTTCGCGGTTCCCATATCTTCGTTCCTTCGTCCCGCCAATTTTCAACGATTTCGTAAGCATTGCAATTGACGGCTTGCATATGACGAAGCATACCTACCGCTACGGTAATCAGGTCGTTCTCCGCCATAGTTTCGTCTCTCGAAGGCTGAATTTTTGACAAAACTGCATCCAAGCATTTCGCGAGAAAAATAGCTTCCAAGGATCGCGTCAATGTAACGAAAATCTCTGAATCGGAGCAATGCGTTTCCAGCGCGAGAACCGTTCGATAATCGAGAGGATCGTAAGGATCATTGACCCCGAAAAACTCTTCCTTCGTTCGCTCGTTATTCTCGATTTTCTCGTAACGAAGAAATTCTTCGTCCAACCGATTTGTCGATCGATCGATCGCTCCAGCAATCGTCGTTCTCCAAGCGAGTAACAGGTGCGATCTTTGCTGCTCCGCGACATCTTTGTCCGTCGAATCAATCTGATCGTAAAAATAATCGAATATCGTGCACTCGTACTTGTGATATTTTTCCCACGAATCGCGTCTGCATGAGTTCGAACAGTAAGAAACGCTCTGACAATTCTCGCACGGAATTTTCACGTTTTCTTCGGTTCCCAGAGACGCGTGACAGTGAAGACAATTCGTCGCGACAGCGTGAAAATCGGTACTAAAGGCGAACGGCTCATCGACGATGAGGACACTTCCGGTTTTTATATTTCTCGAAGCAACGAGATGCCTTCCTCTCGTTTCGTCGCGACGCAACTCCACCGCGTCGCTGCAGGTCTTCAGCTTTGAATTTTGTTTTCCTTCGATCGGTGGCAATTTTGACGAAGTCGCGATGTTTCGGTTGGATTGGTTTTGCGATTTTTTTTTCGCACGTTTCGCGCTTTCCGTACATTTGACTTTCAGCGCTTGGCACTCGGATCTCTGTTCGTTGAATTTCGAGATTTCTTCTTTTGGTTCGGCGGTTCGGGGACATCCGGTTGCGAAGTCGATTAGATAATCGCAGTCTTTGATACATCTGGATAACGCACCGATGCGGTACCAGCATCGCGCGCGTTCCAAGATAAGTTGCGCGAAGAGAAAACTATTCGAATTCGCGGCGAAGATTGCTTTAGTGAGAAAACTAATTTTTAAGTAAATACCGCGTTCTCCAGCCTCAGTGTTTATCGAACTTGATGCGTCGTAAATTTTTTTAGCTTCCGCGCTATTCTTCGCTCGATAAGATTCACCGATTTTAATATTTTTAATGCGTTCGATCCTCGTGAGCAACGTAATCATACCACGCCTATCGGCGCGTTGGCATAGCTTCCGAAACTTCTCGTTGAACTGTTCGTTCGATGTTGCTTCGCGGACGGATCGAAGAAACTCGCTCAGTGCTGATCTGTCGAAGATATTTTGGAGTCCATTTTTTTTTTACAACGTTTATTTTTTCCGAACGATATATATAACCGAAGAAGATGATAAATTTAGGGCTCGCGGTAGAGTCAAGTCAATCGAAGTATCGATATTTCAAAGATTGTTTTCCCACGTTTTGTCCGAGAGAAATGCTTGTCAACTGAGGTGAATATGGATTCAAGTTTTTCTTCGATTAACAACAAAATAATCTATTGATTTTCTTCGATTTAGACAACTCGTAACGAATCACAAAATCACGAATGTAACTTCGCAATCACCGCGTAAAAATATGCCTGTGAACTTCTGGCGTAAACTGAGTTATTTTTCGGTAAATTCGATGTTATCATTTTTTTTTTAACGCGAAGTAAGCACTCGTCAATCCTAATCCGTTTTAGTTTACGCGAGTTCGGCATTTTTAAATATTTACAAAGCTTTTTTTTGTAGCGTTGATACCCGATTGACTTAACTGTATTGCAAAGACGATATTAACCGATATATCAACTTCCGGTTCGCGTTTAATCGCAAGCGGGAATATTAAAATTAAGTTATTCTTACCCCTTTCGCGACGGCATTTTCTCGCCGAGCTTTTTGTAGTCTCAGATTCCAACCATTGTTACGAAGGCAACTTAATCACTGTGACCGTTTGCGTCGTGAGACGCCAAGCTGCCTAAAATTAGACTTTGAGACTCCCACTCCGGTACATTTTCACGGCTTTTACTCCCACACGAGCGACGATAGTGTGTACGGGAAAACACGCAAGTCGATACGTGATAATACAAAGCAAAAAAAAACTCGGCGAAAAAACAACGTTAGAACGTTGTTTTTATGTGCAATTTTTTATTTACGTTTCCGAGAGCGTAGCTAATTCGGGAAAATATCTCGCGTGTGTGTTTTCGACGTCTGGTCAGCGCGAATCTGTAAATAAACATCGATACATATGTTGTTTCTACGAGGACAACGCTTGAATCGAATTGACGGCGTTCCTCGTTGCCATGGCGATCTCATTCGTCAATAATTCCCGACGACCGGAGAGACGTTGTTGCAGAAGAAGATAGTCGTCGGCGCATCGTCGCGCGTGCATCGGCGATACCACTATCGCCACCTGCGTACGCTTTTTCGCGTTAAATGCATCGACAACTGCAAGTGTTCGATGCAAACCGGACTTACAACCGACCTATCGAAGATCGCGAAAAAAGTTGTTAAGACGCTTAGCCACTCGCGTTGCGAATACGCGATTTTCGAAAGACAATGCTTCCCATAATAATCGTCGAAAACTTTATCAGGAAAAAAGTGTGTCATGCATAATTATTAAGAAGAATATAATCAGAATATAATTTTTCTTTATTATTTTGCAACGTAAAAGAGATTCAACTCGCGAGGTTGCAGCCATAAAATTTCATAATTTCAATGGATACTATACATTTTTTTTAATCAAATTGCATTACAGCTAATTAACAGATCCGATAATTGCGATAGCAAATGGATGTCATTCGTATCGTAATTTCGCAACATTAAAACGATAGCGCAATGACGAAAATAAAAAAAAAAGTCTGTGTTAACTAAAGCCGTGTTAACGAGAGGAAATCCCTCTCGTTAACACGGCTCTCGTTAGAACGAATTTTTAGTTAGTACCACTGAATCATTAACTTGAATAATTATTAGCTTCGGTTGAAAAAAAAAAAAAAATTATTAACAAAAAAAATCGTTTCGATTTAAAATAACCGCCGATTTCGTCGATTTTAAACATTTTTTTCTCAGTACGGAGTATCTTTATTATAGAAGTAACGAATAATAGGGAACATCAATTAGCTTCGAGTGATCGACCTTCTCGACATGCGGGCCGAAGTATCAGAGAAACCTGGTTAGCCCGGTCTCGCGTGGGCGTCCGCGAACATTCGTGAATGAACGCCGCGCACACTGGGTGACGTCACCTGCGTTACGATCCACCCATTGTGATGCGCGTGTTCGTGGAAAAGCTCCTCCGATCCATGAGGGAGCGCTTGCGCTCTACCCCCTTGACCCCCGATAATCGTTCCTGACGTTCCTTTTTTTTCTTTTTCTTTTCCTCCTCTCAGTAGCGATTCCGCGGAAGCGGGCTCTTTCACTGCCCCGGACCTTACTCTGTCGCCGAGAACGAGATGTGACAGTAGCTGGTAGTGTGTTCACGAAATAATTCAGTTTTACCGAATTTTCGGAAGTAAATAGGAACGCTTAGCATCCAACGTTATATAAAAAATATTACGAATACACGAGAAGATTAAAAAGGAAAAAAAAAAAAAACAATAATTCAGTACGTCGTTTTAACAGCTGTTGTAACGAGTGTGTGTGATATATATTCAGATTTAGAAAGGGGGCGGACTCTAAAAAGTATACATTTCTCTGCTTTAATGCGAGCGAAATACATCCAAAAGTGGTAAAACTGCATGGACCCTTTTCGAAGGGGTTTTTCATTGCCATCTTTGTAAGATAATTTCATCGTACAAAAAGAAAAGGAACAACGCGTTAGAACCGACCGCCGGATAAGAGAATATTCCGCGACACCATTCTGTTATTATCATTATTACATTTTTTTGAGAATAACAATTAATCGATAATTAAATGGGGCATTAGGTCGCACGCATACGATATTTGACGAGGTGTATAACGTCGAAGAGGGGATATATATACGTATATATTTTGTGCGCTACGATTCGCAGCACACGGGAAAGTAATTCGAACAGCCGTGTTCGGCGTATCTGTGAATCAAATAATTTTACGCCCTCGGCCTCGTCAGCGTATATGATGAAATTGCAGTTGCTCGTTATTGAGACGGATTACTGCTGGAGGAAAGCATTGCTAAGGTGAGAAATTGTGTAAAAAAAAAATAGATAATTCAATAATTTTACAATAAATATTATTTCAATGACCTTATGTATAGTTTATTACGCAAACTTTGTACTTTGTAGTTAGTATACATTCGCTTTGTAGTCCGTATTCAATATTGTTTTTATAATTATGTATCTATATGATTTTCGCATGTAATACATCATTATTTTTTTTAATAAAAATAGAACAAGAAACTCCGGTATATTTGACTCTCTGGAGGTTTTCCATATTTATTTTATCGCAAGCAAAATGTCACCCTTATATTTCGAATTTGGGTCAATTGCTTCGTGTGTTTTTATGGATCCTTGCCAAGTCTTTTCCACTTACTCCCTTCGAATCGACGTATTGAAATCCACGTTTCCTCATTTCCTTCCATCATTCATGATGATTTTCTAAAAACTGAATACATATATATCTCGACTCGATAACTCAAGTTATATCCTTATTCGAATACGACAGCAAATTCCCGCCATTCCTTCCACATTGGTTACAATAATAAAATGGCTGCCATAGTGTTGTTCGATTCTCTGTGGTTGGCAAGAATGCTCGTGAAGGATCGTTGATAGTTCCACAGTGGACTTCGGTAGGGTTATCAAGAGAGAGATTGTTTCGTCATCCCTTTCGTCTCCCCTCCGTTCTCCTTTCCGCGATAATAATCAAAAGTGTGTTAGTGAGCGTACAGCGAGAGGACAGATGGATATAACATTCCGTTAACCCGTCAAAAGCGGAGGCTGTGCGGGTCAGTCGCGTACAGCGATAACTGTTGAACTGGCGTGTGTTGATATCGATGAATAATGTCGTCGCAGTTGAACGTGTGGTGGCTATGAGTTTGCGTCATAGATCGGTTATTAGTAACGAAGCATCAGCCGTCGGAAAGCGTGTCGAGTCACCGTGGCCACCGGAGAGGCCCGAGATTATTCTCTCACTTCTTGTCCTCGAGTGTCCATGTAAAATAATGCCTTAGCTCATCTAGTTGGTTAGTTTCTCTGTGCTGTTTTGATTTAAAAAAAGAAAATAATAAAAAAGTGCTTCTATTGTATCTCTCGGGGTAACGCGCCGTCGCTACGTCGTCGCACGCCGAAACGTCGTTGTTTGTGTCCGCGAGGAATGTGTCCGCACCAATCGGTCATGTCGATCCTATTTATTATTTGATTCTCTATATACTCAATATCGCTAAATAGAACTGTTGACGAAAGTTTTATTATCGTTTTTTTTTCACTCCACTCGTCACCTAGTACTCGCACGCTTCCACGTACAAGCACGCCAGTTTATCGATATCTTTTCTTTTTATTTATAAATAATAATTTGCCGTGTACATAGTTCTCGTTTCTATTGAAAAAAAAAGGAAAAAACGGAAGCCAATTTCGTAGCACGAAAACGGAAAAAACATACGTTAGTGAACTTTGATATCGTGCAAAACACAGACGCGGCAGTAGTAGTGCGCGTACGTATATGAGTTAAAACAAAAAAAAAAAGAAAAAAACGTTTAAAAAATGCATAAATTAAGGCTACCTGTCAAGGTTGAATTGCCCACCGCGTTAACAAGGTATGGGGAAGCCTAAGAAACAGGTATTGATAAAAAAAATGTATTTTTATTTATCTATATTTCCTTCGAATATGTTAATAATAGTTTTTTCTTAACAATTTCGTGTTTTAACCTCACTACTATCGTCGGAAGACTCTCCTTCGCTAAGCAAAAGTTTTTTCTGGGCGATGCGATAGCCGCATCGCGGTTAACGCGTTGTCCTAATGAAAATATTGACTCGTTTGTTCGATTAATTGAGCGATACTACTTGCGTGTTTGATACAGTATCGCTTGGTATAATCGCAGAGTAAATAACATCGCCATAGGCGGAGAGCAATTTTTTTTTTTTTTTTTTCCCCATTTGGAGTCAAAGTTGCATATCGACGCAGTTACATGCGCTTTACGTTGCATTTATCGGATAGTCCTGAGAAATCGGCTACAAATTTTTAGCATTTTTATTCCGTTCGCTCCAAGAATGTATTTTAACTCGTTACGCATTCTTCGTTTGAGGATTATAGCGACAGATGTTCCAATAACCGTCTTTGCCGTCTTTCGTAGTCTCGACGCATATCCTCTCGTCCACTCGGAATTCAAAATCTTTGGTAACAGCGCAAGAAATAACTTTTAGAATAGAAGGGATCCAAAGTAAATGACGTTATTTTATTAATGAATGTTATTTTGTGAAAAAAAAATAGGAATTGAATAAATATTTATCTTTTTTTACAAAGTAAACATGATAGATAACATAAATTGGATCGACTTTCTTCTATATCTGCGTTTCTTATTTTTTCGAAATTTTATCGCATCACAGTGAAATCAATGTCCAATAACGTCGTTATAAACACAAGACAATTCATTGTGTTTCTTTACCTCGTATTCTCGGAATTCGCGGTTGAATCATAAACGCGTTCGAGCGTCGCGGCCACATTCGACACGATGACTCAGACCGAATGACCGTCAATTCGCGAGAAAATAATTCTCTCCATTTAAATCGTCGATGAAATAAAAACGAAAAACAGATCGCGCGATCGCGAAAGTTACGCCCGCGGGATGGGGGGAGACAGCGAAATTGAGGATCGAATAGTATGGAGAGTTTCGACGAGGACGAGGCCTGCAATTCGATTTAAAAGTCCATTGATACCGTTGCGCGTACGTTGCGTATCGATATCGGGTTCTTCCTTCGACATCGCGTGTCGGACGGCCGTACTCGTCGCGCTTGGAAACTGTCCCCGCCCACTCGTTCGCATCAATTAAGTCAAAGCTATTGCCGTGTCTCGTTCGACAGACTATCTTCCGCGGATACTCGACGTTGTTACCCGTCGAATGAGAAACGCGCTTTTTACGACAATTGTCGGGGAACGGTTGAGCGAAGTTTTCAAGGTCTCGGTCGCGTCCTTCGACTCTATATATATTTCTACGTATGTAGCTAAACCGCGACCACGGTAACTTATCAACGAAAATTAATCTTATCGTTCTGAAATTACGTAACCCCGAAAAACTCGATAACATATTTCGAAGAAAAAATATGGTTTTTTTCGTGGAAAGCACTCGAAATATAAACACAGCTGTAGATATTAAAACCGATGAGATTTTCATCGTCAAACGAATAAAATCTTTCACCGCAAGAATGAACAACATTTTTTCGCAATCTTATCGTAAGAATAGCTCGGCTCGATAAAAAATCTCAGATAATTATGATAATTCGTTTAAATTCCAGACGTCGCGAAATAAAACGATGTTCGCGCGGTGTACAATTTTTTCTCGGATAAATGAATAGTCCATTGAAGTCGATAGTTATCACATGTTTTCGCGATTTAAATGAGTATCTCGGGTCGGTGACTGGTGGCGGAAAGAATCGAACGCGGAGAGAAACACGAGCGCGATCGATCGGGGAAGGGGATTTTTCGTCGTGGAAACTCAGCGTGTCACGTGGCCGGATGATCGGTCGGTCCAAATCGGGTCGACGCGGTTAACCGTACTTTTCTCGCGCGATGTCATACGAAAGAGATAAGAAACCCCTCCGAGACCGAGTCGCCCGCGGTCCGTGAGACCGGTGACCGCGAGGGGCTCCCGAGGCTGATACTTCGCCGTGCACGCGAGTCTCGCAGTTTCTCAGGTGGCTGCTTCGCTCGCGGTCGCTCGTTCGCTGCAACGCTCCCGGCGAGTTTCGAACGCTCTACGGAATTTCATTATTTTTCTTACTTCCAATCGGGAACGGTTACAGACACAATTTTTTTTTTTCTTTACGTTCGTTTATTCTCACAAGCACTCGCGCGCCCGATAATGCGACCGCTCACGCGTTATTTTTGGCGAACATCCGGCGTATCGCTCGCGCAGTTGCGGTAAGAGGGCTTGCGCACCGACTAATTCGGCCTTTCGCTTGATCTTGAACAAATGGAATCCAGCGCGTTGTACGACAGGACCGACGCGCTACCGCGTCGCGCATATCGCGCGCGATGCGTTCAGTCGTACTACGTTTCCGTCGTGACAACAACAAGTTTTTTCACTCACCGCATTTGTAATTTCGCGTGTTCTAGTGCGCGCTAATTTTATTTTTATCAGTATCATTTTATATTATTTATTTTTCCTCGAACATCCGTTGTCTCGTGAGCGATATATACGGATAATCGCGATTGTGACAAAGATGCAACGTGTTCAAACGATCTTCGTGCCCGAGCCGTAAGTAGAGCGAATTCTTGTACTCTCGTCGCGGATTAAAGTTACGTAGAACAGGAGATATTCCATCGTTGCGCTTGTCAACTAGTTTTTCCAACGATTCCCGAAGCCGACTCATCCTCCGCTCCGCGTTTCGCTTCTTCGAGTTCAAGTGTGTTGTCGCGGACCAAAGCCGCGCGCGATCGACTCTCTCGGTGCGCGCGGTACTCTTCGAGCGTTTCGAGTGGATTGGAAATTCTTTATTGTTTTCATATTTACTTCGATACGTGCAATCAATTCGCGGGTCAAATGTCCACTATCCCTTCTTTCGCGACGCTCTTTACCTGTTTTCTATCGTCACGCTTAAGCGGGGATCCCCGCGGCTCGAGGACGGCAGGAAAAATCGTTGCTAAGGTGATGCATAGAGAATGGAAGAGGTTCAGTTTCTTTGCTTTCGTAACTCTACAGTGGTCGCACAGTCATTGTTTTTCCTCGCGCACGAGACGACTTTTTTTTTTTTTTTCGTCGTGAAAAGTGCAGCCTACGCTCGACCCGAGGAGACGTTGTCGTTGTAGCCGGATAATTCGTGGGTATTTCGCTGTGGACACACCCCGACGAGATATCTTCTTCTTCTTCTCCTTCTTAGTCTTCTTCTTCGTTATTCTCGAGTTGTTACAAACGTCATTAAATTCAGCGGTCTCTCGGACACTCGGTAAGGATAGAAGATAGGTATGATTAAGCCGGTGACGTTAGCCGGTTGAAACATCGTGCCACGGCGGTTCGCGAAGTTTTATTTACTTGGAATATCCAAAAATATATTTACCTCGCGGAGCTTCGCGGTTGCACCGAAAAAATTCTTTCCGATACCGGTACACGAAGCTTCGGTGCATTAACCGTGCGATAAATTTTAACCGAATTTGGGTTATTTTAATTTTTGTTTATTAATCATTTTTTTTTTTAAACGTTTCGTAAATTTACACGTTAACATATTTGTGTTATCGAGTACCTTAAATTTTCTATTATTTTTTACGGTGGAGTTTACGTGAAAAAAAAAAAAGAAGAAAGTTAGTCAGTTTTTCGCTTCATAATTTGTCGCAATGCCTATTGTTCTTTTCTGCTTTTCAGAATTAGTTAATCGTCTTGTGCGACGCGATGAGTCACAATATTATGTTTTTTCTTCGAGCGCTACGTTTGAAGTTTCGTAAAAAAAAAAAAAAAAAAAAAATGAAATATCACGCCGGCTCCATGCAGCGGACGGCGTGAGAGAAAAAAAAGTATATGAACAGTTGAAAATCGCGAAAGAATAATGAGTCGGACTTGTTTACCATCTTTTCTCTCGCGCGCGCGCGTCCGTCCCTACGGTTGAACAATTATCGACACTGTTAATTATCTCCTCGCTGTTGATTTAGCCGCCTTTCGTCTCGAGTCAAATAAAAAGCCGAAAGACTTTATCTTTTTAGCGTCCGAAGAAGTATAAATCATTCGAAGATAAATAAACTGAGAAATACTGCAATGTTCCCTTTATTTTTTAAATGTCTCGAACCCAACGTAATGCCCCCTTTTGTTTTCGCGATAATATATTTTCGTATTGTTATCCCGATCGATCGTTCTCTTTGAAATACGCGAGAAAAAAAAATCTCGACGGAATTTAACGGCGATTCATCGTTAACGGTGCGAAAAAAAAAAAAAAAAACAATTGTCGGTCACTGAGAATCGCGGTAATTAGATGCACGCCATGCAACCGCGAAGCTCTTCGTTCGCTCGGTCCAGTATCGCAATGGATGCGACGCAGAGATACATTATGCGCTATCGTAAACGCAGTTCTAACGCGCTACGCGCCTATATGAGACAAATCCGTATGTCGTTTTTACGCGGTCATTACGTAAAGCAATTAGCCGCGAGAGAGAAATAATGAAATAATGGCGGAAGACCCGATGAACCACAAAAATGTTCTGTGTCACTCACAGTCTGTGAGAGACGTTCGGGATTATCTACTTTAAATCTTTCATCTCGTATTGTCGTTGTGTTAAATAATGTAATTAAAAAATCGCGTCGATCGGCTCACCTAAAATGGGTAATATATACGATGTTTTTTTTCTCCCACTTTTTTGCATCCGCGAACTCGGGGTACGAGACACAAATTTTAATAACTCTTCATTAAATTTTTTAATTACCGTAATTTTTAATCGCTGTTGCGACACAGCGTTTTTTCGAAGACAATACGGAAGATCCGAAATTGAGAAGACAATTGTAAAATCGTAAAAAAAAAAAAATCAATGAATAAAAATCCGAAAGAATTAGATAGAACGACGTTTTTTCTTTACGAATGCGGCTGACCGCTGTTGTGTAAGCGATGTTTTTTTTTCTATATGTTCGCGTAAGCAGTAGGGCATTCTCTGCTCGAAGGTCTTCTGGCGCCGTACAAGAGTGAAAGAAGCGGTATAAATGTGCTTACATTTCGCGTTCTTCGATCGCTCGGCCATTGCGGCGACCGGTATCTCCAAGGTGAACCAATCGTAAAAACCTTCGATTTTCGAACGGTTTTTGCGTTCTCATTTCTTTTTTCGTTCAATACCAAGGTTACGCGGTTCGATCTAAAAAAAGAAAAAGTTGAGAGATTTCATTATCATCGTAAATGTATAGTATATCGTACGATAATGAAATATCTTCAATTTTTTTTTCGGGATTCTCATTCATACATTTTCAGATTATTGTTTTATCGAATCGAGCGAATTGGAGGTGAAAAAAAAAAAATAACCTTCCCGCGGTAACGCGACACTATCTCATTGTAAAATCCGCCATTCAATTGTTTTACACGCGTTTTGCAGATGCGATTTTTTACGCAATTACAATATCAAAGTAGAGCCCCCGCCCCCTGAAGTGTTTTGTTATTCCGGTTTCGATGCGCGCAGAGTCGAGCGACACGACACGACACGACACGACACTCGGTGAATTTCTCAGTGATCCCTCCGGAGCACTTGTTGACAATCTCCGGATGTTGCTTTTTTCACGTTTTTCCGCGCGATCGCGGTGAAAGCTTTGTTTTCTCGAAAAAAAAAAATTGTTTCTCAGATTTTTACGTCGGAAGACTTAAAATCGTTTAAATCCTACAAAAAAAAAAAATGGTTTAGAGAAAAATGTATGCATCGCTGTGAATTATTGGTTTTTCGTTGGCACTCCGACGACCGCCATTTTAAAATTCACGAAACTTGTATTTTTTTTTTTTTTTTTTTTTTCGGGAAAGTATTCCTACAAATTTTGGAGAAATAATTAATTAGCATACTTTTTCCTAAAGTCGTGCGAAACTTATAAAATAATGAAGAATCGATTAAAGTTCGCGAGAGTTTGCGAATTTGCAATTTCAAAAATTTTTTTTTCCGCACTCGTGAAAGAATTATTTTCCGTTTTTTCTCGTCGCATCGAGCAAATTGTAGGTGAAAAAAAAAAAAAAGAAAAAAGGCGCTAGAATTCGCAAACAACCTTTCCCCGGTACGCGATTCTATCTCATTAAAAAAACTCGCGTAGCCGACCGATAAGACAACCGGTTTTGCATCGTTACGAGCGTTTTGCACTAACGAATCGTTGCGCAAGTACAATATCGCACCGGTTCCGAACTCCCCTGATATTTTCGTTCGCACTGTTTTCGTTTGCATGCCCAGTCGAGTAACATGGCCCTCGGCGAATGGCACAGTTTTCGCTCTTCGGCACCTGTTGCCATTCATCGGCACCGATCCTGCTGTAGCAGCGATTACGCGCAATTACTTCGCTCCCTAGAAATGTCTACGTTCTCGTGTTCGGTTTGCCAAGGTGAACGATCTTCTTGGCCCCATATTTGGTATGTACGCGAAAAAAAAAAAAAAAAAAAATTATAATTTCGTGGATTCGCGTCGAGTGAGAATAAGCGACAATTTTTTTTTAACTTCTTCCATTAATCGTTCCATTTTCCGGAAACTGGAATAAAAAAAAAAAAAATTCTGCCGATCCGCGGCGGGATCGAGCGTCGGCTTTTTTTAAATTCGTTCGGACAATTTTCCCAATTTCTTGGAAGTTCGAAAAAAAAAAAAAAAAAAATGCGAAATCGATTAAATAAAGGTGGCATATGGAATACGATGTGTATACAAAGTTTGCCGAAAGGTAAACTCACAAATTTCGTTCGCGTTGGAGACGAGGAGAAGGGGGGGGGGGATTTTCACGCGAGGGTTTATATGAAGACCGATGATTTGTAGAGGTACACAGCGATTCGCGCAGTCATAGTTCAAATACAAAAGGCCACGTGGGTGGCGTGAAGGTGACACGGATCCATTGAGATTAATGAAATTCGCATTCCAATAATTTCCTCGATTGGAGTAAAAATTTAAGTAATTTCTTCGTGAAGTCGTATAAATGTTTTTTCTTCATTTCCATCCCACGAAGTTTCGGAAATTGTAGCGATGAGTTTCATTGGTTCGACCTTACGCTTCGCCTCTATTAGCTTCTCGGCATTCGCGTTCCGAAGTTTCCACGGATTTCCCCGCAACTTCGGACAGTCCAAGCCTCGAGTTAAGGGCATTTATTATCGCATCCTCCTTAATTGTACAGAACGTAGGCGTGGCTACGATAGTATACGATAATTCCAATTACCGCGTCTTTCGGCTCGAGTCTCGAAATTACTATTTATGCGGGTCGTGTGTAACGAAGCGATCGATAGATCGTGAAAATGTATATCCACGGCATATCGAACCGTGTGAATTCTTGCGACTCCAACGATCTTAAACGGTTTTTCTTCGATCGGTTGCTCCAAAAAAAAAAAAATCTTTGAATTTCTCATTTCTTCCGCTCCATTATCATTAAATACGATATAAATCGATTTTTCCAAGTTATCGATCATTCGCTTAATTGCAAACTATCGCAGAATTATTATCTTCTTTCCTGGAAGTCTGCCGATTGCAGCTGCTTCGTTTATTTTCACAAGCCGCTTGCCAATAGTTCGACGAACAGTCGAGAAAATCGAAGCTATTGGTTCTATTTTACGCGAAATTTTCGTCGGCGAGTTCGCAACAATCCCGAAATGCTATTTGGTTACGAGATGCATTTATTCGCGTATTTGCGGTACATCGGCGTTGGAGAAGGCAAACTTCCGCAGCAGCGGGCCTCGTCGTCGTAATATTGGCCCCCGCGTTATCGCCGTTCTATAATACTCTCGAGCGCTATTCACGACCGTTCAAGACGTAACCGGCTTATACTTAGATACGAATTTTCGCTGTGTTCGCAGGATGGTATTGGACCACAAGGCCACGAGTCTGCATAGCGATTACGGAAGTTTCGATCGACCATTGGCCGGTGCCGAAGGACAGGAGAGAGACGTAGAGGCTGCGGTTGATGGAAGTAGCACTGGAATGGCACAGTCCAGCGACGTTTATCAGAGGCAACCGTTGCTTCCCGGTGCACCGGTCAAAGGGAAAGATAGATGGGGAGGTGTTGCTTCGAGTTCGGATTACTACGAGGACGACGAACACGACAAAATCGAAGAGATCGCTCATGCGAGACACAGCGGCGTACAAAACGGCTCCGGAAGTGGTATCGTCAAACTCGATATACCGGCGCCTTTAAGAGAAGAACCGCGATTTCCCAAAGAAAAATGGAAAACTCTATTCGGTGAGAGACCCCGAGAATTTACTTTTTTAATAGACGAGTTAACGGAGATCGAAGAATAATGGCGCGTATCCGTTTGGATTCGACGAATCATCATCTTGTTTATTTTATCGCGGAAACGATTAAAATTTTTTTAAATTTAAGAGAATTCGCTGTCGAGTAAAAATTTCGACGAAGCGAGGAAATTTATAATAATTTAACATCCATCGAATTCTGATAATTCGGAAAAAGATGAGATATCTATTTTAATTATATTGCATTACTTTAATTAACGCGGAAAAAAATGTTTCTCGTCGATGCATTACTCGGGAAAATTCGACAGTAATAATTTGATTCGCATTTCATTCGCGATTCGTCTTTATCGTATTTGTATAGTCGAAATTTTGAGATCAAATTGATTATTTAACTATAAACAATTTTCTTCTGTTTCAGCATTCCTGTTTATGGTTGTAAATTTCATATTGACAACCACTTCGCTCGCGATGCTCCACGAACGGGTCCCCGACCGGGCGACCTACGGTCCACTTCCCGACATTGTTCTCGATAACGTTGCCGCACAGGATTGGGCACTCGATATCTCGGAAGTTTTGATAATGATTGTCTCGAATTCGGCAATGGCATTCGTCGTTTTTCATAAACACAGGTGAGCGCGCGTTAAATTTTATTGAAGTTTACGTTGATATCGATTTTTCAACGACTACGCAGCATGTCCAACGATCATGAAAACCTGGAAAACCTGAAATTTTCAGGGAATTCAGCGACTTCCGGAATTCCGTTAAAATCTCTTTCTTAAAAAAAAAAAAAAAAAAAGTTACAAAAAAAAAGTGCCATACGATAAATGATCGTTTTCTTTTTTACCGACACTCTGGAATGATCCAAAAACTTGCGTGTTACCGAGTGACGTTGATAAAACAAAAATAACAATATTGATAATATGTTATCGATGTATTGTAACGAGAAGAATTATCACACTTTCCAAATGAATAACAAATTCTCGCAGTATAGAGTACTATAATTAATTTTATTCGCATTTCACGAAATAGTTATTTACACTTGAAGTGTCGAAATTACCGTTTAATCTTCTTGTCATCGCGAATATTGGTTGCAAAATCGCCATGGAGAATGGAGATTTTAGAGATGGAAATGCTGGAAAAGGGAATTCGATTGTTCGACTTTACGGAACACCCTGAGACAATAACGAGATGCGCGTTGCCGATAGTTTCGATCGTATTTAGCTTTGCGAATAAGATATTTTCACGTCTTACCGGCTGTGACTCATCGTTCACTTTATTCCTACACTCGCGACCTCGATATACTTAACTTTAGTACGTCGCCGCGTCTCGATGAGTCTATATCTACGAGAATGTCCGGTATTACACGTGGCTTCGTTTGTACACAACTTTGCGGCGCTACAGGACTTTTGTCTTTTGGCATTGTGCCGAATAATCATTCCCGGCGGTGTTTTTTTTTCTTTTGCAGGTTCATTGTGGTGAGAAGAATATTTTTGCTGATGGGAATGCTGTACATGATGAGGAGCGTCACCTTCTACGTGACTGTATTGCCGGTAGCCAGCAAAACTTATTACTGCAGTCCGAAGCTTAATCACACGACTCCTCTCATAATCGCCAAGAGGGTCCTACAAATAATGTCGGGCTTCGGTTTGTCGATTAACGGCAAACACACTTACTGCGGCGATTTTATTTTCAGCGGTCACACGACCGTTCTCGTACTTTGTTACCTGATTATCAAAGAATGTGAGTATCCATTCGATAGCCATTCGGCGCTCAATCATTTTTACAGTGGAATCTCTCGTATTTTATTGCAATTGGGAGACATTGACAATCAAATACGAGAGATTCCACTGTATGTATATTTTTTTTTCACTTACCACTTTACTAATAACGTCGTAATACTTTGTAAATTGTAAATGCCGACAACAATATACTAACAATATGCGCGATATACTCGACGCGAAGAGTTTTGATAATTTTATTACGTAGCCATCGCGCGGGTAAACCGTGCGGTTTCCGTACTGTACGACAATCTCAACTTCCGGCTCCTGCGATACAAATAAGCAGAACGATTCTCCATCAATATTACATACGATTTATAAATTTCCGCTGCTTGAGAATCTGTCGTTTATTTTTCTCCCGCATAGTAAAAATTTATTTTCCAAATGCTCGCAGGAGCAATTAAACATCTTTTGCGACTCAATTTTTTGTTTGGAAATCCGCGGAAAAAATGCTAAAAATGTATCGATCGTTTGACGATTTTTACGAAAATGCTTGTTTCGAAGCCGCGAGATATCTTACGCGGGAATTTGTTTTTAGAGCATTTAATAAGAAATCGGCAAAGTTTCATTGATTTTGTAAGAAAATCGTTACCTCGCGAGAATTAGCTTACGGCGTTACTATATCGCGTTAAAAATGAATATTCATCAATGTTGGGAAATGAGGTCGAGTGTAATTCGTACTCAAGCGGTGACGTTATCGAGCGCGTGAAATAATGGCTGTAAAAAGGGTGTCGAGTTATCGCGAACAAAGTGCTTAACGTTGTAAAATAGTCGTATCGTTCATCCGTCTGTCGAGAGGGTAGAAAAATTACATTTATCCCGGGGGTCTCGTCGTCTGATCGATAAAGATCGTCGTTTATACTCTCGCGGAGAGATTCGGACGGTGAAATCTGTTGCATTAAATAATTCGCATATCCCTCGGCTATCTTAAAACGATTAGAGTTTAACGACATAACGACTAACCGACCGGTATCTATACTCGTTTCAGACACCCCGAGGAGATGTCAGCCTCTTCATTGGCTCGCCGGGCTTACCGCGTTTGTCGGGGTCGTTATGATCCTCATATCTCACGCCCATTACACCGTCGATGTTCTCTTAGCGTACTGGATCACCACCCATTTATGGTACATTTATCACACAATGGCCAACAACTCGCATCTGAAGGTAATGCGATTATCAATCTTTATGAATCCTCAACTCTATCCGCATCATTTGATAGAGCATTTCATGAAAACTATAATATATATATGTACAATTAATTGATTTATAGTTTATCGCGACTTATCGCGGTAAATAAATAAACGAGTCGAGTCGTTTCAATGATCTCATTGTTTATCCTGTCGCTAGTCGACGAGATATCTTGATATCTCGATCGCAAGTTATCTTTTGCTTAATGTACGATATCTGTTCACAGCAATACGGACCAAACAACTTTTTGGCACGGCTCTGGTGGTTTCCATTATTCAAGTATTTCGAGAAAAACGTGGGTGGTACGGTACCTCGACAATACGACTGGCCTCTTCCGTGGCCTCGAAGATTTCTTGCCAAGCACCCCAACCGGGACAGTTAATACTTGTCTCAGCTTCGCGACGGAGCCTACGTTTACGGGGTTATATTTGAATGTATATACGATAATTAGGCTTATAATATAAAGAAAAAAAAGTGTCCTCGTTGTCGAAATGAAAGAGAATATTAGAGACGAAAGAAAGAGAGAAAGAAAGAAAGAAAGAAAGAACGGGGAGAGAATGAAGAGAGCAAAGAAGGAGTAATGCGGCTCTTGACGAGCCTATCTATTACAGGGCCAAAGAAAACAAAACAAAAGTCATTCTTTCCGCGGTTCGTATGCTCCGATCTAAGTACTCTAGCGTACGTTTTGATGAAAAAAAAAATAAAAACATTTAAGAAATGAAAGAAACCGCGCTTAGCCCGTTACGCGCCGCCCTCGTCGTTCGCGAACGTCGATAAGCTTTCCAACTCTATTTTCCGTTGACTTTGATACTATGTCGATATACACGATCATAATTGAAAAAATAGATTAATCAAATATCGTAGTCGAAATTTTATAAAAGTTGGAAGTTACGCGTATGTTCGGCAACGAGAAAAAACATAAAAAAAAAAAGAAAAAACAATTAGAAGAAAAACGAAACAAAGAACACTTTGGCGGGACAGTGATAATATACGACAAGTCAATGCAGTTTGTTTGTTTGGTAAAAATGTCTTCGCGATTGCGTTACGGTAAGGAGAGAGCGTGAGATAATAAGGTCGACGCATAATAACACGAAATGATAACCGCCCCGAGATAATTCTCGATAAGGCCGCCGCACAACGTGTCATCGCCCTCCCGGTTTATTGGATAAACTCACCGCTCCCATCGGCAGTTAATTTAACGTTTTTTATTTTCTTCCTCGCCAAAAAAAAAAAAAAACAACAACAATGAGAGACAAGCGGCAGACCGTTGTCCGTTGTACGACTCTCGTTTAAGCAAATCCGATATAACTTATTCCGGTGAGAAACGAATACCACAATTTAGTGAGAGTCGTTCGATAACGATAGAAGATAGAGACAGAGAGAGAGAAAGGAAAGAGAGTGTCAGTCGTGCCAAGCGTTTCCACAACCCTTAGTTCCACCTTGCAGATTTTCCTCGATCGCTCCGTTGACGCTGTCTCGATGGCAAGGAGCACGAAAGAACTGAACCTATCCTACAGTAGAGCGAACCGTTAGATCGTGGAATTTTGTGGGACCAATTTGATAAATTGGAACGCTCAAAAAAAAAAAAAAAAAAAAAAACACGTACACATAGAGACATTATTAGCCTATAGTTACCGAAGACGCGAATAACTTGTCCTTCAAAGTGAATGTAATCGAGCAATTGAACTCCCAAAAAAAAAAAAAAAAAGCGAAAAATAAGATCGAAGCTTCTCCGGGGAGAAACTCAACGTCGTTGAGCGGAGGCCCCTTGAAAATCAATCTCAGCCATTGCGCTCGATGCTTCGCAAAGTCTTTCGAGTCCCGATACCTGACGGATACTACACGTTTAAAGAAAAAAATTATAGAATAAAAAAAAAAAAAAAAGATGACAAAGTCCAGTGGACATTAGCGTTCGTTCATAGATCCTCGGAATATTGTCGACGCGCGGGTATACATAGAAAAAAAAAAAAAAAAAAAAAAATACGACAACAAAAACCAAGAAAGCTGTCGATCAATCAAACGATTTCTGTTGCGATTATCCAACTTACGAAGAGTGCGAAAAAGGTTTGAATGAAATTCGGCGAAACACACGCGTCGTTGCAAACGCGTGGCGGCGAACTGTACCGATATATAAAACGATTAGCTTACTACTCTACATAACTACTCGGACGTTTTCTTCTTCCTTCGATCTATTCGATACTTTTAAACTCCAACACACGCGCACACGACACATCCACACATATACACGCAGAATGAAAAATAGCTTTTTCTCGCGATTCTTGCCCTCCTTTTAGTGTCACGGACTTTATAATTCCTCGTGTACACTATTGATACATGGTATCGATTTTTTTTTTTTTTTTTTTTTTTTTTTTTTTTTAACGAAAAATAATAAATAACGACAAATTCTGCTCGTCGATTTTTGTTCAGGCGAAAGATCAGAGGTTTTTGTTGCAAAGGCCATTGTTGCCGACGCAACAATATACGTAATTAAAATGCGCGTACGGACTGTGACCTCGTAGAAGAATTGGCATTCTTGAAGCTTTTCACTTCCGGTCGCGGTGATACGAAGATGCTGTGCCTCCTACGGCCATTGATATTCCTTCTATATTGACAAAAAATGTGTGTAACATTTTACGTATATATTTTCATAAGATAGCCAATGCGATTCGTGGCAACTTCGTAGCGCGCGTATAAACGAAATACGAAAAAAAAAAAAAAAAAAAAAAAAAATGAAAAAAATGACAACATGAAAAACAGCCTCCGAACAAGCGGTTATAAATAAAATGGGAAATAAAAATGAATAACAATTTGCTTAGTGTGTATATCGGTTGTTGTACTGCAATACACATATTTGCATATAATGCGCGGTTTAGAACAACACACAACGTTTCGTTCGTACCGATAGGGCGACTCTGTATAATACATACATATATATATGAAAAATTATTCTATTTTAATGTGTATACATAAAAAAAAAAAAAGAAAACGCACGTTGAGGAAACATATTTACCAATCGCGTCGTTCCTTTGTGAACGGTGCCTTTCTATATATACCTATATATATATATTAAAAAAAAAAGAGAAAAAAAAAACAAAACAACAAAAATAATGATGTAAAAATAATTTAAATGTCTAGAATTTCTAGTTAGCCGAATGTTAATGTGACATATTTACGTGCAGAGAGGGACTGTTATATACATGCTAATATACAAACTCTCTTGCCGCGACAAGCGGACAGAGAGTTTCGTTGATGTTTACAAGAAATGTTTAAATAAAAATAAAAGTTCATATTGCTAACCGAGGCGCACACACGCACGCGCGCGCGGCTGTGTGTTTATATGGATAAACAAACAAAAAAAAATATCTATATTTTTACGTGTAGATATTTTTTGGTAACTTGTTACAAAAGATCTGTGTAGACTTAGTTCACGAATGCATACAGTTGTAAATAAAACAATAGCTAAACAAGAGCTTTTTCTCACTCTAGGAATCTCCGTGATACCAATCAAAATTTATTTCGTCGTCCAGAATATCGACGGTTTTTGCAATATAAATAATTCGCGAATGAAAAAAAATAATAATAATAATAATAATAATAATAAAATAAGAAAAGAAGAACAAAAAATAAATTCTATACTTCTGCCGGTGAACATTCGTCTTGATAATCTGCTGGCTGAACGATTCTTACGACTACGATTTCCGTTTGTTACCGTTTTGTGTAAATACAACTTTATAGTTATTTATCTCAATTTCTCTACCGCTATTATTATTACATGATTACAATAAACCACAAAGAAATATTAAAAAAAAATACTCGTGTTTACTTTTCTCCGATCCTTTTCGCATGCGAAGTATATTGAAGGTTCCAACGTTACTTACAGTTCCGAAATCGATGAATCGTGACAACTTTTGCCAATTATTTCGATATATTATGTTTTATCGTCGTAAAGAAACGAATGTCTCGTAATATTGTCGATGACGTGACTTTCGGTTTGAATATATCAGCTTTTCACCGCTAATTACGACATTGAGAAAAATTTCACGATAAAAAAAAATCTCGAAGATTTCACTATAACGTTATTTCCGAATAAAACAGATTTTAAAACCGTAATTGACAAAGAAAATGTTAGTTTTTCATCGGAAGTAGCGATGTTTTAAATTATTTAAAAACCGGAAGTAACGTTAAAGAATTTATTTTTTCACCGAAAATTGACGTTACCGAGAAAATGATAAAAACTTCACGATTTAAAACAAAACGTTGTAATTTTCACTATGACATCACTTTTAGATTGAAAGCCCCAATCGAACAGCGAGATAGAGTGCCGAGTTACTTACCTTTATCTTTATACAGCTTCTTCCACATTCCATCAATCGACAGACCTACGATTAAACGCTACTTTCGCACAATGTCATCGAGATAGTAACCTTATCGTCACTCTAAATTCTGGTAACCGCAGGCATAACCAACCTAACATGTATTTGAAGATCCATTAAAAAAAAATCCAACCGTTCACGATGGGAGAGTAAGATATGAAAAATTTCGTGTCGATCCATTGATTGTTTTACCGACGGCTATCGATGTTTTTTTAGCCAAAAATTGGAAGTACAAAAAAATGCATCTCGGAAAAGATTCGATAAAGGAGATTCGGAAAGTTACGAGGAAAAATCTTCGAGTAAAAAAGTCCGTATTCGCCCGACGGGCGAGAGTCGTTGGTACCGTTTTGACACTCTTACACGGGAAATTGCGATACTTCGAGGTTCTTATTCGATGAACGACGCGCATTTCAAGCAGCGTAGCCGCGGTCGTCAAGCCGCACCTTCGTCAATAGTCGCCATAGTCTTCGGTCGTCTTGTCGAACCGAAAGACTGGACAAAAAACCACGTGGATCGGGTCTTGGAGTACGGCGACAAGCTTTTCCGAATAAGCGCAACGAGAAATCGCGTCAATACCGACGCGTATCTTACGCCGAATCTCGTCTATCCGGAATTTTACATCGATGACTACAAATGTCTTATTTGCGCCGAGGATAGCAATGTTTACGGCAATCTCTTCGGCACTAGCGTGGGCTGTCCGGATTTCGTCGAGGGGCTTCGGCGTTTTTTTAAACTAAACGATTCGGGCGTTGCAACGGCACAGGGAACTTCGGTCGCGATGTGGCGTCATCCTGGTGGCGACTATCTATATTACGATCCCGGATCTTGCGGATCGAATGGAACGAGAAGTAAGGAAGGCGTCGCGTGCATCATGAGATTCAAGTGTATAAATGATATGGGAGATTTATTTCTGAGTAATCTCGATCGACGATACGATTCGAGATATTGTATCGATAAGGTCAGTGTCCTTCGCGTGACGCTTATCAATCGAGGAGTATCGATAGAAAATTCGGATCAACTTGCGGTCGACAAGAGCGTTTTAAGATCTCTCAATCCCATTAACGTTGACGATAACAAATTAGATTGCACTCTATCCGCACCAAAACGACCGAAATCCGCGACGATCGCGGAAGCGTCGATTCGCAAAGAGCCCCTCACTATAACGATCTCGAACTACAGTATAGACGCGCGTTTCGCCAATGAGCCTCTTACCGATTTCCGGTCACTGGACACCGGATATCCGTATTATGATATGGAAGTAAACGTTCCATCGACGTTTAAAGAATTGCCCGATAAAACGTTGATACTTCACGGTTGGACTCACGAGGGTAGCGAGATGTACAAAGGTAAAGGCTCGCAGAACGTCGCGAATTGCGTAATGGCGATAGCTATGAAGAAAGTCCATCCGGTAAAGACTTGGCTAAGACCAAAGCTCGACGAAATTCTAACGCTTGGAGACGCGATTTATGCCGAAGTGAAAGC
This sequence comes from Buathra laborator, assembly GCA_934046635.1. Taxonomy (NCBI): domain Eukaryota; kingdom Metazoa; phylum Arthropoda; class Insecta; order Hymenoptera; family Ichneumonidae; genus Buathra; species Buathra laborator. Next base: position 12,529,234 of record OW203897.1, read on the forward strand.
CGAGAAGCCAACAATAAGATCGATGACCGCTGCCGATCTCGACGATACGAGAATCGTGATAGGCAATCGGAAGATGTTCGTTGAGGTCGATCTTCTCACCGTAATCGGTACGATAAGTTCCAAGATCCCGTCGATTCTTAGTCTACGACGGGCGTTGGAAGAATTTTTTCTCGTCAACGCCGACGGTATCGTCGAGTGCAGTTCGATGGCCATAGCGGTATGGACTCAGGATGATTATTATTACACGTTCGACCCGCGACAGTGCGACGGCGCGGGTGTCAGAATCGTCGAGACAAAGGGAAAAGCTGGAAAGGGCAAAAAAGATGCTGGAACGCAGGAGAAGAAGATCAAAGGGAAATGCTGCGTTATCCGTTTTACCGATCTCGATTCGCTGGTCGCGCATTTTCTGAAGAACATCGATCCCGCGAGAAAGAACGATCGTTTTTGTGTGCGAAGTATCGCGATCGTCGACGACGCGCCTGGGGCGAGACCTTGGAAGGAATTTCTAGTCGGTGAACCGGGAAAGACGTGGATACTGCGGGGAGGAATGTCCAACAACGATGATAGCTTCGAGACCGGAAGTCGTGGAGCGCAAGGTATCGCGATGCCGATTGTTGGCTTAATATACGCGAGAGATATCCCACCGGCCAAATGGAGCAAAGATACCGTGGACGATGCTGTGCGGGATGGTGACAATTACTTCAATTGGTGTTTACCACCAGCGGAAGAGGCCGAAGAAGAAAATCGGCAGTTACCGATCGAACAAGCGAAGCGGACGCTATACGTGAAAAATCGTAAAGTTCAGATAGAACTTGTTGAATCTTCGGTCGTTGGCGATCTTCGCGCGGCTGCCGACGGCAAAATGCCGAATCTCGAGAAAGGTTTGGTACAATTTTTCGATGATCGTCAGTACGGAGTCGTGGAGGCTAACGATCTATCGATAGCCGTGTGGAAGTTCGAAGAAGAAATGAAAGACAAGAGCAAGGAAACTTTTTATTACTGTTACGATGCGAATCCGAGAGGTCGACGGGGTCAACGGGAGACCGAAGGAGAAGACGAAGAACCTGTTGCTTGCGTGGTACGCGCTGCTGATCCCGCAGAATTGGCGCGTCTGATCGAGAAAAATATCGGTACCGAGGCTAAGGATGGCAACGATTTTACGATTCACGAGGTCAAAGTTGTTTCGACGAGCGAAGCAATGACCGACGAAGAAATCGAACGTGACAAAGCCACACCGATCCGACCGGATATGAATTTCTATACCGATCTCGGCGAGGACGGCGCCTGCTTGAACGCAAGTTTCGATCAGAGCAACGAGACGATTTTCAAGCGTCGAACACGCGACAAGCAACAAGCAGCCAACGCGCTCGTGGCTCTCGCGATGAAGAAATTATACAATCCCCATCTCTGGTACCGCGAGGTCGTCGACGATATTCTGAAGATCGGCGATAAGGTGGCGGAGAAGAATATTGATAATTTGCCGGAAGAAGGCGAGGAGGGCGAAGAACGAAGAGATTATTTGTTGCCGATCGAAATCGGCGAAGAGTTCGATATCGGTGTGAACCGAGTCACAGTTACTCTCGATCAGGAAGTCGCAACCGGTGCGATAACCGATCTGGCGACAAATCTTCAAGAGTTCTTTGTCAATGACTCTATGGGGATTTTTCGTCAGGACAACGCGATACTGCCGATCTGGAAAGAGGGCGATGTATTCTTCACGATGGATCCCAGAGGAAGAGACAATCGTGGAGTTCCCAAGGAAAAAGATGGTACCGCGACGGTTCTGTGGTTCACCAGTATATCAGCGCTGGCCGACAGTCTTCGATTGTCCGTGAGAAAGCCCGATGGTGATTTCTCAATAGACTCGGTGACGCTGGAAAACGCTTACGAGACAAGAGTAGCGGAGGGCGAACGCTTGAAGAAAACGACATCGGGCGAAGATCTGTGGCATAACTTTGTCAAAAAATCGGATGGCGTTTGGGAACTCAACGGAAGTGCGACAATCGATGACGAAAGATTCGAAAAAGAAAATGGTAACAATCGGACAGCGGCGATCGCCGTCATGGCAGTGATATTTTCCAAAGCTTACGAACCCCGTCGATGGACCAACGAAGTTATCGACGAGGTCATCGTCACTGGTGACAAATTGCATTCCCAGTGCTCGGCCCGTCTGGGATTAACTTCCGCTCCCCGTATCGTCGAGATAGCGAAAGAATTCTTCGTCTCGAATCGAAGAATCGATCTGACGATCGAGGATTGCGTTCAGTCCGGTGATATTATCGGTAAACCACTAAAAATGCCAGATCTTCGAACCGGTCTCGAGAAATTCTTCGATCGGCACGTTTCCGGTGCTCTGACGATATCGGGAGAGATTAATCTACCGATCTGGAAGTTCGGTGACTACTATTACGCACTGATACTCGGAAACAAATCGACGAGCAACGGCAACCCTACCGATCTGTGTCGATTGATGCGTTTTGCCGATTTACAATTTTTTGCCGATTTCATCAAAGAATCTCTCGGCTACACGGGCGACTACGCGATAACATCGATCGACGTTGTCGATTGGGACACACAGCCACCGTGGAAATACGATCCTAGCACCGCGGTTCGTCCCTCGAATTTGCCGCCTCTGAACGCTTTCGCGAAACTCCACGGAATCGAAGGCGCGGCACGAGCGATTCTTCGCGGTGGTACTCATCAGGGAAGCGATCTGTTTCCGGAGACAATTCGCGACAAGCAAACAGCCGCCAATTGCGTTCTCGCGTTGGGTGTATCGGTCGTGAAGAATCCGATTACCTGGACGAAGAAGACACTCGACGAGATTCTCGTAATGGGAAGCAACCTGCATCGGGAAACGACGAAAGCTCAACCGATCGCGGCGAAGCCAAAGCCACGAGATATCGAACGCGTTTTCCGAGTCGGTGTTAACGTTTTAACGGCGGACGTGGAAGAAGCGACAATATCCGGTCCCGTGGCGATACCACCCCCGGAACCGGAAGTCAAGGGCAAAGGCAAAGCGAAGAAGAAAAAAGCTCCGAAAGCCAAAAAATCGAAAAAGGGCAAACAAAAGAGAGCACCACCACCCCCACCGCCTCCGGTATTCCTCGAAGAGGGTTTGAAAACATTCTTCGACGGCAATCGCGCCGGTATTCTTTCGACTGGAAGATACATGATCGCGATATGGAAAGATCAAGGAATATACTTCGCGTACGATCCTCGTTCGAGAGGAAACAACGGACTCCGCGACGATTACGGTACTTCGTGCCTCATGTGGTTCGCTTGCATCGAACCATTGTACGATCTCATATTTGCCAATATTGACGATGACGAGAAATACGGTAGATACGAGATATGTAGAGTCATCGTGAGAACGATTCCCGTAGAACCGCTACCGTGTCCAGCGGGTTTCATACCGATTTTCGAATGCACAGCTCCATCGATACCGGTTTCTTCCGCGAAGAAGTTCGCGACTCTCGACGTCGAAGTTTTGACTGAGTACCGTATCATCGACGAGGATCTCAGCATACTGCGCGGTTCGTTGCGCGCAGACCAACCGATCGTCGACGTTAAGAGTCGCGAACTTCGGAGTACCGCAATAGCCGCGGTTGCCATTGTAGTCGGATTGCTCCACGTTCCGTCCACATGGACGTCGGAGATAATCGACGCGATTCTAAAGTACGGTGATGCACTTCACACCGACACGACGAGAGCCGTTCGTTCCGGCGCGAGAACATTGTCCCCCTGCGAACTTCTCACGGTTTTCGTCGTCGGCGATTTCCGGGCGAAGATTCGCATCCATCTTCGCACCGCTGCCGGTATTCTTCGCGTCTTCGATCTCGTCGAATCATTGAGACTCTTTTTTCGCGACAATACGGCGGGAATTTTACACACTACCAATATGGCTGTCGCCGTCATGCAGCATTATGGACTATTTTATCTTTTCGATCCCTGTCCGAGGAACGAAATGGGACGATCGAGTTACGACGGTACCGCTTGCGTTATGAAGTTCCGAAATATCGAGAGACTCGCTTGGATGTTCGTGACTAATTGCAATTATAAATTACCGACTGTATATACTTTGAACGCTGTTGACGTGCTGAATATCCGTTTCTTTACCGATTCGAGAAGCGAGTGCCCTACCGTTTGCGAAAAAACATCGCGATAGATGGGGTTTTCGGTGTTATTGTCGAATGAATATCTATTAAATAAACGCTCGCCAAACATTTTCAAATTGCTAATTTTATTTATAGTTTTATGACACGAACAACTTTTAGCATCTAACGCCGCTGAAGTGCTGAATATCCGTTTCCAGAAGCGAGTGCCCTACCGTTTGCGAAAAAACATCGCGATAGATGGGTTTTTCGGTATTATTGCCGAATGAATATCTATTAAATAAACGCTCGCCAAACATTTTCAAATTGCTAATTTTATTTATAGTTTTATGACACAAATCACTTTTAGCATCTAACGCCGCTGAAGTGCTGAATATCCGTTTCTTTACCGATTCCAGAAGCGAGTGCCCTACCGTTTGCGAAAAAACATCGCGATAGATGGGGTTTTCGGTGTTATTGTCGAATGAATATCTATTGAATAAACACGCTCAACATTTTCAAATTGCAAATTTTATTTATTGTTAATCACTTTTAGCATCTAACGCCGCTGAAGTGCTGAATATCCGTTTCTTTACCGATTCCAGAAGCGAGTGTCCTACCGTTTGCGAAAAAACATCGCGATAGATGGGGTTTTCGGTGTTATTGTCGAATGAATATCTATTAAATAAAAGCTCGACAAACATTTTCAAATTGCTAATTTTATTTATAGTTTTATGACACAAATCACTTTTAGCATCTAACGTCGCTGAAGTGCTGAATATCCGTTTCCAGAAGCGAATCCCTTACCGTTTGCGAAAAAACATCGCGATAGATGGGGTTTTCGGTGTTATTGTCGAATGAATATCTATTAAATAAACGCTCGACAAACATTTTCAAATTGCTAATTTTATTTATAGTTTTATGACACAAATCACTTTTAGCATCTACATGAGTAGGAGTACAGGCTATACGAGAATGAATTTGATACAGATCACTTATTAGTGTAAATACAATGTTTTTTCTTGTTGTTGTTGTTGTTTGTTGGTTGTTTTTCTCAATTACACGCTATAAACTAGATACTTAGAAAACACTGTACAACGCAGCAGAAACTGTCATATACTTTACATATAATACAAAGCACTTCTCGCCGATCGCGAAAGATTAAAACGGCGCTTGTCGTATTCAATTCGACGGAACACCGCTTTCGCGATTACGAGACGCACTTACAAAACTACCGCGGAAGGCTCGCGCGGATCGAAGACCGCGATCGAATTTTTCACAACGAACACGGGGATTTCTAGGCCCTGGTCGCCAATTACCTCCTCATTCCTCCTCATTTTTTTCTTTTTTTCCTTTCCTTCTTTTTTTTTTTTATCGCAGATCCGATCGATCGGCTCTATTCGTCGTTCGCGACGTTATAACTCGAGGATACTTTGTCCGCAAGCAGAGCCGTTCGATCGTCGAAATCTGAATGCCTCGCAACTTTCTTTCGTTATTCTCGATAGTTGGAAAAAAAAAAAAAAAAATTACAAAAAAAAGAAAAACGGCAAAGCGGCGCGGTCAGCACTCTCCGAGGGGCTCTCGAAACTTCGATTATCCTCGATTGACTCACACCACAGAGCTTACAGCAGTCATCATACATACAATACATCATACAATTTTATAGTCTTTTTGCAGCTACGTCTGTCAGCAATGTTCTCTTTCCCGGCATACATTATCCCTCGGATCATGTTGGATTGCTCTTTCCTTATTTTCCGTTTTTTTTTTTTTTTTACTCGTTTGAAATTCAAGAATGTCGCGATTTCGGCAAACAGTCAAAGGCGATATTTTTTTTTTTTATTTTTGTCGGAAGTGTACATTTTTTTTTCACGGTTTATCGTCGAAGAATCGGAAATTATGTAAAAATCGATGCTAAGCGAACGCGAGAGAATCGCGTGTTTCCGTGGATTGCGTATAATATTAGTTTGGCATCGAATATACCGTTTTTTTTTTTTTTAACGGTCAATGAAATATTACGAAGGGATCGAATGATAAAAATATTTATAGCTGCATTGTCGATTGGCGAATAAAAAAAATGCACACCTCGGCCGATACACGATGCAAGTTTAGCTACGAAAAATTAACCGACAGATCGCAGTTTGAAACGGATCGTAATGTAAAAAATATGTATTATCAATAATATTGGCATGATGTTCTTATGGCACGTTTAGTTTACTATTCAGTGACGCGTTACAGTAATTATGGGTTTTTTTTTCTTCGCTATACAGACATTATACTCAGTCGAGAAATCGTTTTTCCCAACGTTGGTTTACACATTCATGAATTCACATCCGACCTCGTAGCGTATACAATTTGTTTTCTCATAAAGTCCTTCTCCCATTGCACTTTCCCATCTTCACAATAAATGCACCTTAAACATATTTATTATGTACAATAGCTGCTTCTCTAGTGAACGTTCAAACAATCTCATTAGAATCCTATTGCGTTTTTTGGTTGGTAAAATGGTAAAAAAAAAAAAAAAGAAAGAAAAAACAAACGAATCGCACCGAAAGATAATGGCATTACGAAAGAAATAAAAAGAATTGTCAACTACCAGTTTCTACGTTAAGAATTTGTTCACCATATTGTTTTGTTATTTTTTTGTTTTTTTTTTTTTATTAAAAAAAAAATTGTTTTTTTTTTAATTTATTTTTTTTTACAGTGGAGTTTACGTATACCGGATGTACAGTATATAGATGTTTATCTTACTCGCTTTCATACTGTTTGTTCACTCGAATACACCAGTTTCAGCGACCTTGTGTCCATCAACGTGCATTTGCCACGATTCCAACCGAAAAAAAAAAAAAAAAAAAAAAAAAAAAACGAAAAGTAGAACGTATCAACGAAGATAAAAATTTTAATCCACTTGCGTAAAAAAAAAAAATAAAAAATTGCACTACAAAATCATTTGCCAAGTCTCGAACGTCGTGAAGTTAGTTTACCGAAACACAATCGTCGATCGATTATTATTCGCGGGCCGAAATATTTTTGTCGATTATAAACCGATGTAAAAAATGAATTATTCGAAACGCTCGAAGGATCAATGCCGAATGAGAATGGGAAGACCATTTACCAACACATTGATACTCTTTTCCGTTCGCAACTACGTTTATTAATTACGCGAAAACATAAGAACGATTTATAATTTTTATAATTCGCAACTTTCTCTCTGTGACTCTCGAAACATAAATATCGTTGCCAGAGATCGAGCAGATGCGGGAAGTCCTGGGAATCCTTAATTTCCGATACGCTGTAAATTATAATAATAACTCTTGACAAATTTCTTTTTTTCTTTATACCGATTCGATACTATAAAATTTTTAAAATCATCAATTCAACGATGTAAAATTTTGCGAAGCGCGCGACTTTTGGCTCCCCGCGCACGGGGTGTCTTTCTTAAATCATATATATTTTCTTTTTTCTCTCTGGCACTTGGTGCTCGTTCTTGATCGACAAGCTTGACCCCCTCACCCCTTCCCCCCATTATTATTAAAATTTGTTTAATTCGGCGAAAAAAAAAAAAAAAAAAATTCGATGGCTACACTGCCGGTTTGTTATTCGATGATACAATACTGAAACGTTACCTAATTCTTCGAACCACAGTCGTTTCAAACAATATTATGCAACGCAGAAAAAAAAGAAACAACGCTACGTGTGTTCGATAAATTCTGAAAAAAAAAAAAAATCCACTAAATTTACATTTTGCGTTTTGCAGCGCACTGTTACAATTATTTTGCGGTGGCGCGTCTGAGTTGCGACAACGGATGAGTCGAGCATACGAAAAAAAAAAAAAAAAAAAAAAAAAAACACATTTCATTTTGATTTTAAAGGATCGCAGGAGGGCACAGGGCTAAAAGTAACGACTTTCGTACTAAAAGAGGGTCTTACACGCTAATTAATCGCAATGTGTGTATAGACTTTTAAAAAAATAACAAATTACATACAGAAGATAGGTATTTTGACACGTGAAGTCGAATAAAATGAATGATAATAAACGCTATCGCTTAGTGTTCCATTTCTCTCTCATATTCCTCATCTTGATCATCGTCAGCTACGCCTGCGATAATAATTACATTTTATAGAATATAGTACCTGGCACAGGAACATGACCTCTCGGTCATTGGCATCACAACGTAACAAGGACTACAAGCTGCGTCACGCGCACTTCCACTAAACTCAGTCGGTCACTTGGCATCATTGCACGCGGTTTCCGGCGAGTGGGTGACTAACAGCCGGACGCTTGGTCCTGAGTATTTTTTCCGCATCATATCTCATGGTTCTCAATTTTTCATTATTCTCCATTTACTTTTCTCATCGTTTCATTCATTCGTTCGTTAAATGTATGTATAAAGATCGTTTCGCGTCGTTTAACTACGGCTTCGAACACTGAGGGATACGTTGACCGTTTCGAGCGAATAATCATAGGCGATTACCTCTCTTTTGAGTTTCTCCCGATAGAACTTTTTCCCTCTCGTCGCAGCATCGTCAACGAGAGCCCAAAGTTTAATCGGCGTCATCGAAAAGAGATAAAAAAAACAAAAAAAAAAAAGAAAGAAAGAATAACGCGTAATCGGCGTAAAGCGTGAAACTCGCACGTATCCCTTTCGTACGCGCGATAACGATGTGTATCTGGAAGATCATTGACAATTGTTTTATTAGCTCGAAGCGTGTCGTCTCGTGAAAGATGGTCGTGCGAGTTTCATTCGTGGCCTTCAGTGTTCGTTTATACTCCGAGTTTAATAAACCGTTGGCACATGATACCCATCGTTGTCGTCGAGCCATCGAAAAGCCCGAAAGTTTGGCCGCAATCGACGTTCGCGTAATGAACAGCATCAAGGGCAGCGGCACGACGACCGAGTCTATTCAGCCTCCCCGAAAGTATACGTAGATGAACCCCGATGACACCGAATTTAAGAGTTTTGTCACTTGGGGCGGCCCAGGGCTACGTAACACTGATCGCCGGATTGGACGGCCCCGAGGGCGCTCCACCAACGTCACTCTTTATACACTGTCCCGTGAGTTGGTTAACGCTCAGCGGATTATTGATGTCGTGGGGATTCGTACCGACCGGATTCCGATGAGGAGGCGGTCCCGCCTGCACCGCATTTTGATTCGGATTCGACAAGGGAGGCGGTGGTACCGGTGGCGTCAGAGGACAGGGACACGGACTCGCGAGACTCGATGGCGATGGTAACACCAAAGAGGGACTCGCGAGACTGGACAACGCCGATAGACCACCGGGACTGCTGAGCGATTCGTCGTCCTCGGGAGTTCCCGCCTCACCGACGCTTCCCAAATTATCCTCGGAATGATCATCGTCACCGTCAACGTCGCCTTCCCCGTCGCCGTCTCCTCCCTCCCCCATGTACCTTATACATTTCTTCTTACGTCTGCAAAACATTCGACAAAATAAATGTCAGTAAAAATCGTCGTAATCGTTCGTTAACGACAACGGTACGAGGGGTTCCGAGTTCTTCGTCATTCTTCGCGATCCTCGTTCATTCGATACTATCGATACGGAACGATGACGAAGATAATCGAGAAACCCCTCGATACCCAAACTTAATTAGTACGTCTAGTAAGAAAAAAAAAAAAAAGAACAAAAATGAAAAATCGATTACGTAACTAAAATTTCATGCTTTTCACACGTCGTACATCGATAACGATTCCAGGCTCCGTTAACCTACGCACGTAGAAACTCTTTTAGGGTTCCCCGTCGTGATTGGGGACTTTGTTGTTCGGTTTTTAAATAGCAAATATCAACGTCGCACGATTCGCAGAGTTTTTACGAGCGAAAGAGGGCCTTCAATGGTTTTTTTTTTTTTTCACTCGATTTCACTCGCGGCAAATGCCATGCTTTAAAATTTTAATCGAACAAGCGAGTGTGGTGTTTAACATGTAAAAACGATAATTCAACAAACATATTTTATCGACCCAATTAACGCATATGGAAAGAACATTTTTTTTTTACGCATTTTGTTTTCCACAGCGTTTGCTTCGCTCGGATATCTTTTCTTTTTTCTCGCTATTATAGATCTTTGTTTTTTTTTTTTTTTTTTTTTTTCACGCGCTTAGGGTAAGAAATTTTTTCGGGTGAATCGGCACGTGGAAGAATGTAAAGCGACTACTGCAAATATAGAGAGAGAGGAAAGACTGGTACGCAGAGACAGAACGGGACTCGAAGCCCGTTGATAATTGCAGCACCACAGTCGAGACGATTACCGCTCTGCCATTGGCTCTCATTATTAATCTCTCAGCTGAATATAAAATACATTTTTTCGGGGCGTATTAAAACGTTTCTTGTATCGAAAATCGCGCGTTATCGATTAGTATTGTTATTATTATTACGATTTGCAACATGTCCCCCAATGAGAAGGAAAACATTGTGAATTAAAAGTTATTAGAAGCTGCAATCGTCATTGGCTTCACGCGTGCGCTTAGGACGATAATTTACGCGCTCAATCGACACGGGTATATAATTTTCTCTTAAAAATTACACACTCTATATGGCATTGGAGAATCAAGAAAAAAGAAACAATGTAACGAAAAGAAAAAGAAAAAAAAAAAAAAACAACTTGAAAAACATGATTATAGCATAGGCCACTAAATACACAAATTATCTGTACACCACAACATTTCGTAACGACGACGAACAATTGCCATGCTAAAAAATAGAGTATATATATGTATATATATATATATATAAATGTAAATCTATATCAAACGTTGTTGAACCGAACGGAAAAAACGAATTATATATATATTATGTATTACAGATCAGCCATGCTAAGGGCGACATCGATTATCAATAATAAACGTTTTAAATAAACGATTATCGTACAAAGAAGAAAAGAAAATCGTGAAAAATGAAAATCATAAACAACAATAATATAAAGCTGTAAAGAGCCACAACAATGAGAAACAATGCGAGCATCGGGACGTCGCTTGGGTTGCTCGCTATGCCATCCGCTCGTTATTACTATCGTTTTGTCTCGTAAATGAGCCTTTTTATCCGTATATAAAGATTCGACGGAACCCGAAGCTTCCCTCGCGGGTCGGTTTTGTTTTTGCGATCATTGCGAACGAAAGACATAACGCAAGGCGAGCGGCATGAACGAGCGCCAGCGAACCCGTAGGTTTAAGTCGGGACTGACCACTGTTTAAGAAGAAGTGTTGCAGTAGAAGGGAGGCGATAGGCTTGACTAGAGATTAACATAAGTGGGTTCTTGCTGAGGCGAGGAGGCATTGGAGGCAGTGTTAGTGTTCGGCGGAGCGGTGGCTGCCCCTACCGTTCCAACACCGCCTCCAGTCACGACCCCGGCTCCCGCGCTACTTCCCACACCGTGATGAATTATGCTCGCGTGGATGCCCATCCCCGCTCCATGCTCCACTGGGCTGCCAAAACCAACCACCAGCCATTAAAGGGGCGCTCTCATCGAAATCGTCTCTTAATCCCACCTTAATCCCCGCACCGTATCCTCGTCACCCACACGCATCGAATCTCTCCCTCTCTTTCTCTCTCTCTTGCCGCTCTTTCTCTCTTCCATTCGAACCCGTGTTGGAGTTCATTTTTTCAAGATACTTTTACCAAACTCTTCGCCCGAAATGGAGGAGATCGTTCGATCGAATCGTCAAAGAGGAGCGAGGAGCGATGCTGACGATTCCGTTATTTCTCGATACGTTTTTACCGATCAGAAAATATGTCTCCCAAATCCGCGCTTCGCACCTCAACCTAATATTTTTCATCATTTTACCCTGTACTTTGTTACACCTTCGATACTTTTCAATTTTTTTTAGTTTTATCCAAACTTTATCTGTAGACAATTTATCATGCCGCAAATCGCTCGATTCGTATTTTTTTATTTTTTTATTGAAAATGGAAAACAGAGTCTCGACCGCGGATGGGATTCATTTTCGCCCCTTTAATGAGGTCCATGACATTCACAAACCCAGTCGGGAGTGGGGACGCGTTCGGGCGCTTTTTTTTACGTTTGTTTGTTTTTTTTTTTACTATACGCAATACAATAGTTACAGTAGTTAGTGGCGCTAGACGGATAGTTTATGGATGTATAATATCGCAATAACTACAGTGTGGTACTAGAGAGAGAGATATTTACAAGCAGTAGAATGTACTATCGCAATAATTCCGGTATTTAGACAGAACAATCGATCTTTTGATTTCTTGCTCTTTGTTTTTTTTTTTTTTTTTTTGGGAAGACACATTTTCTGACGCGCTTACGCGATTATTTTGAGTCGAACGTTGTCAAAAATTTACGCGCAATTTGTTTTTTATCTTTGTTTTTTTTTTCCTCGTTAGAAGTAACCACGATAACATGTGGATGACGAAACGGAGTCGAAGATACGACATGTTTTGTAACGGTGAAAAAAAATATACTATGCTCTCAACATTGGCTTCGGCAAAGAGGACAAAGTTGACATCATATTCATTAGAATTCGTGATTATACAATATGCAAGAAGCATACAATTTTTTCGCAGTCCTCTCTTTCGATGAGAAAATTCGAGGAATCCTCGCGGGTGAGATATCAACGAGTGCCGGAGGGTGTGTTGCATATCAGTGATATATATATATATGATTTGAAGCTAAATTATTGAGATATAACGGATGTGAATCATCCGCGAAGAATTCCTCGAATCGCGCGTTATACAGATGAAATTTTTTTTTCCTTGCGAATTTTCAAAAATTCGGATTTGCAAACATCGCGATATATGTATATTACCCCGAAACGATGAACGAGTGATTGTATTTTTATTGATTTTTTATTTTTTTTTTTCTTCGAGACCCGTTAACATCGTTAATGGTTATTCGTCAAAAGTGAGTATAATTGCGTCAAGCGAACGCTAACGTACCTGCATGGTTTGCACCATTGGCTTTGTTGGTCTAATCCGTACCTTGCGCGGCACTTCTTCATGTTATTACCTAGAAACGGAAAGTCGTCGTGTTAATAATCATGTTTCGCGTGTAAAAGAGGAAAAAAAAATAAAAATTACAAGCTCCGTCTCCTCATACCTCGACGAGTAACTAAACTTTCGTTCTTAGCCTGTTATATAAACGAACAAAAAAAAAATCGAAAAAAAAAAAAAAAAAAAAAGAAAAAAAAAGGTAATTGAAACGCAAAAAAGGGAATTTCTAGACACTTTAAAAATATTTTTCAAGCTAAATTTGACACCGTTTAAGCGACAATAACTATGGGGATGAAGTTAGATCAATCGTATTGCATCGACAAAATGATTTCGATCGTAAAATAGAAACGAAAAAAAAAAAAAAATAAAAATAATCATTAAAAAATCATTCGCTCGTCGATAATCGAGTCGCGAGCTCTCGTTTCGTTTCTATTTAACGATAAATAAAATTGTGAAATAATTCGAGTGGAGTTTATAGAATTGTCCACTAGTCATGCGTGTATTACGAATGGGTTTTCTCATATCAAAATTTTAATGCCATTGGATTGTTAGGTAAGGACCTTCCCAGAAAATATATATAATACAATATTTATTCGTAAAAAAACAAAAAAAAAATCATAGAGTCGGTAGAGGTGCGACAAATACGTTGATCGGAAGGTCTCACCGTTAAACCGTCCGAACTTTGACAATAACAGTGACAATATGTATATATATCTCAGGGAAGGTTCTCCGTCTACGGAGCGCAAAAAAAAAAAAAAAAAAACTAAAAAAAGTAAATTTCGGACAAGCAAAAATGGAATAGCGTGCAATGTATGTAAACGACTCGATCACGGAAATAATGTAACAACTACAATTGTCGTGGCTATAGAGTTTACAAGCTCTGGACATATCATGTCGGATGTAAGCTTGTATAGGCGTCGTGAACGAAAACTTATATATGAGGAGGTTCGAGTATACTTGGGTTGAGTAACGAGAGGTAAACAATGAGAAACAAAAAAATATATATATATAAATGTAAAAAAAAAAAAAAAAAAAAAAAAAAAAAAAAAAAAAGTAAAAAAAAAAAAAAAAGTAATTAAATAATCGAGGATATCAGGCAACATTGAAACGATCAAAGGAAAAAAATGGTATAAAATAGAGAATTGAAGAGGAGTAATAAAAGACTGAGAGAAATGAAACGCTTAGGATTGTCTGATTGCGGATTAGGTCCCTGTAAAAATGCAAGATGGCCAGCGTCCCCAAAGTTGTATACGTAATTAATATATGTATATCGGCTACGTGCGTGCGCGCGCCCACATGTACGCATGCAAAGCGCGCACTCGCACGCGTTTATACGATATAATAAAATACATATATGTGAGTTTAATAAAATGTGGGCGTGTGTCCGTGTGCTCGCGTAATGTACGTGTATATATATAATATATAATATATATATAATATATCCGACTGAGAGAGCCCGAGACGGGTAAAACATGCAACATAATGTAGTGTAGCAATAGTAATGTCAATAACAATAGTATAACAATGGGGGGATTGTAAGAATGTGTGGAGTCGAGGCATGTGGGTACCTCCAGGATCACTGTTTGTGTCTTGTTTGCGCTTCCTCTTCTTAGTTCGGTTGGTATTTGCGCGGGAAGACCAGTCAGGGTAGAGCTGCATGTGCAACTGTCTCTCCCGTCGCGCCAATTCATAATACTTGGCCTGTTCCTCTCGCCCTAGCGCGTGCCACTACCGAGAGAGAACCAAACACTTTTGTAATTGCATAGAACAGAACCGTGGCTAAACAATATGTTTTTAATCAATCAAGATGAACAAAGAAACAAATTTCACTATGCTACTGCCGCCACCCTGTGTTTTGCCATTACTCGAGTTAGAGAACATCATCTAGGAACCACATATTTTTCCTCTTTTCCTTTCCTCTATTATTTCCTTCTTTATCGTTTTTAATTAAAAAGAACAAAAAAGCATTTTCAGTAGTAACATTGGGGTCCCTACTTTCCGTTTAAAGTGCTAGAAGAACAGCCTAGGTTGCCCCCCTCGGTTGCACCACGATTCGTCCTTCGGTACCTATTTCATACAGGGTGTCTGATAGGCTTTCCGGACATACGTCATACTTTTTAAAATTTTTTTTTAATTTTAAAAAATTTTTTTTTCAAATATTCTCGCTAAGCTGGCCGTAGAGGCGAGTCAATTGTTACGTCGACTTTTGTGTGTATCTCACGTCGATTATTAAAACGCGTATAAAAAAGTTTTTTTACTTTAATAAAAAGTTACAAATCGAAGGCCCCACAAGCCATCGGGATTGGTATTTTAAACGCGGCAACTCGGCTCGTTGACCATCACGCTTTCTATTCGTTAAACAGTTCGATTTAGAATCGTCCTGGAACTACCAGACATCCCGTATATAACCATTTTTTTTTTTTCCATTTCTTTATTTCATTTATCATTTCATTTTCCGTGACGAATACCGCTTTAGGGAGTTGGCCAGAGACAATCATTGCATAATAAACGCGAACTTCCTTTTCGGTTTTTTTTTTCTTTTTCGTTTTTCGTTTTTCGTTTTTTTCGTTTTTTTTTTCTTTAAAATGCTGCCACATTCCACAATCCCCACAGACAATCCAATTGCAATTAATAATCCGCTCATCAAAGAGAATTACAGAAAACAAATGAAAAACAAAAACAGAAACGCACAGAGACTTTGATCGTTTCAATCAACCAATAGGTACTATTTAAATTATTAATAATGATTATTAAGGGCCTGCTGTTCTAGCACTGGAAAGTGGTACCTCCGGTGGGATCTGCGGAGCGCTCTTTCTTCCTCTTCTTCTTCTTGCTGCCGTATCCGTAGTTATCCCTGGCACTCCAGCCGGGGTAGCGTTGCTGGTGCAGATGGCGTTCCTGCCTGGCCGCCTCATAATACCGCGCCTGCTCCTCCCGGCTTAGCGAGTGCCACTGCGTGTCATACCCCCAAAACGTTCATATTCAAAGTCTCAAATAATTCGTGCACCGTGCTTCCTATTTATCTCTTTTGCAAACTCGTTAATATTTAATATTAACGAGCGTAGAGACACTCGGATTCACCCCTCGCCCTTCCCACCAGCACGCGAAACCCCTTCATCGCGTTCTTTTTTTTTTTTTTTTTTTTTCACTTCAATTTCACAGAAATTCTCTTATCGTCGTATCGAGATTCCTTAGATCCCACCTACAATGCTCTATTTTGGTACTAAATTATTTTCTTGTATATTCGGTTAGTCGTATAGTTACGCGTGTAGCGTTTACCGATACAAGCGTTAGAGAAACATGCAACAACTTATTTATGTATTTATTTTTTTTCAAGCTCTACAAGATCCTCCTACGGACGTCGAGTCAAGATTCCGTGTTTCCGTCGATGACTTCTTCCGTCCTGAGATCTTCGCAATACTTTTACTTGTTTGTTTGTTTGTTTTTTTTTTTTTTTTCTATTACTGTGTTCAAAGCGCATCAGGGTCACCGCCAATGCCTTCATCCAAGTTTTTCCTACAATAGTGTACTCTCGAAAATTAAATTTACCGCAGTTCAACGAGCATTCGTTCGAAATTGGGTAGAATTTCATTTTTTTTTTTCTACGGTGAAACTGCTGATCTACGTAAATACCAAACATTCGTCGTTCTACCGTTTCTAATGGTATATAAGGATACATTGGACGAAAGCTTTCGCGGGTTTTCTTGGTACATCGAGCGACGTTTCAGGTCCGATTTAACGACCCGAATCGTCACTGTCTCGTACGTCGATTGATTTTTTTTTTTTTCGTACGAAAACAAACTTATCATTTGCCCGAATACCAAAAAGAGCACTCCGCAGTATTGTTGTTGTTTTTTTTTTTTTTTTCTTTCTTTTTCGCAATTATCACATTTGCGTATTTGTATTAAAAAAAAATGTGTGTATCGCGTAACAAAATGAAATATTGCATAAACGTTATTTCAACTTCCGGCAAAACAAAATCTTGACTCGAATGAAATACATCGATCGATATTTCTCGCATCAGGATGACGGCAATAGATGAATATATAAATATTAAATATACAGATAACTTAAAAGTATAATAATTAGTGAAGAATAAAAAAAAAAAAACGAAACGAATCGTTGGTTAATTTTAAAGGATCGTATAAAATCCTGATGCGAAAACGTCCGATTGTGTTACAAAAATATTGCGAAGCGAAAAAAAAAGGACTGTATGGATTTACTCACCCGCCTGCCGAGTATTTGGTTGATCGCGGCGCTCTCTTTTAAGGTACACTCTGCCACAACTTTCGCCCTCATTTCCTTCATATACAGCATAAACGCGTTCAATGGCTTTTTTATGTGAGGTTTCTTTTTATCTGTTGGTACGTCGAGAGACAAGAGAAAGAAAAGAAAATAAATACAATGACTAATATTCGATTGAAGAAATGAAAAAATTGTTACTGCTACCATAAAATTACGTAAAGAAAAAAGAGGAGGTTGCAGAGGGGACGTTACCTTGATTATTTTGCTGTCCCGTGTCCTGAGCTTTTGTGTTGTCGGAAGATAATGACGTTGAGTTTTTCTGATCTATCGTAGACCTGAAAAATAACAAAAATACAGTTGAAATCGGTGAAAAATGTTGGAAAAGGGTAAAAAAATTGAAAGTACCGTTTGGAATGGGATTGTTTAGTCTCGTGGGCAACGGAATCGCGTTTTGCGCTCGGCAATGGATAGGGCGCAGCGGAATTAGGCGAATTGGACAATTGTTCCGTCGAATTGACCGCCGGAGCGTCGAAATAAGGTTGCGGCAGTCTGAGAGGATTTCTAAGAAAGTGTTGAGGGACGGACCAACTCATTTGTTGGCACATGAGTTGCTGCGCCTCTACCATTGCCAACAATTGCATGAAATAATATTGCGTTCCATAAGCTGGAGGTTCGGCGCCTCTCGGTACCGTCATATTGGACATTTGCATCAAATTGCTCATGTGCAGTGCGGTGAGAATTTTTTGATCGTTCGGTTGCAATCCGGTTTCGCCTGATTTTTCGCCCTCCTGAAGTATCGCCATATTTTCCTGTATATTCGACTCGTCTCTCTTTTCCTCTTCGTTATTCTTTGCCGCAGGCGTTAAATCGTCGTCGACGATTGTTGCGTCACCGTCGTCGCCGACGTCCTTCTTAATCACCAAGTTCAATGGTTCCAAACACTCGGACTCCATTGCCACTTGGGATTTTTCGTTAGCGGCATACAGACTTACGGACGCAGAGTTTGTCGTTTTACAGACGTAACGCTCCGCAACGCAAGACGCATCAAGGGCTTCTCTTCACGGTAGTAAAAAAATGCTAAACATTTTAAATTTATTCATTCCAGCGGCGATGACGAAATTATGTTTTTCTCTTTCTATATCTCGTATGTCTGTACGGAATTTGAATTAATTGCACTTTTGTCACTTTCCACGATATTGTATGAATTTTTATTATTTTTTTTTACAAATATCCCTGATATTGTCGATCGTCTTGCGATATACTTCATTGTTCAGTACTCGACGACAAATCGGTAGGTCCATATTCCATTTCGCGTCCTCCCGCTCCGTCCGTTCAATTTTAATGGCTCCATCGCCATACATGATATTTTAAAATTAACCATTTTTCCTTCGCGCATCCCACGTACAAACGGGATATATCGCGTGACTCCTTATTCTTTCAATAATAATTCTAACGTGAACGAAACTCGACTTTGACGTTTTACGGTTTGTCGGGTACGAATTATGGGAGGATAATACTTTGGATCTTCGTTGCGGGGTCGTCAAGGCTCTTTTGTGTGTCTCCGCGTCTCCTCGTACCGCGAATCACCAGCGGTGTTACGATTGATTATCCGAGGTAGGGGCGGCGGGCGCACGGGCCATCATTGCAATTCATGGCTCTACAACTACATCTCGCAGTGCCCTACCAATGTATAATTCGCGCGAGCGCGGGGAGGGGGTGGTGAAAATCGCATTTTTTTGGCGGGCTATGTGGCGCTGCCGTCGCAATATTCTCATCGGTAGTAGTGCGTTATCCGGGCAAAGTATCGAGGCCTTCCCGTGCAATCCTTCCTCGTCTCGCATGCATTATCTGTCGACCGTTTCGTCTCTCATCGCGGCGTCGAGTATCTCCCTAATTGTCGTTATATAGCACTGTCCGTCGCGTAAACGATTCCAGCCGCGATTCACCGGGAAATATCTTCGAGTCTGTCGTTCGCGGCTACAAACAAACGGAAATAATAGCAACGCGCGGAGAGGTGGGTCGTTGCCACCCGTCGGGTTCGTAAGGCTGATCTGCACGAGTCACGAAGCGAGAGAGACTCGTTGTACTTGTTTTATGATGAATTTATTTGTCCAGGCCGACTCCTAGCGGTTATCGATCCGCGTCTCCTCAATTCTCGGAAATGTAAACACTTTTTTTTTCTCTTTCCAATAAAAAATTTATATTTTCCTCGTATGAATAAAGCTTCGTCGACGCGAACGGTTATTCGAGGCTCGATGTTTTGCATATAATAAAAATGTGCGTTTCGAGTCCATTTGTCCCGATTATAGATTCGATATGAGAATTGGTCGTTTCCGGTTGTCCGGCGTCGACCACCCGTCGGTGCATTCTCGAGCCCTTTATCCGTAGTAGTAGCAGTAGCGTTGCGCTCTTCATCGTTGTGACAATATTACGAAACGCATTTCAAAGATGTCCGCTGGACCCCCGTGCGAACGCTGTCCTCCCAGTCATAATTCTCCGAACGAGGAGTAGGGATGAAAACTCGGCTAGCCGTTCCCCGTGGCTTATTTATCGTCGATCATACCGGCGAAATATAATCGGGAGCTTTTTTTTTTCTTATTATTTATCTTTTCTTTCGAATTATATCGTTCCGTGAGAATCTCCTTGGATCGTTATTAACGCAATAGCCGTTTACGAAGGGAATATAATATACGTTACTGTAGGAGTTCGCAAGGTACTAATGTAAATTAGAATTTTGTTAAGAGGGTAATGATCAATACATAGCGGAAAAGCAGGCGCAGACGCTCTGCGTTGAAACGGTGAAATTCGTCTCTCTCCGCGTTATAAACGCGCGCTACCCTCTTCGATAAGTGTTTCATCCGTCGATTCGAACGAGAGTCACGGGGATTTGCTACTCGGGGTGTGCTACCCCCTGCGGCATCACGGCCAACTATCACCCTCATCGTCTATCGTGGTCTTCCTTATCACTCGGGTTAAGATCGCCGAACGGTACGCGTGCGGTTTTCATCCCCCCATTTTATCCCTCGTTCTCGTCGTTCGAGTTCTTATCGACGGAGTTTCGACGAGTTTCGCGAACGACGATTCCTCTCCCCGGTCGGGAAGACCGGGAAAGCAAACTCATCGGGATGTTCGTATGTTCGCGCGCGCGACGATAAAAATTTCCCGATAAGTGACCGATTGTCAAAAAGCGAAATTTCGCTAAATTCATTTTTAATTTTTCATCGAAGGATCGATCCGACGAAACTAATGGGGAATTGGTACACTCGAGTCTCCGAAGATGGAGGATACTGCCAGGATTTTCGTACAAAGAAATATCGGGGATAAGGGATGATCGGAGAGGACGCCGCCGTAGGGGATGAAAAACGCACCTGTGATTGTGATCCAAGGTAGAATGATCCGCTTTCGGCGCCGAAGAGACCAAGGCGTGTGACGCTAACGCGTGGGCGTGCGGACTCAGACCCGGATGTGGCGGCATAAGCCCCGTTGGAGAAAACCGGTAGAGATCACTGTAAAATATTTATATCGTTTTGAATATTAAAAAAAAAAGAAACGTTCGAAGAGAAAATTGTAGAATTATTGCATTTTTTTTTTTTTTTTTTCAGATGAAAAACGTACCTTGGTAAACTGGAACTTGTGATTGGTAAACTCGTTGGATATGGACTCCGGAAGCCAGCGCTTGCCGGGGAGATGGGGTACATGCTTGGCGTGTGCCTGTGAATAAATAAAATTTTCGTTAAAATCGACAAATAATTTTGGAAAGACGAGAGACGATGATGCAAGAAACACCGAGTCACGGTGTGTCTTGTCGGTGAATTTAACAATAGCGCGAAATTTTTTTTGTCCCTTCCGAGAAGCGGAGGGAAGGAAAAGTCGGGTTCGTCCTAATTGAGGAAAGGCGATCTAATCGTCCGTGGAAAATCTCAATTTGAAACGGTTCGGGCGGAAAGCAAATAACAAGAAGAGAATCAGAGCCGAAGAGAGGTTTCTAAGTGAGTCCAGTAGAGAGGGTGTACTCGAGCTAATAGACCGGAATTGAGAGGCTGACCTCGCCTCGCTGACCGTTCGCTCGGTCATAGTTGGTAGTCTCAAGACTTTTCCTTCCCGTAACAACTTTTGGATAACCGAACTTGTAGATAAAAAAAGAAAAAAAAAAAAAAAAAGAAATATATTTTATCGTAATTATCTTACCAGGAAGCTGCGACTTGCGTCATTTCCGGACTCAGCATTGGATAAGGATATTGGCTCGTGGAGAAGGGGTACATTGGCGCCCTCGTGAGACCTGCAATAAACGACAATGCTACTTCGAATAAAACATCTTTAAACTCGAATTAAACTCGAAAAAGATTGCAATAATCGAATCATACGGTAACGACTCATATTCAGCATGCAATTCGCACATTCGCAATATCGCTCTTATGCCCAAAATAGTTGATTTCGTGTCTAAAGCGAGAAAAAAAGGTCGATCTATCTTCACACGAGTGCGAAAAAAACCGATTTTCCTCGCAAGCGACGTGAACCCGATTTTCTGCTGTTTTTCTTGCACTAGTGCGGGAAAATGGTCAGAATAGTTATTTTCGTGTCTAGAGTGAGGAAAAAAAGGTCGATCTCGATGAGTGTGAGGTGAGGTACGAGTCGAACGCGAGTACGCGCTTCACACGAGTGCGAAAAAGACCGATTTTCCTCGCACGCGACGAGCACCCGATTTTCTGCTGTTTTTTCCACACGTCGTGCGGAAAAGTGCACTTTACTACACGCCGTGCGGAAAAACGGTCAGAATATAAATTACCTATCGATATTGCTAATCAACATCGATCAAAAATGGTGGAAATGGATTTTACTGCCCTTATTTGCAAAGGTTTCAATTACTTTAACAGATATTTTCCCAGAAAACGTTTATTTGCATGTGAATATCGATTTATATTAATATAAAACGATATTTTATAACGATAACGATATCGATTTATATTAATATAAAACGATATTTTCTAATAAAATAATAGGTTACGACGACTGGGACTAAGTAATTTAAAAAAATCCACCAGATGTCACGTTACTACATACGATTCGCCAATATATTTTCATTTCTTTCGATATATGAACGACGATCGTTCGTTTGCACGAAATATTTTCCGTATTAGTAATTATCGGGGTTCGATTCAAAACTCGAACGGTGTTATACCGATGCAAATAAAGACTTTTTATTTAAATTTTTTCGTCCCCTCCAGGGACTCTACCCGGTCGGAATGTATTTCGATGGGGAAAAGAGAACGCGGCGGGTGGTTTCGGCGGATATACGAGGGAAAATCTTGAACAAATATTATGGGGACATCAAAGAAAGTCCGTTTGGAGTTTCGAACGGAAGATGACTACATATTTGATATTCGAGGCGGTCGAAGGGAGCGAACCCAAGGGGTGGGAGGGGGGGAGGGGAGGGAGGATTATACGAGATACATAATGTTCGGTTTGCAGAATAAACAGAGACCGGAACGTTGACCGGCAAAGCATATTCGTACGCGTCATAGGAAAATTGATCTGTGGCCACACCCCGAGCGGCGCGTATCTGTACACCAATCGCGCCCCCGACACCTGTTATATTACACGTATTCGCGAGACCCGAAAGCGTTTACACTAATGACCAAAGCGCTCGGGATCCGGCGACCTCGACGATAGTAATTAAAATAATATTCTCTCTGTATTTTACCAACCGATAATTATTAACCAAATATCTCGAGCGATATGATAACCAAATTCAATATTAATTGGCAAACTTCCCATTGATACGTCGACGTCGGGCATACGACGCGATATATTTCGACGATTATTATTCATACGAATATAAATTAAATTCGCATCGTTGTAATTAACCGTGATAATCGAACGATACAATTTTAATTGTATATTCTATCTTGATAACGTGTCCGTTACAAGGAAAACGATAAGGGAAAAGGATGGAAAATTTTCGCGTTTATGCGGTGAAATTCTCTCGCGCTTAATTAACAACAAATTTTATTAAACTCGTTGATAGCGGTATAGCTTTGCCGCGTTGGATTCACAGCAATTACATATTATTCGAGGGGAAATTTTCGTGTTTGTGTGCGAAATTTACGAAATTCGAATGATATACCGGGTATTACGGGCGAAAAAACAGCCACGGTGACTGATCGAGTTCGTCAGTTCGCAGGCAATTCTTGCCGCGGTAGAAGGGCCCACGGCTAACCCCCTTATTCCATTGCGATCGAGCGTAACGTAAGTGTGGGATGGCGCTACTACGCGCGCCTTCGGCGAACGAAATAATTGGCATCATAAGAACCGACGAGAGGCGAAGGGTATATATATCCGTGAGCCTGAAACTGCCTGACGAGGCCAATATTCTATATACTCTCTCTTCCCTCTCAGTCAGTCGGCTCTACGATCGAAATGGCTCCGCTACCTTTTCGCAAAAAAAAAAAAAAAAAGCACCCTTCTAGCCTGCCGCTCGCCACGGACTCGGCACTCCCCTTTGGCTCTCCCGGTCTCTGTCCTCCGGGCAAAACTCGCGGGAGACTGTGGTCCACGCGTGGTTTCGCGCGATCGAGCCACTCGACTCTACCGCGGGATATACCCAACGAAATCGTAATTAATTGAGCGTATATCGTATACGAGTACAAAATGGCTTCGTTCCCAAGCGGTCGAAAACATACGTATATATATCGATCTCTTGATAGAAACCGTTTCGTTACCACAACCGTACGGAGTCACGTTTCTCGGACTATGTAGAAAAAAAAAGATGCAGCACTCGCGAACAATATATTAAAATTATAGCGACGGAGACGATAGGGGAGGCCGAGGGGCGAAAATTGAAAGTTTCAGGCAATGCGGATAAAACCCCAAAGAGTTACGTACCATAGGACTTTAATTCCATAGGGTGCGATACTCGCTGAGTGAAATTTTCGATTTTTTTCGCGTGCGTTACAATTAGCCCCGGTCTTCGCTACCAACCCCTAACGGGGTAAAGTGGCGAAGATTGAAAGTGCGTATATAATTCGAAAATTTTGCGTCGAAGCTTCGAGTGATTTAGGGGGGAATTGCAATTGATAATACGGAGAGTGGTTAGAGCGGTTGAATATTGCGCGTGCGTGTGGAAATCCGTAAGGAAATGAGAAAGGGCACCTGCTGTAACATACGCTCACTCGCACGAAGGGAACAGGAAAGAGAGGGTCGACTGTCTGGGACTTGTGAGAAGGTGCGCGGGATAGTCTCCTTCTCTCTGTAGGTGGATTAAACGAGAGCGAGCGAGATGCGACGAGGGTTGGCACAGATTAAGGGGGTTGAGAGGGAGCGCGCGGTTTCCGTAATATCCTGGCGAGTCCGCCAGGGTTCCGTCATGTGTGCTTAATCACTTTCCAGTCGACTCGGCAGTCTGCAACCCCATTATCGGCGTCTCACCACCCGGAAAATTACTCTTTTATTCCCCGAACAACCCGGAGATCCTTGCTTGGCTACGGGTAGTTCCGTGAGAGAGCGAGATACCGAACGGAGAAAGATCGCGAGAATAGCCAGAGAGCGTCGTTCATCGACGTGCCGGTATACCACCGCACACTTTACCCGGCTGTTCCTCACTGTTTTTTAAGCCTTTTTTTCTTTTCTTTTTACTCCGTTTTTGCTCAACCCTCCACAACCGCTACTACCCCCTTCTTTCGGGGACCAACTGCGCTTCGCGGATTCCTCTTTCGCCCCGTTTCCTCTTTCTCCTATCGCCACACTGTATATTCCCGATTCCCGACTCCATGCACCCTCCTTCGCTTCTATTTCGCTTTATTAGATCCTGTCGTTAACTTTCGCCGGTTACGAAACGACGGAATAGGATAATGGCGAAACGGGAGCATCGATGCAAACGAGAAAACTCTTTTATTTCGTTGATGCCGAACGAATCGTGCCGATCCCTTCCGAATTTTCTTGAAAATCTTTTAGGGCAACTCAATGATTCTGCAAACGATTATTTCGATATAGTCGATAGAAAATTTTCATCGCGAATGAATATACCCTTTGGATATATTTCAATCTCTCGATTTTTTTCAAATTTATTTTTTCGTCAATATTATTTTTAAAAATTCTGGAAACACTTTTTTTTTTCATTATTAAAAAATTTAATATTTTTTTTAGTTTTTTTTCCGGAGCATCTCGAACAGTCAAAATATTTTCTACAACATTAAGGAATTCCGATTTTTTCAAATTTATTTTTTCGTCAATATTATTTTTTTCAATTCTGGAAACATTTTTTTTTTTTTTTTCATTATTAAAAAATTTAATATTTTTTTAGTTTTTTTTTTCGGAGCATCTCGAACAGTCAAAATATTTTGTACAACATTAAGGAATTCTCAGGCTTGAAGGGGTTGAGCGCTCATAAAAGCAATACAATCGAAGTAGATACAGATTTATGACATCGTCCAAAGTCTTGATTCATGGCGCGGCGAGGTCACGAAAGAACGAAAGCCCTCTCGGTACGCGAACAGACTCTCGCTTCTCGTCGTCCTCCTCCTCGAGGCTCATTAATCGGCATGGCTACCGGCTCCGGGTCGGCGCGCCTATGAGCACCGGACACCACCGGAGTCGGCGGGGCTCCGCCGTTG
Source organism: Buathra laborator (assembly GCA_934046635.1). Taxonomy (NCBI): domain Eukaryota; kingdom Metazoa; phylum Arthropoda; class Insecta; order Hymenoptera; family Ichneumonidae; genus Buathra; species Buathra laborator. Next base: position 12,555,144 of record OW203897.1, read on the forward strand.
CCGCTGCTTGCCGGTTTGCTCCCGGTACCGTGTGCCCTACCCATTAGTACGCTATCAATTCTGCGAGAGAGCCGGAGAGACTCGGGGCTTGTGCCTCGTACTCGGCCGCCCCGCGAGCGGAGAGAGGAGTGTTAATACTCGCGCGCGCACAACCGAACACCCGATAAAGGATTGACGCGCCGACATCAATGTTCTCGTACGCGATAATTCCATTAGTCGCGGGGTGCGCACGTTTTGCCTCCCGTTCGACCGGAACGCTCTGCCAGCGAACCCTTTTTTTTTTTCTTTTTTTTTAATACTCGCGTACTTTTACCACAATAGTCTATAAGCCATTATATAGACTATAAAATAAAATATCTATTCGCTAACCGAAGAACGGTAAAGAATTTAGACACCCCGACGAATTATTGTATACTGATTACGATAAACAAAGAAATCGTTGGAAATTCACGCTTCAGCAAAAACTTGCTCCCTGAAAGATTTTTCGCGGCGTTTTCTCACGGTTTTTCGCACTCTCTATCCGCGACCGCGCCGTTCAACGTTTGATATAAACGACGCACGTGAACCCAGTGCGCTGTGCATACACACCCGATAACAAATTGATAGGGACGCAAACGGCGCGGCGCGCGGTACCGTACGGATAGCGCGAGTTTCTAACACGCAACGTATAAATACTGTATCGTAAACACGATAATTGCATTAGCACGCCTATCCGGTTTTATTGTTGCCGACTCGATAGAAAACAAACAAAAAAAAAAACATCTTTGTACGTATATACATTTTTTTTCATTATTTTCACAATAATTATTATTAGAAATTCTTGACCCGATTGTAGTTTCGATGAATCACGAGTTGCGCAAAAAATTTCATCGGGAATTTTTCACTTCAATTGTTGCGAATTATTGCTAATAGTATTTTCTTTTTTGCGGTAAAAAATCCGCGATGTTTATCCGTTTATTTAATCATAACAGTTAAAAGTGAGTAACATTTTCGTAGTCACGACGAATGATAGACAGAATGAAAAAGGAGGCTAAATGAATTATCGTTAATTAGTCATGATACCCCTTGTTGGATTGTTCACCGAGGCTATCTCTCGTTTCCGTTCGTTTGCGGCAAAGCCATATTTTTCCCATTTATTTTAATTTTTTTTTTTTTTTTCGCATACATATATGTAGGTATATAGAGACGAGTTATTCCCTCACGTTAATGCCGACGCGTAGTCGAGAACGCGCGCTCGTTACCGCAGTGGCACGCCTTCGTCCTAACCACCGCGCGTTCGCTTGCGATACTCTGTAGGGAATAACCGCGTATACATATACGATGAACTATATACGCTATAGCTTACTACTGGTACTCATACTACTCATTATTTGCATTCGGCTTGCTATTTAACTGACCAAGCGGAGTGTAACTAGTTGGCCTGTAATTGTCCGAGTCAAGGAGTGCCCCGGAGGGAAGACTCTCTTTATTCTTCTGCTTCTTCTTCTTTATCTCCGTGCGTCTTTCCACTTCGTCGTCTCTCGTCGAAACTGCAGCCTCAATTGCACCGATTAAAGACCGAAAGAGCTATGTCTAATTTTATTTCCTTCGCCGGAGCGCCAACGAGTATATTTTTCGATGACTCTGTCGCTCGGGAACCCGAGAAAATGATCGTCACGGTGAATCAACGCCGAGACAGATCGCGATCCTTGCAACGCCGAGTTTCGTCTGCGAGTCTCTCTCGTCATAATTATAGGTATTGCAATGATATACCTGTGACGTATATCCAGGGAATTCCCTCGGTCGGCCGAGCCTACGAGACACGTTTATCTCGAGGACTCGGGAGACGGACAGGCGTGGAAAATCCGTCGGGGTTCGTTTAACAACTGCCGCGTTTATCGATCGAGGAGCCGCACGAAGCTAATTAGAAATATTGGCTCGAAGGTGCAAGAGGAACTCGAGACAATTGGGCCGATGGCTGGGGAAAGCGAAAGGCTTCGGGGGGGATCTACACAATTGTACGAGTGAAAAATCGAGCTTCGCGCAGTGTTGAAACGCGCGTTTTACTCGGTACCGCGCGTCGAAGAACAGGCGAGAGAAGAGTCGCAAGCAAAGGGGAAATAAAGACGAGACGAATAAACGACAGAAGAGTTCTCTCCCTTCCTTCGTCTATCGTGCATTTCTTCTTTTTCTTTGTTTTTCTCTCTGTCCGCTCCATCGTATTTTTTTACTCGGTTGCAACGCTGAGGGAGAGAACCGTAAAACGAGGAGAGAATGGTTGACGCAAGAAGGGGGAGAGACAACGTTCGCTCGTTTGCAAGACAAAGAATCGTGCCGCCTGTGTTATATGCTCCGTCGTACTGCGTACTCCTGCATAAACGCTATCAACCCCATCTACATATTCTAGACTGGTAGAGGGTGCGCGCAACCCACGAGCGAAAGAGCTCGCGTTTCGCGATATTCTCGAGAGTTTGCGTAGGTGTAGACGTACATCGGCGTACGAGTCGAATTCACGTGTCTACAACTGTCTCTACACGCTTGCCATGTTATCCGCGGAGACTTTGAAATTAATGCGATACACGAGTCACGACTAAATTTCGTGTTTTTTTTTTATTCGCCATTTTTCATCGATACAATGAAAAATTTTACCGGAAGCAACGATTTTCAATTGTCGAAAATTTCAGAACCAGTATCGGATGCCGCGATCTTTTTTAGCGTATATTTTACGTCGCATCTGCATCATGATTTTCAGCGATCAATGTCATCGTACTTATAACTATCGTATTTTTCGTGGAAAATACGGATATATGATAGATATACTTGTATTTTCCGTTTGAGGAGTTTGATGACTTCAACGCAAATTCGAAGCGCGTTTCCGATATCCGCGTCGATCGTAGTTGACTATAATTTCCATAGACGACGAATAATTCGAAATGGAAAGTTCGGTCGTTTCGTTTCGTCGGAGAGACGTATCGGAAAGGCATCGAGTGTAAACGGAGGGAGGGGTTGGCGCGAAGGGACTTTGGATTTATGCGGTAGGCGGACGACTTGGCTACTATGACAATGCTGCCGCCGTCGTACGCGACGCCACATTGGGATTGAAGCTGAAAAAATATAGCTGAAAGGTGGGTTAGAACCCCCTTGACCCGACCCCAGAGGGACAGAGGGATAGCGGGAGAGAAAAGAACGAAGAAAAGGAAGAAAAAGAACGTGAGTGAAGCTGCATGCCTGGCTGATTAGCCTAATGGTGAGTCCTCCTCTTGTTCTCCTACTTGACGCCAGTTCGCGAGGCTCTCTTCTCTTCTCTCGCACTCTCGCAACCCCGCCTCGCCGAACCCTCCCCCATCACTTGGAGCTTTCGCGTCGCGCTTCACCAGCCTCTCTCTCAATTCTTTTCCCGTTCTTCCACTTTCCTCTTTACTCTTTATGCTTCCGTTTCTGGAGAAGGGACCAGAGGTACTCTGAACATCGCTCTTTGGGCGCCGCACGGCAACGTCATCGTCGGGGACCTCTTGACTCGATAAGGAATATTCCTTCAATTAGAGAATCCCGTGGAAAAAAAATATGTATTGATATATATATATGTATATATATATCAATATTTACCACCGTCTCTTTCCGAACCTTTACCCCGCGAAGCACTCCCGACAAAAGCGTTGTCCCACCCGAGACGGCTATTTGTGAGAAGGAACGTTTCGAGTGAACGCGAATATCGATGCGAAGAATCATCGTTTATAGAGGGATGGAAAGTTTAGGCGTATCGTTTGAAGTTTCATAATTCGAGAGGATGAAAATAAAACAAGTTAAAGACTTTCGCGACAAAGAGAGCCGAACGGCGCATGCGATTCCGATCACGAGACACTCGAGTCGCGAGACGATAGTCGAGTTGTTTGTGGTATTTGCATCGACCGTTTTTCGAGTAACTCTACTCGTTTTTACTGTTTTGTTTGTTTCGAATAAAAATGGTGGACATTCACACGCGGCAATCACGCTTTTCTCATTGGTGCAAAAAAAATGTAACTATTAAAAATATAATCGCAACCTCCACCTCAGCCATCACCATGTTAAGCCATATCGAGATAATTCAACCCTTCGTACAATGCGCTATTTAAAATTTTCATCTGTTCCATTAATAAGAAGAAAAAAATTGCATAGATATCATTCAATTTCGTGGATAAGGGGGTTGAAATTATCAGGGATGTCATCTCGATATAAGCTTCGATATATTATTTCCCACATAAAGATTCCTCCCACTTCTCGTCCCCTCCAAGATTACCAAATAATAAAGCGTTGCAAATAAATAAATAAATAAATAAATAAATTAATTAATTAAAAAATTAATAAATTAATACTGCAAAACACACGGAGATCGTTATGCACGTTGATCACGAACCCAAAACGTTTTGCCTTTTTGCCAATTTCTCGCCCACTCGTGTAAGCGATACGGAAAATTATATGTTAATAAATCGATTTGAAGAAATAGAAAAACTTGTGAAATAATTTCACAGGTGCGTCTTTTTTTTTTTTTTTTTTTTCGCTTTGCAAAAATCGCGAATATCGAAAGAATTTTTGGTTACTTCGCGAGAGCGACAAGGAATATCATTATTCGAAGGAAACATCGGTAATCGAGTGAGCGAGAGAGCGAGAGTGGGGGGAATGGCGAAGCGGCGCGGCTGACCTGTGGAGGCTGCTGCTGCAAGAAGTCGTTTCCAATGTGCAGGATGTGAGGGTGGTCCGTGAGGAGGTGGTGGCCAGTACTCACCGGCCGCCGCGGCCGCCTTGCCCGCGTCCAGCGCTCCGTACGGTGGAATTCCCATGTGGGCAGGCGGCGGTTGTGTCATGTGATCACCGTTCGGACAGAAGAATGGCAGACCGCTTGGATGCGTTCCCGCGAGTCCCATTTTGCTTGCCTGTAAACAGAGAAGAGAAAAGACATTTAAATAAACAACGATTCGAACGAACCATCGATTAAAAAAAAATCCAATATGGAAAATCAATACGGATATCAATTAATATTTATTTTCCGTTGACCACGAAATTTTTCGCTTATTTTAGCTTTTTTTTTTTAAGCTCTCAGCTTAGTTTCAGAAAAAACAATGTTTTTGATTAATAGCCTCGAGTTATCATTGGGCATTTAAATCGCGCCGATGTTGCTGGCGATGGGTAGGAGAGAGCGAATGAAAAAAATAGTATGGCCGTTCGAATGGCGGAAAATGGCGAAAGGCCGTACCAAATCATTCCGCGACCCTACCTTCGTACTCGAAGAGCACTCGAGTATCGTTCCTCACTTTTCCATTCTATTCTCTTCTCAATTCCCCATCTCGTCGTTTTCACCAATTCCAGGCAGTCGAGTGTTCTCGGGGAGCACGAAAAACGCCCGTTTCGACTAAGGGCGACCCTCACCCTTCTTATTCAAATTATACTGTTCAAATTAGCTCAATAATATCAGTCGTAAGGACGAGACGAACCTTCGAGAGCGTTGGGACGATTTATATACATATACAATATATATATATATCTATAAAATAAAGCGAGAGGAGTGAGCGCATCGCGAAACGCGCTCTTTTGGTGGATCAATAGAGGGAAATTACCCCGAGTTATCCTTCCTTTGTTTATGAGAGTGACGCCGACGTACAACGAGTAATACAATTCCTTTGATATTTTTAAATACATCGGAGAACGGATGATTCACGTTGAAAAAACAATGGTTACCAATGCTTACCATCATGGCGGCGGTTTCGCGCATAGACCTAACGGCGAGTAAGAGTCCCGGGTCGAGAGGTTCTCTTTCCATCCATAGAAGGACCTTTGACAAAAGTCCGACGCTCTCTTTGGCGGTCGGTGCTTCCTCGTCTTCCTCAAAATCCGTTTCCGCATCATCCTCGTTTTTCTTGCAAGAATCAACAGTCTCATCGTCATCCGGCATTTCTTTTTTCGTAACGCATTTTGCGAATTCGCTGGCCTCATCGATAATCCACTTGCGAAGTTCCGAGTCGTCGACGTCGAGACCAGCTTCGCGAGCGAGATTTTTTAGTTCGGTAATCAAATTTCCATCCTCGTTGTGGTCCGAGTTTCCGTGAGGTCTCGACGACAGAAGCGAACCTACCGACGACGGTGAAACCGCCGCAGCTCTCGCGTCTTCCCGTTCCTGCATCATTATCCAACTTCTGGCGAATGTCTCGGAGCGTATCCCAAGCCAGGCGCGATGAAGCTCGGCGAAAGCTTCTTTCAGTGTGAATCTTTTGATCCGTTCCTCGAGCTCATTCGCGCTTCCCTTTGCCGCGGTTGTTCTTGAACTCGTCCCGAAATCCGGATGGCAACGAACGCTGGTGAAGAGTCCGGCGGCCAATCTTACTCGGAGCTCATTGGCGACTATTCGCGGCTCGAGACAATCTTTCGGTACGATGATAAGACGCACAAGACCATCGGCGGTAACGCACTCGACTTCCGGTGGAAGATAGTCGGCAGCTTCGGCAACCAATATGGCGCCGTCCGGATGCATCGCCATTGCTGTCGTTGCGAATTCTCGATGAAACCACCAAAGAAACAGATCAGCGGTCAATGAACCGCTTCCGCCACCCGCGTAGACGACCGGTTGCGTTACCATATTAACTTTGCCGAGACAACGGGGTCGCCAATGACGACCAGTAACGAGAAGTCTCGTACGATGACGACCACCGTGATCGGCAGCTCCTACGACCCAAATTCTTTCCCCTTCCAACGATCGACGACCCGGCAAATCTCGCCAATCCAAGAAGGACACGTGGGCCAAGTATATTCGACTGTGATCGTAACCCTCCAGAGTATTCTTGAGAGTCTCAAGGGGCGCATGAGTCACGGAAGTTACCGGTCTGCTGGGTCCCGCGGGTGTCGACGCGGAAGGCACTGTGCCTTCCGACGTTGATGTTAGGGTTGAATTCGAACTTGACGTCGAGATCGACGCGAAGGAAGACGATTGAGTGGAAGCTGGAGAATTCGCAGCTGAAATATGAGACGAAGATTCGGAAAGAGCGGATGACGAATGATAATTAGAATTAGGCGAAGAGCTAGGATTCGAGACAGCTTCCTCGTTTCTACAATCGGCCAAAACTGACGTTGACTTTACGAATCTTCTTCTAGCAGCTCTTTTGCTACAATAAGTGTTACTATCCTGTCGTTTCTTAAGCCTCTCAACGACATTTCCATTGACCTTTCTTCGGTCATTCGACTCAATGCGATGCCTCAGGGAAAGCGGAGCCAATCTCCGTCTCCAGACAATGGGCTCAACATTTTTCGATGAACTCGAGTGTCCATCCTCCTTTCCGGAATTGTTAACCAACGCGTTATTGCTACGATTCTTTTCGTCGCCATTGGACTCCGAGTGACCATTGACGACAGTCGTGCTTCTCGAGTTTTTAGTTTTTTTGTTACAAGCCCCACGTTGCTCGTTGTGTCTCTCCGTCCATCGTAGAAGCAGTGCTCGATTCTCCAGTGCCTTGGGATCCAGGGGTTGACGCGTGCGCGTTCCGTGGCATCGACCACCCTCGATTTTAACTGGCGCAAACAGGGACGGCGATGTTGCTGCTTTGGCTCGAGCGGAATCCGGTGGTGCTGCCGTAGCTGATGCTACTACCATTGTTCCTTTGCCAGGAATCATAGCTACAGCATCCTCGTCGTTTCTCGGATGTTCCAATCGTAGAGACCGTTCAGCTGCATTCTGCTTCTGCTGTTCCAACTCCTGGCGCTTCTGGTGATATACCATTGATCTTTCCGTCAGTTCGGAACGCACTTTACGACAGTTTTTCGTGACCACCTTGGCACGCGCACTCTTGACGCTGATACTAGTTCTACAACTGCTCGTGGTACTCGCGCAGGTGCTACCACCCACGCTCACCAGCCTCGGCGACATAATATGTATATATATATATATATATATATATATATATGTCTATCTCACCTCGTCACACGTCGCTGAACTGATTTCACCTCTATCGTTCCTTTTCTCTTCTAATATTATTCAAATACAGTACATACGTTCGTGATTCGTCGATTTTGACTTTGGTCACAAGTCTCAGCCTTGTCCCTACTTGACCGAAATTCCTTCGGGATCACCTGGTGAACCCGTATACGCGCTCGTGACGACGATTAGCGTTAAATTCGACGATGGTGGACGCTTTTGGCGTGAGGACGCGGTGCATATCCGGCCGCGGCGGCAGCGGCAGCGCCGGCTCGCTACCGAACGACGACTGAGCGAGCGGCCGCGACCCAGCCGTCAAAGGCCGGAGCGGGAACTAGGAGGCTTTGATGTACCCACCGCCTCCCGACGCGCACAAAGCAAAAGCGCCCGGCTACGCTGCCTGGTTGGCATGGTACGCCGCCGGGATCCGGGGGCGGCGGTACTCTCTCTCCCGCGGATGCTCCTCGCGACAGAGAGGACGAGGAAGATAGCTTGTTTGATAAAGGGAGATAGGAGATTTGAGTTGAAGCGAGATGGGTTAAAGAGACGACAGGATAGCATATCCTCTGGAGTGTCCTCTCGAAGTGCCGAGAGCTGCTTCTAGGGTTGAGACAGACGCAAGGTCTTTGGCGAATCCTACTTTCTCAACCCCTTCGTACATCCACTTGATTCTCCGCTTCGTTCTCGTTGCCTCGCCCTACCGGTGTTATCCGTGTTAGAAATACGTTTTCTCTGATGCTGATTTCATTCTCCCTAATTCGCAGAAAGTTGATGCCAACATGTATTTTTTTTTCTTCGAAAACGCGTATATCCGTCGAACGTAATTAACAAATAACCATGATCTCTTTTCGGACTCTTGTTGAGGGGTAAAGAAAGTTGAAAACATGAAGATTCGAGATTCGATGAAGTGCCAACGCGAAAGACAATCATCCACCTATCGACTTAGCTGCGTCTCGACTCACTTCCTCTCTGGCGGACAAGCGAAAACGGTTTTATCCCTGAGCTCGACGAACGTTGTGTGGTGCTGGGCGAGGGTAGTTTTGCGCAAGTCCTCTCTGCCAACCCCTTTTCTCTGCACAGAGACTCTCCGACACACGGGTAAATCCCTACGGTATAAAACGGTGGAGGATAGGAGGGGGCGGGGGAGGGAGGAGGGGGTAGGGGAGAGGCAAGGGTATAAAAGGTTCTCTCAAAACGGAGATACGGCCGAACAAGTCGAACGATTAAAGCTTAATCTGTGAGTTAATGAAGCGATTGGAAATATTGCTGACGACAGATTTGTAATGATCGTAGGGATGGCCGGGGGAATATTTAACGTCGGTCTGTTACAGGAAATGTATGATCGAACGATCGATCGATATTCTATTTGTGTATCGCAGAGGGACGACGTGGCGCTTTATGCACGTAACCGATTATCAGCACTCTTCGCGGCCGACGCTGTTAAATGAATATAGATAATGGTTCGGTTTTTTTTTACCGTTTCCAGCAACGCTCCAGTAGATCATAAACATACTGGGCGGACACACGCTGTTATATTTGCGCCGTTGCTTCAAATGATACATTGGCTTGAACCGCTCTGGTCAGCGAAGCCGACAAGCGCGTCAACGGAACGCACTTATGCGATTATTCGATGACAAAACTAACGAGAACCTTTCTCTACATCGAAAACTATCTACTTCCGAATACGGGAAGCCGTATTTCATCGAGTATTATACAAGCGATCTTGCGAGTTTCTCGTAAGTCCTTAAAAAAATTCAGACACGTGTTTTAAATATCGCGAATTGTTATAAAAAAAATGTCCACGAGTTAGTAATTCGCGCAATAAATCTCTGAGATAAATTCTATACGCTGGAGAAGGAATAAAACTACAGGAAACGGCTTTACAGCAAACTTTACCAGCGAGTTTTATAATCTCAGTGAAAAACACTTTTTATAATCTGTATCCCTCGCTCGGGAGCTGTTTAAAAAATGAAGAGAAGAGCAAGTCTTCCCTATTAATAGGAAGCCCGAGGAGAGGATGGGACGCTTATATCGCGTTCCTTTTTTTTTCATCTTTCTTTTCATTTTTGTTTCTATTTTTTTTTTTCGAGTTAATTAACTCATTACCCGTTGGCGCATCAGCTCCATGGAGGAAGCGAATAATCCCGCTTGATAATACGAAGAGTTGCTAATCCGGTAACTCTCAGCTCAACTTTGTATTAAAACACAAAAATTCGTGTGCGATATAAAAAAAACGTATCGTCAGGTCTGACGGAAACGTCGCGTAAATCGATATAACAAATGCCAAGGTCACATTTCTCACCACCACCAGCCCAGCAGGAAGCGGTTGCAAGAGATAAAAGAATATATCGAGTGTGCCAACTCTCTCGAATGAATACCAAAGTCAAACGGCGATGCCTACGTACAATAATACCTTTCTCGCCCTCCTTTCTGCTTCTCCGTGGTTCTAACACGCTCACACACACATACGCCCATACAATAACACAACGACACATAACATTCATCTAACACATAAACGTAAACGCGGTCGGTGAAAAAGGTTAAACGTAAATTGGCCGGCGCCGAGGCGCACTACAGGCAGGATGAAGAAGAAGAAGAAGAAGGGGGTGAGGCTGGGGGTGATGGGAGTTGCGATCGGGTAGATTGCGCGGGTGGTAGTTGTACGGGGTCGCATGAATTATTCGAAATGCATTAATCCGCTTGGCTTCCAGAGAGCGAGAAGTGTACCTTATAGCTCGTGGAGTTCGAAGCTTCTTCGTCGAGCTCAATCTCTTTCCTCTTTCGCTCCGTTGCCAACACACAGAAGCTTCGCTGAGCTTCCCCTAACGTAAGCCGAGGCTCCCTTCTTCTTCAGCCGTCCCCTCTCTCGGTGTCCCAGCTTGAACCTCTCTTCGCCATCTACGGCGGTGGAAAAAAAAGGAAGCTCGTCGATGTTTCGAAAGTAGGGGATGTCGAAAGAGCGGTGGTAGTGAGGGTTTCGAGCGTCTGTGCTTTCGCCCTCCTCGGCCTTGCTTTCTCGATCTCTTTCTCCCTCGCTCTTTATCTGAAAGGAGGGGATCGGATGCGAGGGCGTTGAATGGAGCTGCTGCTTGCTCAGAGGCGGCAGTGGCCAGCCCCAAGCCTAAGTTGCCGGGGCAACGGGAGAGGCGTAGGTGTGCGCCAGCGTGCGCATCGGCGAGGGTTCAAGCGAGGAAACTCCGAACCAACTAGACGGGGTAGGGAGCGACGAATATAGCGAGTGAGAAGCGCTCCAGGGGTAGATCGAGGAGGCTGGGAGATGCGTGGAAGAGGGAGAAAACGATGGATGAAGACGAGGGTGAGTGGGGAAGCGGCGTGCGAGACGGAAAGCCGTCGTTTCGCGTCGACGTAGGAGGGTGGGACAGACGTTGAGATGGAGATGGAAGAAGGAGCGCGAGCTATGCCGGACGCTGATGCTTCGTAGGATACCCGATGATGGCACGAATAATCAGTCGAGACACACTGTGTAATGCCAGTGATGCTTGCGAGCTAACGTCTAGGGGGTTGAAACGTTGGCGCTACTGAATATTCGTTGCTTCCGAAACTTGTGTACCTTGTCTTCGTGTATTCTCATCTCTTTTGAGACGAGTTTGTTGTCCGCTCGACACAGGAAAATTATCGAATTCGAGTCTCTTATTGAATTGAGATAAAGAAGGATGCGACGCGGGGATAAGTCGTTGATGAATCGGCATGCTTAGCAACAATTTGGATTCTTGAAAGGCTTTACACCCTTAGATTGTTAGTCGAGATTTCGTTCTACCGTAGTCACGAAAATGAGTTACGTTTAAGACGCGATTAAGATTTGCCGCTTGATTCTCGTCACGAGACAGTCGGACATGGGGACAGGATGAATCTGAATATATATCGCAACGGATATTTTTCAATGTCAATTATTCCTTGATTTGCGAGAGTACTGGTACATAACCGACCTTGCGATATAGAAAAATTTACCGGTTAATACCGGGATACGCTGAGACGAGAGTTCTCTGCTGCATTTGGCAGTTCTGCAAAAATAGTATGGTGGCGACAGTAGAGTCTCGTGTCGGGTAGGTTAGTCGTTGCGGAGAGATTCAGGGGTGTATAACAGCCCCTGTGTGTGTCGTAAGGGGGTAGGCGGTTTCGGCGGATGGTCAGGCGTGCAGAGTCGTCCTTGTGGAGGTGGTACGAAGTTTCCAGTGGAGAAATAGAGAGCAGCGAGGGAGAGCGATGGAATAGCGAAGTAGGGAAAGCCTCTCAAAGCCGGCAACAAGAGAAACAGTGATAGTCGTATAGGAGGGGTTACGGGAAGGCGGAGAGGCAAAGATAGACGAGATGAGTGCGAGAGCGAGAGTATCGATGCGAGCAGCAAGGAGGGTAGCGGATAAGGGTAGGTGAACGGTTACGATGGAGCCGGAGGGGTTTTATCGATGGTGCCGGATATAGTTGAAGTACGAGCGAGACGGAGATATCAGATTTGTGGAGGGGTGGAGAGTAGGGGGTGCGGCACGGTATATTCAAGTGGAAGCTGCGGCCAATCCGAAGGAATCGTCGCCATGGCTACCGGCGCCTGCGTCCACCGTCGGCAGTTGCCCGCAACCCGCACTCGCGTCGGACACATACATGATACTTGGACGAGCGGTAGCGGGCGGCATATATGGCTCTCTCGGGTCTTGCATACTTTTGCCTTCCGGCCTTCCCCCCGATGCAACCCTTGGGCCACCGGGACTCGACTACGGCTTGCTCAATACCGAGCCCGCTTACTTCTGGCTCTCTTGCTCCTCGCTGCAACTCTATCCACTGGCTTTCGCGTTGCCGGTTACGCTGTGCCACTACTAGTGCCAACGTTAACGGGCGGTTCATCCCCCTGTGGGGGATCGTAACTTGGTGAAGACGCGGGTGAGAGAAAAGGAGAATGCCATTACTACGACTACCGGTGGGCACCGAGCAGTAGTGCACCTCTTTAACGGCTTCTACGGAAGCTGAAGCTGCTCCTCTTCAAACGAAGCGAGCACCCTCTTCGACTTCTTCCAACGCTCCAAGTGGGGAAAACCCCTGGAACTTCGTTTAACCCACTTTCGTCGTGTCTCGCGACCCCTCCTCCCTTTCCCTTATCGCGGTCGTGTTATACTCTCGAAACTGTGACAAACTTAAAACGAATGGACCCCACACCCTCCCATCCTTCCTGATGCTCTCCGTGAACTCAACGAAGCTTGACACTATATCAAACTGTGTGTGTGAGCGGGTTAGCAAAGCATCCCGGAAGTCTCTCCCACGTATCCCGTCGACGCCTTTAGACGGTCGCGCCCTTTAACCCAATCTCAAACGTCCTACAGCGTTACAAGCTTCTCTAGTAGTGTATACTGTGTAGTTTAGTATTTACGTATTTCATCCTCTTTCCACTTTCCCTCTCGAGATCGTGTCAGGCACGTACTTTATTCGACGCTCGGAATCTCAAAGATTGGAAGTTTCACGAGATGCTCGTAGAAAGTGTTGGCTGACCTTCCGTGGAACGACGGTGAAGTTGATGAAGCCGACAAGTTTTTTTCTTTTTCCGGTAGCAGTATCAGGTACTTTTAAAACTGTTTTATACACGGTCAACGGAAAACATTTTTTTCCATTCTTGCATGGAGTTTCGTAGGAAATTTCGTGCCGAGAATAAAATAATTTATACTATAATATATACATATTATATTATAATTTCTTTTATATTTATATTAACAGGTATTTTTCCGCAATGAACACTAATTTTGGATTTGCTACAGAAATTAACTTCAAGCAAATTATTTCATCCGGATAAAGGTGTAATACACCGTTGAAAAAAAAAACCGATTTTTTTTTTTTCGTTTTTCGAATTTGTACATTCCGGTGCCGTAAATATTCATTTTTCATTGCCAGAAACTCACCGGCGAAGTTTCATCGAATTTAAAGCGTCCCCCGAGCTCTCTATGGACCTTAAACGGTAAAAAAAAATCGACAAAGAAAGTTTTTTATTTTGCTACTAACGGGAGTGAAGTTTTTCGTTAATCAGTTTTAAAGTTCGACTGCGGGGCAACAATCGAACCGACGAAATAAAACGACTTTGGAGGCTCGAAAGGAAAGCTTGAAAAAGAAAGTCACAATGGAGGATAAGAAATAGAGGGCGCGTGCGCGCCGGGGTATGCAGGGAGTGTCAGGGCGGCAATCCCTACGTTTTACTTTTCAATAGACATATTATAAGCCTTCTACACGGCATTGCGTAATTATATATTAGAATGAAGTACAAGGGCGAGAGCGTGACGGCTTTGCTCGGCACCGTCGGGATAGCCAATTCGGGGAGTGCACACTCGGCTCTCGTTAAACCTGTAATTTACCTTTTATGAAAACGTTACCGCTGAACAATGTGAACCCCTCCCTCCCTCCCCTTTAGTATATTCGCGAGTGTATACCTATCGGTTTGCGTCTACGGTGCCGCTCTTTATTATATGTTGCTTAATCGTTTTCAATTGCTGATGTTGACTTTGCGCACCGTATTCCCATTGAAAGAGTTCCATATCGATCAATCTCGGGAAACATTGTAGCTACGATATAGAACGATGATGGCGTCGCAAATTGAAAGACTCAAATACAATGGCCAAACGATACTCGATTTGAATTCCAATCGATAACTTGGCACGCACGCGATTGCAGTCGTCGTTATCAAAGGCCACCAAGTCTTCACACCCTTGTAGGTTCGCACCGCGCGCTCACTTCTCTGATATGCACACTTTCGAGTACCCAAATGCTTTTTCCGCGATTCCGGACAGAATCGGGGGAAATGTTCAACGAAACAGTGAGAGAGCATGGAAAACACATCATACGACGCTGGCGACGGTACGTTTTGTCAAAGGCGACGATTAAGGTCGAAGGAGAACAGTGCAAGCACGTGGAAAGTATTGCACTGTTTCTCTACTCCTTCCTCAGCCATCCCCTGTTCTCTTAAACTTTCGAATTTTACAGCTTCGCTACTATACAGAGAAAATAAGAAAATAATGGATCGCGATTCGTCTTTTGTTTTATACACAGAAAGTAAAGTTCGGAAGGGGGAGGAGGAGGCGCGAACCAGCGCGCGTCGTTCTGCGCCTCAGGCAAGAAACAGTAGAGACGAGGTTGGACTTTACTCACTCGACGCCTTCACGCGCAAACGGCAAGGCACGCCCAATCAGATCGACGACGTTTGATCTACGAAATCGCGTATACCAAGGTTGTGTAAACAGCTAGTCTTATGCAACCCCTGCACCGGTTTCGTCGTTTAACCCTTAACTACTGTGACTTTTGTCCGGTATGTTCTCGAAAACGGCTAAATTAGTTGAATATTCGTAGAGAAAAAAGCATTTTACGGAATAGTCCTTTCGATATATCGAAGATTGGGCGCCATTTTCAGCGACATATTTTTTCGACTCTCGGTGGATCGCAAGGCGTTCGATCTCTGTGCGGTATAACATCAAATTCACGGAAATCTGAGTCTTAGTTAAAATTTGTCTTTAAAAGGGATGAAATTAAAAAAAATCTACAAAAATTTAAAAACTGCCGATTGGAAAAAAGAGTGAAATAACAATTAATTATTCACATGTTATAATCGGGAGATTTCCATACTGAATGACGAAGAAATCGCGCGACAATTTCAAGTTTGTTGACCCCGTATCATCGAGCAACAAAAAATTTCCACGTGTCTCTACCACGGCTACGCATACACCGTTGAGGTTGAGTCAACGTTTCTGCACGATGGATATACGCGTCACCTGTAGCTAACAGTGACAGTCTTTTGCGTGACAACCCTTTTAAACGATTCTCTCTCTCCACTCTATCCCTCGACGACATTGCGGTGACGGATATGGCTGCGCCGTTGTTCTGTGTTTGACATCTTTCAACGACTACGAGAGAATCGACCAATCTCCCCTTCGCTTAAACAACCTTTGCACCGTGAGCCCGCTGTACAACGGAACCGCAACTTCAATACGGAAGGCAAAAAAAAAGAGTATATACTTTAAGTTCGCGATTCATCGCTTGTTCTTGGTTTCAAGATCGTAACTTTCACCCTCTTATGGAAGCCGAATAAGAAAACGTACGAAAAAAGGGGTGCAACTATATAAGACGTTTTCCCGAGGGACGAAGGCTCCGTTGCCGCACGCACATGTAAGTCGCTCGCGATGCGTGTAGGGTGAAACGTTTCGCGCGTTAGGGGGTTAGCCGGTGGCATATTTACCCAAAATCGTTGGGTGTTGTTGGGCCAAAGCTTCGCACGACAAGAGCGAGAGATTGGGTTCAATAAAGACAGAATCACAGCTGGGAGATGGGCTCGATGGTTGAAGTTAGCTTCGGTAGGCTCGCTAGCAGTGAGGTTTTAGAGTTTGAGTTTGGATGGGTAGCGTAGATCGAGGTTGGGTGAGAGAGGGTGGCTGCTGTCGGCAGGATCAAAGGGCGGCGCTCGTTCGAGCTTCGACGCGTGGGGAACTAGAGGATGCCATCGAGGGGACGAGCGGAGAGGCAACGGGAGAGGAAAACGGGCCATTGCCGTCGACGGGAGCGGGCCAGTGGTACTGGCGACAGCTCGCGCTGGAAAGCTTTGGCGTTGTATGAGAACACTGAGAGTGCGAGAGAGTGCAAAAACGACAATGGAGGAAGGAGAAAGAAGGGAGAAGGGGCAATAGCGAGAGAATGGGGTGGAAAGAGGGCCGGGTGAGTGGAGGCGACAACGAGCAAATCTGATTTTCACTCCACTTGCAATGCCAGGGCGCTTGGCCTCTCGGGCTGTTTTCAGCATCCCAATTCCACCCACTCGCCCTCTTTCTCCTGCCTTACCTTCGCTGCAGTTTCCCCTCTCAACGTTTCCTGGGCTACGACTTTGGCATACTTCGTAGTTCGCATACTAAAACCTCTACCCCCAGCGGGAAATCCCTACCTACTGCCGAAAACTTCGTGCGGGAATCGACTGTGGAAACGTTGCTCGGGACTATGCTATCAGTAGATACGTCACCGTGTATAGTCAGACATGCAACAATTTATACTAATGAGTTTTTCGTTGAGGAAACTTAGATATGGAGAATAAAACTTGTTAGAATAATTCACTTTCAGAACAGAAATATGTTAGTTTAGCTGGTAGAAGTTGTCGAAAGGTTGACTGACCGAAAGTCCTTACAATTAACTGACTACACTGGAAAAAAAATCGGTCGAATCGACTATATCGACGATTGCTGCTGGCGAAACAAATAATCGGTCGATTAAACGAAATAATTGTCATGTTGCGAAAAGAAATAGTCAATTCAACTAACAGTCAGTACGATTGATTCGGTATTTCTTGCGATTAAGGAAATACTTGTCTTATCACTCGCAAACCCCGATTTAGTCGATTCACCTGTTTTTTTCAGGGTAAAAATTCAATGAATAAACTATAAAGCGATAGGACAACTATAATTTCTTATTTATGCAATAAAGTATATCATTGAGTTCCGTTCAATGAAATTTCTTATAGAAAATAAAATTCTTTTTCCCTACATAAATGTTTTAGTTTGACTGGTAGAAGTCGCCGAAAGGTTGACTGACCGAATGTGCGCTTAGAACGAATAGAGACGTATTCGAGGGCAACACTACAGTCGCGACTCCAGGGGGAGGGTCATGAGGATGCAAAGAAGAAAGTGAGGCGAGGGTTGTGCGAAAGAGAAGTGGGTGAGAGAGCGTGACTGAAGCGAGAAAGCGAGGCGGTAGATTCCTTCGAAACACATCACCCGGTAAATTAAACGGCGGTGGCGTTCACGGCTCGACATCAAAGTAACGCGAGCGAGCGAGATGGAAAGTATATAGAGTAATACGTACGGCACTACCAGCTCGTAGAGCCCGCGATACGTCGAGGGCATCGTGAAAAGCGAGTGAGAAAGGTGAGTTTGGTTTGCTGGCGAAACTACAGAGAAACTGATGGGTGGAGGTGGGTGAGGTACGAAGGAAAGAGAAATTCGCAAATTTACCTCTCCCGCGAGGTGACGCGACGCGCGGGAGGAGGAAAAACTTGATTACGAAAATTTAGAAGCAAAGTTAAAAGGATCGCGGGCCGGGGGGAGGGGCGATAGACCGTTGAGACTGAACGAAGGAATAAGGGTGTGTTGAGGGGGGTTTGGAAAAGCGAAGGTAGCGGGTAGGAAATGTAGAGGCATAGCGAGGTGTTGACGGCAGTTCGTTATGCGCTGGAAATGAGGCGCGAACGAACGTGACACAACGTTGAGAAGAATTAATTGCAAACGACGACGACGTCGACGACGACGACGTCATCGTCGTCGTCGGCGAGATACTAGATTATAGCACAAACTAGCTAGGATCCTTTGAAAACAAGCGTCGCAAACCCTCTGCCCTCTGCCCTTGTCTGCTCTAGCAAAGACCTTTTCTACTTCGAGCCAAAACGTTGGACGACTACGGCGAAAATTATGTACGATGAGACGCTATCGTTTTCCTTAATCTTCGTTGAATAAAACATTAATTTACTCCGTTAACGCGATTGCAAGTTAAAAAGAAAATTCCATCGGCTTCGACATAAAATTGTAAAGAAAAAAAAAACAAAAAATCCCGAAGTTAAATAGTAAGTGATAAAAATACGATTAACCCGAAGCTTCCCTCGCGCGGAGGATATCGAAACTCTAATATTATTAATCTCGATATAATATCTCCTATCGCGCATCTCCCGACAAGAGGTATTACATTCAGTCGTTCCTTTTCACTTGTTGATTCGCGACTCCCTTGCCTTTCCGCTTCTCTCGCATTCTCTCCCTTGACAAACAAAGCGTTCTTTTCTATTATCACATACATTTCATCCGTACGACATACGCGCTATTATAGCCGTGCCGCATATATAGGGTGCGCGCCTTTTTCACCCCCTCCCTCCCTCCCACCCTAAAAAAGCATTCCCCATGACGATTACGACTGTTATACATCGTCATCGAACCGGCAGCGGCATTCATTGTCCCGGAATCGATGATTGTCCCGTCGGTTTTTTCTTCCCTCTTGACCCGATACAACGCTATGGGCTCTTCGTCTTTCATAATAATGGAGCCGATATATCGGTAGAAACTTTCGAGGGGAGGGGAAACGCCTTATTAGCAAAATGGACCGAGAGCTTACAGCGCGACGCCGGAAGGGAATATTCTTTACCGTGTAGTACAACGTCGACATAAACTATAGCGAGAGTGTATCGCGTTCGGGAGAGCTCTCGCGCGTCTATCTTTCTGCCGGATCTCATCACAAAGAGCATCGATAGGAATCGTGCGGAGTGAGCCCTGCGCGAGAGAACGGGGCGCGCGGATATATCCCCCTGGCCTCCTCGCATGTTCAGTATACATATACATATATATACACACTCTTTCGCATCACCTTTCTTCGTTGGTCGAGAGTTGGGTTCTTTCATTCATTCGTTCGACGTTCGCGCTCGTCGTTCCACCTTCTGTTAACCCTCCTCCTCTAACCCCCATTTTATTTTTTGCTATCGCAATATCGATATATACATATATCAGTCGAATACATCGCAAGCGAGGAATACACTGCGCTGTAACACACTCACCGTCGTTCTCTAATCTGTATAAAGAGAGCGTATGGAGGTGTATCTTTGTACTGGTATAATAACAAGCGTGTCCTTCGACCATGCGAACGCGATCTTGAAAGCACCAACACGGTGAGAGAACACACGTTCGGCGAGTGCTCGGCTGGGGTAATCTGTGCTAAATTATACAGCATCGTCGGGGCGTGTTATTAAATACGTAATAACCCCTGAACGGTCGTGCGCGTACATTCTGGCACAGCGTGTATTTCTCCCCGATACGATTTCGCCTATCTCAGCCTGGATAAGTGCGAAGAAGAAGCAGAGATCACCAGGTGGCGGACGATTAACGAGAGAGGCGCGTCCGATTTCTACGCGATAGACAAGATAGCGGGGCGGGTACCGCCCCGCGAAAAGTTTAATAGTTTTATAGCTTCGGACTTTCGGAGGTTGAATGATGAATATTTCTGCTACGCCACGAGTTCGAGGTCGTGCCTCGATCTTTTTTTTTTTTTAAGGTAATTCGCGTTTTAAGCTCAATCGGTAACTCCGCTCCCCCAGTTTTCTGTATACACGTATTCAGTGACCGAACCCTGTGAGACGAGGGAGCCTTTCTCATCACGCCGATCTTGCACACTTGGGGCATTAATGGCTAAGTGTAGGATATATAAGACAACCGGGGTACATACGTATATAGGATTCGTACGTCGGTTTACCTATATAAAACACACTGCTGCCTTCGCAGTTGGATAGAGCGAAGCTGGGAGCGCGGCACGGCCAGAAAACTCGATGGATGGCCGATATAGCTGGAGCACTCGTTCTTTAGTCAAACCTCCGCCCCTTTTCAATCGAGACTTCAAACGGTGCAGCGTGGAATCATGATTGGAACGGCCGCTGCTAAGCAAGGGGCGCTCTGGCCCCGTTAGTTCGTACTCTCACCAGCTCTGCTCTCTCCTCTCTCCCTCGCGATATCTCTGGCCTCTCCCTCGTTCATTCCGTATTCCTCTCTCTTGCACTAGCGCTAGTTCTCTAGCTCGAGGCACCGGCTCGCCAGCTAGCCGACTGGCAGAGGCAGCAGCAGCAGCAGCAGCAGCACCTAGCAGCAGTAAGGGGAGGCCAGGATGGCCGAGGGCGGTTCTCCACTCTCCGCACACCTCCTCTACTTCCCCGGACTCACCCTTCGAAGCTACCCGACCTCCCAATTCCCAAACCCTCTCTCGCTTCTCTCCCTGTACACCTCACCGCCACGTCCCACGACTCAACTCATGATGAAATTCCTAGCATTCAATCGCAGCACCGGCCACAACTACGCTTCCATAGGTGTGTCTATATTGTATCGGTCTTTATGCTACAAAACATACATAGACAAGCGGATACTCTCTGTATCTACTCCGTACACGAACGCATTTATCTATTGCCTTGTACGCATACCGACAACAGATTCAGATGCGCATTTTAGTAACTATAGGTATATCACCGTCCACTGCATCTGGACAATGCTTGCAATCTTGTAATGTCGAAAGAAGTCAAAATTTAAAAGTCGGTACGTATTTGTATGAAAGTCCTTTCTGCATAAGATTCCTCGAATTCCAGTCGTTCGTTCCGGCTATCCAGTGTCACGGTACTCCGGGACCGTCTCTCTGTGTGTATCGTTACGTTCTCTCGATGTATGTATGTATATGTATGTGGGCTATGCGAAAGAGAACGGAGGATTGAAAATGGACGAGGAGAGAGACGAGGCATGACGTATAGCTGCCGACGTTCCTATGCGAAGCTTGTGGACGGAATCAGAGGGGTAGGTACGTAGAAACCTCCCGGCGAGAGGCTGACGCGGTCCGATATACGGCGGTGGCTCCGGCAAGCACCCAACGGCACTGCAGGAACGTACGTACGGTATACCTCCCTCTATCTATCTATCTATCTATCTATCTATCTATCTATACCTCGATACTCTCCGAGTACATACGCGCCGGGCACGAGCTATGCTACGCGTTCGGCCGGCGTCCGCTCCGCGCTGCTCTGGAATTCAAATACAGTCGGGCGAGATTGGAAAATCGGATCGATTCTGTCCTCCTCCCCGTTCTTCCTCATCCATCCACCTTCCTCGTACTCCTTCCTCTTCGCCCATCTACATTCTGCCTTCGTTCCCTACCCAACCCCCTCACGACTACCGTGTTCTCCAACCGTCCATACTGCCTATCCGCTGCACATACTGTGCAACAGCCTCCCTTATTCGCGTTTCTCATTCATTCGCTCGCGAGGAATGCCTGTGTGCTTTTTTCTTTATAAGAAAAGTGTACGATATTTTGCACGGTGAAATGTGTCCATTTGCGAAATACGATTTACGCTTGTTGGGAGTTGAAGACATTTTTTGCGAAAGGTTAACTGAAATAAATGATTAGTTGGAACCGCGTAAAAAAAATATACATATTGTAGCGACTAATCATTTTTTTCAGCGCATAATTCATGAAAGGCGTCGGAATTCGTTGTGTCATAGATAATTTTTTTTGTTTTAGCAATTAAAGATCAAGATAGCGTTTTTGTGCTTTTCATCAGTGAAGTGGGCAAAGATACTCTATCATGATCTTCGACCGACCATACGACTCAATGGAGCAGATTTTGACGCATATTGTTTTCTTTGTACTCTATGCACTCTGCTGCGGAAAGGATTATTCTGATTGCAAATGTTCCGCTTCATTCTCACAGAGAATACATCTGGGATTAGTGATCTTTCGCGTAGAAACGAGAAGAAGCTTTTTCGCGTGCGGGAATAAAAAGATTTTTAGGACTCACAGGAAATCATCGAAGAATCCGGACTCATTTTTTTTTTCCGCATCCCTCGCCCCTCTCACGTCTCCGCGATATATCGGACGCGAGAGTAGATGGACGCGAGGGATGTATTTTTTTTTTTTTTTCCGATCTCCGATTCGTCACTTTAGAAGATGAAAACGTGTTCGTTTCTCGCAGTCGCGTTTCAGTATCCGATACACAGCGTCCAACCGTCTTATACCCATTCCCAACGCCGTCCAATCTTCCGTTGCGAGACACGTCCCTGTGGTAATTCGGTAGAGTGGATGGGATAGATACATCCAGGGCTACATATCGTTGTCCTGCGTACATCGGTGTCTCTCGAAATCCTTGTATTGTCAAACGTGTAATTCTTTCGCCTCGTCGTACAGAATAGTACTTCGCTTTTTAGAATCCACCCTTCTGTACCAATGGTTCTTTCGCATTCGTTTCTATTCCAATGTATACATGACTTTTCGTCTCGCGAGACCCCTTTTCTAACTGTATAGAGCTGTGAGATAGGAATAGCGACGTGGTCCATGAGTATCACGCACCACCAATGTAACCGCGGCAAGTTGTATTAACCTGCCAGCGTACAACGAGGCAAACTACTGTTTATAAGCTACGCCAGTCCCAGCAGAGTCGGTTCGGGTCGAACGAGCGCGAGAGTTGAGAAGTCTTTGGTGTCAGCAACAGCAACGGCACCCGGAGCACACCATGACGCTCTCTACTCTCTCTCGGTGCTGTTTCTCTCTGTACGTACAATTTCTATCCAAAGCTCATTCGCTCTCTCATTCTCCCTTACACGACCCCTCGTCCAATGAACTCGCTCGGTTGCTCTCTCGCTAGCTGACTGCCGGTGGGATCAGGTAATTAGTTACGTAGCCGTGAGCCCTGTGAAACACCAGGCGAACGCACAGTCGGACGCAAAACCACTGTTCTACCATGTGTATTATTGTTCCACGAATAACGTAACGCTCAAACGCCACGTTTTCAATTTTTGGTTTTACCATTTTAATTTAGCATTCTCGTTACGAATTCGGCGACTATAAACGATTGTGTCGATATAATTAATTTGTTTCGAGAGATTGTCGAATTTAAAGCTTAACACTTCATCGTTATCGCCTCCGGCGAATCTCGAGGCGCGGCATCAGCTTCGCAATCGTTGAGTGAAAAAAAAAAAAAAAAAAAAAAATCGGGAATGGTTTTTGGTAATTTCGAATTCCTAACGAAAATAATTGACGACGAAAGACGATTCGAACGGATAAATACTTTTTTTATATTCAGATTCCGAGATTTTCGACTAAAAAAAAAAAAAATGCCGAGATCATCCAAGATTTTCGCCCTTCGTTTTTTAAGCGCGGATTTTCCAAACGGATTTGCGTATTTCTTGCAAGGACGACGGTTAGGGCGTTTCGTTTTCCGGATCGAGGGTTTTTCACCAACGTCGACGTCTTCTCGGTCGTTTTCCTTTTTCTTTTTTTTTTTTTCCTTATCCCGCGCGTTTCCTCGAGGCCGCGGCTTTCTCGCCACTTCCTCCTTTTCCTCCTTCCCTCCCCGTTGGACCCTCACTCCGGCCGTCAGTCGCACCGAGAGATGAAAAACCTTACAAATATTAAGAATAACCCCCTGGCGTTCTCTCGTTCGACGAACGAAAGTCCTTCTTCTCCCTCGAGCGGCCAGAGAGAAAACGCTCTCTTCTCCGCGAGGCGCGGAAGCCTTGCCAAAGCCGATTTATTTTTATCTTCTTCCTTCGGGATTTCAGATGTCTTCCACGGGCGCCAGCGTAGAGCGCAGAGCTTCTGGCCTGTGAGCCTCTTTCTCGTTCTTACGGTCGCCAAAGCATTGGGAAGCTTTCAGAGTTGACCCCGCAACGTTCTCGTGCGGCAAACACAACGGTCGTCGGTTATAGTTGAACGAAGAAACTGCTTGCCGGCTCGCTGTATACCACGTTTCACTAAAATGGGGTGAACGGAAGGAAGGGTACAGGCGAGCGGTGGGTGGCAAGTCGGGCTTCAACTTCAAACGCGCAATCGTCGAGCGAGCGAAATTCAATTAAACGTCCCGACGACTCCGTGAAACGACACCAGAATCGCTCGACGGGGTGCGAGACTTCTATGTACACGACTATATTCTGGGAAAGGCGGAGGGGAGACGTTAGTCTTGTCGCCAAATGCCTCATATCTCTTATGTTTCTTATGCTTAATTTTTATAAATTTTTTGATGTTAATCTATA
The DNA here is from genome assembly GCA_934046635.1 of Buathra laborator. NCBI lineage: Eukaryota > Metazoa > Arthropoda > Insecta > Hymenoptera > Ichneumonidae > Buathra > Buathra laborator. Next base: position 12,579,612 of record OW203897.1, read on the forward strand.
AACAATTACCAACTGTTAGAAGTAATGATTAGTGGAGATAAACGAATAGTCAGTTACTAGAACCAATTTCTTCATTGAATAATTGTTTTTTCAATCGATCTCTTTACCGACATCGAAAAATCATATATTTTTATATAATTTGGTGATATAAATTTGCAGAAATAAATTTTGAAATGCATCCGCAATATTTCCATTTTTTGTCGAAAATATACACGATATATCCATATCATAGATATATTTTGGAATATACTTTTTTTTCGACGTCGGTTAATTATATTTTGATTCTCATGCCGCTTTTTCATCTATCGTTCTTTTGCAAAACCAAAAAAACATGAATCTCACAATTGTTGGTCGATGGATATATTTCCGGGCGGTAATGGAAACATCACGAAGTTGAAAAGTATACCGGGGGTGAATTTTTTTTTTTTCGCATTTCCACTTGGTGAATGTGAATTTCAACGAAATGACTTTCCTCGAAGCGTCGGGCAATTAAGAGCCCGCGCGCGACATCGCGTCGAGACGAGAAGTAGAAAAAGGTGATGCTGGGTGAAAAGAGGGTGGGAGTGGCAGAGTGCTGGAGAGGGCGTATATAGAGAGTCGGAGGGTTGTGAACGAGGGCGTAGGCGAAAATGGAAGAAAGACTGGGTGCGCGGGCGGGGCAGGGGGGCGGGGGGAGGGGGGTGGGTCGGTAGTGGAAAAACTGGAGAAAAAGCGTGTAGAGGAACTGCAGAGTAGTACACGGCTGAGATATTACGTAGCAAACCGGCTGAATAAACGAGCGCGCGCGAGGAAGCGGGCGGATTTTACCCCCGACGATTTTATTAAGCTCAGCACGCGACGAACGTTTATATACCTCAGAGCTCTCCGCGTCTCCGCATTTACTACCATCCCAGAGTTTTGAGGGTAGTTACCAACGGCACGGGGGTTTCTGTGTGCAATGCAGTGGCAGCGAGAGAGAGAGAGAGAGAGGCCCCGCGTGCACTAGTAGTGCACACGGGGCTGACACGGCCGAGACTCCGTTTCTACGAAACAGCGATGAAACGCGGACCCGCAGCGTGTCGCCGCTAATGAGCAAGACTTCCAGACAGCCTTGCCGACAACCACCGGAGCTCTCTGTCGCTCTCCTCCGTACGACTAACCAACTTGCCTTGCACCGGAATATCAAACTACACACTATACGTGTCGGCCTCGTGTAAACGCTGCAACGAACCTCTAGTGTCGCTACGAATATAGCAGTTACGTAGCTCGGTTATTAATTTTACCGGATAAATTTAACATCCATTGTCGCAAAATACGATGGGAAAAACGGCCCTAATGAATTTTCGTTCGATCGTAAAGCCTTAAGAAAACAAACAACGACAAGAAAATGTTCCGAAGAATTATATTGGGCTATGATATGTAACTGTAGATCCCCGTTGGATATCATACTCCCGCGACGATCTTTGATGTTTCGCGCGTTTACTATACCCGATTACAATGAGGACGCATGGGTGGGACAAGGGAGGAATACTATATTAATGCTAATATTGACGTGACGAGGCTGCGAAATCGCGGTTACACGCGTTACCGCAACCGTAGCACCCGATTATTATTGACTCGTTTGCTCGCTCTCAGCAGTAGTGCACCGAGCGGCAAAGCAAAGCAAACGTTGGGTATAGAAGCTTTCCAGCGCCGAAGGAAGGGAGAGAGTCAGCCAACATTCAGGGAACCCTAAATACGCAGGTGGCAAAAGCACGCGAAGCCCACCCTACCGTACGCTCGAACGTTCTGTGTATCGTGGGCGCGGTATTACGCGAACCAACGTCTATGCACACCTATACCCATCGTATATATGTGCATATATCGTCCTACAGCACGGAATATGAAACCACCCGGCCCACCCTTTGGATAATCTAGCTTCTGCATACGACTACCCTGTTGCCCAAACGTTGCACATTCCCTCCCTTGTGTTTGGACCCTACAACGCACCGATCACTTTGCCCGCTCGCTTCTCGTGTATCGTAATACATACGATATTCTACGTGGCGATATCAGAGGTACTACGGTTCGCCAGCATCACACGACAAGATTAATTTCTATACTCGGACTAATATCGTATTCGACCGACAAATATGATCTACTGATGGATTGCGGTAGTAGAATCAGTGAGTACAGTGCAGACTCTCGACGGACAAGAAAACAAGTTTTTCATAGGTTGCATTTGATGAATTGGCGAATTAAGGGATGATAATAAAAAGAAAACAACGTGTCTTATGTAGAAGATATGTATATATGTATGCTTTGGGAAGTTGCGAAGTAAAAAATGGCGGGGAAGTCGTGCACGAGGGTAACTTGGGTCCCATCGATTCCGCTCGTCGTAAGCTTCCGAACGAGAAGGGGTAGAAAAGCATTAACCAACCCCTTGCGACTCCTATACTTTTATCTTTCTCGCTTATTCGCGACGGTACATTCACCATTTTTTGCACTCACACTCGCGACTAGAGCCGCTCAAGGAGCACAGAATTCGCACCGAAAGCCGCGAGTGCGTACATTAAAAAAAAAATGGGGGGGGTTGGGGGTTTAGATATTGTCGGCTTCGCGTCTGAATAGGGAAGCTTCCGCAAGATGTATACATCGCATGGAAAGAGTAAAAATGCTACAGAGAGCGATGAAAATAAGCGAACAAAAGTGATGCGCAACTCACTCCAACGTTCCACTGAGCCTTTCCGTCGAACCGTTCTGTGAATCGACTGGCGCGAGAAACTCCGACGGTAACTATCAGATACAGTTGAAGATCACAGAGACGCGAGTCGAAGCGAATCGGCAAAACAAGAAATTGTATCTACGAATTGCCGTTTATCATTGCCGTTATTCGATTATTAAAATGGTATTTTTCTACAAGCCGTTATTTCTTTAATGGCAACAAAATGTTCGGAATGCATCGAAGATTTTCGTTTGCCGAAAATATTGCTTTTTATATCCCCTGTTTCCTCTATTTCCCCTGAAAAACGGTTGAAATTCGTGCAAGAAAAAGGATTGAAAAAAAAAAAAATCGTACGTAACGTTTAAAAAAAATGCAATCTCCACGAGATAATTGTTGAGAGAGCATTGCGTAGTCCAACTTTGAAAATCTATCTACGCGCGTACCGTCCATGTTAGTCATAGATGAAGCGCTACAACGGTTCTCGACGAAAAGCTCACGGCCACCCCCTTTGGCGCATCGGGTATAGTAGCTCTTTCGCTGGGATACACGATGCCACACACACGGAATCGGCTCTTCTCTTCTCCGGGGGCTTTTCTCTCGGCCTTTTCCCCCATTGCGCTGAAACTCCCGACCGACCAAAGCACTCGGAGTGTTGGCCAGGCGTAGCTGCATACGAGATATATCGAACTGAGAGGAGAGAGCCGAGTCAGCCGGGAGGTAAAAGCATGAGAATACGATAGAAAGAGTAGAAGAGTGTACACGGATGAGAAAAAAGAAGAAAAAAGGGTTGCATATATATATATATAAGTATAATAACACTATGCAGATAGTGGAGCGATGGAGAGGATAGGGATTATAGAACCCCCACGCATCCTTCGTGTTTCTCTCGGCACTATGGCGCTGGACTCTGCTTTGGCTAAGTGTTCGTATTTCAAACAATGCCTCGGCTACTCTTGCGCCCCGCGTTGTCCTGTTGATACCAGTTGTACGTGGGGCTATCAACAATCCCTCCCTTTCCACATGAAACAGCCACTGGAGCTCTGGGCTCTCGGCGCCAACGCTCCTCTTCGGTATCGGCGTGGATGAGCCACCTTCCTCGCGCAGTATACACCCTTCGCAACAACTCGTTGCCCGGTTTACTCCCTTTCGCTACTCGAGCGTGAAGCCCCACCAGGTTTTTCATTATCGTTGCGGCGAGCAAAGTATGCGATATCCATGTCTGTTTATTTTACCCTCCGCGGCTATTTTTTTTCTTATTTATTTGTATTTATTTTTCTTCAAACAACCGCGCGAAGCTTATCCGATTGTGTAATTAAAAAGATTTTTTTTTTTTGTAAAGCCGAATCAACTTACAGGGTTCCGACGTTACGCGTTCAAAATTGATCTTTCTAACGGCGAACCCTCTGTGAGGCGTTTTTAACGCGTATCCTAACGATTTCATTCGATCGGCATGTTACAAATGCGATCGCACCGAAGTAATTTCACTCTGCGGCTTGTTGGATCGTTCGTGGAACGTAATTGCCGAAGTCCGAGCGAATTTTAACGCGAGAAGACGATAACAATGACGATGTCTGCAGTTGTTTCAACGCCCAAAGTTTCAGCGGCTAATTCGCCAAAGATAAACATTTCGGAAGACATGAATTTCTGCTTTCTCACGTGGGGAAGCTATATATAGCGATTATCGAATTACAATCTATTCCGATCGTCGGATAGTCACGATTGCTGAATCGAATAATCGAAGGCATACAGTGTTGAAGCTCCGATTCTCCTCTTCCATTGTTCGTGAGAAAATTAATAAGTGTAAATGATATTCATAGCGTGAGCGCAATTGATAGCATACGTACGAGTGTTTTTCCGAGTGAAAATTACTTCAATTCCGTGGTAAATTCTCGTATATGTATAATACATGAGCGCAAAACGATTACGTAACTCGGTTTCCGCGAATCCATCGGAAAGCTCGTGTACGAACCGCGAGGGATTCGTGTACCTGGGTAATTACGAATATAAAAAAAAAAAAAAAGAAAAAAAAAAAATGTTTTCCCCCCGCTGCCTCGTCCGGCATAGAGATTATTGAAATACTTCGTAATTTATATCACGTATCATGTGAATGCGTGCGGAGAGGTAGCTTCACAACATTTCTTTAGAACGGAACGATACTCGTACCCGCGATTACTCTATACAGAGCGGCTTGAATGAGTAGACAGAATATACGTTTATAACTTGAAAGGCGTATAACTATATATATAACGCGGACGATGTTCCTGCGAACGAACTGAAAGGGTTCCACGCCTCGCGCGCACGCTTATAATAAGTATATTAAGTATAATCAGCGGCGATAGCGAACGCGGTTCCGAGGCCTTACCAGTGCTGCTAAGTTAATCGGAGTTAATCTCCATAAAGAGGAAGAATAAGAAAAAAAATTCAATTTCATCGAGGCCCGGGAAAGGGCGAATATTTGAGAGGCCGAAGAAGTATGGCGCTGTTTTTCACCTGATACACCGTTACCGGGTTGTATTATGTATATGGGTAAAGTATATATTCTCGGACGATATCACGAAGACCTCTCTATTCCCGCAAGATGAGAACGTGAAAAGTATAATTTAGTTCGAAACGAGATGGCAGCTTCGCGTGCACAAGATGGGACACCGGAAGGCGTATACGTACATCGACTTTCAAGGGTTTCCCATTCTGTCCAATCTCATTCGCTATATCGGTTTCCCATACTCGATTCTCTCTCTCTTCGTCTATACCAGTGGGCAGACTGTCCTGTTGCGCTATAATCTATTCAAATTCTCTTTTGGTACGACGCCGCGGGGATACTGTTATCATCGACATTCGCCGGGGCATCGAGACATCGAAGTATCGAAGTATCGGAGTATCTCGAAGAACGATGATTCGAGAAGATGACAAAACCACGAAAACATTTAATTGAATTAACAATATTCTCCGGTATTTAATCTCGTAAAACTATAGGTAATTCTGCATCTTTTTAACGCTACACATGGGTTTCGGAGACCCGATATTACAGTTGCGAAACATTCTCAAAAATAAGTAATTTTATGCGTTTTCCGAATTGTGCTCTAAAAATAATTGTAGCATCTCTACAGAGGGAGATTTGGAAACAGATATTTCACATCAAAACAGTTTCGGAATCGCAAAAAAAAAAAAATGATCTTTTCGGTGTTCGCAAACTAAAAAATACTTTACGAGAGCCGACGGTCGCCGGTAAGCAATAAATTTTGCAATACCGCGATTTATAGAACTCCATCGGCCTGCAAGAGAAACTAATCCGAGAAGAGAGTCTCGTGATATACACAGATAGAAAATTCTCTTCCCACAAGAATGGACGATATTGCTCGCGAGATGCCTAATCCAACGTTATCCGTCGCCGGGTAGGCGTTTGCAAAGTTTGCCAATGGACCGTCGGCATAGAGCCACGAGCCTCCGATTTCCTCCGGAGGGGGGTGGGGGTTGGGGGGGGGGGGGGGACGAGGAAGGACCGGCTTGCAATGTCCTTCTCGTCGACAGTTTGGTATATACCTATGAAGAATACAAGAACGTTGGGTAGCGAGCAGAAGAGGCGAGGACTGGCAAGAAGGAAGAAACGAACGGTGCGGGCTATGCTGGCTTTGGTTCGCGAAGGCGAACGCGAGGAGCGACTATCTCTCGTATCTTGTATAATAAAAGCTTGTTCGTTGGGGTGGTACACGGGGCTTCTCGGATACCAGTGGCAGAGGCTTTGTGTACGTGGCCGAGAGGGTGGAGGGAGGAGGGGGGGGGGGGCGAGAATCGAGGGACCGGCCAAGAGGATTGGGTCGAAGCAACGACTATATATACGTATCGTGTAGTATATACAACTATGCTGCCACGGTGCTTGTTATACATAGGAGAAACGCAAGGATGAAGGCCGAGAAGGATGGCGACGGAGAGTACGAGATGAATCCTGAGGGTAGAGAGCGCGAGCGAGACTATCGAACGAAGAGGGAAAATCCCGGTTGGACCGAGATAGAGGGATGCTGGGGGTTGGACTGAGATGCGAAATGTAGAGCCGAAGGTGTATAGATAGAGAACGCGATATAGAAAGGGGAACGGCATGGATGCCGAAGAGACGAAGGCAGGTCTAACGAGAAATAGAGATAGAGAGCATCGTTCCAATATACTAAGAGCGGATACGCAAACCCGAAGCCAGCGGCTAGTCCCCCGCTGTTCGGCATTGCCGGTGTACTCCCGGTGCTCCCGATGCTGTCGGGGCACTCGTTCTCTCTGTCTCCGCTTCTCCGGCTCTCTTCGGCTTCTCTATTTATCTCTATCGCACTTTCGACGTTTTATACTCTCTCTCGTTCTCTCTCTCTCTCCCAGTGAGCTCTCGTCCGGACCTTATATACCCCCATTGTGCCCGGCAGCTCATTTATTTATGTCTCTGAAAACTTTTAATCTGATGAGATGCTCGACTCTGCGGCAGCGTGTTGTGTTGTTCCACTTGCCCGGGGGCAAGGTGTTCAAGCGTGTATATACGATCTCTTCTAGTACAACTGCTAGGAATTCTCTCTCTCTGTGCTGTCATCCTCCAGAGGGTACTTTTCCACTGTTTATCCGACGGCTTGTTGACTTCCATTCGTATTAATTTAGAGACTAACTTCGAATGTTAAAGCATTCGATAACTACATTTAATCGGCAACCTTTGATCGACCATCATTCGTCTCTGTTATCATCGGTTATCGCCTGATCATTGAAATGAGACGAATACAATGTAATTCTAGCGCAGCATTCGTAGTATCAGCGAATTCGACCAGATCCGGTTGGGGTGGGAAAGCGATGAACAAGGAAAAGTTTCAGCGAGGCTCAACGTCCGTCGTAACAATGCATTCTCTTCTCCAGCAAGGGTACATTTCGCTACAAGCCAGTTCCGGTCTTGTATATGAGAAAAGGCTTGGGAGAGGGTTCGGTTAAATTCCCTGGGTAAACCATCCTGTACAGGAGCGCCTGAGAATTCTCGCGAACCTCCACACAGCTCTTGACGTATCTCCACTCGCTCCCTCTCTCCCTCTCCCCGATCCTTACCATACCCACCATCCCGAAGTTACCAACTATTTCAATGAGTTTAGGAGAGTTGCTCTCGTTGAGGCTCGTGCGCGCGGTTAGTTGATTACCCTGGACTCCTCCAATTTGGGAATTTACACACTGGAGGGTCACTCCACATTGTACCGACTACGCAAACCTATGGTGAACTTGGGCTCCCAACGGTGTGTCTCCACCGGTGTTGTTATTTGCAAAAACTTTGAGAATCTCGCGTGTGCGACCCTAACGTGTCACGCTTCATGTTTACCGATAGCAATATTGTTATATGTATAGAGAAAACAAGAAAAGGTACTTTTGTCGGACACTGAGAGGTCGGTGTGGTTAATACAGGGAGCAAGTCGCAGAATTCGTATTCATTAAATAGCGAAAGAGGAAATTCGAAAAAAGAATGAATGAAAGAGAAAAAGAAAAAACATAAAATAAAATAACGAGAAAAATGGTAAAAAGCAGCGAAGGACCGCCGCGACGCGACAGGAAAACCTGATTACCAAGTAGCGCGCGAGTCCAGCAGCTGAAGCACACAGCGCGAGCCATTTTTTTTTTTCTTTTTAACTCGTCTTTTCATACACGAGGCCTCGTTCCACGTTCCTGCACCTTCCATTCTTCCATTCGCAGGCATCCCTCTTTTCTCCCTGTTCGTTTCTGTCCCTCGTCTTCTTTCGCGAACGCCATCCGACGTTCGCTAACTTCGTAGGTACGAACAAAAGTACAGCGACCGAGAGAAGAGCGAGAGAAAGAGACAAGGAGACGGCAGAAGTAGCGGTGGGCAACAGTGCAGACCGCAAGGAAATTGGGCTCCCTGTGCACTCGTAATGCTACTGCATCTCCCATTCTTGCTGATGCTCCCGGTCCAAGTACAATGTGGTCGTCGACGCGTCCACACGACTCGCCGCCATCACGGGAGCTTTTTTTTCTCTTCTTCTTTTCCTTTCCGTCGCTCTTTTTATTCTCGGAATACCGGTGACTCTGACTGACTGGCTGGCTGGCTGGTTCCGTTTTCAGGAATATAGCATCAACGAAAGGCCTTCGCTGTTCCTATGTCGCGCCTACCATCGTAGAAATCTTCGCCCCCGGGACTCGGATAGGCGCACAATCGGCTTCCTACGGCTCGGGACAACGCGCTCGTTTCGTCCGAAGACCGCTACGAAAGATGGTCCCCGTGAATCGCCCGAGGCGAGCTGTAATTCGCTGATTAGGCGAGCAGTGACATTCTTCAAACTTTTTTTATTTATTTTTTTTCTTCATTCACGATGGTTCGCGCAATTTTTTTTATTTTTAATTCACTGATTAGGCCATCTCTTTTCTCATTCGCGATGCTTGTACTCTTGTCCGCCTACTTTCGAATGTTCTTTTCAGAATTTACCAGTCCGATCCCTGCGACAAGGGGATGGTTCGTGTTTATGGGGAAAGGTCGCTTCCGATGCGGGTCGTTGGCGTATTGAAGCAGCGCCCCGAGAGTGTCTCGCTATTTCATTTTTCTTCTTCATTCCTGGTCGCCCGACTCATTTTTTTTCGTATTTATTTCTTTTGCCGCATCACTCCCCTTCTGGAGGTTTTGCCGGCTTGTCCTCGAGGAGGACAACGCAACCTCGTTATCTTATCCCTTCGGTGTGGCGTGTCCCCATCATATATAGCTTCGTTCTCTGGCCACAATGCCTGCCTCTCTCGAGGGTGATGAAACGTTCTTATAGCGGTAACAGCACCGACTTGTATAGAGATACGCAGAAGCGAGAAGAGGTTTAATGCGGGAATGTTCGGGGTCGTCTTTTTTTTTTTTATTTTCAAGAACAAAATTTTTCTTGCATTTCGCGGCCACTAAGAACGCTATGCATGGTGCTAATAATAACTGCGAAGAGTCTCGGATTTGCAAATTTTTTTAACTACCCTTCGTCCATTTTTTTTATCGAGGGTTTACGAGATGAATTCAATTACCATTACCGAAAAGGAGATCTACAACTATACTACTAATAATTCACTACCGTTTCATCGCGTTCTCATTAATCTTGAATACGTGATACAAATAAACGCTATAAAAAATTACTAAAATATCCAGTGAAAGGTTAAAGTAATAAGGAAAAGATAGATCGCTTGTAAATCATATTATGAGTCTGAAATGAGGAATTCTTAATTTAATTACCGGACGATCAACTCCCTGCAACCGCGTTGAAGTGTGCGCGAGACGAGAGAGGCTCGAGAAATTGTTGGAGAATAAGAAGGATCCAGTGGAAACTTTATGAGAAAGAATGCGCGAAGGGTTGCGTGAAGAACGCAACGGGGGTTGCCCGCTTCGTCGACGACGGAAGGAAAGCGCACGTTATACGCATCAGAATTTGTCGTGGTGAAGGACCAGTGGGAGGTGAAAGAGAGTGAAAAAAAAGCCGGTGCCGCGACAGTGAGGGAAGGGTTTGCGTCGGTGCGGAGCCATACGATAAAAAAAAAAAAAAAAAAGCGTCTATGGAGAACGAGGGCGACTTATAAGCACCATCGCTGTCGTTATACGTACAACGGACCGACTCGCGCACACAGGTTGAAATGCGCGGGCGTTTATAATACCGCGAAAGCCGTAATTTTTTTTCATTATACGCGGCGAAACAAATACGGCAGCTCACTCTTCTTTCTCTCCATTCTTTCTTTATTTTATTTTTTTATACTCTGTCGTGTCTCTCCGCGGGTGGCGCTTTCTTTCTTCTCCATCTCACTTATACCGCTGCTCCCCTTTCTGCTGTTATTTTTTTTATTTATTATTTGTTACTGTGTGCACCACCCGCTCGTTTCTCTATTTTTTTTTTTTAATCTTCTCTTTATTTTTCTTTAATACGAACGTGCACAATGAGGCAGACCGCCGTGGCCCATTAAAAAGTTGCAATTAGCATTTAAAATATAAACCTTCGAGGAAGAAGAGAGGAAGTAAGCTAGAGTGAAAGAGACAAAGTGAAATGTCTAATGAAAAGACCTTTTAGATTGGCTAAATGCCTTTCAGCCGCCAAGAGAGAAATCTCTCTCGCTTTCCCGCTCTCTCGATCTCTGTATATACATATATATATATTTCTGGCATGAAGGGGGGGGGGAAGAGGTAGAACGTTAGCAAGCAACGAGGCCGTGGTTTAAATGGAACTCACCCCTGATTGGCCATCCGAGGTTGCTTCTGCCGCATTCCAGTTGCCACCGACCCGCAAGCTCGCCATCTCGTTGATAGCGCTCTTCGGGGTATTCAACGAGTGAGTGGGGCTCTCTCGCGAGTCTAACAGCGACGGAGAGGTCGTACATGAACGGGCGAAGGGGTCAGGAGAAGTTTTAAGCTCAGCGTTCAGATTTATCTCGCCGTCGTTGTTCGCCGCGTGTCTCTCGGTATTCTTTTTCTCTTTATCGCTTTCGAAACTACCCTCTTTAGCCCGATCGCTCTCTCGCAGCTCTCCCGTTACCCTTAGTTGCGCTTTTACATCGCCGATATTTCGTTCGTCTCAAACCGCGGAAAACGGACACAAAGTTTCGCTTCGGTATTTCGGTGGTGCGTTGCGGTACGCGCTGCAGCCCCTATTTTTTCGGGGGAGCGCTCAATTTGTGCAATTGCAACGGACAGAAATACTCTTTAGGCGGCAGAGCTTGAAAGCGCATAACCAGCATCTATGCCAGAGGCTCGCGCAGCCATTGACTCCGGTGCGGATATCTTCGGGCGAGCGAAATAGAAGGAAAAAAGAACAGAGTACGACTCCATTGAGCAGACGAGGTTGAGAGTACTAGGCGCTCCATGGAAAAGCTGATGCTACAAAAGGCACCGAAAAGGAAGCGGTAATGCTTTACCGAAGCTTTTCCATCGAGTAGACTCGATAGACTTTTCCTGAAATGTTTACCTCTTCGATGCATTTCAAAAACAAGCAATGCGAGAAAAAATAAATTAAATCACACATCCCAAAAAATCGTAGAAATTATTAAATTTTCGGAATTAATAGTCTAGGAATGGAAAAATGCGTCGTCTCGTCTATCATTCTCGTATTATCACATTTGCGTCCATTTTCAGAGACTCCCTTTTATTTAAATATATAACGAGTGTGAATATGTGATAACCGCGAGCGCGCAAGGAAATGTAAAAAGTAAGAGATTTTTCGAGACGCGCGCGTGGAAAGCCTCGGAAAAGGTCTGAAAGAACTCCGCGAATCAAGACTGAGGTGAAAAGTCGCGTGAGGGCGAAATGCACGTTAATAATTTGCACTCGGACGAGTCTATTGTCCGTGGCCGCGCCAAGTCCGGAGTCTGGGACCCACGCGACCGTTCCAATTACTATGGCAATTCGTACGCGCGAAATTCGCTTCGGACGCATTTTACACGACGGGAATTTCTGTTGCTCGTTTTTGCTTTGCATTTTCCACAGCTTACGGTCGGGTCGCAGAGATGTTCGTCGTTCCAAAGCGCAACCTTGCGAGGGCGACGATAGAGCTATCGCTGGCGAAACTCCGTGAGCATCGGTGAGACCGCGTCTCTCACGGCTCGAGAATCTCTCAAGAATCCGTCAGAATTCTCTTTTCATCAAGAATTTTAATTACAATCGCAATTATCCAACGAGATGATTAAGGAAGTTTTGCTCGAATGCCACAAACTAACAATCCCCGCGGACCCGGCCGACACATCGTCGTCATTCTCCTTACCCCCGTTCACGAAAAGCGGGATTCCTCTTCAGTTTCTACTACGATTTTTTTTATTTCTCTCGTACAATCCGAGGACACGTACTACTATTCTCATCTCACCCTGATACTCCCATTTTCATTATTTTTTCACATATACCACACGAAAGCCTCATTAACGAAGTACTTGTCATTATAAAATGACTGGGTTAGTGATGATTAACGATAAAGAAAAAGCAAAAAAAAAAGAGAAAAAGTAAAAGGGTCGTAAAAATCGCAGCGAACTCCAAGAATTCCTTCGAGTCGCATATAAGTCTGGAAATTCAATAGAAAAGTCGAGTTTACTGCATCCCATTGTCTCGGCTTCTTCGAGACGGTAAATTTAACGTACACTGAAAAGAATCGACGGGGCGCGCGACGATGAAAAAAAAAAAAAAAAAAAAAAAAAAAAATGAAAAACAAGAAGAAGTTTGGCGATATGGGAATTGGGGAAACGAGAATGGAAGCTGCGGGTCTATATCTCAGGTTAAGTGGCGTACACCGCACAACAACAACTACTTTATAAGCGATGTGTTAACGAAGTGTGTAACAGGCGGTAAATAAGGAACCCGTAATTACGGGTACCGTGCGGCTCGCAGGCGCGCTTGGACGAGGCGCGAGAACGCGAAGAAGAGCGCGGTCGACCACCCACGAGTCGAGCCGCATCAAGTTCGCCTCGTCTCATGCGGAAGCACCAGCCAGCAGAAGCGGCAGCGGCACGGACAGACCCACTTGGTGCATCATCGGGAACGAGACGCCGACGCCCAGTCAGCCAACAAGGCAGCCAGGCTGACTGGACCGAGGGATGCACGAAGTGAAGTTCAACACGCGGGAGTGCCGTTAGTACACGAAGCGCGCGGCTGGTGAGTCGAGAAACTGGATTATGGTAGCTGGTACTCGTCCATTCGCTCTCGCGCGACGTCAAGACACCGAGATTGACGGCGCCGCTCGACGCCTCCGGCTTTGGGATCACAAGTATCGCCGTCCATTTGCCGATCGGCAACTTCGTTTACCCATAATGCCTCGTAGGATGTACAGTATTTCACTTTGGATCCGACAAATCGTCCGAATGGCACCGGGTATTTGTAGAACGAAAACAATTTATCGAAAGACAACTTAAAAAAAAAAAAAAAAAAAAAATCGGTTGTACCAACTCTGTTTTTTTTTAAAAAACGAATTATTAGTTCACGCAACTGATATTTTTTTTCCGCGTGCGTCTCGCTTTCGTCTCTGAAAACGCAATTTTTTATGCGAAAAGACGAAAAAAACGTATTTTATTTTTATAGCAAAAATGCTCGACTCGAGTGAATATTTTTTTTTTCTATCGTTTTCCTTTTGCATCCCTCTTTGGAGGCACCCGATGAAATGCAAACACCTCGGTCAATTCGCAAGACAAACGGCCTGTGATCCGGAGCACCTGTGCGTCTCGCTGATTTTTCCTTGCCACTTCGCCAGGTTTTTATTTTCCTCACGTTTTTCTCCGATGTCTCGTCGTGTCTTGCACGGGACACGTTTGTTTTTGTCTCGCGTTCGTCGACATTGCCGTTGCTCTCGGGGCTACCGGTCGCGATGCCGGGTATACGACGAGATCGATCGCTTCTTCATCGATTTCTTTTTCAACTTCTCGATCAATTCCCCAGGTGCCTATAATATTCCCTTCACGGTTTGCTACGAGAGTCTCGAACCCCTCTCTTTCGCGTTTGCTGCGTTGCATTCGCTTCTTGTTCGCCTCTTCCACGCTCGTCCCGCCGTCGCGGCTACGGTGCGGATACTTCTTGCCGTAGGTCCTCTACTCGCGTCGATCGTCGCCGAGTAGATCGTCGATGACATTGAAAAGGTGCACAGAGAGACAGAGAGAGAGAGAGAAGGAGAAGGAGAGAGAGAGATCGTTCTCGCGCCGCGCACCACCGAAGGCGCTCAACCCGCCAACTTGTACTCTTGACGCTCTCTCGACAAACTTGGCGCGTCCTTTATCGAACCAGTTTCCAACACGCCCGAACGGTTCGTTCGTCTCCCTCAAGATTCTCCGACGATCGGCAAGCGAATCGATTCATTAACCGAACGCCCAACCCCCATCCATATATTCCTGAGATCTTTTAACCGGCGCACAACGGCCGGAGTGAATCTCGCTTCCCGTCCCGTTTCGCACGGACACAGAAGTAACTGACTAAAATAACGAGGCGCGAGGCTCTCGCGATCCAAGACCAGTCGATTTTTAATTAATTCCTTTAATGCGAACGTATATGGAAAGAGACGAAGAAAAAATGAAAAAAAAAAAAAAAACACGCAGATGGCCATAGCCCGTGGCGAACGTTTCTCCAGGTGAATTCCCGGTAATCCCGAGATCCGATCGTTGATAATCGTTTTCTCGAAGACTACTTCGGTGGCAAGAGTACAAATGTACATTGATTTTCTCGGTGGACAACCTGTCGCGGCTATGTGTTTTCCGATCGTGCGAAACCGTAGTGACCGGTAGGCGCGGAAACTACCCCGTGTGACAAGACTCGGATAGCAACGATAAACGAGCGACGCGCGCGAAAGAGGCGAGAAGCGAAGATCCCGACGAGACGCAAGCCTCGCGTGGCCTTGCATGCTTCTTCTCTTCGCTCTGCTCTTGGTATACATATACATTGACGACGTTAAATTGCGACCGGTATGTTACGCCGGTGCAACGGATACATCCAGACACCGCTCATTAGCGCATTACTCTCACTTGCTACTTCTTTATAGACTTCGACGCAACCTCCTTCGAGATTGTGCAATTTATTATAATCTACGCGTTCGTACGGAAGACGTAAAAATTCGCGATTAGACACGTGTGACGAGACGGAAAATTTTTATATGGACGAATCTATTTTTAGATATAGATATAGTAATTTCCAAAATTACTATATCGTTATTAATATTGTTGCATATTAAATATAATAATAATTCGCAATTTCATTTTTAATCGATAAATAACGAAGTCTCCAAATTTCAAAAAATGCTCTTAGGATAATCACTCTTATGATCTCAATTTATGAATAATACGTAAAATTCGTTTTATCTATAATCACCGATAATTCGAGTTTCGAATATTGCATTTAATAAATACGCCAAGCAAAGAATTAAAAATAATACGGTAAATCTTGCCTGATCGATGCCATTGACGGAGGAATTTTTACCACTCGTTATTATTGACTGCAACTTACCTGAAACAGAAAAACAAGAATCGTAAATAATCGAATGACCAACAAATACAACGTTTTTTGTACATTTTTCACGAAAAATTTAAAAAAGACAATCCTATTTACTTTTGGATTTTTAATTTATTATCAACATATCGCGATCTTTTGTCATTACAGCGTCATGTCCAATATTCTCCTAATTCTTTGGTACAAAAAATCAGTATAAAAAAAACTGTTTACAACGGAATGATATCATTTTTTAATGCAAGAGAACCGCCGATGCTGCTACTTCGCTACGATCGATGATTTCGCACACGCGAGTACGCATGAGAACAGATTTTTCGTTTTGCGTTCGAGTACCGCGATGTATAACTATCGTGTGCACAGCCGCGAGCTTAACTAGCCGCGGGTCCGAAGTACACTCCACAGCCACGAGAAACGGGGCTCTCGTGTTTGCCAGAGTATCGAAGGAGCGATTGCCAAAGGCTTTTCAATACGTAGAAATAGAAACGCGTGCTGGAAGGGGTTACCAAAGTATTGTTGTTCGAAGCGCCCCCTTCGACGTTTTAGGTTATTTGTCAATCTACATTACGCTATCCGTTACTGTATCCCATTTGAATTTTCCATCCCGTTGACTTCGTCGTATGTTGATATTAAAAAGACTTCGTTATCAAATTAAAAAAAAAAAAATTATTCGCGAAGAGACTTACCGACTCGCGAGACTCCGCGTTCGCGAACTTTTGAGCCCTTCTCGCGTCTGCGATACAACAACGTTCTCGTAACACGAATGCATCAACGCACGCGATGCATTCTATGTACATTTGCAATAACTCCCAGCCGATTCCCGCGCGCGATACCGCGGGCAAACTCTCGCGAGTCTCTCTCTCTCTCTCTCGATGCTTCCTTCTGCTCGTTTAGCTCAGCAGTGTAGTTGCAGTAGTAGCATTACTATATATATAGTACAACTATACCGCTATGCTAGTATATAACTAGTATAACTCGACTCGCGTCTATTACACGCCACGTTACTACTGTCAACACACGCGTAATAACTGTTATTAGACGGGGTACCTCGCTAGAGAGTTTACCCTTTGGCTCTCGACGATACTACCGAAGGTATATGCACACACGCGCGTTTTATAAACGTATACCTGCATCGACAAATGCACCGTGAGTCGCGGCGCAGCGGACAATCGCGGTGAATCGCGGTTCCTTGCGTGAGCCGTATATTTATCCTCGACTGCTTTTAAATATTATTTAACGTTGAAAAACGTTATGAACTTTCGGCAAACTTTCGCATGATGTACGAATACATCGAAGGAATTATAAGTAAGAATATTGCGAAATAAATATCGCTAATATATTACGAGATGACCGGTGAAGCTGCTAGTCGGCTCATCGCAGCAGGATCCCGAGTATCTAAGCACATTTTGTCGGTTAAGCCCATCGACAAAATGAACCCCTCGAGAGAATGAGAGACTCGATGCTTCAATGTAGGTAATAGTTTGCCCGATAGATCGTACAACAGCGTGTCCCGTTGGTGACGAAGGGAGAGAAAGACACGGGAGAAGAGAGCTCCACGTGTCCTCCGTATGTCATCGTTCCGCCGGGCAAACAATACCCGGGAGAACATCATATGCAGGTAGGATTATACCGAGGACCCCTTTTCGGTTTGGAAAGAGCAGAGTGAAGCATGGCGATGAGCCACCCTTCGGTGTGTCCTCGATAAAGTCCTTTTTTTTCTTCTCTATCCTACCGCTCCTACCGGGACTGTCACGCGACTAGCAAATACAGACGAACCGATCCGTGTAATATAGCTATGGGTCTCTATGTGCGGGACTTCTGGTCGTGTGCGAATTTACAAATCCCTGCGTGTGCCCGAGCTTTCGATATCTATATAGACACAAGGTATTCGTCGTTGAGGAGAGATGCGACGACACGGTGACTATGCCAAGAGGGGAAGGAGGGGGTTGGTTTACACATTCGTGCGTTGAACACACGAGGGGCAAATTCGATGGGAGTACGAGCAGCAGTGACGCAAACTCTCTCTCTCCCTTCTCCCATCGACGAGAATTGCGAAGAGCCTCGATGCGCACAGCGCTAAATGCACAAAAAGTGTAACTGCATTGTCGAATAGAAAAAAAAAAAAAGGAAATCCCCTACGGGACGTCGATGGCACAATAATGGGACAGATTATAATCTTGTCTACCCCCTGGGCTCTCAGAGAACGATGTCTCTTTCTCTTCGGTGACATGCATTACATGAGACTGGGGGCTAATAGTACCGAAACCCCATTATGACGATGATCCACATGTCCGAGTAGGGTTGCGCGGTTAGCTATTTAGCTGGTGCTCTCACTCTATTAACTGTTCTTTCCTTATTGTCGATTGAAGAAAAAAAAAAACATTTACCATTTTAGGTTCAGATTCGTGACTTTCATATTATTAACACTGCCTTTACAATGCAACTATTCAATTTTTTTTTTCGTGTCTCAAACTATGAAAATACGAGTAAAATTAAAATACAAAAGAATTATAGTGATTTGTGATATGCGGAGAAATATTTAATATAATTAATGAAGAAAAAAAAAATGAATTAGTAGAGAAGTTTCCTTCAGAATTTAGCTTTTGAATATAAATTCGGCGGTTTTATACAATTAATATATTTAATTGTATAATTTTTTATAGTTTTATCGAATTACAGAATTTTAGAATAGAATTTTTATAGATCCGTAATGTAAGTTTTCCATCAATTTAAAAAAATGTTCTTTCTGTATTCCGCGAATGGAGCGATCTTGGCGATTTTTATTGTCATCCATTGTTATTCATTTGCGAATTAAAACGCATTAACATTCACAATTAGCAACGGTATGCGAGGCTGTCGTTTGTATTTTTCCCGTCGTTATTACCATGTTAAACATGGAAAACATTACCATGTTTTCTTACCCGGAACTACGAAACCTGCTGGGCGTATCTTGTCGGCACGGCTATCGACAGGAACCCGGGCGGTCAGCTTTCGCGACAACCGACGACACGCCACGGCCTAATTAAGTGCGCATAATGGATATACACGTCGACAGTTGCGCGCATTGTTCGACCGTTCGTTCTTTCTCTATCGTCGACATTGTCGCGTGTGCGTGCTGCTCATGTTCCCCTGGCTACGTGCCCCCCTCTGTAATCCGTCGACTGTATATTTCGTTTCTTTCCTACTGGTTTTTATCCCTCTTCCCAGCTCGTTCGTCCCGCTATAATACTCTTCGAGTGGCACGGGAACTAGTATATTATATGGCTTGACTCGAAAATTGCTGACGAGAGCGCAATTATAATACGTGAAGCGCAAGCGATGATCCGCAAAACGGACGAAATTGAGGATTTACGATCTTTTTATGTACGCAAAACAAATATATATATACATAGATTATTTTTTGTATTAAACTCTGTTTTTAATTTCCATATAATATACGAAATACGTAATACTTCTGCTCCGTTTCTTGTTCGTAAAAATTCTACATATTCCTTTCCGCCAGAATTATTTCCGGAGGTATTAAAAAATTTCTCAAGCGTTCCGCCAAAAAAAAAAAAACATTTTTTTTTTCTCCTCTTTTTAACTCGGCAAATAATTATTGTTCCGAGTCAACGTAGCTAGAAACTATATCGCAGTTGGAGCGTCACATGTTCGCGGTGATATCGCGAGCGTGTAATCCGTGTATTCAGCGCGAGGGTTCGTTTGGTACCCGAAATTTCAGACGGTTTTACACGGCGTTAAATATTCCCCGAATGTGCCGAAAACCTTGTACAGCAATGAATGACTCTTTCCACTATCGCGGAAAGAAAAAAAAAAAAAAAAAAAAACCTCTACATTCGGATGAAGAAATAGCGGCGAGAGTATCATGCGTAAGATACCAACCGAGTATTCGCTGAAGATGTAACATTATAATATCGCGGTATAAGTGTATTAAGGGTTGAAAAAAAAGAGTAAAAACCGGAAAAAGGCCGATGCCAAGTGAATATGCGACGCTTATAAATGTCTGTGCTCTCTTTTGGGCCGATAATATTATGTACCACAATATCATGATTATCCGTGGTGCATCGTTAGAGACTCAACTCTGTAGAACGGACGAGAACCCGTCGAAAGAGGGCCAAGTGCACAGCGAGAGAAAGGGAGAGGGTAGAGAGAGTCGGATAGGAAGGAAAGGAGTAGGAAGTGGTTGGAAAGTAAAGAGGATCGGAGGAGTGAACGTCGAAGCTATAGTTGGGTGGTTGAAGGAAAAGGAAAATAGCGAGATGGAGATATATAGAGAAGTGAGATAACGTAGCCGAGAAAGGAAGGGGGTGGAGGGAGAGGGTGGGGGGGTTTCCAGCTCGACGGAGCCAATTCAGAGCCGGAATTTATCCTATCAATTTCTGCTCGGTGGAGTGGCAAAGAGCTCCGGCAGCGTTCGCCGTTCGCTATATTAACGCTACACACAGGGGCCCTCCGGGGCTCAAGCCGAGCGCCTGGCCGCACGAGTACAATCCTGCACTACCACTAAAACCCTGCCGATGCTTATAATATGATATCTGCAGCAGCGCAACGGGCTTTACGCGCTTCTAGCCTCTCGCTCTCACTCCCGCAACAGGGTTGCTTGTTTCCCATTGCTTCTCCTATATACTACCTATTGCTTATGGCTGCCACTCGGCTATTGTTGCTCACGCCCTATACTCCAATAAAGTGGCGAACGCTCGTCACTCATATTTGTGCGCACTTTAACCCCAATTATACCGTAGTTGGGTAGACACCGATCGTCGCATGCCTATACAAGTCTCTCAGTATTCTCGGCTTCGAGTTCTCGTGTTTTTTTTTATTATTATTTTCGTCATTATAACAAAAAAAAAAAAACTACCCTTGTTAACCTGACTTATTACAAGGAAACCTACGAAATAATTGAAGCTTTTTTTTTCGTAATTACGAAAGTTGCTGTATATCGCTGAAATTAAAGAGACATTTTCTTGCGAACGAAAAACATGTAGAACATGTGTAGAATTTTTTTTTTTAAGCTCAATAGACATCTCGTACAATTATTTTTCAAGAGACAAGCGCCGCGGTCGAGAATGAAGGGAGATTCTGTCGCGCAGAAATTAAAATTGAAGGGAGCAGAGCCGCGCGCGTGGAGTAAAAGGGGGGGGGGGTGGTTGATATATACCAACGAGGGATGTTCCGGGAGTTAGGATAGGTCGTCGGATCTCTTTAGGTTTAGCGGAGCAAATGATCCACCAGCGAGCGGCTGAGTTCGGCGTTGCGAGGGCTCCCGGCTTCTCTCGGCTCCTCTCCTCCGCTCTCCGCCCTGTATCTCCCGTACCTCCATGCGGAAGACCAGCGAACCGATCACATTGATCTTTGCCAAAAACAATAGACCCAGGCCTTGCGCCACCGACGCGCCTTTGGATATTTCGCCTGCTGCCTTCTCTCTGCTCTCCTCTCCTCCTCCGCCGTTGCCGGTACTGCTGGCAAAATACGGGCGGACCCTCCGAAACGGAGAGGTGACTCACCCGAGTTCTCCTCCACTCTCCCACACTAATGTATACATAAAGACTGGAATATTCTCACACAGTCCCGACATACCGTGCACGTGTATACTTCGCCGTGTTCTCGTTTTTTTTTTTTTTCGTTGTTGTTTTTTTTTTTTTTTTTTTTTTTTTTTTTTCACGCACACTACTCGTTTATCGAACACAAAGGTGAACCCAAAAGTTTCGAGAATAGAAATTCGACGCTTGGTGAATCGTTGATTAGATCTTACGTACGAATCCGATGGGTCACGAGCTAGAAAAGTCCATGCGCCTAATACGCAAATTAGGAATGCGTCATAAATATATATATATTTTTTTTTTCACGAGAAGCGCGACCGCAATAATGTCGCGTATAGTAAATTGACGTCATTCCCGATTCCTCTAAACGCCGAAGAATTTGTCATGTCCGAGATAGAAAATGATTCTTTGCTTCGCGCGTTACGATCCGTGATGAATAATTTGTATTATTTTGATTTTTTTCGTCAAAGAAAAAAAGAATGAAAAAAAAAAGCGTGTATTTTGAGGTTAAAATAAATAAAAATGCAAACCGCACGAGCAAAAATCGCGAGCAACGCTGAATTCTCTATGGCCGGAGGCGTGCGTTGTACCGGAGTTGTCGGTACATTATCCAGGGTAACGCGGTGCGAACGTGGGTATATATATATACCAGGGGGGGGGGGGGGGGGGGGGGGGGGGGGGGGGGGGGGGGGGGGGGGGGGGGGGGATTTTCCGTGTGAAACGTGTACGAATAAATAGCCAAATAAAATAGTGAAAGCTCTTCTCTCTTCTGGTCGAACACGGTCGTCGAGAGGCGACAAGCCAACAGAAACAAAACGCAAATTGTCGAGGGAGCGCGCGAGGACGAGAGAGAGCGAGAGAAAGAGCGAGAGAGCGAGAAGCGAGAGGCGAAAGGCGAGTTTAACAAATAAACTAACGAATAAAGCAGCGTTGGTGACGGTTGATCGAGGCACGGTCATGGCAATAAAGTTTCCGAAGCAACGTAGCAACACCCAGAACCGCAACACCAATAGAAACCGAAAGGTCCGGTAGGGTTTCCAAGGTCTCGCGGATGGAATAGTTTCTCGGTTCGAGAGCTCAGATATCGCGTCTGAGAGTCTCGTTTCTCAGGGGCGCGCGCGCGCGCGTTCATACCGTGTTCCCCAGAGCCGCGAAGTAGTCGGTAATCAAGCCTCACTACTCTCAGAGGCTAAACTGTGAAGAGTCAGTGAACACTTTGTTCGCGGCAATAATCAACTTTTCAATCATAACCGCCTCTCCATTTTGCGGTGAAGTCTCTCGAAATATCTTGAGCCTCTCTCTCTCCCTTTCTCACCCGAGAGAGTTTATCCAGTAAACTCCTTACACGCTCTCTCGCGATACCCTCCCATGAATCGCCCCGCACACTCCTCTTTCTGTTTGCCAGTATTCTTCATTCTACTCCCCGTTGCACACTCGCGAAGCTCCGGGTATGTGTAATTCATCGTTGAAGGGTGGTCCACGAGACGAAGCCTACACGCTGCTAGTCTCGTACGGATCTGGACGAGGTACAGAGAGTTCGTATAGGTTGTATACCCAAAGCACTGGAAAGAGACGCTCTCCCGCTGGTGTGCGAGGCTTCGGGGGCTCTTTTTTTATGAATATTCGAACACGCGCCAATAAATTCGAATGTGCATGACGAAAAGGTCGCCAGACGCGAAGTGGTCGTCCGGCTCCGACGTCGATATATGTAGGTGTATGCACAGTAGAAGAGTTTCTATATATATAGAATTCCGTGTATACATATATATATGTACACAGAGCCATATATATATATATATGGGCAGTACCTATAGCTTGTATGGCTCTACGTTCGTTCGGCTAGAGACGCGTTCGTGTTTGGCTGCCTCTGTCGAGTGGGGGCTGCAATGGCAGACGACAGTGCCACAGGCCTGGTGACTGCGGCACAGGGGCTGTCAAGGGGCTACGACGACGGGGCCTCGAATCGCTAACCAGGTTCTCTGTCGAGGCCCTGAACTACTACTATTACGTCGAGAGCTATGCGATGCTGTGGAAGCGAGCGAGCGAGCGAGAGACCTTTCAGGCTTCTCGAGTTCGCTCGCTCGCTAGAGAGACACATATGTATAACTATACCGACGACATGCGAGGGTTTCGCGAGTGCGTCCACTCGCGCGTTTCTCGCTCGCTCGCTCTCTCGTTCGTATGTAGGTATAGCCGGAGAGCTCGAGCTCTCCGAGTCTCTCCCACATGCCGAGCGTCATCGTCGTCACCGCACTACCGCGAGCCAACGGCCTCGGCAACGACCACGATCGTCCTCCTGCGGACTCTACTCAAGCTTCTTATCCAAGAGAGCCTGGGGGGAGCCTCCCGCGAGTTCTCCACTCACCCACTACTACTAATGCCATTGGCTACCGGCTCATCCGGGCTCTCTCCGCGCATTGGAATTTCGTCGACGGTTCTCTTCTTGTTCTCTCGCTCTACGCTCTATACTTCCCCTTCAAGCTCTCACGAGCGTTCCGCATCTCTGCCCGGGTCATTCAAATTTACCGCTCGAAGGCAGCTTGACGACAAAAAAAAAAAAAAAAAAAAACGAAGCGTATCCTCGCTCGGTTACCAATATATTTTTGCCTCGCGCGGTACTTCAACTTCCCTTGGCTTTCATTCTACCAACCTTTCGTGCACTTGCTCTCGAAGTTCTTCGTGCTTACATCGGAAATAAGTTTTTTTTTTTTTTTTTCATTTCGGTGGGATGTAGTTTTGCTTTACATCCGGAAAGCGTTTGGATGTGGAAAACCATGTGAAGCTGTTTTTTTTTTTTTTTTGTCAAGTAGACTCATGCGAGAAACTCTTATTCCTCGACGGTGAAACGACTGAAAGCTTGAATTTTTAAACCTCACCTCTTGCCGTTTTATCTGAACCCTGCATCAGCCCGGAGCTTATATGCATCGTATATATACGAGCGAACGAAATATATGTATGTACAGTCAAAGCTAACAGGATGGTGGCTTCGACGCACAGAAACTCGCGGGCTGGTGACCTTTTAAATTAACACCGCCCGACGTGACTCTCGCGTGTACGCGCTGCTAGCGAGGACCGCGAAGCCGCTGGGCACGTGTGTGCGCGCCCCCGCGAACGTGTGTGGATTTTCGTCGTGTGAAACACACGATTCGCCACTGTCACTTCGCTACCAGGCGAAATGTTTAAAAAAAAAACGAACAAAACCAAAAAAAAAATTTCACGATAAAAATTACGGCGGCTCTGAATTCTCCAGAGTGGTCTGTTTCGTACAGCAACGCCTGACTCTGCTCTCGTGCTATTGTCGGTGACTACTGCATTCTGGAACGGCGACATTTTTTTTTTGCTCCCGTTGTTATGTTTTATTCGTCGACTAATGCGATGAGGACGTTGTAAAACTTGTACGATAACTTTGACGCCGAATGGGCGGAATTGTTGGTGAGTAAAGTGAAGCGAACTTCCGGATGCGTCGATAAACAACGAGTTTCGTCGTAATAAAGACGTTACTTTACTGCCTCGAGATTCTACACAAATAACACTGATCGTCCGTCTCTTTTAAACCCGTCCTGTTACCAAAAAGCAACAAATTGGCGTCCCAAATGAAACATATATATACATACAGTCGATATTCGTAACCACGGAATCATCGCAACCAACCCCGTTTTTCATCATCCTTCTTCGTTTTTTTTTTTGTTTCTCGCCAAAAACTCTGCTCTGCGAGGCTACTTTTGTTCGAATTTTTGCCTCCCGAACCCCTGAAATAAGAGGCCACGAACGCGGCGATGCGGTGGCATACACGCACAGTGTGAAACGCACGCGGCACGGAAATCTCGCGGCGGTACCTCATTCACTTCGTCCTACTCTCGGTTTTTTCTTTCTCTTTTGCATCATCATCCTCGTCGTCGTCCGTCACCATCGGGTTGGATTTGCCTCTCGCACTTGCTCTTCGAGAACAGAGAGGGCGGAAGGATCGTTGAAGGTACGACGAGGCCGGGCCGCGGGGAGTTTTGACGCGAGGGTTGGTTGTACAGAGAGTAAAAAGATACCGGGGCAGAGAGGGAGGGATGAAGAAACTCGTGGGTAAAGTGAGAAGGACGCAAGCGTCGGCGCGTATATACGAAAAGTGAAAGAGACACACACAAGCGTTCTCTCGGCTGGCTAATGCAGCGCGGTGAAATATTCATCAGTCTGCCTGCCTGCCTGCCTGCCTCGGTGGCGTGGGCCGGCCCACCCTTTATATTTCGTAATTACCCTCCCCGAGTCCCCGTTCTCGCCTCCTCCCGCTCTCTCGCTCCTCGTTGCTTCTCTTGTACCCACTGCGTAGGGCCGCAGGTTTTTAGCTGTCGCTCTTCCACACTCCTCGTTTCCTTCTCTCTCATCTGCTTCGTCGTTTTTTTTTTTTCCCGCTCGCTCCCTCACGCCTCTCGCTATTTCGTATCTCTAACGCCGAGCACGAGCTTCGCGTTACGCGCCTTCCCGTCCTCCCGTCATCGCTCCGTCATCATCAGCGGCCAAACTGGTATACGAGAGCAAACTATACTATACATCCCCCAAGCTCTTCCGTCTGGTCTGCAACAGCGATGCTTTTGTTGTTCGTTCTCTTATTTCCTATTTTTTTCTCTCTACCGGTATAGAAGAGGATGGAAGTACTATAAACGCCGGCTTCATTCTAAGTATACGGTCTTCTTCCGCGAGTCTCTTTTCGCGTACGGCCGTTTCGTCACCTCAAAAAAAAAAAAAAAAAAAAAAACGAGGCTGCTCCACATTTCGACAGGTGCAAAAAAACAGCCCTCGGTCAACGGTGGATAATGACGCTCGTTAACGAACACGTCGAAAGCATCTCTTCCGCTTTGGAAAGATTTTCGACAAAACTATAATCCGCCAATAAACGCTTCTTCTGTACAATAGCGGGAACTCGTGGCATTGTACTTCGCATAAAAGGTCTATAGAGATTCTTGTACACATATTATTCAGCAGCAGTTGTAAGCTCGAGAAACTAAGAGATGCTGACTGTTTTAGTAAGGAATACTTCGGAAAGCTTTGGAGTCGAGTAGCGATGATTGTCGGAGCTGAAAAGAAGAGCTTCTTGTGCTTCTCAATTCGCTTCTTCATGTACAATCCCAGAGTCCCATAGGCCCTACGCGAGAAGACTCGAACCTCTCGTTTTTTTTTTTTTTTTTCGAGGACCTCGCGACATTTTGCTGACGCGCAAAGTATTACCAGAGGGTAAGGAAAGTAGGAGAGGATGTATACACGCGAAAAAAAGCTCGAAACATATTGTGGTACTTTTGCAGGCCGTGGATTCGCGTCTATCTAGTTCGTCGCTCACCCTCGCGGTTCAATCGAAAAGTGGCTTCGAGCGCTGAGAAAAAAAGAAGAAAAAAAGAGCTAAAGCCCTGCATACAACGTGTGGCAACCGTGACCGTTTAGAGTCGCTGAAGCGAGTTCCCTTCGTCGGGGGTCACACGCGAAACGAGAGGTGCCTACATTATCACGAGGGCCTCCCGGTATAGTTGTAAATATTTATGCGCGTAACCACCCACCCCCCGATGCCGATGCCTCCCTCCCCTCTATGAACGCATCTCATTCGAAGATCAAAGAACAGCCGGGCTATCCTCACGCCCTACTGCATAGTTCGTAAAAATAAATTCTCGAGGTTTCGTATCTTAAATTTTTTTTTTTTTCCTCTCGGGACATCTGCCCTCGCCCTTCGTGTACTTTTTATCGACGGCAGGCCCAAGGGAGCGCGAAAAAGAAATCCTCAGTCTCATCGTCGATATGCGTAACTACGAAATACGTAGGAAAATGTCTCTGCGAAGCTTACCGAACGATAAATAACGAAAAAAAAAAAAATGGCGAAACAACCAATGGTAGCAAACAATGAATTGGGGTTTTTTCTTTTAGGCAATGATTCGAGAAACTTCGATTCGCGAGGCGTATATGTTTCAACGCTACTACTTTACCAGCTTCTGGTCCCAACCGCTAGTTTCCCCGATTCTCGTTTCCCGCTCTACGCTTCTCTGTTCCACACCGCAACGTCGATATGCTCACGCGAAAACACAAGTTGTGTGTCCCGCGCAAACACTAGAAAGGGGTTGGCAACGAAGGGAGACGAAGGTTCGTGCCGCAGCGACGAGGGATGAGAGAAGAGAAATAGAAGAAGAAGTCTACGGAGTCGTCGAGACGTTAAAGCAAACAAGGAGTCACACGTCGCCCCGACGAAGCGGGAGCAAACTCGGGACTCCGTTGCTGCGCGCTTCATAGCGGTTCAAACTCTTATTCTGTTCTCGTGCTTCTTCGCCTCTGTTTCTTCTTGCGCTATCTTGACTTCTTCGCTTTTCTCTGGTCGCAATTTCCATATCGTCTCCTTTCTTAAGCCTCAACGATTCGCGTTAACTCCCCAACTTTCTTTTTGGTAAATTTTCTTTTTTTGTAGTTACGCGGGTAAAAGTTTAATCTTGAATCGCTCGACTTTCGAGTGACGAGTAATTAATTTCATTTTATTTCTTTGGATGTATCGTTATAACTGGAGTGCCAACCATAAAAAAAAAGTCTCGTGATCGCGGTACGATTTTTTTTTCTCCAATATCCGTTGACAATTTTTTTTTCGTACGGTTCACAATACATGTATCTTTTGATAATAAAAATAATTCTATTACCTTTATCTACAAATAGTTCGTTTAACTGCGAAATATCGTGTAAAAGTTCTGAAAAGAAAATAATAAAATACGCTTGAAGGGCCGTTTATTTGGTGGTTGAAATATATTAATTTTACGCACTTCCGCATTGTTGTTATGAGGATTATATGTGGCGAGGCAAAAGTCTGCCGTACCCTGGGGGTTAACCTAACGAATACAATTACCATACGAACTTAATCATAGTGCGTGTCGCTATTTTTCCAACCGAAATGACTCAATACAAATATTTTCGTTTCGCTATTGTATCGTAAAATTGCATTGCAAAAGAAGAAGAAAAAAAAAGTAGCGGATTATGAGAAGTTCCACCTGTATGCGTCAATTTTCAATGAATGAGAGTCGAAGCGTGAATGGGAATTCGAAACGAGAACGAGGACGTGAAAAAAAGGAAGCTGTGGGCCGCAATGTACACAAGCGAATGATGCACGCACGATTAGCCGCATGCGACTTCTACGGCGGTGGTCCGGCCGAAGGCCGTAAGAAGCCTTCAACGAAATTCTCGGGTTTCGAGGAATCGAAAAAGGGGATCCGTGCCATAGACGATCTTCGTGAAATCTCGAGAATCCAATGCTTTTGTTATACACACCGTAACGCGTTTCCGTTACCGCTGATCACGGGGTCACAATAACGTACAATGGAGAAAACCATTCACCATCATTCATACGAAAAACGGCTCGACCGATCGGTGTACACAGATTTTTCCTCGTGCAAACATACCAAACTCTCTTGGGATACCGGGAAATTTTTGCGCTCGGCTTTGTAAATTGGTGGAGTTCGTGAAGTGTGCGCACAATGGTCGCCCCCCGCGTTTGCCGACCGAGGTAACTCCGTTATCGCGGTCCGGTAAGCGCACCGGACAATGCGTCCCGAAGCTTCGAAAAACGGATGCTTCTTCGACGTCTTTCTTGCCACTATTGCTACTTGGCCACCGATGGACGTGTAAGAAAGATAGAAACTGACCTATCTACCCTGCAACTCTCGTTCCCTATCTCCCTTTTTATTTATTTTTGTGTGTTTTTTTTTTTTTTTTTTCGTCGTCTTGTCCACCTTCCATCCTACTTTTTCCCACTCTGGCCTTCTGCTGTGATCCCACTTTCGCGGTCACGGATGTCCAAATATTTACCCGCAATGTGTATATCCCACGGATGGACCTTGCGGGAGTACACACCCTCTATCCGCGTGTCTCTTTTACTCTCTCTCTCCCGAGGCGTCCGGTATCTTTAGCTTAGGCTCTCCTTCCTTCTTTTTTTCGTGCGTCTTTCAGGTTGAAAAGATGAACGGATGGATGGACGTGTAAGGTACCTCTATTATTGCCTATACATTGCCTCTTTACATTATACCTTTCCGTCTTCTGTTGGTTCCCTGTATTATGCAACGCTTACGGAAGTTTTCGCTTAGGCTTCGCGCCCTCCCAACGCTGAGAGTTTCAAGAATCCAGAAGGGACGAGCACTTGCATACATCACCGTTAAAACGCTTTTTTTAAGTTGAATGATTTATCGGCAAAGAGTCGGTTGCTAGATGTGTCTTCAACCCCTCAAGATAATAGCGGACCTTCTTTTTCGCACGCTTTTGAGAATCGGTCGCATTGACATTGCGATTAGCAGAAATGGCAGAAAAATTAACCGCAAACCGTATATTGTTATTATTTATATACAAATAAAAAAATAATATATCAATATTAATATTATTGCTATTATAATATTATATTAATATATTAATAAATATTAATTCAGCATATATAATTTTTGTACGTTGTGTACAAGTGACTACAAAGTAAGTGAAATAATTTGGATACTGTGAAAAACAAAAAATCCGATGCGGGGAAATGCTTCGACAGATAGCATGGATCAGTATCGGTACACGCGAGTCGGGATGCTCGTCTGTCATCGTCTCGACGTCGTATGAAATTTCACCTCGTTCGAGACACGCAGTTGAAACACGCGACCACGATTATCCTCCCGTCTGTAAGGAGAGGGTTAATCGGCGATTTGTGGCGAAGAAGAAGAAGAGAAGTCCTCCGTGCGCCCGAACCGGCATATGCAACATTCTATACAGTGAATCCTCGGAGGTTTGTATGTTCGTATCGTACGAAAGAGGAATGACGATTTCCGTTCTGTCGCCGGGCGGTTGCTGCTTCGACGTGATTTCTGTGTTGCTGCCGCTGCTGCTGCGACTCGTACGCAAGGAATCCGGTACGAAATTAACTCCGTCGCTTGTTTTTTCAAGCCGTCGTGAAATCAGATCCGGAAGGGGGCGCGAGGGTTACAAACAGCCCAACGACTTCAAGCTCTGGAGACGAAAATATCCAAATGTTCTACCCGCACCGAGCGAAACGATTCCGAAACGTTTAAACTTTGTGTCGGAACACAAAAAAAAAAAATACAAAAAATTTGAATAATATTGGTCGATGAAGGAGTTTGAAAACAAAAAAAAATAATAAATAATGTACAGAGTACGTGAATGGAAGTAAAAAAAAAAAAAAAAAAATGTAATAATATTTGCTATTGGATGAATATCATCTACCGTCACCGGGTATATTAATTTGAGTTAATATCGCGAATTCTCTCAGGATAAAATTCGATTGTGCTGCAACAACGGCAGCAGGAAAACGCTCTAATAAAGCGTCGGACAATATTTTTACCCCGAGGGTACTCAGAGACGCGAATATTGCGTATTTACGAAAAAAAAAAGAAAAAAAAAAGCCATATCTCTTTGCGTGTTCTAGATTAATAAAAGCAGCTCAGGCTGCCGCGGTACGGGTTCGGCTCGATTCGACGCGACGCAGGAAAAAAAAAGAGACGGAGAGTAAGCCTCGAGTGGATGCTGCGTTACGCGGATTCTACGGGTCTGCTGATCCGACAAAACTCAACGACTCTCTATTGTTGGAGCGAATTCACTCTCCGTCGTGCTCTTTTTTTTTTTCTTTATGCCTTTTCTCTCGTACGTTTCTAGCAACTTGAAAATGCCTTACCTTTCTGTCGGCGATTCAATATTTCTATATTCAATAGTGCCATTTCCTGTTTTTTTTTTTTTTTTTTTTTTTTTTTTTTTTTTTTTTTTTTTCGCATGTCGTAACAATTGGCAGAAGAAATATTTAGTAGTATATTTAATATCGAATGATTTCAGTGGAGTTGCTCGATTGGATTTTCTTACGAGTAACAGGAAACGGAAATTAAGAGGTCGTTTGTATTGCGGTCCAACGATATATAACTAATCGGAGTATATACCTTCCCTTGTAACCCTCCTTAATGTGTTCGAGTAAATCGATTGGTTATATTCGCTCAAGCGAAATCATGTTACCGCGAGTCGTCATTCGATAAAAAACAAGACGTTGAAGGGAGCGGTAAACCACTTAAGGATCACGCGAGGCCGAAAGAGAAGGAGGTTCGAGTACCTTTGCCGCTATCGGAGGCAAGTGGGCTATCGTTTTCTTTTTTGTTATCTTCTCTTCTTCATTCTGCCATTACATACAATATCTATTAACGATATAATCGTCCTTGTATCATTATCATTTACGAAAAAAAAAAAAAAAAAAAAAAAAACCGGAATAAAAACTTGAAAAATCGATTTGCCACTTTTACGAAGTCTTAGACTTTAACCGATGTATAATTTGTCTATAAATGCGAACCAACGTATCGAATGACTTTTTTTTCCCCTTTTGCGACCACCGCGTCAACCGCAATTTCCCGGTGAATGTTAGTCCCACTTGCTGGTCTTTTCACCGCATTATTAGTTCCACGTAGCCGCGGTATAACTCGACGAGCTCTTCTGTCTTTAGCTATTTCTCCGTTCGCGTAGTCTAGCGCTTGGATCAGATCGCGAACGTGATCGTTAAATATGCACCTCGCGTCATCGGAGGAGAGGCGGAGGAAGAGGGGGGGGGGGGGGGGGGGGCGGAGGGGGACGCGCCGAAGTCATTTATTCCATCCGTTGTAAGTAAGAAGAGGTTTGTGCAACTAGACGACGAACAGTCGATCGTCGCTCACGGCACACTGTCCGACTGTTCACTGTTCTTCGTACGCCTTTCATCGCAATTGTAGAATAGAAACGTAGCGTGCAATCTACGTTAACGCGGCATAACCCTCCGCGAAGACCCTGTCGCGGTTTAAAAAAAAATTGTCAACGAAACACGCCCCCGGAAGTCTCTAATCGGCGAGAAGTAGCGATCAAACGCCTCTCTTTTCTTCGAATATCGATCTCAAAACAATTGAAATTTTTCCCTCGGAATAATTCTTCACTCGACAACGAATTCTACGGTTTGCTATTCTCTATCGTTCGAGAAATAAATAACGATTGCAAAACGACATCGATGAAAATCGAAGGCTCCGTTACGTCGAAACGAAATAAAGGAGTGGTGGGTAAGGGATGTCGTCGGAGATGCGGTTGAAAAGGGTTAATGGGATACCCGGACGGTAAAGCCCGAGACGATTTATCCGCGCTTCTCGGACCGGAAGTCGATGGCGCTCCCAGAAGGCATCGAGAACTTGGCGGGTATAAGCAATCGGTATTGGAAGGAAATGATGCGCAGGTAAGAGGCTCGTTTCGTTCGCCCGTTAAAACGCGAACGAGCTTCGTTCGTCCTGTGGCTTTAAAGTACACGGTGACGTTATACTCTCAGGAGCAGTACTCTCACCGGTACATATATATAGTACACGAGTATAATACGGAGAGAAAGATAGCGAAGTGAAAGAAGGGCGGAGGGAGGAAAACCCATGGATAAGCAGAGGGAATAAGGTCGTTGAAATGAAATAGGTGCCCGGATTCTCTCGGGTGTAGTCGCGGGAGTTGTTGGAAAGCCTCCGATGCCCAGGGACGCGTATGCGAACCTGCATAGTCGGCGCGGCCGAGAGATAGAGAGAAGAACGAAGAAACAAGAGGAAAAAAAAAAAAAAATCAAAATAAAGAGGGAGAATGGAGAATCGAGTTGGTGGCCAAAGCGAGTGAGAAAGAAGGAAACATCGTTCGCCCAACCCTCTTGAGCCCCCGTGACCGTGTCGAGAGTGCATATAGACCAGCAGCAGCGGCGGCATGCACGTACGCACACCGTCGGAGACGGGTTCGTGAGCTCGAAAGCCAAGGAAGCGCGCGAGGGTAAAAAAAACAACGAAGGAAAAGAAGAAAAAAAGTGAAAAAAAAAAAAAGAAATGTACGCGCTCCCGAGCTTACCGAAGAGGACAAGAGAGAATAGGATGAGGATCGAGGGAACCAAAGAGGAAGAAGGGCGTTGCGTCGGTACGCCTCGCGTTACATGCGCTGTGAGTAGTGCAGCATGCACTGTGCGCTTCTCCGTCCAACGTAATCGTCAAACTCCCCTTTTCTCATTTCTCTGTGTGTCTTTCTTGGTGTTTCTCTTTCTCCTCTACATATATATATATATATATATTAAACTATCTTCGTTTCTCTCGCTCTTGGAACTTCACGTCGACCTGCGGCGGACCATGGAACATAAAAACGTCGGGGGCGAATAATAATCCCCGAGGCCGATCATTAAATTGTTCCGGCGCTGGTTAACACTGGTAGGAGGAGCGCGCACAGGTTGTGGTCGCCGCGTGGGAGTGCTTCCATGATTGGTCAATTAACAAGTGCATTAGAAAATAATGAGGCTCAACCCTTTCTCTCGTCGTGTTCCACTCATCCTCCCTCCCCCACCCACCCCCATTCGGATGTGTGTGTCTCTCATTCATTGTTCGACGATCTATAGCTTTACACACCTCGCGAGTTTTCGCTCTCCGGTCTACTCATCGTTTTTCTTTTTTTTTTTTTTTCTGTCTCTGACCGTGTGCCCGTTTGGCTTTTCAAAGGGAAAATCTATATCGTATTCCGTACTCTACAGTACGGAGAAAACGCCTCGGCAGATTTAACGTGAATGCAATTGTTCCACAAGTAATTATGATGGAAGGCTTCAAATTCTCTATTTCCGGAGCTGTATAATACATCGAGTTCCGAAGAACGTTGAAAAAAAAAAAAAGATTGATAGTAAGAAACGATGTTGAATGAAAATAAATGATTCCAATTTCTCGTAAGCACGCGATTCCTGGCAGGAAGTTTCCTTACCCTCTCTAATATCCAATACCTTGGCTCGTCTCATTACAATTACGAACTTTATTGTACAGTAAAACACGCGTATATACGTGTATATATGCCTATTTCGTTGAAGCTCCGTGCTAACCACTCGCTGATATAGAGGCTTCGGGATAACTACATCGTTTTTTGTTCTCGCATGCCGCCCATCGTTCGTCGTGCTTACTACTTATAGCGGTGGCTACTGTGCTTTGCGCCGTACAATTCTCTCGATGTACACTCTCGTGTGTGCGCTGTTGAGCATCGCTCGACCGGTGAGTGATGTTAACGACCTAAACGCTCTGCCGCGGTAGATCAGAATCGGTACCGTCGGGGCTTCCAGACAAGAACCACAGGCGAGTTAAGCCCGCAGGCGAAGATTCTATATCGTTTCTACTCTCCTTCTCCTCTTCTCATCGCTTCTAAAGCCTATACGGCAGCTAACCGCGATCTTCTCTTTGCCGCGAAACGATACTATAGCCAACTTCCTTCGTTGTCAAGATGGCACATTTTTCGAAACGACACGATATCGCCAAGAGCTTCAGTGACGGAAGCAGCGACGATACTACGACTGTGGCAAACATATCGACGCGCAACTTCGAAGTATCTCCTCGCGTTCGTGGAACGATCGTTAACTCAACATGATAGTCTGCGCTCGCGAGTTTATTCTCCATGAGTTTACACTGTATCTACTTCTGTTCGAAGCTGCCGAAGCACTTCGTGGGCTTCGGCGACTGAAAACTCCGAGATCGACTCTAACTTCGCGAGGTTTCGATGTTCCGGCCATTGGCACTTTTTCTTTTGAAATTCGTATCGATATTCTCATATCCGGCGATAAATAGAATTACGATAGCGGCAAAAATTGTCTCGTTAATCGACGCGCGATCCACGACTTGTTGCGCATCTCGAAATAATAATAATAATAACAAACAATGATGACAATGATACCGGAAACTGTGCATTGCCGTGGCAAACGTTAATCGAAAGACTTTGTGAGCGACAAAATAATCACTCTGTTCTCTCACTGTATAAATATCTGCGATAGTTGACGGTTGTCCGGAGCGTGTACGCGTGTAGACGAGCCCCGTGCGTGAGCGCGCGCGAGATGGAGGGTGTTGGAAAATCGGATGAAATAATAATTCAATACGCCGAGGGGGCGCGCGGGGGGCGCGAGCGTATCTCGCGTCACAAAGGTTTCGTTTGATATACGCTTTCGCGAGGAGATTCCCCGCGGGTGCGAGAGAGTCATCCCGATAACGAAAGGAAAGAGAGAAAGTCATTTGCGAAACCGCTCGCGCGCGAGTACCGCGCTTTGCCCCACCCCCATGGAACGTGAACGTCCGTGTGGCTGACGATGAAATCATGATTTCATCCGTCACGCGCGTTGATCCACGGCCGCGAGGTACCACGAATATCCCCCCCCCCCCCCCTTGAACTGGTCGACATACCGACACACATACTGTACAAACATACATATGTATATACATCGAAATACTGTTCATATTGACTGACAGTCGGGCGCGCACCCCCAACTCACTGTATCCGAATGTCGATGGCTCAATTATAGTCGTGTGGTCAACGAGGTAGACCTCTCCCCCTCCCCCCCCCCTCCCCCGCCAATCTCACCGGAGATTTTATGCGAAGCTAATTCCGCCAATTTCCGTCACCTTCGCACTTGACACTTTTTCATTCTCGATTTATCGACACAGTCGGAACGAGGTACGGGCTAAACGACAAATACGGGTCACCTTAATGAAACAGCAAAAGAGTATAATATAATTAAAAAAAAAAAAAAAGAGATTGTGAGTTGCTGTATCCTTTTTTTCAACGAACGGTCCGAGACGACGAAAAATCCTTTGAAGAATTACAGTATAAGAAAAAAAAAAAATATATATATATATATTACCCTCGGGTGACACGTCGCCCGCATCCACCATACTGATAATGATAATAACATAACGAGACCAGATACGAGAATAATAATTACGGGGTGTTTACGGTAGCGTCGATTATCTTCTTCGTTGATCGTCGTCGGGGTTTACAGTGTATAGCCAACTGGACAGTATAAAGCCACCGGAAGATCCGTTCGGTTGCTTCGCCGATTAGCGAAAGAACGTTTACGTGATACCGGCGAGGATACCTATATGCATGTTGGTAAAGTAACGAGAAAGCAAGGGCTTGGATCTTCGTTAATATTCCAGGCTGGACGCGGTTCCTTCTCGATCGCCTTGCCTCATTCTCTTGGCTTCCCTACTTAGCTGCGATTTCCATTCCTCAGGAGACTTCCACGTGCCCCGTGCTATTCCAGCTTTTCCATTCTCTCCGGAGATCTATCTCCGTATGTGCGACTCTCGACAATGTTTCCTTTTTTTTTTTTTTTACTTTTTTTTTTTTTTTCATTATTATTATTCGTTTTTTTTTTTTTACAGTCT
Source organism: Buathra laborator (assembly GCA_934046635.1). Lineage (NCBI taxonomy): Eukaryota > Metazoa > Arthropoda > Insecta > Hymenoptera > Ichneumonidae > Buathra > Buathra laborator. The sequence continues at coordinate 12,615,945 of OW203897.1, forward strand.
TCGTAAGACAAAAGTTGTTTTGTGCTCCGCGCATGCGCAATACACTATTCTTGCGTTCTACGATGTATACCGTAGCAAGCGGTAAACCATAGTTGTGCACCACTATAGTTTATATATTCACCTCCTGTGTCCTTCTCTTCTACTCGCAATTTTCCTAAGGTAGAAAATAATGGTCGCCCGCTTTTAAATAATGGTCGTCGAGAGCGAAGAGACCCCCGTGATTTACGATCGAGTAACCGATACGAATGACCGCGAACCTCGTGGGCGAAGAGAGTTCGCCGTGAGAAATAGAGAGAGAGAGGGAGACAGAGAATGGGGTAAAAAGACAAAAGTAAACGGATGATAGGCGAAGGGTTGTACCGAGAGTGCGCGAGAGACGGTGAATATACCTGCGCGCTATCGGCGCTAAATCATCGCGAAACGTTACAATTACTCAGCTAAATCCACTTTCGACAAGCTTCGCTACGAATCATTATAAGCCGTGTGTGTCGTGAAACACGGAGAAGTCGTACTTACTAAATAATTCAAAATCGCACCGAAGCGATAACGATTATTTAAAAGCTCAGTGGGGTATCTCCAGAGATGTAGATGCGTTCGCAGGTTATGTCGAGCAGTCAGACGCGAGATGAAGTTTCCGTTGTAATCGTGCCGATTCCGGATCAAAATGTGGACACGGTGACCAAAGCGACTCGGAGTTTCCCGTACACGCTTTGGATACCGAAGAGACCAGCGGAAGGAGTACCTCCACGGATTGCATACAATGGGCTCCGGCCAGACCCGTGAATAACAGATCGTTCATCAAAAATTCCGTTTGTTCGCTCGGTCCACGGTTCATCTCTTCCTCTTCTCGCGCTGAGTACTCTATCCATCCTCTCTCTTCCACCGAACTCTGCTCTTCTCGTCCCTCCTATTGTGCAACCAGAGGCAACGTCTACACCCCTAACCCCCTGCGATATATACACTATTCGCTATCTTTAGCCTAATCTATTCCTGCTTTTGCGCTTCGTCTAGATTAGGCTGATCCAACGATTTCCTGGTCCAACTCTCGACTTCTCGCACGTTGTAGGACGTTAATATTCAAGCCAAGAAGAATATACGGGGACTCGCTGAGCGAATTAAAAGACTCGGAATGCGGGAGAAAGAATGAAGGGTTAAAAAAAATGAAGTCTAGAAAGAAGAGAGATGAGGCAGAGGTACAACGCGCTGCTGCTGCTGCTGCTACTACTGCTGCCGCAATGGAGGGCGGTAGGCAAGAGCGACGTAGAATTAAAGTGAACAGGGAGGTGTATGCCTATGTATCTTTAATCGCGATCGAGTATTCCGTTTGGTGGGCATAGGACCGGCCGCGATCCCTCGCGCGTATACGGCAGAGAGAACGAGAGGGTACGGCGAGAGAGAGAGACCGTAGCGTTAGCTACCGTGCAAGTTAAACGCGGAGGAAGGAAAGACAGGGACACGGGGATACGGCTAAGCGCGGTGGGAAATGTTGGGAGGTCACATCGGTGAGGGTGTCGAAGAGATGGTCGAGCTCTGCACAACAGAGCCAACGCCAATATGTAATTTTCCGTCTTGCTTGAGTGTCCCAACCCCATACCGGTCATCGTGGCTTGCATCGCACACCCGTCAACGCATTCGCACCCTCTCACCTTCCACGCGAGGCAAACCCTCCCTATAAAACGCTCTCCAAAGCCATAAATTTACAATATATATGTATTTATGGATTAGACGGGATGAAAAATATACATGTATAGTCCTGTCACAGTTATACATATGTATACAGCTTTATGAGAATGCATCCAAGGGCCTTTGCGTCGGAGAGGCTCCTCTCGAGGCTCTGCGATTTTATTATTCCGGCCTTTTCCTTTTTTTTTTTTTTTTACACTTTTATTAAAAAATATCAAGTTTTATACTTTTTTTTGTTGTCAATGACGTTATGACTACGATCAATCGTGACGATCGAATCGATGCACAATGAATATTGAATAAATTATTTTTTTGGTTTTTTTTCGTATTTTTTGCACGCGAAAATTGAAATTTAGGAATGCAGGGAAATACGCGGAAAGGGCAGAATGTTTTGATCGTGCGCGATGTTTCGTTGTACCAGGAACGTAGTGACTGACGTGAAAATAAAACATTCTGGATAAGTTGTGATCATGAAAGTTCGAAGAGGGAGGGAGGAGAAAAAGGTCAGGCCGTCAAGGGAGTGTCCCGAGCTGCGACGGACGACACACAAATCCCACACAATCCACCGGTGCACGAGGATAATACGTACTTACTGCATCTCCCGTTCGTGTTATCCACACGGTACAAAGTCGTCGGTGACGGGGAGCCTCCCTCGGCACTCTGGGACCGATGAAACATTTATGTATCGTCGATTCCGGGATTACATACCGCAATCGATGGATGCGCATACGCATACCGTTTTTTTTTTTTTTTTTTTTTCTTTTTTCGATTTCGCCTCGTGGAAACACGCATACGACAGAAGGATACGCGAAGAAAAAAATAAAATCGAAGGGAACAAGAGAGAGCAAAAGAGAGCCGTATTTCCAAGTGTCGACGAGCACCTGTGCCGATAGTACCTGCCACGCCGAACGCATAGCGCACCCTTCGTTTCCTGCCCTCGAAGGTTCGATCGGAGCTCCGAAATATTCCGGGATAAAAAAATCCCCGCGTATTTATTCGCACGTCGCGTTTACGCGAAGATTTTCGTCGACTCTTATCCAAGATCTCTGTTTCCATTGTGGAAAGCGGGATAGAACGGCTAATGGAATCGTTTAGGATATCGCGAAGGTGGAGGAGTTGTAGCATCGAGGGCTTGCAGGGTCGTCGTCGAACTTTCAAGACGAAGTCGACGAAAGTAGTTGCCCTTCTTTTATTTTGTTTTTACCTTCTTTCTCGAGGAAAAAAGGTTTCCCGAATCGAACGACTGTATATTTTATTTAAGCCGCTCGATCAACGGATATTATCGGCCGTGTTGCCCTCGGTGAAGATGTAGAAGTGGCGCGAGGATTTCTCTCTTTTTTTTTTTTTTTTTCTTTTTTTCAACCCTCCGCAAGTCGGCCGGGACGAGAAGCCGATCCCGACACGGTGTGCGCGCCCCCTCGGCGCATCCTCGTCGAGCCCTCCAAGGACTCTCCGTATTTCGCTTGCCGACGACAACGACGACGACATGCATCCATTATAGATAAGTTCGAGGCTACGAAGGTGGGAGAGCCTCTGTGAGAGAACTGCACGACAGTAGCCGGCCGCGACGAGACGTTTTCCTCATGCAAATTGGGTGAACCCGGACGGGTAGAAAAGGATCGGGTATAGATACGAAGGTACAGTATACTCGTGTATATTGTCGAGTCGGAGTATAAGACATATATATATATATCAGTGTGTGCCGATTCGAATGAAACGGGGGGGACAACGCTATAGTGTCACCTGTGCACGTAGGAAGTTCCGGTCTGTGACTTTGCTGAGAGGTATATTAGGGCGTTGATGTACATATGTATATAGGTTCGCCACGATGAAACCACTTTATGGACACACCGACTCAATTATTGAGCGGAGCGAGATACAGGGAACGGAGGTTAAGGCCATGCGGCAAGGTAGGTCAGGAATATTATAGAAAATATAAAAAATTCATCAAAGTTATGTTTCGACAATCCAACGTTTTTTGATCTCGGAGAAACCAGATCGCGATAATACTCTGTTGGACTGTGCGAAAGGATAACTTTGCAACATTATTGAAATCGTTGACCTTTAATTTTTTTTTTTTTTTTTTTCCGAACCGAACCGCGATCTAATGAAATTTATAATCATGACGTTGTGGATATAGACGCCATGCCAAAAAATCGAGTCAGTTTAAGAAAAACGCGTGGCGCGCAGGTGCGATAGGAATGCTATTCACTATTTTATTTTCTCACTTTTTTTTTTTTATTCGTCCGAATCCCGTATAGCCTCAGGCCGCTTTTTTTCGATGTACATACCTATTCTGTTATTATATAAAATTTCGTGGCATCGCTAACGAGGCGTCGATTCGGTTGATTGAATATATATATAGAAAAAAAAAAGGTTTCCGAGGTGATCCTTCGAAAAAAAAATAAGGAGGCCTTCGAAAAATAAGTGACAGTCGTTTTGACCGATCGATTCAATGTGAGTGCCTTCGCGAGCATTGACGCCGTGTGGTTTTTCTAATTTAAGGTGTCGGAACGGTATTCGTAACGATAACCAAAAATCATTGATTCGAAAAAAAAATTGACATAATTAGAATTTTGGTAAATCCCGTAAATTCCCCGGTGATTTATGATGCGGCGAGTAGAAAGCTACGTGGTTTCGTTATTCGTACCATTAAACTCTTGATTTAACATCGCGTGAGCAAATTCTCAGTCCTCGACTTGTCTGGCGTGCATTCGGTCGATTTGTACAACGCGGAATGTCTCCCGACATACTCGTGCGCTCTTGCAGCGCACAGCGTCGCGATTTTCCTCGAGCGAACGCCGAGAGTTAACAAAAAGATAAATAATACTTTACACGATGTTGCGAAGAAAAAAAGAGGAACGCATCGGCTTTATAAAAATCGGCGATATAAACACGAATCTTCGAAGAAGAAATGAGGATTTTATTAATTCGAAATGGGTACAAAAACGATTAGTATCGAGTATAAAATGTATTCCCGGCTGTATCAATTAGCGGAGAAGATTCTTTGGATCTTAATTACTAATTGCTCGTCGAATCATAAATTTCTTCGATCGCGCGCATTGGCGTCTCGGCTCTTTTGGACGAGAGAACGAGAGAGGGGAGTTGGGAGGGGCGAACCGCTAATTCGTAGAATGTTATTTGGCACCAAGCCCGGCGAAGATGCCCGAGAGTAGCCCCGGCACATCGCGCGGAAGGAGGCAAAAGCGCGCGCAAGCAACTTGCCCCGGTATAGAGGAGACGGCCGCTCTCTCGCTCGCTCTTCACGCGCGCCAAGTCTAAACTATCAACGAAACGAGGCAACGAGACGCGTTAATAAATACGAAACCGCCGGTCGTTCCACCGAGTACGAGAGAAAGATCGACCTATCGAGCGCATGCTTGAGCATAAGTGAGATGAAAAATAAATAATAAAAAAGTAAAAAAAAAAAAAAGAAAAAATCGAAAGAAAGAAGCAGACTCTCGTCTCTCGTACGAACGAACGCTCGGTGTTAGGAACCACATTTTTCAAGTCATGCCTGTTAATGCGGTGAACAAGGGGGCCGGGGCTCGCGGGACCGACAGTGGCGGATGCACGAAGGGGCCCAGTCGAAATCTTTGACACTGAAAAGATGTGCGGAGCTCTTTAAGAATATAAATCCTCGTACCGCGTACAGCGCGCGATCATCGATCATTGGGACGAGACACGAAAGGAGTGTGCATTCGGTCAACGCGTCTTTAATTAATGTATCGAGAATAATTAATATCCTACGAGATTGTTTTTTTTTTTTTTTTTTTTTTTTTTTAGACTTACAATCTCACAAATGAAAACTGCCAGAAGAATTGCCATTGCCATTACTACGCCTGGGGATAGTTTTAGCTCAACAGCGTAACGAGTATTAATCGTGTGCTCTCGGATTCCGGGTTTGATCCGTCTATTTGTACAGCGCATATACACGGATACCAACAATCTATCTATCGAATCTCCGCAGCCGAAGAAGTTTGACCCGAACTAAGAGTAGAAACGATCCCATTACCAAGCGTGCGCAATCAGCGCAATCTCTCTCGGGCCGTTTTCTTCTCCGTCTCTACTTTCGCTTCTCTCTCCTCGTATCGTTTCCTTCACCGCAAGAACCGCCGCGGCTGGCCGCCCTCGCGCGCATATAACATCTGTCGGGCACCACTGTACCTTACTAACATATATTGGCAGAGATCCAGAGTAACTTTGCGAGATTCCAAGGCCAAACGCGATCCGTCCGTTTCTTCTCCTCCCCCTTCGCTAACTCGTTTCCACAGTTGGGGCATCGGAGGGACTTTTTTTTACATCCGAAAGCATAGCTTCCATCCGGCCGATTGTTTATCATATTTTGATGTCTCAAAAAAAAAAAAAAAAAAAAAAAGTTTAAATGCTAAATATGCAAATGAAATAAATTGCTTAATTTTACATTAAATGTAAAGCCGACTCGATTTTTTTACACTTTGGCAGAGATCCATGAAGCAACTTTGCAAGATTCCAGGGCGCTATTTGAGGATCGTAAAGCGAAGAAATTCTTTCGCTATCGCGATTCATCCGATTTTGAATTTTTTTTTTGTTTTCTCATTATTCTTTATCTACACTTTTCGACCTGTCGCCAGGCGTTTCACTTCTCATCAGAGTCAAAACCACTTTCTCGCTCGTTCTCCTTCATTTTTTTTCCATTCTCGTTCCATCGGATCTTCGGAGTGAAGCGCCAAACACCTCGGCTACGCGGCAGGCGTGACGCGCCACGTCGTTTTAGCTTCGCGCGACGCGATGGAACGATCCGAGAGATCCACCGCTCCTCGCTGTCCAAACGACTCTCGTCTACAGTACCGCACGTCTGTGTAATCAATGCACTTACCGATTGCGCATGTGCGCGTATTTCAGTGTACCCGCGAGAACTGTGCGATCCCGAGAGTTCGGTGTCCCGGTTTACAGTGCGCGTAAGTTTATATCAATACATTTGTGAAATCGCGCGGAAGAGACTCGCGGAAGAGATCGTGCGAAACTCGGAGGAGTGAAATTATACGCGGACGAGAGCGCGCCAAACGCAACGGACGTACGGACGGACGTATCGAGATCTATAGAGTATCAAATCGCGTTGCGAAGATCGACGAATCTTGAACCACCGCTCCGAAAATGTTCATCAACCGCCGGAGAGATCCACATGCGTCCATCGAGGGCTCACGCTCTCCGGATGTTAGCTTTTTCTTATTTTATAATGTACCGGAATATCGGGTAATATACTGATAATACCGGAACCCGGAGAAGACGTTCTTGCTGCTCGTGTGACGCATCGTAATTTCGCGTGCGAACGTCGATGGACAATTTTGCGATTTAAATGCGAGAAATTTATCCGCCGATGTTCGTAGCTACGTACGAGAAAGCGACCCTTTAAGGTGTGGGATCAGCGGCCGTGCGAATGTGGAGATGGACCACAGTGCTCGTAGATACGATTCCGAGGAAATCTACCTAAGCGACCCCTAATCTACGTGCGAAACGCCGAGAGAGAGAGAGAGAGAGAGAGAAGAATCCCCCATTGGGTCGGCGAGATCGCACCGGAGATTGGAAGATTCTTCGTCGTTGCTTCTATATCTCTTCTGCCTCCGGCGTGTCGCGTTGGTTCTTTGCGCGACACAACAGCCCGGAGAGGAGAGACCATGGAGCGCGAGAAAGGACAAAGGTCTGAGAATCGTTGAAGGTCTTTTTCGAGAATGAAAGAACTTCGTAAATTTCGAAACCAACAAGTCGAAGAGATTTGCGTCGCTGAAAACGCGCGAAAAAAGAGAGGCAATATTATTTAAAAGTAAAATCGTAAAAAAAAAAAAAAATTACATAGCTTTCTCAGAAGTGAATTGTCTCTAATAAGATTTTCGATTTACCGCTGATTTTGCCGTAAAATTTTGGGATCGTTAACGACAAAAGAGATAAAAAAAAAGATAACCAGAGAATTGATTGCCGGGTAGAATAACATCACTTAAAAAAAAATCCATAATGTATTAAGGAATAAATTTGTAAGTTTACTTTGAGAAAAATGCATGTGCGCGTGAAAAAAAAAAAAAAATCGTTTCTTATCGAAGCGCTTCGATATATTTCCTTTGCCCAGGAGCGCGGGCACTGCACTCGGTGCTTTCGGAAATGCTTACTTCACCGCATATTATTATCCGTACTAACGTCCACGATAGAACGCACGATGCCGGTGGGAATTTACGGGAGCGTTCCCCGAGTGCTCGGATCCACTCGCTCGTGTATAATTTCGCTAGTGCGAACGTAGGGAAGTATCATACAACACCCAAGCAGGGGAAATATATAGAGAAAGATACGATGGAGTGAGGGGCACCGTGCGAGATGCACATTTCCCTCGGTTCCCTTTTACTCTATCCTCAACGAAGAGTAGTTTTTTTTATTTAATTTTTTTTTTTTTTTTTCATAGGACCACGACTCTTCCATTGCCGGTGCAAAGACCCGACAAACTATTACCGCTCTCGTGGCAGCGCGATAGTACAGGAGCAAACGCCTGACTACAGATCGGCAAAGCTGCCGGAGCTGCTGCCGCAGCGGCAAGCGGCACGTTGCTCGTCTCCATTACTCTGACGCACGCTCGAGCGTTCGCGCGGCCCCGTCGTCGGTAATTCCGCACGTCAAGCATCTCTCGCCACGCGAGAACGAGGCCCCCATGTCAAGACGATGTCTCTTCTCTCGCTTTCCGAGTCTCGACGAGAGACTCGTAATCGTCATTGACAAACTTGCTTCGATTAATTAAATTCAAGTTGAAACGCACGATTTATCATCGCTTCTGAGCGATCTTACATATTCAAATTATTTATTAACGCATATTTCAACGCTCTATCATTCTACGTCCGCTTCGAAATGTTGACTTTACATTGTAATCGTACAGAACATCAGGACGCACATATATGTACTATATATGCATATATTTTGTTAGCACCTATTTTGTTTACGCGATCAAAAGCGAACGGAGCATACGCCTATGGAAATGCGACGTGTGGTAGTTCGTCCAGGTGATTACGATGTCGCTCGGAGCGAGTTCTCCACCGATCCTGTTTCCTTCTTCGTCTTCTTCACCGTCTTCTTCCCTTCGTCCTTTTTCCACCTTCGTATCTTCCACCCGTTCCGTTTCATCGCTCTTTCCACCTCCCGACAAGTCGGTTCTGCCTCGCGGTCAGCTCCAGCCGTCCAACGATAGGACGAGCAGACGCCGCTGGACCACCGTACTATGTCCCATCGAGGTCCTCGACGCGAGCAGAGAAGCTTCGATACTCCGAAGTGAACGATGAAACTGTGTTATTCGCCTCGCGAAGGAAAACGAGAACGAGAAAGGATCGAAACGAGTCGAGAGTGGGAGAGAACAGTCCACGGATGCGCTTGTTCATCTCGCTGCAATCGCTTTGGTCACGCCAACCGGCGGAGCTTCGATATCGTATAGCCTTCCACCAGCTTCTTCGACGACCCCATACCATTCCTTTTACTCTCTACCCTCCTTCCTTCCTTTAATCGGGTGTTAAATACGAGCATCGTTGCACCAACACCTCCGCCCGATTCTCCACCTCTTATTCTCGCCTCAACTCGTCCAATGATTCGACGGGGGATTCGCTTTTCAGAGAACGCACCGAAGAACGCTTCACTCAACGCGGACGACAGCTACTAACGTCGACATTTTTTTTTTTTTTTTTACCGAAATTCGGAACATTTTTGGAAAATGTTGATTCGGAAAAAGTATAATTTGTTTTTTGCCTCAGGCGCGGGATTTTTTCGGGAGTCGCGATAGACGGGAAAAAAATCATCGAATACGAGAATCGAAACGCCGAGCAACCGAAAATTGATCCAAAATAAATTTACGCCGATTTTTGGTTTTTTTTTTTTTTTTTTTTTTTCGTATTTGATTTATTAATGCGTTTGTTTTTGTGGCTTAAAGCTAATTGCCAGGATTGCCGAAGCCGGACATTGATGATTATCGAAAAAACTTTTTTTTCAATGAGATGATTTGTTTTTGTTTAAAAAAAATGATTGGCAAAGGACTTGCTGCCGTCCCGCCGAGTTCCCAAAATTTGATCCGAAATAAATTTACGCCGATTTTGGTTTTTTTTTTTTTTTTTTTCGAATTTGATTCGTTAATGCGTTTGTTTTTGTGGCTTAAAACTAATTGCCAGGATTGCCGAAGCCGGACATTGATGATTATCGAAAAAACTTTTTTTTCAATGGGAGGATTTGTTTTTGTTTGAAAAAAATGATTGGCAAAGGACTTGCTGCCGTCACGCGATACGAACGCTTTGGAGGGTCGGTGGGTCAACGATGCAAAAGGATCCTTCCCGGAACTCATCTCGAAACTTTATCTCACCGGTTGTCTCGTGAAATTACAGTGGTCGGTACCGGTGAAGAGGTCATCGCCGCGTGCGGTCCACGCATCTCTTTCGGCTATCTGCATGCGCGCAAGTCAGCCTCTCGTCGCTTGACGAAGAATTCTCGCGAGTTCTCTTTTACGAACGAATTTATTTGGGTAAACCACGCGAACTCGCGTATTGTCGACATTATTATAGCGGCGCATCTCTGGCTGATTCGCCAACGCGATAAACTTCCATAAAAAATTTCATATTTTTTGTACCGAGTTGTAACTGCGTTACACTTCTATCAATAACACATTTTCGATTGATCTCTGGTTACCAGTGGGCGAAACTGTTTTTTTTTTTTTTTTTTTTCTTTTCACAAAAGCTTTATGATGGTTATTGAACAATCGAATATTCGCCAATTCGCGCCCCATTAATCCAACTACCGCACATGGAAACCCATAGCAATAAATAAAATATCAATATCGGTTGCTCGAACGAGAGGAAGAAAAAATAAAAAAAATTAAAAAAAAAACCGCAACGATGCAACACGACATTGATGATCGTCCGCAACGTAGCGTAACGCGGATTCGCATTGAATTGCTTAGGTACACAAATGTAATCGAATTTGTACTTAAATAAGTATTGCGCGACGTACCCCCCTCCTCTTATATCGTACAGAACGATATAGCCACGAAGAAGGCGGCGCGGTTCTAACGCGCCAAGGGCGTTTCGCCGCGTCAGAGCGAAGGAAATAGACAGAGTATATATGAACCCTTCCGTTTGTAGCGTCATATAGAACTTGATACATGGATAACTGTATGTATACCTTGTATTCATACATAACGATATAGTTGACTGTATAGTATATAGCGGAGGAAACGATGAAAGACGAGGGCTGACGGCACCGGCGGTTGACTCGCCTCTTCGTTCGATGAACGAGGGCACGAGGCAGCAGCCACCGGCAGGAGCCTCGAGGATCGAGGCAACGGCAACAGCATCAGCATCAGCATCAGCATCAAGACCAGAAACAGCAGAAGCATGGAGGTTTCAGGGAGGCACACCGGTACCGGCGTGCGCGTCCGTCAGTCACTCGTTCGCTCACTTACTCACTCGCTACTCGGTGTGTTAATTAGTTAAGGTTGTTGGTCGGGACTAAATTACACCTCCGGAGCTACTCAAAGGAAGCAATTACTGGTGTGCAACCGGAGGGGGACTCTGAACTCGCTCTCTCGTTGCTGGATGCTTTGCTCTCTCGTGTTCGTATGCTCTACTGGGCTCTCTTGGCTGCTCTTGCTCTCCTCCCTCGCTCGCTCACGATTCATGATGCCTCCTACTACCGCTGCTGATGCTGATGCTGATGTCGATGCCGATGTCGCTGCTGTTACCGGTGTTCTTGTGTCGCCCGTCGATACCTACACGTGGCTCATGCTCACTTTTATGCGTAATGGATCGCGACAACTGTGTATGAAACAGGAGTGAGGATTGGGGGTGTATAGATCGTCTCGTTAGTTTATTCCACGGACCAACGGAGTTTGCTATTTCGATCTATAATATTACCGAATCCGTCGCATGCCACCTTCATCCATTCATGATCGCTGCACATTCGGAATTGGCTTTTCTCATATGGTATCGTCATACGCATCAAAGAACGTTTCGATACATTGGAGTCGTACGGGTCAATAAACAGTAATTAGTTATTACGATAATAATTACCGAGACCATCGAAAGAGCGATCGAGTATCGGAGGAAATGAAAAATTGTTGATTATTTTTTTCATCATTAAAGGGAACACGAAGACTCAATCAGTCTTCTTTCTTTTCGATCTTTTTGAATGTGAGAAAAAAAAATTTAAGGAAGTCCGAACATAGAATTGCCGAGCAACAAGGCATACACGTGTACACGATCAATTCATCCGGTGAACTCATCGTCCTTTCGTCTTGCGAAAGTCCGACTCTCAATCCAGAAGCATCGTCGTGACTGATGATATTCGTCCTTAGCTCATAATTGCACCCTTCGCGAGTTGGTGCCCCCCTCGCGTTGATTGAAGATTATAGCAATTCCGTTTCGTTTCTCTCCATTCCGTGTCTCTCTCAATGTGGAAGCCAACCAAACCTCGCTAATTTAACTCGAGAAACTTTCAATGCAACTTACAACGGTCGCCAACGATTCTCACGCATCGACGAGACGGAGGTTCGTCAATATTTTTTATAGGCATTACAATTCACGATAATACGCAATTCGATGACTAAATACTGCCGATTGATCACGATATTCTCAGTTGCGATGAAAAAAAATAAATAAATAAATACTACGAACCACAGAAGAATGGAGAATCGATAGAACGATCGATGTTTTCTCGATCTTTTACCCAGTTATCGTCATCGAAGAATAATCGGGACGGATGACCTCATACAGGGCCTCTCTCGACCCGTTTTCGATTCGCGGAAAGTCTCGGATACCCCCGCACCCGACCGCTCAAAGCGTTCGAGACCCCAATGCGATCGTATAGAGTTGGAAACATAGCAAGGAGATAGAACGGAGGGAGAGGAGAGGCCTTGTCCGACAACGCTCTCGAGGCTCGAAGGATTTATGTTTCTACTAACGAGGAGATCGCGACCGTGTGCTAGCGCGCCTGTCTACACGGCATACCTACTGCTATCCTACCGGAATACTACTTTATATTTATCTACCTGTGTACTCGCTGTATCGGAGTGTCGCAATCGAGTCGCGTAATCGTCAAAAGGTTTCTACGCCCGATTGGTCACCGTAGCGAACGGGAATTATCCGCTCAAAGATATCCTTTGAAAAAAAAAAAAAAAAAAAAAAAAAAAACGAGACTCAACCGTAACGATGAAAAATTAAATTCGATAATTAAATCAAATTTGAAGGGATTCTGTATATTTTTTTATAATAATTGCGCTTATTGAAAGACGATTAGAATCGCGCGCGTTGTCCCGCATCGTGAATTCGAGAAGAAATCCCCGCTGTGGAACACTGACGACTCGAAATGTCGTGCCGACAACGATAGTTTGCAAAAGTACGACCTCACGTCCTGTCGTTCAGATTTTTTAAAAAGATTTTTCTCTCTCTCGTGGCTGCATCACCGGTGGCCCCATGCTGAGTTCTCCACGTCCGTGAAAGGAGGCTGCGCGATGCTGTGGCCGTTGTTCGAGGACGAAAACGAATATATATGTATATACGTGGCGCCCTGCTGCCTCTCGTCGCAAATAAAACGTTTCCGAGTTCCACGAAGTCAGAGTCCCTTAAAAATAATCGTGGGCTTTGGTGTTCATCAAAAATCAAAATCAATTTTTTTTTCTTCATTTTTTTCGGTCGAAATTTCATTCTTCGCGTATATGCAGATTTAAAAAATTTTTTTTAATTTACAATTCTCGCGAACGAGTGTCAATCTCTTGTTCGTACGAGAAGAGAGCAATATCCGTTCGCAGCGGAGCACCGAGGATTCGAGTGACTCGACTCTCGAGTTCGCCGCGTTAACTACGACCACCTCGCGGATTATCCGTATAAGGTGAAATTCAAGCGGCGTCCATTAATCTCTCGGGGGGGAGCAACGAGCTTGGAACAGCGGTAGTTCGCGATGTTCATCGCCGCGACGGTATATAAACGATCGAGATATCTCGGAGTGAAAACCAATACCATTACACAGTCGCGCGCTCACACGTACACACAATCGATCGAGATCTTTTCCCAGCGGACGTATATAACGAGTTGTAACGAGGAGTTGGCCGAGTTCGACGTGAGACGTCTCTCGTCGTCTTCCGTCGATGGGGAGAGAGTCTCAGTCGCGTGTCTATCCGAGAATTCGTTAAATACGAAACTTGTATCGGACAAGTGTAAATTGGACTCGTTTATATCCTCGTGTATCCTGTTTTTCGTGTGAAAACTGAAATCCAGTTGTATCAGGTCGTCAAATAATACGCTTCGCGATTTCTTCGCGTAAATTAAAAATATTTCGAGATATATGCAAAATATCGAATTTTTCGCCGCAAAATATCTTATTTAATAGAAATAACGATAATAATGATAAACATATCTTTTACATATTCTGAAATATACTTTTTTTTCAATGGGGCATTGGTATAAAACTCGGTACAACCTGTCCCAGTAAATGCGTACCTAAACTCCATTTCGCGAAAAAAAAAAAAAAAAAAAAAAAAAAAAAAAACGATAACAAGTCCACAGACAACGGGAATAGGGTGCGAAGGATGAAAAAAAAAAAGAACGTTGGCAGGACGAGAATGCGAGAGAAGCATCATCTTCGGTCGCCAATCGGGGCGCGAATAGCTTCGGGCTTTGGATAAGGTGGGGGCCGGGGAAACAATGAATCGTAGAGTGAGATGCAAGGATGGATGCTGCTCCGTTGGCGTACAGCTTGATTTGTTCTAGCGGCGCGGTACGTCGGGGACGACGCCTCGACGCGACGCTCTCCGGATTATGCCCGGAAGTCTTCTCTTTATCTCTCGGACGGTTCGTTCGTTCATTTCTTTCTTTCTCCCTTTTATTTTTCGCTGCTATCCTCTTTCGCGCACACGTACAAGTCTCGGGAAGCCTTCACATTCAGGACAAACACGTGGATGGGACATTCATCGCGGCACGTCGTCGTCGTCGTCGTCATCAACGCGTACCCGGAGAAATTACTACCACCCTTGCAAATGCAGAAATTTTCTCGCAACCCTGTATTCGCCTACTATTACCACTACTGTTCCGCAATGCGACGAGGCGTTATACACACTAAGCTCCAAGTGCACTATTTTCTCACATCGGTATATATATATATCGCTGTGAAAACTACCACTGCAGGGAGGACTGATTTAGATGCAACGTTGGGTAGAGTGGGTGAAGCATGATCGCGCGGAGCGCATCGTCACCGTCGTGCCATCACAGGGAGTCGTGACGGCAGCGGGGAGTGTCCTCCGCATTGTGCGCTCGTAGACGTCGGAGTGTGGAGTTTCTACGCTCAACTTTTTTTTTTTTTTTTTTTTCCTTTCACCCAGTATCCATCCTTATTCTCATCCTGCTCGCCCGTCACTCCCGCCCGACACCCGGCCGAAGCTCTCCAGATAGCTCCAAGGCTGCGAGAACCTTGAATGACAAGCTTGCAAACATCGCCCGCGGGAATATTAAAAAACTTTCGGTTCCTCGCCGAGATTTCCGAATGAAGCGTACAAGAGACGGAGCAACGGCTAGATGGTGACAAAGGTGGAAAATACGACGGAAAATGATCCGGTGAAGGATCGAATGAGTGAAAGATTCGAAAGGGAATAACCCTGCATACGGAGGATTGCGCCCCGACTGTGGTAGTTTCTCGGCACGCCTTCTTTACCTTGCGACGATACCGATCGTCATAATCATCATTAAGATATCTCTAAATGTTCGTAACATGCAACCGTAACTCATCAAGTGAATATAATACACAGAAGCCTGGAGGAAGCGAGGAGATATGAAATAAGTCGCCTGCGGTTCTGTGTCAGAATTATAACGAGTGGCGACTGGACTTGTTGGCGCATCGTCACCGATGCAGTTCTCAGCGCAACTTTACCTCGGCGTATGAGTATATATATATATATATATATACACACGAAGTGCATGTAATACTCTTGTGCGCTTGCAGTAGACACGATCGAAGAGGCGAAGAAGAAGAAGCCGCGAGACGACACGGTTGACGGACTCACGAATGGGACGCGAGGTGAGAGCGAGGTGCGAGAGCGGTGTGTACCTATGTCGCACACGTAGAATCTCTTTTCTCGATGGTCCCGTTGACGTGTGCACGTCTGTGAAACTACTGCGACGGGACGTCAACGTGGCTATACCGGTGGCACGCCAACCCCCCGGGGAACGATAACGCGCCGCTCGAAAGTCTCGAGAGCTCGATATGGCCAACTATCGAGGTATATATACCTTGGCGCGGTAACAGAATGCACATGTGAACGAGACACGCGTGTGATTCGTCTACACGGCCTGTACTCGCACGGAGAAATAAAAGAATGCGAGCCAATCGAAGAGCGTGAGATGCGCTTTTTTACTGTATAGTTTAAATAGCTATATAGTCGCATTAGATAAAAATATGAAAATATAAATTTCGTAATAATTATGATAAATGAAATTAATATATAAAAGATTTATCTATATATGTAACAACCCAAAGTTGTATCTCTTATATTCATATGCTGCGTATTTTTCATATTTTTTTTTTAAACTTCAATTAGTCTGATTTTTGTCAATCCAATGCTCATCGGACTCATGAAGAAAGAAATCGAGTCAAAAGTTCGGATTTTTTGGTGGATTTTTTTCGAGGTGAGATGCAGTGGGCAAAGAGAGTGTATAGCGGAGGTATTCGGATTTCGTATACGAAAACGGTAAGAGGGTAAGCGAAGAGAGGAGCATTTCAGCGAATACGACGACGAAAGACGACTACAAGGATCCGCAACAACGAGCGGCAAGGAGGACGAACGGGAGCTTGAAGCACCAGGAGCAGCGAACACCACACGGCGCAGGAGCGACGAAGCAGGCGACGTGAGCGGGTCGTGTTTTATTTACTTAAGACCAGTAGCTGGCTCCAGGCAGGTAGAATTCCACAGCTGGAATCTTAATAAGGGTGGCCAGGGGTTCTCCCCGACGATCTAAACTCCGCGAAGAGACCACCGCATCTCGCACTCGCGTTGCTCCGAAACGTCTCTCTTCTCTCTATCTTTGGCTCGCTCTTGCGTGTTCGCCAGACGAAAAGATAATCGAACGGAAGTCGAGAGACTCGGATCGCGTCCGCCGTTGGCCCATTAACCGAATACTCTCGTCTTACATTGTCCATCGAACGAGGCGTCTCAAAGCTCATCCGCGCAGCCCCTCTGATCTTCTTGTGCACCATCTCGTTTTTTCTCTTCTCTCTCTCTCTCTTTTTTTCTTTTTATCGTTTTTATAAAGTCCCGTATCGGCTTTATCCGCATAGTCGAATACGTAGGCGTGTTCTCCAATCGGGAAAGAATGTCTCGACTCTTTTTCACGTATAAAAAAAAAGTCATATAAATACGCGATTAGCTTGCGCTATCTAAAAAAAAATGCCCGAAAAAAATATGAGTATCTTGTCCTATTTTATTCCCGGAGTAACGTTTCATACGAAAAATTTGATTAAGCCGAAAAAAAAAATGTACGACATTTAATTTGTACATATTTCGCGGATTATATGATTTAATCAGAGATATCGAAAGTCCTATCGCCACGGCACACCTTCGTTACAAAAACCTTTATCGCTTTTCGCGTGTGCGCTTGAGTTCCAACACGAGGGTTGTTACCGGTAGAGCAATGAAGCCAACGTCATCAATGCCAACCAAACACAGCCTCGATTCGTTGGGTTTTGTTCGGTTAATGCCAATACGTATTTCAGGCATTAAACTATATCCACAGAATATATCGATATGAAAATACCGTGTACGCGTTTGGTAAAGTAACGTCGGTGTAGTTACGCATTCGCATCGAGTCCACACAACGGGTTCGAGTAATGGCGGTCGATAATAACGTGTAATATTTCCGCGGGTATTAGCATTCATATTTATAGAGATCACGAGTGGGATGTGTCGGGCTGTCGGCACACGTACAGGAGGGTGGGGGAGTGAGTGTAGGCAAAAAGGGAGGAAAGGGAGAGGATGGACTATCGCACGAGGGAGGGTAGCAACGCAGTTGAGAGAACCAACCCCCGTGAGGCAGAGTGTGTGCAGGAAGGGTGCAGAACGGCCCCGGGAGCAGCAGAAACGGGGTATATACATACCACCGTGCGAGGTAGCGAGCCCCGCGTTTGAACTGAGGGGGAAATCGAGAGAACAACCCCCCGAAGCACTGCGGCTAGACTCAGGAGCACTAACACGCTCGTGTATCCTACTAGCCGCACCAACACCGCTATATAACCCGTGCGATAGCGGTTATAGACCTTGGGTAGGAATACCGCGTCATCGGCAACCACGAACACCAACAGCAACGCCGAGAGCGGCGTCGGCGGCGGCTTCGGCGACGACGAGAGCGCGTGTGTACCGGTGAAATTATTGTGTCCGCCTAACTAATCCATACCGCAACGTATGCACCGGCAGTAGCACAGCCCCTCGAATCCACTCCTGCACAGGGCTGCTACTCGCCGCGCCGGAGTACGTGCTACAGTCAAGTGCACCAATGTACAACCCTTATGAAACCGGCGGTAGGTTCTTCCGGCAGTGTTTCAAACCACCGACGCGATATACAGCGATATGCAGCTGCAGTCGTACATAGCTACACGGAGATACATCTCTCTCTCTCTCTGTGTGTGTGGATGCGCGGTAGGGCAGCAAATAAATCAATTTCTCCGCAGTTATGAAGAAAACAAATGTATAGATGTAAAGAATCTTGTTAATTACTTCTTATTGTTTCTAAGTAGTAATATGCACTTTTGCATAGACTGCAATTAAGCGATCGAGATATTAATGAGGAGATTTCTCGAATAAATACGCTTTAACGATTCCGAAATAACGAGTTCGGGAAATAAATTAAGTTGATGTGGAATTAAGAAGGTTTTCTTAATTCTCTTATTTTCTTTGGGTATTTCTGGTACACTTAAATTTTATTGTCCGTGAAAAAGCGCGTGTCGGCAGCTCTCAGCGGGAGATTTATCTATGTAGAAGGTGTAAGATACCAGAATGAGCGTTACGCGCGCCGACGTATCCGGAGGACGGTTAACGCGCTTTCCCTTCAGCCTGTACTGTTGTATCGTATACCTGTGAGCTATCTGGCGTGGAGTTTACACTGGGAACGATGGTCTCTTTCCGTGGTCGTCGTGGGTGCGTGTGTATTGCACACACGCGTGCGGACAAGCGGCAACGAAGCGAATGCAACACCAACGATACAGGTATAGTGTAACAGCGGTGTGTATCTGTCCTATGTGCGTGGCGCGAGACGATGAGGTGCGGTAGGTATCACGGCACGCACGTGCTAAATTGCGGACGCGGTTACCGGCGTTGGTGCTCCTGGTTACAGAGGCAACGGCGGTCGACGAGCTCCGCTCGGTAGATGCAGAATCTGCATTTCACCGAGAGCGTCTATCGACGCCCGTGAGGGACACGGGATAGACGCGATTGAGCGTCTCGGATATTATTCACGGGGTACAAATTGTCGGTGTACACACCAAAAAGCTCGAGTATAATTACAATTTATATGCTGTTTTTTTTTTTTTACTTTTCTTAAATTTAGTAACTCCCGACTGCTCGCAGGATAAACAGACGAGAAATGTTCGGCATCCGTTTCGGAATATCTTCTCAAAAGTTTGCGATTAATGTTTATTGCATCGATCAAAAAAAGTCTCTTAAGATTCGATGTGCCGTCGGAAATAAATATTTATCGTTCGATCTATAAATAAAGATATTTATCTGTCTATAAATAAATTTACAGAACTCGCTTTCTTACGATGCTATCGCGTGCTAAAAAAAAATTTTAATTAAAAAAAAATGCTATCAATTGCGTTATTACTAAGAATTTCGATAATATTCGTTCCGAAAATGTTATCACAAATCGATTACATTCGAAGCCAAAGGCTGCGGCCAACGGAGTGAAAGCATACAAGTTCCGATGTATTTAAAAAAAAACCCGAAGACATTGTTATGGTTAATGAAGATTTAATAACCGAAGTATTCCGAAGGAGAATATTAATGCTCATCGTGTAGCTTAAAGTTCGCCTCGAACATAGGCATAGGAGAGAGTAATAAAATTGCAATACCGAGAAGAAGTCATTAGTTTCACATCGTTAAGCCGCTCAATTTCGTTTGCATTACCAGTCGGAGCGAAGCAAAGCGGAAAATCCTTAAATAAGAATCATTCTCTGCATAGTTATCTCGCAAAGCCGGTAAGCGAACCAGGTATAGTTCGATTCTTAAATCATTGAGCGATTTACCGAGAGTCTTACTCCGCAATATCGAAGTTCGCAAAGCCACGCGCACCGATTTCGTTCTCATTCGCAATATTCAATTATTCGCTTTAACTGCAATTCCCGCAAAGTTTCGCGGAAGACGCATAACCTTGAAAAGATAAACTTGCCGCTTAAGCGTTTCGAAAGCCCCTCGAGAGAGAAAATATTTTTATAAAATTGAAACAGTAACCCGTGGGTACTTGTAACGATGAAATAGGAGCAAAGAAAGCGAAAAAAAGTAAAAAAAAAAAAATAATCTGTCCCTCGTCGAAAAAGAAAACGATTAGCCGATACAGTTGTAAGCCGGACGTGCAATCTGCCGTTGAGCCCTTCGGTCGTGTGTTCCCCGATATAATATATGAAACAGGGGGAGATATAACCCCGGTGTGTTCACAAGGGGTTTTGTCCGATAGCCTATCTCTCTCGTGTGCGTAGAACGACGACGAATTGAGAGTCGAAGTACGCGCGTCGTTGCGACTGCTGCGTCGAGAGCTGCCGAGGGGGATTGTGGGGAGAAAAAAAAAAGGATCTCCGTATAATGTGCGTGTAACACACCCCACTCATCACGCGCCACTTGCTCCCTTCCCGTCGTGGCGCCCTGCACTCCTGTGCGAGACTTCCATACATATAATACCCATATAGCATACGATTATCATACGTATATCGAATGAAAGGTTACAATCGTTGGCCACAAAAGAGTTATTAACTCATAACCATACAAAAAAAAAGAAAATTGCGCAAAAAAAACACGAAACCAGTGAAGCGACTGCAAATTTTTATGCGTCCCGACAATTTCGAAGGGTTGATTTGTATCGCTACCGCTAAAAAAATAGTGTAATTTCGAGGACATGGAATAAAAAATGTACGATACTCGATGGGCCAATGACCGTGTGATTTGCTCAGGGAACACTGCGCGGGTTTTCATCCCTTCGCGTGTTTATCCTATCACAAGGTAGACTCGGCAGTAGAGCCAAGAGAGGCCGGGAGGGGTTGCCGTATTAGGGTACTCCACTTGCAAACGAAGCGAGATGAGCGTGGAAGGCCGACTTTCCAGTTGCCCGCAAGTGCGTCCTATACTTTATATACCTATAATACACGAGTGTACGTCAC
Organism: Buathra laborator; assembly: GCA_934046635.1. Classification (NCBI taxonomy): domain Eukaryota; kingdom Metazoa; phylum Arthropoda; class Insecta; order Hymenoptera; family Ichneumonidae; genus Buathra; species Buathra laborator. Next base: position 12,637,020 of record OW203897.1, read on the forward strand.
TATAATAGGTACTACCTGTGCGTGTGTACCCGGGTCCCGAGTTATGTTTATATTATGATATTAATAGAGGGTAATGATGCGTCGGGGCGGGACAGCGGTCCGGGTTCTCCCCTCTTGACAATCCAGCAGCAACAGCAGCGGCAGCGTACACATAGAGTCAACCGCGAATGAATTGCCCGAGGCGTGCGCGGCGCGGTTGCTTCACCGGCAAAAGCTACACAACGGGTCTCGTTGCGGATTATTAGCGCGTACACACGCACGGTCCGTCCGCAGACCCCCGCCGGGGAAGCCCCCGCTGACACATGAATTAGTGCATCCCCGAGAGAATTACCGGGGGTATGGAAAAAATATGATGCAAGTAAATCCCGATTCTAGGGTGTTTTTCTATGTTCTCGCGTCGCGTTGTTCTACATCGAGGATACAGGCCTCGTTGCTCTGTCGAGCGTTCTGTATTTAAATCCACTTGGTCAAGTCGATAATACGGGTCGAGTCATAATCACAATGATAACGAACAGAAAATGTTGTGTCAGATGTGAAAAAGATTGCGTGTTTGTATTGCTAAAATAGTGGGTACAACGCGGAATCCTGTGAGAAATCGGATGAACGATCGAGTTCCGAGTACTCGTTGAAATGAGTATAATTTCCCGGTGAGCCGTATTCCGTGACAGGTTCTTCTTTCACGAGAGCGAGAGGAATTTTTATGAATGGCGCTTCGGCCCCTCGGATCTACCGCGACGCTCTCCCATCTCTTCTCGCCAAGTGCAGAGAATCAGCGTGGAAATATCTCGTGACCGACACTCGTGTGGTAACATTGATTGTGTATATTCGAGGGGCTGTTTCGTCTATAAATTATAAGCTTAAGACGAAACGAGACAGCGGAGTTATACGAATTGGGGAGGGGGATGAGGAAGAATAGCTCTTTTCGAGAGTGACCGCCAACATTTTGGCCCACTGGCGAACGAAAGAAGACCTATGATTTCCTCCAAAAGTGGTACCGGCGTTGCGAGTCGAGAGGAAATAAATATAAGAGAACGGAGAGGGGAAATAAGGCGGATGGAGCTCGCGATACTGGGAGAGAAGAAGACGGGGTCCACAGCGAAGTTCTACGAATGCGGTGGTATCTGCCGGAATATAACCGGGGCGTAAACCCTCCCGCGCGCCCTTCCCTACTCTCTTTCCTTCGTTTTCTTCTCTCTCGTTTCAGAACCCCTCTTCCTCCTTAGCGACTCCTCCCGACTCGCCGAGAACCCGCATCTCGTTATATGAAATCATATAATTAGCACGTCGTTGCTCGGAGCAGCAGCACCAGTTTCTCCCTCCTTCTCTATAGTGGTATTAGTATGATGGGGGCCGTCGTCGTAAACGAATAAACCTTAAGGCACACGAGAAGAAGGAACTGCCGGTGGTAGTGGCGCTGCTTGCCGTTACCGCTGACTGTGGCCTGTCTAGAAGAGAGAACTCGACAGCGAGACCGAGCGAGCATTGTCCTTTCCCACTCTGGCAATCGACGAAACCGGCTAACGAGGGGTGCCAACCCGACGAGCCCCTTTCGTTTCTAATTGGACCGAGACTCTCTTGCTCTCTCGCGGGTGGATGAACGGCGCACGGGGGCACCCCGGGACCTCGGTCACTTTGTTTCCTCCTGCTCCGTTGAACACAAACCGTCAACCCCCTCAACTATAGTACCACACAACTAAAAAATATAATGAAAAAGAGAAGAAAAAAAAAAAAAACCGAAAGAGAGCAAAAGAAAGGAAGAAAATGAAACTGTAGTATGTGGCATTTAAATTAGAATTGTAAAACTGTTCTTGCCTCGCGTCAGCGTGATACGCCTTCGTGTATTAAAATCTTTTTTCTTTTTTTTCCTTAATTAGTCGATAAGTATTTGGAAGATCGACCGATACCGAAAATCATTTTTTTTAATTACACGCGAGTGTGAAGACCATGAGTTACAGATTTACCGCATGAAAGAAGAGAGAACATCGCGATGGTTCAGATTCGACGAAACTGACAAATGAAAGTGGAGCTCTGAGATTCAACGGGAATGATTGCGTACCGATGTGGGGGATAGAGGCACCGCGCTGGAGACTATTTCCCGAACGAAGGAGGACACATTTATATCTAGTCAGTGTGCGGTCGCTTCCCTTGCTCGGTGCTGGCGAACCCCATCGTTCGAACGGAACGCACTAGAAGCAATGCCGATGCCCAAGCCTGAACGACGAAGCATCGCTCTTTGATCTTCCTATATATAAACACGATGTGGAAAGAGGAGGGAGGTGACCAAGCATAACGAGAAAGGGAGAGACGGGTGTGTACGAGAGATTCTGCTGGCCTTCATTTTTTTTTCTTTCCCCAAGTGTTCCTTGACGCGGTTTTTTTTTTTCACAATCATAGCGAATCCAACATCAATGGATATGCCTTGGAGCACATTGGCTGTTTTCCACTTTAAAAGCATTTCCCAACGATTATCTCGTGACGCATTATCATAATCTCGAGATACCGATCGAATGAATATCATTTTTAATAGTCGATTCCCCGAATGCCATACCCCGCGTTTGAATGTATTCTAATGAATACAAATATTAGGATTTACCGGACGCACACGGTTACCAAAGACGTAGAACGTTGTAGTGCGCACTGACGGATTAACTTACGACGATCGGCGATCAATACTAATCGTTGTGTAATTAATAAGATCCGTTCCAAAACCAGAAAACATTCCGTATGATAGCGATTTCGAAATCATAAGAAGAGTTATCGGTAAATGCAGTTAAGGGGGATGTCCCGGTCATCGCCGATGTACCGGTATCCGTCAATCGTGCGCTAACATTTCGAAAATTGTTGGTACGCGTTTTAGACGAGAAATTTGTGCAAAATAAGGTGAATCTGGATTAACGAGTTCTTACTTTGGGCATAAAGTAGATCCGCCTAACTTTATGCAAATTTCACTTCTAAAACGTACGGAAACAATTTTTTCAAAGGTTAGAATCCGATTGACGTGACTGTACCGCAAGGACTACCTCAACACTTTGCGTACACTGTACGAGAAATAATGGAGCTATGATCAAGCGAACGCTGTCTCACCGAGATCCGATTCTATAGGAGACTGATACGAAGGAGTCTGCGCAACGACCCATTCACCATTAACGCACCGCGCAACAGTTCGCGAGTCTCAGTTGAACCGATTATTTACGAGATAACAGAACGTTGACAATGGGTAGCCGATGATTACGACTCGTCGAGCGGCCGTTAATTCAGCTCGAAAAGTCTCCGACGTCTATTATATCAGCTACGACGCGAGATACATGGAATTTAAAGTTTTCGAATTCCTTCATGAAAGTCTCGACGGCACGTAGGAAAATAATATAATAATAGACAGTAGCGGTAATGATGGCAACGATAATAATGGAAATCTTGGAAATATTGCCGAATGATTGCGGACTGGTCAAGTCGAAGAGCTTGGGAGAGAGAGAGAGAGAGGGAAAGAAAGGCAATGAGGGGAGAGGAGGAAAAGAATTGACCATCGCGCCAATCCAATGATGTACGTGACCGCAAACTCCGTTGAGCTTCGCGGAGTACAGCTGATCGCCTTCCCCTCTGATAGTTATTACGATCCAGTTATAGTTACGAAGGTACCGAGGATCGTGATGGCATCGCGGAATCCCGCCATTTCTTTCATCCTTTTTTTTTCCTCCGGCTCACCGCGGCCACTCGACGCGAGGTCGATGTTTTAGAAACGACGGGAGGGCTTGTTGCGGTGAAACGAACCCGCGACCGCGGCGCTGCCAACGTCAAGACCACGTAACGCGAAATCCTCTTTACGCGGATATTACTCGAGAAATGAAAATAATTCTTTGGTCGAATAATGAAATACATCGAGCCACTTGTTCCGATAAGATGAATATCTGTTTTCGCGTTCTGTCGCTGTTGTGAAACGCAATGGAAAGAAAAAAAAATGAAAAAAAAAAAATAAAAAAAACACGTGGAAGCCTAGCAGCGCTAATCTGTTGTGATTCTGCGGACACGATCGAGTTTTGCCTCCGGGCGCCGATTAGTCCGCAATTAGATCGACATTGTTATGTTAATAGCGAATAGAGAGCGGCGGTCGTGACGTAGAACGAGCGAGAATAAGCAATCGGAGAGGGCGTCGGTGATCGGGATGAAAAAAAAAAAAAAATGTGTGCGAAAGAAAGAGACGATGAAAAGGGATAATATTAGGGTGAAGCCGTGGGGGAATGATGTTATAATATTTCAACACCGCCAGTCGTTTTCTCTGTCTCACTCCCTGGGGTTGCCGGCTCAATTGATAAATCATTTCGTAAGTGGCGGAGAGGGTGAGCGAAGGGAAGAGTATAGAATATGAGACCGTCAACGATATTATACTCGTATATTCGAGGGGCGTACGGGATATCCCCCGATCATCGGCCCATTCATATATCGAGCTATGTATGACGTTCCAACGTCAGGACGACTTGACTCTATCACGATTGACTCGAACGAGAGGAGGCGAGTCGGAACCCGCACCATCAAAACCGACGTTTCCGTTCCCGCGCATCAATTGTTTTCGTTTTTAACTCCCGACTGCCCGCCACAGCAAAAAGACGGAAGTTATGCGTTTCACGAAGACGAGCGATTTCGAAGTTCGGTATGTTCTCGAAAACGGCTAAAAATTACGGCAGAACCGGCTGAATTAACGGCAGAATTTGATACAGCGATTCTATGTCTTTGCAATGGAGAATTTAAATTAGTTGAATATTCGTAGAGAAAAAAGCATTTTACGGAATAGTCCTTTAGATATATCGAAGATTGGGCGCCATTTTCTGCGACATAATTTTTCATTTTTTTTTTTCTTCCGAGAATTTAAATTAGTTAAATATTCGTAGAGAAAAAAACATTTTATGGAATAGTCCTTCAGATATATCGAAAATTGGGCGCCATTTTCTGCGATACGATTTTTCATTTTTTTTTCTTCCGAATGAACTCTCGACGTTTTCTTTCGCATATGAATAGATTACAATTTAATCCGAGCAATTTTAATTCAATCAACTGACATTCAACATGTTCACATGAAAATGAATAACATATCGATATATTTTATCATTTATATATGATTTTTTAAACGATAAAACGTGATAAAAGTTTTTTCCGTCATATACGTATAAAGATATGTCTTTGATTAGTATCTATCGGTATTATAAATTCGTCAATAAGAAAACAACATCGGCGCATGCGTGCGGCACATACATTGTGGATAATTATCCCCGACTGTGTAACACGATGCGTGTTAGACGTACGCGAATAAATGGGGTCGACAGACGAATAATAGTCGATTGGAAGGGTATTAAATTGTGTTATACTTGTCATTAAACTGGTATCGACGACGATCATTTGGCATAAATTTCTCGAAAATCGATATCGCACGGTAGAAAATAATAATTCGATAGGCGGTTTCGTAGCACAAACGAGATTCATAGTCGCGCGAATAGCGCGAATAGCGCGAATAGCGCGAATAGCGCGAATAGCGCGAATAACGAAAGTATCGAAGCGGGCGGACGATGGTTGAGGTTGCGGCGAAAACGGGACTGAGGGATGAGACACAGGAAGGATTTGCTGGTGCTTCGTAGGTTCGAGCGATGATCGAGAACGTGCCGAGAATTCAAGTGAGAGAAATAGGAATGGGGAGGCGATATCGGTGGGGATATAGACGACCGCGCGCGATTGATGGGGTGCAAATGGGGTCGACCGCGCCTCTTCTAACTGCTGTCGTATTACACGCGTGTCATATTTATTTAATATACACAAACACATACGCGAACGGCGAGAAAGAACCCCCCAACCGTAACATCATCGCGGAGTAGTATATGCGGCTGCACCGATCCCGTTGTCCCTCGACCACCGGCGCATTATACGCGTTATTATTTCTGATGCTTATGGCTTTATACAGTAGTCATATATACGCGTATAGAGTAGAATATGGGAGAGTATAGGGCCCCAAGGGTTATAACCACTGCCCGCTCCCGGTAGTCAGCGAACCAGTCGACGATATTCTATTGTGCGGGGCAAGTGTGCCGTTTAGGCGCTCATAGAGAGAAGGCACACCGGTTTTCTCGGTGGGGTGAACACGATACACCATCACGCGAGACCTCTCGCAATCGCGCGGAACTCGAAATGCTATATAGATACCGCTGTATCCACAGTCAGATTAGACCGAACCAGCATGTTGCGCTCGGTAAAGCTGCTGCCGGCAGCCCTTGCCTACTTTTCAACTACATATATATATATATATCTGTATACGGCACTCGAGTATAATCCGAACAGTTCGCAGAGTTAATGCTGGAAGTACGACGACTAACGATAGGAGGGACAAATATCATTCGTGTTTTGTGTGTAACTTACCCGGACGATTTTTACTCGATTTCCGGACGGAGCTGGTAGAGTAGTAGATTTATCGATCATGAAAAGACTTACCTAAAACAAACAAAATTATCATCGATTAGAGAGACGCAGTTATCAGCGCTGATTATGGGATATGACTACGAAGGTTTACAATTTTTTTTTTTTTTTTTTTTTTTCGTCTTATTAAAAAATTCGTAGAGTCTCGTTGCTGTGCCTGAGAGACGAGAGAGCCAACGCTGAATCGCGGGTCATATTTTATCGTCATCGTTATTATGAGGGCCTCATCACGGCAAAAGCACACGGCACGGCAGTCAAGTTCTCCCGCCTCGTCGAGTCACTTTAGAGATGCGGGACGGACGGTATATAACGCGATGAGGCACAGGGACCCATTACCCGATATAATAAAATTCGCCCAAAAAGCCGGTTATTCAAGGAAGAAAAGGGGGACAGATCACCCTCGAGGAACGTCAGCGGCATTGGCGTAGAGAGGCCGTCCAATGTCTGCGGAATATACATATATCTTTTTCCCACTCAGGAGATCGAAAAAAAAAAAAAAAAAAAAAAGAGGTCCGAAGCATCAAATAATTCACGCGATACTTAAATAATAAAAAATAAGAGGCGTGTTTCGAAAAAGGCTTATCGGTGGCGATATTCCAACGTGGGGTTTTTCAATTAATTATCCCCATATTTATCGAAAAAATTGGCGAACGGACGCGCTCGTTTCAGCGCGCGCGAACAAACAGCTCCTTTTACCCGTTCGTTTATTCATTTTGCCTTTACTAAATGAAATTTTTATGCATATAATGGTGTCCGCCGGTGTATGTACCGTCCGCCTCTCTCGCATGTTGCGAATACCATATCATTTCGACACGCGCGTACTAACTCACACTCGCCTGCGAGCGGAGAGATAATATATACGCATGATGCTTCGCTGCAAGCAGATTAACACGAACTTTATTCAAATCCTTTAATGCCTGTTTATCATACGGCAGTGTTGTACCGGACAGTGATCCGTGCCGTTATGACTCTCTACATCGCGTAACGTTTCCTTAAGTAAGATAAAAGTAAGAAAAATGTAAGAAAAAACGTGCGAAAAAGCACAGTTTTGTTTTTCTCACGGATGACAAATCTTTTTCGATTTTTCATTTTACTTTGACAGTCGCTAAGAAAAAATGCTCCGAAAGCGAAAAAAAAAAAAAAAAAAAAAAAATTATATATGATTTTTAGCGATTAACTATAATTCAAATGAAACTAAAGCTTAAGCGGTTGGTAGATCGATACGAAAACAGAAAGAAAAGTGAAAACAGGTACGATTGCGGTAGCAACTAGTCGTGCAGGTTATTACGAGGTTCCGTAAAGTTGTTGTCGCGAATGTTAAAGGATTATCGGGGGAGGAGCCGCGGCTCGCGTTATCGTTCCATGACTTCGTCGGCGTTTCGACTTCCCGTATGGCAACGTATTATGCGCGCGATAACTCGGTATATAAAAATACAGAATTATGAGCGTATCGTACTCGTGCGGATATCGAGGCCGGTGTATAGGATCGAATAAGGGAGTCAAGTGGCCCGATGTTTGACGAGAAAGGTGCGAGAATGTAGGTAGTCGACGGGTAGCCGAGGGTAGAGCGCGTTAGGAAGGTGGGTTGGTAGGTCGGTGTGTTTATATATACCTACTGTATTGTTCATAAATTAAGTATATAAAACCGTCTCGCGAGATAGTCGGTGGTGCGCGAGCGAGAAGCGAGACCGTCGGCGGCTCCTTTGATCCCGCGAGATACGCGCCAACGTTGCGCCCGAGTCTCTCTCTACCCGTTATTCCATCGCGTATTTACTTACAAACCACACTACTCACGAAGGAAGATCGAGAGAGTGTCCCGGACTGTGAGTAACTTCGGAATAACTCAACCCAAAGTGAAGCGACTAATGCGTCGATTAGATTTTTAACCGGAAATGCCAAACTATTGACTCCAATAATCAATACAAAAATAGATACGCGATCGTACGAACATTTCTCGCTGGAATTACTAAAAAAAAAAAAAAAATACTCCACGCAACACCTCTAAAAATGTTATCGCTTATTTCATTATTATTATCCGATTACATCGAATATTCCGCATGAAGCAAATGCGTCTTGTCGCGCGAACAAAATAGAAATGTATGAAAAAAAAAAAAAAAAAAAAAAAAAAAAAAAACGAAATACAGAAACCAATGGAATTTCTATCGCCGAAGGGAAAACATCTCGCTGTCCGATGCATCGCGAAGGAGAGGCCTGCGGGACCCCCATTGTGCGTGCGTTTTTTTTTTTTTTTGTTTTTCCGCTCGATGCTATTATTTCGTATTGCGGGCACGTTAGAGAATTCCGATTGATGAAATCTTTCGCGTTCGTGAATTAGAATGACCAATGGGGGTATATTTTGCCGGGAAGCTTCGACGATGTACGTACAATCGTGGAAGTTTTTTCGTATTCGTTGTCGCTCTCTTTCTCACTGCCGATGGAAACGATCTACGTGACCGGTTGAGGCACCGAGAGCTCTCACAACGAATTCGCTATTCATCGCATACATGGGCGCGATTCAAGCGATTAAACATATAGTCGGTAAGGGGGGGGGGGGGGGGGGCGTGCGCGTTCTTGTGTTATTTCGTACATAACAGTCAACAAAGTATGCAGATTTATAAATACGCGAATCTTAAATCGGCTCGAATATACATATAGATATAAGGTGCCGTAGCATTACTATCGGTTGGGTCATTGGCGCTACAGCCGTGATGCCGTGATAAATTATTAAAAGCGAATTGCCGCGCGCGGGTTCGGCCAATTATTGACGAAACCACCGGTGGCCGCCACGCGGATCCTGGTCGTTAGGGTAGTTAACGAGTTCGTGGCACGTGACGCGACGGCGTACTCGCTCGCTCTCGTCTGTATATCTTTCGCAGCTTCGAGCATCCACCACCGCCGCCGGCTCGTCTCTCTTGTCTCTTCTCTTTCTTCGCGGCCACTCCATTCTCCATTCTCGTTTCTTGGTGCGTGCGTGCGTGCGTGCGTGCGCGGGTATGCCTCTCGTACGTGTCCCCGCGATCATCGGGAGCCACAGCTTTTTTCGCTCGTGTATCCAATGACGCGACGACACACCGAAGAGACAATACTAATAACGAGAATATTATGCTCTTCGATAAGTTGAGAATCTCTGGAAGCGGCACGTCCGGTGGGGATCGACAACGAGCCACCGCGATTCCGCGTGACTCCTCTCTGCGGAAAAGGAGGGTCGCTCTCTTCATCTTCGTACACGAACTCCGTCTTCGTGTTCGCCGCAAGGCTGCTGCACGATTTTTGGAGCTTATCGCGAGAGCAACGCGAGAAATTCTCAATAGCGTTTAATAAGAATGGAAAATAATCCGATTATAGTTTTATTCGAGGGTTGAACTCGTTTCGGGTGATGAACCTTTTGAGGAACTAATTCAACATCGACGCATAAACGAGAAAGCGGTTATTTATTCTTTTTTTTTTTTCGTATTTTTTTACGCTCTCTTCAGGTTTAAGGGGATAATAATTCGAAATTTATTATCTTTCGTTACCGACAGCAGCGAAAAATGATCGAAACGAAAGGGTTGAGAATCTCTGGGTGATACGTCCGGTGGGGACTGTCGGTCCGCGTGGCTCCGAGCCGGCAGAAGAGGGCCACGAAGAGAGCGAGAGAGGGGCTTGTGTACGGCAACTGCAGGAGCACTCCGCGAGACTGCGAGGGGAAGGACGCGAGGGCCGTGGCGTAGCTGAGTTCCAGGGCCGTCCTCGGATTTCCATGACCCCCATGAACAACGTCGTCGTCGCCGTTGTCGTTGAATTCGGTCACAACTTCGACGGCGAGACTCTGTTCCTCTTTCCCTTCTCCTCCTCCGCTTCTCTCTATTCTCCTTACTCGCTTCTCTGTCCACCGAATTTTATTGGCTCACTTGAAATTGAAGTCCTTCGCCTTCCGAGAATATCGTCCGTGAATTTGGCCGCTGCCGCTGCTGCCGCCGCGAGAGATTCAAAATGATTTCGACGGTAGACAAAGCCCTATTCGTCTCTGCCGGTGGATTCTGTCCTTTATTTTCCTTGCGTTTGTTGTTTCGTCGAGAAACACGACGCACCGGGATGGAGCCGGAGAACACGGGGGCTTTCTATTTCGACGCGAGTTCTCCCAGCCGTGGGATAAACTCGAGGAACAAAGATTCCCTTCGCTGCCCCCTAATACGTACGTAGAATAAACAACAAATACCGTTCTCGCTACCTTTCCGAGAAATCACTTTTATCATTCATATTTATTTAATCTATAATAGACAATTATTCGTTGAATGGTTACGAAAAAATGGTGAAATAATATCGAATTTCTCGAGTTACAATTGATTTTCATAGATCGCGGATCCTTTGGAAATATTTTTCGATCCTCTTCAGCGAAGCTGCGAGGTTCCGCGTCTCCGGCCCTGTGACCGGAGAACGCGTATAGTTCAACGCTGGTCGCGAGAAAGAGAGGGAGAGAGAGAGCGAGAGAGAAAAGACGGGAGGCGGAAAGGGGAATACGAATACGAAGCCCCCCGGTGGACGTGCGAGCGAGTTAAACGAAGGTGCCGAGGGAAAAAAGCAGAGCGAAACCGAGTGTGTGCTCTGTTGGCTGTGGTGGTAGACAAGCCTGACGGATCGTGTCGCGAGTCCGTCCGTGTGCAACCACGTCGGTAACGAGGAAAGGGAGTTTGCGCCCACCCCCTCCCCGTTTGCCGTTCGACTCGCCGAGAGTACGGAGAAGTTTTAGTCGTCGGCAGAAGCAGTTTCAGCTTCGGCAACACCCGCTACATTGCACTTTCGCTCGAACCGTTTTTCTCTTCACTCCGTTTCATCGGTCGGTTCTTCTACGTTCTCCTCATTTCGCCTTCACCGCTATAACTTCGCTTTAATGCCTCATCCCTTTCCCTCTCGTTATCCGCCTGTACAATGTTGCCGCATCGTCATTCCGTTGCTTCCTTTCATTGTTTTTCCTCTAACTCGGGCCTCGAGCTGACCGTATACCCGTTTATATAAATTCTACACGAGCGCTGGGAGTGCATCTCGTCGATGAACAAGTCTGAAAAGGGGGGGGATAACGATAATCGAGTGAACGGACAACTTCCGCACGTGTTCCGGTCGCCCTTTATTGACGCCTGCGGATGTGCGCCGGGCGGCGCGCGCGTAGGCGTTGCCGTCGCATCGCCGTGCTGCCGCAGCGGCGGCTCGCGTGCTCTCGGCTTTATCGCTTCGACACCGAAGCCCATGGGTTTTTTTCAAACCATCGATACGATAAACAAAATCCGTGGTTTATTTAGACTTTGCCCTGACAAAGTGCGCGATCGGCGCTATCGTTGAACGCGTTCGGAAAATCGATGGAAAAAAAAAAAAAAAAAAAAAAAAACGATATCTGCTTCGGTGAACAATGTGTGCGAAGCGCACAGTCTGCTCGAACACGTTGTATAAACTAAAGCCAAATTTTTCGAAGGCTATGTAAAGGCCAATCGGTAGTCACGAAGGGAGAGTTCGGACAATATTTGGCAAACATAAAGGGGTTTCAACGCCTCGTCAAAATAATTACGTTAAAAAAGAAAAAAAAAAAGAATGAAAATATATAATAACGCGTGTGGTTCCCACACGTAAAAAGAATCCGGGATATTCGGTGGTGACTAACTGTAACACGTACGCGAGTTGCGGTGGATGTATATTAACTATACTGTACGTCGAGTACGGCAGGGACCGCACCACTTCAATCGCGTGACTTTTCACATGTTGGCGGTCGGTGCGTGACGCCACTTTGCTTACCGCGCCAACCAAGGTCGTCGTCATCGTCGTCGTCGTCGTCGTCTCCGTCGTCGAATTGAATTAGTTAAACGAGAGGGTACTTCCCACACGTCCTATTCGCAACGATGCTCGCTTTTTTAAACTCATTATTCTTATTATTATTATTATTACTATTTTTTTTTTTTTTTTTTTTTCAATTTTTATCTCACTGCCTGCCACTCGTTTGTCTCGTTGTGTATGAATTTAGTTTCATCCCGTGAATTACAATGCAACCTCGATGTTTCGGTCGTTGCCGCATTATATCAGTATAGTCGACGACGCGATGTTTCGAGTGGACGAATAAGCAACCGCTATAATGTCGAATAAAAGTAAATTCCTATGAAGATCCTTTGAAAATCGGTAATTGAGAATAGTAAAAACGATCTCCAGAGTAATTTAGTTTTTTTTTTATTTACTCGTTAATACGTTACGCGCGAGTCGTGTTAAATTTGTGAATCTCAATGTTTCGATTTTAGAACGGTAAAACGAATTTTCATATATTTTTACATATTTTTTTAATAGCATGTTAAATAATACAATAATACGAAAAAAAAAAAAATGAAAAGAAAAAAAAAAAAAAAATTTATTTAAAAAAAAAAAATTGCTCCGAACCGAATTTTTTTTTTTTAGCAACTCTTCTTACTTTCTTGATCGATTGACAAGGCTGTGAAAAGTTTGATGGACAGCGAGAAAAGCGAAAAAAATGAAGTGCCAGGAAGGCGAAGCGGGAATGCCGATAGCAAGGGTGCGGATAGAGGGTGGGGTCGACTAAACTCCAGCCAACGTAATTGGTCAATCGATCGTTCGAATTCCCGTGGCCCTGATCCCTTTCCGCGAATCCCCTCGTCGTTATACTTTCTTCTTCTCGGCATTCTCTCTCTGCGGAGAGAAAGAAAAGGAGAGAGAGACGAGCGTCGACCGGCCTCCCGTGTAGCAAGAGATTTTTCTCGTCCAATGGTCCACAGGCGTGCGGGAAGTGTTCGCGGGGCGTTGTCCTGCATGCGTACAACGGTCCAGAAGAGAGTCTTTCGATTTTCGCACGGAGAATCGTCCGTGTCATTCGTTTGTCCGCCCTCAGGAGAATCTTCTCCGCCAACGCATAATCCTGCTATACGCGTTTCATCACTTCAGCCGGTGGCTACAGCAATTTCACTCGAGTTGCAACGCAAAAGCAATAGCATCTTTCTCCGTTATCTTGCGTCAAGAGCAAAGAATAAGAAGAGGGAAGAAGCGAGAATAAGCCGCTGGTCTCTGAAAGCGCGAGAGTCCGGCTAAACGAGTGCTTTCCACGCTACCGGATGATGGATGAACGCCGAGGCGAAGCGGCATAACTGCGGCAGCTACAAGCCGTACAGATACATACAAAGACGGGCCAACAGCCGCCAGGGGGGACAAATCCAACGCCGTGCGGCCGCCGTCGCTAGATAAGGAGGCGAGTGATTACCGTACGTGCGTCGCGCGCGTGTAAAAGAGGGATAGCATAGAGAGCGAGCGACCAAGCGATTCTCTCGCGTTGCTTACGCGAACTTCCTCTACACAGAAGCAACGCGTTAAAGACAGAAGCCACTCGCGACGAAGATCTTTCCTACTGTCCATCTCGCGTTAGGCACTCTCGTCGTCCGAGTGATAGACGAGATTTCCGTCAGCCAAGAGAAGAAATATCGTCACTCGCGCAGAGCATATCTCGCACAGTCGAGAAAAACAAATACAAGTATACGACTGCACCGCGACGAAACTATCGAAAGATTTCGCGTTTGTTCTGTTCTCTTAGCGCCTCGTAACTATCGCGACGGAGTGTATCAATTAAACTCTTCACGGCAAACATGCGACACAAGTGCGCGAGATTGCGAGAGGGGAGTTCCAAAGTCGTCGACCGATCGCTCGGCAAACTGTTCCCGTTTGATTGAACCTCGAACCGCTAACAAACCAACGGCGCGATAGAGTAGGACGGACGGCCGTCGGTCATGATCCGCGAAACTCGATCATCTCGCGAATTCTCTCGCCGATATGCAACCAGTATACCAATAGTATGTATGGACACCGGGAGAAGATCGCATGAATTTCTCTCCCTTCGTTTCGTTTGCTTTATTATTATTATTTATTACCGTAACGTGCACACGCGCGGGCTGTATAATATAATAACTCCGTCTTTCTTGTTCTCTCTACTGCGCTGTCTCTGTCGAACAACGCTTTAACGAGGCTCTCGAAGCAACGCGCGGGTGCGTCGCAAACAAGGAAATAACTTTCATTAAAAAAAATCACGGAGAAATAAAGAGAAACAAGTGAAATACAATTGGAAACTATAGTTGCCGGAGAAAGCGGGGGGCTAAAAGGTCTGAGTAGGTGAACATTTTTTCAAAAATTGACGCAAAATTTACGTAAAATAAAAACTGCAAATTCAATTTACGTTTTTTTTCAAAAATTTTTCTTATTCCGACTGAATTTTTTTTTATCACTACATTTTTTCAAAATTAAAATCTATTTTTTTTTTTTTTTTTAATTGACTGAAATTTTTTTTTATTATTTCTAATTTTTATATGCATACGTAATTTGTCTTGGGGGCCCCATTGACCTCTCTCGCTCCCCCAAAATTCATAATGGTTCGTTGTTTTTTTTTTTTTTAACACATCAGTTATGTCTTCTCAATATCAACAAGCATTACAACACTGTTTATTTTTATCGCGTCGAGCTCTGAACTGTGTGAACTCGGCTCGTTATTCACTGTAATATAATTGTGTAAAGTTGAAGTTTTTTTTTTTTTTTTTTTTCTCCGACGAGAAGCATCGAGCAGTCATTACTCGATGGATTCTCGAGAGGCATTGTCCTTTAACGTCGTGTTAAGGACATCACGGTAGGGCACTTGCTACATTGCGAGCTTCTTCGCTCGCGCGCTCTTTCTCTCTCTCTCTCTCTCTCTCTCTCATTTGGTGGAAAATACAATATTTATGTTGATCGCCAGGGCCCATAGCCGCGTCGGACTCGGTATTTAAGTTGTGCAAATCCAATAAAAACACGAAACCCCGTAATAAATAACAGCCGCAAGAGAGATCCGAGAGGGGTGTATACATATAGACGAAACGGAACAGAGAGAAAGAGAGTGAAGCGAACGAGAAGAAAGTAAGAAGAACGAAGAAGACGAATAAAAGTGAGAAAGTATAAAAGATAAAGAGAGCGAGACGGTGGGTCGTTCGGTGGGTTACATTATATACCTGCCTCGGGGGCCAGCAGCCTTCGGAATCTCTTCTCTGCGCCTTCGAACGAGATGAGAAAGCACGGTGTGCGCGGGGGAGGTGGGTAGAGCTGCCGGTTCCTGCATCCCTCCTTTTCCATTACGTATGTGCTCTCCTCGTATTCCTTACGACGCGCTTCTTCGTTTGTTCGGGTGTTCGTACTTACGAACACCCGATGGTAGAGGTTTTTCGATGATGCTAAAGGTGCTATACGGGGAGCGAGAAAGAGACTCGAGAGGATGATAAAGGTGGAGAGAAGCAGCCACGGAAAGGAGGAGTGGATGAAGAAGGCGGAGGAGTTTTGACCCTAACGCTAACGGGACCCTTCCTCGCTTCTTTCGCTCATAACACGAATCGGTCGCCCGGGCCAAATAATAGTGTTCAACACGCCGGGAATCTCTATCTCATTCTCCCCTTTTTATTTCCCCTTCCCAAGTTTCTCACTCACACTTTCGTTTTATCTTTATATATCTATACACACATCTCTCTCCGTCTTTAGCCTCCCTTTCCTCTCGTTGTTCTCCACGTCGCACATGGAAACGAGACACCTTCGGGATGCTTCGGAAATCTCGACACTCGCTGTGTACGTGCGCCGACGATGGTTGACTGGCCTTTGCCTGGACGAGGATAAAGAACGACGAGACCTTATCCTACGTACGAAGGTCTCCTCTCGGTCCCTTTATTTCCTTCTCTAACTCACTCTCTGTTATATACATTCTCTTATTTCTCACTGGCCGCGCGCAAGCTTCTCTCTGACTCGACGCATCCCAACGTGAATCTATATCCTCCCAGTCCTTTCAAGGGCTCGAGAATCGACGTTACGCAATATTAAATCGAGACAGGTGCTTTCCAGCGAAGGTTGGTCCTTCACGCGTACTTACAGGCAAATAGTTCGATGTGTGCGCCTTTCTGTACGAACAACGCGTGTTTGAGGATAGAAACCGAAAATCCGTCACGACGGAAATCTCTCGTAGCTGAGCGCACGAGAGAGGATCGTGTTACGGGTTTTACCATTCTCGACGAGTATTGTCGTTTATCAACGAAAGACATACACGGCGTTTATCTCGAATAATTCGTGAACCTTGTTGTTAAAAATTTCTCGTAAATAATTGATGCTTTTCACCTGAGCGATGAATCGTTACAGATAGGTGCAAAAAATTAAACTTTGAGAGACGAGTTTCGAATAGAAATGAGAAGAAATCGTTGCATACAGTTATTCACTGCGTGTGTATATTTTATACATATAACAAGTACGACTCTGATTGCACAAGTATTGTCGAGTCCCGAGGAACTATTGGTGAATCTATACGCGGAACTAAATGAGTAGTAATCGGAGGTCGGCGCGGTGCGCGTAACAAAAACTCAACGTATCTTCGGAGTGTCTCGCGCCGCGAAAGAACAATCGCTCTTCGCAGCGAGAGAGTCATACCGAGCCCTACATATTACCATTATAGGCGAGGCAAGAGCTCACAGGTGTGCCATTTATACCATTCGCCGTGCATACCGTGCATACCGTGCAACGCACGGACGAGAAAAGAAGAGAACTGCAATTGCGCGACAGCCGCGAGTCCGAACGATGAAACGACGATGGAGCGGCACCCTCTGTCTTTCGGAGTCATATTTTTCATTGAGAATATTTGTTTTACGAAGCGAATAGAAAAATCGTTTGGATCAGCGCGCCTTTTTAACGAACGACCGGCGGAATTGTGCGATTCATCGAAGTCCTGTAATTTTTTCGCTTACAGCGGACACACGATGATTACAGCCTTCAATATCTCCGTGCAATTTGTTTTTATTCATTCTTTATTATTATCATTTATTATTTAACACTGTTTTATGTTCATACTATTTTTTTTATTACGCGCATTTTTCAATCGAAATTTTTTTTTTAATTTTTGTAAAATTAATTTTCTTCGAAGAATCATACGCGAAAATCGTATGCAAATATTTGGCGGATATTATCGTCGAACCGAAGTACAAAATACGGTATCGAGGAAAAAAAAAAAAATCTACAGCTACTTCGTACTGTGGACAGTATGCGAGAGAAGTACAGCCAGTCTCTCTCTTTCTCTCTCGGCGCTGTTGGTAATTACGAGCCGTAAATCGCGGCGTTGAAGCGCGGCGAGGTCGTAGTCGTCGCGTACACCTCTTTCTCGGGGGGTCTCTTTTAGAACGTAACGAGCTGAGCGACTTTGAAGATCTCGACGAGCGCTCTTCGTCGTCGTTGCTCGAACGATGCGTTCGCCACGGTATAAAAGGCAAGACACGATCATCCTCGACGATCCTCACGAATCCGGTAATGGTTGGGGCGAGAAAGCCGCGTAACTTTATTGATAGTTTGATAGATCGAGCTTTTTTTTTATAAACGTATTTTAGACTCTGTTCGATTTCCCGTGTCTAAACGGAGCGCAGTTTACCCGCATGCGGGGCGAAGATCCTTCGAGATTCGTTTTTTTTTTTTTTTTTTTTTTTTTTTTTTTCAAACCCGAAGAAACGGGGAGACGCGGAGACGGGGAGAGTAGAACGGAAGAGAGTTTCTTAAGACTACGCGTACGTTCGCTGACTGCTTGGAAAATGTACGTGGCTCGCACCGTAATGGCATTCTAACGAGCCTTTGTATCCTCCACCTCTCTACCACTTCTTCTTCTTCTTCTTCTTCGCTCCAGCAGCTTCCCCGCTCCCGAGATACCGTGTTCTTCAAGCTCTCCTAACACGCCAACGAGAACGCACTTCTCCATTCCTCTTCTTCGTCTTTTCGCTCCCCTTTTTTTTTCTTTTGCATATATCCAGATATAATATTACAAACGGCGAATTCTAGAGAATCAATTCGCACGTCGGTGAGGGAGGCACTCATCGCGCGGACAGCTATATCTCGGCCTTTCGCGGAGGGGAACCCCCCTACAAATACGCGAGTGAAGTGGCCCAACGCCAGGCATTGAGACAAAAAGATAAAGACTTCAGACTGTGTGTAATACGTTGAATATCGACGCCACCGAAGGTTTTCTCGGTTGGCGAGTGCCGAGCGCGGGATGAGATGAACGATATTCCTCTAGCGAACGGGTTTTTAAGTCGGCTTCTTAACTTGAGTGTCCCAAAGCGCCCCAACCGTGTGTCGTTCAGTCGGTACCGTGCCTCGCGCGAGTTCCACAGACGCGGCGGTTAGGTGCCGCCCGGCGGGGCGATGCATTTCACACGTTTCGGAGCAATTACGGTTGTTAATGGGCGAAGCTCTCGGTTGTAGCGAATACGGACGCTACGCGCGTCTCTCGTTGGATGGCTTCGCGAGCCTCTCTTTTTTTTCTCTCGGCTTCCGCAGCTTCAACCCCCTCCCCCTCCCCCCGCCCCCTATATCGTTGTTGCTCATCTCGTGTACTCGTGTACCACTGAGAACGGACGACGTCGAAGAAGAGGTTGACATTGAGAGTGCAACAGAGAGAAAAGAAGAATAGAAAGAGAAAAAAAATGAGGGTGAGTGTATGCGAGCCGCGAAGGTACCCACTAGCCAAAGTTACAAGAGGATAAAAGGATGCTCTCGCGCACGCCTCGGGGCTTTTACGGCCGAGCGACGTCGAGTTGAGTGCAAGGAGAGCGCGCGGACGAGCGCACGAAGCACGCATTATCTAAATGCGCGCGCGACACTCGTGCTCTCGCGCATGTACCACGGGAGCTTTCTCGTCGCGTTACCACCGACGACACAGAGAAAGATTCCCCTCCTCAATTTTTTTTTTTTTTTTTTTTCGTTTGTTCTTTTTTCGTCTAGAAGCTTCGTATATCCATACGAATGAGTACATTGCAGATATAACTACACGCGAAATACATACATACTATTCGTATTTGCATACACGCAACGAATATATTCGAGTAGACGTTACGGTATTCAGTTATTTGTAAAAAGGTACTTAAAGGCTTATGGATTCTTAAAAAAACTGTATTCATCGTCGTTCTCCGGGTTCATTAGCTATCGTTTGGTTTTACAAGGAGAGCATCTTTCGCGCTATTTATATGGCTACAACGGTAGCAAATGTTTCCATATCGAAGTCTCGATGGCGCGATTGAAATGAGCCGCGACGACATTGATACATCGAGCGAGTAACGCGCGGCGAGTAACGCTCGTTGTTGGCTTATGTTTAATCTTTCATTCGACGCCTATACCGAGACTCTTCGTATACGTTAACGATAGCAGCGATCGGACAACGCGCGCAAACGAGATACTGTTAAACGCGCGACGATAGATCGAGCCTCGAGCTATCGAGCCTCTAATTTGATCTTCGAGTATTGACGTATCGATTCTCGACTATACGTCAATCCAACGAATCGGAATAACGGAAAAGTAATGATATTATTTAAGGATATTTGCATGTATGGCGAGTGGTAAACACGCGTAGATGTAATTAACGTTAGACGCTCGGAATGTACGGTACATAATGCGATTCGATATACGATCGAGGGTCGGTTGAACGCGCGCGCGGGCGTTGGTTGAGGCCCAGAGTCACGATGTAATTAACACCGTACTCGACTCGCGGCCTGACTCGACGCTGCTTCGCTATGCTTCCTTCTCTATGGTATACGCTACGCTCAGCGCGCGGGTGTCCGCTTCGATTAATTCCGCAGTTAATTAACATCTCTCGAGGAGGCATCGAGCGCTCAACCGTCGGTGGCAACGACGGCGATACGTATACGCTACCTAATAGTGTGTATACGATATATACGTATATATATATATATATATATATGCATATAGTATATACTTATACGTAACATCGTTGAACTGTAGCATTGACACGCGCAGTGCGGTAGACTGGTGCGGCAAGCGTCAGGCACATTGCAAGCGCGGAGATGTATATCCCGAAGAGGGTAAGAACGACGTTACGCTCTAATCGTCCAACGGGATTCTCTGACGAGTAAACACCGTCGCATCGACATGCCAACGGTTAATTGTGACACGTTCCAACCTCTCCGACGCGATTTCTCCTAATGTACAACATTTACTTCGCTTCCGACGAATGAGAAATGTTTTGCTTTCATTTCACGGGATTTTTGTAACGAGACGTTAAAAATTTTTAAAAATAAAAGGTGATTTAGTCGATAGGGTGAAAATCGTCTATTGAATGGCAACGTGAGGGACGAGTCGACCAAAATTGCAAAAAATAAAACACATAATATTCATTGAAAAATTGAATAAATATTGGATCGAGTATTGGCTACGATCGAATATTGGCTACGAGTAGCCAATATTAAAAAAAAAAAAAAAAAAACGGGTGCGTTAGATTGCCATGAAGACGAGATTTATCATGAAACACAATTTTGTTTTCTGTTCGCCGGCGGCCGATCGTTCAATCGACGATTCACTCCAATTTTTTTTTTTTTTTTTTGAAAATTGAAAAATATCTTCTCGCGAATCGGTAGTACTGCTAAAGAGCGCTGACATCGAAAAGACCACCGTGCTATCGGACTTGGCCTCTTCTCGCCTCCTTTCCTTCTATATACTCTTTTCTCCTTAGTACAGAGCGTGGCGAATCTCCGAGAAGGGTCTCGGAACGGCGTGAACTTCCCAACAGGCGCGGAGTTACGAGCTCTTTTCTCTTCTCAGCGTAGTTGCAGGCAACAAACTCTCCGCAAGGAAGAGAGAACGCGAGAGGAGAAGAAGACGCGGGAGAAAGAAAGGGATATGGAAAGATCGTGGTGGAGCGTCGACGAGACTCATGGGCAGAGGCGAGCGCGCTCTTCCGATGCACTCACCTCGAGGCCGCGAGGCAGAATCATCGCGCGAACGCTCGCACGCCCGGCCGTTCAGCGAATTCGACGAACGATCGCTCGTAAATTACAACGCGCCGAGCGAAAACGAAAGAAACGGGGCTACGAAGATCGCGCTGAGGCTATTGGACAACGCGGCGTATCGTTCCAATTTTCGGGACTATACATCGACCCGTTGTAGCATCGATCGAATCGACGAACAACGACAAAAGTAGCAGAGCTTTTGCGCTCTCAGCCAATAATCATCATTATCATCGTCATCATCATTGTACCGTACGGACAATAAAACTTACGTAGGAAATGAAGTAAAAAAAAAGAGTTTACAAGTCTCGAGAGTTTCTTACGTAAGCGAGTGAAGCCAATTGCTTCGAATATCGGATGTACGAAATGAACAAAAGAGGAACGAAGAGTACCAAACATGAACGATGGGAGGTATATGGGATGACGAAGAAATCCCGGATACCCGTTCAGCGCACCGAACGTGAGATTTTACAACGTTCTCTCACCGTCACTCGGAGAAGATATCGATTATTGCTCGTGAATTTATAGTCCCTCGCCGCCGCGAGGCGCGGGGCGCGGGGCACGAGACGAAGCCGGCAGAGTAAATTGCGAGCCTTGGCGCAGCAAGATCATTGCTACAGTGTGATACTTTGTAAATGTACTCACGAGAAACTCCGGGAATGTTCGATCTTTTAGAATTTGGCATTTGCACATTTTGTTAATTCCTATTTAAAAACAAAATTTTGCGTCAACAGAAATCTCGAAATATCGATTGATATCCTTGTTTTATCGATCCGGTGAGTGAAGATCAACGCCATTCGTCCGAAACTTTATTATCGTCGAAAATTTAAAGTTGGCCTCAAATTAGATTGGCAGCGTAATCGTCATTCAAAAATATTAAAGAGGGTTTGACATTTCGAACGAAAAAACGATTAAAAAAAAAAAAAAAACATCGAATCACTAATTTCACGCGTCTCTCTCTTCGCGATGGTGTTTCGGCTATGAAACTAAGAAAATCCGTAGGTCGAAATTTTCAAAAAAATTTAAAGCAGTTTAATTTTTTTCAATATTCATAAAAAATATTTCTATACGAAAAGTCCGAAACTTTGATACAATATTTTTTTGGCATATTAAAGTAACGTGACTTGTGCAAAAAAAAGAGACGCTTCTTATTTTTTCACGAATATAATCAGATATGTATTTTTTTCCCTCGAATAGGCTAAAATTACCATTTTCCGCGCCTGCAACGCGGGTAAAAGGTGAAATCACACATTTCCCTCCCTTTTAGTATAATACACGATGTTTAAATCATTCCGAATCTTTGACACTATTTTTATCGTTGAGATAATATTTGATTCGGAAAATTGCGACAAAAATGAAAAAAAAAGAAATATACGATTGATTAATAAAATACAAATAAATAAAATAAATAAAAAATTTGAAGTATCGATAACGCAACGTAACGCGTGAATAACGAGAAGGTATATTTTTCCGATCGCGTCTGCAGAGATCCGCGAGACCTTGAAGAAACGATCGTCCAAGTAGCTACCATCGTATAACATACATGCGCGTATCGTACAACAAACTACCCGAGTAAAGTAGTAGTGGTAGCAGTGCGGCAGCCAATGAACCGTCGAACAATCGTTCTCGTATGGAGAAATGGAAATTCCAGGCGATGCTTCGGCGGCTGTTCGTACGTACGGGGGGGCTGTTGAGAGCAGTGAAGAAGTATCCGTGTAGCGGAGAGTCTCTTCGAGAAGATCGAGGACGCAAGGATATACGTATGCTCACCGTGCCTAGTCGATAAACGAAGGACGCGTGTTTTCACGTGCGTCCCGAGAGAGAGAGAAAGTTTATACATTGTATACGTATATATCCTTCTCACCGGTGGGATACAACAAGATAATGCTCTATAGATCATTCGAAAAAGGCAATTCAGAAGCAAAAGAGGATCGAAGATGAAACAGGAGGATAAGACGGAATGACAAGAAGTAGTCGAGGAAGAGAGAAAGAGAGTAGGAGAGAGCTTAAGAATTAAAAAAAGAACAAATGAGACGAAGACGAAGACGAAGACGAAGACGAAGACGAAGACGAAGACGAAGACGAAGACGAAGACGAAGAAGAAGAAGAAGAAGAAGAAGAAGAAGAAGAAACCGAAGGCCGAGGGGGCCGACGAGGCCCAAAATAAAAGCTAAAGAACCGAAAAAAAAAAAAAAAAAAAAAAAAAAAAAAAAAAACGGCGATACAGCAAAGAAGCGAAAGAAAAGGAGAGAAACAATGACGCTGCTAAGGGCAATGCAAATAAGAGGAGGCGCCGATGTTTTCTCGCTGGCTAGTAAAGCCTCTTCGCGGGGAAGCGGAGCAACGAGGGATATCTCTCTCCCTCTCTGCCGCGTCAGGGTGGTGCGGGGAACGGCGAACGAGCGTGTTTCACCGATGGTTAGCGTCAAATATTTGGTGCGTGCGCGAGCGCGAGCGCGAGAGGCATGGCAACGCCGCGTCAGAGAGGCAAGAGACTCTATACGCTCGTGACGGTGCCCTCTCGTTCTCCGTTTCAAAGCAGAGAGGAGGCATCGGGGTATAGCCCGCTCCGGGGCCGGAGAGCTCTTCTCTCGGTGCTGCTGGGCTATCGTCCGTTTCCACCTCGTTGGTGGTACACACCGTCCGCGATAGCGTCACGCCACGCAAACTAATTGAGTAGTTGCTTTTCCGAACACCGCGGCGAACGAACACACGGGGTACCGCACCGGGGAATGCCGCTTACCCCTCCCGCGCTTCTTTTTTACCGGTAATCACTGCAACTTTTCGCACCTTCCGCTCCGCCTCGTCATTGGTCAATCGCAAAAGGAAGTTTTTAACGAATAAGAAATTGTATTTGGCGAGAAATATATCTTCGCGATAGTTAGAATTTATAAACGTCCCACTTGAACGTCGTCGATGTATTTAAAAGTTTTAATCTATCTTTCTTTATCACTCCCGCGCGCGCACTCGTGCGTCTCGGGCGACTCGCCTTAGCCACACGCTGACCAATACCATTCAGGTATCTTATGACATCGAAACCGACCGATCGTTAATCCTCGCTACTCGGAACATAAACTACTTTTCTCTCTCTTCGATATATACGCTTAGTATACACCGTAAATAGTATACGAGTGTACGTTGATCTCTCGTCGTATATTAGCGCTATACATAGTACGCGATCGGTGCGTTATTTTTTTTTTTTAACGATGTATGTGAATTTATATATATATATAAATATATATATATATATGTAAACAGTTGTTGTAGCGATATAATGGTGTATATGCCTACGGTATTCAAAGAGAGACGAGATCGATGGTGCAATTTTCGAAACATCCGAACGAAGAGAGGGGTTCGAGCAAACAATTTTTACGAAGCGAAGAGCCCGTGTCCAGCATCGGGGATTGGCTTGTGGCCGTTGCTGCAGCAGCAACAGCGATTTAGGTGGCACTTTTGTCATCGAGGAAAGTATAGCTCGCGGGGTCGAGGGTAATATCGAAATTTTTATTCCGAGAACGAATAACATACCGGGGGAGGGAGGGATCCTTTCGTGTAGTCGTTCGTTCGTTCGTCGATTCCGTGTGTAATGCCACCGGGCAGCGAAAGCTATACGTTTGCAGTCAGCGGGATTCGAAGCTCGTATAGCACTCAAACGCGCGGGGATCCACGACGAACGAGCGAAGAAAACGAAGAAGAGGAAGAGGCATCGAGAGAAAAGAATGAGAATGAATGAGAATTAACGAAAAGAAGAAAAAGATAAAAAGGGAACAACAAAAAAGAAAAAATGGTACAAGGAATGAGAGAGAAAATAGCTCGCTGATGCGAAAAAGAAACTTTCCGCGAATCCCTTGAACTGAATCTCTCTAATCACTCTAATCGAGTATTTCCGGACGAGGAAACTCTATGATCGATTGCCGAACGATTGCTCGATGACACTCGATTTTCTTCGGAAATAATTGTCTCGACGACGTCGCAATGTCGAGTTTAGCATTACGGATCCTCCATTTTTACGGTTTGTCTCCCAACACTCGGAGAAAATTAATAATAATATCACTTGGGAAAAAAAGACGAATGATAAATTTCATTATAAAAATTCTACAATTGAATAATATAACTTTTTATCAATAATAATCGATAATACACGACAAGATACATTGTAAAACGAGATTTTTAAATGTCGAATAAAAAAAACGCTCGAAATGATTAATTTCGCCGATTACGCGACAATAAATGATTTTTTCGATGAAAAGATTTATTATATCTTTTATAAAAATTTTAACGAGATTAAAATAACCTAAAGTCACTGACATTCGAGTTTCGGTGATTGGAAGGTCAGAGTAAAAATCGTCAAGGCAAACGGTTACGGTTCGAAACGGAAAGTACGGTACAGTATGGTATTTGACACGGAGAAATAATGTATCGTTATTGTGAAAAAAGAAACCGAAAGCCAGAGGAGAAGCTTGTATCGTCGGACAAATAAGAGAAATGGGAATAAAGAGAGGAAGTTGAGGGACGAAAAAAAGTGAGATACGCACGTATATAGGGATCGAAGGAAGGAACCGGTGCAAAGTTAGCGAAACACAGGATGAACAAGAGCGAAGCCACGCGCGTACAAATTGCAAGGTGGCCAGATGCCATTAAAGGAGCGAAAGCGGCAAAAATTCGATTCCTGAGTATATATATCTCTTGCGCTCCTTTTCTCTTCTTCTTCTTCTTCTTCTCTCGTTTTTCCCCGTTGTCCCTCCCGCGCTTATATTTATTTGCTTGGCTCCGTGTTCACGGAGCATTGGCGAGAACAGAGATTCGACGTCGGGAGAGAAACGGAGAAAGAGAGAGAGAGGGAGAGAGAGCTAACGCTCGAGAGCCGGGAATTACGACGAGAGCGGTGACCGATAAAGTTGCTCGTTACCGGCTACGATCGTAAAGCTGAAACGCTCGCTCGCGCTTTCGCGCGCTAAGAAACCGAACGAAGGGAAAGAAGCGAGACGCGCGAAGTGTGTTCGCTTCGAAACTCGCAGGCCGACTGTACCTACCTATCGCTAACACGAATCGTGTGTACCTATATCCGCGACGTGACGCGAGTGAGATTCCGAAAACGAAAAATAAAAAAAAAAAAAAAAAAAAAAAGCGACCAGCTAAAGAGAACGAGAGAGTTAATTTTACGGGTTTCTTTCGTCGCGATTGCCACCGGTACACGGACTGTTAATAGCGAATATTAAAATTCCATTGCTCCGAGTCACGCGAGCTTTGGTTTGGCTGCGTAGCGGAGCCTTCGCGTACGGTATATATAGCGTGTCAATTTTTATTCGCTCTGCCATTCTCTCGACTCGGAGAGTGTCGTGGATGCGTCGTTGATCTTTTAAAGTCGACAGAATAAACGAATAAGAAGAGGGGAAAAAAAAAAAGAAAAAAAAAAAAAAAGATAATCACCGCTGCTACTGCCATGTTGGGAGCTTCGAGTGTAACGCGTGGCGTCGCGACGCCCTCGTCGTACCAACGGCCAAAACACGAGAGGAGGGAGGAGGGGAGGGGAGGAGAGCTTTGGAGCAGCGAAAAGGGCGGCTGTGCGGACCGTGTTTCGTGGCAAAACGCTGGAAGGGCGGGCTTCCCGATCGAGCGAGATGAAATAAAGCCGAGTATACGGAGAAAGAGCGAAAGAGGAAAGAGGGAGAACGAGGAGCTTCGTTGGCTTGCCTCGTTCGCCCAATTTCGCGGGGTGCGCCCGGAACGAGGTGGCGCGACGCGACGGGAGCCCCTCAATTATCGTTGTCGGTCCTCTCCCCCCTCTTACTCTTCTCTTCGTCTCTCTTTTTCCCTCGTCACTCAACCCCTTCGTTCGTGATTTAAGGCGCGCGAACGATCACCCTGTGTAAGAAGAGATCGCAGCCTCGAGAGGATTCTCTCGTTTCGGTGAACGGATCACAATTTTATACAGACCAGTATCTCTCCCCTCCCCTCCTGATCTCCGACTCCCACGCGTTCTACTCTTCCACGCGGCCCTTTCGAGGCCTGCGAAGATAAGGTGATGTTTCGTTATGCGATGATAAAGCTCGAGAAACCCATTCGACTGGGGATCTCGGCAGAGGTATGCGTAAATACTAAACATAGCGCGCTGGTGCGGTTAGATTAAAACGTCTTGGAGTGAGTCTCGAGATAACAGTCGATTAAAGTAGTTGGAGCAAAAAAAAAAAAAACAAAAAAAAAACAAAACAATCGAAGAATACGTTAGTATAGGCCATTTTTTTTATTAATTAGACGATCGATACTACTTAATTCGAGTCATAAGATCGACAGTGTTTCCGATAAATTTCCGTGATGGTTATTAAAAAAAAAGCTCTTGCAAAGCCGAGAAACAATGATCCCGAATAGCCTGGCGAACTGCTTTTTAAAACGAATAAACCAATGAACGAGGAGACGGAGAGCGAGTGACCGAAGTGGACGCACAGCGGTGGACAAGCTCCGGTTGAAAGAGCCGGCGGGCATGTGGTCGACACGGTGTGCGCGGATAGCATTTATACGCACAACGATATAGCGAGACGAAACGGAAGGGTCACAGTTGCACAAGGACTGTAATAATAACTAACGCGATGCTCGAGCGTTAAGTGTTGCGGCGTTGTTAGTGACATTCGATAATGACCAAAGGTAAGGTAGACAATACCGAATGCAAATGCACCGAATCCGATGTAACGAAGAGAAACCGAAATGAATGATTTATAAACAAATCGGTCAAAACAATTCTAACAGAACTAAACCGGGCGATGCAGAAACGAGCGATTGACGAAATACACAAATGTTTGAGACATTTGATAAAAAATAAAGAGTAATAAAATCATATCGTACGCATTTTTTCCATCATTTAATAATAATAATAGTAATAATAACAAATTATTATCGGCTTTATTATTATTATTATTATTAGAGTAATAATGATAAATTATTAATATTATTAATGAATAACAACAATAATAAGTAATAGTAATAATAAATTATTATTATTAAAATCGTCACGAAAGTAGTAACAGCTGAGTTTCGCAACAATCCACACAGCGCAGGTTCTCGCAAATTTAGTATAACTACTAGATATTATCCGCGCGATCGTTTAGAACTTTTCGTTAACCTTTTCTTCCGTCAAATTTGTGACTCGACCGATCGTATCACGAATAAAACGACAACTATAGTTTCGAGTTATCGCTATATATCGTGACACACCAACGTTTTAAGAGTGCGACGATTGAATAATAAACAGCTTCAAGTACGTTCGAGGCCACCGGTTGCGAGATCCTCAAATAAATTTCAACCAGAGAACTGCCCGGAGAATCTAATCTCGCAAATAATGTCGGCGAATTACCGTTCACGGTAAAAATTTCACAGTCACTGTATATCAACGAAACTCCAATATCGTCAAAATAAAGACGAAATAAAAAAAAGAAAAGAAAATCTCCGATTAATTCTCGAGTTTCATCGCTCGTTTCGTCTTGCGAGTGCGCATTCGCGCGATCTTATGAACGCTGAAGCTACTGTTATCCGCAATGAGAAGGCACGCTATCGTAACAACTTTGATGCAGCTGGTTATTACCCGACTGCGAATCTAAATAGCCGCATTCCGCGGGTTCCCTCAGCTCCGTCCCTCAACCGCGCATTAGCATATTCTTATCGCGTTAATTCGCGAGCTTTCACCGCACATTGGTAAATAAATGTACCAAGGGATGCGCGAGGGTCGCCGGTAGCACGTGTAGAGAAAGCGGAAAAAAAGTAAAAAAAAAAAAAAGGAGCATCAACACCTTCGGCAGCGGTAGCGGTGGTAGTAACAACGGAAAGCAACATTGGGGAGCGGCATTGCTAGAACTACCGTACAGGGCTCAGCAGCCACGCAATCGTGCGTTCGCCGGTTCCCCGGGTATTATCCGTGAGGTATGGCGTTGGGAGAACGGCGAGGGAGCGGACGGCTCGACGTTGGTGGAATGTCACGCGCAAAACGGTAGCGTCGGTGTGACGGACTCCGGGCCGCTGTCGCGCCGAGGCACAGCGAGAGAAACGTATCAAAGAGACGACTGTTGGCCCGGAGTATATGCCGCGCGATCACCACAAAGAGCTAACGGTCTCTCGCGTCTACGGTTCGACGCGCGGATCGTCCGCGTAGCAGTGTGTTCTCTCGTTCGTGGATTTGCTACCAAAGTCTCGTGGACCGGCAACGGCGAGAGCGTTCCTCAAAGAGTATACGTACAATGGCCACCGTGTGTACCTATGCGAAATATAGTTATGACGTTACGCTCGGGTGTTAGCGGCTAACGGACATCGGGACTTGTGTCCGAAACGGCAACGAGATCGCCGCGAAACGTCAGGGATGCCAAAGCGTGTCCCTTCGTTCTACGAGAGCGCGAGAGCGACAACAACGATTGTCGTTGTTGTGCCTCCCGCTGAGCCACAACTGGAATCGATAGAAGACGATTTGTCTTCAAGATCGTTCATTGGTTATTTCAATTTTTTCAAATTATCAATTATACGTCGCGATCCGCCGGCTATTCGAAGGAAGACGATAGAGGCGTTATTTATGCGAATATACATTGGATAAAATATGATATTAAGCTAAATAGCGGTAAGTGGGCGCCACTGACACACCACGGCAGCTTCGCAGTCCTGTCGTTGATTATGCTGCCGTCGTTCCTCGTCGTCGTCGTCGTCCTCGTCGTCGTTCTCTCCCTGGTAATTACGTAATTAGCCCGGGCAATTACCAAAGTTTTAATTGCCTCGCGGTATAAGCGGCTTTGGAATAATAAAATTATTTCTCCGGGGCTTCTCGCGCTCGCTCGACGCTCTATGCGACGAGACTACTCTATCCTTCGTGTACCCGCTCGCCGTTCGCTCCTCCCGCTCCTGGCGTTTACACCCGATGAAACAACGAAACTCTCTTGAGTGACGCGCAAAAAATATAAAAGACAACAGCCTTTAAACCGAGAGAGAAGGAAAAAAGTAGCGTGTTCCCATTTTATTAACTCGTTCGAGGGATCTTTTTTTTAATTTTTTTTATTTCGTTAATTATTTAATTCCTCGCGCGACGACGATGCATCCGACGAAAACCAAACAAATGAAAAAAAGAAGACTGAAGAAAGAGAGATAGCGCGCGAACAGCTGTCTCACCGGATATTTTCTTAATTTCTTCCGCAGATGTTGTTTTTTTTTGTTTCCGCGAGAGAAGCGCACATGCGAAGTGAAACGCGGGCCGATTAACCCCTTCGCTATAATAATCTACGTTCTAAAAAACCGAATTGGTCGGTTCTTCGTTCCACAGCGAAGTGGATAAGCGTCTTTTTTCGCGAGTCTGCATAAACCCCCCGAAGCCCGGTGTTCCTCTCTTGTGGTGTGCAGTTGCAATGCATTTGAACGGGCAGCGGTAGGAAGACGATCGCGAGAGAGCTCTGGAGGAGAGAAGGTGGTATATATTTCCCGAAGGTCGGGCTAATGGCCACGGCGTATCGACTGGCCATCTACGAGCACCGGCGAGCACCTCGGAGCACCGGGGAGCACCGTGCGAGCACCGGCGAGCACCGGCAAGCACCACCAGCAGAAACAGCAGCAGAAGCAACGGGGCAACACCAGGAGGGACCGGTATACATATGTATATACATATACTCGTATGCAACACGGTTCGTAAGTACGAGAGGAAAGGATCCGAAAGGAGCGAGAGCGGGAACAGCGTCTAGACTGTGGAAGGTTAACCACGTGGGTTTCTCTCGATCCTCGAAGCCTCTCCGTTCACGCGCAAGAAGCTTAACCACCGGCTCTCTCGCGAAACAAGGATACCCATATATACATATATACGCGCTTTGGTAGAGGGAACTCCGTATCTAAGATCTCGAAAGCGGTAACATAGCCCGGGCACCGGCATATAATTACATATACATATTCGCGAGAGAGAGAGAAAGAAAGAGAGTTTATAAAGCGCGAGATCTCGCATCTGATTCAATCAATTATTGGGAATTAACGAATAGAACAGTAATTGTACGATATATACATTTTCGCGCCATACTCAGTCTAACCGTATGTTTTTAATACACACGGAAGAAACAGGGGGTAGTTATGCTAAAATATCGTTGCACAAGTGCACGGGCTGTTAGCAACACACAGGTTTACGCGTATATCCTGAATTACCAACCGTAATAATAACGCTCATGGAAAATGACGTACAGAGAGGAAAAAAATGAGAAGTGAAGAAAAAAAAAAAAAAAAAAAAAACTGTGAGCGTGTTCGGTTATTACGCAATTTTCGAACGTATTCATTAGCTTTCATTGAGAACACAACGTACTCGCGCGAGTGCGATTACGAGAGCCCGATGTATGACCGTGCGGTATACAGAGCCGGATAACCTCTATGCAACAGCGCCTGATAGCGAGAGAGAGAGAGAGAACGCGAGAGGAGAGCGTGAGCGTTGGAATGATTATTTCCCGCGAGTCTCTCGGCACCGGCCATACAATTAACCCTTCGCCCGTGGGTGCTGCATATCCGGGGGCGCTACAGCGCATCGATACAATATGTATATATACGCATACACGCTCGACACGAAACCGTAGCTCTCTCAACGTATTAAACTCTGTATTACTATTCTCGATGTAGCAGTTTTTAACTGATTAAAAATGGGTATGAAAGGACTGTATTGAGAACTCGTTATTTGACGACCGGACCACCGGTCGTTGGCATTGGGGGCCCTACGGAGTGAAAGAGAGGGAGAGAGAGAGAGAGAGAGTTATTAATACGAATCCCAATACACCCGGACTCCGGTACCGTTTCCTCTTTAACACAGTACCCTCTCCTCTCTCCTCCTGCAGCTCTCATTCTCTCTATCCGCGATCCGATTCATAAAAACCGCTCGGGGGGCTTACCAGTGATCTCATAAAACGCGTAATGGAGAGCCTCTATCGCTCTCTTGTTCCCCTTTCCCCTAACCCCCCGATCGGGAATACTCGGATGGATTTTTCACGTTGAACTCTCTTTTGCATATCTACAGCCGCGGAGAGGAGAATGATCGATGCGATAGATGCGGAAACTCATTTGCACGAGGCACCAATTTTTTTTTCTTTTATTATTCCACCCTCGTAGCCATTGTGTCATTCGTTACGAAACTATGACCCCATCGCCGGGGTATATACTCCAAATATCGTTCATACTTGTCGAACAAATTTCCCTCTTTGTTTTGCTTTGCCTTTTTTTTTTTTTTTTTCTTTGCAGGGCGTTAATCAACCTTTCGTTGTGGAAAAGAAAAACGGCAGTGTGTTTTACAATTCCGCGAAACGTGAGGCAACGTTTCACACGCGTTGTCCACGCGTGTATGTCGCGTACGTATGTTACGCGGCCCTTGTGATGAAAAGAACACGCGGGTCACGCGAACTTTCATCGAACCCCTTCTTGACAACGTCAGCGAACGCTGCCGACAACGCGTACAGTGCGGAGACGATGCGGGAACCTCCGGTGTCGCAACGTTGTCGCGCTGACTCTCTTTTCCCTTCTTCCAGGTTTGGTCGGTGACAACGACGGGCAAAGGAGACACGGAGAGAGACACCAACGCCCTCTTTTAGTTACTCGCGATCGCTAATTAAGGGCCGCGAGAGCGCGTCGCCGTACTGCGGTGTCGGTGTTGGTTGGGTGTCGGTGGTAAGGCTGCCCCGGCGTCATCGTCGTCAAGCCGCGACTCGGTGATCCGGCATGTTTCTCGTCTCGTCGGGTGTCTCTGCCGCTCATCGCACACGACACGACACGATGCGATTCTGCTTCGCGTATACGTGGCAAAAAACGTATGATACGCCGAGAATCTTGAGGCTCGATTAACGCGTCCGCCTTTCGAGTTCAGATCGTCATCCGTTTCTCTTCGAAGAGCAACGAGGCATAGGTACGGAGCAAAATCGCGAAGGTCTTCGGTCGGAAACATCGTTCAACGATTGATTGTTCTCACTTCCGCCATCAGTAGCAATGGCGGAAAATATTCCAGAAAAATATTTGTCATAGGGGAGAGTGCGATACATTGGGCCATAGAAACAGAATTCATTGAAAAAAAGTTGGAAAAAAAAAAGAAATGAAATGAAAAAATTTTGGAAAAAATTACGAGAAAAAAAATTTGCAAAAAATATAAATATTGTTTGTTACAAATGAAAATATCATTTGACAGACATTGCTGCAAAATATGTTATTTTGAAAAATATTTTTTTCAAATTTCATTTAGATATTTGGTAACGTAATTTTTTAATCAATTTTTTTCCCATCAATTTTCGGCGTTTTGATCCGTTCGTTTTTACACATAACGTTCCTCTCTCATTCTCGAGAAAAGCCTCGTTACCATCTTGGAGTGTTGCAATTTACATAGAGCAAAAGAGATTCGTTTCTATCTCGTTGAAACACGCGTGCGTCATCGTAAAGATCCGAGTGTACAAGCGCGAACGACGATGCTGACGCTGCTTCTGCCTGTGCCACTGACATCCACCGTTACGCCTGTCGAGTGTCATTTACTTCCCACAGTGTCGTCGTCGCGTAGAGCAAAAAAAGGTCTACTTCGTCTTTGCTATAGACAGAGAAAGAGCGAGAGAGAGATATCGTGTCCTCGTGAAGCAGTAGCATCAACATCAGCCGACAGGAGAAGACTCGCACAGGAGCAGGAATCTTCGCGGTGCTCAATTAACGTCCACGCCGGTCTCGCGCGGAGGATCATCGCTCGAAGCTTCTTCTTCTTCTTCATCTCCTTCTTCTACTTCATCCCCTTCTTTCCCTTCTTCTCCTTCTTCTTCGTTCTCCGAGGAGACAGGAGTAGAAGAATATACGCGACTCGAATCACCGACTTGTCAGGAATGTCCGGATCTGATTTTTCTACATCGGCTTTCTTCAATATATTCTTCACTTTCCCACGATCGATCGATTGCCCTTTCGCGATCAATTAGGAAAAAAAATATGCATACACTTCGTTGCATCAATTGGCTTCCGAAATATTGAATTCACAAGAGAGAATCCCATTTCGGTCGATTTCCAGCGTGAATCGAGTGAACTTTAACGCAATTTAATGTACATCTTGGGACTGTGGCTACTCCGAGTCCGCTACGGAGTTTGCGTTCTTTCGTCGGTGCTTTTGCAGGCTAAATTAAAATGCAAAGTGTGACGCGCGAGAGGTCGAGAGGCAAAAAAGATGAGAGTCTGTCGGACGGTTCGCAAAAGTCGCGGACGACGCGAGGAGTCAAGTGGAGCGGAACACTTGTCGCTTCTTTTGGCGACTTGGTGTACTATACATAGCATACCATTTGCCTCGTTTATTCGTCAATCGCTAATTTTGTTTAAATGATTATAAGCTTTGCAGCTTACTGCCTCATCCTTTGCCTTCTTCATTGTTATTATATTTTATTGTCGTTTCGTTTTCTTCCCGTTTATTTGTTATTTTTTTTTTTTCGCGAGTTTCAGCAGAGCGTTCGAGAGCGGGAATGCCTCCGACGTAACGTCACATCGGTAGGGCCGTTTTTTTTTTTTTTTGCCGGCTGACTCTCATAATAGCTCCGCTTACCGGCTATTACACCACAGCGAAGGTGGGTCACGCCCCGCTCATCGCTCGGACATCCAGCGCTTCGTGGTCAACCGGGCTATCCGCGCTCTTCTGCTACATGTACCAAAGCAGGAAAGACAGGCGCTCCTTCGCTCATTTAGCCTCTTTCACCCTTCTCCTCGCTACTTCCCTCTCTCGTCTCTCTATCTCTCATTCTGGCTTTCCGTTCTTTCTCGTTGCTTTTTTCCTGCGCTACACGGGAGTGTTTTGCTCGTACACGCGAGGGGCTTCGATCCCTCGAAATTCGCGACAGCGCGAAGGCTCTTGTTTCGTAACGGTAAACTGCCCACCCGCGCAAAGTCGAAGTGCGATAGCCCTTCGAACAAATACCTTTTTTTCTCACGACACCCGTTTAATATTGCCACAATGGCGTTCCGTTGACCTTATCGATAAATTCGGAATTGGATAAAACAGCCGATTTTTCTCGATGAAACTGCGCCGCGAATTATGCTGAAACGAGGAACGTCTATCGCTAATAATTGTCCGAACAGCGGCAATATTCGCGTGCCACAAGCTCAGCGTGATAATGATTTATCGACGATGGAAAATGAGAAAATATTGACGCGGTGGTCGTTAAATAAAAATTAAAATGAATGATGAAAAAAAAAAGGAACGGAAAACGGCAATGCGCCCGGCAAAGTTGAGGAGTAATAAATTGTTCGGAAAGTTGCTAGTGTGGTCACGAGGCGTTTCCTATAAATACGCCTCGCGCGCGATTTTTAAAAATTATTTTCTTCTCTTTTTTTTTTTCGCAGCGATATATCGCGTAGCTATATGGACAAGAGGCTCTCGCGTACATAATTCACACGGCGTGTAAGATCGGAATTATCGGAGGCCCGATCGAGCGTGAAAGTAAGATATCGAGGAAAGGGATTGAGGGAACCTACATCGGCTATATGCCCAGAGGGGCGCAAAACGTCGATCGGCACCGAGCTGTTCAACCAATAATTACGTCGAATTGATCGACGAAAAAGCGATACGTCGTAGCGGATAAGTATACGGGATGCTCTCGGTCGCTATGCATTTTCGGTTGTGCGAGATGCACTTGTCTCAATTCTTCATTTTTTTTCCCCCTTCCGACTATCCATCGTTCCAACGAAGCGACTTGCACAATCCATTTTTCACTCCAAAACGCGGCAGGAATGCAACATTGATGTATTTTCGTTTTTTTTTTTTTTTTTTTTTTTATTTATTTATTTTTTTTTTTTCGAATAGCGAAAGGTAAAAGAAGATTTCCAGGTAAAACGACCATTTCCTTTTTCCAAGTCCCCTCGTGAATTTTACGAATACGAGAATACCGAGGGACCTGTCTATACTATATTTCTTCTGACCCAACACGCCTATATATTCGTGTAGAATACAAACATATATCTACCCGAAAAAAAGGCCTTCGGGTCCCGAAGAACGGAGGGGGAAAGAAAAAAATGGTAATTCACTCCCACGGAGAATCCATGCGTCTTACCGAACGCGTAGAATGCCCTTTTCGACTAGTGTGCCTCTCTAACTGTGTTTTCGAGTCTTTTGTGCATCTTTCTCTTGCTTTCCTGGCTTTCTCGTGGATCGGGACGCGATGTTTCTCGAATCGAAATAAGAAGTAACATTGTCATCCAACCGCGAGTTCCCGAAGCTACGTAAAGTCCCTCGTATCTCGAGAGAAGACGAGAAATTATGCGCTCGTGGGTGTAAAACGAGTAGAGTCCGGAGAAACGGAAAGAAGATATTACGAAAGAAAGCGTAAAGAAAGAGAAAAGAGAGAGGTTTTTGTCGTTGCCATAAGGAGAGTCGAGAATGCAAGTGCGGTTCGAATGGCCCGCAACGAGATCTATCGTTTCTCCTTCGGTTAGTTGTGGTCATTGTTGCGATCTTCGCAATACCCTCTTCCCTTTGCCTGCGTTTATTTCGGCTCATTGATCCCTCGGTTTCGGCGCCGGATCTGTTCGAACTCTCGTGTTATATACCTTTTCTCGTTTTGCCTTTTCGAACTCTACTCCAACTCGCTTGTGTCCGCGTCTCTTTCAGTTCTCATCGACATATCCCCCTTATATGCCATTAGGCTTCGGGAGAACCCTACCGACCTCCCCTCTCAAGGGGGTCTCAGGTGTCGAGTAAAACGGCTAGTGCCGCATCCGAGGCCCGGGAAAGAACCTAATCCCGTGAAGCTTCTTACGCTTCGTCAGGGTTGTATCTATCGAAAATATCTTTGACGAAACACAACCGCCCCCACACAGGTTAGGCTTTCCGCCTCCCCTATCGTACGGTACTTACGATCGAGTTATCTCGGCTTGTCTAAACTCCCGAGACGACAATCTTTTCGCCAATCTCTCCCTCCCTCTCTTTTTTTTTCTTTTTTTTTTTCACCAAAAAAATAGGTATACCTCAACGCAGTGTTTATCCATCTCGAACGAATCGGGACTCGGGAGAGCGAAGATCTGAATTTATTCTGACTGCAGTATTGATACTTTATCTTTGCATCTTTTTGCAAGTTTACGTGAATTTTGCAGAGACTTTTATGATTTTACATAGACATCTCACTTTGAGATCGTTAGAGAGTTCTATATGATGGAGTGTGACTGCGATACGTACGCGCAAGCGTAGTATTTATAATAATATTATAATTCTCGTGTCAGGATCGTCTCCCTTTTCTCGATTGGAATGATTGCAGTCGGACGAACGCGAGGGCTTCTTCTCTCCTCGTTTTCTTCGAACGATCTCTCGCGTTCTCCCCCCCAAGTCTACCTGTATCACCTGGAAACGGACACACCGCTCGGGCGTTCCGTCTGCTCGGTTGACGTCGAGACGATCGCGAGACTCGACAACTGGAAGACCTTTCGACACTCCCGTGCGTGCGCGAGCCACAACGAGAGAGGATCGTGTACAAGAAGAATAAGGAAAAGAAGACGAAGCAGCAGCCGCGGAAGGCCTGAGACACGCGTAGACGCGAGTAATGAGACGTCCGGACGAGATTCTCTCGTTTGAGAAGTCGAGAAGTGAAACGGAATCGGAAAACCGGCTATCGCTTCTCCGCTTCTCTTACTCTCGTCTACCGATCTCAGCGCGAATCGAGACGACGCGGCGCTCCAGGATCTCTTCGACAAAACGAGAAATCGAGAAATCATGCGTTGATCTCGCGTTGCGCGATAAATCTGAAGTTTTAAGGGTTTGTTATTCTTGTGTATCTTTTAAAGGCGTTCAACTTGAACGATATCGGTGATATCGCATCGATTTTGCACTTCGACTAGCGACTTCCTTGCATCGTGATTTCACTATAACTAAACGCAAAAATATAATTTTTTTTCCGATTTTCGTTGCGATGCGTAACGTTCATTGGGTGCAAAGATACGTGCGGTGTTCCAGGGGTAAAAATTAATATACCACAAGAGATATCTCTTTGAAATCTAAAGTCTCATTTTTCCGTGAGGATTTTACGAAAATGTAAAATTGTTTCATAAACGGTAAATTTGTATAGGCGCCAAGTAAGATTTCTGAAAATGCTATGCGGCCAGAGGGGAGGTATGGAAACACGAAAGAAAGGTGTTTATCGCGAGAAAATCTCGATCGTTGGCCATTAACGACCCACGCGGTATTATCCGCCGAGACAACCGGAAAATCCTGCGGTTAGCGTCGCCACCGAGGACGTCGGAGAGTGCGCGCACAGAGACGTAGATCGGGCATCGGAAGGGCGGATCCTTCTGGAACATTCCTGACGACCGCATCGCGACCGCTGTTGGAGGGGCGAAGAGTAGAAAGGCTCACTTCGCATCTCCGCACGCGGTCGCTTGAGATTTTTTTCGCGTCGAGTGCTCGATTGTCGATGAGCGAAAGATATAAACGAAGAAAAAAAAAAGAAAGAAAAAAAAAGAAAAGTGTCGTTACCGGTGGGTCCTCGAGGCAAAGAAGGAAATCGTGAAATGAAAATCGTGAAAGAGCATTTTTCGGTATTAGAGAATAGAAATGCTCTCTGCACTCGATTTATCTATATCCGTGAGACTGAATGTACCTCGAGGAAAAACACGGAGGGAGGATAATATAAGAATGATAGAGAGATCGGAGAGAGAGAGAGAGAGAGAGAGAGAGAGGGAAGAGATAAGTTTCAAATGTTTGAAGTCGACGGGGGGAAGAAATGAGGTAAAAGAGGTGGATATAGAAGCGCGATGCCGGTGAGAGCTGCGAGGCGTCTCTCGTTGGAAATCTCGGCAGACCTCAAAGAACTCGAAGTCGCGCTGTGGCATCGAGGAATTTCTGGGGTAGATGAACGATCCTCGTTTCACTCGTTCGGCTTATCTCTTTCTCGCTCGACGGAAGGTTAAGCATCGGCAGCAGCAGCAGCAGCAGCAGCATCGGTCGGGGTGTTACGCGTGCCGGGTGCAAGCCGCGGGCGCGTGCGGTATCATAAAGAGCTCGGAATTTCGAATTCTCACCGTGATTTTCCTAATAGTACAATACAGTATCGCGATAGAGCGCTATCTTGTATCCCGTTGGATAGCGATATTATAGGTGTTTCGTTTATCCAACCGAAACGAGAACGTCGTTATTTACGGGAAATTTCACAGACGAAAAAAATAAAAGCCTCTCGAGTGCTCGTAGGTCACGAAAAAGAGCCTCGCGATGTTTATTTCGTCGAACAATTAGCGAGACAACGCGTAAACGCTGGACAAACCGGAGGAAAAGGGAATAGGAATGCAAAAGGAAGTTTCTCGGGACAATCCGCGCTCGTGAAATATATATACCGAAACGTTAAATAGGTATATATGTAGGTATTTATCGAGCTCGCGGACATCTTGGCATCAACGACCCACGTTTCTCCGTGTTATATCGTTTCTCACTGAGCCTCGCGAGGGATACACGACAATGAGGACAATGCCCGTTGGCTGCGTTTCCTTCGTCGCTCAGCCCCGCGGAATGGAACTCCGCGAGAAATCCCCGCGGTGACAAAGACGGTTTACCGCGCTCCATTCGGAGAGCGAGCGCCGCACACCAATGGCCAATAGTCGAGAGAACCGATCGTCGGTTATAGGGCGAGAGGGAAGTAAAATATTGCACAGCACTGAGCGGAGTGCGAAGTATGCGAACCACAAGGCAAGGAGTGCTATATAGGAAACTTACCACCGACGAGAACCAACTGTCGTGTATTATAAGCACCAGTGGATTATATATATGGCGCTCACCGCTCGAAATTTATAATGTGGTATATGTTATAATACGAAAGCATAGCGCAACGCTGCGCATACTATATTCCCTTTTTTTTCGTTTTTTTTTTTTTTTTCTTTTCTTTTTTTTTTCTCTCCTGTATATGTTGCTGTGGCCATTATATTGTTTTGAATTAAGCCTGCAAACGCGCATACCTCGGCAGCGGCTCTCGGCTGGGTTTCCTCGCGCTCTCTGTTTTAATATAAGGGTTTTAGATTTCACGTGCGCGCACGTTCTCTCTTCGCTCTCTTTTTCGCATACATAGTCTCACCACCCATACAACAAACCCTATCCCGAGTACTTCGTTTCTCCTCTGTTTTACCAGGAACCCGCGCAACCATCTCGCCCTCCTTCGTATGTCTCGTAAACCTCGTGTTCCCCGAGCTTCTCTCGTTCCTTTCGTCTCTGTCGTTTCTCTCCGCGTCATTCCCCTTTTTCCCGCGAAAAAAAACGTACGCTCCGATACGCCTGTCATGTTTGTTCGTATTTTTTTCATTTTTTTTGTTTTTTCAGGAACCCCCGGCACCGAATCGAGTTCTTTTTAATTGGTGAAAGGGTGCGGTTTCGCATGTTGTATTTTTTCAATTTTTTTTTTTTTTTTTTTTTTCGCGTGTACTCATTTGGTTTGTATGTATATATTTTTTTTATTTCGCTACTGCAGCCGCCGTTGCTGGGTGTTTCGTAGGACTGATTTTTTACTCACCGCACCGAAGCTTTTGTCGATACCTCGGAACATTTATGACGGCCCGGGATATACTCGCGAGGGTTTCACGATTTTCACGGCACGATACCCGCGAGGAAAGCGATAGCGCGATATTTTCAGAATGGCGAATGTTCGCCGTAAGGTTTGGTAAAATAACAACAAAAAAACAAACGCTAGACGCTGCGTACACGATTTTTTTTTTTTTTTTTTCGCGATATATTCAACCCAATGAGGTTTGAACTCGGCGACGATGGCGAGGACAGAATTTTCAATCGGTTCTCGTGTGTAGTTTTTTCTATCGACAACGGAGAACATAGAACGAAGGTGAGAGAGGCGTTGGCCGCGGAGATGTATTTGTATTCCGCATAGACGGCAATGGGACGCGACCGGTGTGGCTAATCGTTCGAAGATGTGTATTTTCTTTTTTCTGTGTTTTCTTTTCTTTTTCGTTTTCTCACAACCGCGACGAGTTCTGCAATCCGTTTGGCTGCATCCGCAGACTTATTCGCGTATACGCGCCGCGTGCTAATTCGTCACTTTTGAATCGCGAGGAAGGGTTTGGCGCGCACGCGCACGCGCTATGACTGCCGCCAAATTCGAAGGATCTTTCGTCGGGCATCACATTCCGCGTAGAATGCGATCTCTCGCGCGGCACACATAATCTCGGCTCGAAATTACGAGGATGCGCGTTTGCGCGTGTAGGGAAAGGTGATCTCGTACGCGGTACACCACGGGAGCGATCGTAGTAGTGCAAGTCTGTATCTCGTACGAGCCCTCGTCGAGACACGCTCGTTGTCGGAAATAACGACATAATGACACGGTAGGAGATGAGAGGCCCCAGGTAGGTAAATCCGAGACAAGCCACGAAGAGTCTCGGGAGCGAATAAGTAGAAGTAGCGAAGGAAGAAGAAGATAAGAAGAAGACGAAGAGGGTAGACGATGGAGGAGGAAGATGAGAAGAAAATGAAAATGTGTGGGTGAACGAATGTCTGCGCGAAAGTGCACGACACTCGAACATGAAACGAATAAAGGGGAAGAAAATCGATTCGCATTAATCCAAAATGGAGATAAATTTTTAAGGGCCATTGCGTCCCTTTTTCGTCCGAAAATAAAAAAAATAAAAAAAATTGAAGAAGAATGGAAATTTTTTTTTTTACGATTTATATCATAAAAAATCGGTATGAATAATCGATCGCTCGAGATTTTTTAATAATTTTTTTTTTACCGATAAAAAAAAATAAAACGTCCTTTTGTCCTAAAAATGTGTAAAAAACGTAAATTGGTAAAATTAAACCTGCATAGCCGGCCAAGACGATAAATGTACCGACTATTGTCCCCCACAGTCTGTCGCCTAACGAGCCCCACATTGCGTATTGCGTATAAACTAAAGAACGACACTCGCGATCACGGAATACATCGTACGAAGTGCGATGTGGCGTGTACCCGGGCGCGGATAGGTAATATCGTGCGCTGCACGAGCGTGTTGTCGGGGTTCGGAGCATCGAATCGTGTGCCATCCATCCAGAGGGGAGCACAGCGAGGATATAGTATACAGGCAGCCAAGGGAGAGCGAGCAGCGAACGAGGCAAGCCGGCGGGAACGTCCATCGGCGGCCGGTGTCCAGCCCGCCTGGTTTATCAACTCCGGAGAGACCTTTAATGGGCTCACGCGTCGCAGAATCACACACGCGGCGTTGGCTTACCACGACTAGCGTCGGGAACGAACCCGTCGCCACGGAAGAGGATATCCAGTGTCGGGCCGCGAGGAGGAGCGCGAGAGACGGAGAGGATCACCACCACAACCACGCGCTCTCTTTAACACCAAATCGGCCCAATTTTGTCCACTATTTAGCCCTTCCCCTCCCATATCCGACAGTATATGCTTCACCGCAGCCAAATTACCTGTCTCTCGAAAACACACACGCGAATCACGCGCACCTACACACGCGTACGATTCGCCTGTGCATCGGTGGCAACGTTTATTATACCGCGGAGATCCGCCGCAGTATAGTTTATAGTGTGTTACTCGCGAATATACGCGAAAACGCGTGGATCGCACGCACGTATATCGCGCTGCATCGAACCCCGCGGGCCATCAGCGGCACGAATCAATTTCGCACTCGCGCGCGACCGGCTAAACCGACGTTATACTACGCGTACACAACTACATATACAATAAAACCTATGAAATGTATGCGGTACCTGTATACAACGCAAATACAAAAAAAATACATCGGTGGATAATATATATACATATTTTTTTTCTATCCCACTCGCGAAAATGCCGGAAAATCTCATTGATCGCGGAACGGGATTGAAGGGAAGCCCCTCGGCCATTCGAGGCTGCGAGACTGAGAGAGAAAGAAGTGGCCTCTTGATTTTATCGCTTTCGATCCCTCCCTCCCCCCCCCCCCCCCTTTTTACTCGTTCAAACGCTAACAGCGGTGCACAACGCATTGCGTGCTTGCGTGTGCAACAACCCTTTTCCCCCACTCGATTTCCCTTTCCGATGCCGCGCTGAAACTACACACACGGCAAGCTGCTCCCGAGTTTTCGGACGATTTTTTTTTTTTTTTTCGTTTTTTTTTTTTTTTTCGCGTGTGTGCAACACGCGCAGCGCCAACAGTGACCTATCGTTTAACG
Source organism: Buathra laborator (assembly GCA_934046635.1). Classification (NCBI taxonomy): domain Eukaryota; kingdom Metazoa; phylum Arthropoda; class Insecta; order Hymenoptera; family Ichneumonidae; genus Buathra; species Buathra laborator. The sequence continues at coordinate 12,680,361 of OW203897.1, forward strand.
TGGGCTTTTTCGCGTGACACTTCGTTATCGGATGCAGTCGAGCGACTGCCCTCCCCCCGCGCGGTTGTGTCGATTTTTCTATTATTTATTTTTTATGTTATTTCTTTTCTTTTCTTCTCTTATTTTTTTCGTGTTTTTGGACGCCATAGCTTGTACGGGTCGCTCGGGAGTTTATGGCGGACGCGTGTTTGGTAACGGCTATTATGCGCATACATACGAGTCGAGTAAAAATGTGCGACGAGGGCGTAAAGAAAAAAGGAAGAAGAAGATGATAACTTACCATCGAGACGGGGATCGGTCCTCCTGCTCCATTGGGATAGGGATACGGTGAGACGAGGTATCCCATGTTGAAGGATGATGTGTGGGGCGTCGGGTCCACCTTTCCTGTTCAAACAAACAAGCGAAATTCACGTTTATTATAGGGGACACGCAGGTATATACGTGTGGTATACAGATTGTACGTTTTGTGCGTTTCTTTTTTTTTTTTTTTTATTAATTTCAAGTTTCGAGGTCTCCGACCGTAGGAAACGGAGTCACGATTCCGGAGTCACGGTTAGAAGAAACGAACAACCGCGAATTCGTTTCGACTTTACGGACTCTCGAGAGTCTCCACGATGGCGACGGAAGGACGGACGAATAACGCCTCGCGGTTCTCTCCGCGCGCTCGCGCGCTAATAGTACCGGCATCGATTACTTCTTTTCACTCGGTGAGACCCTCAAGACGCCGAGAACCTTAAAGAGAATTTCAACCTACCCAGGGCGCGATCGAGGCAACAGTCGAGTAACGTGACACTCAAACGAGAAGAATTTTTTTTTTTTTTTTTTTTTCGGCACGACGAGGGAGAGAAAACAAGGTTCGCGGCGCTCTTTTCGCTTCGCGAATATTGTCATCTTCGATATTTTTTTCGGAGCCTTCACACCTCAGCGCTTCTTAGCCGGTCGATCGTGTCTCGTCTCTCTGATTCCTCGACTATCTAACTAAATATTGAATTTCCGCGATGCGCGAATTTGAATTCGACTCGGAAAATAAATTTGAGACTCGATACTCCCGTTGTATAAAAAAAAAAATTTACAAATTACATTGACAAATGTTATTTTTTTTTTTTTCGGAGTTTTGATTTTTCTTTTATTTTCTCCTTACGGAAAACTTGTGGACGCGTCGTAATAACTGCATAGATATGTCGACGGCGAGGTCGCGTTGACCGTTGACCCTCGCGGCGCGCGTCTCGCGCGAGTTGGCCGCCCAAACTCAATAGACGCCTCGTAAAAGTGTCAAAGGGAACACACGCGCGCGATAGTCTCGCGCGCTTCGTACTCTCGCGCGCGGGCGCTCGCATTATTCGCTGCCTCGTCGCAATTTATATAACAAAGGACGATTAAATCGTCGTGGCGTACGCGAGATCTATAAATAAATTCATGCATTCGCGGACGACGCGAGAGAGTTGCGATGATGCGAGCAAAGTGTCGAGAGAACACGACGAACTCCGAGGAGACCCGCCTTCGCCGGGGTGATGCATCTCTCGGAGAGGTTTCACCTCGAAGCATACTTGTGAAAATCTAGATCTCTATTGGGTAACGAGTTTGTTTTGCTATACTTCTGTCGTCGAGAGATCGTTCGCACGATACAACGGAGAGACGATCGGAATTATTTTATAACGTCAGACCAAAGTCCCTTGTATAGCATATAACGTTTTAATACCTAAATCTACGTATTGGATACATACGATATATGTTCGCCGAAAAATGTTATATTGCGGATATATTTCTGCAAATTTATTAAAAATTTTACGATTAGTACATTAATTGTATAAAAACGCGAAATTTCATATATTTTTTTCGTATTTCTTTTTTCCACGCGGAACGAATTTCACGACAAACAAAAACATTGTCGATCGACAATGAAATTTCCCAATGACATAAATTTCCCAAATTTTTATTATTTTTTTATCGATTTTAATTTTTTTTTTCGAAACACGAAATACCAATGATCGTCGTTAAAGAAACATATCGCTGATGTATTCAAAGTATCGGCCCGTGTGTACGTCTGTGTATTCGTTTGAAAAAAAAAGTCTGTCGACCGAATGTCGAGCCCTCGTATATAGTTGGTCCATTCCAGGTAGACGAAGTAGTCTCGAAACAGAAACGCCTCGTAAGAATTGAGGGGGAAAGGGGGGCTCCCCAACGGGCGCTACGTCATCCTTGAGGATCGTCGTCGTCGTCATCGTCCCGCGTCGTTCTCCGGACGTTAAAAACGTACGAAGAAACGTTAGGATCTTTTTCTTACTCGTTCTGACCGTCCCGTTCGAGAATGGATGGTTGTTATTCGGTTTCAAGCGTTATACGCTCTTTTTCCATAGTCGAGAATAATATATACACATCGAGAGCGATGAACGAAGAGCGCGCGATTTCGTCGAGCAGCCAAAAGGGACAGTAAAGGTCTTCGAAAACTCCGAAAGTTGTAAATTATCCCGCGGGACGGACGGTAAAGTCGATGAACAAAGTCTTGTTTTCGAGAATAGAAAAACTTTTGAATTCCACGCCAATGCGGTGGATAGTTGTGTCGAACACACAGTGAAAACATAAGAGATTCCACGCGTCTTCCGTGTTCCACCGGTGCGTGGCTTCGACGATGAAGAAACTTCCCAAAAAATTCTCCTAATTGATTCTACACGCTCTCAGTCGCTCGGTCTGGAATCGAGGAAGAGAAAGAGAGAAAGAGAGCTTCGTTGCTTGCATACAACTCTCGTGGTATACGGCTCTATAATCTCTCAATCAAAAATGATCGGGCGGTGCGAAGAGCCGAGACTAATCGTCGCCTTTTAATCAAACGCCTCAACGTACGAAACGACGAGATACTACGAGAGACACGACACGAGTCGAATGAAACATCTAAATACACATCTACAGGTGAGCATTTGGAAATTATCAATACTGCAGGATAAATACTTGTCAAATTATTATGATTATCCTTATTGTTTTTTTTTTTTTTTTTTTTTCATACCGCTCTATTCTTCGGGTATAACTAAGCGCCGAGACTTAAAATTTCTCCAATTACAAGTGACGAATTAATTACCCGATCGCGAGATTCTTCATAGATTTCATTAATAGTGAATGATAATGAACGATTTATCATGTATGCGATGTGTTTCGGATATATTCAGGTGAGAATTATTTATAGCTATGGAGCGCTGGTAACGGAATGAGCGCGTCCCACGCCAATGCACGTGGATCACAAAGATCCGTGTTCGGTGCCTTCTCCGTAGGTAGAACTGTGTGTACGATTGGGAATGGATTTTGTCGCGCGGTCGGGGCTCGAGCGCGCGCGCGATTACCGTCGCGAACCGGTACAGTCGGGAGGCAAAATCTATAAGCGAGAAACACTGCTCGCTCGGGGATTCTATGGCTTGTGATCTCTCTCTCTTTCTCTCTTTCTCTCCCTCTCTCTCTTTCTCTCTGTATATCTATCCGTTTCAAGTACAGGTATATACGAGCGGAGAGACTCGACTCGAAAGAAACACACGAAGACAACGCGCGTGCTGTCGTTGCCTCTCGCTTTTCTATGCTTCTGCCGATGTCTCTGCCGCGTCTTCCTCGAGAGTCGATGCATCCGTGCACAGTATCTCTTGTATGCGGTACGGGCGCAGTCTTTCGATGCTGCATGCGCAGCGTCCGCGCCCGCTCTCGGTTATCCAAGTCGCACATGTGCGCCACACGCCTCGTACCGAAGTTTATTGCCAGTTCTTCTCTTCCCTCTTTTCCTCCCCCCGACATGTGACTCTCGCTCACTCGTTTCTGCTGAACAACGGCTATACGCTCGTAATATGTATAGTATGTCGAAAGGCTGCCTTCGTCTACCCTCTCCTTGCTAAGGCTCCGTCGACCTTCCGTCGACAGTGTCGCCCCCACCCGCGACTTTCCAACGGCGTGTTGAACGAAATAAACAAAAAATAACTAAAATTCCGATCTCTTACTTTTTTTCGAAATATTTTGCGTCAATTTCGAGCTTTCGATCGTTTGAAAAAAAAATGTTTAAATAAAAAAAAAACAATGTATACGGGGGTCTCGTATACCCCAACGATGATTTAATGAGCGTATAAAGCAAACGGGTCGTAAAATTGAAAATAAAATATAGCAATGAAAAGGGGAAGGGAAGGGGGTGAGAAAAAAAAAGTTTTGTAACTCCATAAATTTTCAGTTACGATGTATTTTTCTACATGCTTAACTGTTCGTAACAACTTCATTTATAATAATGCGTTAAGCAACTTAAACCGAATGCAGTTTATGTGTATATATATATACAATTATTTTTTTCTACATTCGAAACGCAAAATTATGACAACAAATGGCCTATAATGATGAGAGTAAATGGCTTGAATTCCGTATGCTCTCTTTGGGACTTTAATATCCTTTTTAATTGACGATAAGCGAGCGTCTATAATTAAATCCGACGTGCTAATGAGGCTGAGACTCGAGAGGTGAAAATAGTTGGCGCCTTCACCCTCTCCTCGCCGAACGATATCCCTCGCGCCGTTTACAAATCGGGATGTTTACAAAAATGTGCAAATCGTGCGTAGCCCATTGAAATCGGAAGGGGAGGGGGCGGGGGAGACTCGGAAAGAGGCGAGTAGACGAAAGAACGAGAGTGTAGCCGGTTAATGCCATTATGAGACTCGACGAGAGCGCCTTGTGTGTACAGCTTGTTGTCGGCTGGTAAATTACTATAATTGTGAAGTTCCGGCGATTTTTAGATTAGCTCTGGTCCATCAACGGCATATACCTTCTCTCTACCTCTCTGGGGCTCTCTTGGTTGCCTCATGCCTGGACTTCTACCTCTCTACCTACACTCTCTTGACCATCCGTTGCGCCGCCGTGCGCCGCCGAGCGCCAACAAGCAAACCGAGAAGCTTGAGACACGCCGAGTAACGGAGAAGGCGATTCGTTGCCCGGTGTTTGTTGCCCGCCGGTTCTTAAATCTTCGGGGCCACACACACCCAATGGTCGATAGCCGATGAGAGAGTAACGCGAAAACAAAATAGGCGACTATACCTGAGACAGGAGCTTCAACGGCCCACACGTACGAAATCAAACTATCGAAAAGGATCCACATTCGCGGAGTTCTTCGATCGAACGAGATCCGAATATCTCTCTCTCTTTCGCGAGTGATAAAAATGTTCATCGCCATTTCTAGGAAGCGACGAAACAACCAATGAAAAAAAAAGAAGGGTTTGAGACATTTTTGGAGGTTAGAGCGGCCGAAGAACCCTAAGAAACGAAGCGGTTCTCACGTGTGGTAACCCGTCGCTACTTCGATAAACGAGAAGCTCCGTTTCCAAAATGACGATTTAAAAAAAATTGAGAAAATCCCCGAAAAGAAACAGAGTTCGGAGGAATTCGTATGGATAACTTGTTTGCCGTTTCGAGTGATCCGAGATCGAGGATCGTTTTCTATTGATAGAAAACGCCGATTATCGAGATTCGAGGGATTAATTCGACGTAATACGTGTTCCGAATAGACTTTTGGGTCTTCCGAGAGTTCGGACAGGAAGAGCTTCCTTGCCGGACCTCGCGGGGAAAAGCTTGCACACAAGGTTTACAAGCTCCTTCCGTTATCCCGGAGGGGAAAAACGTACGAGAGAAGAAAAAAAAAAGGTCAAGGATTACCGCACCCCCGGGGGACACGGCTAGCATCAAGTAGCGCTCCAGTCTGGAAGCACCAAAAGAGTAAAAGAGAACGAGAGAGAAGAAAACTCGAAGATTCGAAGCCCAAAAGAGCTCGAAGTGGCCTCAAGGTGTACCAAAACTCTCGGGCTCCGCGCTCATCTCTCTCTCCCTTCTCTCTCGTTCCCCTGTGTCAATAGAAATGCGTGGTTGTGTCCGGTCTCATGGGCCTCGACACGGGGGGTCCACGACCAGAAAGAAATCAAAGGAAAAGCAATAGTCTCTTCTCGCTTTTGCCTCCACGGAGGGGCAACAGCGACAGGCGAACACCCCAAGAATTTAGCGTCCATCCGTGTCCCTTGGCCTTTCTACATCTCCCCACCATTGCTATACCAAAGGAGCCACTCCAGCGACGGTTCTCTTTGTGCAACAAGTGCAATACCTTAGTCACGCCGTTTTCTTTGCTTTTCCACCGGACAAGATTTACCGAGAAATCGTCAAGCAAACGATGTTTCTCCCCGTGAAACTAACCGTAGACTATTTTGCTTCTGAACAACGACTGTTTCCATTCTCTTCTATCGCCGCTGTCCAATCTCCTCGAGTCGTTCGTCTTGGTCAATTTTTTTTCTTTCTTTTCTTTCGCGCAACAATTTTCTCACCTCCGAGAGCGCGAAGGAAAACAAAATTATCCGGATCATCGGTAACCACCGCTATGACTGTTACTCCAAAATGAATAGACGCCACTGGCAAACGATGCGCAACGATAATTCGTATAGACGCCGTGCGTTCGTTACCCACTCGATTTTATAGATTGTAACTTTGTCGGAGTCGTGAATATTGATATCAATAAATCTTCGAAGGAATTTGAAGTTTTATTTTAATTTTTTTTTTCTTCGACATTCGAGTTTTACGACTCGAAGAGAACGCCAAGCGACACGCTGTCGTTGCCCTCGCCGGTTTCTCGCTATTTGAAAAATAGTATATTCAGGTATATTACGGTAGTGCTACCAACGAACCATAAGAAATTATACGATCCCACGTGGAAGAGCTATGGAGAACGATTTATGGAGGAGTCTATATAGGCACCCGACAGTTTTGCTCGTTGTCCTTCCGAACGCGACGGTAAACTCCGACAAGCGACATGGGATACGAATAAACACGTACGCGCGGCCCGATCTCTGCGGCAACAATCAGCGTACGTTTTTTTTTTCCCCCTTCGTTCGGGTGGTATGCGCATCGCCGTGCTATATGAGGCTATAGAACGACTAATACACATCGCGCAAGCGCGGTAGTTGCGCGAAAGGATTTCCCCGGTGTTTCGAAGGCGAGGAACACAGGCGAAGCGTATCTTGTGGTGATACAAAGGTCAGAGAACAAGAGAGCCAAGCGAGAGCCAAGCGAGAGCCAAGCGAGAGCTAAGCGAGAGTCAAGCCGAGGCGCACCCTCACCTAATGGGGGCCCTATGGATTCCTGACGAGCCTCCCCGTGGCCAGGCCCACCGTCACCGATGGGACGCCTGAGCGCAGTGTGTTAGCCGGCAAGACGGTAAATCGGAGTTCGGAGTACCGGAGTCTCCCGTGCGCGCCTCGAGTCACAATATGAATTACGAATAAACAACGTCGGTGAGTTATAAGCGTAAAAAAAAATCGGTAATGTCGAGATGAGTATTGTAAGAAGAGGGAAGAGAGGACGGAGGAAAGTGTTATTTTTCGTAAGTTTTGGGTATACGGGCAAAGGTCAAGTCCCAACGGCGGAGAAGCCGAGGTGCAGACGGGAGTCTCCTTCGCGCACGGAATTCCTGGCAGGAGAGCCAGAGGACCCGGAGGCAAGGACCCACTGCCGTTGGGGGCCTCGAGCCCCGTGGAACACTCGTCGTTTTTACTCGCGTCTCGGGACTCCCCTTCCCCCGAATGCCCCTTTCCTACTCTTCGCTTCTCTTTTCCCCTCTCGGACTTTTTCATTCCCGTTGCCTCTCTCGCCTCTCTCGCCTCTCTCTCTCGTCTCGTGGAGGCCCTCGCGCGAGCGCGCGAAGGAAACCAAAGGGAGAAACGAGAGGTTGTTGGAAAGAGGCCCGGGACCTGCTCGGGGTCCGCTCGTTTGACCGCTCGCTCATTCTTCCTATCTCTCTCTCTTGTTTCTCTTCTCTCTTTTGGCTCTGCGTGTGTTAGTTTGCCTGGCGTTGCTTCGAGTCTCTTTATCTCTTTTGCTCTCGCGTGCCGTGCACCGGATTCGTGTGGCTCCGCTCGTCTCGTCTCGTAACAAGAGACGGCGGGCGGACAATGGGTGCCTTGCCGGTGCCTCCGCAAACCAAGGCTGTCGTTGCTCGCTGCTGCTGCTGCTGCTGCGGCTGCTGTTGCTGCTGCTGCTGCCTTCGATTCTGCTTGCTTTTGCTTGGATCGCTTTTTACCGTTCTTTTGTAACTTTTTTCCGTTATCAAAGAAAATTTCTTTTCGGCCTTTTTATTAATTATACCGGCAACGCCAGCGAGCTTCGCGATATATCGAATGACTTTTACGAATGGTAAACACGGATTTTTTTTTTTTTTCGTGTCAAACGTTAAAATTAAGTTCGGAGCAATATAACTGGTGAATTCGTTATCAGCGGGGGGAAGATACGATGCATACAGGCTTCAAATTCCCAAGTTTATTTTTGGAATTTTCTTCGAGAATTTTAGCGATTTGCGATGTTTTGAAATCGTGATATCTTTGATTACTGATGGAATAACCAGAACTTTCAAAACTCCTGTCGCGATAAAATATGCAACATAGAATACTCGAATTAATTGCGGAACGTTCTTTTTTTTTCGATTTGTTACGGAGCAATGTCGAAAATTTGCCAACTGTTACGTATCCATCGTTTTTTCTCCAAATGGAAAACAAAAAAATATCTTGAACGCGCATAAATATGTATTTTTTTTTTTTTTGGAGCGCTAAACAAAAATCCGATAACTGTTTATTACTTAAGTAATAGCAATTACCAAAAATTTAATTTAAACATTTTTATATCGCTAACGCATCGAGGACACTTTTCTATTTTGGTAGAAACTTAATAAAGAACGAAAGAATTTATAGCGAAAAAATGAAGAATATTAAAAAAAATCATTTTTTTCGTTATTATGAATTTTTTGTTGAATTTTACGAAGGAACCGCCGAAGCGGCTGGATGCCGTTATTAAATGGGCCAAAGGCGCGAGAATCGAAGTACCCGTACATAATGTAATATGGTACTCGAGTCTCTCGGAAGTGAAGAGAAAGAGAATACGAGGAATAAATGCGACAAGTGTAGGACGAGACGGGCGGGTCTTCGTTCGATACGCGTGTAACCCGTGGTCTCCCGCGCGTTCGTCGGACCGTTGCGCATACAGCGCGCTTTACGATAGCGGTGGGCAGATAACGCAGCGAGATAACAAAGACGAATACACGAAGGCGATAGCCGAAGAGACAAGAGGGGGGAAAAGAGAGTTGCGAGTGGGAGATCGGGTTGTGATGTTTAATAGCGGAAGACGAGAGGAAGCGTACGTATACAGCGGTATACCAAACTCGAGCGATTGGAGCTCACGACCGGTCTCACTCTCGATCTCTCTCGGTGTTACCGATTGTCGCCAACTACATCAACGATACGACCTACGGGGACCGAGAAGAATTATAGTACGAACTCTCGCCGGTTCGCCCACTTGAGTCGAGTCATCGCGAAGAAAGAAAAAAAAAAAAGGGCATCTATTGTCGCTGAATACGAAAAATATGGAGAAAAGAGTTAATGAGGGAAAAAAAATGCACGAGAGAGTCATAGTCGAAGGATTTAATTTTCAGCAAGAAAGACGCATCCGAGAAGAGAAAATCCAACATCGTCAAGATTATAGTAGGTATATACGAAACGAGAGTCGGAGAAGAAGCTCCGGACTGTTTGGTCGTTCTCGCGCGGGCGCAACTGCGCAGCGATGGCTCGCGCACATCATTCAGTACGGAATCGCGCACGGTAGCCGCGGTTACATGGCTCTAGCGATAATTTCCAGGAAGAAATAAACGAACCGAGGAATTTCTCGGTGCCCAGAGGTTTTCGAAGCGCCAGTGCGCGCACGTGTAGACGATATTTCGGTCCATCGACCTTCCGAGAGTTGGGTCTTCCTTCGCTCGCATAGCCCCCGTCCCCGGAAAGAGCTCTTCAAAAATCGAGCGAATGCTCGCAACCCGACGAACGTCACACATCCGGTTTTGCCTTTTTTTGCGGCATTGTAACGAGAGATCGCGTGCTTCTGCGATTTTATTCGACGAATCGGATATAAATAAAAGTAAAAAAAAAAAAAGTCCCATGCGAACGTCGGTTAATTTTAAAACTAACTTACACCACTTGCGGAACTTTGTTTCCCGAGAAAAAAGTTTACTTGTTAAAAAAAAAAAAAAAAAAAAAAAAAAATTGCGTTTATTTTTACGTACGTATAGATCGCGAAATAGATTGATTAATTATCTTAACCAAACGTGACATTTTTTTTTTTTTTTCATGATACTTGAATAACGATATTTCAAAATGGAAATATTTATTTAGTCGTATCTAACTATACATTTGTTGTCTACAAATAAACTCTTTTCGCGGTGCAATGAAGCAGCAAAAACAAAAAAAAGGGTTCGTCTATTTCCGCTGAGCGCTGTGCGGCTATAAATAAGAATACAAACGGTCCCATATGGAGACCGGTTCACCCGACGAGCTTGCGGCCCTCGCGATACTTGATTTTTTTAAACCTTTTTCTCCTCCTAAATCCTGAAAGCCCCGAACAATGTTAACTCCGAAATAATGTGTTTGTCGATTTCCGTAACGCAAACCGTAGTATTTTCGTTGCTCGTTTTCTCTCGAATCCTCAATTACTAATATTTGCTCCAATTAGAAGTTTGATCGACTGGACTGTGTTCGTCCATTAAACCGGAGCCGGCCGACTCGCTCGGCTTCCCTTATATTTACAGAGTGTGCGCGCGGCGTTTCTTCGGTAGCGCGAGCGCGTGTGCCCCCTTCCCGAAAGAGTCCGGAGGCTCTCTTTCCTTGTGGCTTCGTTGGTTTTAACCGGCGAGGCCGCGGTCGTGAATTTATTTAAAAAAAAAAAAAAAAAAAAAAGCGGGGGAAGCCTGGCGTCCCCGAAGTTCGCGGGGCGTCGTGGCGACGCTGGGCCTCTTTCCTTTGCCTCGTGGTTCAACTCATGCTGCTCGCTTGCTCGCTGCCTGCGCGCTCGTTCTCCACGGACAGAGCTCTCGAGATACGAAAACGGCGAAACGGCAACGCCGCAAGGCCGACGCCGGAGTAGCTCTCCCCGCTGACGGAGGGAACGGAGGGAACGGAGGGAACGGCTGTGAGGCAAAGCGAACACCGAGCAGGCAGCGAGCAGCGGCGGCTACTCTCGGAGCTATACACGCTTTCGCTCTCTTCCTTCTTCTTCCGTTTGCTTCCAATGCGAAAGAGACGAAGACGGAAAGACACTCGTGTTGTACCGATATACGAGGCCTGCGGCCCTGCGTGTTCTTCATGGCCTCAGGCACATCCCTGAGCAAAGTGAGAAGAGAGTCGGCCAGTGGAGGAGGAAAGGGAAAGGGTTTCGAGAGAGAGAAAGAAGCGAATCCAGTGAGCAACCGGCACCCACTCTTTCGGAGCGACGAGCGACGAAACGGCGTGTATATAAAAACCGCGTAGGGAAGAATCCAGACGGCAATCATATAGTATTCCACATAAATGGCGCAATATCTCCGTAGCAGATAAGATTAGCGGAGTCATAGACGGCGCAGTAACCGCGATGTAATGCGCTCCCGATGCGTTATGCCTCGCCAGCGGGGGATCCGCGCAGTCTCTCGTAATCGTACGCGCGGCGCAACGACGATAACAATTGTGCGTTCTTCATTTTCCAAGAAATTATTAATAAACTTGAATCACAGTATCCCAATGGTAGCGTTCAAAATTAACGACAAAATTTAGCGATAAAGGAATCGAATGGAAAGCAATTTTACATCAATTTCCGTGACAAACTCGTCTTTAAGAATATTATAAAAATTAATTGCCAAAAAAAAAACAAAAATCGATAAAAATGTTGCGAATGTTGCATATCGAAAAAAAATTGATGCAAAACTGATTAGAAAAAAAAAAAAATTGAAAACGAGATAAAAACTCTATGAATCGTCATTTGTGTATTACACATTTTACGAAATTAATGAAAAAAACGGATTTAAACGAAAAAGATACTATAAACGATGAAGATAAAGAAATTTCTTCATCCCGCGTGTATGAAATTACCGGAAAAGTGATGAGCTAACTAATGGAATAATGTCTGTAATCGAAGAACGGATGAATAATCGTGTCTCATTAAGGATAAACAACGCGACGCATCTACGTAATTTTTTTTTTTTTTTTTTTTCGTCTATTTGTTTTATTTCACGGAGCGCGCACGCTCGATCGTTCGAGAGTGAAGCCCGATAGCTTATGCTCGACGAGTCCGCAAGCGGGAAAGTCATACGCGCGAGTCGTGTGTTTCTAAAGCTATATCGGTACACGCTAAGGAGCAATGAGCGGACGAAGGAACGACGATCTATCGGAGAAGCGGAGAGGGGAAGTTTGAAGACGAAGATGGAGAAAACGTGGAAGCCTGCGAGCGGCATTACTCGACTCGACTGTCTCGATGTTAGTTGTTTGTGTGCGCTGTCGCGCTGTCGCGTTGCCGGTTGCTGCACAAGAGGCACGGCTACGGCGACGACGAGCGTCGGCGGCGCGTTCGAGGCGTAGCAAGTGTCGGACCCCAACGGCTACGCCCATATAAATCCTTAGTTACCTAGTCCGCTATACGAGATACAATTATTTACCGAGAGAGAGTAAGAGATCGGCAACTGGCGGCTACCTTATTTAGCCGTAGTTAACTCACCGCTCGATGGCGTACGAACGATTCATCCACCGGACCACCTCTCGGTATACTATCTCAACCCCTTTTTTATCTTTCTCGCCTCGTCACGCCACCTCCTTTTCATATTCATCATTATACGCGATACTTGCATTTCCTCGAAGTTTCATCATATTCGAAATTTTCAGAGTTTTCGCCATTTTTTTTTTTTTTTTTTTTTTTTTATCGTCGATCAACTTCGAGTTTCTGATTTTTCGAAGATAAACTTTCGTCTATCGAGAGCTATACCTGTATGCATATTCATCATTACACGCGATACTTGCATTTACTTGAAGTTTCATTATATTCGAAATTTTCGGAGTTTTCTCCTTTTTTTTTTTTTTTTTTTTAATCATCGATTAACATCGAGTTCCTGATTTTTCGAAGATAAACTTCCGTCTATCGAGAGCTAATCCTGTATGCATATTTATCATTACACGTGATACTTGCATTTCCTCGAAGTTTCATTATATTCGAAATTTTCAGAGTTTTCTCCTTTTTTTTTTTTTTTTTTTTAATCATCGATTAACATCGAGTTCCTGATTTTTCGAAGATAAACTTCCGTCTGTCGAGAGCTATACCTGTATTCATGGCTACAGAGTGTTTTTTCGCCCCTCTTTCGCTCCTCTTTCTTCTCTCGATACGTAGGCTTTACGTACGAAGCAGCGGCCAGCAGTAACGCATCTCTCATCAGGCGCGAACCAGACGAAATAACCCGAGCGAAAAAAAAAAAAAAAAAATTCCTCGTCGAAATTGCAACGGGAGAACCCTCTCTCGGCTGCCCTCGGCCCTGCGGAGAAGATCGTACGCCTAACGATCCGCTGCGAGAGACCCGCAGACACACTGACTGCACACGGAACCCCCGAAGCCCGAGAGAGGCAGACGTACCGGAGCTGAGAGTGCAGCGGTACGGTGAACTCTCAGCTCCGCTTGCAGCGCGAGGACTGAGAAGGAAAGGAAAAGACAAAAAGAGAAACGAGAGAAAGAGACGACATCGTCGTCGTCGTCGTCGTCGTCGTGGAATACTCGTAGAAATTATCCTGGTATGCGTGATTTCGTGTTCGAGATTCCACCGCAAAGATAAACGTTGATGGGAACGAGCAGCATTCTACGAGGTCATCGAATTTGTAGATTTTTCGCGAGATAAAAGAATATATGTACGCGTTTAGCGACTGCCCAAGATAAGAGAGTATAGCTTGCGAGAAGGTGACCGCGGTGTGGTCGGCGAAGCTGATTTTGCTTATTTTTCGCGTATTGCACACCCGCAATATTTTCTACATCGAAATTCGTATATACAAGATAATTATCTTAATCGCGAAATTCGTCGCCCACCTTTTTGATCATTCGATAAGATCGAATCAAACGAAAAAAAAAAAAAAATGAATTTGTATCAATTCCGTGAACGTCCAATAACAGAATATTCGCGGCGTAACGATGTGATCGTTCCACTCACCGTTGAATTTATATGGTTAGAGCATTTAGGAAGCTTTTAAATCGCGTCTTTGATACTCAAACATTTTTTTTCTCGTCTCTTTTTCTTTTCCCCCGCGACATCCGGTGCGGTAGAGACGCGAGAATAAATTTACGATGTTTCGCGGAATGATCCCGCGGAGACGAGTACAGCTCTGAATTCTTTCGGAAGAGGAATAGACGAAGGATGTTGTCGATTACCCGAGCGCCAACATCGGTAAACAGTTCGTTCGCGAGCTTCTTGAACGGACGTGGAAAACGAAAGCGATAGCCGCGTCCAAAGCGCAAGGACGAGGAGCCGTTACCGGTCGAAAGGGGTAAAGTTCGTCGAGAAACGAGGTGCCGGTACACTATCCCCCGGTTGCCATCGTGTATATATATTTATTGTATATACATATATATATATTTCTACTTATTCTACTAACCATCGAGCGCAACCCGGAATGGCTGCGAACACGGAGGCAACGCGGCAACTATCGCGCAACTCGCTCACTCGGCGCTCCGCGGAGTTTCGAAAGCCGGACTAGCTGCTCTAAACAAAGAGCTTTATGACCATATTTATAGTTGTCGTAAAACACTACACAGATTGCTAACCTCGCTCGACGGACGCAGCACGCAGAGGAGACCGTTGCCGTTTTGCTTCTGCTCTCCTGCCTCATTCTCTTTACATTTTTTTTTTTTTTTTTTTTTTTTTTTTTTTCATATTCTTCTCCTTCTTTCTCTCTTACCACTGGACTCCTCTTGGCTCCGCTACTCCACCATTTTTTTTTTTCTATCCTTCTCTCGTTTTACGTCGGTTATTCGCGAGATCTTCGTTCGACTACCATCAACCTTACACGCCTACCATATATCGTTTTATAATCATAACTATCTCTCTCTCCGACACTTTAGCTCCTTAACATTCGTGGGGAACGCTTCACGGATGCTGTGGATGATATTCCAAACGGTTGGTGTACAAGAGCAGCGGAGGGACGATTAGGAGGGGAGGTAAACGCTCTACTTATCGAATCGAGACTCGAATGCGAGAATTTCGAATAATTAATAATGAAATTCCGATTAATACGAAGAGAAGCCTGTGGACGTTTGTATTTTAAAACGTTCGCGAGAATTTCGCGAGACGAGGACTTAAAACCCGCGATATATTAAACCTTATCGATTGCGCTCTCGAGCGCTCGCGGGAGCGCAAATTGAACGGATATGATTCATACGAAAGAGAGTCTTCGCGACAGCGGGCATGACTAATTGAGACTCGGGTCAATGACACATCATTACTTTTAGTCCTATGAATTATTTTTCCGTTTTTTTTTTTATTTTTTTTATTTTTCTCTTTTTATCCGCTCATTCGTCTTGACGTCACTGACGCCATGTGCATTAATTAAATCGAATGAAATTTTTTTTAAATTAATTTTTACGTTCGATAAAAATGCACTCCAACGTATAGAAATAAAATAAAATTTGAAAAAAAAAAAAAAAAAAAGTATATTCTCGTAGATAAAAACTAAATGCGTCGAAATCGTCGACGGGTGCGATAACGATACGAATTTAACTCTGAAAATGGCAGACGCGCAAGTGATACACGCGTACGATTTATGCTTAAGTGAAAATATAATATTGTCCGATTAATTAACGCACTGTGATAACAATTAAATCGTCTGAACTTCGTGACACCGAATTGATTGATAATAAACAATCTCTCCGGTTTTCTCGAGATCGCCGCGCGCGGCCGCGCGCGCAAAGCTGTCGAGGAAGCTTCTGGTTTTCGCGCGGCGGCGGCGATGTAACTACACAGTCATGAGAACACACGCTTCGTGATTCGTACTGTAAACAGGACCACACCGTGCGTCTCTCCTGAGCGCTCGCGTGACATTGCGTGACGATGTGAATTAAATGACCCCACGTGTCGAGCACGTGTTGCCACGGGTCAGGGACCCAGAGTTTCCGTCGCAACGTCGTTATATACAGTTGTATATATATCTTCGAAATCCGACTCTACCGTCGAATAATCGTGTTTTCCCTGTTTTCACTGACATTTTTACTGCCCACTTACGTGTGACTTCGTGACATAATTAATAACACGTTTGAAAATTATCGAATCGATGATTAACGAAAAAAAAAAAAAAAAACACTCGAACGAAGAAAAAAAACTCTTTTCTCCGTGATTTATAACAGTTTCTACCATTTTTTTTTTTTTTTTTACGAAAATTTATCAAACACGTGTCCATCACCCGTTTCCATAATTTCACGACTCTCCCGCGTCTGTGTCCACTTTCTCTCGACGCCGAAAGAAAATTAACTTTGTAACCAGATTTTTCTTTCGAACTCGGAAAAGAGTTTACAAAGTATAAACATTGCGTATACAGGAATAAATAAGAGGTCGTGAAAAAAAAAAAAAAAGTTTATATATGCGTGAGATATACTCAGGTAAAAGAGGGGTGAGATTCAAGCAGCGTAACATCGGAGATCAGGTGCATTCCACAAGGTCGAGAAGCGCGCATGGAAACAACAACAACAACAACAAAAAAACGTACGATCTTTAGCGTACTTCGCTGCTTCACTCTCGATTTTTTTCTATTTTTTTTATCACGACGATATGATACTTGTTACGCCCTCGTTACCTCGCGATCTTTTTTTCCTCAACTTCCCCTCGTCTTTTCTCACCGTCTCGACTTTCCCTCTTGTGTCTCGGCGATGTATATTCCCCACAACGAGAATTTTCTCGGAAAAGCGTTTTACGAGGAAATTTGTTTAACCAGTTTATAAGAAAGGTGCAACATCACCACGGGGAGTTAGAGAGGTATCTCTTGTGATGCAGTTTGCCGATGCAGTTGCACGAGTCGGAAAGCAGCGAAGGTGAGGGGGAGGGTGATGAGTATCGGTAGAGAACCGGAGATGTTCGTCGTTGAAACGACGAGCGCGAAGGAGAGGGAAGAAACGGAACGGTGGGCGCGATCGCGAAGGAAAAAGAGAGAAGCGTATATAGCGAACAAGAGAGAAGAGTCTCGTCGTGGCTCCGAGTTCTCTCCGAATGTAAGAAGTGCAGCAGGTAGGCTCGTTAGCGAGCAGGTAGGCAGAGGTCCGAGGGACTCAGGGTAGGTGTATAATAATGCTGACTGTAGTCACTGCGCGTCTGTTCCCTCTATGTACCGGGTGTTCCGAGAGACTCTCCGTTCTCATTCAATTTTCCGTTCCAACACTTTTACACGCGATGTTTCGCAACGCAATCGTGTTTTACAATGTATACGAAAAAACATCGAAAACCATCGAGTTAAATGATTTTTATGATCTCGAAGCGGTTTTTCGGAGCAAATCGAACATTTGGAGTTATGAAAAATCCAAAAAAATCATTTTTTGGAGTCGAATCCTTATTTTGTGCCGAAAGTATTTTTACCGATCGAGAAAATAAATTTCCATTTTTTTTTTTTTTTTTTTTTTTTTTTTTTATCATCGTTTCGCAATGAATGATAAATACATTGTAAAGTGGAAGAGAGCGAATAGTTGACCCGGTAGGCGATGCTAAGCGTAAGAAATGGTTAAAGTTGGAGAGACGCCCGAGGGAAGCGAAGTAAGGAGAGCGTCGAGAGAAGAGGCAGCGCGCGAGAGGCGTCAAGAGGACGAGGAGAGGCCCCAGGGTGGGGTCCGTGGTGCAGGAACGGTAAGAAAGAAGAAATAGATAGAACGGGAGAACGGAGCCCCGGAACGGAGCGACGGAGAAGAGAATAGACGAGAAGGTTGAGGGGAGCAGCCACCATGCGCATCGGTGAGTGGTTACCGGTGAAGGTTCGGAGGAAAGGTATTCGGCCAAGTTGAGGGTGATGCAGCGGCAGCTTACTCTTCTTCTTTGCTCGCTTCGTTTCGTCCTTTCCTTCGACTCCCTCGCGCGCCCACTCGGAGCGTCCCATTCTTCTCTCCGTTACTATACATCGCCGGCAGGCACCTTGCTGCTTCGCTTCTTCGCTTCTTCACCTTACACCACCTCTTAGCTTGCAACAGCACGGACTATAATACCGGATCGAGAATCTTTAATATCGAGAGAAGAAACCCTCAAACCAACGCGTCCGAGTATCGAAGTCTCGAAATCGCGAATACATCGAAAAACAATCGAATTTATCGAAAATCTCGCAATCGATATCGGGAATCCTTCGGTTCTTTTCTCGGAAGTCGAAAAAATGTATCGAGTATATCGTTGATTTGAGTTTTGGGGGAAAACAAATGACGATAAGAGATAATGTTTCGGGTGTTTCGAGTACTCGGCGATTTAAAAAAAACGGCAATCCTTGTTTGAACAATGAACAGCGCCTTTGCTACACTGTAGCGAGACGGTTCCCGCGGTGGTCCGCGAATACTTCGAAGGAAGACGAAGCGAACATGAGAGAAGAAGCGAGAGAGAGAGTATTCACGCTCGCGGCTATCCAAGCGCCCGGACCGCCTACACGCGAACTCGTCAATTACTTCGCACAACGAGATATCATTGGGGAGAGAGGAGGAGCGGGGTAAACGACGAGTGGAAAGAGAGTCTCGTTTGTAGGACTCTTCTGCGTTCCTCTCTCGTTCTACCGCTCTCTTGGACGGTATATATATATCCCTCTCTCTGTATGCAACGTACCCTTAGCTTCGGACTCGCGCGCTCACCCGGTGAGTATATCGTGCGAATAACCCGCCGAATTATCTTCGAAGGCTTCGGGAACGATCGCGCCCTCGAGCAACACACGGAAAACACGATGAGCCGAGCAACGCGACGCTTTGCCGGTTCCTTAATTCTTTACTCATCCCGGAGTTCGCTGTATTCTCTTTGCTTTGCATTTCCTTCTATTATGGAGTTTCGGTGGGGCTACTGCTGGGCGCCACACGCGATATCCAAATTACAGAGAAAGATATTTACGTTTTTTTTTTTTTTTTTTTTTTTAAAAAAGATAGCGAAATCTTGTAAGCAATTTTTTTTTTTTAAATGCATATTTTTTCCTCGCGTTTCAACTTTGTAACAACTTGAATTTTTTTTTTTTTTTTTTCATTTTTATTTTGTTTTTTTATTTCTTTATTAGACGACTTTGAAAATTTTACGATACCGTTCCATAGGGATGAATATCGAGACGAAAAAGCTTTGTCTCGATGAATGGATAAGTCTCTTGAGCGAACAATCCATCCGCAGTAACGGAGTAACTCGTACAAGAGTAGCCGGCCGCCCAATCGCTTTGGATTATTAACCACTTTAGAGTGGTATATAGCGGGCGCACTGGCAGCAAGCAGAGTTACGAATCGTATCGTCGACGCGATTTCACGACAATGCCTCTTCTTCGCTCGTCGCCAATTTTATTTTATTTTTTTTTTTTTTTTCCATCGTTCGCAATACTCGCAACGATTCGAAAAGCACACGAGAGACACGGAATTGACTCGCGTCGTCGAAGAATGAAAACATAGCGAAAGATCAACGGATTAAAGAATTTTCGAGATTCTCATTGATAAAAACGATCGAAGAACATTTTTCTTCTTCTCTTACCGATTTACTCGCGTGCGGTAGTGAAATTGAATGAAAAAAAAAATAGTAAAGAGAGACACCTGTTCACTACGAATCTCGAGACTCCGAGTGAATCGTTGCTAAGAACCGTTGGAAAGTTTTGGCAAGCAAACGGCGCCAACGATGCGAAAGATCAATTTGTCAGCGTGGCGCGGACGCCCAACGGGAGAATGTAGAGTATCACAATCGTTCAAGTTAAACCCATCCAACGACCACGTTAATTTGTCTCGCCGGACATTGAGCGTACGAAGAGGCGACATATATATATATATATATATATATATAATTAAACCGTAGCAACGAGCGTTGATGCCGTTAATTACGGGGGTTACAATTTTCTTCCGAGAATCGACGTTTTCTCGCTCGAGGCCCTCCCGTTAGGTTAGTCAGTATCACGATGTCAAGGCTACGGAACTATAATTTTCGCGAGTTATCTTCGTCCCGTGAAAAAAATAAAAATAAAAAAAATAGTTACGCCAGCGATCCGTGTTTTGTGTTCTTTTTTTTTTTTTTTTTTATCGTAACGCAACGCAACATACGCAACGTGTACGCAAAGCCAAGCAAAGTTTCAATTATTTATGGAGCGGCAACGACGACGAGTACATGCCGGACGTTATGATATACATAATTAATAGCGGTATATTATCGACGTTATTATTGTTATCATTATCTCGAAGCGATCGACGATCGGTCGACGTTACGATTAATAAGGAGAGGCGGCGGTCCGCAGTCGTAAATTTGTCGCAAGCTTTGAGTTACGCGATTTTCACTTCATACGGAACGAATTATTTAATATTTTATTTCTCACGCGTAAGAATTTCTATTGATATCGATGAGATTTACGCTTCGAATTTTTTTTTTACCGATAATACTTCGGATATATTGACGATGATAAATAATAAAGAAATTACTATAATGAATCGAATGGTTGAGAAAACTCACCAAAGACGGGACTGAGGTCGGACCTCGATGAGGCCTTTCCCGTCGTCGCGTAGCTTCCACCGGCGAGAGATCCCTTTTCCTGAAACACACACACGCAACGTTTCACGATCCTCTGTATTTTTTTTTTTTTTTTTTTTTTTTTTTTTTTTTTTTTTTTTTTCATTCCTCTCGACGTCTTCGAGAACGACTCGCGTTCCCGGAGACCCGAAAAAATAATCCATCAACGGGCAGCCGTGATTTTTTTTTTATTATTTATTTTTTTTTTTTTTCTATTTTATTTTTCTTTTCGCGCACCTCGGACTCCGTGAGGTCGATGAGGGAACTCTTCTCCTCGGTGAGATTCTCCGAGGATCTCTTCTCGTCTTCGCCTTCATCCTTGAATACCTTGACCTCGTCCTCGCTGCCGAGATCATCGCCGCCGCCGCTGCTGCTCACGTGCGGCATTATTGTCGGGACGCCGACCGTCCGACGGGACCGATCGGTCGTCGACACTCCGCTTCTTCAATCCACGTCCGTCGCGCTACTTTCCTCGTTTCGTTCCTCAATTTTTATTTATCTTCAATCCCGGCGCGTCCGTTATCGTTTTCTCGCGAGGATTCCGAGATTAATAAAAACAAAAAAAAATTCTCCTCGATCTTTTGTTAGGTTAGGTGAACAAAAAAAAAATAAAAATAAAAAAAAAACAAATGAACAACAACACCCGCGAAATTTATCAATCACTCACTTGTAATTAGCATTCGACAACGTAATACAATTTATAATATTTGTTATTATAATATTGTAAAAAAAAAAAATAATAATGGAATCGACGTCACTGGCCGAGAGCCGTCGGCTCGCACTGTTATCACTTTTCCCGTCACTACTCCACTCAAACGAACTCATGTATGCGACTCGATTTTGTTTTCCACCTTACAGATTACACGAGATATATCACGATTTTACGTTTTATCGAACGAACGAAACGTAAATAATTTATTTTCGCGTATTTTTCGTAAATTTTTTTATTTTATTTTTTTTTTACGATAATTGCGAGAGCGTTAATGATAGAATTAGCGCATTGAGAGGTAGATAAGAAAAAAATTGTACGTAGATCGAGTAATTTGACGCGATACACACGATTCGAAGCGCGTTGAACGCGCGCGCGCACGATACACGCGCCACTACTGGCACGTTCCCGTTTCGCGATAAACGCTTGCCGTCGGCTCGTTTTCACTTTTGCATCGCGTACGATCCTCGTTGCCTCTCGTAGCCCGCCGGATTCTTCTCGTAGCCCGTCTCGCGCAGCGAATACAACGGGCGTATTTGATCACAGAGAATTTGTAACGTCAGCGTTGGCACGAGTCAGAGTCGGGGTGGACGACGCATCCGCCGGTTAGTCAAACGGTCCGACTCTGCTTACTATTACGATGCGAGACAGCATCGGGGCGACGAGGCGGCCAACGCACTTGCGTGTACGTCTTCCTCTCGCGCGCGGCGTCGTTGATCCGCCGTTCGCCTTCGCTCCGCCGTTGCCCTCTCTCTCGGTCACAACCGCGATATCGCGTTTAGCAGCACAGCGGAACGCGCGTGGGAGTGGTTCGTAGATCGCGTCTACGCAACCGGACGAAAGAATAAATATATACGCGCTTATTAAGTTTCGAATTTTTGAAAATTATCTTTCGATTCCCGATGGAAAACAATTAATCGGCTTTATTTATTTGGGTCTCTTATTCACCGCACTATATTCGCGATTTTTTTTTAGGGTTATTATCGCACAGACACACGACAGGAGAGCTCCGCGTATCAGTTATGATATTAATTCGTCTCGTTTTCTTATCTCTCACTCTCCTCCTCCCCCCCGCCGTTAGTCGTTGCGTGTTTATGTTTTTATTATTATAATATGTTGAACTTTTCGCACCACGCTTTCTCGGCGATTGCCGTTGGTCAATTGATTATACTCCACCGCGAGGGGTATTCAATGGAAACCCGGCATATTCGTCGATTCACGGGCCGCGTATCCCCGCGTTGCTGGCCACGACGCAACGAGCACGGGTTGCTTCTTCTCGATAGACGACAGCACCTCGAGTACCACGGAGGACTGTACGACCGCATGATAGTGCACGCGGCGAGGGGCGGCCATCTCGACCGTGTCAGCGTGTTCGCGCGCGCCTTCTCGTGTCCCTCTCCTCTTTCCTCACTCTCGCGCGTCGATCGACTGTCTCTCGCTCTTTTACCCTCTAATTAACTACACGTGCGAGATCCAAGGACGGTCCACCATTTCCATTTCTTTAACTTTTCGTCCCTTTTTTTTTTTTTTCGATCTTTTTTTTTACATTTGTGCGCGTGTATGCGCTTTTTTATTTTTTCCCTTTACATCACGAGACGTTAATTTGTTTTGTGTATCTTTATCGCGGTTACGCTCGATCGTTCATCCGTTCAAATGTAAAGTTAGCTTATCCCGCTTGTGTTGTTTTCTATATGAGTTTAATAAACCAAGGTGCCCGACCCTCGGATGTCGTTTATATCGCGGCCGACCTCCGGCTCGAAGTGTTCTACCTGGATGCTCGGCGCTGACTGCCGGCCGGATCACTCGAGCGGGCGGCTCTCCCACGCGTCGACCAATCACGGGCCCGGATTCGTCCGTACCCGTTTCCCTTGCCCCGCAACGCTTCGGCCCCCTCCAGATACCGGCCGAGACGACGACAGCCAGTCATGGCAGGCAACCGAACGAGCGAGCCGCCGAGCCGAACGAACACGAACCCCCACGAGCATACCGCCGACCGAGCTTCTCAACTATATCCCCCCCACCCTCCTCGCCAGTCCCTCTCTCATCCACACAACGCGGTATATAAGTATAGCCGCGCGTATTAGAGGAACGCGCTGCGACGCGCCGACGCCGCCGATGACGACGGATACCTTATTTTCACGATTTTTCCATGCAATTTTAACGTTTTTTTTCGTTTTTCTTTCTTTCTATTGTACGACTCTATTCGATACATTCGTGACAGGTAAATAAACGCCCATTTTCGTTTTTTCGTCGTAATGGCATTAAGATTAATCATAGCATTAACGCTTTGCACAAAAAGTCTTTATTTTTAATAATACGGATATTAGCAAGAGGGAAGTAGTTATTGTTAAGAGTTATAGGAAAAAAGGTGAAGAAATATAGTACCTAACTGTAACTTCAACTGTCGATTGATTTATCGCTTTTGCCTCTCCGCTTTCTTCTGTTATTTTTCCTTAAACGATATTAACGAGTTCACAACAGTCCGACTCCGTGTTTAGAAAGGCGCAACAAGGCATTTTCCTTATTATCCCCACTGTCTTTCATGCTCGTCATCGGATACCGACCTCTCGTTACGATAAGAGCCCCGAGCGTTAGAGATGGTGACAAATGATCTATATCCGTCATCGTCATCTTAAATTTTATTATACGCGTTGTCGTCGTCGACGAATGCTTCTGGCACAGAGCTCCGATGACACGCGTCGCGCCACGCCACGCGGTCTCGCGAGACGATCGTATACTCGGGTCAGGTGCGCCTTTTCAACATAACCGCGTGTACCGTCATACGATAATACTATTCCGACGAACTACACGACATTGCTACGTTTATGATTAATGAATAATGATTTACCGCCGACAATGTACCGTTATCGACGACAATACATCGTGAGATTTAGCAATTATTCAAACGTTTGTCGATACAAATTACGTTACAGTTGCACCGAGAGGTTAGGGGTCGCGCATCGACGACTTCGAAAATTCTTGACTTTGCATGGAACACTAATCCTTGCGAAAATGTTGCTTTTATTTTAACGACAGACGGGAAATGCCGGACAACTGGGGTTGCGGCGTTGAACCGCGAGAATTCTCAAAATAATTTTCATAAATACGGCATTTAGTAACTTGCGGAACTTGCGGTTTCCAAAGCAACAAAGAATGTTTAGAGAGCATTGGCCGACGTTGGTTGCGCTGTAGTACAGACCTTGTTTACAATTTTTCATTGGCAACGTTATACGCGTTCGTACCAAAACGGCTTATAAGCAAATTCAACAATTTTTTTGTAAAACGATAGTCGAGAATATTTTCAAAAATGTCAATATAGCAAATTACAGAATTCTTCGACTACCCGGACACGAATTTTTCCACTCGCGTAACAAATCTGAGTGAAAGTTATAACTACGAATCGCACGTTTTTGAAATACGAAATTTCGAAAATCCGAGAAATTCACGAAAAAAGTCGGGTCCGGAAGACCCATGTGTAGTTTTCTACGATTAAACTTTAATAATTCATTCAATTATTTACACTTTTTCGCGAGAAAACATATGTATTGATATTTATATTCGACCATATAACGATCGAATGACTTCCCAAAGAGTTAATTACCAGCGTAGGCGTTACAGTGTTTCATTTGATACAGCGTGGGATACTTTAATAACTACGCGGATAGATCAACACCTACGCGCTTTGCCACCGAAAGTTTTTGTTTGATCTGAATTTTTGGTTAACGACATAAATTTTCATTTAATACGGGAAAACGTTCGATAAACGATATTTCAACGACACTGCCCGACATTTATAGATTTTTGCTTTGTCACAAATTATATCGACGATCTTTGATAATATTACTACAACGATCCATCTCTGCATCTAATCTCCATCTCGCGAAGCTCCCTCTCAGCTATAATTTGCTTCGAGCGGCGGCCACAAAACTCGGCTGATACACAATGTAATTCTCGTCGACTCGTAACCGCCGCATTTGCGCGTACAATCGTCGTAAATTGTCCGCCACTCTTAGGGGATCTTCTCGCTGGTCGGCGAAAGCCCGGAGAGCCCCCGAATGTACCGAACTTTCGCGATACACGGGGCGCTGCAGTTTCTTAACGACGCGACAACTCGAATCACTTCTGGCCTTACGGCCAATTTAAATCTGCCATCGGTGTCGCTACTAGATATTTCAACGAGGCATTCCGCGCGAGATACTCTCGTGAATTTTCCCCGACGTCGGGGCCACCGCGCGGCGTTAATGCTTCGCGCGGCTCGAAACATTCGAACGGGTCATCGCCGAGCAATGAAAACACGCGCGACGGTTTGTCCCGTTCGCGAGAAACGATCCGAAGTGTGGAAAAACGAGAGCGCGAAAGTCACGAACTCTCGTCGAGATGTTACTCGTTTCGTTGTCTCGCGCCTCGTTTATTACATTGGGATATTATACGCGGCGATGAAGATACACGATATGTAGCGCGTCGCGAACCCCTCGGCGCTTATATCTTTCGCTTCTCGTTTTTCTCGCGAAAAGCGACTACACCCGCGAATAGCCTTATTCCATCCGGTAAACAGAGTTGCCGATGTTATTCCGCGATTTTTTGGAAACTTTTAAAGAATTTTCTCAAATCGAAAAATAATGAACCGCACGCGTTTAAATGCGGTAGGCGAGACGATTTAGTTTTCCCGGTGCGGTACGGGAAAACAGAGTTAACGGAGATTATACGGTAAACGCTGAGCGAAGAAGAAAGTTCGGAGTTTCCGATTGAAGTATAATTTGTTTGGGGGCAGGAGGCGGTTGATAGAGTTGATACAAGTTGTCGAGGAATTTTGTTTGCGCGATTCGAAACGACCTCTGGCGTTACGAGAACGAACGAGAGACGAGCAGAAATCGTCCGTATCGACGATTTCTTTCGAATTTTACCGTCTTATGAAAAAAAAAAATAAAAATAATATCATTGTTTACAGATACTTCGGTTAACGTTAAAATTCAATTTATTTTCAACAATTCGGTTCGGTGAATCATTTTTTTCAATCGATTTCGAGTTTTATCGAAGAAATACATTTGGAAATACAAGTGACGAACGATGTTGCGCGTAGCGCCATCTTGGAATCGATCATTCGACTCGCCGAAAAATGTCTTTGCTTCCCCCGATCGGTAAGGTAGATTGCTTCCAATTCGAAAACAAAGAAAAAGGCATTTGAAAGCGTATTTTTTATTTTTTTATTCAACTATTTATCAATGAATTATCAAGCATTGGTGCTCCGAATTCTCCTCGCAACTTTTCGTTTAATGAAAGATCGCGAGGTTTCGGATGGCGCGGAGTAATTACCGTACGGAGAATTATGCAATTGTCGAAGCAAAGCTTCGAGTTTTCGAAGAGTGGCGTTAAAATTTGTATCGTCAATCGGGCCGATCGATTTGTCGCGATTGTCGGAATTGAACGAAGCAATGCGAGAATTAGCGAACAGCGCTTCCAGTAAAACCGGCGATATGTCGGGCGACCGATGAGGATAATTCTCCGTGGAGCCAATAATGATTTTTGTGGAAATGCTTCGTCTCGAATCCGCCAGAATCCTTAATCTCGAATGGATAAATTTGCTCCGAAATATTCGATGCGAAATTACGCGTTCCAAGTGCGCAACGAATTCCGCTTGTTTGACTAATCTTCGGATGTGTCCCTGTAGACGCGTTTCACAATTACGAAATAACGAAAGAAAAAAACATTAATTAATGACGTCGAAAGCTCGTTATAGAAAATTTAATAGAGGTATATGCATTATTCTAGTTGTCGATGTATACTCCGAGGTTTTATAATGAAACGAATGAAAATGTATTTTATATGTTAATTAACAGAGACATCGAGTCTCGTCTCACCTCTCACCTCTTTCTCGAGTGCCTGAATGTCGTTGACAGCCAAACCGATCATTAGATTCATCAAAACTATGCTCGCCAGTACGACGAACCCGAGAAACACCATTCTACTCGTGACGCGTAAAAAATTCTTATCCATCGTCGAATTCGCGTTTTCTTCGCCGGCTTCACGTCGATGATTCTCCTCCTCGAACAAAACTCCGTACTCGTATTCGCCCATCATCATTACTACGGTCTTCACCAGTGCTCTCCAAGAGTCGCGAAACTGGTCGTTGCCGTGGAACAAAACGGAGAAGCTTAACGCGAATCCGACAATCAGGAAGATGAATGCGAGGAGAACCTGAAAGGAAATAAAAAGCTCTCCGGATGCACGTCATTAACATAGCCTCGCGCGCGCATGTATGGCTATAGTTATAGTTATACGGATGAATGTACGAAACGTATGGCTTTCGGGATGATGGCTGGTTGGCTGACTGCTGCACTCGCTGCTGAAACTCCCGGAGAAGCCTCTTTCCTCTGGAAATACACCGGGTGTCGGAGCGCCCCGCGGGATCTCTACGCTCGCGACAATTCCCAACGAGATGATTTTTACAACGCACGCGTACGTCTCTTCCCTCGACTCCCTCGATATTTCGTGGGGCTTCCACTGTTCTCGCGTTATTCGCACAATTCTCCTCTTTCTCTCTCACTCTCTCTCTCTCTTACCACTTCAACGGCAACAAGCTAACGACGTAATATCAAATAGTACAATAATACGTTTAATTACCAGCGTAGGATATTCGAATCAATGTCTATGATTGACGATTATTCTATCCAAATTTTGCATTAATTAAAATTCTATCGAAAAAAAAAATATTTTGTTTTCGGAGAAATATTGACGCGAGTCGGGTTATCGATTTATTCGCCGATTGGTTACTACCGAAGCCCAAGGCGGAAGCTATCCACCAGCAACTTTAATGTCGCCGGAAGCAAAAAAACAAAAAACAAAAAAAAAACACAGTTTTCTCCTCTATTATCGATACCCCGAATTTGAGAGAAAACAGCTCGTGAATTTGTATTCAGCGTGGAAAAATACATCGAAATTATGTGGACTGAAAAATAGTTTTTGAAGGCTTCGATATGATGGAAAAATAAAATTACAGCGAGGTTGTCCCTTTATCGTAAAAAGAGAAAAGAAAAAACGCTCGTGAAATACCGTCGCAAACCTAACAACCCGTGTGGCTCTTGAATAACCCAATTGGCTGTCTAACTTTTCCGAATTTCCGTTCGGAAGGAAAGATGAAGAGATACCGTCGAAAATACGAAGGTATTTCATATTTTCTCATCAATTAACAAAAAAATCTTATGAAAAGTCCCTTTAGATCGATTGTTCGTATCACTATTCCGATTATGTAAAAAAAATCCGCCGATCCAAATATAACAAAATATCCGGAAAAAATGGCATTTAAAAATGGTGTTTCTCAATCTTGAAGTTTCGGACCTGTGAGGCTTTTTACACGATCCGAAGACGAATCCCAAGAAACAATCGTACGGAAAAGTGCTGAAATCGATATCGAAAAAAGCCGATAGCAGCCGATTTGAAAAAATGTTAATCCACCGGTTAAGATACCTTGAGAACGTTCTTCAATACCGTGGAGAACATGAGAGCGTAGTAACCGTAAATTGGAAATCTTCCGACAAGTAGCATCATCTGAATCCATGCGAACAAAATCGCGATGCTGATGGAGTGAAATACCCAAGTTGGTTGTTCGCGCGCGATAACTCGACTAGCGTCGGCATCCGACGGGAAAGTTTCATCGGTGGAACGAGAAGTGGTTACGTTGATGTAGTCGCCAGCGACGGTCGAGGTCGCGAGAGCAATAACGGCGCATGTCAAGGACGACCAAGTCTCGAACTGCTTCAGGTAATACCTGTAAGCAAAGTAAAACTTTCGATAAAATCGCAGTGAAATTGAATTCTCCGTCTTTCAAGGCGAACGATAAAATTTTCACGGGTATCCGCGCCATTCTCCGGTAGTAAATATTTCGATGTTATTAATTGTATTCCGTAATTATTTCTTGCCTCGGGACCATCAGCACTTGTATAGCGTTGTGAAATACGAGAATACAAGAACAGAGCATCAGCACGTATCGCGGTAAAGCGAAACCCTCGGTACGTCGTAGAAGAGTTATAGCGTATCCCGACAGCGATAGAACGAAGAATACGTGAACGAGAACGAGAACGAAAAAGAATCCTCTCAGTTTAGACCACTTGAGACTCAGAAATGATTCGAGAAGCGGATGACGAAGGATTCCCAACTGTTCCATGTTGGATGCTGAACCGATGAGAGTCGTTACGACACCCATCTGAAGCTGATTCTTCGGTGCCAAAACGCCAAAGTCCACGCTTACCTGCAATCGAATATATATATGTATATATATGTTATTATAAATATCATCGAAAATGCCCTGTAATGGTTTTCATTACATAAGAACCCTTATCCGTGCAGCAATTTCCATTGGAACGCACGCCAGCGTCGAGCAGTTCTGTTACGAGGCACAAGGCTCCCGGTACGTGTGCAAAAATCGCGTCGATAACGCTCACTCCAGTTTTCGTTTCCGCGGCGAGATTGCCACCGTAATTTACGAGCAATCTGACGCATTCCCGGCATCCCTGATAGGCTGCTCGATGAAGAGGCGTACGACCGACCTATATGTATATATATATATTTTTTAATTCGCTATAGATGAATAATAAAAGAATCGGTGGAATTTAAAGTTATAACTTTACCGTAATTAATGTACTTTTTTTTTTTTTTTTTACGAATACCCCATTGAAAAATCATTCTTACTTTGTCCTGAATATCGATTTTGTCGGAATCGACTGCATTGAGAAGAACTGCGAGAGTTTCGAGATTTCCGGCAGCCGCTGCTATGTGTAAAGCTGTACTTCCGGCACTGGAGCATTGAAACAGTGGCAACGCACCCCCTTCAAGTAATCTTTTCGTTGCCAAGGGACTTCCCAAAGTGGCTGCGTGGTGCAACGCCGACGAACCTTGCGAGCGGAAAAATCGGAGAGAATCGATTTTAAAAAATCGCGTAAAATTTCGGCAATTAGCTACTCGATACTTCGGCGCATTCTGTTATTTAATATGAAATAATAAAAAATAAAAAAAATGTCCCACCGGTATCGGGATGTACCAAGTTGACGGAAGTGCTCGCGGATACTAAAATATCTACGACATCGTTGAATTTATCCAATTCGTGGGAATTATTGCCGTCGACACTCGATCCAGCGAGCAGAAGGGATGTAACGCCGCGTTCGTCTTTCGCGTCCACCTGTGCTCCGGCTTTTACCAATATTCTTACGATCTCTGGATGATTGTTTCTCACCGCTTGATGGAGCGGAGTTCTGCCCCAACATTCGGGTAGTGGTAACTGTAATTTCTCCTAATTAACTCCACAACATCGCACACGATTCTGTTTCAAGGAAATTCGATTTTTTTTTTTTCAAATTTTCCGTTTTTAGGTCTCATTAAAAAAGTTGAATTTTTATTTATTTTTCTATATCGACATTTCGCATTTAAA
Organism: Buathra laborator; assembly: GCA_934046635.1. NCBI lineage: Eukaryota > Metazoa > Arthropoda > Insecta > Hymenoptera > Ichneumonidae > Buathra > Buathra laborator. Next base: position 12,711,033 of record OW203897.1, read on the forward strand.
AAAAAAAATTCTTGAATCGTATCGCGTCGCGTTTTGATTTCAATGGAATTAAATTGAAAAAATAGTGTTTTGTGAAAAAATTTTGCAACGTTAAAGACAAAACTTGCAAATCCGTTTGTGAAACGAAAGAGGTGGAAAAATACGAGTGGTTTTCGTAGTTAAAAGGACTCGAATAACGGTATCGGTATCTCACATTTTTGCCAATAACAACGTTGTCCGTTTCACTGGCGCCGGCGAAGTACACGTCTCTCGTACAAGAATTAATTTCTATCCGACTGTCGAGCGTCGCACCATGTTGAACGAGCCACTCGGCCGCTTCCACGTTACCCTGATGAGCCGCGCAATGAAGCGGACATCTGCCGAGTTTGTCGCACACGTTAACATCGGCACCGAGATCGCGTAACGCTTCCAAAAAATCGGTCCATCCGCGCCAAGCGGCGAATTGCATCACCGTAACTCTCAGAGCACCGAGCGGCGACAAAATATTAGCGCCTCGATCTTTCGCTTCCGAAAAAATTCTCCATGCTTCGTCATAATTGTTTTTCTCGATCTCCCGAATTATATTCAAACAATACGGACTCGTGGTATGCATTCTCGCGTTCTTGAATGGCAACTGATTTACTTTACGATCTTTCGGCTCTCGAACTCTTAGCCACAATCTCGATATCTAATCGGACGAGAGGAAGTGGTTTCGGCAGGAAGTACGGAAGTAGGTCTCGCGGTACAGACATTAGCCACTCTTCGATGTTTACGATTTTCTCACTTATAAAATCGCGTTGGAAAGAGAGAGAGACGGGTTTGTTTATCGTTCATCTTAATGAGCCAATCATCGTACAGTTCGCTCTCTGAGATTTTCGTACCGCATTGCGTTCTCTAAAAGCGTTTTTCGATAGCAGATATCGAATTCGCCGAAACAAAAGATGATTGTAGGGAAGACCGGGACTAACAGAAACACCGAGTTTCGAAATAAAAAAAAGTTTCAGTAATTAAAGTTTGAATGTTTTTATGCTCACAGCTCTTTCTCAGACGCCGAAAGTTTAAATCTAAACGGTAAAAGTGGACTCGTTCGCGTCCACGTCTGGTTTCGTATTCAATAAAAGATATTAAAAAAAAAATCATTGCAACGAACGATCGATTTATGCGTAAACTACAACTATAACCTATAATTCAAAAAACTTTAGTAAGCCGATGCAACGACTGCCGTTACATTACCGAGTAATCTTCGCAAACATGCTAAGCTTTTCGAGATAAGGATTCATTTTTCGATAACGTTCGTCGAACCTTCGGCATTCCGTATACCTATGCGCGCGTATCTATCTACGTTATTATTGTCCGTAATCATCGTAACACCGACAAAAGTACAATGTAAATTGTTCGAATGAAATAAAGCGAAAAAAATTATTATAACTGTTGTCTCTCACGCTTCGTAAAGTACTCGTCCTCGCGCGAGGATGAAAAAATGTCGGCATGCACGCAATATTTGTAGTTACTGTAGCGCCCGTATAGTTCGCACGCACACGAGAACGCGCAGATATCGGGGATTATTGCATCACGACGCTTTCAGCCCGATGGTAGTATATGGACTGTATAGCAGCGCGCTGCCGCGATGTATAGTCCGTACTACTCGCGGACGAGCGAACACACGTTCACACGCTCAATCAACTCTAGTATAGTATTGTTACCTTACGCCGGCCACGGCCAGTACCCGCTTGACCACGTTCACGGAGGGATCTTAGCCGCGCGTTCTTTGCTAACTGGATTAACCTTCGACGAGAGCCTTACCTCGCTGCAAAAATGCCCAACTGTCCGAAGTGCGAGAAGCCCGTGTATTTTGGTGAGTTTCGTTCGATCTTCGATTAGTTGTGCACTCGAATTATTAATTACCGTTCACACGTGACTTATTATCCATTGTTTCACTGCCGAAAAATCACTTTTTTTCTGTACCCTATCGTAATGTTTACGTTTTTCCGAATCGTTTATCGACATAACCAAGTTTATCGCGCAATTCGATTCAATCGTCGAATATATCGTTACGATAATTGTGTGTGTTTTTTTTTTTTTTTTCGTGAACTTGTCGACAATTCGACGGGAAAAAAAGTACACTTGTATAGGTAAAACAACTTTTTATTTTCTTCGTGCGCAAAAATAGAAATGAATTATTACAATCTTCGGTTTCTACATCATAGACGGTGACACATTCATTTGTATTCATCGTATTTTCGCTTAATTAGCTTGCGACTGCCGTTTGCACAGTAAAACGGTTTTTTTTTGTTCGCGCTGCGCGACTCCACTGCATGTATATTATTAGAGTATAATGGAGGATTTTTAACTCGACTTTTATCTCACCCTGACAACAAAACCCACGCAATAAAATATACATAAATGAGTCATTATCGAGCAGTTCGGGTCATGCCGTAGATAAATATTGTGTCGCAAATAGAATACAATCCACCGAGTTAAATTAATTGTTTGCGATATTGTTTTTTCACTGTATTATACTACGAACGATGTTCGGTATAACGAACGAACGGGAAAGATTTTTTTTTTTTCAATTCTCGTCCATCCGGTCCATCGATAACTCGCATTCGATGTACTCTCGAGATGACGCGATTCGCCGTCCTCCGTATAGTATGATCTCATTCAACCTCCAGCCTCGAGTTTCCGACTCGGCAAATATTATGTCATTCCGGTCGGCTTCGAAGCTCAGACCATTCGTGATTCGCCTCGAGAATAAGGCAACACTTTCACCCTTGCGGGCCATTCCGTGCGAGTAAAAAAAAAAAAAACAAAAAAATATATATCGTCACTTTCGATCGATGTATTTGAGAAAAAATTAAAAACGAATAAACGCGTTCCAAGAAGGTCTGTTTTTTTAGTCGATCAAACATTTCCGTAACGCAATCCTATCGAAAGACGATTCTTACGACGTTTGTTTATTTTTTTTGTCCGCGAGCGTCGGGTGTTCTCATGGTCGAGAAAATGTTTTGTTTTTTTCAACGCCGCGCGACAGCGAATCACGACTTCCGCACGGATGTTTACTACTTACGTTTCTCGCTGTGTTCGTTAGTCCGAAGCGTTGAGAAAGCGGGTTGAGTTAACTTCGATACGATTATCATTCGGCCGTTGGTGAGTCTCCGCGTCTAAGTACGCGTCTGCAAATCGCAATTTTAACCGTTTGGGCGCGTGACAGAGAGGTGAGTCCCAGCCGCGAGAGAGAGCTACAAGCAAAATATACGACAGCGCCACCTACTCGCTCATAATAACGCCCGGTGCGTTTTAACGTCGTCGCGATACACAAGTGTATACCGGTACTTACACGCAGATCAAGGTAAACGTCGTGCATAAAGTACGCAACGTAAGGAAATACAGCTGCGTCGCTTTCGAGAGCGTTCTCGTGTCGTAAATGGCTTTTCGACGAGCGGCCATTTAAACTCACCGCTATCAACGCTGAATACGGTATTTCAATAGTCTTGTCTCTCGTTCTATCGCGATGTTTTCGCCGGATTGCTTCGGGGGAACTTTCTGCACGCGTTTCTTTCAAATTGACAACCCGGCGGACCACTGTATATAACTCTGGCATACAGCGAAACACGGTAAGAGAAGAGAGTCATGTATTTGAGTTGCCGTAACGTTTATAAAGGATCTTAATTGCTGTTTCTAATGGTAGTACTTGAAAATATATATACATCCGAAATATATGTATACGTATACATATATTACAAAGTCTTCCCTTTTTACGTTCATATTCAGTATTTCGCTCTACTTACGGCTCTTTGTATACGTTAAATATGTCGCTTGCCAATTAGTTCATTTCTATATTTTTTTACATTAAAACTCTCGCGCGCAACTTTACACGACAATTTGTCACGACGAAACTCACGGGGGGGTCTTGACGCATTTATGAATACGATATTTCAAACAAAACAAAAACGTCGGCAGTGTTGATGAATGTACGAAAACTGAGAGAGAGTCGCGCTGCGGCAAATGTGAAGCTAATTAGCGAAGCACCTTAAGATAGTGCGGAGAGTAGTCTCGTTTAGCATTCGTTCGTCTTGACGTTAAAACGAATGCTGCGCCGGAGTCTTGACGCTTTGACGCATTCCTTCGTGTACTCACAGGTGTACAAGTTTTTTTTTTTTTAACCTCGAAGGGTACCTCGAGGGTGACACTCCAGTGTCGTATAGAATACGAAATAACGAATAACCCGCGAAAGAAGATACCGTACGGCGACTGTGACGCGCGGGTTACGCGTTACGCATTAGCCGCGTCTATATAGCGATGGTGTACGAGCGCCTCGCGTAAACTCGCATAAACCACAACAATAAAGTATCCGGCTGCGAGGACAACAACAAAGACCCGTAGGCTTGTCGTGTATACCGACGGGGATAGGTAATAGTGACGAGAACCGAGATGAAACAGGTTTTGCTTGAAGAATGGCTACGCCTGCTGTCGCTGTGTGTTTCAAAGTCGAAAAATGAGCGAAAGGGATACGCGGAACCGCGCGAGAAAGAAAGAAAGAATTATAAAAAGAAAAGAAAGTGCGAGAGAAGGAACGAAACGAGAAGCCGCGAGAGCCGCGGTAGATGATGCAGCGTCGGCGGGATACTAAAACAAGGAGAGGGAAAGGTATAAGGGAAGGGAAAAAAAAAAAACAATGAATGAAAGAAAAAAAAGAGAAGAGCGCGGGAGTTGAAACAGGGAAGAGAAAAAGAAGGGTTCTTCCACGACGGGATCTCTCTACGACGACGTCGTCGTCGTCGTCGTCATCGTCGTCGTGTAACCGCCGATTGTTTAGCGCCGGGCGCAACGATCCGTAAACGCCACTGTCAGACAGTAGCATCGGCGCGAGATGTACAGCAATGCGCGCTCTCGGGATTCTGCATTACGCTTCCCCGCAGCCAGATAATTAGGAGTTAATTAACTAATGGCCCTTTATATGCAAGCAGCCCTTGCGCGCTTCTTTGCTTCCTTGTGTACTACAGTTATATTCCTTTTGCACTTTTACTCGTTCCTTCGCATTGTTATTTGCCACTTTTTCAAAAATATTTCGTGCTCTTGACATTTTTTTTTCTTTACGAATTTTAACGAATGGATATTAAAAATTTGATCATTGAGAATCCGAAAGGAGGTGAAATTTCGATTTATTCGTTTTTAAAATGCTGCGATTTTACTGCGAAGTATATACCGATATATAGAGTTTTGCCACAAAATATATCATTTTTAAATCATTTTTCAGCTTTTTTTTTATTTTCTGATATAATTTGATATAATTTTGTATAATATATCTATGATATATATATATGCATTTTGATGTATCATTTATTTCTATGAGGATATCGCGATCGCGTGTACGATGTCCCAAGAGTCGGACTAATAATAACGGAGGTTCGAGTTGATTAAATATTCTCTCATTTGGTCGGGCGATGTATATACAAAAACAATACTCCGGGCGTAACTCCTGACTCCCGTATAACTCGGGATATCGCGCGCGCTGCGAACTTTAGACAATTAACGTCAATTATTCGTGGTACACACCCGACGAACGGTTCGTTGCGCCGGGACCGCGCGATATATTTTTTTGTTTGTTTGTTTTTGTTTTTTTTTTTCGTTGCACAGGAGGCGCATTACGTTGCGCGACGAGTCTCCTGAAAAAATAAAATAAAAAGACATTGGGTCCCGTACGGGGAATCGAGAATACGCGACGAGTAGATTGCGAACAATGCGGAGAGATTTTTCAAAGCGAGAGAACCTCGGGTCGGAGTGCACGCGGGCGCGCGGCAACCGGTGCATATGCATTACGCGTCACGGATCCCGTTGGGCTTCTTCTTCCGCGTTCGCGCCTTCTCCGAATAAAACCGACTCGGTGCCGCTCCCCGGAGAGAGTCACTATTGGAATTAATAATTATGAAATTGCTAATGTACCCGTGCCGACTCTATCCATCTCCTTATGAAGCTTTCCACGCTATTTTAATCGCGCAATGATGCGTTACGGAGTTTATGCATTTCTTCGTATCGAACCATTGTGTTGGGGCTATACGCTCGTCCGATCTTCGAGAATTCTTTGGCTTTAATCTCTCGCTGCTCTCATCCTGCATCGGCACCGATAATCGCGCCTCGATAGACAATTTTTCAGAAACGTTAGTCAGCGTTAGTCGTCTCCTATGCGCTATCGAGACGAGAATCGGAAAAAAATATATACATCGTAGGATTGCGATAATAGTTTCGAATGTATATAGATTACCCGATATGTCATTTAAACCGATGATAAAAACGATCATTGATAAATAATCCAACTTCCAGTAGTTATCGTAGATTCTTTTTTTTTTTTTTTTCAATAATCCCTTCGCGCGCCTTATCGAGACGGAGTTAAAAAAAAAGGTTTTCGTATATTTGGATGATGATAAAACTATCGAATGCTCGATTGCGCGGCGTCACGGATGATCGATTAATTTATCGAGTTATTGCCGTTAGTCGTTGTTTCATTTATTTTTCTTATGAAGACGAATAATCGCGACTTCTGTAATTGAATTGTCTTATTTATATTTAACAGCCGAACGAAAGACTTCGCTCGGGAAAGATTGGCACGGCGCTTGCTTGCGTTGCGAAAAGTGTAACAAAACTCTAACGCCCGGTAGTCATGCCGAACACGAAGGCAAACCGTACTGCAACAATCCATGCTATTCTGCTCTCTTCGGACCCGGCGGTAAATATTATCGATCGATTCGTTGATTCATTAAAAAAAAAAAAAAAAAAAAAAAAAAAAAAAAAAAAAGTTGTACGTTACGTTGTATAAATATTAACTGTTATTACATAATTACAGGATTTGGACGCGGAGGCGCGGAAAGCTATGTGTACAAACAGTAATACGCAAAAAGATCATTGCATTTAAATTGCGGCGCCGTTCGACTAGATAATTAAAATTATCGACGAAAGATTTACTTTTGGCACATTGAAGAACACGCGGAGCGGTAGCGCGACGCTAAACATGTTTTTTTTTTTTTTTTTTTTTTTCGATTTTTTGGCGTCGAGTCGTCATTTAGATACTTTTTGCATTAACTTCAAAGGACCAAGTAATCGATTGTAACCGACTACGTTGTTGATACTGTATTTGATAAATATACGATATTTACACAACGATTGTGACTATTTTTTGCCTTTCACCGATTACCAACCGATAACTTTTACCGATATTTTGGTAATTCGGAGCTGCAGAATTTTTTTTCGATTGTTGGATAAACGTAACTGGTAGCGTAGCATCGAACGATACGTTGATCGACGGCGAGTATTTCATCACTCGTGACTCGGAGAGATGCGAAGATTTCTGCGTTTTCGATTGAGCGGATTTACCAGCGGCTGATAGCCGAGAGACCGTCGAGAATAAATGCCGCCGATGGTAAGGAAGAGCGGATAGCGGCCGTTTTCCAGCTTTACCCACGACTAGCCGTAGGATGCAACGCAAGCCGAGCCGTTTCTCCCGCAATTCGATAGATGGCGCGGAGTAAAATTTATCGCGGCGAAATTTTCGTCGCTGTGTACCGCATCTTTCGTTTCTTTATTTACTAAAGAAAATAATTGTTATTAAATTTTATGCAATGAAATTAAATGAATTAACATCGAGTAGATCTGAAAAATGAAAAAAGGGAAACGATTGATAAAATTCCACGCGTCATATAAACCTCATATTTATTTAAAAAGGATTTACAGAGTTTTGTTTTGCAATTATCAACAGCGAGACTCGGCAAGAGCGGCGCACGGAACAAGAATATCACACGGACGAATATAATAAAATAAACGGGGAACAATCGTTTTTTTCGTGAGAATACGCGATTCAACGCTGCGCGACCAAAAGATCGAAAAGTCACCGGAAATATCTGAATTTCGGTCGTTCGTCCGTCGGCGGAACTACGTTTTTCGTTTGTTCGTCGTTGTTGTTTTAAAGCAATTTTTTTTTCACCCACATCTGTTTCCGTATCTGTCTGTCTATTCGTTTATCTTTGCATTTCTTAAAACTCTCTTCCATCGTACGGAGGCTAAAAGTATACCGCGATATTGCTTCTTCTCTTTTCTTATGCTTTTTTGTTTGTTTGTTTGTTTGTTCGTTTGTTTCGTTTAAAGAGTTTTCTTTGGCAAAACTTATTACACATATGTTATCGTTACAATTAATAAATAATAAAATGGGGAAAAGAAAGAATTAAATAATAATCGTAATGACAATAGCGTCAATAGTGTAAATTCGTGATAATAAAAATATTAATAATAAAAAGACAGAACACGGATAATAACGATGTTTGACGAGCTGTGCCCAACGTCAACGTCATTTCTCCGTTAATAATAGTAATTAAGTAACAATGTAAAAAAAAAAATGCGTCAATAATGAATTACATTCGTGGGATAATCGTATTGAAACTTTGGGACACAATTATCTAAACGAATGAAAGGGGGATCGATCGGTTTCTTGACGAACGAGAGAGAAAAAAAAAAAAAAAAAAACAAGTAAAATACGTTGCGTTCACCGTTTTACGATTTACGAGACTTTGTCTCCGCAAACGGTAATTCCCGATGTATTTATATATCGAATCGTTTTCTTCCTTTCGTTATATTATCACTTGTGGAACAAAAAAACAACTTCGCTAACGAGAATTTTTTCTCAGCCTCGAAAGATTTTTCTTTTCTATGCGTCATCGTCGTTAATCTCGCCCGCACCCCCTCCCCCCCCCCCCTTTCTCCTCGCGTCTCTTATTTTTCTTTTATATTTTTGCACACTCCTTTTTTCACTTTTTCTTCGGCTTTTTTTTGTCTTCATTTTCCATACCACATCGCTACGATATATTAAATTTTAAATAGCATTTAGAATTAATTAGAGGATCACCTAGCGTTCACCTTATTCGATAAGTGGAATAAAATAATCGTATCGTTATTTGAATATTATCTACAACGCGTCAAGGGTCTGCTGGCTGAGAGAGGACGAAAGGGGTTGGCTCTAGTTTTCTTTATTCCATTTGTTTCTCTCTTTTCTTTTCATTTATTCACGGATCACCATCGGGCGTCTCTCGAGTCGCGTAATTTTTTTTTTTCTTTTTTTTTCACAGCGTCACGCGATCCGTACCGTAGTCATAGAGTTTCGCTCGGTGATCGACGCCGATTTTCCATTCTCAAGGATCAAAGTGAAATCGACGAATTAATGATAAATCTCACAACGCGCCGCAGGCTTCCAGGCTTACGTCGACGTGTACATTACCGTTATATATATATTATTTTCTTTTCCTCTTTCATTTCGATCGATTCGATTGCCAATTAAACGGATAAACAAAGTACGAATACGCGGGTTTTCTGTGGCGCGAGCGAGTCTCGCCTGTGTGTCGGAAAATTCGAAATTTCGAGCCCCGAGTGGCGCAATCGTCGCGAATATCGAACATTACTTCGGAATAGTCGGAAAAAAACAAACAAACAATCTATTAGTCGCGCAAAGCGCATTGACTCTTCGATATTCGTGAAAAAAAATCGTCACTCGAAGCGCGAATACTCGCCGACTTTGCGCATTAATTACGAAATCGGAGGAATTACCGAAGTTGCTTTGGCACCGCGATTATCATATTCGCTCTACGATCGAGCGAAGCTTATCGGAAGTCGTTCTCACATCCGCTGGAAAACGGAAGTAAGTGTCGACGATTGGTAATTAAAAAGCGTAAACCATTTGCAACTTCGGAGATCCTTCTCTACTCGCAATAGCGGAATTAACTATTTTCTAGATACAACTTTTTACAACGATATATAGCAAACAACGCGCTCGTGGAGGCGAGCGCGCTGTGCGTCCTTCCCTCGCCATTCTTCTATTCTCCATGTCTCAATATGCATCTTCGCGGTGTCCATTCGTCTCTCGTTTATACTCTTGAAAATCGAAAGAATGAATTTTTCTTTTTTTTTCACAAATCAGTTCGACTCTAATCTACGCGTTGCTCGTTACTATATCGTGCTTATTTACAATTATCATCATCATCATCATCATATATATATATATACTATATCATTGTTAATTAAAATCTAAATCGATTAAATCGTCGCCTCTAAACTCTGCTTAATCTCATTTTCTCGTGCCGAACGCGACGAAAAAAAAAAAAAAAAAAAACACATTGTTACTCTCGTTCGCTCACTCGCAACTTATTTTCTCTCTTTCGTATCTCTCGTTAATTCTGCGTGTGGTCTTTGGTCTCTACAAAAAATATATATAATATCCTTAAACAGTAGTGATCGTAGGGAAGGGGAAAGTGATTAAAAAATGTCAATAACGTTGTTATTTCATCGATACCTCTGTCCAACGTAACGTCGAGGATTGTCATGATGGATAATATTGAAGGGAGGAAAATAATGTCGCGCAATGGTACAACAATGGTCTCGGGGAGGAAGGGGAGTCGATCCGTCCGTCTCTCTGATTTGTTACGAAACGAGGCTATATCCTCGATTAATAATGTTGGAGAGTCACGCGTAGGCGTTATCGCGGTTTCAAATGATTTCGCGCGAGTTATTTTTTTCTCGTCAATTATCCTAAATCGAGGGAATTATAAATTAAACTACCTACGCGGGGCCGTCAGTGCCGAGGATCGATAATTGTCGAGGCAAGTTCGCGTAAGAATTTGCTTTCGGCTGTTTCTCGATCCCTGGAGCACCGGCGGTCCCTAAACGGGAGCCTCAACGGAGACGAACTTTGTCTCTCGCTGTGCCGCAATTACTTTTTCTTTATCTTTTTGTCGAAGAGATCATCGGTAATTAAGTATTATAATTTCAATTGGTTTCTTCGTGATATGGCGTCCGTTCGATCGATCGTCGTTCGTCATCCGTAATCCGTCGGGTGGAGGCTGCTATCGAGGCATATTGCGTCGGAAAAAGATCGCGCGATGCTTCGGGCCGTTTTTTCTCGCTCGCCGATTGAGAATGACAACGCGAGCTTCCGACGTCGCGGTCTCGCGAATCAAGCGAGATAGAGATCCGTCGGTGTCGAAGAGTTGTCGGGTTTGGTGCAGGCGCTTCCGGTCGGTGAAGCGGCGCTCGCTCCGCTGCTCGCCCGGGTCGCCGCCAATGGTGAACGACTCGCCGCGTCCGCGCTACTCTCCGTACCTCCGTTGTTGCATCCGCCTTGTTGCTGCTGCTGCTGTTGCTGCTGCTGCTGCTGTTGTTGTTGCTGCTGCTGCTGCTGTTGCTGCTGCTGCTGATGATGATTCAGCTGCGAATTGTTGTGGGAAGACGCCAGCGTGTCCCCGTTACAGTAGTAGTACGTTGAGTCTGCAATTCGAACGATAAACGTGTTATTCGGTAATCGATTAAAGAAAATCACTTCAATTTTTATATATATTTTTCTGCTCTACTATTTACAGCTCTGTTTCGATTTTTGCTTCACCCGGTGCTGATTTTTAATGCTTAAATTGCTTATATACAGTTTGACGTGTTTTTACAAGTGCGTCATGAGGCTCGTGCACTTTTTAATTTGCAAGTGCAACAATAATTCGTAGTCAACCCTTCGCCCCTTCGCAGCGGTGGGGGGTTGGTACGGTTTTTTTTTGTTATTATTTGTAATTCGTTTGTTTTTTTTTTTTTTTTTTTTTCTTCCCTAATCTAATCGGTACTCATACTCACTGTTTACTTACTGAGCAACCCGCTTGTCGCTGCCCCATAACCGTATCCACTGTAAGGTGCACTGGAATATTGGGAATACGCTGCGCTGTACGCGTAATCACCGCCGCCTGAAATCAAACGGATATATTTCGTTTATTTTAACATTTTATTACGATGAAAAGATCGATTGATTTGTTAATTATCGATTAATTGAATAATTGTACCGAACTACAACGCAACAATGCGAAAATCACAAAATTTCATATCGATATAAATCGAATTTTTAAAAATACCTGTCGCGTAGTGTCCGAAACTCGGCAGCATCGTCGAATAAGGAGGTATCGCCGAGGCTACCTGACTCTGTGAGACCGGTGACTGCAAAACCGTCAATCCCGGATCACCGCCGGGCGTATTGGAAGCTGCGGGGGTTGCGTTACCTTCGTTCTGCAACGAGACCGGTGGACTCTGTTCTCCGCCTCCGGTACCCACTCCGACATACGACACCGCCACGGTACTGCCTTCTGTTTTTTTTTTTTTTTTTTTTTTTTTTTCGCCATGCAGAACACAACACAACATTCGTATCAAACCGCTATACGGTACATAACTAAATAACTAAATATAACGATTCAGGCGTTTGCGTAAGAAAATTCGTTCTAAACTCTCATTTTACGACGCGACAAACAAACGTCGAAGAAAAAAAATAAATAAAAGAAAAATTGTCCGAATAACGCGCGTTAAAATCAAAGGGGGATGATATTAATAGTGAATTAAAAAAACAAACAACGAGCGATAATAAACGATACGCAAGCGGAATTTAATGAATAAAATGTATAAATCTCGAGTCATCGTAAAAATTGGAGCAATTTGTTGGATTATTTTTTTTTAACGTGACGTGAAACTCACCGGTTGTGTGGTAAGGAGACATGTTTGCCCCGTCCAATGTTTGGCTCAATTTAAGTTCTTGCATCGTGAGCGGCGCGAGCGGCGTCAATGTACCACCTGCCATTCAAGGATCCCCCAGTTTATTTTTTTTTAGTTAATTTCAGTCTCAATTTTTATTAAAATAGTATTAATTTACCAACTATCGGGCTTATCGCGAGTTTCACGATCGATCGATCAAAAATTTTGTATTCCGTAGACGAAAGCGTCAATGCGAAGCTATCGTACATACGCGGGTAGGTACTCGATAAAAAAAAAAAAAAAAAAAAAAACACATGTAAACCCGAAAGATTCACGAAGATCGTCGCGCGATCGTAGTATCGGTGATATTGCTTTGGCAAACTTTGAATTTCACGAGATGTCTTGCCACTTACACGCTTCGCTTGTTCCGCGTGTACGTTCGGTGAATTCGATCGTATGGCGTCACGAGGCGTTCGGTCGGAGGTTTACTCGTTTTTTTCGTGAAGCTATAAAAAAAATCCCTCCCCCCGATACTCCCCGAGAAACCGACGTATCGCAATATCTCCGTCATTCGGTTTTTATTTTCTCAAGAATGGCTATTGTTCCCGAGTCGAAAAATAAACATTTGCATCGATCGATCGCCGTTACTGTATAACCATCACGAAAAGAAGAAAGTATAATCGAAGAAAATTGAAAAGACGAGTACGAGAGATGAAAAAAAAAAAAAAAAAACGAAAAAAAAAGACGAAAAGCACAGATGAGAAATAAGGTGTCGGCGATACTTTGAGTTTAGCGTTTAGAGATCGCGAGTCCATTTACGAATAAAGCTGGAGAGTAACAAGATGAAAAGCAAAAGAGAAAGATATAATAGATAGAGAGAATGGGAGGAGGGTGTAGAGATATGCTCTCGGGAGGGAGTGAGTACCCGAGCGAAGCTCCGCCACCTCTTTTGCCCGTACATCCGCGCCAACCGGGAGTAAGCACGGTGCTCTCCTCATGCATTATTAAAGTCCCGTATTTAGCCGATATGGGTATGCAAAGCGAGATGTAAGCCGCAATAATAAGCGTATACAGGAGGGTTAGAGGGGCGGAGAAACGAGAGAACGAGGCGAGAGAAGGGACTCGAGAGAGCGACTATATTGTGTCTATGTGTTCCCGAGGGATGATTATATTCTCGCGTCGTATACACATGCCTACGCGTCTCGGCGAGGTTCAAGCAGAAGCGAAATGTATAAGAGAGCAAAGAGAGAGGGTAAAGGAGAAGATGGAAAAAAAAATGAAGACGGTAAGGATCCCGAAGGAGAGCGGGCAAAGTTGAGGCGATGGGGGATGGGCGAAGCGGAGCGCGCGGCATATACGAAAGAGAAACATCGAGGGAACGAGTAAGGGACGAGACCCCTCGAGGTGAGGGGGTCGAAAGAGGTTTGAGACACGGAGAGCCGGACAAAGAGAGAATAAAATGAAGCTGCGAGAGATGAGAGAGAGAGAGAGAGAAAGATAGATAGATAGAGAGAGAAAAAGAGAGAGAGAGAAAGAAAGAGAGAGAAAAAGACAGAGAGAGCGAGAGAGTAAGAGAGATTTGCTCACCTATGGTGCCCCCTATGGGCGGAGTGTACAGATGAGGAGTTTGCGCTTGCGTCATCGTGCTGATGGTGCCCAGGGAGTCGTAGAGCTCGGCGGAGGTGGCAATAGCGTTCCCGGGAAATCCACTGTGCTCGTAGTAGCCTCCGCCGCCGGTTGCGTTACCGCCACCGCCGCCGCCACCACCGCCCGAACTCGGACCGTTGCCTCCCGTAGTTCCGGTACCTCCACCACCGCCGCCACCCCCGCCGCCGAGTTCACTCAGAAGTTTGTGCTCATCCTTGATGCTCCATTTACTCGACCACAGCTGTAACGACACGACGAAAATCCAATTTTTATTTTTGTCTTCACAAAAAATCCATCGAATTTGACGAAAAATTCTTTCGATTCTTTTTTTTTTTTGCGATTTTTTAATTTCACGAAAAAATTTATCGGGCAATTAGAAAATTACGAGACGATAAGAAAAAAATCGCTCCACTTACGTTCGAGTACAATTGATCGCCATTGTAATTACTCCTCTGTCTCTTCAAATCGTCTTCGGGATGATCGCTGAGGTCACGATTGTCGTCTGGAACGATAAATGTTAAACGATTTCGTTGAAACAATCGAATTAAATTACGTACAAGATGCGAGGACTTCTAATAATCGGTATAGAGAAGCGTTATTGTCGCGATGAGTATCAAGGCGAACGGGTATCGAACGTGTGGCGCTGGCCTCGAATTAAATTGACTTGATTTGGGGGTATGCAGAGCAAACGGTAGATACAACAACATCATCGGCCCGAAAGTACGCGTAGAGGCCGCTCTGTATGGCATTGATAGATAGAGAAACAATTTCGATTCCATTATACACGTCTTTATTATCTCTCGGGGATGGCAACAGTTTAATATAGAAGCAGGCAGGCAGGCAAGCACGCGGGTACGAGTCGGGAGAGTACTAGAACAGCGACCTCTCCTTCCCCTCGTTCCTATTCATCTCCGCGTCCAGCCATCGTCCTCGTTCTCTCTTTCCATCGCTCGAACGAGATGGACCATAGAAGGGGTAACGAGAGGGAGGTTTGGACAGCAATAGCGCAGAGAGACAGAGTTAGTTCGGAGCGAATGCCAGCCATCGGCATCGGTGGAGACTCGTTCGCGGGGAAGAGAAGGAAGGGGTGGTTTGCCCGAGCGTACGAGGTATCTCGAATAATTAAATGACCATCCGAGGGTAGATGGGGTAGGTGCGCATGTAGGCTGTGTTGGCTAGCATAGGGCTCGTTAAACCTCCCTGTCAAGTTGCGATTGTCCGGCCGGTCGCTCGGCCCGACGCTTTCGCATAGACGACGAGACCATTCGGATTCGGAGCGGCGATGCGATAGAGAGGGACGGAAACCCCCCCCGGGGGGGTGGGGAGGGGAGGTAATGCCGGGCATAGGCTTCGATGTTCGCGCGCGGGGAGGGTTTGTTTCCAACCTATAAAATCCAGCGTCGCTGCTTCGAAACCCCGCGTAACGGCCACCGAGGCTCGCGCTACGTCCGTGTGTGTCTACCGAACGAAAGTCCAATCTGTGTAGATACATAACGACACTCGGGCGTACGGATTTTACGATTAAATCGGCGGTATTAATCGAAACTAAACCCGAAAACATCCATTCTCTCGATCTGAACACTCGCCAATTCCCAGTCGTTTCTATATCGGAAACGCCGAATACCTCATTGCTTCGCGAGTATTCCACGATTGTTATTAGAAATTATTAGAAATTAATATACGAAATATATATATTTAAAGTGTAGAAATAAAAATCGGAGAAATTGGAAAAAGTTTTTTTTTTTATGGTATTTTTACGAGAGAACCAAAAAAAAAATGGGGTCTTTTGAGTAGTTTTTATATAGAAGGACTATTGACGTAGAATCGTTATTATATACCGGTCGCACGTTCAGTGATGCTCGACAGATTTGACATCGGCAGAGTTATGGAGGCGCACGGAATGAAAGGTCAACGCGCGGGTACACAAAACTGCGATCTATATATACGGGTAGAAACGAAGTTGGGGAAACGGTATTGGGATATACACACACACATCATATATATACCCGAAAAGAGAGCGGTAAATCGAATAATTCGATTGATCTCCAACAGGGAAAAAGGGAATTCTCTTTCGAGTTTTTTCTTCTCTTTCCCGCTCGTAGCGTCTCTCTGGATCGTTCGGCGCGCTGGGTTATTCGAAAGCAATTGAGTCAATGTTGAGCAATACAATACACGGGTAATAATGGACTTTGGGGTGAATCTCGATGCCCCCGTTCTTCGCTCACCGTGTTCTCTTTCCTATACTGGGGTGACCTCCCTTTCCTTTGGGTTTGGGACACCAGAAACGGCTTTCGCCTTGCAGTATAGATCGAGAGCGTGCGGTGTAGTATCCGCATGGGGTAAGAGCCAACGCAGATGTAACGCGACAACAAACAGCCCTCACGGATTTCTCCGGATCCCCTCTCGAGATCGCGCAAAATCAACTCCGTAAATTATTAATACATCTTTTTTTTTTTTTTTTTTTTTTTTCGTTTCCAGCAATGTGAACGTCTCCGTGCCTCGAATTCTCGATCGGCGTTTCACAAATTTCTTACGAAACTGTGGCGTCGAAACAATGGAAATAACGTAGGAACGTGTGCAAGAAAAATGAAATCGGTAGACGCGAAGCTTTCACTCTTCATTCCGTAATAACCGGATTTATATTCCTATAACTATCGGTAGCATTTAATCATCTATCGTTGATTTACGATTGTCGATTAATAATCGTCTCTGCGTCAACGATCGGAGATTATAAAGAAGCTTTATGCCGCTGCTAACGCGTATTTATAACGCAGGTGGGCGAAAAGTGAAAAGGGAATTTGTGATCTCCCCGACGCGCGACTCTGCTAATGTTGTCATGTTTGGTAAGCTTTACGAATAAGCTATATATATAAATGTATGGGCACACGAGCGATGGTATACGGTACTTTTAATACACCGCTCGGGTGTACGCGTACAGAGCTCTGTGAAGTTTATAATCTAATGCATGCCTACACCCTCGACCGCCACCATCGGAAGGGGCCCCTCGGAGCCATTGAGTGCTTTCACCGCGGTTCTGGCCACTTCGCAACCGCATATCGCACAGCTCTCATAATCGAATTATATCGAATTACCCGTGCTGCCGCTGCCGCTACTGCTACTGCTGCTGCTGCCTCGTACATCGTCGAGTTCTCATAGCTACGTACACACTGTTGATACCGCACACAGGAGATACAGGTCTCTCTCTCCGTATGTGCGAAGTACGGAATCGATAGATCGCAGGATGGAATGTGTTTCTATGTAATGTAATACTAGAAGTAGCCGAGTGGACGGCAACACCCCGAGATATATCGATATAGAGGTACACGTGTTCTTTTTTTTTTCTCTCCGTGTCCCGCGTCGCGGATATCGATACGGATCCATTTTTTTTCTAATAATAGTAATAAGCAATGCGCAAGACGAAATTGCGATTCCGAAACAAATCCGGTACAGGAAAAACATATCATTTCGCGATAGGGTACTCGTGCGAGAATTTTTTTTTTTTTTTTTTTTTTTTTTTTTTTTTTTTTCGGCTCTCGGGACAGCCAATTCGTCGCGGAATGGCTACAAAAGTTAGCAGGAAGCGTGGCGAACGTTCTCAGTGTGCGAAGCCTCCGTGCGAGTGTGCGTCGGCGGATGAGATGCTCGGTGGGTCGCGTGAGCGGCCACGTGTCGGGAATATTTCTGGACCGCGGGACTTTATTCGCGCAATGACAGAAGAACGAATGGGGTACGGAAGGCGCCACGTGTTCACCGACGTTTGAGCGATAACCTCGCGGCGAGATAAGTATAAATTTGTGTTTCGCGCTAATGTCGGTTCTTGAGAAACGCAATCGAGATACGTTTCCATGCTTCGTCAATTCGATTCGTAATAAAAACGGACGAAAAATAAAATAAGAAAAATAATAAATATGTACGAAAGGTAATATGCGAGGATCGCTGTGTGGATTTTTCAACGGTACATAATACGCGTCGAGCATAAAAAAAAAGTGGTTGCGGGGTCGAAGGTTCTCACCGAGTTCTCACGACGCCGCGATTAAGACAAAGGAGAATAGCCGCGCGATCGCGACATCGCGAAAAAAAAAAAAAAAAAAAAAAAACGACGAGTTAAAAAGGAAAGAGAACGAGAATATCCTCGCATTAGGAGAACGAGACTATCCTCGAAGCAACATTTCTCACATCCGGAATTATTACGTTTCGTGACAAACGCGAGAAGCAACGCAGACGTTATAATTATAATTTTTTTTTTTTTTTTCCTCGATGTACAAAAGTTCGCGCGGGGATTTCGCATGATATTGTTGGACTTACCGTCGTCGGTCCGTTTTCGCTTGATGCTGTTGCCGTTCGGATCTTGATGATGCGCCGGAATACCGAGGATACCGCTGATGCTGTAGGCGTTCGGCGCGGAAGCTGCAGCGGCCGGATGGCCACCGGCCGTCGCAGGGGCATGGGCTATCACCGATACGGAACCACCCGAACCCGGCTGACCTTGCTGCTGGCCTTGCTGCTGCGCTTGTTGCTGCTGATGCGCGTGTTTCGCCTTTTCGGCAGCTTTGTTCCTCACGATTCTGGAAAAAAACATTGAAAGAACAAACGATTCAAAATATAAATAAATAAAGATCGCGATGATGAGCGAAGAGAAAAATGGCTCATTGCGTGCGTAAATGCCGATAAATCGATCAACGAACACCTATTTAGAAGCTAACGTAGCGTTCGATTTATTCGAGACAAGACGATCATTAATTACGATTGACCGGGTCACTGGGATTTTCTCAGCTTCTCCTCTCTTTCTTTTTCGCTTAAATTCCCATTCGAGGCTCCGATGTGCATAATGGTGGGATAATCCAGCGTGTAGCGATTCTCCGGATATGCCGGGGGGTCGAGACGTAGCGATGCCGCCCGGAGCATTGTTCGATCGGACAAGCGTTCGGACAAGCGGTACACGGAATGCGTATATTAGTGTAGTGGATAATCATTTACTCGCGCGGGGGGGAGAGAGAGATTGATTCTGATATGTGACGAGGCGAAACTTTGCGTATCTCAATAATTGCATCGTCGGACGAACCATATAGCGAGAAGGAGGAGTTTCGCGTAGCGCGAGGCTGAACGCTGACTAACGAACCTTGGATCCCTCTGAGCGCTCCTCCACGCGATCTCTCGAAGTCTCTCTCTCTCTCTATATACGACGCATCACCCTTGGCGGTGGCTTGTGTACGCGCGAGTACGCGTGCTTATTATAAACGTGATATATCGCCGAGCGTGGCGGCGGTCTCGAAGGTGGTCAGGCGCTCTCGACGCGTCGGTATCGATCACTCTCGTCGCTCTTTCTCCTTCTCCTTCTCGAATAATTCACGCACTTTCCGAGACGCTGTTAATCTTCCGTGTCCACCGGGACTGGCCTTCTCGTTATTATAATTCTATGCTGTACAGGGATGCGCGAGGTATATTCTCCTCAGTTTATTAACTTATCTTGTTGATTCTACGGTAATGTCGAAAAAATAACACGTACGTTTTTTTTTTTTTTTCGATCGAGCAAAACTAGCGGCATCGGCCTATCGAAGAATAATTTAAGACGGATAAATCCTGAAATGCAATGTTTTTTTTTTCTTTTTTTTTTTTGCAATGCGGACTTTTTTCGGTGTTCGTTCGAAATATTGGTCCAGAAGCAATCGTAAAAATAAATGTTCAGTTCCAATCCCAACAACGTGTGAAAAAGTTTATATTTTTTTCTTTAAATGCTTTTTTAATTTTTTCCGTTAAAAAAAAAATGAGACTCGTCGGAAAAATCTTGAAAATTTGGATCGAGGATTTTTTTAGATCGCAACACTATTGTATTATCTACGAAAAATCGCACGCGATCGGAGACACGATATTTTTTCACGCATAAAAAAATAAAAAACTCTATTTTGCCCGAAATGAGAGAAGAAATTTTGGTTTGATGCAACTTCGTTCGGAGTCTATGCTAATCGAAGTTAAAACGAAAGAAATGCGTACCAAAGGGATGAACATTTACAGCGACAGAACCATTTGCGTACGCCGTTGAATTATAAACTCTTTGGGAGATTTATATGTCGCGATAGCCAGTACTAACGGGCCGTTGGTCCAGTTCGTAATGTCCCGACATTAAGGCCGTTCGTTCCGCGGGTCGCGTGGATGTGTTTGCGGCGAAGGTAATCGCGGGTGGGCAGGGATAGCTGTTCGCTGCGTGTGTTTCCGAGAGCGACGGCGATCAATCAGATGACACCTGTTGCCCAACCTCTCGCTCGCTTGCCTCGCTTGCTTCGTTCGCCTTTCTCCCTCGTGTTCGTTCTATCGCCACCTTCGCCAATTCGCAACAATTAGCAGCGATCCTTATCAAGTCGGGGAGGGAGATGTTAGGGGTAGAGAAGCCTCGTAGGGCGTTACAGAGGCGCCCTTTAACCGAGACGAGGGAAAGCGAGAGAGCGCTATCGAGAGGATCGCCTGCACCCTTAACGCGAAGCCTGCTAGCGGTATCGATGACCGAACCCTACAATTTATGTCTTCTAACTGGTTACAAATATCATCGAGATACTATCCGGACCCTTATTTTATGGCTATTTGCGACCAAACCATCCGAAATTGAATGATTTATTAATTATCCCGAGACACCTAAAAAAATTCTCCGAACATCCTGACGTCTGAAAATCCCGACGATTTTTTTTTCTCCATGTAGAAAAAATTGATTCTTAACTCTGAAATCGTATTCCACGGTACGGACACAAGCTGAGATTCAAGAAAATCTTGAATTTTTCAAAAACGTACCGATAGTTCGCATCGACAGGCAGAATTTATTCTGAATATATCAATTTTCGAAAAAGTTTCGCCACTTTGCGGGGACATTGGGTCCTCTTGTCCCTTGTGCGGCATTAAAAAGGTGCAAAAATCTCCCTTCGGATTATAATTTTTTTTTCGGCTCGTGATAGCGGAATGAGGAAAGCGCCATTTTTCGGTATAAGAAAACTGTTTCGTATTTCCGGAATGATTGTGAAATTGGAACATACGAGGGTGTCGCCGAGAACGACCGTTGCAATACGACGCGGAATGTTTTCGGGTTCCGAGTATTACCGCGGAAAGAAGAACAAGCGGTAGAGGAAGTTGTAGGTGTGTCGGGGCGGTTGGCGGATTGGCGGGAGGGAGTCGCAGGCGGGTGGCAGTCAGCCCAGAATTATGGGGGTAGCGAGCCGAGGCGAGGCACCACGTGGGAAGAAGCTATGCCTCCCTAGGCGCACCGATATCGTTCCCCAACGACCACTCCTGAACTAAACTACTACTCGACTATCCTTCCCACCTCGACTCGCGCTCTCCCAACCTCCCTTCCGAACGAGCGACGTAACCCTCTCCGATATCTCGCTCCGCAGCCCTAAACTATATTCCCTGCGATCCTCTTGACTTCGAGGACTCTGTCGTTTATGCAAGCTGAAGAAACGCTCCCAAGGCGTATCATATACGATAATAAAGAGATTAAACTTTGCTTGACACGGAAAAAAAGTAAAAACGTTAGTTATTCCACGAGGAACGAAAAAAAAAAAAAAAAAAAAAAAAATGTTTAAAACGGGAGATTAATCGAAAAAAACTGCGTACGTAAATCACGCGAGATCATTGAACGAACAATACGGGGTTGGTGATGAACAAAAGAGAGAATAAAAATAATAATGTAGTTGGTTCGCTCGTTTCACCGCGTATACCTGGCGCATCGGTCATTGACCGTTTTTTTTTTTTTTTTTTTTTTAATTCCCGCACCCCGCGAATACGCACGCCGACGATTATAATTTCCCCGGAGAGTTTTCCCATAGCCGGTATCTCGTTTCTGTCGTACGCAAATTTGCATTCGACAAAATGTTGTATCCCCGGTGTTGTATCCACCGACGGTGAATGTAGTACGTACACCACGAGTCCATAATCAAATAGGCGTCGGAAGTTGCTATGTACGAGCATTAAACTGGTAAAGTCGGTGGCCATGCGGCAGCAGTGGCCGGAGACTCGTGAAACAAGAACGCGTACATAATCGTCAGCCGGAATGTTGAAATGCACATACGAAGAACTACATTTACGCAGCATCGCGAAATGATATAGCGTATTCGGAGCATCGAGCGCGAAGCAAAGAGGAGAGAAGCGAACACCCAAGCGCCACTGGAAAGCACACGGAGATTCGAGTTTCCGAGGATAGAAAGGGAAGTGGGAATGGAGAGAGGAGCAAAGAGAGAGAAGATGGGGATAAAACGAACGGAGAAGAGCCTCCGCGCTCGGCGCGCGCGATCTCTGGTCTGGAACCGCAAACTTTAATGTTAGCATTACTTTTATGCGCGACTTTATGCCAAGTATCCCCATCAAATATATGACCCGGGTATACGCGTACCAACGAAAGAGCGCGAGCGCGAGCGCGCTTCTCCACCTAAGAAGACGAGCAACCGCTATATCTACGCTTAAATTATTGCGAATAAAACTTTATACTCAAATTACCTCTACGCTAACTTTATCGCATTTACCGGGGCTTTTTCCCTCGTACGAGAGAGCGACGAGAAGCAAGACGAGATCGAACGAGACGGAATAATCGACATTCGCGAGCTATTCTTGCGGAGTATGTAATCTCGTGATATATATATCCGACTTTTGTCCCATCCCTTCAAATTTCTTCATTCCCGAGAAACAATAAATCGAGCCATCAATTTTATCGAGATCTTCGCAAACAAAACAATGCGATCGTAAGAAAATTTTCCGAGAAGATAACAATGCGAAATGAAAATGGAGTGAAAATTGTGTCAACTTGCCGTTAGATTCTGTATCGCGCGGACAACGAAAAAGATCGAGAAATTTGCTCGATCTTCTCACCGAGACCCGCGGCAATACATACGACAGGGGGCTCGTGAAATTCTCATTAGGATCTAAATTTCCGAAGCATTAGGATAGACCGGTGAACATCCGACATGGGATCGCGAAGGTTAAACGGTTGGGAGTATAGCTTTTGCGGTGCTAATACGAACGGTTAAAGTTATTACTCGCCATTATATTCGCTGTGGTATACGAGGAGCCTACCGCGACGGGTACGAACGGTGCTGATGCTGCGATGGGGGTGCGAGAAGAAGCGAGAAAGTCGTATAGAAGCCACAGGAATCGAGAATGAGAGAAAGAGCCCAAAGCGCGGGAGGATTGCGGGGGATTTAAGGGGGTTTCGGAGGATTTAGCGGCTCTCGCACGGACAGATGCTCCCCCGTGTGTCTCTCCGCGTAAGTTGGCGGCGTTTGTGCGAGAAGGCTGCCTCAGGATCCAAGGAGGGGAAAGAGATATCCGTTCGGGCGAAAACGACGACGAAGTCAAGTTCGCGGCGAGGAGAGTCTATGCTCGTGTTCCGGCTACGACGACGATCCCCCCCCCCCCCCTCCTCCTCTCTCCCCAAAGTCCGTAGTAACAACGAGCTACTACCCTCGGCAAGAGACACAATAAGGGGGACCTCGCTCTTCTCGTCCATTGTCGGTTATATACCGGGCGGTACAATAGCTGGAAAAGGTGTACTCTGATATTCCACCACCTCTGGGATACATCCGAAGTGTACCTCGTATAGCTTTTCTCGTGGAGAACGACGCTAATGTACCCTCCAACACCGCGAGCGAAGAATCTTCCTCTCTCTTGGCTCTCTCTCTACCGTTCTGCTACCGGAGGTAAGGTTGGCAACTCTATAACCCGAGAGGACAAAGCCACCGCTCGAAACTGAGACGCGCACAGGATTTATGCTACTCTATACGTGTATCGTACTCGGTTTCCACTTTGCAAAGCCGTCTTCGATATTGTACCCGAGTCTTGCGTATAAATTCGTCAAATTGACGTATCCGCGATCAAATGTCATTGAGTAATACCACATAAACGAAAAAAAAGTATATGCAAAAAAAACATTAGAAATATATAAAATTCGTAATTTTTTATTAATTAATATAATAATCATATAATTTCTCATATATTTCCCGGCGACTCGTTAATAGATTATTATTATTATTAGCAGCAATATATTTCTCAATTTATTCGTGATGTACCATTTTTTTAACGAAAATATATCGAATACAAAGATACACTTTCCGATATTCTTTTTTTTTTTATTTTTCGTATCGAAACAATTAAATTAATTTCGGTGAACATTGCGATCTAAAAAATGCAAAATAAAAAAAAAAAAGGAATATTAAATAAACTTCGCTGATTGACAAACGAATAGCGACGCGTGCGTTACTGCACTGCACCGAAATTCGCCGGTGTTGCACCTATGAGAATCGGAAGCGGGAGAAACTCCCCTTTGCCAACGCGCGCGGGGAACGTCGGGTACGGGGCTCTCGTTTTGATGAAGTGTCCCCGCGCGCATCCGTAACCCACCTCGACTATGACAACGAGTATATTATTATATCCGGGGAGTTTGTAGGATGGCATTGTCAAACGGCACAGCTGCCGTTGTTGCGTTCGTCGAGTTCGCGATGCCACTATTCGCGTTCAATATCTCTCTCTCGACTTTCGTGTAATATACACGTACACACGGGCTATATTAACGGCGACACATCTACCGGAGGGACATTCGTATAACATTATTTTCCTCGAGTGTACATGAGACTGCGACGCGTGGATATTTTTGCGGGTTGACCGAAAAATTGTCTCTCTACGCGGCATGAAAAGAAAACGCTTTGGCACCCCCTCGCGCCGTACCCTCGCATGTTTGTTTGCGATGAGTGCGTCCGGTACAAAAGGTGAGAGCCTCAACAATGCTCATACCGTCGCATCGAGAGTCAACAGTCACGAGGACTACGAGAAACGATGCCACTCCTAAGCACAATGTAACGCACGATTTATAGTATTATGTATACGCGTAGGTATTATAGGCTTCTGTATAGAGATATATCGTAGTCTCTGCTCCCCCTCCCCCCGGAGCGCGGAACCCTCGTAGTCTATCGTATACCATAGTCGTGCTATATTATGCGTCCCATCGTAGCATCGATGAAGCATGGGAAAAGATAGAGCGGAATAAAGATACTTCGGAAGCAAGGAGAGACTCTATCTTCCTGCCATTATACGACCGAGTTTCTCGTGTCCTCGGTATTGTGTCGATTGGGTCAAAGTACCGGCGAATGATCATCGCTCGTAAATCGTTCTCTCTCCCCGCATCCCCTTCCAAAACGATCAACTCGAAACTCAGTGTACAATAGTTCTCTGTATAAATTGTGCGCGTGCGCGTGTGTGTGTGAGTGTACGAAGTCAATTTGAAATCGAGACGAGTAGCGAGGGGTCGATTGTTCCGAGAGTTAGGCGTTACAGATTTTGGATAACGTCCAGCTAATATTTCGATTACCTCGTCGTCCTATTTAATGCGTTCGTCATTCAAAAATACATTCAGCTTAATATACGCGCGTAATTTACAATTAATCGCGACGGCTGACTTCGTCATTTATAGAGGGGTGGTTGAGGCCACAAAAGCCATTCGTTATCGTTCATGCATTTAACATATTATCGCTGGATGGCATTTCTAAATTCGCATACGAATCAATGCTATTTTTCCGACAATCCGCAACGAATGCGTTTACGTTTTTTTTTTTTTTTTTTTTTCGCAATTACAACTATTTAGCTTTAGCGGGAGTTCGTCGCGTGCATCGCAATTGCGGATGGAGGTTAAAGGACAAGAGGGGAGGAGGGATGGACGTTGTCCCAAAGTGTCCGGCTTGGAAAACACTTCTCTTCGCGGAGGTCCGGACGTTTCCACGAGAACTCGAGCAATGGACAAAGGGACGACGAGACATTACGGGGAACTATGCCGACTGTTTCTGCTTCTGGTCCGGTAGTAGAAACGCAGTGGTAGTGCAGGGGCCGGCAATGGTAGTAGTAGGCGACCATCCGGTTTCATCGCGGTTCCGTCTGTCCTCCGACGTTTCCACGGCAACCCGGATTTCGAGTCCCACGGAGCTTCGCGGTAACGTACATATATCCTCGGTACTGATTCCGTACTGCGCGAGGTTACCGCGGTGATACATATATATATATATATATATATATATATACCTATGTATACACGTACACGAAGCTTTGAGAGCTGAAAAGCGAGGACGCTAACGCTGGTATTCGGCTGTATCGTCAAGGGAGTTTGAGCGAAGCACAGCAGCGAGGGGTAAGACGGACAAGGGACGATGCCAGGTACCACCGTAATTGTAACTTCATTTGAGGCTAATTTTGGTTGGGAGGGTATGATGAAACGCGGTAATAATTGCGTTATCTAGACAAAGGACGGTTATGGATACGCGCCGCGTACTTCCCGCAGTTGGGACTCCAACACCACCGACGATGTTATATGTATGACTTTGGGTTTGAGGGATGTATATACAGCTATATATATATATATATATATATATATATTCGCGTTCTAGCGAGAGGGCTATACCGTTCCGGCAAAAGCCACTCTACCCCCGCTGAAACTCACCGACGAACCAACCCTCGAGGCTCGCGACGAACATCAAGAAGGGAGGAGGGATCCCGAAAGCTTTCGTGCAAATATGGCTGCTGCTTTAACGAAGCTCGCTTTCTATACCGTACCGGTATGCGCGTCGAAACCATATTGTAACTTCGCGCTTATATGGCGCACCGTGAAGTACGGTACTCTCGGTAGATTAATGTCACGGTCACCGATCATGTTTGAGCAATTTTCGGAGTAACGATATACAGAGACTTCCGATAACATTGTTTACGAATAAACTTTGTTTCTCTCAATGTAAGAATTTTAACGTCGATATTATTCGACCGTTTCCCCCACCTGCTATTTTACTTTTTTCCTTTCACCATATACCTTTTTATTAAATTCAATTAAATTTATAATTCGATACTCGATGAAATTTTTTTTTTTTCGTTTCCGTTCGAAAAACGGAATCTCGTCGTTGGATGAAAGAAAAAAAAAAAATGACGAATGCGAATATTTCGAGGGTGACGAAAGTTGGCGAAAGCCCACAGCGGGATATCGCCGGCTCAACGAAATGGTAAATAACGCTGGTGCACGGTGGACCAGGGCGTTATTTATGACGATGTAATTTAATAACCGGTAGGGGTGGCTTGAGAAAGAAGAGGAAAAAAAAAAGAAAAAAAAATATGCGCCGGGTAGATAGCGCGCCGCGCGGTCGAGAGCCGAAAGTGGCATGAAAGTGGCAACGAGCAGCCAAAAGCTTGTTCTCCTATTGGCTGTTTTCTCAACTCGCTTCTCGCCCGGGTTACTCGGGACGGCACAGTCAGTAGCAAAGCTTTGAACGTTTCGGATTCCCCTCTGCGACGAAGAGAGAAAAAAAATATATGTCGCTAAAGAGCCATATGGCCGCGGGACGGCACTGGCCCGACGCGCCAACAACAGCTTCGCTTTTCTTGGGGTGCGAAATGATATGGAAGTAACGACGAGAGTGAGCGCGCGAGGGCAGCCCTTATTGCGCATCCGAAAGATTGAGCCGTCCGATAGAGTAGGACGATTCAAGTATACATAGAATAGAAGTCTATACGCCTCGTGTGTATGATACACCGTATATCGCCTGTATCCTCGTTCTCGCTGCTCTTTCTCGGGGTCGAGAGCCCACGAACGCGGACGAACGAACCGATGACAGATTGATACAATTCCCGCGAGTTAGATTCCGCACGACAGATTTTCCACCAACTGTCGCGCGAGAACAGCCACCAACGAATTCCGCTCGATCGTTTCTGATTATGTCGAATTAAATCGATTTCGAACGAAGGGAACAGAGATGTCGAGATTGGCACGATAAGGGACGAGAAGGGACGAGAAGGGTGAGCCTCCTCCCCTTTTTTATATACGAATGTTCGCTACCCTAATAGTGTTTCTCGTCCACGAGTTAACAGGTGGATTCGTCGAATAATTTCGTCATTCGAGACGATGACCGTAAAAAAAAACATCGATTTTTTTCGTACAGTTTCTTTTAACCGTACGTGATTATTGAAAACATCGATGAAACAGGGTAAAGCGAATATAAAATGTGAAAAACAAATTCTTCATTCCCTCTTCATGGGGTATATCGACTTGGCGAAAGCCACAAAGGCCGCATGAGCCCACGCACGCGAAAAACGTGTGCCGGCGGGCGGTTCACTCGTGAGTCGCCAGCAGCTACTCTACGTCGTCGTCGTCGTCGTCGTAGTCGTCGTCGTCGTAGATGCGTCGAGGAAAACGAAGGAGGCTGGACCCCGGCGTAAAGCCCTCGGGTTCCTTATCGATCCTACCCCTAAGAGGCTCTCGCTCGCTCCATCTCGTTCTTCCGCTGCCGCTCTTGCCCTCTCAGACCCTCTCTGACTTTGCTACTCCACTGCCGCGGCTAGTAGAGCGGAGACCGTAGCGCGATGGCTTACATACACCGAATTGTATACAATAGTATAGCTATACCGGTTGTTCTATAGCGGATAACGCGAAAGATAGAACGCGGTGGAGAGACGCCTACTCAAGCGTGACTCCGCAACCGAAGCCGAGCCTATCAATATTTCCTGTACCCGAAATCCCAACCCGTCCCTCTGTACCGTCGATCGCATTTTCATTCCATCTTCTTTTTTTCCTTCCTCTGCTTTTTCTTTTTTATCGTATTCGCGCTTTTTGCCACATACTCAAGGTCGGCCGCAAACACGTTTCAACCTTTGGACCACTTTGCTATCTTCGGATGCCACCGTATGCAAATCGTCGAGATAGAAAATCGATACGTCGAAAGACTTCGATATCGAATTCTCTTTTATACAGACGCGTATACTCGTGCGGATATCGCGGCAGCAAAAATCTTTCGTAAATCGTAAACTCCGACAAATCATTTGATTTTCTTTGTGTAGTTCGGCGTTAAAAAAAAAAAAATTACGCGTTGGAAAAAAATGACGATTCTCGAAAAATAGTTTACCCAACTAAAGTTCCGTCGTCAAATTGTCGGTTTTCCCAACAAATCATTTTTTTTCAATAATTAATCGGTAAAACTCATTTTTTTTTTTTTTTTTTTATAATTGTCCCAACAAAGTATTGATTTTTCCAACTGATTATTTTCTTTCAGTGTGCTTTGAATTTTTACGTGTGATATTGAGAAGAAGTAAAGCGAATAAATGATTAACGATCAGCGAAAAGGATATCAGTTTGGCATGAAGTCAGATTGGACAATAATAATCATAATAAAGGAAAAATTATTATTTTTTGTTTTCACATCGAAGCGAATAAAAAATTTACGCAAAGAAGCATCCAGCCGTCTCGTTTGAGAAATCCAATAATTTCGATGGATTCGTAAATCATTTCGTTGATAGATTAAAAAAAAAAAGATTATTATTTTTTTTTTTTGTGGGAAAAAGGGGATTTATCGGAGAATGAAAGCTTGATTTTCCGGTTAAATCGGAACTTGTTTCGTCGAACGGTGGAAAAACATCGGACGAAGCTTTTCTCGTGGCCGCACAGTCGTTTCGAAGGTTGGTGTGTAGACAAAAGTACGAGAACGAGGACAACTCCGTCGCGTCCTTGCACCCGGTGGGTGTACAAGCGAGTGAGATACCTTAAGCGAATCCGGGAAACAATGGAAGCTTTCGCGCAACCGGTATATGCTATAAGCGAAGCGAGGAGAGAACGAAGCGTGAGAGAGAGGGATAAAAAGCATCCGCGTCGTCGTCGTCGTCGTCGTCGTCGTCGTCGGGGTCTCGGCAGCGTTGGAACGGCATTGAGCCGAGACGGGAAAAAGCTCGGAACTGTTAACGTCCAATCTTTCCTCGCTCGGCTTGTTTTTCCCCGCTTCTCGCTTCTCAATTCCTACGTTCTCATATACACCCAACGCTCCGCGTACTCTCTACTCTATAATAATATAACTGTTATTTTTCGTCCCGCGGGCTCTTCCACGCCGAACCGCTCCATTATCATCCTCTCGTCGCCGCTCGCTCTCTTTTCACCGTCGGACGGTTTTTGCTCGAATCTTCGTCGAAAACCCGGGGCTCGTTTCCTCGCAAGTGCCGCGGCGAGAAGCGCGCGGGAGGAGACACAATACGTTAGCGGACGGTACGTTATATCGGTCGCATCGTTACTTTCACTCCCGAGAAGCTTCGTACTTCTTAGCGCGTACTCGGAGAGAAACAAAATCACTCGGAGAATCCGGTCTCTCGACGAGATTCTACTGTCACTGAATAAAAAAAAAAAAACAACGAAAGAGAAAAATACATCGCGACTCTGCCTGTTTTTGCGGCAATGGGCAAAATCACTGCACACATTGGGAGCTCTTGGCGCTCGAGAAAAACGACATAAAAAACGGAATAGAGTGTCCGCAAACGATGAAGCGGAGTATATATAATGCCGTTCGATGAAGTTTTCTCGATTTTAAGAAGTATCGAACAGCCCTTCGATTAAAAATCGAGGAAAAAAAAAGGGTGAAATAAACGAAAATGTAGCAAAAAGATCGCAAGTGGATATACTGTACACCGTTGGCAAGTAGATACAGTGAGGTTTAAAGTTCACGGGTAGACAAGTGTCCGCGAGGGGGTAAGTTTTTCCAGGTGATCTCCTCTTCGAATTGAGATCAATACTCGGCCCATCTGGGCGGCTTGGTTCGGTGAGTTTATGCTACGTCTTGGTGTCAGTATGCTATATCCAGCGTGGCGAGAAAGAGACGATAGAAGAACAAGAAGGAAAGAAGGAAAGAAGGAAAGAAGGAAAGAAGGAAAGAAGGAAGAAAAGAAGGTTTCACAGCGCGGAGTAGAGGAGGTGGCGGAAAAGAGAATTGAGAAGCTAAGGTGCCGTAGAGAGGAGAGTTACTCGAGCAACAAGCCACCGTGCACGCCGCACCCTCTTCGGTCTTCGGCTTCACCGTCGCCGTTTGCAATCGTAGACACATATCGAATCCGTACCGATTGCCCGAAGCAATCCGTGTGCACTTTGTACTCTCTACACGCATAGTCCAGCGCTCCGCAACACATTCGCGTCTCTATAGCTCTCCCGGATAGATAGATCGATAGATGTATATTGTGCCTTATGTACAGTACGGTATAGCGCGCCGTCCGGAACTGCCCACGCGTATACCTATCGGGAATACGAATGACCTCTCGACTCTACGTCACTTTTGAGAGTTGCAATATGTATAGAATTTCTAACTTACGACCTCTTTCTCTCTCTCTCTCTTTCGAAACTTAATACGGTAATAAAAAAAAATAAATAAAAAAATACATCGATGCGATAATTCTCGAAAATTAGGGAATTCGACATATGTTTACAAACGACACGCAAGAGCCTCCGGCGATTAGTTATCGCTTTCGACGATATATTAAGCTCTCCGTATCGAGATAAGTGACGACTATCCTCTCTGTCCACCAGTGAATTTTCTCGTAGTTCACAACAACAACCCCTCGAGCTCTCCACCCCGATCCCATTGACCTTTCGCAGGTTCCTTCGGGAATCCCCCGATTAATTCAAGTGTTTTTACGTCGAGCGTTCTCCTCGAGTGCCCGGGGTTGCCTCTCGAAATCGCAACGGGCGTTGGAGTGCGAGAGAATTCTACACGCGTACAGATTCGCTATACAAGTCCGTTGTAGTGTTTATATTCTGGTTCGGTGTTGCCAAAGCATACTGTCCATGGATGTAGGTACATACCATGGGCTTGAGAGAGCGATCACGAAGAGGGGTGAGCCCCGGTGTCCCGTGGGACAGCATTACAGCGTATCAGCACCGCACAAACTGAACAACTCGCCCCTCGGGGCATTCCGCCCTTCGCCCGCGTCGGGGAAAGCTGTTCTCTCGTTCGGCGAGTGGTACCGCGCGGTAACAAACTAAGAAGGATAGATAATCGAAGGGGGGGTTGGCGAAAAGTGAGTGCAACGCGTGCGAGACAAAGAGAGAATGTCGCGCGGAGAACGAGAGGTGACGAGAAAAAGAGAGATAATGCGGATTAGAAACTCCGGGGAAAGAGAAAGAGTGTATACATGTATGTGACGAATGAATAGAGTGCAGAAGGGGGACGAGTCTCATTGATCGGCTCACATATGTCCCGAGATTTAATCAGTCGCTGCTCAAGGGTTTTATCTCTCGAGCTTATCTACCGCCCATCTCTGCTTCTCTCCAACGCACTCGAGAATATATCTTTTGGTCACATATTGTATATATATATCAACGAGCCTCTCCCGTTACCAAACATCGAACTACCGCCCTTTTACGTTAGGGTAAGATAATCAAATTGAGTGTAATGCGTATCGGATTCCCCTGCAAGTGAAATCCACTAATTCGATTCGAGACTCCGTTGCTACGGTGTTAATGGAAATTCACGCAAATTAATTAGCCGCTATTGCCACTATCCTTATTTTGGCGATTGCCGGTTTCGATCGGTAGAGCGAATAAATCACAGGGTTTTTTTTTTTTTTTCTTGTTTTTTTTTTTAATCATGTTGTACTTACCGATTTATCGACGAGACCGATGGCACGTTGTCTTGAGAGCAGATGCCCTCGGCTAGCAACCTGTCTCTAATCTCCCACGCGAACATCGTGGGATTGTCCCTCTTGTAATTAGCGATCGCATCGACGACCGGTGGCGTTGCTACTTTTGGCTTCGAACCGCCGATAACGCCGGCCTTGAAGCTACCCGTCTCGTAATACCTGCGATAAAAAAAGCAAAGAAACTCGATGTAGCGTTACGAATGAATTTTCGTATTTTATTAAACGAAGGATCAACCTTTGCGTTGCCATTGTCTCGAACACTTTTTGCCTTCCAATACGGTTTTTCTACGTAACGCTTAATTTTAACGAGTAGAGATCGTTATAATGGAGATTTTTCAAAAGTGTTTGTCGCTCTCTCATTCTGTACTGTGAATTCATTTGCGCACTTTGCCAACTCCGAGCTTATCAACGCCCCGTTGTCTCGAACGAACGTGTGGACCCCCCGTCGTAGGCGCGCTACCGCCGGCTCCCGACGATCCTATCGGAGAAGCGCTTCGCGAAAGAGCCCTTTGTCCTTAATTACTCAAATAATATCTTCGACCGTCCTTAAATTCAATTACACAAAGCACCAGCGCGAGTCCGCCCCGCCGATAATGGTTTCGGCTTTGGGACTCCGTGTTCCGCGGCTCGTTTCCCGCCCTCTGATGGATGTGGGTACGGAATTTCGGTATACATATAACACGCATCCTCGTTAGTTAACGTATCTCGCGTACATTCAAATGCTTTATCCCGTTTCAAGCTGTTCGCGGAATATGCTAAAACTACATTCCGCTCTTCCGGTCGACGAGCGATAAATACAATTTGGCTATTTTTTTTTTTTTTTTTTTTTTTTTTTTTTTTAAGGGAAAAAAAAAAGAAACAACTTGCTTTACCCGCTCGTATCGTTCCTGCGGTAACTTACGCGCGATAATCATTACCCCTTCTCCCCCCTCGAACGGGGTGCTACACGGCTGACAAACACTACTGGGTTACCGCCCGCGCACGAAATTATTACGATTATATCTGGTCTCCCCTTCGTCAGATTATACGTTCTGTTTGCCAGTGTGAACATGTGCAACCACTCTCTCTCTCTCTCTCTCTCTCCCTCCCTCCCGCGAGCTTTTCCGAGTTCACTTGCTCGTTCTACCCGTTGACATTTCGCCCCTTTGTTCCGCCCTACCTTTCCCCGTGAAAAGGCTATTCGCTTGTGCCCTCGTGATTCGTAGCATCGGGGGGGTCTCATCCGGATACTTTCCGTACCGCTGTACAGAAGTTACGAGCGTTCCACACAACTTTTCAAATCGACGCGTTCCGCCCACTAGCCGAAGGTCGTCCACCGACGCGGCATTAATTTCGGGTTAAATGGTCGTCGGAATTTATGGATTTGTAAAAAGAAAAAAAAAAAAAACATTCCTCACGAAAAGGGAGCGAAGTATTGCCATCGAACGACAGATCCTTTTTTTTTTTCGTCAAAGGGTTGCGCAACACATTACGCGGCTATATCATTAACGTGTTTCTCATGGAAAAACATATCCATTGACCGAGAAAGGGTGCGAAAGGGTTTATTAGCTTCGTATTGTATTTCGCGAGATTTTTCACAACGATAAAGCGCACGAATGCGGAGAAATAATTTATTTTTAGCACCGAATTCATAACGAAAATTTGAAGAGTTTCCGTTTATTCTCGTAATATATCCAGCAGCGCAGCGACTACTGTTTTTCTGACAATGAAATAAAAAGAAAAGGTGTTTGCAATTCCGAGACCCGCCAGGCGCGCGAGCATCTGTCGCGTACTTTGTAACGAAAAGGGCGCTATGGGCCATCGCGCGATTTCTCAGAGGGTCCAGAGAAGTGTCATCGAGTTGCGGCGCGAAATGAGGGCAAAAACGTTGAGAACTCAAAGATTTCAACGCTGCGAAAGCCCCGAGGCGTCGAAGGGACTTCGCGTAATTTCGAACAGTGGAGACGGAGACGAGAGATAGAGTTCGCGACAAATTCTGGTCGAACTCTATACCAGACACCGGATTTTCTTCCTGACTTACTATTTTTGGTACGCGTTGGTGTGCGTTTGCCGGTGGTATACCTCGCGCGTATAGAGAAACTTGCGGCTTTCCGAGAAGCCCGGGCGGTGCATGCATGCGCATAGTCTTTTGCAGGATCGCTCTCAACGGCGCGTGACTGCGTAAACTGCGCGTTAACGGCGCGTTGCGCGTCTGAGAATTCAACGCTTCTTTGCGTTCGTTCGTGTGCGCGCGTGTGCGTTCGTCGATTCACGCGCGTTTGTATAAAAGTACCGAGAGTCTTTTACGGACGTAAAAGCACCGCCACCGCAAGCCGGTGCACGTTTACACGTGTCAGACTAGTTATGCGCCGCTTGTAAAACGGATAAGTTGGCACACGCGTTAGGCGAGAATACGCGTTCATCACACCACAGCCAACTTTGACGGATTATAACTTCGGTAAAAAAAAAAAAAAAAAAAAAAACTATTCCGGAACAAGCGAATGAAAAAAATGAAAAAAATTTCCAAAAAAAGAAAAAAAAAAAAGAGAGAAAAGTGCTCGCGATCGTGAATTCTCTAGGACGCGAGTCTCGAACTGTCGCCTCGTCGTAAAGGTCTCGACGTCGAGTGCTGAAAACACATATCGCGGGGGTAGTAAATAATCCATCCGTTTTTTTATTACAGTGTATACGATGCTTCCGCGAGTTCTCTAAAGCTCTCCTAACGTCGGTTATGCTATGACGACAATGATATTCGCGAGCGTGTCGCGAGGAATGAATGATAGGCTTGGGGCCATCAAAACGGCACGAGGCCACCCGTTACAATCGTCGAGAAGCTCGTCCACCCCTGAGGGTGGAGAAAGAACGAGAGAAGTGCGCGCGCGGGGTGAAAAAACATGGAAACCGCATCGCGTTGCCTCAGCCACCCGGGACCTTCCTTCCGGTCTCCAGCGGGGATTCCGTTGTTGCTTGAGCGCGTTATTTCGACCGCTGTATAACGACTCTCTCTACTCTCCGGGAAGCTACCGATATCTTTAATTAAATCGTACCACGAATACTAATTTGTTCTCGTAAACGAATCTCGTTGTTCGACAGTGATATTCGACGACGAATTCATCATTGAGACTTCGTCGATCGATCCGTTTCCGTTAGGAATTTATTAGGAAAATAAACAGAAGAGAAACTGTGAGGAAAGTCACAGAGCGATATCCCATTCCGACGTGAAAAGCGAAGGAAATACAGCTGAGAGTGCAAGAGAATCCGTCGACGATTTCTTCCGGTACCGACGAAAAATATCGTAAGGAAAAGCCGTATGCGTCACGGGAACGAAGAGTGAATCGAAGTTGCGGCAGTCGCGTCAGTCTGCCGCTTTTTTTTTTTTTTTTTTTTTTTTTTCATCTACTCCATTTGGTTCGAACGCGTAACGGATATATCGCGCAATGTTGAGAACAAGGTGCGCGAAAGAACGAACAAACTCACCTCGACAGTATCTTGGATACACAGCCGTGAGATACCCTGAGCTGTCTGGAAATGTCACACGGTCGGACGCCGCTGTGCGCGAGCTCGACGATCCTCTGCCTCACTACATCTGGTAGGGGTCTTCCGTTCACGAAGACGCCGCCTAGCTGGTTTACTCCCCCATGGCCTGGAAATGGAAATCGATAGAACATTAGACCGTCTCTTTCTACGGTATACATATATAATCGTAGAGCCGAGAGAGCGTTTCCACAGACGGGAATCCGCGTGGCAAAGAAACGATCCGCAATCTCAAGAGAGCCGAGAGCTACGGCTATCGCGAAATCATCTTATCGTTGCGCTAAACAAACCGCTGGTATTTCGTTTGCTTTTTCGTTGAGTGTCCAATCAGTTTAAAGTATATGTAACGTTTGTAAAAATTTAAGGGAAATATGCGAATTAAAAAAAAATTTATATCGATTTTATATCGAATATTTGTATATCGGAATATCTTTAATATTTGCATTTTTTATAGGCGTTCGGAAGACTATTACTGACGAACAATCGCATGGGATTAGTGATACGATGTTTTTTTACTGTAAAAAAAAAAGCTTTTTGGTTCGAAATCGTTCGTAATGATGACTGTTCCATCGTAGAATCAATTTAAACTCGAGATTTTCCACGTTACGCATTAATAAAGGCATTATGTGGATTATCCCGAGAGAAATGGTTTGTCGACACATTGCGACACGGGTTTGGAGACTTTTTAACGGCCCCTCGCTGATGATTTAATCCAAAAATAATGATCCTATACTGGTATCAAACAGATGCGCGTGTCTTCCAAATGAGAAGATCGCACGGAATCACGAGACGAGCCATGGATGCCCTCAAATAATAGATATGGTACCATAACGGGGAGTCAATGTTTCATCAGCGAAAAGTAGACTACCGTGTGCGGTGCCTGCGAGGAATCCCTTTATCGAATCATCGCTCGAGTGTATAGCGGCGGGTCGACCGGCCTCTGGTTCGAAGCGCAAGCTCACCGGCAAAACAGCCCCCCGCTTTATTTCTCGATCGCGTAATGGGTGTATTAAAATCCACCTAACGCGATAACTCGATCTAATATCGTAATGGAGGGTGCTGGCGTGGACCGCTTCGACATATGTCCCCTTTTTCGTACCACTGCACCGACAACTCGACGCGATCCACGCGCTCGGCAACTATATCGAACGACCCCCATCGACAATAATACGGCGGGCGGATTGCAGTCCGACACTTGTATTATTTTTCGCATTCGTTTATTCTGCACAGTCGTTATTATTCTATAATTTTTTCGAATAAGAACATTTATGTATCGAATGCCGTATAAATATCTTTCATACAAGCTATTCGTGCGTTAATAAAAAAATAACGTTTTTTTTTTTTTTTTCGATGTTCACGTGTAATACATTTTTTTCAAAAAGTATTATATAACATATTATTATAGAATTATATTATTTTAAACGTAATTTTTCCAAAGATTGACAATTTTTCTGTTTTACCGACCAGTACAGTTAGAATTTCAATGATTCGGAAAAACAGCTAAAAAAATGTTGTCTGTGTGTTATACATCGGCGATCATCCATACGAGGAATGGCAAATATTTGTTTTTACATATGTACTTTAGAAGTTTCTTATGTACTTTGGACAGTATCGAAAAGAATGGTAATACGATCCGTGTTCCGCGTAATTTTTGTTTTCTTCCCTTAGTCGTCTCTCGCCTGTTGGTATCGGTGATAGAGTGGCTATACGGTAGTATAAACCAGGAAGTACCGAGTCCATCGTTTGTCGTCTCTCGTTTCCACTCGTTATCGTCCGAAGCTCGATGCCCGAAACTCGAGCGAGCAAGACAATGACGATGATGCGTCGGGCAGTCCGGGATCATTACCAGAAACGATACGTACTTCCGGTCGCAAATCAATTCGCTCTCTCGCGGCGTTATATCCCGGCTGCGTTTATGGTTGCAACCCCCATGGAGCGATGTTACATTCAACGAGGGGTATAGAGCAGATCGGCTTGTACTATTCTCGTTGCTTCGCGATACCCGTTGGCTACCGCCGATTCGCATGGAACACGAGTTTCTATGGGATAGAAGGAGAGCGACGAGCATAGTTCGCGATATAGCGAATATAGAGAACGGAACGGTGGAGGCAAGTGAGACAAAGTACAAAGTGTACGCTAGAGTAGCGCACAGTTGGCTATACCACTGGCGTATACGTGGTATATACTCGCATTGAGAAGCGAGAGTAGAGAAGCGCATACACATAGCGCCAAGCCAGAGCTCTCGACCCTACGCGCACCGTCACGCCTGCTGACCACAACTATACGAGGGCTCGGGTCCAGCTCGGTCAGAACCACCCCCGGTTTCGCTCAGCTACGAGCCGCTACGAGCTACCAACCCCCTTCCCTACCCCCCCTTCGTCCGGCGCTCACTTGGTAACTCTATGGCCGAACTGGCTGGATTTTGCCAGCACTAACATACATGCACTGAAACACGTACAATATATAACAGCAAGAGCAGAAGTAGAAGTGGCCAGCGGCAACGAACCTACCACAGTGGCGGTCGCTACATTACGACCCTTATTATTGCAATCGCCTTTTCGCCTCGCACTCACCCCTCAACCAACGCTACTCTCCCTCTAGTTTCAACCCTTTAACGAAATTCTGAACA
The DNA here is from genome assembly GCA_934046635.1 of Buathra laborator. NCBI lineage: Eukaryota > Metazoa > Arthropoda > Insecta > Hymenoptera > Ichneumonidae > Buathra > Buathra laborator. The sequence continues at coordinate 12,749,773 of OW203897.1, forward strand.
CAGACCCGCGGCGAAAGGTCGAAAGGCTTCGAGAAACGTGAGAGGTCCGGTGGAGGAGTCGTTGATTTAAACTAAATAGCCAAATACGGAAGGTACGACGAGAGAAATTTTCCAACATGAGGGAAAAAATAACTGTACACCGATTAACGGGAGCGAATGATATCACGATGGAGATCGATGTCCGAGATACGACCTGTTTCCGATCGTGGAATCTCAATGACAACCGCACAGATTCATTTTATCGAATTCCTCGGTTAACGCGCGATGTGCGCGCTTCGACTATTATAGTGAACGTGCGAAAGCCCGGACGCCCGTTGTACACCAGTTTGTTGGGATCAATTGCCGCGAGACCTCGGCGTATTTGTTTCCAGTGACGCGGTTACAAAAACTCCGCAACGGAAAGAAGAAGTCGAAGACGCGACCCGACTGCTTGGCCATCCGTGAGAACTACTTCCGGCCAAATGGGCGGCCGAATTCTCATCGTATCGGGTCGTTGATGTTATTTTATTAGCATTTTCAAAACGGTATTTATCGTCGCAGTCCTGTCGAATTGGAAGTGTTATCGACTTTATTAGATTATCCTACGCTGCCTTTCCAATATGGCGCCACTTTTTTTGTCTACTTTTCAATCACAATCTTGCGCAAGAAATCACAGATGTTGGAATTGAGATTGAGAAAAAACTTTTTTTTTTCGTTTTTTTTTTTTTACAGTTCGTTCCGAACGGAACGCATTGATAGACCCGGAGAATTTCTTGTTCGCGCAATCGCGACTCCTACGCTATAACTATTCTGTGACGCGACGAAGAGCCGTCGAGGCTCTCGGTGTGATTCAGTTTTTTCTAACGACAAAGGTACCGCTAGACTGCAAGCCGGTAGCAGCAAGTAATGGCCATGAATTTCTTGTTTCGCAACAATCTCGTCGTCGTAGTTGTCTCGTAACGTGCCGCGGTGTGAACCAATCGACTGGATATACATCTCGTCCTCTTCTTATCCGTTGTTCTCCTCGTCGCATCGATCGATTGTCTCTACCGAGCGCTCGGTCCTTGTACTTCTTCGCTGTATCGTCTTCTCGTCTTCCGTTCCATTTTTTTTTTGCTCTCCTCCCGATCTTTCGCCGCAAACGAGCTCCGCGGTATACATTCCTCCGTAACTTTTCATTCGGAAACTTCGTACATTCGTAGAATGATGTATTATTTTTATTAAAAACTCCTACATTGACTGCGGTGTACGATGGTGAATTTTAGCGTTGGCTTTCGGTCGCTTCCACCCATTCGTACACCCAGCAATATTCAATGCCGTACAGAACTATACGCGCAAAACGAAACGAAACGAATTGGTTATTGGCAAACGTAAATTCCGCACCGATGTCACTTGTATCCCCAATTTTATGTGCGACAGTGCCTCATAACAGTGGTAACGCTATACGCAAACACCGCGAGTGTGTCTCTGTGAGTCTCTCGGGGAAAACAGGAACGTATTTCATCGGGGGAAAAATATAATGGAGCTTTCCGGCGGACGGCGAATATGCTCGGCTAAAAAATGGTTTTGAAACTGCGATGACGTATCGTTAATCCTTTGCCGTTCAATTGTGATTTTCAGATTTTTTTTTTTAATTACGGACATCTATGGTCGTATATGGCAATGTTGGTAGATTTATTAATTTTTTTTTCCGAACAAAACGATTTCGGGTCGAAGGTCGATAACCCAATAAAACGATTTACAAGTCTAATCCGAATTCGGATTAACCTCACTACCCGTATCTGTTCGACACCTTCGATTTTTCAATGATTATAATAATGGATTAACGATAATAAAAAAAAAAAACAATACTTTATCTTTCCCCATACTTCGTAAGGGATGAAGTAAAAAAGAATCGGCAAGCTTACAAGTGTAATACTCCATCATGTTTTGATTGTATCGATAAGCGGTGCTGAGGTCCATCGCGGCGACGACGATCGCCGGTGCTTCCTACGGCCCGTCGGCCGTCGGCTGCCGATCTTTTTCAGCCCCCTTTGAGAATCTCAGCTGTTCCTTTCGCGTCTAACCTCGGAGATTCCAGCAAAAGAGATCGCCGTACGGACAGCGCGGGGTGCAGGCCTATTGACTCTCGATAAAGACCTCTTACGCGCTTTCGAAATACCTTTACGACGCCCGCCGCACACACAAAAAAAAACACACACACACGCACACCTACGCTTCCCGTTTCTTTTCACGAGATTTATTTCACGCTATGCGGAGCTCTCGCGAGGCCTCTATGGCCAAGTATCACAATGACTGTCATCAAGAAGGTCTTTGTGAGGGACGACGGGTGGCGGCGGTTTCGCCCGGCCATAGGGCCCGTACTCGTCCACTCCCGTCATTCGTTCCGCACTCACTTATTCGCTTTTCACTCGCGTAATTAAACCGAAATCCAGTAAAAACTTCATGACACACGCGACAATATTCGTTCACTATTTCGCCCGATACCGTCGCCTTTCGATGGCTCAGGGATGCTTTCCGTTCTCAAGAAAAATTATCCATAATCGTTATTCCACGAACTTTTTCGATTGATAATAGTCACAATATTATCACATTTTATCCAACACACAAAGATAGTTGCTTCGATCGTTGTGCGTTGTTTAACTACTCGAAACTGTTATCGGTATCGTAACAGAAGGGTAGTCCGCTATCCGTCGCACTGCGTCGATTGCTCAGCGGTAACCACCTCGGGCTTTCTAGTCCGTAAAATTGGGATCAATCATCGCCGATAACTTTTATCGAAAGCGTTTATTAAATCCTCCAAGAGGAATTGATTTAATATTGATTTTTTTGTATATCCACTTCTCCTTATCTTTGATCAAACAAAAACTTCACCCTCTGATAAATTCCTTCGATCGCAGTGTATCCTGTCACAGAGTCTCACTGAATCACTGTCCCGTCGACGAACGTGCGTACGTAGATTTAACGGAATTATCGCGCATCGACGGAACAAACAAAAACTGGTAATCGCGTTTTTTCGACCGATCGGAACGGCGTCACGATCGCAACTGAGCAATCGACACTCGAAACAGTACCGGTTTCGAGGAGCGCGGGAATATGGTCTCTCGCGAAATCCGATACAGCTGATTATGGTTGGCAAACGTGACAAAAGCTCGTTGAAAGACGAAAAGAGTATCCCGGGGATGAGGAAAAAAAAAAAAAGCGATTAAATAAAAAAATAAGCGACGATGCGGTACGGAATCGGCATTAGGGCGCTGCTGCGTGGACCGCTCGTAGCGAACTCAACTACGCGGAAGCAAGCATGGAGCAGCCGAGTTTTGCGTGGTGATGCGGGCACGTGACTTTCGGCAAGTTCTCAAGCCGGTTTAAGGAGACAGAACGGGGTGGGGAGAATCGAGCTTTCATCCCCACGCTGCAAGCCACGCCCAGCAACCCTCGTAGAATATCCAGCATCCCTCGAGCGGTGCGTTCCGTTTGGTCGAGCGGTTGTGTCACGTGACCCGGTGGAAATCTAGGGGCGGCAACGGGCGACGGTAGCGCGACGTCAGCTCTGGGTTGCCGAGGCGACTGTTTCGAGCGTCCGACGAGCGCGGGATAACTTCGTTATTGGCATCCCCATCGTCGACGTTTCGGATCGTCGTCGTGAACCCGCGGCGGCACTCTCGCTCTCGCGCCTATGTGTGCCCCTCCGCGATGCTTGTGGCAGTCGCGCGCGGTAAAGGTTGCGAAATAAACGCTCGCCAGCTGGTCTACCGCCAACAGTCCCACGCGAAATCACGCGGAGCCGCGAACCCAAAAGCGAAGTGAGCCAGGGAATTCGCCTACCATTCCTGCTGATTATTCATGAAGCGTCGGGGCTGCTGCGAGCGAGAGAAAGAGCTTTACCCGAGACGCCCGAACTCAATGTTTTTTCTTTCTCTTCTGCCAGCCACCATTGCACCGTATCCCAACCACCCCCGTTCGACTACCGCACGAAAAAGCTTCTGGCACGTTTGCTCCTACATTTTCCGTGGCTTTTGTGTCGCTTTTTTTTTTTCTTCTTTTATCTTCTTTGATTTAAAAGAATTTTCACTGGTTGCTCGATTCACGAGCCAAGACTCGATTTACTTTTGCATTTCCCCTGTTATCGATTCTCGAATAGACACGATCCTCCGCGAAACACAGCTCGACTCTATGCGCTTAATCGCGACACTGAGATTTCTCTATTCATCGAGACGATGAAATTTGTTCTCATTCCGGTTTTTCCATCTTTTTTTTTTCTACTTTACATCTCTGTCGTTCTTTGACGAAGATATTCGATAGTGAAGAAAGTGGGGGTTGCGAGGATTCGACGATGATGGCAAGTCGCTTCGACCGCTACGCAGTTTCCGTGTACGATGACCGGGGGAGTAGGGGGGGAGGGGGCGAATACTGAAGTAATCAAAGTACTACATTGAAATCAGTGCATCGGATTGGCGGTGAAAGAGCTGCGGATGCCATAAGCTCGAGGATCTCCCGTCCCGCTTCTCGCCTCGTCTCGGGAGTCCCAAGAAGGATAACTGCCGAAGGGATAGGTCGACGACGCCGGATCGCACCCGGATTGCCCGGAAGGTGCGGTCAGCCATCGGAGAGCGCGTCGGTGGGACCGCCGACGGGCCGCGAATCTCACAAGGGCCGGTTTACATTCGAGTGCATTCGAGTCTTGTTCGCTCTGCGCGCCTGTACGCTATTCATTCTTCCTTTTTCGCCTCTCGGCCGCTTTGCGGAATCTATCCTTACCGCTCGCTTGGAGTTTCACGTCCGACACTCTTATAACATTATTTCTTTCTCGCTTTCGAATCTACTTACGTATGGACGTCGACGTCAAGCCGGAGATTGTATTTACGTATGTATGTACACACGTAGAGGAGATCAGTGTTACCGAGATCCCGCTTCCTCGATCTTTTTCCCTTCCCTTCTCACTTCTGGTTCTCGTACTAACGAGACACTAGATACGTGAGATACGCGCGGGAGACCCACTCTCATTTTTTTTCCTACATGCACTTCCCACTTGGCCGCGACACCTCTCGTCGTCAAATGTTAAGATGTCCTTACGCAACCAGTCTATGCGATACACTACTGTGCGAATCGGTAGAGATACGTAGCGCGGCTACCGCCATAGAAGGGGAAGACGCGAGAAAGGATATCGCGGTGTACGAAAAAAAAAAAAAAAAAAAAAAGCTTCCAGTGACACGTTTGATACACGGCTCAAAGGATATGGGAATGCGAGATGTAGGAACGTGTGACAAAGGTGTCCAGCAGCGAGAGTTCACTGATCTCTTTTCCGCGAACAACGGAAGAATCTCGACCTCAATTCGTCAATATTTCTTACGCAATTATTCGTTGATATCGATATATCGATAGTTAACGATATCGACTGGAATATATTCACTTAAATTAAGTATAGCATATTTCAATACTAACTGCCGATCGAGTAATTTCGACACACTTTATGAAGTTGATTGCAACTATCGTCCAACGTTTATGCAAATGCCCGGAGCGAATGGATATACAGTTATAGACCGAGGAGCAATAGAAGGTGGATACATAACGAGAAGCGGTAAATCTTCATAAAATGAATTTCCGTTCGATCTCATTGGTAACTATCTCTCGTCGAGTAAACCGCGCGTGGGCCGCGTACGGGCCAACAAGAGTGTTATTAAAGTCGAATACACAGTTTCGTTGTATACACATATACATATATACATATATACCGCACGAAACTCCAGAGAGGCCTAATCTCTCGAGGATCTATCGGTGGATATCTCCCGAGATTACCGCTTTGGCATATCATTTGCGTAAACGAACGAGGAGCTCTGTGCGCGTTGACGGGCAATATGTCCCAACATGATTGGACCGGTGGCTGGCAGAGTGGTATATACATATATATGTATGGGAATATATATATGTATATATATACGCATAAACGATGGAGTTGAGGCTGGAAGCTCCTCGATGTGTGCGAGACGCGCGGGCGTTAGCGAAAGCGAATATAGGGTCGCGCGCCCGGGAACGCTCCACGGCAGAGCATATGGACGCGTTCTGTGGACGACGAGGTCGAGGACGAGGAAGGCCGCTGCAGGAGGCGCAGAGAGAGCCATGCTATATATGCCAAGTCTTTACGATGAAATTGACCGAGTTGCCACAATATCCGACGGGATAGAGCGTGGTAAGCCGGTTAGCTTTACGCTGCAGAATTCGGCGTACGGTCAGAGAACGAGAGAGAGTGAGTCGGTTTAGCCGGGCAGATGCGGATGAGGTCGCGAAAGCGAGACGGAGTAAGGGAAATAATAGAGTGAGAAGGATATAGAGGAGAGGGGACCATCCTGGAGTGGTATGCATCGATCACCGAGAGACTCGAGTGGTGCACACCGGCATCGCGGGGAATCTCACTCGGTGCGGCTACCTAATCGGTGCTTCGCCCGAGCGAGTAACTCTCTCTCTCTCTCTCGATCTCTCTCCTATCCTTCCTAATCCGGCATCGCCTCACCTTCCTGCCACACTTTGCCCCCCCCCCCCCTCTCCCTTTGGTCCAAAACCCAACGCATTAATCTCATTTGTCATATAGCGGCAACGGAAGATCGAAGAGTCCCGGAGTCGAAGAGGACGTATGCTAAATTGAACGACCACCCTGTTCTGGCAGGGAGACACCGGTAGTTGTATCATGTGTGCTTCATAGGGAAATAGAGTTGTGGTAACGTGGTGATATGTTTCACGAGACGGACATATTCACGAAGAATCGTTGATGCTTGAATTCTTGATGGTGAAAAAGACACGCGACTGATGCGATGATTTGTTTCGAGGAGATGACGGATGAGGTATACGAGATTCGGATAATGAGATTTAGCTCTCTTATACATAGAAAGCATTGTCGCCTTTCGGTTTTTTTTTTTTCTTGACAAAAAATATACAAGCAAAAGAAGGAAAAATGATGGACGATAACATCCGGAGGCTTCGTCGCACAGCGATGACGAACACGGTTACGGTTGCGCTTGCATTAAAGTTTGCCTGGCAAGTAAGACTCGCGATATAGTAGTATAAGACGAAGCACAGCGGCAACATCAGCGAGTGAGACGCAATTATCCCAGTCCGCTAATGTCTCCGAGTGGCTCGAGTGGGGCCATCGCCGTCGGAAGATTTAGTCGACGACATTATTCCCCGGTACAGCGAACGATGAGGACGACGGCGAACTACCGTACGCCGTTGGGCACATCAGTGGGGCAAACGAGAGAGGGAGAAAAAAGAGAGAAGAACGAGGCAGCCGTGCGGCAGCGATAACTTACGAGATTTGATGTAAATAGCGCACTTACTTATTCGCCACCGCGGCACAAGTTAAAAATACCCGTCGTTCTCCCACTCTCGCTGAGGACCGACGGAGGAGAGGAGAAAGAGAGAGAGAGAGAAGGAGGGGGAGTACGCGCGAAAGACTTTTTTTTTGCCTAATGAAAGCAATCAATTCGAGTCCCTGCGCCCTTGCAGCAACCCCCGACGAGAAGGAGAAGAGAACTCGGGGCAAACGTTAGTCGCCTTAGAATCACGGAACGTAGAGGCAGCGAGAGAGATTTCAGCCCCGCGACGCTTTGTCGTTTCACTGCCATCGGGACCTTCTCGTTTCTCGATCTTTTCGGTTTCCTTCGCTCCTTCGTTACCACCCCCCACTCCGCTTCCTCGCTCTCTTGCCTTTTTGTTTTATCAATTGTACACTTCGATACTTTTTTTATAATGGGTTTTTCGTCGCTTTCTTTTATTTCGATTTTTTTTTATTTTTTATACATACGTAAAAAAAAAAGTCATTTTACTTATTTAATAACTCATTCGTAAAGGGCCGAACTTTTTGTTTTTCGTTTGATAGACAATTCTGACTTTTCTAAGTAACTACTTTTATAGTACTATCGTAAAATGCTCTCGTCCGAAGTTCGTTGGACTACGCCGGCCTCCTTTGCTTTTTTTTTTTTTTTTCTCTTTTTCTTATTTCTTCGTCGACTTGTTCGAGGTACGTTATAAAATCGAGGAGGTTTTCAAGCGGCAGTGAAAAAGAGAGAGAAGAAGGAGGAGGAAAAGCACTTCGGTATCGTATCGAGGGTGGTGGTTGTTTCGAATCTCCGGGGGTTGTTTCAAGACGCTACTGCCTGCTACTATACGGTCGGCTTTCGAATCCACGGGTTAGCGGAGGTTCACCGTGGCGAGGCAAGAACGAAAGAGAGACGAGCGCGCGGGTCTCGGCCTCTTTAAAACAGTACTAAAGTATCGTTAATCTTGGTCCAACGGAGAGACCCTCCTTACTTTCTTACGCGAGTCTTACCTCCGGTGGTTGAGAACTCCCGGACTCGGGCCAAACTAGTTAGACACTACCATTTGATACAAAAATAAATTGCAACGAGAGCGACGATAGATCTTCTGTGGGTCCTCTGCCGCTCGCGTAAATGTTAAAACCCCCGGAAATTAGTGTGCCAAGATTCGTCGGATGACAGAAATCGCCAGGAAGATAATGCCGAATATAAGCGATTCCCGCTGGAATACGAGTCTATTCCATACGAATTAATAATATAAAGCACGGGAAAACGATAATAAATTCGTTACAATTGTACCCTCAGAATTGTCTAATTTTAATGACAAAAGAAATTAATTAGCGTCTCTCGATGACGCGTCGGTAAAGCAACGAATTCGAGAGTAACGTTGTCAACCGAAAACACGGATAGAATTGCCGCTACGTGTACGCGGTGCGCTTGTGCGCGCGTGTGTGTACAATGTAGCATCAGCGGCAGCTACCCCGCGGGAAATGTTAAATGTCAAACACTCAACCCTCCCTCGACCCCTCGGGAATTTAAAGGCCGCGGGATCATAATATTATTACGTTCCATCCCTCGTCTCGTTACTTATACCGTGCAATATCCTTCGCGATTCCTCCTACTCTATCGCTCTGTCTCTCTCTCTCACTCTCTCCGTTGCGTCGAGAGAAACGTAAAGTATACGCGAAGAGTTTCTCGAGAACCTGTGAATTCTTTCGATGTCTCGAAACGACGCAGCGACGGTTGACAAATGACTCGAGCTTTTCATCGACCAATCCATGCGATATTACTTTATATTCTCTCTGTTATTTCAACCGCAAAGTATCGTCGTTCAGTTTCAAAGTTATTTTCGGAATAACAGCCTATCGTTATCGATTATTTTTTTTTGATTTACCAATTATTATTAAAATATTATTTTTTCGTTTACTCACTGAATATTAAAACCGGCGGCTCGAATCTCTCACATTGTATACTCTGAACAATCGAACGCTCTATCGCGACAGACATTTTGCCGCGAGATTTCACTCACACCGTCGTTCGTTGCATCAACTATAATTCGATAGTTTTCACACTTTACTCAAAAGCAATGAAAAATATTTGCGTTGCTTAGCTACCCGATTGTGGAACTCGACCGTCGAGGTACCGGCAGGACACTGAGTTGTGCGAATTAATGTCAACTACGCTTCGCTCGTTCTCTAATCTCACGGATCGTCTTATTGTTTATATTTCGTGTTTTCATCGAAGTAAGACTCGTCTACAGCGGTACAGTCTCGTTGAAATCAGCGCGTACACTCGCTCTATAAATTACGCAGATTTCCCCGATGATATTGTTGTCATTTTAATTTTTGGTTTATTCTTACGAATGTCTTACCAATGTTATGGAAAAAACTCAATATTTCTACAAAAGTGATAATTTTCGTTGCACAGTTTTGTGGGGAAACGATGGAAAATATCGGAGGGACGGGACGGGTAGACGGACGGAGGGACGGGTAGAATCGCCGATGTTACTTATTCCATATGAATAGATCTTTGTTAATGGAAACGTGGAAGGGTTACCGCTGCGGCACGCCGAAGGGATAGTCGGCTCGAGAGAGCGGAGGATACACTTGAGTGGTTTGTCGCTGCGGTGGGTGGAATATCTGGACAAGGCTAATATAACAATAAGCGAAGGGATCGCGTATACACGTCGAGAGAATCGAGACAAGTCAGAGCTTACAGTGTAGCCGAGAGAAGGGTACACCGGATCTGGGACAGGCACGTGCTGCCGCGTGCCGCTTGCTGCTTGCCGCTTCCCGCTTGCATGATCTATGCCCCGTCACTATATGCCATATACTTCCCTCATATATATGGAAATTATTGCTCCATCGACGAAAAATAGAACCCTTAATGCTTCATCGTAATGTCCAAAAACCCCTCTGTCCTCATACGCGATTCGACTCGACAACGAAAAAAAAACGAAAAAAACCGCACGCGTCTCTCTGCACCGCAATATTTTTAAACTTCCATCACCCTTCACCCTTCCGGGCACTTTTCATCGATCTCTCTGCTGTAAAGAAAAGAAAAATCTATGTGCGAAGAAAAATCTCGAAATTTTTTTTCCCGATCTCGAACTACCGTTAAAAATGAACTAAAAATGATCTAACAGGGATTTGCGTTTAACCCGATAAAAATACATGAAGCTTCGTCATTCATCGTCAGGAATGGATCAAAATTTATTTTTTAACTTTCCCAAATATTGTACCTTATGTATTTTTTCACGTCGATTCATATTCCGATACTTATATCATTCCCATCTTAATACTTTATTAAAAAAATTCGAAAATTAAAAAAAAATCTTTTGATATTATCAAAACAAAGCATTTGGTTTCGTGTGATTTTTTTTTTTTTTTTTTTTTCAAAAGAAAAAAAAAACAATCATCTTCTCCCTTTGAACGAAGCGTGTAATAATCCACATGCCTTTTTTCGTATTACACGCGGCCATTTATTCATAATATCGAATCGTCGTGGGTGATACGTCCTTAGAGCGGTTGCCAGGGTATAGGGATGCTGTGAGCGTTGAACGGGGGGATGGCGTCTCAAGGTGGCGATGTCGTGACTAAGGGGATGGCCGGTCTGGTCCTCGCTGTCTCACTCTCAAGGGGGTTTAACCGTGGGGGTCGTGCATATTTCACGCTCGGTGGTCCCATCTCGTGGAGACAATCCGAACCAGCGCGGATACATCATCGCGTGACGCCGCGTAATAACCACCCAGAGGGGATGAGAGAGCCCGACGGTAGTGGCAAGGCGAAAGAGCGAACGCTCGGTCAGGATACGCGGGTAGTGTGGGCAACCGCGAAGCTCTTCTCCTTTCAAAACCCTCTTATTTATTCATCTCACCTCGACGACGACAACGACGACGAAGACCTCGGTCTGCCCCCTCGTCCTTCCAGAAATTTCCTACCCCCTACGTGGATTCTCCTCACTTTTTTTTTTTTTCATTTTTTTTTCTCATCCCCGCGTTTTTCTTTCTCTCCGCCTCGCGTTATCCGCACTCTCGTGCGACCTCTCTGTCTTCATCGCGGGAGAAGAGAAACTCGCAGCGAGGTGGTACGAGGGTTTGGCACGAAGCTTTCGCATTGCCCCCACCCGCTTCGTTCCACCTTCTCCTTTTTGCTTTTGCCGTCGCTATGCCTGGAACCTCATGCTCACCCCGCATTGGTAACGCTTGCTTTCGCGACACCGTCACGTACGCCACGCCCGCATGAGAATACGGATAAAAAGACGAAGATGAGGAAAAGCTCGAGAGAAAAAGAACAAGAGACACGCGCACAGAGAGAAACGGGGGATGATCTTCGACGCTTCGTACACGCATCGTCATTGTTTTATTTTTCCATACGCATCATATTCGATATTTGTCATTAAAGAAATCTTAATAAACTTATAATTTCTATTCTACTCTTCCCAAGAAGCTGTTTCTCGCTTCTTTCGATACTACAAGCCGCATTCGCGAAGATCCGCGGGCACCAAAGTCGAGTGCACACGTGCGTGACTCTCGTTACTCGGCGGTAACTTCATCAACGACGAATGATAGGTAATAATAAAAAGATTAAAGTACAACTCCTTTGACTTTATAATAATAATGTTGCAACGGGTTATCTCGAGAACCGGGTGCGATGAGCTTTTACAAAGCGAAAGCGCGCTTCTTAGTCTTTTTGTTAAAGAATCGACGGGGGAGGCGAAGGGAGGGCGTACATACGCACACATGCGATATGCTTCTTCTTCTAGCTATGTGGCTGTTGCGGTGCTACTTGGAGAAGGCTATTTGTCGGATGACAAACGAGCGTCGGGCTACGTGGGTGGCTTCGGCTGCGCTCGCGGGAAATGGTGAGCAACGCCGCGTGTCGCCAGTTCGCCCGTTCACTCGCGAACCGTTCGCGTCTCGTGTCGTTTCGTTTCGCGTGTAGTCGACTCTCTAACGTACGTACTGGCAAGCATACCGAAACAAAGTATTATTCCTTTCTCTGTGCTATACGCTTTCCTCTGTCGCCTCCTTTGCCACGCAGAGTTTCGAGACCTGTTAACCCCTCGAGAGGGAAAAATATTTTGTTCCTACCGTTACGTTCGAAAGTAAACAAATATCTTTTCGACAAATGGTTTATCCCTCGAAATCTAAATGTTAAAGACGGTCCGCGAATTATACAAAAAATAATAATGTCTAAATATCGCGTTTTTTTCAAATTTATATATAATTTTCAAGTAATCGTCTCATAAAAAAAAATATATTAAAAATCGGTAAATATAAGGATTTCGATGTTTTAGAATATATATCTACGAGTATACAACAAATTTTTTGATAATACGATATAACTATAATAATCATATCGTATTAAGTATCTTCGATTTTTATATATTTTTCAATATGTATACTTTCTTTCCAAATGGAGTTAATTATGCTTGTAATTCTTGTAATTATGCGTTGTAATTCGTAAAGGACGATATCGGATAGGTCTTTAGTTTTCAAACGACGAAAACTATGGTCGAGGTTACGGTAGAATATCTACCGTGAATTTCAAGCTATAACGTAATTGCGCCGCTCGAACTTCCGCCGAAGTTGGCAGAGCCTACAGGCTGTAAATACAAAGGTCGTATCTCGTTTTCCATCGTCCGGAAGTAGTACAACTCTCAATTCGACTGACATAGTGTACCGGTATCCAGAGTTTGCGACATGTCCAGTCGTTTAAATACAAACTGGTATCCTGTTCCACAAGCCAAAGGCTCGGAAAATCGGGATGGGGGATAGACGATGGAGCAAAACTGGTCGCAGTACGGTAGATCGGACCGAGAATCATAGCTCAGGACGAGGGCGAGTGTTGGTGTGTCGGGAGGGAAAAGGCCCGAAGCTCTCACCCTCTCTCGTCCGAGAGTTGCCGTTAGCGAGAAAGCCTCGTAGCGATGCGCGCACAGAGGGTACGAGATAGACAAGCGAGAAGACGGGAGAGTAACGCGGATGGAGAGAAACGATGCAAACCAAGAGGGATCGACCGGATGCATTTCGCCTCGTGGCCCGATACGCGAGTAAGCCAGTCGCATTGGAATATACATGTACCTATATGTATACACTTGACTGGGAAGCAGCAGCAGCAGCAGCAGCAGCAGCAGCAGCATCAACAGCAACAGAGAGAAGCAACAGTAGCAACGGCACGGCAATGTAATTCTCGATACACGCGTATGCGCGTGTTTCCCCGTACGTAACGTACATGTACGGTATGTACCACGTTGCCACGAGAGAGGCACATAATGTCTAATGGGGGTGATTGTGCTCGCGGCTCCGTGACGGATCAATCTGCCACCCCCTTCGGTCGTCCGGGCACCCTTGGTCCGCGTCTCTCCATCCCCGCAGCGAGCCCGTCCTCTCATCGTTCGCAACTCCTCCCCACCCCCTCTCGCGCCCCTTTTCCCGCATCAAAAATTCGAAAACAGGAGTGCGGATACCGCGTGGATAACTGGCCATTCGTCATACTTTATACCATTACCGCGCGCAACAATTTCCAAGGGTCATGGAGCTTAGAATGTGAGAGTAAAAAAAAAAGAACAAGAACAAGGGACGTATTAGATACTATCCTTGGAGCAATTATTAACCAACGGCGCGAGAGGCTAAAGGATAAAATGCTCGAAGGTTGATGCGTTGAATGTGTAAAGTCGAGCGAAGCCTTTTCCCTTACGGGGAACATTCGTGATTTGCGGCGGGTCACGGTTTCGCGAGAGATATTCGTATATAGTTAGCCGTAGCGAGGCAAGCGTCACGCCGAATATTCGAGGGGTTGCGGGTGACGGCAATTAATCTCGAAACTCGAGCTCGTGTAATCGTATGGACGGGAGCCACGGGGCTTTTTCTCGATTATTATTCCGATATTGTAGGGAGCGAGCCATGAAATTAGCGAAAAAAAAAAAAAAAAAAAAAGATCATTGTCGACTCGTCTGTGGCGTTATATATTATAGTAAGCAACCCGCGTAAAGCGCTGCGAAAAATGTGGCGATGGTAACGCGAAGAATTGCCGTTCCGTACATCGATAAGCCGGATAAGCCGCAACGCGTGTCGCAAGCGCCCGTTGCGTACTTGTCGTGTCGACGATACAATTCGTAACTGCGAATGCGCACCCAAAAAGTTATATTCCAGTTTCGTAATGAAGGAAAGTAGAAGGATTATTGGTTTAAAGAGAAATTGCGGAGAGGAGAAAAACTGAGGTATCAGAGGGAGAAGGGGGCGCGAGAGTAGCGAGAATGAAAATGAAAGAGCAAGTTAAAGTTATCCGAGCGCAGAAGATAGAGCAGATGTTCACTTTTCTCTTCCGCCTTAGTTCCTCTATTAATAACCGATCGAGAGAGAGTAGTCGGCACCGGCTCGTTGGCAAATTGAATTAATAAATCCGCGCCGGAGAGGTCCCGGAGCGTGTGGACGAGTAACTCGTGCCCGTTGGTGTCCTCTTGCGTGTAGCGACGAAGCGCAAGAAAATTTTATCTCGTATTGTAAAATGGAATATTCTTCGATGTAACGGAGCACGAGACGATTTGCCGATGGGTGTATCTTGTTTTAATTGTGATTATTAATTGCTCTATGAAATATACCGTGTTTCTTCCTCGTAGATTTATTATCATATTTTTTTCGTTACTTTTTCTTTATTTGACTTTTCTCCACGCATTAACGAGACCCTCAGGCTGTATTAATCTCGGGCGAAAGGCATATCGATACAGCGATGCGTTAAAAGGGAGGGAAGGAAGAGAGAGAGAGAGAGAGAATGAGGGAATGAAAAGCGAGCTTTGCCGCCGGGTTTGCCGAACGTTATATACTCTCTCGTGAAAGCGAAATATCGTATATCTGTATATCGATATACCACAACGTTAATGGTATATATATGCCACATGGATAATATATAGCACACGACGAAAGTCACATACAACGTTTACATATATAGGACATTATGTGTATAGTATAACATAGCGAAACGTTCGTTCGCACTGGGAGAGCACAGATGGCGGCAGGCTGTAGTCGAGAGTGGATAAACACAGAGAGCACTCGGATGAGAAACTCGCGGGATTATCGATAGCTACTATACGCGCGACTACGATAGACTCTGCGGACCGTTACGTTCCGCGTCTTATCTCGCCAGATTGCATTGCTATATTATTGCTCCGCGAATTCTCGTCTTATCTCTTTGATTTCGAAAAAAAAAAAAAAAATAAAACAAAAACACGAAAGCCCTCGCAATGTTTCCACTTTTTCCTAACAATTTAACAGTCGATGCACCATTATTATGTTACTCTATCGATAAGAACTCCGGGAGATTATAATACTCCGAAATCACGTGTTGCGAAAATTTTCGCAATTACGCGACGTTGGTGATTCGCCGAAATGCAATAGTGAGATACGTTAATCTCCATATTTGCCGTAATATTTTCTGGCCGGAGGGTTATCGATGAATATCGTTGCAGCGAGCAAAATTTCACATTGCAGTTGGTCCGGTGGAACAGCGGCTCGACAACGGGAGAGCGCGACTAATCGATCGAACGAAGGTTTACCCCGGCTATGGCTGCACCGATTTTCTCGAACAGCGAAACGATTCTTCTCTTCGATAGTTGCTAATTCTCGTTGTTGAGTACCCGTTGACAGTGTCTATATATAGATCGCGGATTTTTCAAGGACGTTTACGACAGTCGCTCTCGTAAAAGCGATGAAATATAAAGGGGACAAAGAAAAATTGAAGAAAGAAACCGGGAGGCAAACGCGATTTTACTGCCGCAAGGACGTGCAGCTTTTTTTGTGCGACACGAATCTTGCGATCGGTAGACGGTACAACTGTACGCGATGTCGCAGGGATTTTTGCGGATCAACGGAAAACACATAAACGCATTAAAATTAATGTCGATCAATTTTATCCGCAACAATTGTTAGTCTCGAAATCGGCAAATTCTTTCGCGGTGGGGGATCGAGTCTCGCCGAATAAATCAGAGACCGGAAAGCGGTACCTCCGACTAAACTGCTCGAAAAGATCCATCGTCTGTAGTTGGTGTAAAATTTACGAGAGAGAAAAATATATATATCGATCCGAAGCGCGCAACTTTGAGAGCGATCGGTGAGTTGAAACCGATCGCGAGAGGTTTGAGTTCCGAGTTGTTCGGGACTATCGAAGTTTTGCGGTCGTGTCTCAGCTTAATAATTGACCGTTGGGTTGTCTCGTCATGTATATTATAAATGCGTAGTGTATATACGACGATCGGGACGAGAGAGAGAAAGAGAAAGAGAGGGAGAGAGAGAGAGAACGCGTATCAGCGGGTACCACAGTCGAGATGGTATATGTATACCGTCCGCAATATCTTTCGATATCTTTGGTATCTACGCCCCGAGTTCTTGGCTTCCGATGCCGCTGCGTTCTGCTTCTGCGTTTGCTTCTGGGTAGTTGAGAAGCAGCAGTGGCGGTGGCGGTGGCGGCGGCGGCCCGGTGCATCGTCGAACCTGACGTGTTACGGACTTTAACCGCAACAACGCGCCCGTAACCGCAGATACCCCCCTTTACTCTACTCTTTATATACTATACACGGTTAGACGTATACCATACACTCGCTTTGCTTTCCTCGCTATATCCACCGCTCCCGCGCTTCGCCACTTCGCCGATCGAGAATAATCCTTCCGTTTTACTCCCTCCGCCATAATTACTCAACTATACCGAAGCTATCGATCATCCAGCGGCCTATGGTAATGTATACACATACACGAGTGATACACGGTACACGAGATCAAGCCGATCGGGAATTTATCTTGCAGACTTACCGGAAGTTTTTTACGAGATGAAACTTCGATTTATAAACAAATTAATTTTCTCACAAAAATTCCCGATTTCAAGCAAAACATCGTTTTTTTAATTTTTTTTTTATAGTCGAGACAATAATATTCGCAATCGCAATGCCATTGATCGTTCGTATTCTGATCGTATAAAAAAATCCCGAAATTCAAATATTAAAGATTGTGGAGAATTATTATTTTTTGTTTAATCGATTTTTTTTTAATTGCATCCGCTCCATATTCTCTTTTATTCGGATTTGAGATTTTTTAAAATAAGATAAGAAAAAAAAACGCTTTTTCTCCCGAAATTGTCATTGATATCATTGATTTACCGCAATTGAACGGTAGAATAAAAATCTTTACTCTTTATTTTTTCTTCAAAGTTCATTCCACAGAATAGTCGAACGCGCAGTGAGCGCGGATGGGTCACGATAGGTATTGTGTATTTGTTGCCGGACGGGAGGACGAGAGAAAAACGAGCAGATACAACGCAAATCGTTTCCTGCCGACTATCGTTCTCTCTCTATTTGCCTTTGCCTCTCTCGCTTCTACATATACCTGTGTACAGAGAGACTATACACTCACGCACACTTTTGTCACTGGATTCGTAAACCCTGGGATATGTTTGCGGCTCTCGTTCGCAAACGCATCTCACGCTCGAGTGCCCTCTGGCCGCGTCGAATCGACTCGAACACGCGGCAGAATCGTTGCTGCTCATCGTCGGAAAGCGTCTCATGACAAATGCGATTCTAAAATGCTTTCGAAATATTGAAAAAAAAAAAAAAAAAAAAGAAAAAAACGTATCCGAGTCGATGATAAATTTTGGAAAAATGATTAACGCGATTGGAGCCGATTATTTAAATGAAAAGATTCATAGCGAAATGGAGAGATACGAAAGGGTAATAGACGTGGACAGGGAGACGTGCGCGTGTTACACGTATACATATATGGTAAATACAACAATACCCCGGAGCATTAAACAGAGTCTTTGACGGAAGTCGGCAAACTTCGTGTCCACCGACGGTGGTCATGAGGAGCAAGCGGCGGCAAGCGAGTCCAGCCTCTCGACGGCATTGCACGACTGAAAATAAAATCACGGCGAGGACATAAAGTGACAGGGAGAGACGCTGCGGCAGCCGTACGGTCTCAACGACGACGGGACCGAGTCGCCCGGAGGCTTTGCCGGGGAAAATCACGTTAGAATGTTGGTAATGGATGCTCCTAGCAGCGCATATGCCCCTGAAACTCGGAATCTCGTACCTCTTCGATGATATCGATGTATTGTGTATCTATGTACTATAAATATTATTTTTTTTTAAATAAAAAAATACAAATCGCTGTCCCTACGTCGACATTCGGATATTTCGAATTATAGTTACTTTGCGTAACTTAACGTAACTATAGGGCGTATCGGTTATAACACGAAAACAGACGATACGCCCTTTTAAAGTTGGACCAAGTGATATCCGCGTACTTATGATATATACCGGTATATACAAGGCTGCGGATACATATTCCGAGGATAAGCGCTGCAAGACTCAACTATGACGGTAAATTATGATCCCCCTCGCTGCGCTCGCTCCTCTCTGTCGTGTGGTTAACTCCGTATCGTTTGATATATTTATTCACTTCCATAAGTAACATACTCCACCGTTTCGCCAAGTAGATACGGAGGTATGCGTATACAAATAAAATGAATAAATAATGCTAGGCGAGAGTTAATCGGATTTAAAAGTGACTTCGGTGAAGTCGGGTCGCGCGACCATAGCTCGTAGCTGCGATATCCTTGTTTCCCATAAATTTCCGAACTAAAAATTATTATTTTAGTTCCGAAAAACCGAAGTGCGCACCAGTCGCGTGGCCACAATCGGTCGAACGACGTTCGCAATTGATACTTTTACCCATCGCTATGTCGACGTTGTCCCGGGACGTTGTCCTGCAACGACGAACTATGCGTCCTGTACTCCGTCGCTCGATGTGCCCCTCCCTCCCTTCCTCCGCTCGGCACAAATGACCGTTGCGAATGTGTCTACCTGCGAGCGCTCTCTACTGCTGCGACGTCCTATGGACATGCGCCGCCCCGGCAAATTATACGATTGCATACCTTAGCCGCACGCTCTCGCGCTCTCGTCGTGTTTTTTTTGCTTAGATACTTATACCGCGCGTCGTCGTTCTCTCGTCCGAGTGCTCGATGGTTGCTATATTAATCGCGGGACGATTGCGACGTCGAGGGGCAATTTCCGAATAAGATAAAAATAAAATAAATAAATAAAAAAGGCAACAAATTTCATTTTTGTTCGCCCCAATAACTGTAAGAGATACGGCTAAATTCGGGGATCCGTATTTCTCGACTGCAGTTGAGCCGAAAATCGATCGATGTTTTTATTTTTCCGACATTTTGTAAAAAATCAATATTTTAAAGTTTAATTGCAGTGAAATAATAGAAATTGTAATTGTAGCAACAAGTTTTGGACCAAAAATTTGAGACAAATTTTTTTTTTTTTTTTTTATTCAAGATTTTCCGTGGAATTGTTGAGTTAAAAGATGTTTGACTTTCGTTGAATTAAAATATTCAAATACCGTCTATACTATATATCGCTCCGAGTCTCCGTCTACTTTCACGTAAGAGATATATATTATATACATCCATATATAATACACGGAGCTATTACGAGTGCCGAATGCGAAAAAAGAAGAAAAAAAAATGTAATCTCGGCGTTGTGCACCGAACTACCGGACTCACCATCGTCGCCGCAGTCGCTCCGCAATTCTAATTCATGCCGGCAATATATATCTGTATATCCACTCGGAGTTCTAAGCCGCATAGTCCGCAAAAGGGAGTACACAGAGACGAGAGAAGGATACGAAACTTTGCGCGCCGCGAGAGTTCGCCCGCTGATAATGCGAATAAATCCTCCAATCTAATTGATATGCTCCGGTATGCGCCATCGTCGTTTCTCTCGGTAATAGTATGTATTAAAGTGCAGAATTCTTTTTATATACCTATAGGTACGTACGTAAATATAAAACGAGTATATGGTATACAAGCGTCTCGCTGTAAGAGAGCGGCAAACGCGTATACACCATACGTAAAAGCCCTCGTTGTTAAGTAGCCACGTCCGGATAACTAACCGTCGTTACTGGGACCGTGACTTTTGCCATCAACATGAGAAAAATTGATAACGCTTATGGCATTACGTTCACCCTCTGCCATCACCATCCGCTCGCCTTTACTCTTATTTTTATATTTTTCAGCCGCTCAACCCCGTCAGGAATTCGTATATGAATTAACTCCGAGTATCTTCCCGTGAAGAAATACCGATACTTGCTTCGTATTTTTTTTTTTTTTTATTTTTTTTTTTACGTCTTAATTTTTTTCCCGAAATATATATTTTTTTCAAATTTGCATTACGACAGTATTTATAGTCTCCGACACTCGAATGCTCGTTACTTTCATCGTAACAAATGTCAAAAGTGCAGTTCTCTTGCGCCCACGGAAATTCTACTTAACGATCGAAACGATCTTCGATATTCCTTATGAATTGCGTAACCGGTATGGTTTGCGCCGATTTCCTCAAATGTAAATCGTACCTATTCTCGATTTAATGAAATATGCTAAAACGACAGGAGAGAGCGACTCGTTGAGGATAAGAGACGTTACGTTACAACGAGAAGAGAGTGCGTGAGTAACGGAACACACGATGATTTTTCATACCATCGAGTTTTCTACCCACTTGTTTGAACGTTGTGTCCCTTCAGTTCGCACGGATTCGTTACAAATGACACGGCGAATTCATGGGGACAGACTCGGTTATGATGCAGCGTATGCGTTCGCTTCCCCTCGCAACGTGTAAACGTGTGTAAATGCGTTCTCGCTTTCTTGGAAGACAATTCGGACTTTCGTAAAGATTCATTCGGCTACGGTGATTATGTCCCGATAGGATCTCACCGTACGGGGGCCTCTTTTGCTGAATTCCCTGGTGCGTCCGATGGGTGCGAGCGCCAACGAGTATTCGGTACACAAGCAGAGGAGGAGGTACGGCTTACCTACTTGTGCGCGTCGGCAGCGGGAAGTTCCCACGTTCTTCGGTGCACCGACACCGACAAGGGAGAGAACTTTGCTTTATTTCGAAGTGAAGCGATGCAACGCGTTGCGCGCTATACAACGAACATTTCACATCAAACTGACCGATTTGTTATCTATTTCTAACGCATTAATAGCCCCTTATGGCAAAGCTGTTTTTTCAATACTTTTATACCGATTATCGGTAAATAATAGATTCTATAAAAAAATCCGCGGCAATTGATCGTTGATATCGATGTCCTTATCGTGCAGAATTATCGACTTTTTTTTACTCCGAAACAGAAATAAAATTTCTCCGAAAATCATGACTCGGCGATGAAAAAAAAAGATCGAAAGTGAAGCTGCATGAATAATCGTATACAAGAGTAAATAATTGCTATTTGAATCCATAGCTACTGATAAAAAAAAGAGGAACGCGAGAAGTGAGAAAAGGGGAGATGGGGATGAGAACCAGAAACAAGGAAGGCGAAGTCGAACTCGACGAGAAGAGGCCCCCCACGAGCCACGAGTGTACGCCACAAGTTGCGAGCACTCGGTGTGGTCCGCGGTCCACCCGTGAACAGAGGCCTCGCGGCAACCTCCATCCCTTCCGCCGGTGCCCTAGCCGATCTTCTCCGCGTTTGTCTTTCCTTCTATCTTACTCTCGTACCCTTTTTGTCTTGCTTCGTTCGCTCCCTCGCTATGTCGCTTTCAATCTCTTCCTCTCTTGCCTCGCGCGCTCTCGCCGGAGTTTACTTCACAGACTTTAAACCCCCTCCCCCCTGCCCCCGTCTCGTTCCTTCCTCCTTCGTCTCTCCCTCGAGTTTCTCGCTTTTGCTTTATCTCAATCTCCGGGCCGCGGCGCGTTCGACTTCTCTCGCTTTTCCCATTCCTCGCTCTTTCTCGTTCTCTCCGGCACGACGAACATAAATCTCTGGGTCGCCAAGCGCGTTTATACTTAATGTTGCCAATATCCTGTTTGATACCCCGACATCCCTCTTTCCGCCTTTATTAGCCAAGCGAAAAAGATTCGCCCGTCCGTTGGGGCTCCGCGATCTTCGCGTTTCCCGCTTTGCGCGCGACCCCCTCGGATTCCTACTCTCGCACCTTCCCGGTGCACCTTCACCGCGATTCATCCTTCCACGCTTGGGAATTTATTATGGTCACTCGGTCTCATCGGAATAGCCGCGCGAGGCCATCGGACTATTTCATCCCCTGTGGGCCCAGTTTACTCGTCGCAACGTAACTGCGCTCTTCTTGTATTCTCTCGTACTACCTTCGTATACATATACATCTCTCTGTTATATTCGTAAGGATATTATCCATCCGCGCGAGTGGACGATTCGTCGCGCACGAATCATACGATGGGAGGATCGGTAACTGCGTCAGGTGTGTCCGGGACGGGTCGACGACCGTCCGACGATATTCCGATATACATTTATATTCTATAGCATGCATTCTATACCGAAAGGAGACCTCGCCGAATGAAAAAGATCGGTTGTAAAATCGGTAAAACTGAAAATCGAAATAAATATGTCGGTCATTGAAAAAAATATCTCGTTGATCGTATTTATCGTTAAACTTAGTTTTCTTTCTTTACAATGACAATTATTTCGATTTCCGATCGATTCCGGTCGATTCAACCGATTTTTTACCGATATATTTTTTTTTTCTTTTTTATTTTTTCAAATCTCGACGTCTCGATCGTCACGTCGACTCTGTAGCGAGGGAAGAAAAAACCAGCAAAATTTAGAGTGTATTGTTCTTCTTCATTGCCGTGGTTAGCAGGAAGCAAGCGGACCTTCCTGGGGACGAGTTTGTATAGCCCCGAGTGGTAGCGTCGTCGAAGCTTGTTTTCTTTTTTAGTTCGAAATTGAAATATCCAGTCTCGGATCGTGGGTGCAGCACGGTCATAAATGGCCGTCGTGCGCGCACGACGACGTATATCGGAGTTGCACCGGCTTGGTAACCGAGAGAAAAGAGGCGACAGGAAAGCGCCGGGAAAAGACAAAACGCTCGAAGGGTGTTCTCACGTGTGTCCGAACGTTCAGCGATAAAGGAAAGAGGGACAAGGGTGCCGCGTGGAGATGCCACGACTGTTTAATACAGCGTTTTTTGTCGTTGCGCGCGCGCTCTCTGCGCTCAGATTCGCGCGTGCGACGTCCGAGTTGTATACCGGCGATATCTACTTCGGAGTTGCCGGCCGCGCAAACCGCGGTGCGGAGCCGTTTTTCTGTCAATCTCCGCGTGATCCCTGTAATTTCCTGTCTAGAAAACCACGCCGTTGCTTTAATGCTCCATTGTCTCAGACCGAGCGCTCCCTCCGCTCGACTACGGGTGTAGTATCTACCTATACGTATGTACCTATATATATATGTATTGCATCTATACACAGTACTCCGGACTCTTCGAGAGCTTCGTACTACTTCCAGCAGTCTACTCCCACTATTTTAACTACAGTATAGACCAGTGGCTCTCATTTTATAATGCTCCTGAAAAAAAAAGTGTTATATACACGGCAACGATTGAAGTCCGTATAAAACGCGGGTGCATAACGGGGTATATTGACGACTATTGAAAAAGAGTAACAACGCGTCGACGAGCAACGAGACACAAAGTGCGGGCGATTCTCGGAACGAAGCATTACGATTACGCGAGGAATTGTCTCCTCGACAATTAACGTTAATCTATCTATTATCTCGCGTAACAGTTAATTTCCGCGAATAGTTGGAATCCGAGTTTCAGGGTCGACTTTGACGCTACCGGTTAATTCGCTGATAAACTTCAGACGCGCTTCGCTTTTTTTTTTTTTTTTTGTTAAAATTGCCCGATTATTCGGATGAAATAAAAAATGTAGATCGCCGCATTATATTTTTTGTTTTCTCCGATAAGCGATGTTACCGATTGAAGATAAATAGCTAAGATGAGTAATTGGGAACCAAAAAATGTGTAAAAAAAAAAAAGAAAAAATTGCATTAAAAACGGAAAGAAGAGTCTCGGAGCCTCTCACTCGGCTGTTGTCAGCCAAGCAACGGGGTTGCGAGTCTCGGGCGAAACGGAAACAAAGTGCCTAGCGGACGAGGTGAGGCGGAGAGGCGGCGCCGCGTCGCGTCGAGGGCGACGGCGGCCGCAAACTCGCGCGGGGGGACGAGATCGTCGGGCATTGTGATGCACGGAGATCGGTCACACGATAAACCCGGTCAAGGACGAGATACGAGTCGTGTTCCCAGCAGCAGAAGCAAAAGCAGAAGCGACGGTAAGCGTCGCAATAACGCCTCGCGTTATAACTTCCACCAACGGGTTCATTGCAATAAAGAAAAAGCCCTTCTGCATGTGCGAGCTTTTCAACACGATAAAAAAATAATAATAATAATAATAAAAAAAAAGGTGAACGATCGTCATTCGGTTATTTTTATCCGACTAACTCTATCAGCAATTAATCTTTAGCGAAGATTACAGATACATATATATAATCGGGAATCCAATCGTAAAAGAATTACAGCAACCGTTCGTAATATGTCTCAATGGGAGCGGAAATGTGCGATTAATTCAAAACGAACAACGAACGATTGGCCTGAGACGTTGTCCGCGATAAATCTCGATATACGTGCATTAAGTACGAGCTCCGCGCGAGCTCCGTACGAATAATACACATTCGTAACATAGATATATATGTAGTTAAAGAATAATGTATCGATGGAAAATAAACGATCGTGTCTCTTTCGAAAGAGCAATACGGCCTCGAAGGCGTGAGCGATATTTCGTGACGTCGATAGATCGGTGACACTGACTTGCGCAGCTTGGAGCCACTCGGTACTTGGTACAATTTGAGTTGGAAAACACGAGAGACGACGACGAAGTGTGTACACAAGGTGATACGTACGTGTGCTCTCCCCGGAGCTCGGGGTGTCCGCTTGGCGCGCGAGAGGTGTTACTCTCGGCTATTATGCATTATAGCACATTTATGGGGCATACCGGTGTACACATGCGCCTCGTATTACTTACTACGGTACGAAGCGTGCAGCCTGTACCTATATCGGTCCTCATCTGCGGTTGCTTAGACACAGAAATGCACCGCTTGAGGCGCGGGAGCGCGCAATTAGATGCATCGGTGCACGGAGGTGGCAAAGCACGCGCTACACAGTTTCGCCTATATAAGTAGCCTTGCATACTATCTCTAGCGCACCCATATGCCGTGTGCGCGTTGTAACTACTGCATAGTATCCAACGAACGAATACGCGCCGATGAAATACATCGAGGCGCATATAGGCGAATAAACGCGAGCGAGAGGAGCCGATTTATCTCTTATGTTTGTATACAGTTTCGCCGTATGTACACTTAAAACTATACAGAGATATATTGGTATGCGCATTTCTATATCCCCCGGGTGCACGCGGCGTCCAACCTCGTCTGACCTCTCGTCGGCACGACTCCCGACGCCGCCGACGCCCTCGCGATCACCGGGTCGGCCTGCTGTTTGCCTTCTCATTAATTCCGTTCTATGGATGGACCTGCTGAGTGCCCATCGCGTCTATCTTTCTCTCTGTTCCATATTATTATTACGATACGCGTTACGGGAGAGTGAATGAATGACAACGGGCAATGCGATTCATTGACCATTTCTCATCAGGATTTATCGGCCGAAATAGTTGCTTATTTGTAAATAATTAACATGTATCTAATAAATAATTGATAATTAATCAAAATCACGAATAATTCTTTTATATTTTAATTAGTATTTAATTTTTATTTATTTTTTTTATTATCGCGCCCATCCGATTTAAACGGTCACACGATCGAGTGAGAAATAAAAATATGCTATAGGAACGACGAGGCTTTCCTCGAATAGGAAAGTCTCGGCGTTAGCCTTCTCAGGGGAACTCGTGACGAGACTGCTATCGCTACTTGAGATATATATATATATATGCATAACGCCCGAGCGAACAGGTGCCAGAAGATGCCTCGTCCCTTTCCGCAAGTTCATCGTTCCCTTCCCTCTCCATTTCGAAATGCCCGTTCGCGTCTCGTCCTCGCTGTGCACTCTTGTTTGAGATACGAAGAGAGTGTTTCCACTGCTGCCGGGCAGTATCGGCATCAAGTGTAGCCGTAGACTGGCGTCGTTCAACCGACGATCCTCGACCTCTCGCTTCCGGTAATTTGGCGAGGTTTTGAAAATCAATGCACACCGGTGAGAGTTGCCATTCTCGACGAGATAACATCGTTGCTTCGTTCGTAAATGAAATCGTCGAAGAATCGGTTTAATCGGTATATACTTCGCGCGATTTCTTTATTTCTTTGACTCCACCCGCTCTTTCGTATGGGCCAACAAAACGCCGCCCAACGAAACAATGATTCATCCTCGATTATACTTTTACTCGACAGGATTCTCTCGCGGCACAACGCGAAACACAACGAGCAAGAAGAAGAACAATATTATCATTACGCAACATTGTACGTGCGGTAACTCGGGTGTTTTAATACGCGTGGCGTGATGCGGTCGTATTTTCATCAGCGCCCAGCGCGAGTCTCTGCCTTTTGCCTTGGGAAAACTTGTGAAATCGATTGGGCTCCGCGATAATCCTTCCTTCTTCGTACACATTTGCGCCGCGTGTCCTCTCACTCCTTTAGCTATTATACGATTGTTTCGTTTGCGCGAGAGGCACAGGAGGCGTTTGTTCTTCGTTATCTTATTTTTTTCGTTTCGCGCACACGCCATAATGTTCACGCGTTGCTAACAGCCGGAATAAATTTTATAACTATAAACACGAGAATGACTCGAGAGAGTGAATAATTGAGAATCGTTGTTTCGCGTTGAAATAGGAACTTTTTTGTCCGAATAACGAGAGACACGACATTGTTATTGGCGAAGCAATGATAAAAAAAAAATAATGATAATAATAATAACAAAAAAAAATGATTGGGTCACCTAGTTATCTCGGCGATCCGACTAGAGGGGAAATCAATTCGCGGAGGTATCGAGAGACGAAAAAAACGGAAAAATTCGATACCTCGAATGGTGATGACGAAGAAGGCGGAGACGGAGACGCGGAGGGGATTGACAGGAAAAACCATTGGCGGACGCAAGGATTTCCCTTTTAAAAGCGTACCGTTTCTTATTCGATTGTTCGATCTATCGAACCGAAACCGCGAGATCTCGTTCGCAAAACATTGTCTCCAAGGATTTTTCGCAGACTCTCTCGAGTAACTGTGACGATCGAACGCGATCTCTCCCTCTCCCTCTCCCTCTCTCAATATATATATATATATACACACAATTTTTAAAAATATATACACAAACCGAAGTACAAGAGAAAGTTTTCCGACAATTTTACAAAGTCATTTGTTCTGCGTATTTGAATCCGTATTTTTCTTATTGTCAATGAAACAAATATTTATAGCGATACTCGTTACCGTTATTTGTATTATGGGTATTAACAACTTATGGCGCATTACGTCTAATGGAGTGCTACCGCGCGCTATGTAATAATAACGCTTTGCGCGTCGTGTAGCGAATAATACACACAATACCACTTTCATTCTCTGGGTTACCGAGGGCACAGACGTGCGCGCGAAACACGAGGGAGTCTTGACTCTCGTTGGATCTCTCCGCAAGCGGGAGATCCGGGCGCGCGAGTCGGGCAATGTAAACCACTTTCGATGGTAGCGTCTTAAATATACACACCTACGCGTAATAGTGTATTATAGTAACGCATGATAGTGGCGGAGGAGGCATTGTGAACAATGGGGGCCGCGGGAGAAAAGACAAGGACGATCCCACGACGTCATGGTGAGCGAGTTGCCGCGTGGCCGCTCTCGGCGGAAAATAAACTTCGTCTCCGGGCGATGACGTTTCATCGAGTTTCCGACGATTTCGTCGTTTTCCCACAATCGGAAAAGCACCTCTGGCGTCATCGTTCGAAATAACACGTTTTCGCATAAATTTTTTCATTTTTTTTTCTTCGTAAAATTTTGACCGCTTACGATGCGAAGAGAGATTTATCGAATTCCGCAGAGACTACTTCTCGGATGTTAACGGAGTACGGAGCAGGTGTACAGAAGCAGCGCCGTGACCGGTAACAGCGGGCTTTGCAAACGCGCTAAGAGTTCGCTTCTTCGGACTTCGCAACCAGGCAGAACGTATTTTAAACAGCGAAGCTATAAGTAAGTATATAGCGGATAGCGGATAACCGAGGTGCGGACTAACGAGGTGCCGCGGCTAAGCTTCTATACCCCGGCAATACACGCTTTACATCCTCGGCAAGAGTCATAGAACGCTACTGGCTACTCCACCGTATAGTTCAGATGCGAAGTTTCCTTTTCAGTTTTACGATGCTTTCAGTTTCGTCGAGGAAACGTTAGTACCGGTGTACCCTTCGCGTTCGCGTTCGAGTCTTCGAGAGTTCAAACTATCGGTACTCTCGGTCGCGCGAGATCTACTTAATCGAAATCGAAACTGCAGACGCGCGTCTCTACTTGGCAATCTGTAGGGCTGTTGAATGCCGTCTTCGTATCTACTAGAACCCGACGTCTCGACCGTTTCGCGTGTTTCTCGGTTCAACTACCGTCCGTATTCCACTGTGATAGATGGAAACTATATTTCTTTCAAACTCATAGCGCGGCAAGTTGCGATGGTTTATAAACGAAGGGATTTTCAGAACTCGGCTTTCAACTTCGGTGTTGTAGGTGCCTGTAGTAATGGTCTCGAGTAGCGTAATCGTTTTATGGTTACCGAAGGTTGGATATAGATCGCGGCGGCCCTTTTGCACGGAGTTACAGCGGCATATCCCGCACCCCGATTCTCGAGACTTTCCGAATGCCTTGGCGATCGGTTTGGCTGCGCTACAGACGACTATCCTTACGATTCTTGGACGTTTCGACGCTCGACGAGGAGCCGTTTTGCCCGTTTTGATTTCTCTTTGCCACCATTGCGCCCAGAGGTGGGACTATTAAAGTTTCTTCCCTCTCGTAACGCGCGCGCCCGCGCGACCGAGCGCACAGAGTGCACGAGTAGGCGAAGAAGTATGAACACAGAAACACCGATGAGAAGCGCACCATAGCAGTGCGCCCGTTGGTTTTCAGTGTGTATTTACGGAAATTGCGGGGCTATGGCCACTACGGCAACGGGCGCGGAGCTATCCGACTTGTTCTCCGACGACCGACGGTGATTCTCCGTCTCGCGTTAGGTACTGTTAGTATTCGAGAACGGCCGGCAGGGGAACGATTACGTTCTGAGCTCCGAAGCTCCTTCGATCTTACGAAGAATTCGCCTCCTTGGGTGCTTCGGACCTTCGGGGGTAAAGTGCGAAAGGCGCAAAAGGTAAACCGTAACGCGCTTCTTATCGACGTCAATGATCTCCTTTGGTCTCTTTTCATATTTTTCCAAAACAAACAATAATTTTATCGTAATGTCTTTCTCTCTATCGTACTCAGCGATTAATTTATTTATCGATATTTTCTAATGTTTGTGTGAAATGAAAAAGTATCGCGAGTTTCGATAATTCATTTATCGTTGTCCGTCCTGCCGAAGCATGAAACGATTTACTTTTCATCTCGGATTTCAGGTCGATTTTAATGCTCGGAGTCTATAACGTTCCGACAACGTCCCTTGCGTCTTTATACATGTATATACATTTAAAAAAAAAATGTTTAATCGATGCCTTCGCACGCTGCTTCGATCTAATTCACCGAGTTGCACTATAATTTTCAACGCTCTACCCGGTGGCAATAAGAATTATCCATCTGTTCCAATTCTCTCTACGAGCTTCGAATACATATCCTCATTAACATACTTTTCATATATTATACTATCGTTCGGAAGGCGGAGAAAAATAAAAAAAATAAAAATAAAAAAAATTTTACGACTGTGCGAACACTGTTGGCCGGTTCGAGAGAAAATGTGTCCGATAAGTATGGAGTGATAGCAATCAAACGGTCGATTATTCTCCATCGTAGAGTAAACTAGTGAGAACTACATTTGCAAAACTCTCCCCTCACCGCCGTTTCGATCGCTAGCCAAGATCTTACACGATCGCGACTTACGACTCGTTTCCATCGTTCGAGGCGGTCCAACGATTGTGCGCGCGGCTGGTCGTTCGCGAGATTGGCTCGATGAGAGTAATAGGGTACGCAAATGTATGCGAGAGAGTCCAGCAGTCGCTTAAGTACGAGAGTCGCGTTAAATTCTCGTCGCGTCACTATTTATTTCGCCAATTTGCCGCCAAGTACGGTACGAGATCCCGCGCGATAACCGGCCGTTTGCTATCCGCCGTATGACCGAACACACCGTATACTATGCGCATTATTAAAGAGGTCGATAGATCAACGTTGAACGCTGAGTGAACCATACGCTCGAGACAGCCGATTAATTGTTTGACGCGCGTTGTTTGTTTGTTTTGTTTAATCATCGAACTATTTATGGCGCTACGAAAAACGCGCTCACCTGTACATTATTTTTTTATTATTATTATTATTTTTTTTTTGCCGCAGGTTTTTCTCCACATAGCAATAGTAGGGCACAGATATAAATACAAATAATACCGGTTCGCTCTCGATTGATTAAACACGAACATACATATATGTATAATATCGGTATATACATTTTTTTCCGAGCGTGTGAACCGTTCTGAATTTGCATGTTTACGTTTGCCGACTCCTCTGTTACCTTTATCTTGACGTCTCTGTCGATATGTCGAGAAAAAAAAAAAAAAAAAAAAGAACACATACCGATGACGCATAAATCGAGTAATGCGTAATTCCGTGCGCGATATATACACTTGAACGTCATTAATAACTTAACTGAGATTGATAAACTCGTGCGAAACGATGCGACACACTTTATCCAACCACCAAGCATGAGGGCCGCGAAGTGTTGCCACGCCAGGATAGCAGGATCGGGTTTCTCGATCGGGCAACGGTCTACGCCCGGCGAGAGAGGAAATTGAAATCGTTGCATACCGATCGAACGGGCGATCGAGCGTCAACGACGACGACGACGATTACGAATTAGCTCTCTGCATTTACGTCTCACTGCGGCGTGCATACATATCGTGCGAAAGGTAAAATCATTTATGCGCAATTCCTCGCAACGCCTCCGCGATGGGACGGCCTTCGGTAAGAATACTTGCGATTGCAATTGCTTTACACGTTTAAATACCCCCTATTCGAGAAATAATTCGCTCGATGTTAATTTCTCAACTCTGTATTCCTCTGTTTTTTTTCGTCATTAATTAAAAACTTTACCGGATGGATAGCGAGCATTTTATCGATCCTGCGCGCGTCCGTAACGCGGCGAGTATAGGATCGCGCGCGATCGCGGGGCTTATCGAAGCGAGAGTGGCGGCGAGTTACGCGACGACGACGACGGCAACAACGACGACGACGACGACTACGACTACGACGAAAACGACAACGACAGACAGCTCGTTAGGCCGGTGTTTCGTAGAAAAAGCCGGGGCACTGTGTCTCTGTGTCAACACGCATACGTAAGTTTCTTTGAATACATCGCATACGATAGCCACACGAACAAACCGCGAGATCCGCATGCATTTCCCCACCGTAAAAGCGTCCAAGCCGGACACGCCATTTCATTTCTGCCAGCCGGATTTTTCCTCGACATCGTTGAAATGCCACTAATAACAGCGAACCCAGAACCCGGCGCTATCGCGGTAGCCGGGGCGTATTTACATGTTAGCCGCATTGCGGCTGACCGGTAGTTCCAGCCACCGAGCGCTTTCCTTATCCTTTCCTCTTCTTTCGCCGCGGCGTGAAGAGAGATCATGAATATCGGCCGTTACCCACATTCCCGCAACCTCTCGATTTTATCGACGTCATATCGATCTTATTTCCGCGGTTAAGAACGATTGTGCTACCGAAGCAGGTATATGCCGTTGAGATTCCAAACGATTGGCCAAACGTTCGCAATTCTGACCCCGAGTTACTTTATCAAACTATAATTATCCACTCTGTATTTCACTCGAAAAAGTGCCTATCGCTTAATTGGCATTGATCACAGCCTCCGCACACGGTAACCCTCGAGTTTCGAATGAAGTAAGTATCGCTTCGCAGGCGAGAAGCAAGATAACACGGAGTGAAGCAGCAAACATCGGCAGCACTGCAAACGAAGCGGACCAACTGGATTCTAGAACGGGAACGGATAGAGGAGTCACATCCGCCTTGTTGTAGGCGCGGCAGCAGCAGCCGCAGCGGCGGCGGCAGCTCCACGGGAGTTCGCTGCTTAGTTGGGCCCGGAAAGCGAATAAGGTCCTCGGTTGGCATGTCCATGGGGCTTCTTCGGTACAAACGGAAGACACGCACACTATAGAATATATTCCACCGGTCCGAGGAAAACGGAATATGTCTATCGTTGGTATCTCGTCGGGCATTAAATTTTTCGCGATAATAAAATCATGCTGTACCGATCGTAAGACTGTCTCCAGTGAGATTTACGGGAACCGGCCAACAACCAGTCGCGCAGACGAACGAGAAATGGTACTTTTACGTCTCATCGTTCGCCAGGCGACTATCATTGCCTTGGCAATAAAATTAACTTCGTCGTGAAATTTTCTCGTTCTTTTACTCTTTTCATAGAGTACGACGCGAGGATGATCGACGGACGACCGAAGAACGCGATCTTATTGCTCCGTAATTATTTCACTGTACGTCCGTAACTCTTGTCGAAGCTGTATAACGCAAAACTCGCCTCGTAACCGTTCGCGGCAAAGGAGAAAAAATTGTCTCTCTCTCTCGATTCGATGATGAAGAGGTCATTTTTAAGAGTTTCGCGGGAAATTATATTAGAAAGATGCATTACGATCGTGCGGTGGCCAACATGGAAAATTTGCATGGATGAACAATTCTTCGAAATAGCAATGCGGATCTCGTTAGGAGAGTCGATGAAAGTTGAACCGACGCGTCTTCGGCTGCTGGATCGCATGTTATTATATTTGTTACTCGAAGCTACGATATTGTAATATATCCTGTTGGCGTATCCGCGGATAACATACCCGATTACATACATATAATAAGGACATAACGTACAGTCGTACAGCCCGATACTTATAGCGCGAAGCCAACGTCTCGAGATTAACCGGGCCGGACCTTCGTGCGTGCTAATTGAATTTGATTATGCAATTATCCGCTTTCACCATCGCGTGTCTTACCGTTGCTTCGTCTCTGTCTCTCTTTCTCGTATCGAGACAGGATTCCAGCTGCGGGAAGTTGGCGCGGTCGGGTTCCTCGCGCCCGGCAAACCGGGCATCGGGATGGTCGTTAACTCGCCCGCGCCAATATCAGCGAGGAGAACGTGAAAGACGAGGCGAAAATAAACGAATGAGAGAATGAGAAAGAAGGAAGGCTCGATGGGTTCAAGGGTAGAGGGGAGGGGGTGTCCGAGAAATACGAAATTGTAGCTCCCGGAGGCAACCATGACCCGGGTTAACCGGTGGCTGCCGATCCTGCCGACAACGCCTCCAAGGATTCTTCGAGCTCTCGGCATCGGCCGCTTGCACCTGTTTGCCTGTCCTTCGGTGCTGAGGTTCGTTAAAAAAAAAATAAAGAAAAAGAAATCGGACAGTCATTCACCTTTATAAAGTAACTCCCGATACATCGGTGCCTTCCAATACCACTTGGACACGCTGTGATATTTCACGGAGATCTGTCTGATGCGTCGTCTGAGAAAAGTTATCGGTTCGAGAGTGATGCCGCACAGCTGTGGCGGAATGTGACGGTAAAAAGGTAAAAGAAGTTAATAAAGAAGCCACGAGGAAGATTGAACGCTTCCCAGTGAATTACAGTCGGTACGCGTGAATTGCAAGCCGCGAGTACGCGTAAGTAAATGAAAGGAGAAGCATGTTATCGACGATGGAACAACGTTGTTTTCCATTTTGTTGGATTACAATTTCCGGGCTTCGACTGTATATGCGGGTTTACCATAAAATGCCATGCTATATAACACTGTTGCGATATATCGTTGTGTTGGAAGGAGGAGACGGGTGTCCGCGTTGCGCGTATATGCACCAGCATGCACGCCGCGGTCCCGCTGAAGAGGTCAGTCTCGCATACCCCGCGAGGCCCCGCTCGCCCCTGTCCCCCGGGGCAAGGACGCCCACAGTTCCCTCACCTCGTTGGCTCCTTTACGCTACCACGACGACGACGATGACGACGACGAAGAAAAGCCGGAGAAGGAAGAAGAAACGGAGCATCCCCGATCGTTGTGTTGGACATATACAAAGATGTATATATAATATACACGAACGAGAGACGGAATACACGTTAAAAAGGGGGAGAAGTCCGATCAAGCGAACCACATCAACATCCGCCGGTCTGCCCTCCGGCATCGGGTTCGCGCAGCATTGCTTCTGCTCTTAGCTTCTGGCTGTATCCTCGAGTCCGCGCAAAGGAAAAGATGCTTCGAGGCAAACGCGTGCAACTATCGCATGGCTTTCCGAAGAATCCACGCATTCCGCTATGTATCTCCTCGGCGCAGCATTACCGTCTTTCCAACAAAAGTATCGCGAGCTCTCGAAGAGTGGTTCTAATGCTACCTAGGTGCGTTCTCCGGCGAGACCCCGCCCGGTGTCTAGCCAGCAGCAGCAGCAGCATCAGCGGCAAGTACACTTGTGTGTACTCGCGTGGAGAGCACATAGGCCACGGACAGCACTCCCGGAAAATTACGAGTAACGCGATATCTTTGCAACGTTCCAAGTACTATACGCGTGCGTCGTGGAAAGACTCGCGATAATATACTATGTACCAAGCGCAACGAGAAAAAGAGGCAGAATAACTACTGCGATGCTCATTTGCCGGCAAGAGGGCCCTCGGGGGTCACCAACACCTGTGGCATATGTATATGTCTGTGTGTAAAGCCCGCAATGCGGAGAACGATCATCTTGAAATAACGGGGAAGCAGATTTCTCGGGCGATAACGCGATATAAATAATTCTTTGGATCGACGCTACCTGTTACCAATTTTTTACGTTATTTTTTTTTATTTATTTTTTTTTCGAAGCGATCGATTTATCAGACTCGTTAATCTTTGCCTCTTTTCGATTAGACAATTAATGCTTCTGACATAAGAAAATGATTCGGAATGATAGCAGGTGTTATGTATACGTAGTGGTCCGCAGCGTGCCGCCTGCGCTGCTTCCACACCGGCAGCTTGATTGAGCGGTAAGACCGGAGCAACGGAGCGCGGAATCCATCTTTCCGCGTCGCGAGAGAGTCACTTCTCGATACACACCGTTCACCACACACACACACAAACACACAGAAACGGTAGCAACGGCAAGAGAGAGAAGTAGCACTCTCCATCGACGATGACGCCTCCCTTCAACCGACTAAATAAACCGTTTATGCTAATACACACTCTCAGCAACACCGGCGTGCTCTCTCTTCACCCGACTGGGGATAAATCGTTTAAGTCAACTCGTTCGCGACGCTGCTAAGCGTCTAAACGATCGGGACATTAGGCACTAACGCCACGAGAGCGGGCGGACTTTACGAACCGCGAAACAAATTTCCATCGACATTTCGCTGCAACGAATACAATGTAAAATCACCGCGGGAGATATCCTCCTCTATCTTTTGTATCTAATATACCTTGAAAAAACACACTGTTTATACAAACGTTATAACAACCGACCGAGTTGTTAAGTTGATTTAGAGTAAAGTGCTCCGCAAACAGACGTAAAGATGTAGTAACGATAGTAAAGTATACGCTGCGGCTACGGAGCCGCGCGTAAGTATCACATTTGTTTGGCCGATTTTAACTTTGAACTTCTTAGGCTGTGCGGATACGTGACTCGCGAGAAATTCTTAATGTAACCGACTGCCAGTGGCGTTATTTCGATTCGCACAGTAGGATTTGCGAAATTTCGTGAAATAGTCGAAAATTCGCGGTAATTTTCTCGATCGATTTTTTTGAAATTATAATAATCATTGATTGAAGATTCGTGACGATCCATTTTATTCACGCGAAGAAAGGAAGCTGTAAAAAATGTTTTCGGAGCTACTGAAATATCTAGCGAAACACTGACGATAGGAATGCATTTGCCACGCAGCCGACGAGGGTAAAAGGATGAGAATCCTGCCGGCGAAGACGAATTAACGGGCGACACCTCGGGCTATCGAGACGGCAAACCTCGCGATTTCTCTTCCTCATCTCTATACCCGCCTCGTTCGAGTTCCATATAACTGTAAAGGCGGATTAATCGCGGTGTACCGGGAACTCGGTAATGGGATCTCGTTGAATTCGCAACGCAAATGTCCATTCAACATTATCGCTGACCCATTATTTCTAATTTTTCTCAACGCTCGAGACCGACGGATAATGCGCAATCTAATTTCCGGATGAAATATGTGTATTAAGCTTTCGGATTTTCACTACAGGCGTCTGCAGACCGATCTTCGAATGTTCATCCGATCGAACCTTTGGATCTCGCGACGACGCTTCGAAGAAATCCTTGAAAAATACGCGTCAAGAATCGCTCTTTTGTTTTTATCTTCTATTTCTTCCTTCGTAACGCGATTTCATAGAACAAGCGAGAGGCTTGGGAGTTGCCGGAGGAACATTTTAGAAGCTGTGGCGGGTGACTCTCCATTTTTTTTTTTTTTTTTTCGGAAATAAGTGTTTACATTTGTTCGCGATGTTCTTCGATCTCAGAAGATATGGCGTCTGGTGCGTAGCTAATTTGTCACCGCGAAACTAATGATGAAACACTCTTGAAATTCATAATGTCCCCCTTAGGATATTCTAGCGGCGTTTAGTCGCCTCGAAAATGAGAATAAATCATCTGTAACGCGATGGACACAACGGTATAACGTGATGCAAGAAAAACAAATATAAACACGGAAGTATAGTCTCTCTTGATCCTCGCCAATCAAGCGAATGAAGAAAAATCTTTCTTCCCATCGGAAGAAAGATCTGTGGGACTGTGGTTCGTCTTCCCTGAATGGGATGACGACCAGAGGGGTTCGCCGATAATTCGTTTCTCGAGCGATAACCAATAACCAGAGCGGCCTCGACCGCAGAGATGAGTTCGGCCGTCGATCGGCCGACGAGAGAATCGTCTCTCTCTCTCCCATTATTCGTATACACAGTACGGTACAAATGAAGGCCGGGGGGCTTGTACTTTTCTGTACTTAGAATTATACTCGTTCCGTTTCGAGTGAGAAAAGTTTCGAAGGGGGAATGAGGAGAAGCGCGTCGAGCGTGAGATCTCTTTACGGACACCTCATGTTTTCTTTTTTTTTTTTTTTTCGTTCCGATGATAAATTGTTAAAGATTAGAAGGCAATATTGTAGAACAAGCGGAGCAGTCTTGCATTTCTTTGCTTAGGTATATATGACGAAGCAAACGAAGCTATAAGGCCCGAGATTCTCCGGAAGCGCACATATCGTTCGTACGCAATACGTTACACATATCTGAAGCTCTCGCGGAGTATCTATCGCGGTAACTTCAATAGTTCTCATCCACCTGTTTATTCCCCGTCGTGGCGCACGGTATCGCTTCCTCTCGCGTTTCGCTGTGCAGCTTCCTCGCGCGCGCGCCCTCCTTTTCGCCGTCTCGTTTTACCTCACGCTTCTTCTATTATCCGACCTTTTCACTCTGCGCTATTCTTCCATGGCGAATGGTAAACTGCGTATTTACTTCGCAGTTTGCCGAGGGTAAAGCACCGTCAATAAAATATCATTGATATTCTCTCGTTCCGCGAGTATATAGTGTATATATACGGCTACTATACCATGAAGAATAGCTACATATTGTGCTGTATATAAGAACACTTGAGACTGTTACAGCGTGGGGATAACTCTCGCTTCTTTAGTCTTATAATACGAAAGGAGCACCGCTAGAACGCTTGTTTATCGTTATTATATAGCAGCGTGGAAGGAGATTATACGGGAGGTTGTAAAATGATTACCCCCGCGTTGTGATAGGCACAACGAAGAGAGAGATTCGAGTCTTGACTCCGCTCATCGTTGTTACCCTGTGCACGACGATGAGGGACTCAACTTCACCGCGGAAGGGCCGCCGGCCCCCGCAAAGGGAACAAGGGATGAACCGACTCCTCGACGAACTGAGAGATAAGTATCGTATAACGATACAGTATAGACGGAGAACGATTTTAAAGTCTCTCGTACCGCCGCACGGGGATAGTTAGGTACACACAAGGCTATTGGTTATACGTCGGCACACGGAACGATATGAATTTTCGATAGGCAGACTCTCGCGACGCTCGCGCGCGCCCCTGAATCGTCGAACGACCGCGATCTAATATCGATTATTTCACGTGCTCTCGATGGAAAATGATGATGAAACGTTTTGTTAGATCAATATTTTGCAGTTCTCGACGTACCGTAACCCTCGATCGTCGTCATCGCTCTAAGCTCATCTAGCTGTACGATCTGGTAGCAACGAATTATATATCATTTACCGAAAGATATCTTCTCGATAGACGCGCAAAAAAATATATTTTTTTTTTTATTTTCATTGTTCCTCGTTTTCATTCTGAGAGGATATTCGATAAGAACGATCGAAATACGATGGAAAACACGTGCAATCTCCAAGCATTTTATGAATAATCTTGCATGTCTGACTTGCGAAAAAAAAAAAAAAAAAAGAAAAAAAAAAGAAACTCATTGCATCGATAAGATCGCGGAAGATGAGCTCTCCACGTACGGCCTATCGGGAGCATCTCTCGTAAATAAAGAGAAACGGTTCACGCCCTCTAATCCATGCGACGATCGATACGGTAGTTACGTTACGTATTATATACAAAGTGTATCATACACTATACCAAGGCGCCGCGGAGGCGAATCGAAGTTCGCGTTCCGCGCCTCTCGCGGAATCCTCGAGACTCCGGTTTCTCTCGGTGGAAATGCGAATTTGCCGCATCTCCGTTTGTAATACAACAGAACTCGTGCACGCCTGCTTCCTAATAACTTCGCATACCTTGACAGAGAAAGGCCAACGTCGTAAAAGCTAACAGGAATAGCAACGCGTCTCGCTGCGAAGTGCGGACACCGTGAGGTATATATACGTCGAGGAGAGGCCTGGCAACTTGTCCGCTTGCTTCTGACCGGACGTAAAAAAAGGAAGCAAATAAAACTCCTGTAATTATGTTTACGAGTCCGCGGGGCCTGGCGACAATAACGCGGATGGCTATAAAAATCGGTACGACCCGCGAGCTCTCGACGTCGTCACCTGCATTAAGCGCAGCGAGAGAGAGAAAGAAACGTTCCGCGGAGATGGGGGGGCGGCGAGACAAGAGGATCGTCAGGAATGAAGGAAGGAGAGAATACTTGTCGGCATATTGAAAATTGAACTCCGAGAAGTCACAGAGATGACGAGAAGTACCAATGATACACGTGGCACGTTATATAGAGTTGTAAATCGTCGAGTAAAACGCGAGTTATCGCGAACGCGACCTTCGCCGAGAATCCTCGGGGCCAACAGCTGTCGGGGGCTTCTGCGTTTTTGCGACGATATCGTTGAAACTACGACACGTTTAATTATTATTCAAATTTGAGACCCTTTGCGTCGACCGGAGAAATTTAATTGAGAAATATACAACATTCGCGTCATAGTCGATTGTGGCGAAAATTTTATTTCGAGGAATATAACGAACGTAAGCGAAGCTTGGGGTCGTCGAAAAGTATCCTTGGGTTTAGCCGAAGGGGTACCGAAAATCATTTGCAACGCGGCGTGAGGCGACCTGTCATCGTGAAACCGCAATCCCGGGTTATTGCACACCCGCGCGTTTCACCGTCGGGCTCTCTTCGACACGAGAATATCTGTATATACACAGTGCAACTACAACGAGCGGGTAGACGAGAGAGAATGGGTCGGTGGACTCTTCACTGTGGCCACTACTACCACCGGCTATTATCCACGTCCGGCCTGCGGAGAGTTTCCGAAGCCCGTTTGGGAGTGAGAAAGAACGCGAAGCCGTCTGACTATATCTCACTCTCGGTTAGCTCTTTCGCATTGACGCTTCCGATTGGCAACCGATCGGAAACAAAGCTCATCCTCTCTCGAGCTCCTCGCTGAAATGACCGTTTGGTGACACACAAAGAAAGGTCGTTGGAAAGTCCCGTGTGAATGTAACTACGCGGTACGATCGGTATTTTTGCCGATCGTATCAACCTGTTTGTTGGTTAAGGATTATAGTAGGGATCTCCGTACTATTTTGCTATTGCGAATTAAGCGAATCTACTGTCTGTCGCAACCGGAAGTCATCCCCGCGCGGACAGCCGAGAGAAGGGTTACATTGTGACCGGAACGAGCCATTCCACCACCCGGCAACGACAATGGCGCCACGCTAAATAGTTAGGAAATACGAACTGTAACTGTTTGAACGGCAGTACCAAGCACCGTCCGAACGTTTGTGTTCTACAAATCCGCCTGACTCTCCATCGCCATAAGCCTTTACTGTGTAATACCAAAACGAATATCTATATACCTCTATCCGCACCTAGTATAGACGAGAGCGATATGCTTTCTACCTCGCGGATGCATTAGGGACAATTTGCGACAATACGACGCGCTCTGGTTCGTTAACGGCTCTACGAGCGAACGAAGAGCCCGTCTCCTCTCCTCTCTTCTCCTCTCCCGCCACTCCACCTTCTGTCACGGTGACCACTCCGATGCGTCTCGCAACATTCATCTCTCCGCGAGAGTCTGCGGTTCATCATTTTATAACGAGCCACTTTCGATCCACCGACCGGAATCCCGACTTATATCGCGATCCGGTAGTCCGGATATTATCCATAATGTCGTCTGCCATTAATCATCGCGAATACTTTAAATTACTGCAAATTTTCCAATTTTTTTTATAACTTACTCGCGTATGGAGCGATCGGATTATATAGAAAAAATAACGTCTTGCGTACATATTACAAGTTAGTCGCGTGCACATCGATCGAATGATAGAAATACTCGAAATTACCGTATCATCGAGAATCCATTATGCAAATCATTTTTTGTCATTACATCAGAAAAAAAAAAACGAAACATCAATGGAAAAACTAGTTTGACAAATAGTTGTGGGTAAATCAGCAATAATTGTTGGATAGTCGAGACTCGCCACTCGAGCTCCGCGCTGCAAAGAGTTGCGTGCAGACGGTCAAGAGCTCTGCGGCGAGACTATTGACCGATGTCATTATTGAAGTAATGACAAAGCGTTCCGATGTGCGTTATCATTGTCGGGCGTTACCGAACGATATTCCAAACAGTGCGAAGTATCGCGAAGTTTCCCAATTATCCGGCTAATCATCCGCACGCATAGCCGATGATGGACTCTTAATCGCCGCGTATAGTCGATAGGTAATGAATGAACGTACATCATCGGAATTTTGTGCAACAGTCACGATTCTGAAAGTCTCGTAATCTCGAAACGATTGAGATACGTAAGCGCGTAATTATATTTCAGGATTAACCGCAAGTTGCTGTACTTGGTTCGCCGTTGATACCAAGGGAGTCGCTCCTAGTCGCAAAGTCAAGGCTCCGCGAGTGCGGTTTGTGCGGACAAAAAGCGGGTTCGCGCGCCTCGGGTCGCGCAAAACCATGCCAAGCCATGCACAAGCGGCACGCACGCACGCACGCTGAATCTCCTGGCGTAATGCAGTGCGCGCGAGAGAAAGAGTGAGAAGGGAAGGAGGATAGTACGACACAGGTGACAATCTCGTTTGTGTTCTCGTGATAAACGACATTCGCACGCCGCGGACGTTTCTTGCACCTTATGGGCCGTTCACCGCTCTAAGCGTGAGTTGCAAAATGCTATTCGACGTGTGTACGCGCGCGGCGTTCAACGAGTCTCGTGTACTTTGTACACACGGGATAAACATTTGTAGAAAATATTACACAAGCTTTCGTTCCTCGTTCGGACGTTCCGGCAATCGCGTCTCTATTCCCCCCGCAATCCCAAGATGCCACAGAGGTTCACGACAGTGTGTAAAAATAAAATAATAAATTTAATAAATCACTCTCGAGACTCTCGATGTCACGAAAAAAAATATCGTCCTATTCCACCGTTCCTCGGTAAATTAATTCGTTGCCGTCTCGCCTTCGGAAACATTCCTTCGGGATTTTTATTTTTTCCAACTGGTTAATAATAAAGCTCGGGGTATAACTTGGTGAAAAAATTCGCTCTCGGAAGAGTGCGGCTATGGGGATCACGTACGTAGGAAGCTGCCGGTGATACTGCTTTGCGTGGATGTAGTGCTCTGCACCGCACCAGCGGCAACGACGTCGTGTAACGCACGCCGGGCCTCTGCATCAGCCAGGGGCCATACACGCGCATCGTGAGCCGTATACCAGTACGAAATATATGTATATATACATATATATATGACGGTTTATCCCATGGATACGGCGAAGAAGGAAAAGGACGAAGCGACAGAGCTGCGGCAACCGACACTCAACGTTCTTTCTATATCCATCTCTGTCTTCATTTCTTTATTTATCTCGCTATCCCATAGTTCCCCCGCGACTAGTCTATAAATCTAGTAAATCTTAAAAACGATAGGCCGTTTTATCGGCCGACAAACAGGTTACTAATGCGCCAACTTCCAATCCTAAGCCCGTCGCGTGACTGTACGGGAGTGAGCTAATTTTTTCATTGCACTTATTTTTCTTCCGTCATTCACGATCTATTCTTCGTTTTTTTTTGTTCCGTACGAATCTCTCTTTCTTATCCACGTTCGATTTCCTCCTCCGATCTGTTTCGGAGTCTGCAACTTCTTCGCGCAAAGGCCGAGTGCGTTGTATCTCGTAACTTGTAACAAGCGCGCGTAACAAACCCCGTGCAGAGAAAATCCGCGAGTTCTCGAAGTGCTCTGTGCCTCCATAATTTATTTGTCGCGGAGGACACGACAGCTGCTTGAATATAGGATGCCGAAGCGGGCGTTGTCTCGTACCCGGTAAAGCTGTGCGTGTTCCACTTCCTGTTTATCATCGAACCCGGTCGCTATTAATTGTCGCGATAAATTGCCGGCTCGTGAATCTCTGTCGTTGGATTAATCGTCGCGTCGAGGCGAGGCTCGCTTATATATATTGCACTCTAGCGGCATCGGCTACTATTCCTAACACAACCACTCGCTATGATGCGATCCGAGCAAAAAAAAAAAAAAAAATTTTTTTTTTTTTCGTTTTTTTTTTTCTACCGGAGCTATCACACCCGTACGGGAGGAGAGTACACACGGTTTCCCTCCTGCACGCCGTGCTTGGGACCACAAGACGCGAGACACGCGCACGCGACGCGTCCTATCCGCGAGAGCTGCGCAACGTAACGAACGAGAAATCCGTATTAATGGATGTGTACGCGTGTATGCCGCGTATTTTACGAGCTCTGGGATTGCCGCATGCGTGTGCCGCGATACCTCGACGGTTTTTCGATTCATCGGCGTGTGTAACTCTCAACGGCGACCACTGGCCAATGTAAATCACGTTAAGTAACACTCCGACAACGCGAAAGGAGATTGGGATTGAACTATCCCTTTCCTCGGCGCTTGCGTCGGACATCGATCTTCCGGCTTAAAGTACAATTTTTTTTTTCTTTTTTTTTTTTTTTTTACATCCGGCTGCTATCGTGCAGTTATCAAGGTTAAGGCGCGACTTCAATGAGTTTCTTTGCTCGGAAAGATCGAACAAAAAAAATATTATCAATCGGTCAATACCAATTACAAGAGAATCCGCACCGCCGTTACCATAAATACTTGCGGCTTGTTCGATTATCCATTAAATTTGTCATAGTTACGATATAACAAGTAGCCCAGAGGTTACAGAGACCTCATTGCGATACTCTCCCGTTTCAGGAACGCTCCGAGGCCCCCGATGAGTGGAGAGTCAGAAGTGGCAAGA
Source organism: Buathra laborator (assembly GCA_934046635.1). Lineage (NCBI taxonomy): Eukaryota > Metazoa > Arthropoda > Insecta > Hymenoptera > Ichneumonidae > Buathra > Buathra laborator. The sequence continues at coordinate 12,793,795 of OW203897.1, forward strand.
AGGGAAAAGTCGATAGATCGTAATGCTCCTCCCCGGAGGCACACAGTTATACATGGTATATATGTATATATCGCAACTTGCACGGACAGCAAAAAGGCTTCGTCTCTCTCGGATCCTTGGAAAACGAGGAAGAGACCGAGCGCGGAAGCCACAGATTACAAGACAGGGGGCCTCGGTCTTTATCGGAATAACTTATCATACGGTCCGAAAGTGAGGGCAGTTATGCAAATAGAGCACTCATTGTATTTTGTTTTATTTATCGTTATATTTTTATTTCAATTTTTTTTTCACATTTTTTTTTTTTTTTTTTTTTTTTTTTTTTTCAACTTCAGCATGTGTACAAAGAGGAGAATAAAGTAGGGTATATGTCTTCGGGTTGCGCGAGAGACGGGAGGAACCCCTCGTGGCGACCGCGCTGCACGAGAGCTCAAAGGAGCTGAGAGGAGCAACGATAGACGATAGACGAAGAAGAGGAGTAGGAAGCAAGCCGAAGGGTATAACCACTAAGGTTCGTTGGTACTATAAACGAGGGCAAAAGAGACGGCGAACCGGTGCTCTCGTCTTTGGGTTCATGCAACGAATCTTTAAGATCATCACGATTCTCCTCTCGCCCGGGAAATCATCAGGATTATCGCATCCTCGCTCCTCAGATGAGATTATGATAATTCAAGTCCCTCGACTCGCGGCGATGTGTATATATATATATCCATTCTATCATCCTCTCGACTTCCGCAACGCTCGTGCTGCGAGTCTTTCGGAGCCCGAAGATTAATCGAATTAAAAGTCATCGCAAAGGCAACGAAAGTTACGTGTAAAAAAAAAAAAAAAAAAAAAAAAAAAAAAATACAACTCATCCATTGGTTTACGAAACAATGCACCTAACCTCACGAGCTTCGCGGCAATAATCTTTTCGCGGCCGTCGTAACGCGGGAAAAACTACTGCGCAACGGGGAATAGCGCGTAAAACTTTTACGAGACCATAAGGAACCGGCTAATAACTGTAATCGGGGGATAAAACGTATGATCATACGAGAATTAAAGCATTACCGCCTCTTCTTCGCCCTCCGTCAATCGGACTAAAAGCCAACTAATCAACAGTGTTTTCTATATAAACGAATAGGGAATTGCAGCTCGACTGAGATCGTTTAATATGGAAAATGATAGCCGCGTGGGCGTTCCTATGTGTATCCTCGAGTGCTGGAAAGGTTGTCGCGAACGCGCGTATCCGCGAGTACATACTCTCACTCCGTGTAATATGGAACGCAAACGTTTCTCGAGTTCCGATCGCCACTGCCGGTTGTAAACCCAGCGCGCAATTCTCCCGCGGATGACGCGATAAGATCTCTAATTGTTCCGGTGGCCGTGTATATATACAATCCTCTTGTGCATACAGCGCACATATTTTTCCACGCGCACCAACGAAGCTTGCGGAGAATCGACACATCGTTTCATACATTTTTCTATGCACACAGAGATAACTGTGCGAAGTGTTTCATGTATTCAGAGATCCTGCAGCATTGTCGCTCGCGCGCTTACCAGCTATATTATTTACCTTTGTGTTATTATTTTTTTTTTCTTTTTTTTCATTATTTCTTTAACGTCAGTTGCACACTTCGTCGCGATAGTCGGGCCAACCGTTCCGAATGCGCATCGTGGCCACGCGTACAATGAAAGAATATACATATATATATCTAAATAAAAGTATAACCGCGAGACAAGTTTCGCGCGCGTTGTGTTGCGAACGCGAGACGAAAGAGAGGCGAAAGGTCAGTTTCGCGGCGTCGACTACCGTCTAGCGACGGAAAAAACGGACAGAACCACTTTCGTTTCACAATCGAGCGAACGAACGGGGAAGCCTGCTGCTTTTGCTTGCTGCCTCTGGCAAATACGCTTTTGCCCCGCCACAGGCGGACAAGTACCTATATATATATGTATTTTATCCCTCTCTCGTTCCTTGGTCTCCCGCTAGGGATTGTGCACACAGCAATATACCACCCGCTTTGTTCGTTATGCGAATATTCTCTATTACCTTTCTCGTTATATACCCGCTGAGTCGTGCGTCGCTATGTGTCTCGAGGGTTACAGTGTTTGCTTGGGTACACTACACATTAGAGGTTATATACTTGTATTTCTTTAAGATACAGAGAAAGACCGTGACGCACGTCTGATTTACGCTGACACGCAAGTTTTATGAAATAGAGGCGAAAGCAAGTGCTCGCGCCCTCGCGTGAGGTATACACATGTATAAGATAAAATGTTGCAGATAAAACAGCAACGATGCGATAAGCAATCCGCATCCGAGTTTTCGTCATAAAAAATATATAACTACTATATAATTTATCGTTGATTAATAATCGCGCACAAAGCTGACCAATCCCCGACGAAATAATTTCATCCCTTGCATCTTTTTTTATTCGGCATTTTTTTTTATCGGCGATATGCGAATAGAAATATTGGGTCATTTTGTAGGTTCGTCGATTAGTTACGAAAGTTCGTCGAAAGATTAGTAAAAAATATATGCTATATAATGTATCGTTGATTAATCATCGCGCATACGGCTGATCAATCCCCGAAGAAATAATTTCATCCCTTGTATCTTTTTTTATTCGGCATTTTTTTTATCGGCGATATGCGAATAGAAATATTGGGTCATTTTGTAGGTTCGTCGATTAGTTACGAAAGTTCGTCGAAAGATTAGTAAAAAATATATGCTATATAATGTATCGTTGATTAATCATCGCGCATACGGCTGATCAATCCCCGACGAAATAATTTCATCCCTTGCATCTTTTTTTATTCGGCATTTTTTTTATCGGCGATATGCGAATAGAAATATTGGGTCATTTTGTAGGTTCGTCGATTAGTTACGAAAGCATTGGAATTCGCAACGTTGAACATTTTAATTGCAACGAATATTACGCATAGCGGCCGAGAGAAGGTAATGGTAGTATAGACATATATATCCGCGGCTGGAGTGTACGGAGAAATAGTGTTCGGCGTGAATCATACAGCCGCTGCCGACATTCGTAATTGGATTTCACCGGATATTAATAAGAGCGACAGAGTAGTCAGTGACAGAGACCTAGTTGACGGGTGAGTGCGATAAGCGCAAAATGCAATGGCGATTCGCAAAACGGCAATGCGAGACGAAGAGAAGCGACCAAACTGTATGGTTGCATTGAGCAGTTTCGAGAAGTTTCAGCGTGGGTAAGAGACGCTTTATCGAATGAACATCGGCGAACGCGAAGAGATACGAAAAGTCCGAAGCATGCGTGGGGGCGGAAGGAGACTCGGATGATTTCGATTTTCTATGCAACGCGCGGAGATCTCCCGCGGACTTGGATGTGAATAGAATAAAAATGACCAAACGCGTTCTCTCGTAAACTTTCTCCTCGTATTTTTTTTTTATATTTTTTTATTTTTTATTTTGCCATCAGCTCGATTTTCGATAACGCAATTCAAATCCCGATTTGCCTGTTGCACGCTGCTTGGTCCATTAGAAGCGGAAAAGTGAATGTTCTCGAACACGAAACTGGATCTGGTCGCGTCGCGAAAGAATTTCACGTGATAACGCACTCGTAGATACACCTCGAGAGCGAGTTAAACACGCGGGGTTTAGAGGTTTTCTAGTTATAATTCGTACGTTTGATTTAAATGTCAACAAGATTTCACTCGTGAGCTCTCAAGTTTTGAAGCACATTGGTATATGCATTACCATTATATCGTAACGCCCATAAATCCCTACGATATCCGGCTGCTCCGCAATCATTTGCCGAATTAAAAATTAAAATGAAATAGTGCAAAGAAATTCTGTCGCGTGTACACCTGCATTCGAGCGTTCAATCATGATCAATAATCGATATATCGAGTTATCTATTTTGATTAGTACGCCACGCGAGTTGAAGGGGAAATGGATTAAAAAAACGAAAATATTCCTACGACTTGCCGAAGGGGAGAGGGTACGTTATATCGATGTTGGACGCTCGATCAATGCTCTCTCGTTTATGCTTACCGTCAATATTCGTTCCATATACGCTGATCTATGCAATAATACGCCGTGAGTTAAAAAAGAAAAGCACGAAAAATAAATGGTAAGAGCCCCGAGAACGAGAGATTAATAATTTGCTGTTTTCCAACCCCGGCATTAGATCAACGGCGGATTTGCACTCGGCATCGAAGTAGACAAGAGGCAAAGCTCAAGCTTTGCCTTCGCAAACCGACGGACGGTTACAGCGAATGCCGAAGAAGGGAGCTATAAGCTAAGTTGGCGAATAGTATCGGCATAGAGTATGTTCAACCGTTGAGGATAGCAGGAGCCCCGAGAGTTGGCTCGCGCGCGCGTATGCCTCCTGCAGCAGGGTCGACCGGTCACGATGGCTCGGGTAATGATAGCCTGCTCTCTGCTTCATAATCAGTCCCCCATCTTAATTTATGTTTGCCCCTGCGCCCGTCCGTTGGCTTCGTACGTCCATCCATTCGTTTTGCCTGCCCGTTCGAGTAGTATTGTGCCAGTAGGTAGGTCTCTCCTTCTACCCTATACCTTGTAACATTCGTACTAAGGTACCTACTCTCTTTACCAACGAGAGACTCTATGCCTCGCATTGCTTATGCTCTTCCTCTCCTTGCTATTCAATGCTTGCTGGCTGCCTGGCTGGCTGACTCCTCGGAGCTATTCGATGCTGGAGGTACCTGTACCTCATCGGCTTCGGACTCTTTACTCCCGCTAATTTACCGTAATTCGACTACGTCGGATCAACCGAGCGCTCAGACCTGTTTGTTTGCCTATGTGTTCTCTCGATATAAGCCAAACACGCCGAGGATTCAACCCCTTTTCTAATGTATGTTTTCTTCATTACACGAATCACGAGAGAACGTACGTCACGCAACTCTCGCGCATTCTCGCGCCTGAACGCTTTGTTCTATTAAACTGGATATCTCAGTTGAGTACCCGGTGAAATTTTTACTGAGTGATTCATATATTTTCGTGGGAATAAACAACATTCGTTACATTTGACAAATGAATATTTACGAGTCATGTGAAAGAGAAAAAAAAAAAAAAAAAACGCGATGTATGTACATCAGTCAGATGTGGCGGTCAATGACGATGATGATGAATGAGTAAGAACATCTACATTACTCTAATTTTCTACCGTGTCACTCGAAGATAGATCGACAAAAATGTGCGCGTGTCACGAGACTTGCCGTAGAATAAACGAAATTCTTGAACACCCGCCGTGTGACTTTCGGTTGGGTGTACGTCGTGCACCTTAACACCTCGTACGTCCTCCGATTCGAATCGATTATGACGTAAACCCGTTCTTATCTGATTTCACGCCCGTCACTCCGCTATCCGAGAGTCGCATATGCACACGTGGTGACGTACGCACTTTCATTCGTTATATACGAAAAGTTTGTTCTCGATTGAGACGTTCTTCGGATATAGACTTCCCGCGGACGCGGGGAGGTCGGAGGTCAGGTATAATCCTGGAAGATAAAACTCGCGAGATATTTGGGTCGCGCAGCGACTACCGAAGAATTTATTTTCATTTTTTTCGACATCGGTGTACGCAGCTACACTTCACTTTTGTTTCGTCTTTATCGATGCTATATTAATTTATTGTAGACGACGCTTTGCCGGAATAGACACGTCCTTTCTGGACGGTGGAAAACGATAATCTGCGAGTAGCGAAGCTTGAACTATGAGTCGAAGCGCGAGAATACCGCACAGCGGAAGAAAAGAGAGCATAGCACGAGGACTGTTGGTACTTGTGTCTACGGAGCTCGCACGTCCATTAATCGAACGCTTGGATGATCACGAACCAGTTCGTAATCAGTTCAAGCGGAAAACTGGGCCAGGGAATGCCCCGTGACGTGTCTCACTCACGTGCCGTCCCCCGTTGGCACGTGACGATCGTTATTCTTTGGCAAACATTGACTCTTCAAGGTCAATAGCGACGATGTTTTTTAAAAAAAAATTTCTGTTTTTTTTTTTATTTTTTCTTTTTCCCGATATACCTAACGATTAATTGACAAAAATCTGTTATAATGAATTTTCTCAATCTGCGAAAAGTTGCGATTTTTCAAAAATTTTCAAGGGATCTTCGATTTTGGATGGAATCTCAGATTTTTTCGGATTTCCATTGAAAAAAAATGTTTTTTAATATTTAACAAAATGGCTTCGGTATACACGTGTTCGTCTTGTATATATCAGCGTTGCATGGACACTATAGTGACGTAGGCATATGCACACAGACTACATGTATGCTTCCGGTGCTCCGCTCTGCCACGGGATCGACTCGACTACTTTCTCCGAAGTTAGCCGCGGGAGTACTGGATTGTTATCTATCCAATTCGATCTGCTATCAGTCGCGAAAGAGCAAACGGAAACCCTTCTAATTTTTCTCTTTCGATTCCGTGTTTCATTAACCCGTCGACTTACTCAGTTTCGTAATAAATTGCGCGCTATTTTATTAATGAGTCCATTCGAAACGTATCGAAGAAGAAAAAAAAAGAAAAAAAAAAAAAAAAAGGATAACTTCAGCAATAAGTTTCTAAATGCAAATGCACAAGACTATCGCGAGCGAGTGAGGCTCGCGCGGGGTTGGGTTCGATGCACCGCCGGTGTTGTTCGATACATTCAACGATTCGCGTGGTTGGCCGCTGTTATGCGGTACGTAGTTATTTATAATTGACAGGCTGATGGCACCGCACGGTGATGCGGTCACTCGCACTCGCAGGGATACACGTACGTCTAATGTCGACACAGCTCGGTAGTCAATAGTCGTGTGGACACGCGGCATAGTCTTTTTCTACATCTCTTTCTCTCTCGCATTATCATTAATGATAATAATGAATAGTAACGAAAAAAAAAAAAATATATATATATATATATACACATATAGTCATGCATCCTCGCGAGCGACAACGGGCCGTCGTAGCAGTAGCAGTGGTCTCGTACACGGGGCTCGATGGTCTGTAAGCGTGTAATTAGCCAACGTCGACGATGACGATGACGACGCGGAGAAGAGCAACGCTAATTACGCCGCTCGAACACGCGCACGGTCCCCATTGCTGCAGATCAGTGTGGGGAACGTCCTAACGTCGTGTCATCGGCACATTTTTTTCGACTACTTTCCTCATTAAATCGGAAATTTAAAAAGTATTTGTCAACGAATTTAGGCAAAGATGGCGCAGTAGTGTTTTCTCGGTGCACCCGAACTTCACGTGTGAACAATATTTTTTTTTTTTTAGATTTCTCGTTAGCCTCATTTTTTTTTTTTTTTCTATGAAACTAACGTACGATCGCGTATCCAGGTGAACGTTATCAAGATCCATTTCGTAACGCGTGTGTCGTTGGCTCGTTTAATAAGCTCTCAAGGACGCGTAAGCTATCTATCTATCAGTCTCGGGCACGCGATTAATAATTAATAATTCTCGCGCATGCGAAGCCCGTGAGGTAAATAGAGTGGCATAAACGGATTTTTAAGAAACATCGCTGTCGATGCCGGTCGACGGGTCGCACTTGAATTATTTATATGTAAATACGTGTCGAAAGAACATCTTTCGCTCGGGTATCGTCGACAGGGAGAAACAGGGGATGTCGCAGTAACATTTTTTTTCCGCGACCGGTAGTAATAGGTGGAGTTATAAAGGGCTTTAATTATGCACCACGAGTAAATAACATGATTGCCTTGTGGCTAATATTCATTACGGTTTTATTAAAAAGCATTTCGCGCATAAAACATCGCGGTTATTTTTTGCGAGATTTCACATGGGCGTCAGCGAGAATAGCGCGTTAACGTTATTGAATTTATCGTCGAACGCGGTCGTAAACGCGCTGTCGCTTTACCGTGGTCTTCCGCGTCGAATAGGTGGATTTAACATGTACACACGAACGAGACGAGAGCGGGCAACGCGCGTATCGCGTACCGAGAGAGCAAGTTCAGCTTGTAACGAGAACACTCATTAGGCGATCAGCGGTCCGTGGCTGAAAATCGATCGCCAACCTCTGGTTTGCGCCCCTCGCGCCCTCCCTCACCGGCTACTTCTCTCGCTATACTCTCGTAGACACCCCAACAGTCGACAGTGTTGGGCATAGATAGGCTCGGGGATCGAAGGAGATCGACGACCATGTTGTTCGAAGCGTCGTGCCAACGCCGCGGTTTAACAGCGTATAGATCGACGTCGGTAGAAGCGCGAGTATAGCGCGAAGGCCTATGGCCCTCCTGAGCGGCCACGACGACGATTAGTCCAAGTGACACGCGTGTAAGCGAGCCGGTTGTCGCGCGAGCGTGTGTAACCGCCGCGAGAGTCAGAAGAGAACGTTCATTGGCCGAACTACGAGACGAAGGCGTGATTGACGGGGATCGTTTGTGTAAAGCCCGACAGAGTCGTCGACCCGCGATCGAAACATCGAAACTCGACTAATACAGAAATTCATCGATAGCTTTCCTCGCGAATGAATCGCGGATAAAAAAAATCGAAAAAAATATCAAACCATTTGTTTTACGATCTTAAATTCAAATTTCTCCATTAAACGAAGCATCGATAATTTTCACAAACGACCAAAACGAGAACAATTAAAAGTAATTCGATAATATGTTCAACCGATTTTTTTGCGACGACCAAAGCGGGGAGTACGTATAATGAGAGTTTCCGTTGGGTAATCGGTCTTCGAGGGCAAGAAGCGAATAGTCGCCCTCGGGGGACCGTAACAATTCTAACCTCCGAGACGGCAATCGAACAAACGTGAGAGAATCTTATACGAGAGAGAATTGGCTCTTCGGAGAATGAAAAAAATTCGAATTATCTTTTCAGCTTCGCGAAGCCTCGAGGTATAGAAATTAAATGCGGCCGGCGAGCATCGATAAACGGGGGCGTGCGCGATGATCTTCGGAAGTTATTAAATTTAGAGATCGATCGAGGAGAATTATTATTTCGATAAATTGACCGGTAATTGTCCGGACGTTAATTTTACAATGGCATAGTCACATGTCTACCGTGACAAGGAATCCCCGTATATATATATATATACATATATATATAATCGACTGACGCGAGCGACGGTTTTGTCTCGATGATAGGTATGCATTGCCTTGCGATAATACCGTTGCGGCCACGAGAGCGTGCCACACCCTTCGCGATCACAGCTGTGCAACGATATAGTATTCGTTGTCGTACATACATATATATATGTATATTATACTTACAACGAAAAGTTGGGAATATATATATCCGCGCGCTCACAGACTCAAGTGGTAAATATACTTGTAACCTCTGTACATACGCATCGCGAGTACACAGGTACATAGAAATATCTCTACGTCCGCGATATATGTATCCCGCGAGTCGTCGGGGTCCATATGCACACGGAAGAGGTTGGCCCCGCGTATAGCGCTCTCGGACACGTAAGAAAACGTACCCCGTGCGCGTATAATTCCCCGGCGTGTCAGAGCAAAACGCGCCGCATGGCATCCTAGAAACGTAACATCCTTTCAGGCGTCCCGCCGGCTGCCTCGTACACGAACGTACAAAAACGAGGAATAAAAGGATAGAAAGAAAAGAAGAAGAGGCGGAAAAAAGAAAGGAAATAAAAAGAATGAAAACGAAATGCGAGACATCGACGTACGGAGTATACAAGCGCTCGGTAGGTACACGGAAAGGGCAGAAGCAGAAGTAGAGAGGAAGAGCGACGAGAGTGCCGCTGAGTATACAGAGCGCATCAGCCGATAGATCGAATCCTTCGCGGAGAGCAGAGGTCCAATCAATACGGTTTCTTCACAGAGTTACGGGGTGTAAGTATTGTATATACACGCGTATATATATAAGTATAAAATAAACCTCAGCTATCGTCAACCCGCTGCCGCTGTAGACTTATCCGATCGTTTCATCGGCGCGCGTGCGCGCGCGCGCGCAGCATAGTAACCGTAGGATAAGAAGATACAGGATCTACGAAGTGCTCGCTCCTCGGGTGTGCGAACGGTAATAGGAGGGATCACAGCGGAGGGTTACCCGCGGCGAGAGATCGCGCGGCAAACGCGGCGGTACGACCTCGCCGTAGATTTAATGTCTCTCTGTCACGCGGTTCGATCTACAGGTGAAAATCGAAGGATATAGGTACGTATATGCGTAACCGTGCAGTGGAAATCGACGCGCTGCATGGGGTGCATCATTTATATGAGATACGAGAGAAATGAGATATATTCTCGAACGTTTAGAGATTCAGCTATTGGGACAGATAAGAGAGAAAATTGTGTGTACTCCGCCGAGAGAGATTCATCGCTCTATATCTAAGATTTCTATATCCGTTGTACGATCGGCAGTTGTACGTATGTGGCGTCGCGGTAAAAGATTCCCATCGATTCACGCGTATCTCTCTCTCTCTCGGAACGTATTCTTGCGTTATTGCAATAGCTTCAAGATAATTCCCAATCATCGAGGTATACGCGCATGAGAGTACCGTAGTCTCGTATACGGTATAATTTGGCATCGATGTCGCAGCGAAGAGATCTATCCTCACGGCAAATCGATACGCGCCGCGGCCGTGCTTCGTTGCTTTCGTCAAATAACCATCCGATCGCGATAAAAATTCGCCATTTTTTTTTTTTATAAATCGTCAAATGTTAGTCGGGAAAAGTCATTGTTTATTATATATTAAGCTACGAACTCAATTTCCAGTTACCGTGTCTATAGAAAATAAACAATTTTCGTATCAAACTCGCGTGTCATTATACGCGGGAAATGAGAGACGCATAATCCTCGAGTCTTTGAAGATATTTCCTCTTCTTCGAACTTCTCTCGTACTAACAGCATATTTCGTATGGATATATATCTGGACGTTGTGTCTCGAGACTCGAGAGAGAGAGAGAGAGAGAGAGAGACTGTACACCGGATCGTTAATTTAGCTCGGTCGCGAGGCCGCGTGCACTCTACTCCGATATACCTGCGCCATATCGTTCGAGGAGCAGGGCGTGCGCGCGCGGTGCATGCAACGAGAGGACAGAACAGGCGCGCAAAAGATCTCGAGAGCTCGGTGTACGCTATAGACAGCGTTACTATCTTGTTCACTTATGCGAAAATACTATCAAAGCATTGATACACGTATGTGTACACCTAAGCGGATTATAACTCTCCCTCTGGCTTGTCCGCCGAACCAGTATTCCGCGACGACGACGACGACCGTGCGGCGCTGATTATTTAGCAATACAAATCACCCGACGCGAGTTCGCAGCACCACCGGCACACAAGCGCACGATGAATCGAGAGAAAGAAAATCGAATATGCGAACGTATGCGAGAAAGATAGGAAAAACAGCATGTGCATTGCTCGAGAGCCGCTGGTATATGCTACGCTCGCTAAAGTTGCAGCTCAGGCGTGGTCCCTCGCGTGCGCGGGCGTGGTACCGCTGTTGCTCCTGCTTGCCGCTTCTGGCGTACCTATATGTACCGTTCGTTCGTTCGTACTCCGCGGACAAGTCGAGAAACTATCGCGAGAGATGCTGGTACGTGGAAAGAGAGACAGAGAGAAGGAGAGAGAGAGAGAGAGACCGCATATATACACGTTCCGATCGCTGTATATATATAGGTGCATATATACATATATATATGGATATGTATAGCATTAGCAGCGTACTCTACGGGTTTGTACTCTCCGTTGTACATCCGGAGGAATAAATCTCGTTCAGCAGGACACTGCACTCCAAGTCCCCCCGCGGATCGTACATTTTCTTTACTTCATTAACATTGAAATACCGTCTTATCACGCGCCTCATCGATTCCCCTCTAATTGTAGAAGAAAAATAAAAGATTTTTCTCAATGCGCGGAGTATAAACGACGATGAATAAATTATCGTCAACGACAAATGGTATTATTATTGCTGCTTGCTGCGGGCACCTCGACCCCGTTGATGATCGGCAAGATATCCGAGTTGTTGGTAAAAATAAAGAACTTTCCAAAATGCTCGCGATTTAAGAAGGGGTTGGGGGTGGGGTCGATTTCTATTTAATTTTTTTGGTAAAAAAAAAAAAATGAAAAAAATTAAATTTTTTCAAATAAAATTCTATTTTTAATGATATTGAAAATAATGTAATTCTTTCGACATTTTTTTAAAATTTCAACCTGCAAATTGTTTTACGCGGTCGATATACCATTACAAACAAAACAATCTCATGGAATTAGCGATTCGATTTGTTTTTGCATATGAAAAAAAAAAAATTATAATCGTTTTTTTGTCCGAAATTTGCCGATCGCCAAGTTGGATCGACAATGTATGAAAATAGATAAAAAAAAAAAAAGTAATAAAAACTTCGCGGTGCTATCGGTGTTCGGATTATTATCAAGATTACGAAACTCCGGCGCGAAGCGATACGTTGTTTCGTATTACGTAGCGAGCACACGGTGTATTTAACAAGTGAATAATCGGACAAGAGTCCGTTATCGCAGCCCCTTTTATCCCCGCGGATTACGCACTTGTTACGAACTTGTTATAGACTGTTACGCTCGGTGCTTCGATGCTATAATTAGGATCATAAGCCGTTGAGTGTTTCACGCCGTAAACGAGAAGCCCGTAAACCGTCAAGTTTGCACCCATATATACGCGGGAAGGCGTACGGAGAAACTATATACAGGTATACTTATCCCGTGCGATATTAATAACTCGTAATAAGCATCAACAAGTTTGAATCTCAGGGTGCGAAGGTTCGGGCAAAGTATCAAACGACGAGGCTGATCCATGGGATGCGTGCACAGCTGGCATCGCGTATATTAAACAACGGGAGTGGCGAACCGTTCGCGAAGGGCGCGAAAGCCCGAGGACGATAAAAAGCCACGAGAAAACGATGCGAGACAAGTTGTATTACACACGTATATACACATGTATCTCCCTATACGCCCGCTACGCGCTCATTTTTACGTTGAAATACGTACGCGTGTGTATTGTTAGGCCGCAAGGCGTGCGCCTCGATGTTAAGCCGGCGCACGAAGCCAGTTAGCTCTCCAGCGAGAAACTAAACGAAAACTCTTGACAGATTCTCATCGTAAGCTGACGTAAACAATTTGCGAATGTAAATACCTGTTGAATATTGAGCGGGATGGGCCCCTGGAGAAACTCTGCCGTAGTAAAGGAACAGCGAGCACGCCAACGTAAAGGGTTATTATATATGCCGGGGTTATTGTGCGCGATGGTACGAGACCCGGGGGCCACCGCATTTCTGTACGCCAAGCTAACCACGGCGCCTTCGCACCTTGCAAAACGCGTTTACCCTTTAAACTTGTGATTAACTCCGACCGTGAGCCACTGGAAGAGAGCGCGAGATCGGGACGGTCATCATCATCGCGCCTCTTCAACTTTATTCCTTTTATTTCCATTTCCGTCGTACAAGAAGGGCAAAGATATCGTTTCGAGGGATTACTTCGCGCGGCCGACGATTACGGCGTCGCGCATTGGTACCTATACGCGCGCGCATATTTAACTTCGATGTATAAAGGCTTAAGAATGTATTATTGTATTGTATATGTAGGACGTCCCTGGCATTCTATTAATCGGCATAAATAATGCAACTCGCGAAAGACACGAACGCGGGGTAGGAACTCGCGGAGGCGAGACGCGTCCCGCGCGCTAACACAGTGTGCAAAACGGTCTCTTACTGCTCTCCTATCCATGGCGCGCTTGTTGTAATACACTTGGCACGTATCGCACGCGTACCAAGTTCGTGGGAATTTTCTTCCGTACAAAGCGCTCCAATGTAAAGAATACTATAGACACGTGGGTACCGTATCTTATATGTATATATTTATTAGTGTTCGTCTCTGTGCGGTTATACATGGATATTGTATGTATATAATTCAGTAGGGTGACCGCAATTTTCACTTTCGCGACACGCGAGAATTCTCTATTGTTTCGATTCATCCGGTTAATACCTATCAATTGGCATAACTATAGGAATGTTATCGTGTCTGCAGTAAGTACGAGTATTTCGTAATGCCTATTTGCACATATGGATTTGGCAATTTCAGGTCGAACAGTGTGTTTTTTTTTTTCTTACAAATACGAAAAAAATTCCGAGACAAATATAAGAACGCGTGAAAAAAATTCCATTTTTTTTTTTTTTAACGATATTTTAACTTTTGAATATTTTCAACATTTTTTGAAAAACACTATCTAAAATTTTCTATTTTAAAAAAATAGAGAGAGAGATTAGAATTAAAAAATTTACTCACCGTCTTGATTCATGCTGTGGCTGCCGTCATCTGTGATTAACAGAAAAAAAAGGGTATATATGATTTTATGGTGCGAACAAGTAGAAAATATTGTTGTATATCAACAAGTAGAGTTCGGGCGGAAAATAGGATTATCCGCCATGTTTCTCGATTGTCGTATTTTTTTTTTTTTTTTTTTTTTTTAACGCGACATTTTCTTTTTTTTAACGCGACATCGCGTTAGTTTACGACATTACGGTTATGAAGTACAAGCAAACAAACGGCCCATGGATGGCAACCTATTTGTAGCGCGGTGGCGTAGTTCGGTATCGCCAGATCGCTCCATTCTCTTCCTTTATTTAACCCCATAAATAACTCGTTTTATCTCGCACCCCGTTGCCTTGGTGCAGCATTCAACCGCATTATACCATACATACGGCAACACTTATAAATGCTCTGCGAAATATTGCCCACCGGCAATCGGTAACCGAGTGCCATCGATGCGATTTCGAGTCTCACGATTCAGCAATTAATTCACTGACTTTTCTATTGTTCAATACTTCGGGAAAGGAGAATCGTTCGCGGCATCGAAAAGATTCGGCAAAACATACCATTTTATAATATGGCCAATCGAGTTGCGCAACGACCCGCGAGTGGGTGACAAATATACTTATCCGACGAGTGAATCGAAATTGCGAAATTATTGGGTATTCGATTTTAAAAGAAAAAAAAAATCATTGACTCGTAATTTCCATCTTAATTACGACTTCTGTCCAAAATAACAAGATACTTCGAAATTTCGAAATTTTTTTCAACGATGTCTGATGATGAGGTAAAATTCGACCGTCGATACTTCGTCGATACTTCGACGACAAAAATACATCGCGATACAGCGCGTTCTATACAGCTATTAAGTTCGTGTAATTTTTTTTATCATCCGGACCACGAAATTGAAGAAATTTAATTCGGAAACACTTGTGCAACATAAAAAATGGGAGACATAATTTTTTAAGGAAAAAGTCGACGATAAAATTACTTAACCTACAAATTTTCAATAGAAGTGGCTTTACGTTGATTTTTTGCGATCCACGAACATCGGTGATAACGCGCACCGAATTTCCTCGAACGAATTTTTTTTTTTGCCAAAGCAATTGGAAAATATTGTCCACAGTTGATCCCACCGACCTTCCATCGTCGTTACGAGTTTAAATCCGATCTCGTAACTCGGACGTTCGAGATGATCGAAAAGAAATTTCACATTGGAAACACGGCATCCCGAGATCGCGAACACGTGGTATTACGAAACTATATCGAGACTCGCGAATGAGATGAAATTGCTAACTAGGAAAGTGCGGACTTGCGCGCGCGAGTTCTTAGCAACGAGGAACGGGCGGCAAGAGGCTGCAGGGTCAGTGAACCAGATAACTCGCGTATACGCTTCGCGTTCGATCTCGGAGTGCTTGCCGAGCGTATACTCGTGTACGTTACGTAGTATTTTCTCGCACTATACGAACGGGTGGCTATACGCGAAACTGACCGTTCCGCGGATAGGCATTAATTACAAATTAATGCAACTTCGCGGATACGCTCCATTAGAGATAATCGAAGTCGACGCGCAAGAGCACTGACGACCTCTTCTCCAGTTGCTGTTACTACCGTTGCTATTGCCACTGCTATTGCTCGCTGATAGGAGGTCCCGCGCGCGGAACACGCCCGTTCAATAATTTCGATCGATGCTAATTAAATATCTACCGACGATTATACCGATACGTACACGAGAACCCCATATTCATCCACTATAGAACGAGAGACAATTTCCGTAGCGATTATAAAAATTTCCCGCCGCCTTCCGAATGTGCGAAAGCAAATGCCGTCGAGATAAGAGAATCGTCGATGTCGAGCGCCTCGAAACGAAAATACTTTGCCGCATACCGACCGATAATATTAACCTCACTTTCGTATCTGGTAATAGAGACAAACCGTACAACAATTATTGCATTCCCGTACATCCGATTTTTTTCTCATCGTCCTATCAATGCCGCCGCGACGTTTCAATCGAGCGATCCTCGTAGATGGTTGAGAATCGTTCGATCGTTTCGCGCGGAGAGTGACCGGCAAAAATATGTTGTCGTTGCTCCGGGATGCGCGACGATGCGCGCGACGATGTCAAGATGCACCTTACCAAAGGCTCGAGAGTCAGTGGTGCATTTCTCGCGTAGACTTCGCCGCGTTCCTTGACGTTGCATTCGTTTTCTCATTCGATAAATATAATCGAAGGGTAATAGTCGCGGCGTGACTGATCACACATGTAAAATTGCTTCGGTCACAGATTTGGACTTTATACTTGTATCGTACGACTCGAAGGAACAGCGGAGGAGCTCTCGCGTTCGAGACACAATGCGATTTATAAAGCGAGTACCGCTCGCGAGTGCGGGACCGTTGCATCCGCCTGTAATCGCCCTCCGCTCTGGTATTACCAGTTTGCACTTTTTTTCGTTTCCTTCTGTTTTATTTCAACTCGAACTCCGCAACCACCGTCGCGAATAAGAAGAACGAGAGGGTAGAAACTATAGGTACACAGTATATAATGGTTACGGCGGACCGGAAGGTGGGAGGAATCGACAAGTCCGGACGACGACGATGCCGACGCCGACGACAACGACCACGCGCGTGAACCGTGATAACTAAGGATTACGCGTTCGAGAATTTGCCGCGGCTTCGAGGTCCGGGTATTCATTTATTTCCGATTACCGCTACTTTTAGATCTTTTCGTTACATTTTTTTCTCTTTTTTCTCTTCAATCCTTTAGTTTCCATCTCCACTTTCGTCTTGAAGACTTCTTCTTCGAGGTCCGGGTATTCATTTATTTCCGATTGCCGCTACTTTTAGATCTTTTCGTTACATTTTTTCTCTTTTTTCTCTTTAATCCTTTAGTTTCCATCTCCACTTTCGTCTTAAAGACTTCTTCTCCAAATGCATAATGTGGCCAACGTAACGTCGAGAACGGCGTTTAAACTGCGCGAAACAGATCGAAATGGTTTTTCGGGTTATCGATTGTAAGAGAAAAATCGATCGGTAAGATCGCGGTCATCGATATCGCAACTCGTTCCCGGAACGGATAAGAGAAATTACAAAATCGTGTGTGGTCCTCGCGTTCTCTCATCTCGCCTTCGCTCTCAAGCAGCAGCATTGTCAAATACTCGATATCATTAGATTTAACGATCCTCTCGGCTCGTCTTTGCCTCCGGTTCTTCTTCGGAGTGTTTCCGACACGGTGATGCGACGCGCGCGCGGTTGGCCTCTCGTCGATCAGTGCCCGTGCCGTGTCACTCGCTCCTGCCAAGGCGGCGCGGTCTTTCATCTTCCTTAACCAGACTCGCGGACGCTCGCGTACATCACTCTCATCCATTCTTTTCTCTATATCTATATCGCACTTCTCTCTCCCTCTCTCTCTCTCTCTCTTACCGATCCCGGTAGGTGACTACATAGCAGTATAATAGTTAGTAAGTATAGACCTCGAGGGGGGGCCAACGGGAATATCTCTTATCCGCAACGGGACGAACGGATCGACGGTCAAAGAACGAAAGGATATGGACGCGCAAGAAAAAGGTAAGAACAAGTTAAAGACTCGGCCACTTGACGGAAACTTGTGTTCCTTCTTGCGTTCTCGTTTCATTCTTCCTCTTTTTTTTTTTTTTTTTTTTTTTTTTTTTTTTTTTTTTTTTTTTTTTTTTTCGTATTTGCATTGACGATCGTCGACTTTCTTCCTGCCATTGCCGAGAGCCTTCCGAAGGCACCGAGAGACCTGTTACTCGGTCGGTCGCTAAACGCGATTGTTTCTCATTGAGACAAAGCTGTCTTTCACCTCTGTTGGAACGGCGGCATTGCCACTGGGGATCCTTTGTCGGAGTCGAGGGATCGTCGAGAGCCGCAGTCGAAGAGGCTAAACCGTTCGCTCGACACCCGCGGAGCTCGCTGTGCACGCATTTCGTATCGATACAACCGAATACCGAACTAACAACCGTTCGATTATTCCAATGAATTATAATTGCTTCCCAATTTTCAACGATGCCGTTTGACCTTTTTATTTTGTTATTTTCCGAATAAGAGATGAGGAATTAATGGGTAATTATCGTTTGCAGACATTTTATTCGATATTGAATTTGTTCGGAGTGCCGGAGGAATGAGAGACGAGAAGAAGAGAATCGATGACTCGTCGATTGCACTGAAGATGCAGCAAGTGTTTCTACGATGTCCCCCGAGGGACTATCATCGTGATGCTTGTATATATATATATATATGCTACATGCCTAGACTCTGCGGCAATCTGTGATCGTCCGCCTCCCGGCTATAACGCGCCGAGGCACGTTTTTTGTCCGAAACCTCCCGGCATCGCAACGCGGACAAGAAGAAGACCAATTACGACGATAAAAGCCTCATCTCTCTTCGCCTGTACTCTTTCTCTGTAAACTCCTTTTACCCGTATCTCGCGTATATTCTTGTTCGCGCGTTCAACGCGATTTTCCTCCACATTTATCACTCGAGATTGATCCTCGAACGCGACGACGCGCGTATTTTGTGTCGCATTTAGACAACTTAGCGAACGACCGATCATCCGTATCGTTGATCGTTACAATTGAATGCAAAAGCCTACAGCGGTTCGAATAAACTTTTCTATGGAAGAATGTATTCATTTTTTTTCGATATCCAAATGGGAAATTTGAAAAAAATTTATTCCGTTTCCGCTGTACACTTTTTATTGAGAAATTGTATTTATATTGAAAAAAAAATCGTTATTATTTTTGTTTTGTTTGTTTCGATACTTTGTTCTCGGATTCGAAAGAAGAAACGTACGTTTTTTCTTGGACTCCTCATGCATACCTCCGCCGTTGCCGGCACCGTGACCGTGATGATGAAGTCCCATGGAGTCCTGCTGATGCGAATGCAACGCCGCCAACGCGCTACCGGTGGGATCACCGGGGTTGACGCCAACCCCGAGATGTAGCGCGCCGTGCTGCGTCGTGTGACCGGGTAACTCCATGCTGATCATAGCACGCCACTCTGCTATGTCCAAGCCGCGTCTGTAATCGACAGCTACCTCCTCCTCCACCTCGATGCCCACCTCGTCGACGAGGACGAGGTGTTTCTCCAACGGGCCGTCTCTTCGCCTGATTGGAATTGACGAAAAAAAAAAAAATCAACCATTGATCGTGTACCAAACATTCACTGAGTTGTAATTAATCAGAAAAAAAAACAAAAAAAATTTCAAAAACTCGAAAATTGCTGCCAAAAAAAAAATAATCAAAAAAATCCGATTCACAAAAAAACAAATCAAATCAAATCAAATTAAAAAAATTAAATAAAATAAATTAAATTGAAAAAATGAAAAAAATTAAAATTAATTAAATTGATATAATAACAAATAATCATTCGCATATTTTAGTCAAGAGATTCATTCGTCATCGAGGATTCGAATCTCCCGACTATAATGTGCGAATAATGATTTGTTATTTCGATCTTTTTTAATAATACAATTAATTTATTAGACTTCGTCTGCAATTTTTTATTTTTGTAAAAAAAATGTTTATTTAAACGTTATTTTTTTAAGTAAAAAAGGGGAAAACGAAAGGGATAATAGAAAATAATTTCATTTCCGAACGAAATCTTTCACTACATTAATCGGCGTTATGTCAAAATTGAATTGATGCAACAATGGAAATTTGGCATAACAGAGATTACCGTAGTATTTGCATTCCTTCGGCATCCCGAGAGGTTATGTATCGTGAAAATGGCTCACTAACCGTACGACAGCGCGAAGTTAGGCACTTACATCTACATTTGTATTTCATGAATGTAGCAGAGTATATATCGCTGACGCGATATTTATAAAAAAAAAATTCAAAGTCTTTAATTTCCGCGGAGACACGACAAATTTTTTTTAAAGTATGCGGACTAAAACCGATTGTCGCGGCTACAGCAGTTATATCGAAAAAACTGTCGAGAGATTCTTTGTTCTTTGAATAGACATCAGTGACATACTTTTGAGGTGCGATCTCCAAATCGACACCAAACCCGCAACTCCCGTCTTTTTCTGGAGTTAAAAATCACGGGAGCTCGGTGATGACCTCGTAAATTCCATCTTTTATTATGGCGGACACTTGGAAGTTAAAAAAAAATATTTCAATGATAAATAGAACGCGTTGTTCTCGGTGAAGGTGTCTACGCCACGAGCAACATATGTACTATATATATATATATTGAAAAAAAAAGCCCGGTGGTCCAGAGATCGGTGGATTGCACGGAAATAGTGAGAGAACACGGAGCCGGGAGTGAAATTGGCTCCTCCACGCTTTTTATCCCCAAAGACGGATAATTTCTTCGTCCCTTGGCCTGCCGCCCTGCGTGTAATGGGTTTCCCGCGCGCGGGTGATCTTTTTTGCTCATTACGCCTCGGGAGAAACTCGTAGCGAAGCCGCGCGGTGTGATCCCTACTCCGGATCCGGACGAACGAACGAAGACGGATGCTGCAGCAGCTCTATCTTTTTCTCGTCGCGAGACGCGCACAGCTTCACCGAACGGTCTTCGGAGTCGCCGCGATAGATCACTCGTGAAACTCGGATACTATGCGCAAACTTACGTATCGGAGTGCAACTGCGAAGTTGCATGACTTTTTTTCCGTGGATCGCGGCGACACCGAAGTGGCGGCACACCGTGCGGCTATGAATGAAAGGATGAATTAGGTGTAATTTGGATGCGCGACGATGGTGGGCGTTTACCCGAGCGGTACGGACCCACCGTGAGGCCCAACGTAGGAAAAGAGTCGCGAGAAGTAACCCGGGAGCTTTAACGGGAGATCTCGCCGCTCTCGAAGTCGAGAAGCCACAAGGAGACCGAGAAGAGCGGAAGATACCGGTAGCGCAAGCAGCGCGATTACATCCCGAGAGAGTAGAGAACCCGGAGAGCCATTAATTTTCGATAGATCGACGAAATATTATCTTTCTCACTCCGGTTAAACAGTAGCAGCCGCCGGAGATGGCGGGACAACGGACTCGACGAACGACTCCTTCGACCGCACGATGATGGAGCAAAAAGGTCGTCGGGCGGCGCGGTACTTCGGTAGGACGCGGCAAGTGAGATCCGTGGAATGAGACGCACCGGAGATCCGCTTTTCACGCGCATTTCCCGCTCTCCGAGAACGGCAAAAAGTTCGAGTCGAGTCGGAAAAGTGAATTTATCATCTCTATCGTTGAATTCTTCTTGAATTCCTGAAGAACGCACTTTGCTATGCGACTGAATAGTTTTTCTCGTAATTCGGACAATACGATCGCATCGTCTTGAAATTCTTGTCTCACGATCGATGGGCTTATCGATACGCGTGTACGATGAATGGCAATTCCCGTGGGAGAAAATTCTTCGCTTTTCATTCGTAATTTATTTATGAATCCATTGGTATATATCGCAAATTTATATCGATCGATAAAATATCGATGCAAAATTCTACCGGGGATGAGAAAGATGGATTGGATATTTTACTATTTGCGTAATGGCAGTGGCGAGGAATAGGAACCTTGGGAATCTTCTCGTTACGCTCGGACGTACGAGTAGACGACGAGAAGTTTAAGAGTTAACCGAGTTATGGAATAGCAATGTACCGAACATACCTGCGCTTCGGTATACGATGAGAACCGTCCAAGGAGTCTATTATATTCCAGAGCTTTGCTCCATTCCTTTGCTTCTTCCTCCCTTTCGTCCTTTAACGCTTCGTCAGTTCGGCCGAACGATCTCTGAGAATCGACGGCGGCAACGGCAGCAACCCGTATAGAACCGACTAAAAGCTGCAAGCGCTTTAACGCGACGAAGACCCCGCGGGAATCTCTGCCAAGATACACCAGGCGCGCATAATCCACGAGAACGAAGTGTACTCTTTCCCTCCGTCTATTATCTCCTCGTATTTCCTCTTAGTTTATTACTATTTCTCCTAGCATCCTGACCTCTTTGAATCAATTTTCGTGCGTTACAAAGACGCGCACTTGTTGCAATTCAAAGGAGGAAAACACCTCAATTTTAGAAACATTTTCTTCGGGGTTGCGAGATACTCTTCGGGGCCTATTTGCTTCCATTACGAACGTTTCTACCTCCCGATAGCTCCTGCACTCCCCCGAACAATTTTGTTGCGAAAGAAGAAATATAAATACACTCGTAGCTTGGAAATAATTTGTAAACTTTCTATCGATACTCTGGCAGGATATATATATATATTTAAATAGAATTTCCATACCGGACACGGGACAAAAAAAAAGTCGGCAAACGATGTACAAAAAATATGTAAATGCGGACTCTCAGAGTCACGAAACGAAAGGATCGGACATCTATAATTCCCGCGGGTAGTGCAGAGCAGAAATATAAATACGAGGAAGAATCTTCGACTAGGAGTGTAGAACCGCGTTACGACTCGGAGAATATAGGCTGATTAGGGATGAGTGAAAACCCGACTCTTTCGACTTGTGTATACGTTGGCCTCGTGCTTCTCGAAGCTGTATTTCTGTGAGAGAAAATGAAGGAAAGGGCCCTCCCATCGGTGCGCCAAGTATACGCTTTTACATGTGATTCTCGTTTCGAGCGCATCTCTCGACCGTTCGACGTTTAGACTCGCGCATAGATCCTCCTAATGGAAGATGGAATGTAGCGAGTACATAGCGTAAACGTCTGTAAGATTGCGAGACGGTGTAAAGAGAGTCCAAGCGAGAGAGCGAGCGAACCCGGTGAATTTGAGCGCAGAGAGCGGGAGCACCAGCAGCCACGGGGCAGAAGCCTAACTCGGGTCGTAAGTAAGCCTCGCAACGGATAAGTTTAAAGTGGGTGAGTAAGCAAGCGGGATAAGTGAATAAGCGAAGTAGTGCCAAAGGAGTGAGAGTGAAAGACGGCAAACACGGGTAAGAAACTTGCTGTGCGAACTAAAGGAGAAGGAAAATATGGAAGAGAAACAGTGAAGCATATAGATGCGCCGGGCGGTAAAGACCTCGTGTTCACTTGGACGTATATTCGAACAAGAGTCCGATACTTCCTTCTCCTTATTTTCCTTCTCTATTCTTCGCAAAGACGATTCAAAAGGAGAAGAAAGCTTCAACAGAGAGTGTTTACCGTGGGAGTTGAGGGACCGTTCGACAAGCAATCTACCACACGAATCCGAAGTATGTACGGTTACAACCAACTATATAGTTCGCAAAAGCTACCACTATGCTCATCGCTAACCCATTGTTTATGAGCCCTGAACACCGCGTACTTTACTAACTACCCTCACGTTCAGCCCTCTCGCGCCAAGTCCGCGCGTATCCCGCGAATGAATAACTCTCCCGGGAACGGCGCCCGCTACGGGGAATATACCGGGTGCAATAGCAGAGTCGGAACTACAACAGGTGTTTTTACGTATTTCTATTACGCGTTTGTCTTGTTTACGAAATTATTGAAGAAAAACGCAGCTAATACATTTTTTTTTCCCGATCCAATTGAGAAAACTTATTGCCGCTAATTTCTCAAATAAGCGACGATAAATTTCAATGGTCAAGAGAAATAATGGTTAAAGGCCGATGACGCTGATTCATGTTGAAGCGTTCGAGACAATCGAAAGGAAGAGTGTCTCGAGAGTCATCATCGCGCTCCGCGGACTCGAGCGTTTCAGCGAATTCATCTTTTATTTTTTTATCTTCATCTCTCCTCGATAAACCTGCGCAGCGCTTGGCTATGATCTTCGTACTCGAAGTAGCGATGGCGAGAGAGTCTCTCGAGCCACAGTAGCACGGGGCAATAGCTCTTACGTAAATAGTAATAGACTAAGGTATGGTACAGTGGTAGTTTGTTGCGGCGGCTGTTGTAGTTGATGCTGCCGTCGGTTGGGACCAAGACGCGGAGCATTTGCCGACCGGTAGCCAGCCAGACACACCGGTGTGCTCTCCGGTAGATGTTTGCGAGAGAGCAGAACGGGCCTACAACCTCTCGGAGCCATTTTGCAGTCTCTCCGTTGCACCCGATGCTGGATGCAGTTCGAGGCACTCGGCTATCCTAGTCTCTGGGTAACTCCGGTATTCCACAGTCTCTAACTGCTGGAGCTCTACACTACGGCTGCAGAACGTTAGAGGTCTGCTCTCCGTCGAGTCAACGGCGTAATGGCGGTACTCGAAGCTTAACAACGCGTGACAATGTGCATCGAGAAATTGCTCGAGCGAGAAACGCGTCGACCCCGGCGCGCACTCTTCTCGGCATACAACTCTAGTAGTATATACTATACTTTACGATACTTTACTCGCTATAATTGACTCTGGTTATAACACAGAGCTCCCGCACGAGGTACCGACTCCGTACACGCGTTTATTATAAGAGAATACAGGCGTATATAGGCGTAAATCCAACTTACATACAGAAACCGTGATTCCATCCGATGGTTATGGTCTCTTATCCATTTTGGTACTCGCGAGCGCTGTGATTTGTCGAAGGCAAAGTTTTCATTGCACTCGGAGTATAACTCTCGTTTACGAATAGACGCGGGCGCGCTACTCTCCCAGGTCTCGCGCGTTTAGAGGGGCGGAGAGAAGATGCACATCGGTCAATACATTTATGTAACTTCTCGGTTCGTAAAATAACCGTGTAGAAAATTCCTCGGCATTGGCCTTTTTTTTTTACGAATATATTTCGCATGGGAAGATTCCGGTGTGACGTGCATTTGATTTTTCTGATTTTTTATTCGCGCACAAATATTTATACAAATAGATCGATGGGAATAAAAAAAAAATAAAAACGAGAGTTCGTTAGACGTTTCATCTGTTCGTTCGTTAACCTCGATACCAATTGCAGACTAGACTAGTCACGGCTTTAGAATATTCATCCGTTGGTTTATATACATAACACAACAACGTCTGATTACAGAGGCCTTCCCTTCCTCCGCTGTCTCTCTAACTGGCCTATTACGTATACGCACGCGAGCTCGCGGGCATTAACGCTCGGGACACTCGCGGGGCTAATGCACACGAGAGAAGGAATTCCCTTGCGTATATTTGTATACTACAGATTGAAAAAAAAAAAAAGAAAAAAATAAAAAAAAGAGTATAGCGTGTTCATGGATGGTCTATAGAGCAGACGAGAGTAGCGTTAATCTGTAACAACTCCGCGGTGTTTTGTTAATTAACAACATCGTCGCGAGACCTATTGGAGCGTAACGAGAGAGGGAAGGAGAGCAAATTTGATTAAGGAACAGACGGAACGCAACGCAACGCGCGAGATAACTCTGCTAGGCAGTCCGGACGGTCGGCTCGATTTTTTGCATAACTTTTTTACTCCATCGGAATGTTTGAGCGATCGGGTTGAATCATTGCAGTTTTCAGTGGCGCGAACGAGTGCGCGAATGAGTCGGTACGCTCGTACGAGAGAACATATGTTCCACAGGAAAATGAAAGGAGACGAAGATGAGTTGCGGAATTGAAAAAGAAAAGAAAAAAGTGAGAGTTGCGCCCGTAGACAACGAGTCATCGTCGTTATTTCAAGTGGTTATCTTCATTTTCATGATATAATCCGCGCAGCAATTTTATTCGAAATTCATCCTCGCGATGGGGACCGAACGGCGGGTACTGATTAATTTATATTGAAGAGCGGCTTCTATACTATCCGGAATAGATAAATAAATTATCACATACGATATCCCGAGATAATGCCATTGACGAAGCGAGGTGTTGACTTATGCTCGGGAGTTTCTTCAACGCGTGTCCCCCGTTTACAGGTACGAATAAACCGGTGGATATGGTGGAACGAGACGAATTCATGAATTTTCAAAGAGGGAAGAAGAAATATATGTTTCATTGTATGTCGAGTGTGCGTGTCCCGGCCGGTGGTGTTCGAAGCGAAGCCACCTGTGGCCGACGTAGAGGTTGTATAGACAGTGGCACGCGCCATCGGTTAATCCCAAGATGTTTTCTTTTGGTCTCCGGCATCTCGACCGGGCCCTTCTCTCTGTCTCTCGTTCTCTCCTCCGCCTGTGTCCCGTGACTCGAGAGAGAGTCGCGGTTGCTCGGAGGTGCTTGGCAGAGAGACCGGACGGCCGCCAACGGTTAACGGGTGTGTGTAGGATGAACCCGACTACCCTTCTCTCGTCGCTAAACCGAGAAGCCAAGTTCGGTATATACGAGGCTAAGAGCGAGAAAGCTAAACACAAGCGAAGAGCCGGCACCGGCACGAGACTCGGGGATTCTCCGAGCCACCGAGCGGCCTGCACCTGTACACAGTCGTCCGGGGCTATTCATTCGAGAAAGAGAGAAGAAGCCTCTTGTCTCGCCTTCTTTATCCCTGCTTTCGACTAAACAGTCGATTATATCTACATAAAGGTCCGCTTCCGAAGGAATCATCTGTCCAACCGCTCGGAAAGATCTCTTTCTTAGTTCCGATTGAATCATCCGATTCGTTTATTTATCCGATTAAATTGCCACCACCTATCGTAACTTTGAATTTTCTTTCGACCAACCGCTTTCGACACTTTGATTGGGTGTTATTCGAAACTAATTTGTCCATTTCGAAATTTAATCCTGATTCACGATACCAGGAGATCGCTCCGTCCGTACCGGTCAGCTGCGCGAGATGTTGAATTGTGATAGAAATACAGTGGATATACAGCGGTAGGCATTCGTAAAAACGTAGGTGTAACGGGTACCACATACGAACGAGAACCCCTTGTAACATGCCGTTCGACGGATCACTGGTAGCGCTAGTTCTCCTTCGAGACGTCCGACACCAGGATTAGCCGACTGTGGAGTGGTAAACTCGTACGCGCACCTGCGAGTGAGGCATTGTTCTTCGATAGACAAACGGAGCCTTGCAAGGCAACATGCAAAATAGCGTCAACCGTGTACGAGATATTATTGCGTTGGCGTTGAAAATTCTTCGGATAAATCTCGTCGAAGAATTTGATTTTATTTTCATGCTTATCACTTTTTAATTAATCTTCTCTGTCACTGGCGAAGGGTTAACGAAGAGGGCAATGGATATCGGGGGCGATATCAATATCGGAAATTGAGTTGGCAAACCGTCGAATAATAGGCTCTCATTTCGCTCCTCATAGACGGTTGATTTATAACGAAAGATTAAAGCCGCTTCTTGCTGAGGTGTCGAGATGAAAATAAAATATGACGAATTTTACGGCCGCGCTTCTCGCGCTCGAGGTATTCTCCGCTGCCATTACCTTCCAGTTGGCTCTTTGCTCAATTTTGCGCCGCGTAAACTCCGCGTTCCTCGAATGTATACGTATACCACGGAGGTTTCAATTGTACAATCGTAAACCACAATACACGTCAGTGTTTTATTTTTCCATCGGGATAAGAGGGGAAGGCGGGGGCTTACGAGTTTAGCCCACTTGCGGATCGCAGCCGGACATTGCGCGGATTGGAGTCTCGTTTAAGAAGTTAGTAGTTGTAAAACATCGTTGGTGGTAAATATATCTGTTAATCATGATTTTCGATTCTTAACGAAGTCCCGTACAGTGGATCGAGTTGATTATATTAATACATCGAGAATCTATCGCGCGCGCTGTGGTTTCTCTTCTCGCGCCAATCCGTATAATCGATTCTTGGGTAATTGCAGTTCATTAACGAAGTTAATAAGTATCAGCGAGGCGTAGAAGGCGTAGACGAACTTTGCACACCCGCCGCCTCGTTCGCGGCAATCAATCACGGCTCTGGTTATTCGATTGACTGCCGTTCGATAATAACAAAGTTTATCGGTTATCGGAATACAGCGATCGAAAGCTTGGGCCTCTCAATACCTCTCCGGACACTTATCCGTTCGCGAGAGCGGATTCTCACTCCCGGAAACTGGCGAAGAAAATCCCCAGCCGAGAATCGAGGCGCAATGCGGTCGAGCTAAGCCAGGAGCATCATCTTTATTGACGATCGAAACGACCGGTAGTCGAAGCGATCGTCTCTCGAAACTATCCGATTGGTTTCCGCGCTTTCAGTGCGCAGCGACGGAATAAAATAGAGTTAAGAAAAGAAGGAAAAGGTAAAAGAAAACGATTGAACGAAATCAATTATCGGTAGGCATGAGAATCCGGCGCGTTGGTAGAGCAAAGTAAGAATATTATCCGGATATCGTTTTATTTCAACGTGTAAATTGAAGAACGTCGTCCAATTCCCAGACAGCGAATTGGCCAGTTGCTTCAAGTGATACGAGAGACGCGCGAGATTAATTCCAGTACCGGTGCCTCACCGTCAGTTTGAAAACGCGGTACGATCTTCCATTACTCGTATGGAGAATATGTATCGAAGGTATAGCGTAGAGAACATTGAGATTTTACCTCGCAGTATGTTACCATACTGTTGCATATATAGTGCCGGAAAGATGTTCAACTTCGATAAATTCGTAACTTACGAACCTGCCAACCGGTAATTTATAGACCTGCCTACCGATACGCTTCGAATAACTCAAGTACGAATCACGACATAGAAGAAACACGCTATTCCTGTCCCTGTCTCTCGCCTCGATCGTCGCCGCTGCGTTATAAATACACACGGTTTCTCGACTCAATGTGAAAATAAAATAAATCTTTAAAACTCGACGATATACGTACGCATCGTGTAACGTCTACGTCTACGCGAAGCTAAAGTGAGACACTTTGGTATTTTCTCCCATCAAGATATACCCACCCAGTACCTTACTGCTCTTTGTCTCCCTTTCTCTCTCTTTCTCTCTCAAATGTAGTTATTATTATTCTTGTTGTATGATTCACTCAGAAAATAGAGAAACTCGCGTCTGTATTAAAAATTCTATGAATGAAAGAAAAAAAAAAAAGATACAAATGTATCTATAGAGAGTAATGTATTGAATCATCATAACTGTATCGGTGAATATGAAACAAAACTATAGATATATCTAACCGATACAAAGATTGCTCAAACGTCCGACACACTTTGGTAGCCAAAGGAATATCGAGAGCGGCGCGTATCCGATTTTTTTTTTTTTTTTCTTCTCGATCGGTCAGTACCAACAGAAGCGAAGAATCGAGTCAGCATCCAGGAGGCACGTAACGCCCGCGCAAAGTTTCTCTCTGTCTCTCCTCTGTGTCTAACGGTAAAACCAGATGCGGCCGGCGAAAGAAACATCGATAAATTCATTGTGTTTCGAACGCGGTCCCGGTCAAGATCGGTAACAATGCCACAGAATAACCGCGCAACAGCCAGTCGAGAGATCGGCAGTGAGAGAGGAACCGATCGGTCCCGATCAGGTGGATAATCGGTGGATTATACGGGACATCGTCGCGCCCGTGTAACTGTATTGTAATAAAGCGCGGAAGAAGAGTCGACGATTTTACCATATAATAATGTATTCGAAAAAAAGGGAAGGAAAATAGATACGAATAAGAGTACCCAAGCGTATGCGATCGAGATTATCTTCCCGCTTCCATGGCGCGGATTCTTTAATCGGTGAACGGAACACGCGACTGTCCGGTTATGTATGCCTTGTCTCCCGGGTTGGTTTTGTACCCCCGGAGGAATCGAACAACCGAAGATCGATCTCCAACACGCACGATCGGCCACGGAAGATCACGCGTGCCCGAGAAAGCTCACGCACCGTTCAACCGTGTCTAGTACGATGGGTAAGAGAAGTTTCGCGTGTAAATACACGATGAAACTAACTCTGTACGATTCAACATCGCCAGAAGATTTCTCGGTGAAGAGCGCAGCGGGACGACCACACGCGACTAAAACGCACAAATGCGCAGCTTCAGTCGCGTCGTGATCGGAATAATTCGCACGGAAAAAGATCGCGAATTCACACGAAAGTTGGCAAGAAAACTCTAATGGTCCGTTGATCCAGTGAATCGATTGCCATCTCGCGCGGCATTATTTTCACTCCAAGAATCGATCGGTTGGGTTTTGTTTTTCCGTTCGTTTGTTTTTTTAAATAGACTTTCGTTTTTGGAATATGTGGAAATATGTGGTTTAGAAACACCACATGAAATTTGCTGACTAAAGGGATATTGCATGCTCGGCGCATGTATTGCTAGTTACCCGCTTACATGCCACGTACGCAGAAGCGTATAAGGAAAAAGCAGCGTGACGTGGATCTTCTGGAAGAAGCTCGCTGCTTCTTCCGACATTGGAAACACGCGGCCGGCGCCTGAGAAATTGTACGGCAGGACATCAGCGCGTGCTGCTGATGTTCCTTTACCAGCGGCAAACGTCTGCCTGTAGGTGTACTTCGTGGCTGTTCAGCTTGTCCAGAGCTATGCGGAGTTCGGCATGCGGTCCAGCGGGCGTCCGCGTCCGACACCGGCATCCAGTTTTCTTCGTCTTCTTCTTCTTCTTCTTCTTCCTCATCCTCCCGATTCCGTATATACGCTGTTGTAATCCGTAGGTGGCTTTGCGTTACCGAGTATTAAAATCGCAGTGCATGCGGGCGCATCTCGATTCTCGATTTGTGTTAAAATTGTACAAACAACCGATCGGCAAGGAATAATTATACATAGTTTAGTCCGAAACGGATGCGTCAGACCCGGAAAATCAGCGCCTGGAATTCAATTTGGATATTCCTCTTTGACGTTTGAATTTCGTTCGGATGCCCGTATGTACAGAGCGATGCTAAAATTGATCCAAGTTGCACCGGTTGCCAGTGCGCCCACCCTACTTCTGTTACTTTTGCATCGTTCTTCCTCGTTCTTTCTTGTCGTGGGTTGCTGGCTCGCTAGGAGGCAAGTAGCCAACGTGCCGGGGGATCCGCGGCCGCGTGCCACCTTGCATTTTTATCGATCTCGTCGCACGATAGGCAGGCCTTGCTACTCCGTGGCTTTGCGGGGCTACGTAGCGGAGAGGATCTTCGGGATCCGTTTATTCGACGGCCTCGCTCGTGATTTCTTACACTTTCACGATCTTCGAACGGTATACGCGCACGGAATACAACCGCGATACCGATGCCCACGCTACGCGCCATCCCAGCTGAAACGATGTCAACATCCAGAGTTCTACGGAGTTTCTATAAAACGCGATGATGACCTTGCTGGGAACTCGTTCGATCTATCTGCGTCTCGTTATTATAAATTCTTAACGAACTTTTCGATCATTCGAAAGATTCTAATTGCATGTCTTCAGCAATTGATTTTCACCAATGAAATTATTCATTGGATTCGCGATGAAGCGCACGCGGAAGAAATGAGATTATCAAGTTGACACTCTCGGCGAGGGAAACTGTAACGATGGTGTAAGAAACGAAAATGCTCGCGGCATAGAAAGAAGACTCGGAGAATGAAGAAAGAGATCGGCGTGTACAATTGATTGGTCCTGGCACATCCTGTCCCCCTCTCTCTCTCTCTCTCTCTTTCTCTCTTTCTTTCTCTCCTCGATTAGTCCGTCACCCTTTCCGTTCATGGGAAAGTAGTCCCGACGCGAACGAGCTTCGAGTCCCACACTTTTTGTCGACATATTCTTTATTCCTCTCCGCCTTAATCGGAAAAGGCTCGCGCTTACTCGTTCCTTCCTTTCATTCGGTTATCTGCGTATCCCGCGGTGTATCTCCCGCTTCAACATTTCGATTTAAGACAACATCCGCCGATCGGCGCTATGATCTATGAAAAATCACCTTGTTTCTTGGATGAAATATTCTAAGTTCGAATAATCGTTTACTTTTACGATTCGAACTGTAGAGTTCCTCGAATGGAATTCATGGAAGCGAAGGCGCGCAACAAGTGAAGAGAACGCGTCAAACGTGAGCCCCCAAATACGAACGTATTTATATTCAGTAATACAGTAATATTTGATCATCGATGTGTATCGAGCGGTAAATCACGCGCGGCGCCCGACGATTTCGAACGAAGCCGCGACGAATCGTGACTCCGGAGACGTCTCATTCATAAAACGTTGAATCAGAATGCTGAAAGGTGTGTTCCCGTTTAATCACGAGTTTACTGTTTTTATTAATGGCTTTTTTACACCACTTTTTGGTCTCAAAAACAACGCATTTCGTCTACGTCCGGGACATTCGGTTAAATTCGCCTACGTTTCGAAACGTTTTACGCTTTGCTCTGCTCTGCTCTGTTCTCAGGAGCATTCATCAGACACAAGCGTTTCCGAGCGTTTTCTCGCGGTTACAAGTACACGGAGAGAAGGAACCGCTAGAAACGCCTATGTTACCCGGTAAAATTCAACTATGTCGCCAACTATCACAAAAATCCTCGATTTATGAGCATTTTTACCACATTTACGGGCATTTTTGCTATTTTTTTGTGTTGAAATTCGCATAGTTCTCGTAATTTTCGGCAGGTGGCGACATTAGCTCCATTGGCGATTGGATTTAACGATGTTGCGAGTTACCATTTATATCTAAACTCGAATATATTAGGCACAGCCGATGGATCGAAGAATAATCATTCGATCCTCTCAACGATCGTCCGCGCATTTTGCTCCCCTCCGCTGAGGTCAATTGCCTAATTGATAGTTTGCTTGTTCAGCATAATAATATAATGAAAAATTCAAACGATACCGAGCAATTTAAATATGTATAATAAAATGTATGATATGTTTATATGAAAATAATACTCTCGTACCACCGTTTCCTTGAAACTGGAAGAGTTGCCGAGCGTACGGAGACTCATCAGATCCAAGGCACGGCAAAGCTACCGCCAGTGAAATGAACTTTGTGACAAAAAAAAACCCGCCCCCCTCCCGTCGATTGCCATGTAACGCGCCACTCTTCCGAGTCCACTTGGATCTGGCAGAGCCCCACGGTGTTTGTCAGCTCTCTCGAGACTCGCTCCGTTCTTTTTCGGAATTGCCCTGAGAGTTTCGACACTGTCATTAAATATCGTGGACACGCACGTAGCCTCGGTTTCCGGTGCTGACGCCAGAAACTCTACAAAATCATTCGAGTTTCGGACGCATCTCACCGAAATCTCTCTTAGCCTTCTTTTCAATTTCTTTACTTCGGTGAAAAACGCGTTACTCCAAAAGAGTAAATAATACAAGATACCCGCGCGCGACAATGTTGATAATTGATGATCCGCGTGTGTGTGACGCTCGTTGACGATGATAAGATTAGGATGAACCGGTGTTTCTATAATAAGTTTTATCATCGCATGCCGAGCTTTTTCTTGTCGGGCGTCGATAGCCTTGACTCGCGTTGTCGAAAGCCCCGCAGATTAGCGTTGATTAGCACCGAGATACCCCCGAGTCCCACGGCGAACGTACGAATACATATATCCGTAGTTCGTTCGAACTTTTACGCCCAGTGTACCTATATCTATTTATGTATGTATGCGTATATACTATAGGTAAAGGTATATAAAACCCGCGTTAAACTACTCCGCAGTAGACTAGCAACTGCTACCAGGCTACTGTGGTACTGGCCACGTAACGACGCGACCTTGAGGTAAGGCGGGTGGCACAGGAAGTCGACAAGGTTTTTATCGGGGACCGACCGAGAGAACACCGAGAGAGACCCGCAGAGTTTCGAAGTAGTCTACCATTGTACTATGTTAAAACTTTTGCAATCGAAAATTCTCGCCTTTTGACAAATCGATAATTATATCGCGATATATCGGAGTCGAATTAATTCGTTCCCTCTGCACCCATTTTTTACGCAAATCTTATCCTTTACCATAGTATAAATATACAATATATCTAAATATATAGGAGATACGTCCTTAAAAAACCGGAATTATATATTTTACTTCATTTTTACTCACTCTGTGAATTGCGTCACTGGACCCCCCTTCCGCCCCCCAGACGCCGGATGTGCTACCAACGGACGTCAAATTCCCTTCTATTTTTTCTTTCCTTTCCTTCGTGCCCTGTCGACACATTTACCTTCCTCTTTCTCGATCTTTTTTTTATATTCAGCCGACTTCCTGCTGCTGTCCGCAGGCGGCCAAGTGTAATTGAAGGAAAATTAGGTTGATTCTACGTTTGGATAAACGCGCGTCATTCCTGCAACGTTGTATCGTGTGTATACCGAACTAAAGGATCAGGAGTTTCAAGTATATTTGATTTCGGGACGTTCACAAAAGCGTCCAAAAACGAGAAAAATAATTTCGAGGGACGTATTTACGTGTACATGCATATATATGTATAGGAATGATAAACCTCGGAGACCGGATGTCCGAGAACGATAGCGACGGAAGGTCGATTTCTAGTACGCGTTGGAGAACAAATTAATCCGTCGAAACATTAACGAAGGATTTCCGTTTGCACTCGTGAACAAAAGCGTTCCTGTACATCGGCCAGTCTGACAAATTTCCGGTGTCGTTTTTCTTCGGGATAAAACGAATTTCATGGGGATGAAAAAAAAAAAAAAAAATTACGTAGGAAGACGGGAACGACTCGTTATTCGTGTTACAACGCGGTAAATCATAACCAAAAAGTAAAAAATAATAAATTACGCAGTCAAAAATGTTTATAAAGTCTCCGAATGATTTGCGACTCGGGAAGATACGAAATTACCCTCTTAACTCCGATGGTGTCTCTTCATGAATTTCGCTCGTATCGTGACTAAGACTTTATGTCATCGCTCGTTTCTCGGCTATTTTTTGAAGAAGCTTAACGACTCGGGCGTCCGAGTGAAACGAAAAACAACGAGTGTCGGTTTCATCGTGCATCGTGATATCGTATAGATGCTCTGTATACGCGTCGATATAAGTACCGCGGTAATAAACGGGCGTAGGTGAGCCGCAAAAGACGCAAAAGACGTAACGCTTCAGACCGAATGGTTATCCGAATTCCGAGCAATGAATCGTAAATCCAAGGGGTGGAGGTACAGAGCCTTCGAGTTATTTTACCGTATAAATAACATCGCGGATGGTAGGCCAGCGGTTAGCGAAAGATGCGTACCGGAGTTTATGCGCCACAAAACGATTCAAAGACAACGCGGGCGGCGTTATTTTATCACGCCGATTTCAAAATCGTTGAATTGTACGCGAAAGTTCGTATAGAATAGAATTTAAAAAATGGAACGAAACGAAACAAATGTAAGGCAACGGAGAGAGAATGAGAACGGAAGCGGGATAACGATGGTCCGAGTAACGAGCGGAGTTGAACGTGAAAGATTCAAAGAGGAACGAGCAGAAAGCGGGAGAAGAAGAAGCACAGCGACCAACTAGGAGAACAGAATCGCCGCATAAAGCGAAGCCCCTGCGCGAGCATCTTTACTCTCTCGACGTTTATAACGCCTCTACCCGAGAATATACAACCCTTATACATGTCGTGCCGTAAGCGCGCTCTTTGCCGCGGTGGTGCAATTGCCAAGGGTACTATATAAACTTTGTTGCATCGATTCGATTCTCAAAGATTTGCCAACTCTTTATAACCGCGAATCGTACAATACGACATTTTTCAATTATTTTACAATTATTTTAAAAAAGATTTTTCATAAAAAAAAACGTATCGACAAAAAAGCGTAAAAAAACGAATAGTCATTCGCGTATTACATTCGGGAATTTTTCTCGGCGTTTTTTTGGACGATGTTTCTTGTTATTTTACGATCAATAAATTGATTACGCAAAAACGTCGACTTTCGTTTATTTATTTTCTCCCATGCGGGTTATCTTCTACAAAAAAAAAACCACGAGAAATATGCATGACAAGGAAAACCGTACAAGGATCACGAACTCTCGATGAAACGCGCGAGTCTCGTTTTTTGATACGTCTCGCCGCCGGGAATTAATGAATTCTAATTTAATATGAATCAAAGTTGCTGGCATCGAATTGGACCTCCCCGATGAAAGATACGGCGACTCGTCGCCGTGGGAGGCAAAAAGACGAAGGGTGTTCCAATGACTGGTAAAAAAAAAGAACGAGACTCCTTTGTCGAAGTGGAGGTGGCAGGGAAATCCATCGAGAGCTAAGTAACCATATAGAAATCGAAGAACGAAGTTTCTCTCGCACAACCGGATGCTTTATGCGTTCCGAACGATGTTCGGGAATCGTTGCTGGCTAAACGGCGAAAGAGGATGGGATTTTAAGGCTACGCGAGAATACAATACCGTGGCGCGCGTTACCGGACCAAGAGAGGGCCCCGCGCGCGGCCCGATTCGATCTCATCGGATCCGATCTCCGATAGGACCCCCGGGACTCGCAAATAATGATTGTTAAACACAAGCCGCCGCGGTTGTAGTTAGAGAGAATACCGCAGACCGCTGCGCGCGAACGACGGTAGGAGGACTCGCGAGAGGAGAGATTCTTGTGTACATAGCCCGATGGCGCAATGGTGCGTGCCGAGCGCTGAAATATCTCGGCAAACGCCTCGTTAAAACGGAACGCCGAGGAAAAATCATAGCGGCATTAAAATATATTATTACAAAGTAATTTATACCGTGTAAATTCTATAGTTACGCGTTTCGTCTAATATTCGAAGAAAACAAAAAAAAAAAAAACAGATCGATTTAAAGTACCGTGGCAAGTGCGAGTAACGCGGGAGCGACCCGTAGAAAAGCATAATCGTGGTAACGCACCTGATACCAAATAGCCTGTACACTTGTTGCGCTTCACCCCCTTATAACCTGTATCTCCACCCCTGCAAGCCGTACTCATTGCTGCGGCATAAACTACCCGACGTTGGACAGCGCGTAATTCGTACGGCTGGGCTAATACGCGTATAACACGATGCAGCCCCGCGTGCACGATCCACCTTGTGTCAAAAGTCAACATAGCGAGAAGGAAAATACGGGGTTAAATTTCCGGTCACGCGGTCACGCGGCAACTCTATACCGAGTCGAACACCGCACCGACAGGGCGATAAACTCGCGTGAGCGAACACCTGTTGTAAGAGGGTACGACAATTAATATAATCCACAAGCGCCAACGGAAAATTGTAAATGGAACGGATCATCACTTGTCACTCGATGTTTTTTTTTTTTTTTTTTTTTTTTTAAAGGAAATTCGAAACTATACATTATATCGTAATACGTAGGTATACGAAATAAATCCATGATACGTTGAATTGTTGATTAATACCGTAAGAAATTCTCGTGGTATATCCAATTAATGAAATTAAATGAAATTTATACGATTCACGGATTGCCGTATACTATCGGGATTCGATCTGTTGAAATTAACAGTAGCACCGCGCATACATTTATATCCAATCCTATCACGCGAGTATATTCGCTTTACCGTAATTATAAATTCGCGTCCAATTATCTCAGTAACTAATACAATGTCGATGTAAGTCAGATCGGTAGCTACGAAGGAGAGGCTAAAGAAACAGGTAGATAGTAACAGTGGCGCGAGACGGGAGTGTGTTGGATATGCATAGAGAGAGGATAGTCGGAGGTAAGCAAAGGTATATTATAATAGGCGGGTAGAGAGGAGTGACAAAGCTGCTAAGTGCCGGACTGTGTACCACGCTACGCGGTAACCGAGGTCCTTCGCGAGGTTTGCGAGGCTCGCGAGGTTCGCGAGGTTCGCGCACCTGATACCGGAGCGAGGGACGCGACGAAGACCGGCACCAACGGCGGAGAAGCCTCGTTGTTGCGCGGCTGTTATGCTCCGAGGTATCTCAGGGCACTCGTCACGCACACAGATCGTGGCCTGCCAGGCATTTGCCTACCCGCCCCGTACCGTTGACTCTCTCTCCATGTGTCTCTCGGACTAACACACGTATGTTACATATACTATACGAAGCTAAGTTCGCTGAAATAGCTTTCCCACGGAAATTTCCGGCGAATCGGGAAGGGCGCAGTCTCGAGAGTTTTGCAACAAACGTAGCAACTCGGTGCATTCGTCAAGAGGACGAGTGAGTCACTTGAATGCCTTATTCTTCGGGGCTCTTCTTTTAACGCGTATTTACTCTTATTATTCGATATTATATATATATAAAAGTATTCGATCATTACGCTGTAATGATTTTCTCAAGTCTTCGACCCGCATTGATCGAAATTAACGAAGTCGATTATGCGCGAGAGATCGAACCGTATATCGCTCTCCCCGGGTTTTGAATGCGATCTTTTGTACTCTCGTCCTCGCGTGTTTATCGATACGCCAAGGATGATTATAAAATTGCGAGGACACTTTACTCGAGTTCTCCGATCGATACGGATGACTACGCGTCCATGGGAGCAAGTCAACGAGACTCGCGTTTACGATGGATCGAGAGAGAATACCGTATACGACATACGAGTTCACGTACGCGACACTTGTATCACAGCGATGCAGTTTATCGCCGGGAAAAACAGGTTTGAAACGATTCGGATGCAAAGACAAAAAACAAAGAGAATTGATGGTAAAAGAAAAAGAAAATAAGCGTCATTGATATCGCGAACGATCGACGCGGAACAGGTGCGGAGGATCGATACGCGTTGCGCGCGTTCGTCGAGATAAAACCGAAGTTTGTCGCGCGGGGTGAAACCGAATCGCGCGCGGGCAATTCTCGACGATACAACCGCGTAGATATAATCCGAGGAACAGCGCGGAGGGATAAGCGTTGAGAGCAAAAACATCAACAGTATCGTACTTTCTTATTTTCTTTTTATTCCTATATAGATATATCCGTTGACCGATAAAGTCTCGAAGGAGTCCCGCGTGCGGATTTCCTCGTGAAACGATTCCCAGGTTCCGCACGACCGATAACCCGCGGTTCCGCAATTTATCATCGGATAACGGAGAATCGCTAATACCTCGGAGTGCATTAATTGTTGTACAACGTTTATGCATATATATGGAATCGTTAAAAATTACGATTATCAGAAAAATTGCTTCGATGTTTATCGAGCG
This sequence comes from Buathra laborator, assembly GCA_934046635.1. Classification (NCBI taxonomy): domain Eukaryota; kingdom Metazoa; phylum Arthropoda; class Insecta; order Hymenoptera; family Ichneumonidae; genus Buathra; species Buathra laborator. The sequence goes on from OW203897.1 coordinate 12,832,719, forward strand.
ATTTACCCCGAAGCGCAAAAGTTTGATGGGACGAATTTATTTTTCATTCTACGGGTGAATAATCATTTTAAATTGCAACAATCGATGAATCGACCGTTTGCCGTTTTATTATCCTATTCAATGGCGAATAAACGATTCTTAAGTGCCGCAAGGAGCGAACCAACCAACCCGAGAATCGCGGGACTCGTCCGCATCTCAACAGATCGAACAGCGCCCTCGGCGACAAAACCGATCCTCGTCGTCGCTGCATTTTAGGTTCATTACATTGCATGACAATTCCGACGATCCTTAATCGATTAATCGAACATTAGCCCCCCGTTTCTCCGTTTCTGATGAAATGAACGATTCTCTCATCCGCATCCGCGAGAATCTCCGTTTCCTCGGCTCTGCTTTCGCCGAGAGTTTGAGAATTACGACAACGGCGACAAAGTAATAACCGAAGTAATATAAGTAATATATTTTTCAAAGCCACGGTACAAGCATCCAACAGTTATATATATGTATATATATACCTTCATCTATCGAGAAAAACTCAATGCGCGGATGTAGCGAAGTTTTCGCTCCGCGGGTATAGTCGCTGTGCTCCGACGATAAAATCGTATCGTACTTCGCGATAAATCTATCGGGAGGGTACGTACGACGCGGAGGTCTCGTAGTACGCGGCGTGTGGCAAAATATCGTACAGTCCAACGGCGTGTACTTAATACAAGTGATAGAGGAAAGAGGGAACGAAGTGCATTGCCGGACGGGTTTGTTCGATACTCGAACGGAGTTCTGTCGGATAGTAGGGATATATATAGTTTAAAGAAGCGAAGTACCAAGAGAAAGAGGTTCGATACATTATTGGCGAGTATCGAGACGCTTGGGATACGGGATACGAGTCCGTCGTACTTCTATACATTTGCGGGTGCGCGCGCGTATATAGAGAAGGCAAAGTTCGTAAGTGAAATGAGATATCGATAGGGACACCGACCTCCGCTCTCTCGCGATCGGGAAACGCATAGACGAAACTCTATTCGCTCTTCGCAGCCGTCTCTCTCGTCGATGCTAAATAAGTATCATCTACTTATGTATATACAGCTAAACCGCCCGCGTGATTCCATTCGTTGGTCCTTTTTACTCCAAAACGCAGACTTCTTCTCTTCTAATGCGAATAGATATCAGACGCATATATTCGCGTAGTTTTCGAAGCGAAGCGTCTTTGCGTATAAGAGAGCGCAACATTCGTGAGCAAAGTAGTTGAGAACTATAAATAGACGCGAGCTACTTGTACACACGGTGAGCGAAGAGCGCGGCGAGTTATCAGCGTGCACCAGGGCGCGGTGCGGACCAACACCCGAAGCCAATATGCGCGCGGAGACGGCCGCTCGGACGCGATGCTGGCAATAGGAGACTCAGAGGCACGAAGCATCGGATACATGCAACGTACAAACCTCGGGAGTCGCCCGGTGCCTCGAGTTAACTGTATAACCGAGCGCGGCGCGGTGCCACGCCGCAATTAACCATCGGATAAGTTGTTCGCGTATAATAATAAACGAAACAAGAAAAAGATCGCGAATACATAGAGCCGCGAAGATTTTTCGCTTTGCAATTCATTTTCAGGACTTTTTACCTACTGAAGGAAAATTGAAATATCGGAAAAAAAAAATTGGAGTAATTCGAAAAACATTGGAAAAAATTCGAAAAAAATTTTATCCATAAATATTATTACGAAAAAAAAAAAAAAAAAAAAAAAAAAATTGCCGAATGACTCGATGGTTCGAGAGCCGACGGTACAGTAAATCAATCACTTTTTAAAATAATTTAATTTTGCTTTCCACAAACGCCGAGATGTTTGACGCGCGGCTCGCTATCGCACTATCATCGAGAGCAACTTTTCCGTGCGCGTAATATCTAACTGTATATGTAACATAACTGCGCTCTCGGGGGCTTGACGGGCGCGAAAGCCAACGGTGGCACGCAGTAATTAAGCATCGATCAAGGAGAGACGCTCTCATCGCTAATAAACGAAACACACGAATATATAGATCGCGACGTATGCGGTGCGACGGAGACGAGAAATTGGACGAGCGGTAGAAGAGACCCACGCGGATCCTTGACACGACGCCTCCTTCTTCCTCCTCCTCGACGCGCTTCGATATTCACCGATATGCTCGCTATATTATAGCGGACCGACGCCAATGACGAAGAGCTCGGAATTACGCTGATCCTCGACCGCGATAATGCATCTTCTCCGCCATTTGAACGATCATCCGACTCCGGTATGACAGAAATACCGATCGCAACATCGTCGGTCACTCGAGCAGATTTCATTTTTTTTCTTTTATTCGACGTTTGGCATATTACGACGCGAAAAGAGTGCAAAGAAAAGAGCGAAGCGGATGAAAGAAGACTCGGAGTTACGGCGTGTCGTCCGCGATGCCGACAGATATTATTTATCAGTCATTTCGAATATCCATACCTCAACCGCGCGCACGACGTACATAACCTCGCATTTCGCTATCCACGAAAGAAATCCTATTTGTCCGTCCCGTCGTGTTTCGCATTTCGCGTTTCGCGCGCGCGCCGCGCGTGTGTATATTCGCGAAGGAACGTCCCGAAGGCCGAGTCGTGACCCATCGATCTCTCCCCCGCGATTAACAATAATCGACGAGTGGCCCACTTGCTTAATAATAATAGAGTCTCGAAACAACTTTCGCGAGATAATCGTAATTGAAAAGCTTCGGGTAATAAGAACACGAGACACGGGAAAAATTCAAGATTCACGAACTTCGCGAAATGTTAATAAAAACAACAAACACTTTGAATAGAAATAAACGTAATATAATTGGCTGCTCTCGAAGCCAAAATTAACGAATTATTTTACGTTCGCATTGTCATGTTGCTTATTTATTATTATTATGTAAAAAAATTAAAAAATCATTTCCTTCGACGCTGTAAGTGATTTTCGGGATTCAGACTCGTGACTTCCGGAGCCTTCGGGTTAACGACACCGCTTTTTGGAACCTCTGAGGTAAAGTTCGTTCGAACTATGCCGCGATACGAGAATAGGCCAACGACCGTTTTGTCTTCGAAAGAGATACGGAAAGGACATTGTAATGTATTATACCGAGTCTCGGAAGTATACGCATATTCGCCCTCTAATGACGAGGGGCCACCTGACGGTAACAACTGCTTCGGAAAGACGTTGCAGTTGTCTCGGAGCCGCTTCTCCACCCTACCGCTGTGTCTCACCTCTATACTACTCAAGATATACATATATATGTGTATTATACCCGGTTGAGAAATGCACCGAACATTTGGGATGTCTTGGCCACCCTTGGCAGTTAAACCGAGTGACTTCCTTCGACGTTGAACGGATCGAGAGCGAAAACAAGGGTGGCGCGCGCGCCCTTACAGGCAGATGGCACGACGCCGCTCGGTCAACGATACAACGATTAGAAACCAACTTTTCGTGAGGCTATCGAACCGCCGCGTCAGTCCGATAACCCGAAATTCTCGAGAGAATCGAAGGGGAAACGAACATGTGGAAAATAGTAAGACGAGAGAGTAGAGAAAAAAAAATATATAAAGGGGAGAATAGAAGCACAGGTGCCCCGCGCCCCGACTCGATCTTGTTCTCTCGATCGTTGTACGATCCCGCTGTGTACGCGACACGACCTACGGCATGCCGGTTAGAATAAAACACGCGCGCTGTGCGGTATATTCCGACCGACGGACGGCCCCGCGCACGACGACCCTCTTTGACAGAACGATTCTAACCGTTCACGATTATCGCCCCTCGAATGGAAAAAAAGAAAAAAAAACATACGAGGTGTCGACACCTGTGCGTCGATTCATCGTACGTATAATGACCCGGATTTGGGGTTATGAACGAAACATCGCGGACGAGTTTCCCGCCAAAAGTTAAGCGACGACAACTGGATATCGATACGAGCAATCGATAAATTCCGTCGTTAAAATCAATTAATTTGGAACTCGCGATACATAGACATAATAATTTTAGCTCACGACTCGATGGAATATTCAACGAGAAATCGTTATTCGAACGAATGTCGAATTAATTATATTTTTTTTAACTCGGGAGTTTATGCGGAATTGACATAGTCCCATGTCGTTTCGACACTTTCCGCCTCTCTTCGTCGATTATTGATTATTATTATTATTATTTTTTTTTTTCGAGTATTATGTATCTCCAATGACTTTATCGAAAGATTTCGCAACGAATCTTTAATCGCACGCGAGTTATTAATTGAAAGGAAAAAATAAAAATGAACAAAATCCATGTCGCGCACTTTGCATAATGCGATACCATAAATGTCGCGCATAATTCACTATCGATAATAGCGGGGTCGAGAACTCACCTAAACGTCGACTGCGAAAGCACAGCGGCAACGGGCACGGCAAGCAGCGCGTATTCCTCCGGTCTTGTCTCGCCTCGCGTCGATGTCTCTTCGAACGCAGTCACTTCGACACCCCGAAACACTTTATTTATGTATTTATTTATTTATCGATTTTTTCGAACGATCCTCCCGCGATTCCTTTCGTTTCGTAAATGCACTCAACACGCTGTCATAACAATCGTATTTTCATCGATCAACCTACCGCACGTGAACTTTCGTATTTTTTTTTCAACACACTTGTCTTGTAAAACTGAACAAAAAAGAAACAATATATCGTTTCTCGCTGGAAAAAAAACTCGGAATGTCTTTCAATGTCGGCTGCACCCGACGAAAATTCGTTGATTCTTTTCGATGATCGTCGTTGCGACGCACAAACGTCGAATACACGGAAAAAAAAAATTCACTCGAAGAATAAATCCGATATCAATGGGAAATCGCCATTGTTTTTATCCCCTGCGCACATTAAATGCGCCAACGTGTCCTTTGTCGCGTTGTTCCCAACACCGCTCGAAAAATCGAGCGAAAAAGAGAAAAAAAAAAACAAAAACAAAGGTTCCTCTGTACGTCGCGAAGAGAAACGTATAGACGGATAAATACGAGGTGACACTTGTGGGTGTCGTCTCTTCGCCGTTCGATGCGCACGGCGGAATTCAACAGTTGATATATCGGCTTTTCGCGCGGTCGCGTGCGAGAGAGTTCGCTCGGTCGCTCCCGAGCGCGCGTAAGAACACAACCGCGGTCACAGTTCGCGTAGCGTATTGCCGAATCGCCGGGGACCGAGCGGTCGGATCTCCCGTGATCCTGGAAGCCGAAGTGGCGGTACCGTCGGTTAGTTTGATATCCGTCGGTAGGTGGTGGGTGGGTATAGTCCCGGAGTGAAGAGTTTCGTACGCGAGACAAGAACCGTAGAGACCGGTGGATGTAATGCGCCTTCGAATGAGAGACGTTTCGGTGGGAGGTGACGGAGGTTGGAATGACGATGGTGGTGGACAACCGAGTGTCCGTTTGCGGAACGAAAACTCGCGGGGGAGCCGGCGTGTTCAATGGAAACTCTCGTTCGATGCACTTGAGTCAAACGTGGAATGAGAGTCCCGCCAAACGGTACGTAAACAAACGTAAACGTAAACGGAACGAAAGACAAACGACACATACGGGAATACACAAAATCGCGTTTATCGGTAATATAGATTAAAAAAAATATATTACGATTCGAACGGTAGATTAATTCAGGCCGGTAAATGGTGATTACTGGTGCCGGCACCTCGCGCACATAAACGGCAACTGTCAAATATATATTTTTAACGAATAAAAAAATGACTGAAAATAACAACAACGAGAAAAATAATGGATTCGGCCAGTTCGGCGATCGTAGTGAAGAAAAAAAACGTCGTAATTAATAAAAGAAGATATAAAAAAAGCGTCGCACGATGATATTTGTTCGTTGGAAGTAAATGACACAAGATAGCAAAGGAAGGATCGCAGCGAGAGGCCAGGCGCACACGGCAGTCTCTTAGCGGCGAATCTAGGCCTGCGTGCGTACCTCGTGGAGCGTGCAAGCAGGAGGCGTGCTGTCCCGGACTGGACTAGCTCGGGCCCCTCGCTCGGAGAGGGCCGGTCGCGCTTCACCTCCGCTTGCTTTACCTAACCCTCCTCCCTCCTTCCTCCTTCCTCCTTCCAACTCTCTCTCTATCTCTCTCTCTCTCTCTCTCGCGAGTATCTCTCGAATACGCTACCACTCTCCACCTCCGCCTCCTTCTCTTCTTCCTTCAAGCGGTGTGTGTGTGTACGTCCGACGGGGGGCACGAGACTCGGCCGCGTTCTCGCTCCTGCAATGCCCATTTTTTCTCCCCCCCCCCCCTTCTAAAACTTGTAATAGCGATCGCGCTTGCTCTAGCTTCGCCGCAATATTTCTATCGCGTTTTTTGTTTTTTCTTCTCGCTACTTGGCGAAACTTTGCTCTGTTTATGTAGACACGAGCGTGTTAGTCGGAATCGACGGCAACTCGGTTCTAGCGCGCCTTTCCCCTACAATCGCTTTCCCACTCTCCGCGATATATCGGTGGATCCAACAGGCGAACGAGAGAAACATAATTTCGTTGACTCTTGCCAAGTCGAATAGACTCTCGAGTAAAGAACGATGAAAAAAAAAAAAACGCCATCCCCTCTCGCGCTTCTTCCCTTGTATTTCATCTTCCCTTTCCAGCTTAGCTTTGCACCGCTGTCGTCGCCGGGCCTTGTACCACCTCTCTACCGGCCCGCCTTCCATTCGCTTCTTTGACTTTTTTTTTTTTTTTTTTTTTTTCATTCGACTTTTTATTTCTCCACTATCGTGCCAACGTTTTACACTTTATTTTTTTATTTCTTTCGATCTAATTTTGATCCGTCGCGGTCGCGCACCCCCAGCGGCGGAACGACGACAGGTGCCCGCAGAGGCTTTCTCCGCAACCCCCGGGACAGTTAGCGAGATCCAGCGAACGGGCCAAAGGGGAAAGAATTCGACCGAGAAAATTTGAGATTAACTTTGCAACGAGCAGACTAACGTTTCGTTCGATCGGTTCGAGCGGATTTTTTCCGTCTACCGTGTGCTTATCACTTTCGAAAATTTAACCGATATCGCTAATTATGCTTTTTTTTCTTTCGGCATTCTCACCGAACGAAAGTAAACAGATATACGAATTGACATATAAAAACATATATATTTATACATATATCGGTATATATCGGTATATACTTAATTTCCATCGAACATTGTACATTTGCATTTTTGCATATAACATGACGATCGCATACAACGAGCGATATAATATTATTGGATCGAGTCGTTTGGTAAAAAAAAAAATGTATTATAATATAATGAATAATGACGAACCGTAGAACTCCGAAAATTTTCAACGCCACATATAGATCTCGCAGATCCGATCTATTTCTCCTTTTGCGAAACTTTTTCAAAAATCAATTTTTTTATTAGTAAACATTATAAAAGTTAAATGTTTAAAAAAAAAAAGACGTAAAAAAAAAAAAAATTTACAAAATTCAGAATTACGTTAAAACAGCTCGGGTTCGAGAGACCCATATCCGCTTTCCGTGATTAGCGAACGAATCGATCGATGAATCGATAAATATCTGAAATTAAAGTTTTTATCCGGCAAAACCTATCCATGGAAACTACAGCTCGAGGGAATGTGAACTAATGCCCAATGGCTAACGTTTAATTTGAATGCAATGCCTATACGGGAGGTTCGTATTCCCACTACCAAAGGTATTCCCAAATAATGTTATACAAAGCACCAGCGGAACTTCGCTTCGCGTGGCACGGGGTAAAACTTCCCCTCGATCAGCTTCGCAGGCCGGAACTAAATTGGAATTCGGGTGAAATTGTTTTTTTTTTTTTATTCACGTCCTTTCCGTCTCGTTTGCGTTAATGCCGTTTCTTTTTGATTATAAATCAACGCGGCAGTGCGGTTAAATTTTTCGATATTATTCGTATTCAAGTATGCGTATCCGAAGCGTGTGAAACGTTTCGATCTCCTCGTCCGTGTCCCGTAGAACAATAACAACACCCACGCGATATCGACTGCGTATCCATATGTATCACGTGACTCGGAGTGTACATTCGCGATTAGCCTCCATTTTTAATTCGTAGCTATTTTTCGCGCATTTAAAAAAAAATGAAACGCGTACCGATTGATCGGTGGATGAAACTTTCAACGGTACCGTAATTTAAGTATCGTAAAGCCGATGAGTTAAACCCAAAACCGCTCGTCTTGTAATTTTCGTATTTTCTTTAAATCGCATCGAATCGACGATATAGGGACGCAGAAGTACGAATAAATTAAAGAAACAGGCAGGCAGGGCGCGCATGGTCCGTTATACTCAGTTGTAACGTAACTATATAACTATATGTATAGCTACTTTGCTTCCGACAACGGCTGCCGACGGTTCAACGGTCGTGAGGTAAAAACGTGAGCGCGATCGGCGCGCACACGGCATTTCGCGTACTCGTCTGTTTGATACTTGAAAAATAGTTATGCACCCCTTGGCATGTCTTTCTCACTCGTCGGCTCGAGGTCGTTGTTAAGGGGCTCCGTCTCGGCTATGAAAACTCTTCCGGCGGTAGCAAAGTTCCAATGTGGCCATTCGAGTTCAACTACAATACCGTCGGAGAGAAGGAAGAAAAAAAAAAAAAAAAAGAGAGAGAAAAAGGGAAAAAGTGGCGCTGTCCGCTACTGGGTGTTCGGCACTTGCCTCTTCCTATGCTCCGCGGCGCTGGCCTTTGCTATGGGGACAGCTGGAGCACCTGTTGCACCGGCGCTGTAAGGTGCAACGCGTTTCACAGGGTGCTGTGGCCCCGTTCACCTTACTGTGGTAAACTTTCTTCCTCCTCTTCGTTTTCTCGCGCCTCCCCTCCTCCATCTGGTGTGTTACTTCTTAGCGTGCGCTCGCTTCGTCGACCCTATATATGCGAGCGGAATAACAGATTAACCCTCATCCACCCGTTTCTTTTTAATACTTTAATATCAATGCGATCGATCCAATTTTCCAAATTAATCGTACAATTGTTGCACGAAAGAAAAATCATTTCTTTCGTTATCGCTTTCATTTATTAGACTAACGGTATCACCAGCCGCCATCCAGCAATTGGCGGTATTTCGATTTTTTTCGTCGGTCGTCGGGTCGACGATTTTTTAACAAAATTTTTCGACCGCATATCCGAATTATCGTTGTCATACTGTGACGAACCAATGGCTGTTTTCTTTATTCAAAAAATATATGTATGACAAATCATTTTATTAAAAATAATAGATGTCGTGCGGTGATATTTTGCATGTTACCGTTTGACGTCCGCGAGCCCCGCGAACCCCTGATATATACATATATAAAATAATATTACCGAAAAAGAAAAAATATTTTCTCGCGTTTGATTCCGGCGTAAGTCAAGTTTTTCATATATCGCGTAAATCACAGTTTAGCTTCGTTCGGTGCAAACATTTCTTCCTTATACGGGTCTACGGATTTTTTTTTTATTATTCCTAATTATTTACATTTTTAATTATTAAAAAAAACGGTTGTTAATTTTAAAAATTATTTTGCTAACCTTACAAATATTTTTCGTCATATTGACGAGAAAAATTTTATGGGCGTTCCGTGAACGAAAAAAAAATTTTCAAGAGCCCTTTATTATTTCGAGACTCACCGCGAAGATATCAATTTTTTTTTTTTTTTTTGTGAAAAAGAAAAAAATTCTCGTTGTCCAATGAAGATATTTTAAATCCGACATATTACGAAGGCAGGTGGACATTACCCGGAAAAAAATAATCCAGATCGATCGTAATATTCATCGACGATAATATCCAACGCTCATTAATTTCACCTGTTCTAATTTTTCGAATCGAAAAGTCGCGCGATATTCGCGACAACTCTGTCCACTGTCCTGTTGCATCTTTGCGATAATCTCACTGTCTCGATCCGTGTTTGCATCGTCGTTGCCGGAAATCTGCAAGTTTGCGTCAGCAATATCGGGCGCAACCGATGTCGCTAGATCGCGTCCGTTGGTCACGCGAAGTCAACTTGAAGGGTGCATAATTATAATTTTTGTTTCGATCCTTTGCTCGTCTCACCCTTCCCCCGTATTTCGAGGCGAAATAATAACCTAAAAATATACTCGCGTCCCTTATCTTTGCCGACGAATACGAAAAGCTCCTAACCTCGTTGATTCGACTAGCGGCTGGTCGAACGCGAGGGTAGTCTATTTCTTACCTCTATTTCTTACCCCTCGTCGGAGAAAGAAATTAAATAATAATGCACAACGGCACAACTATCCCGATCCCCTTCATACTTTCGTTCCCCTCACGGTAAAAGACGATGCGACGTCCGAACGCGTATGGAAAACGCCAAGAGGCGGCCAAGACGACGAAAAATGTTACGCGGGGGAAACACATGTTAGAATCAGCTGGTGTTCGCATCGCCCGAGCGTTTTGGCCCCCCGAAAACGTGGCGTTCAACCGTTGAACGTACGCAAGACGTTGTAGACGGAGTTGTTCACCCTTCGGGGGCGATCTCGGGCGCGCGTTCTTCGCACATGGCCCTCGGGCCGGTGAGGAGAACCCGCCGGGCCCGAGGGGTATTTCTTCCTTCGAGACGGCACGCACGCACACCGCGCGACTTTCGTATTCTTATTAATGGCATACATTATGATTGCCCGGCGCGCAAGGAGGAACAACTCGCTAAGCAGTAGCAAACGCGCAAGGCTGTGGCTCTCCTCTTCACCCCGGCCTGCGCCAACCCCGACTCCGGTAACGGCCGCGCGTCAACGCTTCCGGGCACCTGACGCTTTAACGAGCGAACGCCGAACGCCGAACGGTCTCGGACACCCATAGAACCCCTCCATCCTTCACTCGTTATATAGACTAACGCGCCGAGTCATCGTTAACCCGTTTACCACACTCCGTCGAGTCGCACTCGAGAGACAAGTTCTTTCATAGACAATTTACCCAGAGATATCGAAAACGATAAAACAATCGACGAAAAGATTGACGAAAAGGAAAATTTAAGAATCGTATTCTTCAACGATTTCCGATCTTTATATGTTAAACTGTTTATCAAAGTATATGACAAAGGATTTTAAACTGCGAATGCATTCCACGAATACTTCGCGAATCGCGAGACCAATCCTCAATCTTTCCATCATTGTACAAAATATCTCGACGATTAAAAAATAATATAGGTATCGACGTTTTTAAAACTTGCAACTAAAAAAAATAAATAAAAAAAAAATTAATATTCTCGAGAATGCAAAGAAGGGTAAGAAATAAATTCTATTATATGTCAGGATTTTTTAAATTTCTGTACTTTTTTTTAAATTTCATTATTATCATTAAAAGAGTAAAAATGGAGGGAAAAGAAGGGAAAATAAAAAACAATTGACATTTGACATAACGCGAGTTCACCCGTAAAAAACACGAGTTCCTCCGGAGTTCGGGATCTCCGAGGATATTTGTATGCGAGTTGCATCCGTGAAGAATTTATTCGTCTTGAAACGAGAAGAAAAGACGATGAAACGGGAATAGATTTGCATTTCTCGGGGCGAGAAGAGAGAAGAAGATGTTACGAGCCTCGAGCGAATGTTTATATTGAGAGCGAAGACGTCGCGTGGACGCGGATGGATAGTCCAGTGGCAAAGGGCGGGGGTAGAGGGTAAGGCGCGTATATATCTTTTGCGGTATCGAGAGCGTAGGACATCCTCGTGCCGGCGGCTAGCTATTCGCCTTGCGTACACGTGTATCGTCTCTGATCTTCCGCCAGAAGGCATCGAAAGGATTCTCATCCGCCGCTACGTACGCCTTCCTCGGGAGCCTCGGGGCCCCACCGCGAAAGCTGGATAACGTAATAACCGTTTTCAATGAAGACTCGGTACGGCGCGCGAAGCGACGGCACCCGTTAAAGCACCTCTGCAATACGTCGTTCATCATTATCCGTCTACTCTTTCGCTGTACGGATCATCGGCTAAAGCTGACCTCTGCTCCATTTCCGTACGATCATCGCCTCAGCATATTCTCCTATCGTGTACACTAACGTCATCGATCTCGTTTACGTATATAAATCTCTTCATCGAACGTCTAATGCATCACTCGATAAACGTCTTACTTATTTACTCAAAGCTCTTGTCAAACTGCGAGTAGCTTCGACACGCGAAAGGCTATTCTAATTCCCATCAACAGAACGGGTGTTCCATTTAATTTCTACGGGCAGATGCGCTTCCATCATTTTCCGAGTCGAGAAAGAGAAAAAAAAAAACTATTTTGAAATGAAAAGGGGATGAATCGGTTCGGTGGTATAGCGAACCTGCGGCAGGTGCGGCGCTCTTTTCTCCGCCCTTCTTGTCTTCGCTCTTCGTTCAACGAATAAATGACTCCGTAGACGAATTTGGAAAAACGCAACGTTTTTCCGTTCGATCGATTACTCGTTAATACTATACAAAACCTATACACCTGCTGATGTACACCTCTTTGCCGCAACCTGGCCTCAAATTATTTTCAATTTGGAAAAATGGTACCTACTGCTAATGGGGAGGTAAATGCGGAAACTGCACTCCTCCCGTGCAGCATACGCTATTTTTTTTTTCCCGAATATGCTAAAATGTACCATATTTTGGTGCCTGCAATGGCACAACGGCTTGTCGGCTACTTTTTTTCCCTGCAGACGAAAAGTACTACTTTTCCTCTCGCTGGTCAAGATTCCGTAACTTTCCACCCGCTTTGCAGATATGGAATATGGTAATTTTAGCAAAGTCGGGAAATTTTTTTATTACGTACCTATTTAGGTACCTAGAAAATCGTTTGCCGAATAATTATTCGTTTTTCTCAAATTATATGAGACGATTTTTTTTTTTTTTTTTTTTTTTCACTTTTATCGACGCTGTACCGCGGAGCGTCTTTGGTCGGGAAGTATCCGACGTTTTCCGGTATATCCATTGAGGCGTATTGATGCGCGTCGGACCACCTTTGCCACTAATTTTCCCTCGGGTGACCAAGTGTTACGCTAGTTAATCTCCGAACGCCTTCATCGTAATTCGGATTGGAAATATACGAAAGAAGAATCGTGGGAGTATTAGCGATGAACTTGCGGTCTTGCAGAGCTTGCCGGGTTACGCGGCCCATTGGGTTTTGTCTCGAAAGGCCGCCGGCGCTCTCACCCCCCCGGTTTTCATCGTCCCAACGTTAGTAGTCCCCGAGGTAATGAGAAACTAATACGAAATTACACAGACGGAGTGACCGTGGCGCGTAGTCTTCGGCCTCTCGACGCCGCCATCGCCACCGCGGGGCTTTCTTTCCTTTCGTCAATTTTTAACGCTCCACACGGTAGAAAATTGTGTACAGCACAGGGAAGAGGGTAAAACGATTCGAAAGATTCGACCGGCAAGACCGGTCGCCAATGATTCCGAACTTCCTTTTTTTCTCGCTCGCACCCCCTCCGCGACATTGGAAAACTTCGGCATGATGTTGGCATTACGATTCATCTTTTCGAGAGGCCAAACTTTACCGCCGAAAACGTCTTCGAAAACAAAAAATCATTCTTCGTATCGTCATTATCTACGTATACCTACATTCACCTCCCCTTCCCTTCTTTTTCGATCTTTAGTCATACAAAATAACTTCGCAGCCACGCGGACCAATGAAAATCAGTATCGCGAATGATACATAACCAATAACATCGTTACTATTATTATTCATAGACATTTCGAGAACATCTTTTCTTTTTTTTTTACAATTTGTCGATTCAGATTCGTTTCAACGTATAATTTCTATGGTATTTTTTTAATCAGTAGAAAATCTTGATAAATATATCGCTTATCGTCTGTCGTTTCAATTTCACTAAAAATACCTCGAAAAAAAAAAAAAAAAAACGATTCATCTCAGAGAGATTTCATATTTATTTACCAGATATATGTCGGATATATATACTATATATTTATAAAAATTATACATTTCCCGGCAAAAAGTTCTCCATCTTGCAACTACATATCTCTCAATAGCTGCGCGATGTATTTGAGGGTCAAAAGTCATAATCGACAAATCAGTGGATTATCATTGCCCCATTTCGTAATTCGATTATCAAGATTCCTAATTAAGCGAAATAAGTTCGTGAGATCTCTTTTCCCCGAGAAGTCGAGCGCTTAGGCCACAGTGTTACATCGAAGGCGACACGCGCGTGCACGCGCGTCGTGCCCGGTGGGCATAGAGCGCAGCAGCCGACAGGCTCGTTTGTCGCGTGGCAGTGGGTCCCCGGAGTTGCGCATGCTGTAAAAGCCCCCTCCCCCCACCCCCACCGTTTGGAGAACTCCAGACGGAGAGGTCTAAGAGCGGCGGACTCGAGGGCGCGTGAGTTCGCGACCGCGGGTCGGGTATCAACGACGAAGACGAGCGATACGGTCTCGCGGAGCCGCGCGTGGTTCCACCCGCCGTCTCGATCGGTTGGGCCCTCTCGGTTCGTACGGGGATCCCCCTTCGTGGCAAAAGGCCGAGAGAGGGAAAAACGTCGCGCCAAGCGCACGGCGTCTCAGTCCCGTCTGAAAGTGGGACCTATTACTTGGGACAAGCGAGAGAAAGAGCGCGGAGAGGGTCAGAGGAGGAGATCGTGAAAGAAGCGAGAAGCGAAGCCAAAGGGGAAACTACGACGATAGTGTACAAGGCATAGGACACGGAGCTGAACCAGCGGAGCTTCGGAGCGGACACGGCCGCGGGTGATTACGTCGCCTGTCGGTGCGGAACTGTCTCCTCCTACCCGCGGCGCCCACTCGCTTCTCATTGGCCGACTCCCGCTAAGGAAACACCGCGGCAAACACAGTCTCGACGCTCTCGCTCTCTCGCTCTCTCGTATACTCTTTCGTTTTCGGAGTTGCGTTACTCCTATATGACTCTATGTGTTTTTACCGTGCGTTCGAGACTCGGCTTCGCTTCGAATGGAAATGCGGAGCCTTTCGGATATATATGTATATACCAAACGTTGCGATTCCAATCACTATATAGCTGCGATTCGTATAGCCGCGAATATGCTGATTTTCACGTGTATTCATTGCCTTCTTTCCTTATTTCTTTATCGGCAAAAGGTGTATCGGTCTCTAACCGACGCCCCCGATTTCCACCGATCGCGAGACTCTTTTTCACTCTCTTCTTCCCCTCTCCCCCCCCCCCCCTCCCTCCACCCGCTAAGCGCCGCGCGCACCTTTCTTATTTCTTTTTTTTTATTCCTCACGATGGTACGTTCTTTTTTCTTCTTTATTATCTTCGTCGTTTCTTTGCCCGACTGCCCTCTCATTGGCAACTTCCTCTAATCGGAAGATCGGCTTTAGGGGGGAAAACGTTATTTTTCTACTTGTCGATCTTACGCAACGTGTCAATGACTCGTAGCTCTCTCGATTGCATCCAACATGGTTACCGGTCGAATCTTCGCTCAGCTTCGTGAGGAGTTTCACGGGTGCCGCGACCTCGATACTCGATCGTAACTTCACGGGAAGAAGCGGAAGTAACGGGGGAAAAAAAACGCAGAAGCGAAAGACTCGGGAAATCTTTTGGACGAATTAATCAGCACGTATCGAGGCTCTCGTGGAAGACACGCGATATGTAACGAGCATCAACGTCATGTTCTCCTCATCGTGTTGAAAAAGAAAGAAAGAAAAAAAAAAAAAAAAAAAAAAATGTTCCTCTCACCGCAAACGAGTCGGTAATTAAATATTACTGTATAACGAAGTGAAAATTATTTGCGCCTATCCCGTCGATTTACCGTTAATTTGCTTTATTTAGCGCGTTACCTCGTCAAGTCGTTTTCGGATCTTCGGGAAATTTGTATACATATATATGTATGTTTTGTCGACATTTATAAAACGGTATAAAATCGATTATCGAGAATTATATTCAAAGTCTTGGCACTGCTGCGAGATTCTCATTGTTACGACTCTCCCACGATGATCGGCGAACTATGGAAGATGAGATGGAAGAAGCGCAACATCCCGAGAACGCGGTGTATACATATCGGCATCGCGCTTCTCTGTGTGTATATCTTTGCTGCACAGATACACGAGAAGCTGCATGGCAAATGGCAAACGCCAGTGAGAAGGACAGGTAAAGCTACGATGACGATGATGATTCTGCCGCTGCAGTTGCGCGGTTCAGCTATGGAATAATAGACGCGGCTCATTGAGCGTTCGCGGCATAACAGCGATGAGAGACCCACCGAGAGACCATGCCGATCGGTTATTTCCCGCGCGCAAACGAACAGTTCATTCCCGCGAATCGATCTCATCGCTCTTTTATTCCTGAAATGTAACGCCAACATCGTCATCGTCGCGGCCGGTGGCGGTTGAGAGCAAAAACAAATAGGATTAACAAAGCTATTAGCGCCGCGGCGGCGCGGCGGTGGCGCGTTGAACGGTTCATCGAGTTGGCGATATCTCTGTATACTGTGCCCATCTCTGTGCGATCTTTCGCCTCTAAAGCTATCGAGAAAGGAGTTGACAGCCTGAGACCGCGACGGGCGTCTATCGAGTTGTTGCCGTTTATCCGCGAACCCTAACAGATTCGACTAATGACGAAAGAAATGAAATATACAGATTCGCGAGTCCGAATGACGAGCAAAAAGCTGATCTTTAATTAATTAATTACGGAAACAGATTAAAATTTGGTTCCCGATGATGCATAGAAAATGTTTAAAAATCACGATAAAGCAGCGTAAAAAAATGAATTTCCGGAATACTGTATTGGCAACATTTTTGTTACGTCGAAACTTTCGAAATTCGAGAAAAAAAAAAAACTATCGGCTCTTTTAATTGGACGTGGCGCGAGATTTTTCAATCGTTAAAGTACGGCGAAGTATCCCGACAATGCGGATCGCTCTCTTTCGTTGTCTACGCGCTTGAAGAATAGTGAAAAGAAAACAAAACGCGAACGAGGTCCGGCTGCTCCGATAAGCGCCAGTCGAGCAAAAACTGGCGTGTCGCGTTGGCGATCGTAGCAATTCCGTTAACGAAGATTGTGCAATTTGCATCTGTGCAATCGGTCGGAGGAGAGCGGCGCTCGATCGGGCGATCTCGCCGGGGGCAAGGCAGCCCGGCGTGTTAAGCGGCGATACACGCGCGAATCTCGTCAAGACGAGCGGAAAACGCGTAATGTCGCCGCGGGTGTTGCGAACCTATGCCAATATTAATCTCTCTTGCGTGCTTTGCCTCTCACGCGTACAGCATCCACCTATGAGTATCCGAATGCCCGGGGGCACCGTTCGAGTTCATTCATGATACCGAAGCGGCGAAACGATTCCGCGCGTTCTTCCGCGTACGTCGATATACATCGCGTCGAAAGGATTAATTATTCATTAGACTCGTTTCCATGCCGATCCGCAATATCGGTATCCTATTCAAAATTAAATCGCGACGACATCGAAAAAAAATTGTTTATTCGTAGTCGACAAGTATCAACTCAGCGAAGTAGTTAACATTCTTTTAGACACCAAAATTCGATTAATACACATTATTTCGCTAAACTGAGATTTGGTGAATAAACTCCTTTCTCAGTGTCGATCGAATCCCTTCGAATTAATTGATCCGTAAGCGGTCTTCGATGTATTTTTTTTTCAAGCATCGCGCGTTTTCCTACTGAATTCAATTGGATTCCGGTAGCCTTGAAAATTATATACATTTCTCTCGTTCCATTGGGAACGAAAAAACTTGCGGATACAAAAAAGAGCCACCGAACCCCGCCGCAAGCATTTACATGTAAATACAGCAATGCCCCGAGCATCGAAAAGAATCGGACGAAAATAAAGAATCGCGTGATATTTGATCAACGATAAAATCCCTCCGCTTCTCGATACTTCGTTGTGTATGCGCGTCTATAGACGAAATCACGATAATACGCGAGTGTGCGAGAGAAAAATAAGCGCAAACAAGAGAGACCAATCCGCTTACCGCGGATGCCGCGAAGTTATACACATTCGACGGTGCAGAGATACGCTATATGTAGGTATATGCGGTGGCGGCAAATATACGCCGAACGCGCGAGGTACAAACCGAAGCTATATAATTTTACGTGTGAAATTTTCTGTCCGATTATCGCGCATTACGCTCTACGGTCTACGGCTCCCGGTGGAGCGGACCCCTATACCCCTTCTATATATTACACGTGCAAAGATACACGCTGTTTTCTCGCGCAGCATCCGTCTCGTTCGCTATTGGCATTCGGTTGGGAGTCTCGTGTGTTATTTACACGTGTAAAATGCGCACACCGGTGAGAAGATAGATAGAGAGGAATACGATAAGGGGAAGAAAAAGAAGAACAATGAGAGGCGGAAAGGCGGAGAAGGTTTTGCGGTCGAGAGGAAGCCCCCGAGAGTAATCATCGATCGATGCGGCTTCGAACGCTCCTCTCTTTCTCCCCTCTCATCTCGAGATATATTAAATTGGGACAGGTAGCCGCGAAGAAACGAACTCAGAAGGATATCCCTTGGAGTCACGTGCAGACGCTCGGGGAACGCTCAGCGACCGGAAACGTCTTATAAAGAGAAAGAGAGAGGGAGAGAGATGAGACAAGACTCCCGCAGCCTTTCTTCTCTCTCATGCCGATGCAGACGCGATCTCGTTGCATCAAAGTTCGCTGCTGTTGCTGCACACTCCGCTACCCGGTCCCAGATACGCGACGGAGTTTATAGAGCTGTTGTACAGCCGTACAACTCGCACTCCGCGAGTCGCATTTACCGCAAGCCTGAGACTAAACCGGATTTCGTCAGCGACCGCTTCAAGCACCGGCAAACCCTCCCGATCTGTTAAGATCGAAGCGAGATACATCGATACGGAATATCGATAATGAATATTTCTCCTACGGTACGGTACACGGAGATATCTTGTATTCGTTAGGAGTACAAGTCTCTTATGGTTATTCATTGTATTGTTAATTCACTCGCGACTCCTTGAGATGCTTTTTTTTTTTTTTCATTTTTTTTTTGCCACACGGTTTACAGTGACACGATGGTTCATCGATAATTAGAATCAATGACCAATTTCGTCGAGTATCTCTCTGCGATCGGCAATCTTTCGACAAGAGTCGTGAAATTATTGAGTAATCGATTTTTTTTTTTTTTACGAAAAATCATCGGAGTTCGATTAGTTTTCGTATTTCGCAGCATCCCGCGTTAAAGATTATCCGTATACCGTGCGGATAGAGGATCTCCACGATCCACGCAGCGCCGAAGCCGCAGGCTCCTTCCTGTCTCCTCTTCGATCCGCAGACTGCACGGCCTCTCCTCGTTCCGTGTGGCTTCTGTGTCTTCTTCGCCACTTTCTTGCTCGCATTCCTAATGGCCGAGTACCGGCCGAGATCTCGTCCGCGATCTCTCGCAGCAAATCGTTCGCCACCCACTTCAAGGACTCGCGAGAAAATTATATGCAACTATATTCAGTTTCTAGTGTAGCGGCTGTCTTACGATTCCTTTTTTTTCCGACATTTTTTTCCACAGCATCTTTTCTCTTTTTTTCTTTTTTTTTAAATCTTTTTTTAAAAATCTTTTTGCCAAATTAATGCGCCAAATTAATAACGTCAGTTCGCCAGTTCATCGGATTAACGTTCATCGGAACGTTCGTTTACCGACAAGTAAATTTCGCGACTCAATGCAATAGGCGAATAATTATTATTGGTCCCAACAGTAACGATCTGCTAAAAGTGTTCTAAAAATCTCTCGAGTAACCAGTCTCGCGTTGATTTTATTCTTGTAAAAGCCGATACTATACGGGAGTCGATAACTATAAAAAAAAAACATCCCGAAAGCCGCAAATTTTTGTATAAAAAAAAAAAGTAACGAAACGTCCGCGTTGCAGCAGTATCGGAGTTGAACCGGCTGGCGATTGCGCGAGTTTACTGACTGCAGCAGCAACGGCAGTAACCGCTTATCACTTACTTACCTCCGAGTTTATTATAAATTAAGAGAAAGTACCGATATAGCGTAGCATACGGGGCTCCGCTCTCTCAAGTTCTCTTCTCTTTCGCGTACACACGTACAAAGCCCGAATAGCGGTGGTCCCGAGTTAAGTTTAACATTGGCCGGTACGGTGAATCAGAGCTGAACTATCGCTCGTATCGGGCGTTGTGCTCGCCGAGCTTTGGTGTGACACAGATATAAGCGATGGAGCAAGGATCGCGCGTAAAAGCAACTCGCGTACTCGGTAACTCAGTATATAGCAGTATAACCCGCTCCGCGGAACCTATTCGAGATGTAAAATTTTTCATCGGATCTTTATTCGTATCGCTGCACCAACGAGAGAGCGGCATAAACGTCGAGGTGTCTGAAGAAATTAAGATGCAGCAGAGAACCGTCGAGTAAATATACATATACGGACGACTATATAGCATTAAGCTACCTGTATGCCTACCTACGACTTGTACGAACCGCTTATATCGATGCGCATTTTATATGCCGATAACGCGTTCAACATTATAGCAGCTATCGCGAGAACACTGATTTAACGTTATCGCGCACTCTCGACATCCTTGTTCCTTAATTTCTTCGTCCGTCTACGGTGCGCGCGTCCCCCCTCCCCCCCTTCCTCTCGTCTGTGTCTTTTTTCTTATTCCAATTTGTTTTTCTCTCGCCGAATAACATTCGCGTTCATCAAAATTGATTTGACGGAAGAAAATTTGTTCTCGTTGACGCGTAAATTGTCGCTCGCTATCGATAGTCTCTCACGTGAGTGGGATGAAGATATTCTCCGATGGACTCGAATGTATACAGAGAGAGGCAAGAAGATTCGCATCGTATACCCCGAGCCGGACTAACGACCGAAAGGACAGATTTATTACCGTCTTAATCCGACGGCTCGGCGCGATCGTGGATCGTGGATCGAGGATCGAGGATCGAGGGCTCTGGTTGCATAGCGCCAAGCTATTGGTCACCGTATAGATATATCGTGGGGATCCGCACGCTACATATTATACAAACCCCCGTACGATCGATCCTCTTCTCGCGTGATAGCGGACGAGCAAAATGCGCTCTTCGGAAGATCTATGGGCCACACTTGCGCGATCTATGCTGCGCGATCTACGGGAGCGATCGGCATGAAATATCGGCGGTGCCGATGATCCGAAAAATTTTGAAAAAATTCATAGGGTTGTCGAATAATTTTGAAAAAATTCAATCGAAATCGAGTTAATGGAGGAATGTCGAGATTCCGATCGAGTTTTTGCAAACCGATCGATCGCCGTCTACCGGGCGCTGTGTCCCGGCTGCGGAAAGGCAATAACAGTACGACGATCGCATAGCGACTCTTTCAACGGCGCCGGCGAACCACGGCTCTCGGCGTAATGGACCTCTTTCGCTCGCGATCGTTTTCTCGCGCGTTCCACCGTGTGTCCGCCCTCTCTGATCTATGGCAGTGAAAGCTAAGTGTGGAATAAGAGGCGTGACAAATCGAACAATTGGGTCATCCGCCTCGTACTTACACCGGTGACCGATCGTAAACGAGAGAAACGGATAGTATAGATATATCGGTATCGTGCAAAATAGTTATATCGCGCAAAACACAGCTTAACCCTTTGACTCGGCAATTCAAATTCCATCGTTCACGGTAACGTAATTGGATAATTTTTGCCAAGTAAGTACCTACCTATGTCGCATCGATCTATTCGCGTTTTTTTTTTTTTTTTTTTTTCGTAATCGGAAAATGTAATAATTTGAAATCCGTGGAATTGTTATTTTTTATCATTAATCGTTTTAACCGGATAACAACGATATAAAAAGACATTGAATGTGTTTGCCGAGATTATCGAGTCGTGTTGTTCTTATCGCGTGGCGAAACACGCGTTACTTGTACCACCGGTGCCCGTCGACTTGGCATTCCCGATTAATTTACTCCGCGCGAAGACGCCCATAATTCGCTCCTGAATTGCCTCGTAAAAGCGATCACCGCGCCCAAGACTACTACCTATATGCTACGATATTCCTTCGGCGTCATTACAACTCTCGACGATAGATAACGACGACCCCCCTGCGATCATCAGCATCAACCATCGAACCAACATCGGAATTTCGCTCCGGCTGTGGCGCACTTCTGGTTTGTTTTTCCTCATAGGTACGCGCGCGCGGACTCTCTCGGTCCCCCGAGGGCACGCATAGTTTCATCACGACTCTTATTTAACGCGGAAAATCTCTTTTTTTTCATCGTCTATCCTTCGCCTGCCTTGTCATTAATAACAATTATTTACACCGTTGTGTCACGAATTATTAGTCTGCTTGCGCGATATATCGTTCCTATGTGGTTATGCAGGCTGATTCGATATGGGAGGCGGTAAATCACTGCCGCGGAGGAAAGTCTGCGTGAACAAATATCTTGTTTACTCGAAACGACAAATATTATCACAAGGTTATTCACGCGTAACTTATAAGAGTATCAAAACTTTTTTTTGTTTTTTCGATTTTTTTTTATTAAATTCGATATTTATTGTCTTCGGTATTATTGTCACGAATAATTATTATTCCACGTGGCATCAATCCAAAGATTTAAAAAAAAATGTATTCGCATTACGAATTTCGTATAATTCGATATTTTCACATTGATTTTTCGAATTTTTCGAGAATTCGTGAAAAATTTCGATTTTTTTTTTCACGAAAGCAAAACTTCCTTCGTGAGAAATAAAAATTTCGCGATTTATTTTTTATATCCTCGCTTTCGATGATTCTTTTCTCGATCGGAGGATCGCGAAATTCCGTCCAAGCGCCCAGTTTGGGAAAAAGTGTCTCGGAAAGTCTTTGAATAACTATGTTGATTATTCGAATCGAAAAAAAAAAAAAAAAAAAAAACAACAACTTCGATGTAAACATTAAATATCCCCGTCGTCTTAATAATACTCGAGAGTCACCCACACGGGGCTTCTCTTATTCCGCGCGACTTTGCACGCTCGGTATAAAAATGAATATCATACGAGATACTAGTCAAACGGGTGTAACTCGAACGGTTGCCTAGTTCCGCCCGTAGGACCGGTCACAATTGTACGAGCGAAGGACTATTGTCGCTTATACTCGCGCGATGGGACTCGAGTGCAAACAATACCCGCGCACGCTTCCTTTAACACGACGAAAAGAACTCTACTCGCTTTTGTCTATGATACCCTACAATGCCTCGAAACGCGCGCGCGTCCGCTTGTCCCGCGCGTTGCATGGTGTGCGGCTGCAGCGAAAGATGCACTCCGCGGTGTCGTTGCAACGGTGCAGGTGCACTCGAGTTTTAGCTGCGTTCGGATAAGAATGAAAGGAATCCTTCAAAGGGTCTTCTTCGTCTCTATATTCCCCCACTCGAGATCTTCCAAAGTGTAACGTTATCTATACGAATCTCGTCTTTTAAATGCCAACGAATAAACTTCGACATCATTCAACAGCTCGGCAGGTCGGCCGCACGCTGAGCGAACTAACCACCAGCGGTAGCGGCAGTCGAGCGACGATGCACCTGCTTCGAGATTTAAAAAAAAAAAAAGTAAAAAGAATTTTCCCCTTCGCGACACTTCCTTTGGAAACTCGAGCAAAGCGTTTCGGAGTAATCTTCAATTAATCGATTCTCGAAATATCACGATAAACTTCGATGTATACTCGAGCGTATGAAAATAAAATTTTCACAAGAAAACATCGCGCAGCGATTCGCCAAGCCGCCGTTATGCACGAGGGTGCAATACTATAAAAGGCAATGCAAAGAACGCGCGCGGGAATTGTGTTAATTCGCTGATAAACACGCGCTGACGCAGACTCGGCCGGTCGCGCGTCCGCAGAGAGCTCTGTACTTGGAGTACAGTATTAGGCTTGGATGAGACAATCTTATATGCATATTTCTCTTCGCACCCTTTCTTCGTCGTTCCTCGGCAACGAGTCTATGCGTCTCGGGGCTATATAGTCACGATGAGAGAGAGCGCACGCGCGCGCGCGAGCGGCAAGCCAACGGAGCAAAGCGGTTCTCCTCCGTCTCGATCTACTCGAAGCGATATACATCTGCATATATTGAAAAAGACTCCGCAACGACGCTTTGCTCGCGACGATACAACGCCGGCGAGGTTATTAATTCGTTCGGACGCATAAACGATATAAGGTTGACTACGAAATCACGTTATTTATCTCGAAAGGGAAACGCCCCTGTCCTCTCATCGCTGTCAAATCGTCGAGACTCCGAACGCCTCGAGCTCTTTCTCTCGCTTTGAATCAGCGTCGTTCGGAGTTCCTCGACGTTCGACCGGACGATTTCTAAACTCGAATGAAAACTATGTGGCTGACTTTCGCGATCGTTCGACGAATGGCGACAAAAAAAAACGGAATAAAAAAAAGAAAAAAAAAAAAGCGTCCGCGACGCGGTATGTCTCAATAGAGAGAAATCGAAATCTGTGACTCGACAATGTTCCGATCGGATCGATGCGGCAATTCTTAAATTGCGAGAAATTGATTTTCAACGCAATTCACAGTGAAATGTAATAAAAATGTTGACCGCAATTATTCGTTCGTTTGTACAAAGTTAAACATAGCGATAATGTCGAAGGAGGAAATATAAATAGTTTATCGATTGATCGAAGCGACACTCGCGATCTTTGAAGATCGCAATGGAAAGAGTAACTTTTGGCAATCGCGGCTGCGGAAAAATCTATTAATCCCACGGATATCACTTTAATTTTACAAACGATTAGGTATCACGTGGAAAAAAAACGTTATATGCTAAAAATATATTAGAAATATATGAAATTAAACTCGTTAATTTAATTCATATATTAAAAAAATATTTTTTTTTATGTAATTGCAGAAATATATTCTAAAATATATTTGTAAATTACGATTTTTTGAAAAAAGTATATTGGGTATATAAATTTTTTTTATCGTAGGGTGGCTGTCGCATGTAAGTATACGCGACAGCCAACGGTCATCCGTTTTTCGGCTTTCCAACTTTCGTCACATTGTTAGATTTGAAATTCTTCGAATTCTCAAATTCGCTGACCTCCCGAAATGATAAAACAAATGAAAAAAATATCGCTGGTGTACGGTAAAGTAGCGGTTCAACGATTTCGGACAAAAAACTATGTTTTCTATGAAAAACTATGACATTTTTTTTAAGCGGTAAGAAAAGATTAAACGCGCTTTTTGACCTTAAATTGCCGATCTGCATGCGTTAAGTCGTTAACTCGAGTATCCGAAACTCTCATCGTATCTCGAAGACGCGGATGTCTCGTGTGGCTCCGCAACGGACCGCAGTGACGAAGGGGTCAAGAAGAAACGAGGGGATCGAGCAACGTCCACCTCGATCGGGGCATCAAGCTGCGGCTTGTCGTTGAGAAGTCGCTGTAAACTTTAATCGCCGTTGTCGATCTATCCGGAGAACCCCGGATAATCCCCACCGGTTTGACTCGGCGGCGAGATCTCGAGGTATTCATCGACTACGCGGTGATCGATACGGATTATCGTGAACTCTCCTCCTCGAGGTCCGCGCGCATATACGAGCGTCGCTCTCGTCTTGTCGGAGGAACTCCTCGATCGAATAAACTCCTCCTCCCCCTCCACTTCCCCTGACCATCCACGCGCTTATTCATCATCTTATTCACGTTGCACGAGGAGGCATGTAACGCGTGAAAGCGGCTGTGAACTATTCTCGTGTATATCGAGCCTCAATGCGAGAGATGACGCTTCGTGAAAGCATCAACGTGAGAATAAAAGGGTCGAAGGTACGCAATACTTTGAATCTTCATTGTTGTATCGATGATGTTTCTTATTGTGGAATCTCTCGTATTCTTTCGATTCAGCTTGGTACTAACAAGCCGGTGACGTTTCGAACGTCTGTATCACGACTCGACGTTTCTCGTCCGAAATGCAAAAAAAAAAATGCGAAAAATACTAAATTCCCATTAAATTTGTCGATTTTTTTTTTTTCTATTTTCGCGAACCTCTTTTTCCCGAATTAAAAATTTCCTAAGAATTTCACAGGTGAATGATAAATTAAAAAAATTATATTCATTCGAGTATTTTCATAACTGGGATAAAAAAAAAAAGGAGCAGAGAGGAGGGTTCGACGGTAAAATTCTACTATGTCTAGGCGAATAGAAGAAATGCGTACGAGAAGCAACAGGATGTCGAAATAATACACATTTGTCATCCAAGCAACGTGTATTACAGTCGGAGGCGACTGGAGTGCCCGATACTGGTAGCGCTGGTAGCAGCAGCAGCCTTTACCTGATACTTGCGTTATGCGCGCAACGCGTATAATGCCGGAAGACCGGGGTTCCCGCGCGTCTGCTTTCTTGCATGAATGAAATATAATTTAAAGTCTTTGATACACCTACATTTTCCATTCATTCCCCTCCGGCATCGACGTACGCGTCACGTATACAGTACGAAAAAAAAAAAAAACACCGTCGCGAAACCTTTACGGAGATTCTCGCGGGGTATTGGATTGTGTACGACATTGGACATCGTGTACCGGACGAACTTACTTTTACGCACATCGCGCAGTTGTCCGACGTCCGGAAAACTGTCTTACAATTGTCTCGTATTTTTTTTTTTTTTTTTTTTTCGCGTTCCCACAATTAACTCGTTTTTTTTCCTCATTGGCCGTCTTAACCGGAATCGAGAAGACTGCGTCCAGTGGCAACGAAACTCTATTATCGTTCACGCGGCAACAGGATAATAGAAATTTATCCTTATTTACCAATTAAAAGACGAATTTCACACGTACACGAAAAAACAACGATGAATCAAGCGATCTAAAACTCAATTTGCGCAATGAACATCGATAAATTGGATGAATAAATTAATTGTAACGACAAACTATTAGTTATGCGCAATAAATTGTTGTTTTTTCGAAATGAACATTTTTGTCGGTATAACTACGTCTCGTCTATCATGGATGGACTCCACGGTCTATAGTTTCAATCGGGACTCCGTTTAACGAAACTTCGAGTGCATTATATGGGGCACAGGGGAAACGCCGAGATAGTTATAGATATACAAACGCGTGTACGCGAAATATACGCATGCAGAGATGCCTATATAGCGTATATAGCTTATACCGGGACAAGAAGGGGGTAAAATCGGTGAACAGGAACCATGGCTCGATGCTCTCCCTCCCTGGGCGTTACTCACGCACTTTTACCGTGCTGCGACGCGTCTCCCATCGGACATAATCAACGCGATTCAAGGTAAACCGACTACCTGTTGCTCGAACAGTATATTTTTATATAAATGACATAAAATGAACAGAGTAGAAAAAAAAAAAAAAAAAAAATTATACCCTTCGTCGTAAAGGTGCCTTCTGTTTCGATGCAACGAGAACTTCTTGAATTTCAATTAATTCCAAGCCATTAAGAATCTCCGCGCAAACATGACAATCTCAGAGTTCACTCGAGTATCTCAATTCGTCGGTTCCGCGGTATCATAATGTTACAAATGTAATAATGTTTGTTCAGTAATAATGGAAAATGTGTACATTTTAGCGCTGTTACGGTGAAAGGCTTAGCCGTCTTGCGTGCCACTTTCTTTAATTGTGAATGATTATAAATGGTAACGGTAGATGATTCGCTTAGTTGCAGTTCGTATCATCGAACTGTCGAGTCTTATTTTACATAACATCCCTTGTATCCCCACCGTTGCGCTCGCGCCGCCCGCACTTATCGTCGTGCCGTATGGCGATAGTGACGATACCTTGGCGATGTGTATAAAAAGGCGACATTCGCAACGCAAGGTATTCAGTTTGCTCACGAGAATTCGTGAGAATGGTAAGACGATCGATGGTCCTTGCTTTCGCGGTCCTTCTCGGCGGAAGGGCCGCACGATCCATGAACGTTACCGTGAGCGAAATCGTTCCGAAAGAATCGAGTCGGGATTTACCGGTGTCGGAGATCATTGGATCGAGCGAATATCCGCAAGATTCTCAGGAAAACTACCGCGACGACGATACTATCGGTAATTATACATTTTTTTTTTTATCGATAAAAAAACAACCCCCTCGTTATCCGTTACCATTAATCATTTTCTATTGCCTCTTCGCCGCTAAGAAGCGGCGATTCGTCAAGTTCTCATCGACATATCCAACGGCAAATTTCCACCCGACGACACCGAACTTGTATCCCTCGTCAAAGAGGCCATCGTCGAAACTGCTAAATCGAATTCCGATACGATAAAAGCGTCGATCGAGGCCGGTGCGAAAAAAGCTCAACGATTCGTCACGGAAATTACCGCGGCCTATACAGCGGCAATATTTCGCGCCAATACCGCACAAGACGCACAACGGATATTGATTCGCTTCCAGGACACCGTGCAGCATATCGTCGATTACGCTAAGAACGTTGAATTTGCATCTTGAATGGCTGCTTAGCGCAGAGCTCATTGTTTCCCAAAGAGTGTTTATTTTTTTTTTGTTTCGTATTGATCGTAGCTTTGTCGAAGATTTAAAAAAATGATTTTACAATGTAATTCCGTTGATTTTATTTAAAAAAATAAAAAATTTCTGTGATTTTGACTTTTCCGTTATGATGATTCGCGGGATAAATTAGGAATTTTTTATTTTTTTTGTAAAACATCGCATATAGGAGAACCATTCGATCTTTTCAGCTCTGACGTACTCGTCAGGCAAAAGATCCATTTTATCGGCTCGACGGGAGTGAACAGAGCCTCCCGTTGGTGGCGCAGACTCGTGGCATTATATATATATATAATATATACATATATATAAATACATGTAACTATATAAAGTACGCGCGGTATAGTAGTAGGTACGCGCGGCTTCATAATCCAGCGATGTAGGATCTCTCCGAGCCGTACTGACCGGAACTGCGCCTATGCTCTCGCCGGAAGTGCCGCGCTGCCACATGTAGTAATATAAATTATAATGCCCTTACGGTTTTTCTCTTCTACTATAAATTTGCATTTAAACGCGTACACCGTATATATACACGAGAATACATCCCAACAGCCACACCGGAATGGCATTGTTGTCGAAATTGCCAAATTCAATTTTCATGGAAATAAGCAGCTCCCGCCATCTGTTCTACATATTTATATTCCACGGTATTCGGTATGTTTCAAATCAATTTCTAACTATCTATCGTTAACCTAACGAAAAAACGAAATACGAAGCTTTGGAAG
This sequence comes from Buathra laborator, assembly GCA_934046635.1. Classification (NCBI taxonomy): domain Eukaryota; kingdom Metazoa; phylum Arthropoda; class Insecta; order Hymenoptera; family Ichneumonidae; genus Buathra; species Buathra laborator. Next base: position 12,861,754 of record OW203897.1, read on the forward strand.
CGTTTTTTCCGAAAAAAAAAAATTTTTGAGTAGAATTTATTATTTTTCGCTCGTAAAAAAAAAAAAAAAAAAAAAAAAGAATAGAAGGAACGTAAAGATTGCCAATACTTGTCTTCGCGGTTGATTTTGTTGTTTCACGAGAATCGGGTAGATATAATAATAAACATCGACTGCACCTATGTTACGGTCTATCTTTGGCTACCGTAGCGGAAGGCTTCTTCTTCTTCTCTATACCATAAGTCCGAGAAGAAGACTCGACGACGAAACAATGCCGCATTGTTCCGACAACTTTGAGAGCCGAGATCGAAGTACACACATAGGCATAGAATGAAGAAGGAGAGACTTGTAATATCGGGGACCTCCTCTCGGCACGCCGGTAGCTAAATCATCGACGCTGCATTACACGACGGTATATAGCCGATCGTGCGTTGCACATATTCCACAGTAAAACAAACAAAAAACAGAGAGTTCGGTGGCGCTCTTTGGTCATTTTTGCTTCTATCGATATCCCAACGACCACCTACATGTTCAAGAAAACGTACAGTCGACACGAACAGTCTATTCGTATCGTTTTTTTTTTTTTTTTTTTTCCTATTAATTTTAATTTTTTTTTATATTCGTTAAGTAATTTAATTTTTGAAATTTTATAAATTAGTCCTTCGATTTTCCGGGGTCTTGACATTTTTTCTTCGAAATGTTATTAACAAAATAGCGCGCTACGTCTACAGTGCTATAAGAGTAGAGAGTCCGCGACTCGAAAAATTGCGCTCACGAAAGGTAAAGAAAAAAAAAAAAAAAAAAAGCCGAACGAAGACGGGTCACGACGCCGCCATGTGTGCGGCCGCGTGCTTTGCTTCTGCCCGGTCGCAGAAGCAAAACCACACCCTACGCCTATTATTTATTTATGTCTATGTATCCTATGTCTCGAGTGAGATTCCCGCTTTTCGTCGGAATCTTTCGGGTACTTTGCTATCCGTGAATCCCTTAAACGCTCTCTCTGTTGGTGAACGCAACGTCGGGAGAGAATCATTTAAAATTCTGCCCTCGTCGTCGTCCAAAAGGATTCTCTTAGCTGATCGCGCGTCGCGTGCGGACGATACAGTGATAAACTTTGTGAAAACCTCCACGAGCCTCGCGCTACGTGAATCTCAGAAAAAGGATTAAAAAAAAAAAGGTATTCTCATTTCTTTCGCAACAAACTCCTTTAATAAACGCGGAAGCGTTGTAAAGCATAAACCGCCACAAAAACTGATGGCAATCCCGAAAGTGCACTTTGATACGAAAACTTGTTGATGATCCTCGCGGCGTTCCGCGATGTAATCGTCGTGGGAAAAGAAATTACTCGTATTGCTCCAAAAATTCCGCCACAACTATCCGATACTCATCAACTCGATATTTAAAAAAAAAAAAAAAAAAAGCGCGAAAAAAAAAAAAAATTATTATCGAATGCAACATACATAACGCGGCTAGGCGTAAAAAAAGCCTCACGCATCTAGGATACATCGAATATGTATAGAATTATAAAATTGCCTTGAAAGTCAGAGGAAATGTAATAACGAGTCGCTGTCCCGGAACACTCTCGACAGGCGAAACACCTGTACCCTTACGCCCGCTACGTCGCAATTGCGCTATGCCTCCCGTATTATTAAGATTCATCATCGTCATCATAATCATCATATTCGTTAGCGAGTATAGCAGCACTTTAAGAGAGCGCGCGTGCTCGCGCTTCGCCTATCCCTCATAGAATCTACAAAAAGAGCATCCGCGCGGTGTCCGAGGGGACGGTACAGAGGCATCCCGACACACGCAAGGATCTCAACGGGAGGGAAAGGGACGTATGGAAGAGGCATTCATTTTTTTTTCACTCCGTTTCGCGAGCCAACGCACGGGCAAATTCATCGGCGCGCGCGTTCGTAGAGTCTTTGCTCGCGAGCAAAGAGGCGAGCAGCACTGCTTTATTTTTATATCGCTGGAAGATCGCGCGCGCGGAAGGCATCGCCATAGCGCACGGAGAAACAAGCGTACGCGTGTACGTGTACGTAGAGGCCAGTAGACGAGCTGCTTTTTTTTTTTAAATAACTGTAATGAGCGCAATTATCGTGTGCGCGGGCAAGCAGAGTGTGACGACGACGAGTCGTTGTTACATTACGGCACGGCGTCGGCGTATTCTCTCTGATGGAAAGAAAAAAAAGCCCTGTGTTTCGATGTATGCGCCATCGCGCGTATACATACTTAATCAGAAGATGGTATACAGCTGAGAGTTGTTGTATAAAGCGAAGAGTGGAGAGGACGAAAGGAGCCATAGGATAGGTAGCGCGTGGCAGAAAATACCTCCCTCTACCCATTAGCTTTTGCGCTATCGCAACGAACAACCGCGAAGAATACAAGAGCTCCGTATATATACTTTCTTATTCGTTCGTTTTTCTTCGCTCGCCTTCGAAGAGACGCGTGTACGCGACTGTATATACCTATATATATATATAGGTATATTTATATACATACACACGGCAAGATATAACGCTCCTTACGCATGCTGAACGCTCCCCCGGAAGACTCCCCCCCGGGAGGAACTGCGGGTCAGAGACTTCTGGCATATTCCTCTCACTGCGCTCGCCTCCCCCTGCCTGCCACACCGAACAACCCGACAACCATATGCAAACGTGGCTCGTGCCTAGACGTACATTGGCGTCGTCTTCCAACGTCTACGAGATCGATGGCTAAACAAACTCCGAAAGTCGGCGTTGCTTCGCAAAAAAATCGTCGACTAAGCGCCATTATTAAAATCACTGATTTTTCCCGAATGTCGAAATAATGATATATTTCGCGGTGAAATCTCGGAAATTTCTTGATTCTCGAAGTACAAATAATTATATCGGTTCCACGATTGATTGAGTCATGACTCGCAGCTTCGCGGGATCACCGAGCAGGTGTCTCGCCGCTGTACCGGTTAATTCAATGAAAACGAAAAAAAAAGAGTAAATCACGAGTCCGAAAAATCGTCGAGGCAAATCCTGTAGAAAGATTTTTATATATATATAGATATTTTTTTTGGTTTTTCGTGGCTTTATTTGGAGGGCACGGTCGGCGCCGATGTGTTAATAATGAGAAACGCGAGGAGAGGGAGGTGGGGCACCGCGGCTGGACGGCTGCGGAGGAGTCGCCGGGAGTGAAGTAGCCTCGCTTATGGTCCGGTGGTGCCCGAGGAGCATAACGACTCGCGGAGCATAACGCCACGAGCCATCATATCCTCCTTCCAGAAAGCGTCCGCACGGGCACGGGTCCGTCGTGTCTCTTTCCTCCTATAAACCCCCGCGTCTTCTCTACTGTACCCCTCTGTATGCCTATATATACCGCATATACGTATACGAAAGAACAGACTACATACATTATAGAGAGAGGCTCTTCCTCTCCACTTGGTTATACCGCCAGCGCGTACTCTCTTCTTCTCGAACGAGAACAATCGGCTACCGGTAGCCTCGCACCGCTATACTTCACCCCCGCGAGTCGCGCGGAACGCAATAGGTATATACGGCGTTTGCTACTTCCGCGAAGTAGATCGTCGAGAAGATATTAGGAACGCGCGCGCGCGCGTTCCGCGATTCTACCGACAAGCTACCGGGGGTCTATTATATACCTTACGTGTATACGGAGAACATTCGTACCGGAGTTAGATATACACGTCGCTTGTGGGCATTGCGGCAAGTGGTCATTGTCCACTCCGCGCGCGACTCCGCACGCAGGAAGTCCCATCCCGCCGGAGGTAGCAGATTTCGGACGGATAATTATAGTGAAACTCTCTCTCTCTCTCTTTCCCTCGACGCGCGGGGCACACTCTCTATGCACGGGTACCTATACTACCGATGTACAACCCATTGTGTCAAGGGTTTCCGAGGTGTAGCGCGATAATTGCCACCTTGGTAAAGCGCGCGCGCGGTCCCCTCTGCTCCGAAAGAGTTCACGCTGACCATGCGGAGAGCTGCGCGTTTTCTTTTTTTTTTTTTTTTGTTTTTTACGCCATGAAAATTAAGTTTTCGAGGACAAACTATGGGCGTTTTGTCAATTGCCGCTGATGGCAATCCGGCAAAAGGTTTCGTCGAAATGACTGCAATGATTTTTTTTATTCGAAACGAAACAACTGAACAGTGTAGAAGAATTTGTAAATGAAAATGTCTGCGATTTCTCGAAGTTTCTCGAAACTACGTAAGGACAACGGAGATTTCTTACCCCCATGAAATTAATTGGATTATATATGCGAGATATCGATGTTTTTGCCGCAATATTTATGATTTATAAATATTTTTTTGCACATATAATAACCTCCTGAATATCTCGGATATATTTTCATGCGATATATGTATATGAGATACAGATTTTTTTCGCCGTTAGGTAGAAAATTATATATTCTGAGATTTACTTTATTTCTTCATAGCTACTCGTAGTCTACTTTCGACAAGTGATTTTTCTTGTGAAACTTCCGAAGTGCAGTAGAATTTAGATACGGGAGTTGATGGTTAATGATGGAAGATAACTTTGTTCCGCGGCGGACGTGGAATCGAATAAATGCATTAGAAATATATTAAATTCCGGTATTTTTATATAATTACTATATCAATTATATAAATTGTTATACATACGATAAGATGTATTCTTAAATAAATCTGTAATATTAATTCTTTTTTTTTTTTATATTTCATGTATTATAGATATATCTTTGATATACTTTTTCCACATAGGGGTCCTCGACCTTCCGCTCGTAATTCCGCTCCGTACACCGACGCATCTTTTTCGACGATATTTCGAGATAATAGAATTGGATAAACGTCGGTACCGGTGTATCCGTCTCACATATACGTATAGTACACATAGCAGAGAAGGAGACAAGGAGGGAAGGAGGGAAAGAGGGTAAAAGCGACGAGAGCAAAGGAACGAACGAATCCGTCTGAAAATTGGTAGGGGAAAAAAAAAAAAGATCGTCAGGGCGGCACCTGACCGGAAAGCGCGTCACAGTCGGCGAATTCAGCTCTGCGCTCCTCCGACCACTTCTTCTCTCTCTTCCTCCACCTCCGTCGCTTCCTTCTTCGCGGAGTTGCGAGCCGAAAATTACGCCAAGGGTTGTTTTTTCTATTATACCCCGCGACGTCTGGGGTTCGTATACCAATTCCCAATTAACGCGTTAACTTTACACGAAAGCATTGGATACACGAATACCAATAACATTTTAGTTTCGCGACTGATGGAACGCCGTTAAAAAAATATCTGATCGAAACGACGGCTCATTTTTTTTTTAAATAGCTTTACATAGACGACGGAAAAAAACGTGACGGTAAAACGTAAAGGGAAGCGGAGAATCCATGTTTATAGGGTTCGGACCGACGGACAGTCCAAAGTATATATATATATATATATATATATAAAGTATATATTCATTTATATAGGGATATGTATATAGGTATATATACTTGGTACCGAACAGCGGGGTAAAATAAGAACGAGAGAAGTACACAAGGACGCATAATAGCAGGATGTTACAACGCTCTCGTGTCCAGTACGCAAGTATCTGCTTTCGTAAATGAAAGTGTCTTCATTCATAGATACATATTTCCATACAATTGCATCGTATTGGTTCGTATCTTATAAGATATCGCTATTATGTATATATATGGGGGAAGGGTAACATCTCCGCGGCATTACATATGTACATAGCACCATTATATACAAATTCTTCTTGGCTTCGATAATAATGAATACTCCACCGTTGTTATAATGAGAAATCTCGTTTAGGATATCGAGATATCGAATTATATCGATAGAAAAATTCGAATGAGTAATAAATGAAAAAAAACAAGAAAAAAAATCCTGGAGGCACCAGAAACGAGATGAGAAAAATGAATACGAGAAAAAAACGAAATTTTTTTTTTTTTAAATAAAAACATTAATTTGTACTCCACCGTTTTTTTAATGAGAAATCTCGTTTAGGATATCGCGATATCGAATTGTATCGGTAGAAAAATTCGAATGAGTAATAAATGAAAAAAAAAAAAAAAAAAAAAAAAAAAAATTGGCGGCACCAGAAACGAGACGAGAAAAAAGAATACGAGAAAAATACGAGAAAAAATTAATTTGTCATTTGCGCAACAGGATTTCCTTCCTCGCCGCCGCTCAACGTGTATTACGAATACCGAGTGAAACCCCTTTTGGAATCCCCTACGAAAGGGTAAATGAAAAACTCTTCGAAAGCCGTGGATATGCATACGTAGGGAATCGCGTAGCCCATCGCGGCCACGCGAACCGTCAAGGGGCCGAGGCACAGGAAATCTCGGACGCACCCACCGAAACACCCCGCCTTCGTCGGACTTGATTTAATGTTTCGTTTCCTCTATGACCCACGATAAGGCGCAACAATTTTTTCTTTTATTATTATTATTTTTTTTTATAGAGCGCAAGGCACGCCGCTATTCCCCACGTGTATATATCCGCGCTACAGCTATTCGAAAAAGAAAAAAAAAAAAAAAGGAACGAATTATCAGAACCCAAACGAAGATCGGTCTCATCCTGTTGGCCCTTCCTGCGAGGGTGCGATTGCTTTAAAATTTCTACAAAATATACAAATTTTCCTGTCCCAGTGAAATACCCAACGTACTAATCCACGCGAACGGGTATCATGCGAATTTTACATATCACCGGTGAAACATGACTCTGCATATGAGTAAAAGAATTTTTTTTTTTTCATACATCTGCTGTTTTTTCCGTCGTCGTATTACAACAGCTAACGATATACCTACGCGAAAAAAAAAGGGAAAAAAATAACACGAGAAATACTCTCACGATGAAAAGTGAGGTAGATAGATAAATTTTCGAAAAATAAAAAGCCAACGGAACCGCACAACCGCGCGGGTTGCATATTCATTTTTCCGGAGGGTCTTGCGCCCCGCGCGAGCCACGCTCTTTCATACCTACATATGTATGAGCAGTCTGGACACGGTAGTGCCTCTCTCGCCACGAAAGGGCTTCACTTTACATCGGCTACATTTTTCGTTTTTTTTTTTTTTTTTTTTTTCTTTCGTTTTCCACAAAAGTCCATTCGCGGACAAAGAAAAGTGTACTCGAGTAACGCGCGTAAGAACACAGCTAGACGGGTTCTCGTCTCGATTAGATTATTCGGATTTTTTTCTCGTTTTTCGTAAATTTATAATTAAAAAAAAAAAAAGAAAAAAAAAGAAACGACAAAAGAAAGTTGACGTTTAACGAATGAACTTCAATGAGATGAACGCGCGCGCGCGCGCGTTCTCTCGTCTTGTTTTGCATCGTATCGTAATTTCGTAGTCGAAAATAATATAGAGACGCTTTGGTGAGGCAAGATAACTCGAAGAATAAGGACGAAGAAAGAGGCATGGCGTACACATGGTTAATCTAGGTCCGTGAATCGCGAAAGGTACATATATACTATAGAAAAGCAACGCACTTGCGCATTAAAGAGCAATTAGCCGCGGCTCGCGAGCACGCTGATGCCCGGAAGCGATAGAACACGCCGCGCGCGTGCCATCCTTATACATACCCAACTCACTTACCTTACTTAGACCCGACGCTATAAGACGTCGACCGGTGTTGTACGTACACGACGAGTCTATATAGCCGGCTACGTTCGCAACCAGAAGGTGGTATGCACCACAAATGCTTCACGATCGCGAAACGATGCTCCGGAGGGGTGCTACAGTAGTCGCCGAGTACTATTCGCGATTAGTTCAATAATTCGGAACCTTCGAATATTAATATTCGCTGTTTTTTTCATTGCTAATATTTCAATAATCTAATAAAAAAAAATAAAGAAAAAAATATTTCGCGTTTCCGATGCTCCGGAGGGGTGCTACAGTAGTCGTCGAGTACTATTCGCGATTAGTTCAATAATTCGGAACCTTCGAATATTAATATTCGCTGTTTTTTTTCATTGCTAATATTTCAATAATCTAATAAAAAAATAAAGAAAAAAATATTTCGCATTTCCGATGCTCCGGAGGGGTGCTACAGTAGTCGCCGAGTACTATTCGCGATTAGTTCAATAATTCGGAACCTTCGAATATTAATATTCGCTGTTTTTTTTCATTGCTAATATTTCAATAATCTAATAAAAAAAATTAAAAAAAAAATAAAGAACAAAATATTTCGCGTTTCCGGTACAACGGCCCATGAAAATTCAGCTACATTTCTCGTATGTATACGGCGCCGAGAAAACTAAACAAACGGTGAAACTCATTTATTTCGGTACTTCGTACCGTTTTCGTCACACCGGAAACAACCAGCGCACGTCGCACTTTTGCAAATTATTTTCGTCCGGTAATTGTCGAAAATAGAGTTTTTTTATACTCCAACAATTGAATTGAATCGAAGATAAAACAAATTGCTAATTCGTTGTCGGCGATGAAGAACAACAACGGAAATAACCACCCGAAATGACCAAATTTGTTTAAGCAATTCAAAAGCTCCGCTTTCTGTGGTTCTCGATAAATTTAGGGTTTAGTGTTGTACGCAAAAAAAAAAAAAAATCGGAACAAACTTTTTCTCGTGAAACGAAAAGCACTGGATAATCGTGAAAGCATTTTTTTTTTTTTTTTTTTTTTTTTTTCGGTCGAATTTTTTGGATCGGAAAATTGAAAAAAAAAAAACGAAGAAATTTCAGCGATCCTTGGATACGCGAAAACTCATATTCCCCCTCCGCGTTGAAGCGATCGAACCTCCTTAACCGTCGCTCGGTGCATCCGCACACTGCCACCTTGTATAATCCACCTCGGCTACTGCCTTATTCCTACTTACACTCGCGCAATTACCGTCTCGGATAATCATTATCGCGGAAACTGCATCGCCGGGGCTCATTGCCCCGATGCTTAATTAACTGCTCGCCAGACGGTAATTGGGTACGCGGGCCGTCTTGCGGCCGCGTGTACGGTCAATCCTTCGACGATGCAACGAAGAGACCGCAATCCAGCGAGTATGCGATAGCAAACGCGTTACCATACAAGTGGAAGAAAAAAAAAAAAAAAATCATTCGTTTATTGCAATAGAAATAATAGCTGTATACTCCGTGAATTCTTAATTGTAATGTACGCAATACGTACAAACGATTCGCGTCCCTCGAAATTTTCGTCACTACTGGAATTTCACGGAAAAGAAAAAAAAAAAAAAAAAAGAAAATTCCTCACTCGACAATCGGTGTATATGGTGTAACGATACTTCTATATACGATATGCAACGCTCGCTTCGCGATTTCGTAGCGCTTATAAAAAGAGAAAGGATCGGCAGAGGCAATGCGTACGCCGGTCTGTGTTTACGTATGAATCTTCGAGATGCTCCGGTTTATATCCCGAAAAATCGATGCCGCGTTTTGCCGCGATGCCTTTGTCTCAACCGCGGGAATATGGTAGTTCGCTTCTGCCGCTCGGTAAAACGTTCCGAAGAGAGGAACGAAAAAAAATCAAATAAAATCGAAAAGACGAAAAATCATTCGAATCGTTGCCGCTTCGTACGAGTCTATCGATAGCACTTGTCAATCGAGAGATCGTAGAATGGGTTCTCTCTCTTCGGTTCGGTATCGCGAAGTGCATCCGCGAATAATCGCGCGGAAGAGATAAAAGAGTTGCCCAGTGGTCGTTGTGCTCGAGCATAAAGCAAAATGGGGGTACCGTCGGCTTCCACTTTGCGCTGATCGATTTGCGGTGATTTTACAACTCTTCGACCTGCTCTTCGACCGCCGACGCTCGGCTCGCGCGCCCGCGCTTTCAAACGAGCCGCTCGTCGGACTCTTTTGTATCTTCGTTCTTTATAAACTTGGAAACGGAAATTTTACATACCGGTACTACTATCGAGAGCAGCGAGTTGCATCTTCTTCGAATTCTTTAGCGGGAAGACTCTTTCCCCTTTGTTGCGAGACATTTTTGAAAAACTCTTTCCGAGTAATGCGCCGACGAGAGAATTTTGTAGCTCCCCTTTAGAACGATTCTCGTCGAGTATCGGCGTGATATATAGCCAATGTATACGCGCGCGTATCAACGAACAACGACGGATCCAGTAGATTTATCACCGCTTCGGTTACCTGCGAACTATAGGCGCGGATAAAGGGACGAGAAACGGAGTAAATATCTCGATAATTCTTGGAATATATTCAAATTAATGTATTTATACGACCCTCTACCGAGTGTGAAAAAATATTATACTATGGCGCATACCGATCTATATTAACAAAGCGCGACAATCGGAGTGAATTTTTTTTTCTTTTTTTTACAACTTGACGAACGAATAATGATGGAACGACATAAATTATTTCACGATTACCAGACGCCTATGTATGCTTCGGAAGCGTCAATTTTCCTGGCGAATTCTAATTATTGCTGATGAGTATTATACAAAGATAAAAAAAATGTACGGAGATCGGACAATTATGGATCATTACAGTTAAAACTACAGTATTAAAAATATTTATCCCTACATCTTCATTGCGTATACGACTAAATAATGTTATTACCTTTTTTGTCGTTTTCTTTCAATCGTTTTTTTTCGACGTTAGTTGCACGATTGCCGCTTTTCCAAACCTACCGAATCGATTGCTCGAGCGAAATCTCCGCCGTTCGTAAATGATGATAACGAGAGAGCGATGAAGGAGAATTCCGGGTTGTATCGTCGTGACGGGATGAGTTTCCGTAATACTCCGGGCGGACGACGTATCAAATGAGGCATTTCGATTCGGCAGCGCGATCGGTTTCCGTCGGCGCGCCCTCAGCCGCCAGTGCCAAGACTTCCTCGCAGACACGTTTGTACACCCAAGCGTCGCCTTTCAATCTCTTACGACGAATGCCAACCATCGGCTTCGCGTCCGATATTCCCTCAAGCAAACATACTTCCAACTCGAAGGAACAAGCTTTCCGAGAGGTAAAAGGCTTACCGCCATCCTTCATATTTTCCGTATCGAGACATTCCGTTTCTCCTTGAAGGATAAACCTGTATTTACAGAATTCATTATTTTTACGACGATTAAGACTCTTGCCATCGATCGATCGTCCTTTCCTTCGTCTATCGTCAAATCTAACGAATATTATCGCGTGTCATAACGAATAGTCAGCTACATACTCGTTATAATGTCTCTCTATATATATAAAAACATTTCGCCGCTGTCGCTGCCGTTGTGTACAAGAATCAAGAGGGGGCGGGAGGGACGGCAAAAATATTCTAAGTGCCTCTAAGGGGCACTTAACTCTGTAAGCTGCGACGGCGATGACGAATTTTTATAATGTCGACAGAAGAACCGCGAGCGCGCGTACAGCGGGAACCCGGGGAACCGCTACTACATATATATATATATGTTTCTATCCGGTCGAATACGCTCAACGTTTCTCTATATTATTAATATAGAGAACTCTTAATTTACCCTTTCTGTCGGCATATTATTCCTTTGCGATGAAGCGCGCGTCGTAGTTGCAACAGAACGTATTTCGGACATTCACTGGACGTTGACGAAACATTGCAGAGGCCCTGAAGAATTAAAGTAATAAACGGCTATTTTGTCGGAGATTGCGAAAAAAAAGAGGAAAAAGAAGAAGAAGAATGACTATCGAGTGAGGAAAAGTCGGCGCACCTTGGCTGCGAGAATATTCGGTCGATCGGGATTATTTTCCTCGTTCTTGGTGCGACGTTTCGGTGTGAGAACGCATCTCACCTTATTCAATCCGCGTTCCAATCCCATTATTACTTTTCTAGCGCTACCCGGCGTCGATTGCGATCCTCTGGAAAATGAGTTCAAATGTAATTACTCCATTGGTAAGCTTCGTTGAAAGTATCATCGATTATTCTTACCTAACATTCGATGCCCCGTTCGTCATCGGACTCGCGGTTTGTCCGCTCTTTTCCGTGGGCTTCTTCGCCGGCACTGCGAACAAATGCAACAACAATTTATCGGCGAAGCTTTGCTCTCTCGGCAATCGCCGATCCGCTAAGAGACAATTTCGTAGCGCGCAGTTTCCTTTGTTTCAAAGTTTTCGACTCTTATCACCGCCCTGATTACCCGCTACCGCAAAGCAAGAGTATCTCTCGGTGTCGCGACTCTTGTTTTTTTGCTTCTTTCTTTCGTCTTACCGTTAAAGTTTCCAACTCTATCCAAAGGCTACTTTGTCCAATTAGTACGGTAAAGCCGCCAATGTCGAGAAGCCGACGGAGTAACTTTAATTGCACGCGAATGATCGAATAAACTTACCGGGGGACGATACATCGTCCGTGTCCTTGCTGCGCAATCTCTTGCGGCCCGGTGGTACGTTTGGCTCCGTGAAATTATCTACTCGAGTCTTGTCCTCTGAAAAAAAGAAAAAAGGTACGAACGTCACAATTAATTTTCATTCTTTCGAGAATCCAACGGATTGCTCGATATGTGGAGCGCGCTTTATTATTTACCGTTGTCCGGCGTGCGTGGCAGAACATTATAAGTTATCTCATTAACCGGAGATCGTGCGGGAACCGCGCTTCGAGGAGATTGCTCGAGCTCCGTAATAAAGTTATCGACTGCTCGATCGTACCGGGGAACATATTCGCCGGTCTAAACGTCGAGATTATCATATTGCGAATAAATAATGAGATGCATTTTTTTTTTAAAGTAAATAAAACAAACAAAAAACGCACCGTTCCCCGCTTAATGTGCGATCTCGACGATGACGATATCCTCAGCGATGAACCTCTTATTTTTCTATCGAGTAACAACAAATACGTAGCCGTTCTGTAATCCGTACGAGCGCTTTTCGTCAAACTTTTCCATATATCGTCGTTTTGTTCGTCGCAAATCGCTGCCATGGTGCTCAGTACCTCGTCGTCTCTTTCGAACTAAATACGGATATAATAAAACGCGTAATATCGTTAGTGATCGATAGTGATCTTTGAGCTTTGAATCGAGAGACGCGATGAAAAAGAAATAATGGAAATGGTAAATTTGTTGTACTCGTTTTTCATCAACGCCCTCCAATTTGACGAGGAAAATGTTAAATGGGAAATAATTACATTAGTTTTTTTAGCAAACGTAACAGGATTCAGCCATCCTGACGTGATCCACGGATGAGAGCACAGTTCCCCGATGGTTATTCTCTTCTTTGGATCTGTTTGTAACATTGCGCGAATGATTTTTTTACCGCCGTTGGACAGCCAGCTTGGTTCGTCGTATTTTCCACTCTATAATTCAATGCAAGAGCCATCGGTGTTATCCGTAATAGACAAGTTAAACGGACCGCTTTAACGAATTGACTCACTAGTATTTTCCTGTATAAGCTTTCTATGTTATTGTCGTCGAAGGGAAGAAAACCGCAAAGAAGGGCGTACAATAGAACGCCCATACTCCAGATATCTACTTCCGATCCTAAGCAAACAAATAAAATTCAGTAAATTTCAAATTATTTCTCCATTTTTTCGTTAACGAGATTGCAAATTTCTCATTCTAATTAATGTAAATTGTAACTAATTCTAATTAATGTAATCTATTTATATTCATGTAAAAAGGATTTATTTCCCGTTTACCAAAGGAATAAATAAATTCAAATATTAACCCAGATATTTTTTGCCCAATATTAATTCCGGAGCCGCGTAAGTAGGAGAACCGCACGAAGTATAGAGATGCGCTTGCATTCCTCCTTTTGGCTTGGCGCAGAGACCAAAATCTATGAGCTTCAGATTCTGCTCTCTGTCCAGCAAAACATTTTCCTGGAGTAAAAAAAAATTTAATCGCGGAGCACAGAAGCGGCAAAAGAAAATTCTTTCATTCGTCAAACTTACCGGCTTCAAATCTCTGTGAGCGTATCCCAAATTGTGCAGATAAGCAACGGCCGATACGATTTGGCGAAAAAATTTGCGAGATTCGCATTCCGTTAGTCTATTCTTTTCCACTATAATAATTTAAGAAAATGCTATTAAAAAAAAACGAACAATGGCTTTCTCTCTGCGGAAACGAGAGATAATTAGTTTTAACCAAAAATGCAAACCAATGTGATCAAATAGTTCGCCGCCGGAACAATGTTCTATGATCATAAAGTAATGACCATCCGTCTCGATGACTTGATAAAGTTTGCATATGTGTCGATGCAGCAGTGTCTTCAGTGCTTCGACTTCGAGTTTCACTCTCGGTAGATCATCCTAAAAGTTTTGTAAATAAAATTGTCGCATTCTCGCGATACGCGGACCGACGAAATTTTCGCCGGGTGAGTTTCGGGGGTGAGACAAGCGAGGGAAAACAAGCAAGGAAATAAGAGGCTCATAGATGAATAACGACGCATGCGACGTTCCCGCGTTGAAAAGACTCGGAGATCGTATTTCCGCGCAAAAGACGAAAATTATTTCGAGTTACGAAATTCTTAACTTACGCCCAACGCTGCTTTTTCCATAATCTTCACCGCAACCTTTTCACCGGTCGCGATGTGCGTGGCGAGCTTGACTTTCGCGAATCCTCCGCAACCGATAGTTTTTTCCAACTCGTAGAGCCCCTTGAGTGCTGCATATCGCACCATCTCTCCGACAATTAAATATTATCGTTTCCGCTGTAAACCTAATTATATTGAATGACAAAACAACGGCACAACGGTCTTTACGGCAAAACAAGCATCACTTTTTTCAACCGAAAGAATTTTGTAACGTAAACAACTGAGTGACAGCCAATCCCGGTAAACATCTGCACCTCGGTGAAGTTAGCGGAGTAACTATGACTTTTATAATTTTTGAAAGTTTTATTAAATTGTTGGTCGTTTGTAGGTCATTGTTTGATAAATTACAACTTTTGTTAGATAATATTTTAATTGTTATTGCAAAATTAAAATTTCAGTGTCAAGATAGCGGAAAAAAATTATTTTTCATTTTTTTCGTCTTAATTCAGTGGCAATCGATGCACAATCGTTTGTTAGACACGAAATAATTAATTAGCACGTTTGTTGGGCATTTATTTTAACAAAAAACTCAAAAAACAATATCGCGGTCGCTCGACTGAGCCTGCGTACGCGTGTGATAGGGTCGCCAGCCGTCGGCCAATAGCCTTCCGCCGCGCTCTAGAAACATGGCTTCATAAAGGGTGATGATGAGAAGCCTTCGGCAGAGGGCGATCGTCCGAAAGACGGAGCAGAAGAAGGGCGGAAGAAAGTTATACGACACTCGTCCGTGTTTAATAAAAAGTTTAATAGCGATCGAGGTAATTACTTTTCCGATACACATTATTGTTCCGTAGTGTTCCCTTTTTTCTCTGTGCACGTTATTACCCTTTTATCAAATCATACGTTCGTCAATATTCATTCGCCATGGCAATACAAGAGGTTATATTGTACGGTGTTTCGGAGTAGATGCCATTCCCGTCAGTCTAGGCAGCGATCAGATCTTGATATTTGACCAAGTTATAGTGAGAACAGCAGTATTTTTACCTGAGGCAAAACTGCATATTTGCGTTGTATCGTCTCCCTGCAAGTTTGATCGGAGCAATCAAGTTTCGGTGCACGTGAATTACACAAATACTATTTTTCTGTGCGCAGTGCTAAGCTAGTGCTGTGACCTGACAATGGATCGACAAGGACATCTTATAAGGAAGCACTACCTAGGTACAGTCCATGTAACCGTTGACACGAACAATGCATCAATGAGTAAACATTGGACCGGACAGATCAATGGAACATATGCGGACATACTGGTCACTAAGGATTCCGGCGATAAAATTAAAGTCTGTATTCCCACAGATTTTTTTGAAACCCGCAATCTACAGCGCAAAGTTCACATTTACATCGATATAATGTAAGCGATACAAATTTTCAGTATTCTTTTTGAAACGTTTTTTTTTCTGCTGCTTTCGCAGTCTTCGAGAAATCTGTACAAACACCCAAAGAAGTACCGGACAAGCTGATGCCAGCGAATCTTGTCGAGACACAAGAAACTAACTTGAATTCATTTTCTTTACAGATTGAAACAAGCGATGGAGAAGACAAAAGATGCACTTGTGGAAGCTGAGGACCACGTAGACAATGCGCTTCAGTCATTGACGTGTATGTCGTCATTGATCGGCGATCCAAAGTTCAAAGCACTGCCAGTAATCAAATAAGTGGCATGTAGAAATCTGAAAAAAATCTTTAATGGCGTCGACGAAGCTAAAAAAATATTCGAGGATGAGCGACGCACGGCAAACATCATCGACCGTTACTGGAAGCAAGTAAAAGCCGCCGAGAATTTAGTAGATCCGCTTGAACGGTCGTAGCGTATCGCAAACATGGGTGTCCTTGTGGCGAATTTTTACTGTTGCACTGTGCTCTTTCTACTGGTAAACTGCGGCGAGGTACGATAGACGAAAAATTAGAAGCTTATTGCACATTTATTGAGAAAGAATTTTCGTTATTTCGTCGTTCATTAATTTCAGTCTCTGAGATGCCGCTTCGGCAATCAGCAGACTAACTATCAGCTGCACAAAATTATGCAAACGTGCCGTAAGAAACATTTGGGCAACGAGAACAAAAATGGTAAAGTAGATTACGGCATCGCGTCAAACGAGAATGACGGTTCGGACGACGAATCGGAATCGAGCGGTAGCTTTGACGAAGAAATGTTTTTCGGCAACAGCAAAAGATCGGGTGGAAATTATTCAAGAAATGGCAGAATTTATGGTCAATCTAACGGCAACTACGGGTAATGCCTGATATAATAAGTAATTTATCGATCTGTTATTGTTATAACAAAATTGCAAACGCTATTTTATCGTTAATTATTATCAGAGATAACAGAAGAAACGATAGAAACAGACAGGACTCGTCGGGCAATCGTTATTCTTCGAATACCCCGAATTACGTATCAATGAACGATCGAGGGAACGGTATGTCGAATATGAACGACAATCGTAATTATCGGAATGGAATGCAATCGCAGAATCGTGACAACGACAACGACGATCGGCGAACGCGAGTGGAGGTTTTGCATTGAACAAAAAAACGCCGTTTCTCGCGACACTTTTTTACAGACGGAAGAAATCATCGATATAATTGAATGTTTTATTAATCGCAGTGCGTAACGCAATGTTTCTTCGACGAATTGAATTTGGTGGATCAGCGAGGCTTTCCTCAGAGAGGCGCGATAACGGAAATAATGACGCGCGGCGTGCAGGAACCGATGGTTCGAGATTTCCGAATCGATCGCCGAATGCTTCCGTTACGTCGATTCCGATATGAATAATCGCGAGAAATGCGCGTTCTCGAAGAATCTCATGGCGTGTTTTGCCGACAAAGGAAGAGAGGTGGGAATAATGGAGGACGATGAAACGAAATTGAATATTCATTCTCGTTCTATCAATGAAAAGTTCTATGTTTTAGAGATGCGAGAATTGGGACGATCTGTAGCGGCGAGAAGACGAATGAAACAGACTTCGCATCGTTCCGAACGACTATGCGAGGATGAGCGACGCACGGCAAACATTATCGACCGTTACTGGAAGCAAGTAAAAGCCGCCCACAAGGCTTTCATCGAGAAGCAGATACTGTTCTCTAATATTCCTCAATATTAACATTTACGAAAAACAGTTCAGCGTCAACGAAAAAGCTTTCGATCTGTTCGTCGTTCATCTCTACAACAAACTTCATTACTTTCAGAAAGAATTGAACAGAATGCAGGTGAGAATCGGAATATTAAATTTCCATGATTCCACAATTTGCAGATTTCGATTATTTAATATTGAACCGTTTATTTTTTGTTTCTTTAAGATAATCGACGAAGCAAAATTGAATGCCGCATTCAAAGCCGTTACCGAGTCCGAAAAAGACGAGAAGATCGAGACGCTAATTTGCAATCAAGTTAATAAGGAGAAAAGACATCGTCAGGATGAATTCGATAAAAAGGTGAGTTTTTCGTGAGTTCCGCACGCTATCTTAATCAACGAAACCTTCTGCAACGCCACAGTCGATTATTTGACAAATCTACCATTCCAATGAAGTTTGTCAATTTTATTTTCTTCTATCAATTCATCGAATTTCTTTTTTTTATCCCGAATATTCGTACATTAGTTTTATTCGCGTAGCTTAGTGATTGTTAGGAACGGTATCGCGGCGGTACATGTATTATTTAATATCGCATTCCGCACATCGATGATAATACTTGGGATCGAATCAGCAACGGTGATCCGTGGTGGATTTTAGTCTGTCGAGATTCGGAAACTCGACTTACCCTCGCGACTCGTTGAGCGTAACACAGCTCCTTACGCGGAAGGTATATCGTTCGATACAGAGGATTGTACACAGCATATGCATACGCCTGCGGGTGTCTGTGCAAAAGAAAGAAATATATATATACAAAAACTGGTGTCCGCTGACGTCCCTCTCGCTTTTTATCTATTTCCATTTGGCTCGTTACTAGTAGTTTCGGCAGCGACGAGGGAAGGATGGTAAGGCGAATCCTGTCGCTCCGACGTGAGCGCCGGTCACGCCATCTGTCGCACTTGCCCTTATCACAGTCGATAAATAAATCGTTTGTCTAAATAACAACAATACAAATCCAGTGCACTTTTCTGTATTGTCGCGTTTTGTTTGCCGCCAAAAAATTATTATTTCGCGCAGTTTCTAACGTGTGTTAAGTCGTTTTTAACGCTTTTATGCATATTTTTTATCGAATAAAAAATACTTTTTCGTAATTTCATCTGAAATTTTTGTGATACGGTAACATGAACAGATATCGCGTAATTAAAATTCGTTTTTAATTGTTCGATCAGCGCGTCTGTGGGTAGGTTATGGAAATGCGATATGTTGTTATTACAGACGATTCAGTATCACGTTGAAAAAATCCACACGTTCCAGATAAATGAACAGTAACAACAAGAACGCATGAATTTGTCGAACTGAACACGTATCAATAGTTTTTTGAACTAATAATTTCTATGCATTAGAATGATAAAAAAAATGCTATGCACATTTGTATAATGTGTTTTATAGGATATCGTTTATATTATATTATTTTCATAAGCAGAAATAAAATTAATAACATTCCATTTATTAAACTTAACCCTTACTATCAATATACTTTTTTTTTTAATTCCAGAATTGCTGGTTTTTCACAATGGCACCGACTTGTCCAGTACCGGTGGAGGATGCCGTTGCTGTTATTGTGCAATTTCAAGACCATTTTTCCAACGGTAAATTCCCAGCTTGGTCTAGCGATGTGTGGAAGCAAATGTCTGCAGCGTTGGGTAACCGATGGAATTTCAACTGCGTGTATACAAATGTCACAAAGAATAGACGAGACATTATGACATTGGCCCGAAAGACGATGGGTGAAACGGAGTGTATAACACACGACACAAACAATAATCCTACATTGCTAGCGGACTCAACGAGTGAATCGTCCAATGAAAGTGATAACGAAGCTGCCTGCGAATCATTTATAGTACAAAGCAATCGCAAGTTGGCAGGTCAGGAAAAATTTGATTTACAGCTCAATGAAGATCAATGGAATTCCATAAAACCGCAAACCGACAACGCCGAAAAAAAAAAAAAAAAAACATTGAAGTCGGGAGTATGGACGAATGTAATAGCGATGGAATTTTGGCGACATTACCGTTTTCCGTGTGCATTCGTATTCAAAGATTCATACGTGGGTCTGTGTGCAGATGAGTCGTCGTATGTTATAAAGGTAAATGGCAAATGCAAAAGTGCAGCATGTGGGAATACTTTTCGAGGCACAGCTGAACGAAAACTCACTGACGCCGGGCTATTGTTAAAAGTCGATACACGAGATACTCGTGGAGCACCACACGAGTTGCTGAAACGTCCTTTCAATGGGGAACTCCGAACAAACGCATATAAAGACTTACAAGCGGAAGGGAGTGCAGGCTACAGAAAACGTCTTGCGAGAGAGAATATGCAGCCAGGAGACACTGAACCGCCGTTCATGCCTAGCGCTACCGTGGCACGACAAGCTAAAAAAGAAGGGAGCGATGCCGATCTCGGCATAAAAAAAGGCGACGGTCGTGATATTATTAGGACGATCGAAAACATGACGTTCGATCCTAAATTCTACGGGGTTGTGCACGAAGTCGGATCGTTACCATTTCATGTCTTTTACAGTACTCAACCGCAACTAACCGCGTATAAAGAATATTGCCGTTTGCATAGAACTTCGTCCACCATCGCCGTTGACGCTACCGGTAGCGTTATAAATGTGTTTAAACGCGAAGACGCCACCACATCTGGACACATTTTTCTATATACCATCGTCATCAATTTCGAATGTACTACGGTAGCGGTTGAGCAGATGTTGTCAGAAAAACATGATACCGAGTTCATCACGTATTGGTTGAAACGATGGTTGAGAAAAGGCGCTGTAATCCCGAAGGAGGCCGTGTGCGACTACTCGCGAGCCCTGCTATGCGCGTTGAGTTTGGCATTTAACAACATCACCATCAAAGCTTACATCAACTCCTGCTTCAGCTCTATATTCCGGGGTAAAGCCAACGAAGAAAGGCCACAAACGCGAATCAGAGTCGACGTAGCTCACCTGATCCATCTGATTTGTCGGTGGAAGTGCTTCTCAACTGCGAGTCAAGCGTGCATCAAGGATTTTTTCGTTCGATGCGTTGCTCTCATGGTCGAATGCCAAACTCTTGACGACTTTAAACAATTATTCAGTCTTGTATGTGCTGTGGCACTACAGACTCACGAAGACACTCGCATTGATCCATCACTTGCACCAACTACCAAAGACGCAAGAGTAACACTGGAAGATTGTATCGCAGTGAGGGGTGTAACGGCTGTCTTTATTCAATCTCGGAATAAAAGCGTTGAAGACAAAAAGGGTGAAGAAACTATCGTTGATTCGTACGATTCCCCGCTTGGACCGGATCAATCGGACATCGATATTTCCGTCGGACCGTGGATTGACCAGCAAATCGAAGTAGCGAAGCGAATCCTTCGCCCTGGCAAAGATCTAAATCCTTATCATCTTCCAGCTTTTATAACGCAGCTATCGAAGTTGTGTAAAGAGTTTCCTTTGTGGAGTAGCGTCGGAATGCCTCGTCGAACTCTTCATGCGACGTCGAGCTATGTTGAGGGTTATTTTAACGACGTAAAGACAAGAGTTTTGGGACACACGGCTCTCCGAGTCGACGCTTTCATGAAAATTCACGCGCGAGATATTGCTGGAGCAAATTTCATTTTTTCATCGAAAATGATTGAACATAACATGAAGGTACTTGCCGAGAATTGTAAATCAAGCGAGCCACAGCCACAGGACGCCGACGATGTATCTGAAATTAAAACGGATGTATCGAGCTTCGTGAAAATCGAAACCGATATGCCGAACTTCGCGGTAATTAAAACAAATGAGTACGTTTCTACCCGTTTCGACGATTCGGATCTGAAATCCACCGAAAATTGGCGAGGAATCGGTGGAGTGCCCGCTGTTAACGAAACAAACCTTTCGGGACACGATGACGATAGCCGATCGAGCAACGCCTGCGCATTCGATAATGCATTGTCCTCCACACAATTACCGCTGGAAGTCATCAACAATGTTTCATTACACGATTCGTTTTTAAATGATCATTCTTACAGCAAGTTAAACGAAGCGGATATTAACTTGAACAGCTGGGAGAACGAGATGCCGTGTATGGATTTCGATATTTTACCGTCCGCTCTGAGCGAAAAAAAAAACAAATCCAACAATAATGGAATCACAGAATGGACATCGACGACGAACGACGTAGGAGATCCGTTCGACTCTGCATGGCCCGTAATAAACTCGTTTTTAGCTGAAAAAGAACGATCAACCTCCGACGCTATGATACTCCGCGACTACGATGTAGCATCGACGACAACCAAAGTTGAATCCGTTCCGGGTAACGTGATTCTGCCGATATTGAATCATCAAAATGCATCGAGGCCGCGCAACGCAGTTCTATCCGTTTCTCAAGACCGTCACTTTATTCCGAACGACGAAGTATCAAAAATTCCGAGGGGAGTACCATCGAAGGCGACTGATATTCTTCCATCCATTTCTCCGGAGGCTCAGCTTACTCCAATCGATGAGGAAACTACGAGCATTGACGAAGCCAAAGAAAAGCAATTGGAAACAACGAAAAAAAAAAGCAGCAAGTATTTTAAAGCTTATCCGGAAATTCGACATACGAATACACGAATCACAAAAAGTAAGAAGCCATCTTTATTACCGAATGGTTCGAAATGCCGCTTGGTAAAAATCAATCAGATTCACTATTCCGTGCAAAATACATGCCCCTTCGACTCGCTTGTACAAATGATAATGACGGCTGCGATCGATAACGCGCAGTATTTCACTTTCGTGGAACAGTCGACAAATAGCACGATGAAACTCGTCCACAACTTAATCACAAACGGATTGACTCAACAAGTACTACTTGATAGAGCGTTAATCCTGAAGAGTTTATTCGGAGTTGAATCTCAAGTACAAACGGATAAACGAGTCTTAACTTCCGTGGTTAATGCCTTTTCTTGTATTAAAATAATGGTCGAAAAAACTTTGGAATCGGAGCCTAGTATACTTAATACAGAAGAATGCTCTCATAGCGGTCGTACAACATACTCACAAGTGCTGATCGATGCCGGTTTCAAACCTATTCTACAAAACGGATTCAGCGCTTTGGAGAAAGCTTTGAATTTTCGATCGCCGATTTACAACATCCGCTGTCGTTTCCCATGTGCCGGACGTTTCACCTTGTTCAGAGAACCCGGTATTCATCTCCTCGTGATACTGGATATACGTAAAGATAGATCGTGTAAAACTGGTATCTCGTGTACTCTGAGGCAGATGCCGGTCACATTGAAGCTTCCCGTAGGTGACGAAACCTCGGTCGAGTACAGGTTTGTTAAACTGCTGTTGTAATTATTTATCATCAGACCAAATTTTTTTCTGCAACTTTTTTTTTTTTCAGGCTCGCTGGAGTAGTGGGTCATATGCCGAAACACTATGTTGCGTACTGTCGACGTGTCACCGGCTCTTGGCAAGAGTACAACGATATAAAAGATAAAATAATGCCCTGCGGTGAGCGCACCGAGATCGAGCCTCACCTTGCTTTGTATATTCGTATATAAAGCAACAAACGTTTATAAAGTTCCGCCCCCTCCATCGTTGGCCGCGAAAATAAAGCTCCAGCAATCCCTTCCGCCGGATAGTATTTTTTTGTCTGATCGATCGATTTAACGTTCGATAAGAGACAAAGGGTAAAGCCGGGCAAAGCTTCGCGCAGTTTCGGGTCGTCGCTGTTCGCCATTGTTGTGTTTACGCGAGTCGGGCAACGATCATCGGCAATTAACATCGCGATGTTTAATTAATCGAATTTTATAAGCAACCGTGTTTTGCATTACGATGAAGCGACAAATCAAGCATATGATTAGGTACCGATACCTTCCGTTCACGCACGGGAAACTAAAGTAACAAAATCATAACGACGGATCGCGGTTAACGGCTAAATAAACTGAGGGTTTATCCAAGCCGCGTCCCCACACACCCCAAGCTCCAGCGAAGTCGAAAGTATGCTTGTTGCGTAAATGTGCGTAGAATTAATAATTTCAATGAATCTATAAACTGTGTCGACGAGGGATGCGAAAATCGAAGAAGAGAGGCCTCCCCCTCCTCTCCAATGGAAGAACAATTCAAGACTTTGGCCGCGTGGTAGAAAACGGAAGTGATACTCCGAAGAGAAATCTCCTCGAAAAAAAAAAAAAATCTTCAAAAGTTGTCGTTTCGTCACGTAATGGTGCATATGCAGGTCACATCGATCTCCTATCGGTTACCTGTGCACGCGTTGAGTGTTCCAACGCAAGAAAAACTGTCGACGATATCGATTGAAAAGCATATATATGAAAATTAGCCACCAACGGAGTTTGAAGGAATTCGTCTTTATTGTCGTCTCTCAGAAAGCGACGAAAATCGTTTACGCAAATCGTCGTCGAGTCATCGTTACGAAGGTAGCCACGATATCGAAAATAAATGACCGGAACACTCGGGATAGATATGCCGACGAATTATTTTTCATCGTCGATCGTCAGCAAAGGGAAGGTACATCGGTATTAAAATCGACGATTGGAGTCGTCGATCGTCAGCAAAGGGAAGGTACATCAGTATTAAAATCGACGATTGGAGTCGTCGCTCGTCGCTCGTCGCTCGCCTTCGTATCTCGTGCGACAAGCAGATCCGAAGAATTCTCGTCATCTTGATGGACGTTACTCGTTAAGATCCTCGGATATCACGGGTTTGGTACGATCGAGAAATGCCGCCGTCAAGTTCGCCCCGATCACCGTTGTCGTCGTCCTCTCGCTTACCGTCGATTCACGCTTCCTGTAGGGATTCGACGGCTGACAGTAGAGTCTGTGTCGCGAGACATGCAAAAAAGAAAACCAAAAAACACGAATTTCAGTAACGATTACGCGCTATCGTCCAATGCGAGAAGTGATGCCTCATCGTATTTTGGACTTCGGTATTGAGGAAACCGTCCAAGAGCGCCACCGAGAGACCTTGTGAAAGAAAAGAAACATTAATAGAATTGTTTCATAGCGAGAAACTACATTTTGTGAATAAAACAGTGATAGTTTTACCTGTGAGGAGAGAAGTATCGTTCGGTCGTATGAGAACGCATTCGCCACATGCCCTTCCGTCGGTTCTGCGAGCACAAAAACATACGTAACGCCCAAAAGTGGAATAAGCACGAGAAGTGCTTTACTCGCGTTTCTGTACTGTTGAGTTTCCACATTGTTAGCCAATCTCAGCTTTGACGTTTGTAGAGTTCCTAATAAATAAACTCTTCTAAAAGTGTAGCCTACGAATCTCTCTTCGCGACTTGACTATTAAATTATTGTTCCGACATGTATTATTCGAAAGGTATAATAAAACGACAAATTACTTCTCTTATTACTTTTAATGCTCATCGACCATTTTATAAATAAGTTTGCCGTTATCGAGAGAACGTGCAAAACATTACATTAAAGTAGCAGTGTAAGTTAGAAGAATGACGATTATCTTCATGATAATAATGTGCAGAAGTCGATGCGTCGGAAGGAGGACTCGCTCCGATGATATCGTATGGAGACGACGTTATCTTCCTGTAGCACGAATTCATGTCGTCCGCGGCGTATTCCAAGCAATCGGCACCACTTCTGCAATCATGAAACTCTAAACGTTAATACTCTTTTTGTTGCGACAAACTAATATCGCGAATAAATCAAATCCGTAAGGAAAAAACAAAATGCCGTCTCACCTACTTTCGAACAGCAAATCGGCTCGAGAATTGATGAACCAAACGATCAAAAATGAAAAGCTTGCTACTAAACTTCCAAGAATAATTCACAGTCTTTCTGTCCCCGCCGACGGTTTTAGGAATATTCTTACGCTGAGCACCGACCACACGGGTTCAGTCCACGTTGAGAATTGTCCGGAGAATTGAGCGGTGGTGAATGATGAAGCGTTTCGCCGCATTCCGAAAAAGAATTTGTATAATGAAGTTTTCAGCGAAAAAAAAAAAAAATAATGTACGTCTAGTTTTGCGAGCAATTTGTTGCCTCGTTATTGTTTCATTATATTTATATGAATATTTACAGAAAGCTTTTTTATTTTACACTTCATCTTTGTAACGTAGTTATTCTCGTGTGGGGCGAACAATGCGGTATAAAACGTTACATGCTGTATTATAAGATTTGTGACTGATTTATCAGCGCACAAATAAAATCAAAGCCTCTTTTCGATTATTTACCGTTCTCCAAATCCTCCATCAGAGAAGTGAGAAATGTATTGCCATTCATCAATTTTGTCGTTCCGACTACGAATTCGACGTTTACTGAAAGAAAAAAAAAATCATTTTTATAATTATTGCAGCGAGTTAATTCTTTTATCTATCGCAACTTAACCGGTCGACTTACAATCTTCTTGTTGCGATAGGAATCGCAATGCCGAAATCTCCGCGTAAGTGCAGCCGCCGATGAAAAACACGAGAATCAATCGTGGCGGTTCGGAACTTGAATCTTCGCTCGTTATCGAGTTTCCTGCAAAAGCAATTTTATTCAGTTGACCAATCAAAATTTTTCTCGAAAGTGAATAAAATGTTGAAAATGTGTTTTTTTTTCTTACTTCGAGCAGAGATCGAGCTCTTGAAATTGCTGCTGACTGCCGGTCCGGGTAACAGACCTAAAACATCATTGAGCCCTTGCCAACCACGGGGCTGAATGAGTTGTTCAGCCAATCGTACGCTCAGAGGTGCGTAAACCGAATGCACGTAACTGATATCTTTCGGTGCTATTTCGCTCTTGTCTTCCACCGTCAGTCTTAATGCTTTTCGCAAAACCGCATATTGTCTCTCCGATTGTTGCGATCTCAGTAATCAGTAATGGTCCGCGGCGTATCCTAAGCAATCGGCGCATCTTCTGTAATCATGAAACTCTAAACGTTAATACTCTTTTTGTTGCGACAAACTAATATTGCGAATAAATCAAATTCATAAGGAAAACACAAAATGCCGTCTCACCTACTTTCGAACAGCAAATTGGCCCGAGAATTGATGAACCAAACGATCAGAAATAAAAAGCTCGCTACTAAATTTCCAAGAATAATTGACAGTCTTTCTGTCCCGGCCGACGCTTTTAGGAACATTCTTACGCTGAGCACCGACCACACGGATTCAGTCCACGTTGAGAATTGTCCGGATTTCATGTCGTAGCCTATAAAACTAATAAATTTTCCATTCGTTACTTTCTATATATAAATTTTCCTACAAATTTTAATTTATTTTGATTTTTTTTATATTATACTGTACCGGCGATACTGACTCACCAGCTTATTTCACGCAGTGAATGAATTATTATATTGTCAACTTCCACCATCGTTAGCGTGTAAAAAATAAAATATAATTTGTATTCGGTTAGTATTTCAGTAAACGGTCATACGACTGCCGGCCGAATGTCGCCTCGAAAGGATGGATTCGGGAGGCTAAGCTTTTTGTTAAACGTTATTAAACTTTTAAGTTTTTTTATTACACACGGACGCTTGTCGCGTTACTTTCGTTCACCCTTCTTCTGCTCCCTTTTTCGGATGATCGCCCTCTGTCAAAGGCTTCTCATCACCCTTTATGAAGCCATGTTTCTAGAGCGCGGCGGAAGGCTATTGGCCGACGGCTGGCAACCCTATCACACGCGTACGCAGGCTAAGTCGAGCGACCGCGATATTGTTTTTTGAGTTTTTTATTAAAATAAATGCCCAACAAACGTGCTAATTAATTATTTCGTGTCTAACAAACGATTGTGCATCGATTGCCACTGAATTAAGACGAAAAAAATGAAAAATAATTTTTTTCCGCCATCTTGACACTGAAATTTTAATTTTGCAATAACAATTAAAATATTATCTAACAAAAGTTGTAATTTATCAAACAATGACCTACAAACGACCAACAATTTAATAAAATTTTCAAAAATTATAAAAGTCATAGTTGCTCCGCTAACTTCACAGAGGTAACATCTGCGCCCCACTTGTTCCGACGACAGTTTTGCCAACGTACGCGTTGTGTTTGTTTTTTTTTTTTCTTCTTTTATTTTTTCGTTCATATATTTGGCGACAGTGTCCGCGAACCCGGTATTCGACGATGTTCGCGCTGTGTTGATCGAAGCCATTTGTACGATTTTCTCGTCGTTTATCGTGTGAAATAAAGTTTGTCGTTTAAATAAACAAACAAAATAAGCAAAAATGCCTGCATTAGACAAGAGAAAAGGCGACGACATACTCGCGCTTGTTCCAGCGTCGAAAAGAACGAAAAATGAAGTCGTCTTCAGCAGTAGAGAAAAAGCGGTTATACAAAGTGTAAGTTAACCTCTTTTATCGATATGTTATTTATATTCGCATAATATAAATACAAAAGCGAATTATGGATTGTTATTTAAATTCTTCCCACTGCGCTCTACCGTTGTGGTTCGCTTTCCATGTTTCTACGTTACAAAAATTTCGTAACTTTTAGATACTTTTCATTATTATCGCTATTATTTTGGAAGGGTCCACCGAGAACGTCGTCTATGCTGGCGCCTATCATGCTTTTGGAGGGTCATCAGGGGGACATATTCTCAATAGAATTTCATCCGGAGGGTCGATACGTCGCGTCAACGGGTTTCGACAGACAAATTTGTGAGCGCCAAACAAAAACCTCTTTTGGATCGATTCGGTTAAAAAGGAGACACACTTACGTTTTTTTAATAATACGGAATAATTTTAGTAATCTGGAATGTCTATGGAGAATGCGAGAACATTTCCGCAATGTCGGGACACGCAGGATCGGTTATGGAGATGCGCTTCAGTCCGGATGGTAGTCATCTGTACACAGCGAGTACAGACACCACTTTGGGACTTTGGGATCTCGCCGCTGGTACACGAATAAAAAAACTCAAAGGTCACACCTCGTTTGTAAATTCCGTCTCGGGAGCGCGTCGAGGACCGACGTTGCTGTGTTCAGGAAGCGACGATAGCACCGTCCGAGTCTGGGATCCGCGAAAACGCGGTCAATGTTATACGCTCAACAATACCTATCAAGTAAATTGATTTGCAATGCATCCACTTTCCGAAATTCTTCGTCGTAAAGACGAATTATTTTTTACAATGTTTTTCATACGATCGTTTCTCAGGTAACGGCGACCACCTTTAACGACACGGCGGAGCAAGCGATCAGCGGCGGTGTCGACAACGACATCAAAGTTTGGGATCTGAGGAAAAATGCCGTTTTGTACAAATTAAAAGGACATTCCGACACTATTACCGGCTTAAGCCTCAGTCCCGACGGTTCTTATATATTATCGAACGCGATGGATAACACACTGAGAATTTGGGACGTAAGGCCGTTCGCACCGTACGAGCGGTGCGTCAAGATTCTTTCGGGTCATCAGCATAACTTCGAGAAGGTATTTTATTATCGCCTGCATTGTAATTTGTTCATTTATCGATGCGTTGATTATTCATTGAATTCATTTTCGTATGTTGCGTACAGAATCTTTTGAAGTGCGCGTGGGCTCCCGATGGAAGCAAAGTTTCGGCCGGATCGGCGGATCGTTTTCATTACATTTGGGACACGACAACGCGGAGGATACTCTACAAATTACCCGGACATAATGGCTCCGTGAATGACGTTGATTTTCATCCCAAAGAACCGATAGGTAAATAATCAATATTAATTATTATAATTCTTCTCGAAACTGACGAATTGTTATTCAATGCTTTCAGTGTGCTCCGGATCGAGCGATAAACAAATTTATCTCGGCGAAATAGATACATCGAGTTGAACACAATTATTATATTCTACACCGGATCTTTGTAATAAATGTATTAATGACGATTATGAAACAAGTTTCGCGAGAGAAACCACTTTTTTTTTATTGTATCGAATGATAATATAATCTATTGGATAAAAGTATCGATGCCGTACGATTATTTGTATTTCAAGAGAATAACATCTGGCGATTCAAAAATCGAGTCCAATTTTTCATGTTTTTTTTCCAGAAAACTATACGAGGTAATTGAATGATTATTATTTTTACTTTCACTAATTTCTCTAAAAGGTACATGTATCACGATAAAAAAATTATTAACAAATTTTGAAAAATCAAAAGTTCCGATTTTTTTTGTTTTTTTTTGCGGTGGACATTCCGTGGATGCATCTAAAATTGAAAAGCAAAACATCATAATAATAACAGTGACGGATGGTTGATGATTTTCCTTTTTTTTTTACCGATGTACGGCACCCCTTTAAAAATTGGATTTTCCCCTCGTGTTATCGTTCGCGGGTACAACAGATTTCTGTAACCGCACTTATTCTGCAGCGTAGAGGCCACCGTCGTGTCCGTGACACGGGACGACACATTCGGGTTTTCTTCCTCGTCGCAGTTTACAATCGTTAGTAGTTGCGGTATTATTGCGTTTTCTTACGTTCGCGAAATTTTGTCGGTGCTCCGAGTTTATTCGTCGACCGTTCGGGACCCATTGTGTCTTCCGAGTAAGTTGACATTTCATTGTTTCTTTTACCAATCGTTAACAAAATAACGTGTTATTGTCAACGAAAATAGATCTGTCGTTCGTCTCGTTTCCCTCTTCCCCCCGCGGATATTTCACAACCTTGCATAAGAATGGTTAACGAACATTTTTGATTGCTCGCAGGTATAGTTTTGACAATATATTTCGCGTCGCGCAAAAATGGCATCGCCGTGGGCAAAAATACAGACGGATAATCGAGCTACGAGTTTCGAAGAAATTGAGGCGGAAGAACTTGTAAAGAGTCAACGGGAAAGGTATTTTTTTTTTTAAATGAAAACATTTTTTTGAAAAAAACCATTTTTTTGGGAAATAATTTTTTTTTTAGAAAATAAAAAATGTTTGGAAATTAAAATTTTTTTGGAAAATCTTTTTTTTTTATAGAAAATGGAAAATGTTTGGAAATTAAAAGTTTTTTGGAAAATAATTTTTTTTTGGAAAAAAAATAATAATCGCTTCAATGTAAATTGTAAATGTGATGATGTAGAATGATGGAAAAGTCGGTGGAGGCGCAGCCTCAAGAAGAAATCATTGATGACTGTGGGGAATGCGCTTTTGATGGTACAGACAGCGATGCGGTAATTGCGCAGTTACTCCAAAATCAGTATAACAGGGAATACGATTGGATGTTAAAGAAAACGGAGGATAAGTTCAACGGAGCGTCGAAAGGTGATTAATAATTGAATAAACTGTAGATAGAGGATAATAGAGACAATATAATAAAATTTGGAATTGACAGTGAATATTTCATATTCAAATTATCGTGCCGGAGCGACGACGGAGCCGGAAGAAAGAGCCGCGAACATCGATGAGGAAAAGGATTTGGACCGATTCGTCGTGAGTTAAAAAAAAAAAAAAAAAACGAAAAAAAAAAACATCGATAAAATTTGTTCCATCGTAATATTCCTTTTATTATCGTTTTTTCAGAGTGTGGAAAAAGAATACGCGGACATAAAGCGTCGCGGTTACAAAAAAATTGGCGAAGGTTCGGAAATCGTAACGAAACACGATATGCTTATGTCGTCGAGAATAAATGCTTGCAGGGTTCTCGAATTTCCACCTGGTATACAGACCGGCGATACAGGTGGTTTCGACGCGAAACTAAACAACAAAGTCTTTAATTCCCTCAGAGCTCACAGTCACGCGCATTGCGCTCGCCAGAAAGCCAAGGAGAGGCCTCGTGCGAAATAGTACGCTATAATAGTACGTTATCGCGAAACTCCTCCTTTATTCCTTTATCGATACATCGATTGCGCTGCTATTCTGAGAAATCTCGTCGTCGAAACGTTCTTTCGAACGGAATTTGTATAAAATGTCCTCGCGTCGAGGCATGAAAATATATTCAAGTTTCGTCTATAATCGACGAGAGAAAAAAAAACAAATGTATTTCATTTACTGTCCGCGCCGTTTTTTTCCGGATCCGATTGTAGCTAAATAACGGATAACGATAAGTTGATATGGTAAAGAAAAACAAAACAATAGAATTCACGATTGTGGAAGCATTCCGGATGACGAATGCAAACAGGTACATTATCACAGCGCACATTTAACGAATAAAACGAAATCATCGGAGTTCTATAGTCGGTGGTTTCAGGGGTATTTTTCCCAATATAAATTGATCGGCGAGATACAAGCTTTTCTCGTCATCGGTAAGTTTTCCGTCTATCGTGTACGCAGTTTCGTCGATTATGGATGCCGTCGTGATAGATCCGAAGGAAGATCGACCGAACGGCGAGGAGGATGAAACGGTAGTCCCGGCGACACCGAACGGTGTATCGATTTGTCGCTGCGATCTCGGCGCGAATGGATTACTCGTCGTTGTCGTACTGGTCGTCGATGCAAAAGGCGTGCCGGCCGAGTTACCGAACGCCGAGGTGCCGTAAGGTTGAGATACCGATGTAGCGGAATTTCCAAAAGCACCGGCGCCGCTCGCCGATGAGAATGCGGATTCTCCGGTCGCAGCAGCCGCTGTACCGAAGCCCGTCGTGTTTTCGCCGCCGGGCTGCATAGCCCCTCCGAACGGTGTCGCTCTCGCGAAAGGCGAACCCGCCACGGATCCGAAAGGACCGCTTTGCGCGGCAAAAGGTGTCGAATTCGCGGAGGAAACCGATGTACCGAAGGGCATTGCAGCCGGAGCAGCGAGAGTCGCGAAACTATTGGTAGATCGTGCGTTCGATCCGAAAGTCGATGCCTGCGCACTCGTAACTCCGAAGGGATTGTTCGCCGGTATCTGCGAGTTATCGAATCCCGTCTGATTTCCGTAAACCAATTCACCGCTACCACCGGCGAATTGTCCCGCCGACGATGTCCGAAATACTGCGGCACCGCCGAACTCGGCGGTGTTCGTCGCTTTGGCGAATATCGTCCCTCCAGCTGGCAAAACCGCGGACGAGCCAAACATCGGATTCGCCGGTTGTATCGTCGTCGTCGTCGCCGCTCCAAAGGGATTGGAAGGATTTTTCGCCGCTCCAAACGGCGTCGACGCCGGAGCACCGAATAAACTGTTCGTCGCCGTTGTCGTAGCGCCGAACACCGATGCCGTCGATTGAGCCGATTGCGACACGGAGAATGGACCGCTCGCCGCTTGACTCGCAGAGCCGAATCCTCCGCCGCCGCCGAATACCGAATTACTCGGCGTGCTCGCCGTCGCGAACGTTTGCATACTTTGGTTACCACCGAAAACCGTACCGCCGCTGTTGCTTGCCGATCCTCCGAATACGGTACTCGCGGGAGTTTGGTTGCCGAACATCGCGTTACCGCCGAACGACGCCTTTGCCCCGAAAACCGAAGTGTTCGTGGTACTCGTTCTTCCGAAGATCGACGACGCCGCGGCCGGCGATGCGTTGAATCCTCCGCCAAACGGATTGTTCGCCGGGGCGCGACCTCCGAAAACCGTTGAACTGGAAACGGTATTACCGGACTGAGACATCTGCGGTGTTGAGAGAGCGAAATTTGTTTTTCCACCGAAATTACCGTCCCTGTTACCCTTTTGTAGCTTGTCCTGCAAAAATTAAAAAAATAATCATAAATATTTTTTGCTGCATGTTGCCATTTCGAAATTTTTTTTTTTTTTCCTTTTTTACCAGCATAGCTGCAGTTTCGTGAGTAGGATTTTTCAGAGCGTCACGTTTGACGCTCATAGCTTGGCACACTTGTTGAAACTGCAATTTCTGCGAACAAACAAAAATCATTGGCGTAACGACAAAAGTAACGCACCATCTGTACGATTGAAAAATATGTACCGACAGTTTGCTCAACCGTTCCGTTCTTTTGCGCCTGATATATCTCCCATCGGACCTCCTCTGGAGAAACATCCTCCATCCCGGGGATGCAGGCTTGTTCTTTGAAAGGACCGAAACACGATAGGAGCCATTGTCCGCCTCTTTCCGCCGCTAACACTTCCTCCGCCACTCCCAGCCTGTTGGCATATTCTAATCTTTATCCGAATTCCCGATCTCTCGGGATACGTTTTTTCAAACTTCGATAGACTCACACTATGTTTTTCGCGTCCGTAAATGGTTTATTATTGTTTCCTTGATTCCCGGCTGCGAAATTCGTAACGCGAGAGAGGTTAAGAACGCCACTCGAATACGTGAGATATTTTTTATTTCTTTTCGTTGATACGATAACGTTAAGATAAATACATACCATAATTGTTGATGTGCTCGAACCGGCAATATTGCCCGTAACGGCATGTACCTTGTTGAAAGTATTTGCACACAACCATTTCGTTGAACGAATGGATTTAAACGACCGTCGAGAACGTCGATTTGCCGGAATCTTCGAAATTCTTTTTATTCGCCACGGAAAACAATAACTTTTATCCACGACTCGTCATTCAATAACAATCAACGTATAACTCGAGCGCAGCCGCATTGCGATAATAAACAAATGTAAATATCGAGTTGGTTTGACACAGGGAACACTTGCGTTTGACCAAAGAAGCGAATGAATCACACCGAACGCGAAAACGCGAATGGCGATCCGAGCGGCGAGCAGCGCACAAGCCCGCACCGAGAGACGTAGCACGGAGAAGGGGATGAAATCGTGAGCACGTTACGCCTACAGTTTTATTAATGTCATCATTGCTGTATTACATTTTTTGTATTGAATGAGAATGGTTTGTTGCGAGTTTCTTGTCTCTTTAAAAGCATTTTTTTTTTTTCAATTTATATTTCAATCGGTATTTCGATCTTTCGTCGCCAAGTTTTCGTTGTGTTCGTCGTCCAGAAGAGATTTCGCTTCGCTGTGTATAGCACAAAGTTTATTATCGATAATGAGTTGCAACGTCACTCAGTGCGATTATTGGCACGCGGAGAAATAATTAGGAGAGAAATTACTTTTCCGTCGATATTTCACGCTGCCCATTCGTCGTTGATGATGTGGTAGTCACTCGCTGCCCCTGTTGAACTTCGACCGCTGCCATCGCTTCTTTGAAAGTCTCGTACCGAATCATATTGGATATAGGGTTTGTATTTATTTTCCGTGCACGAGATCTCGATGCATCGGCGGACGCATATATTTGATTCGACAAATCCTTGAGGATTTTTGAGTCGTTTTGCAACTCCCGCGGCCACAGAGATTCCGCTAATCCTAAGATAAGATGGAAAAAAACGGTTTTTTTTTTGCTTCCCGCTTATTTTTCCTTCATAGTTTAGCGAGAAAGAAAATTAGAAATCAAACGGGCATCCGTTATCCGTTGATAAAGTTATCAACATACCGATTTGATTAGCGTCCTTCAGTTTTTGCTCGAAGATCCTTTGCACTTCATATCGATCGTCTTGCGGTCGATCTTGTCCCCCGTTCGACTCTTCCATTCCCTGACTAGATATCTCCTGGGATTGCCGAGATAAGCTCGTCGCAATCCCATTATTATCCCCCTCGACTCCCGTTTCCGCGTGTCGGCTCAACGGTGTCCTATGAAGAAATGTAGGTATTCATCATTGCTTCATCCCTAATAACGCTTCTCTCGTCGTTAAAAATTATACTCACGAAGATTGGGAATAAGTAAATCCAAAAATACTGAATATAATGATCGCCAATGCTGTTAGGTACATAATCATTTTTTGATTACGTTTAAAAGCTATACGCGGACCAAAAATATGTTTGATTTGCCTCAATGGCTGAACTCAAACGGAAGAATATTCTCCGCGCTGTCTACGAGCCACTCGGACTTTTGTTTTGAACAGTCAATCTACCAAAATAAGTATATCGAAACATACGATGAATTATTATTTCCTTTTGTTTTGGTTTTTTTTTTTTTTTTTTTTTTTTTCAAAACTATATCTATATTTCTATATATATATACTCTGCACTTTTCAAGTAACTCGAAAAAAAATTTAAAAATTACCCTATTTTAAATTATTTCATGAGATTATAAACGATGTAAAACGGAATAAAATTTATATTTCCGCACGTATCGCGCGCGGAAAATCTCACTTTTCACACTGCAGTGAAGTAAAACATATTTTTTCGTCTTCGTGGATGCGATTTTTTGTCAAAAATCAATACTTTTCCCGGTTTTATAAACTATATGTTTTCACGCAAAAAAATGTGAATTAAAAATTTGAAAATAATTGTTTCGTTTTATATTCAAATGAATAAATTTATTCAATCGTTTCACAGTGAAAATGCGTTAAGCTTAATTAACATTAATCATTTAACATTATGTTTCGTACATAAGAAATCAATTTATTACACCGAAGCGCATTCCGTATTCCTCTCGAGATCCCTCTTCGTTTCGGTCGTAAACCATCGACCTACGATACGAATATACGTTTATTACGAGTTACGATATTAAACTTCTTCCCATCTACAAAAACAATAAATTTCCTTGCGTATCGCTCGATATTATATTAGAACTCGTTCGCCTTTGGTAAGACTAGAAGTACCGAAGGATGATATATCATTTATCACGCTTTCCCGTTTATTTTTCAACGTTACAAATTTCTATTTGCCGATCGTCCAAGTTTCCGGTAAACGGTTATCGAACGCTATTCGGATTACCGAGATCTTTCGATATATCGGTGCATTTTCGGGCCGATAATTTATTACGATTTCCTTGCGAACCGTTCTCTCTAAATAAATCCAAATCGAGAAATATCTCAGCTACGCGATCGCTCAGTGGAATACACGGTACGCCGTGCGCTCAATTATTTACAGTAGATATAAAAAAAAAACAAAACCAAACATAGCGGAAACGAAAAAAAAAAAGCTTCAAACTAAATACTTGTGATTGCGATCGCTGAAGATTGAAAAATATGCGGGTTTACAGTAATTTAATAGCCGAATACGGCGTATTCTCTACGATAGCCGTTTTCGATATATATAATATTTCTACTATGCATTACGCTCGACGGGATCGTATTTTTAAATGCTAGAAACGCGCGCGATCGCCGTTTTTGTTTTATTTTCTATATTATGCAAATGTTTCGCCGCCAATGAGTTTTTTCATCTTCGACTCTCGACGCTTCGTAAATTTCCTTATCTCACGCGGGAACGACCTTTTGCGGTGCGCATACAAAAGTGTCTTACAAAAAATTCTGATATTTCTCGGACAACTTATAAAACATGCGAGGATTTCCCATTGAAATGTAAATCTATCAACTTATTACACCCGTTTCGCGATAGCAGCGGTGAATTCAATCGCTCATCGATTCGTAGCAATTATTTCGTTCTCTATTTGCAACCTTCGTGATCGCGCGCGCGCGACGTATTTTTTTTTCTTTTCTCATAGTAATGGAAAGGATTGGGATTATTAAATGCCATCGAAATCGGTAAGCTGCACGTTTATCTCGCGTTTAATCAATGATTAACAATTCCGTTTCGCGCCTCTAGGAACCGCACGCCGCGCACCAATTTTTATCCTCGAATAAATAAATGATTTCGATTCTCTTCAACTAAAACATTTGCGGCTAAAACTGATTGAATGTTGAATAGGTAAATACGCGCACAGCGTATACAGAGCAAAGGTTTATTCCGGTGTTATAATCGGTAATTTTTTTTTTTTTTTTCATCGTCTCGGAATTATGCGAAATTTAATTCTGTGATATAATAATCGACCGAACGTTCGTCGTGACCTCAAAGTTCGGACTGTTCTTTCCCGTTCGGTATAAAACAAAACGGTAGAACTTATCATCATTTTGAATACAGAATGATATTTTGAATGATTTAATTTTTTTTTTTTCGTTTTTTCATAATCGATACAATTCGTACGCGAAATCGTATCTCGAAATGAATCTCTCGTACATTTGATGTTTCCGCAGTTTCGGCTGAATCCCCTCGCAATTAATCGACTACGCGTCGCTTAAAATATTAGGATGTATCAAATATATATAATATATATATATATCTTTCGATAAATGTCTCTGTCGAAAGTACGATCGATCCCTCGGAATGACGACAACCGGCTTGGGGCGAGGCGCGCGCGGTTGAATTTTGAAGCCAAGGTTAATCGTCCAAATCATTTATGTGAAGAACTTCTCTGTGCGTGAGACCGGCCTTCGAGAGGCTCGTTATCCGATCGGTAGGATAAAGAATCCTCTTAGGATAACTCGTCGTTATTTCAAAATTATTCGGTGAATCAGCTTGACTGTAGATCCAGTGATACACATCCTGAAAACAAAACGAAAAATATAAAAAAAAGACAATGCGCTTTTGTCTCAAATTTACGACGGTATTTACCTGAATTGTATCGGACATAAGGAATCGCCGTATAACTGTGCGCTCGCCGAGTTTTATTTGCAAATGGCAAGCATTAGGATTCGTAGGTTCGGGTTCGAGAGGTACTTTTCTCACTGTCAGCTCTTTCTCCAACTTGATACGTTCAATTTCCATCTCTTGGGCATTGAGTTCCTCCTTTTCTCTGGCTTCTTGCTCTTCCCGAGCTCTGCGCTCCTCCTCTCGCTTACGATCTTTTTCCTGATCGGCGCGCAGTGACTCCTCGTAAGCTTCGTCTTGCTGTTGACGCAACGACTGTGCCGCACTTCTTTCCGCTCTGTAAACATTGCAAAACTATTAAAATCGACGGTACTCGCGATTGATGATCAAAATCTCGTCTATGCGAAAGACGGCTCTCACCTATCTTGACGCGCTTGGATCAAACTTATTTCGTTATTTTCCATAATCGTTTGGAATCTTGCGATGAGTTCGGAAGGCGATGGTATGCCTTCCATTCTGAAATTTTCGTAAATCTCTCGGATTTATAATGACCGTTGAAAGCTGTCGATGAAATTGGTAAAAAAAGTTTGGCGCTCATTACTCACCGGCCGACTATCGTCATTCTGTTGTCCTTAAGAACGATTACAGCCAAAAAAGGATAAGTACCGGACTTGAGCGCTTCCGCAACTTTGTAGCCCTCGCCGGATTGGACATTGCACGCCCAGAAAAGGGTGTGAGTATTGATATATCGCGTTACTTCGGCATTTGCAAGGGTATTTCTGTATAAACATACAATGGATTCCGCTCCTTATAATATCTATTCCGTTTTTTTTTCTTTCCATTTTGTCAATCGGCAGCCTACCTGCACCATCGATCGATATCTTGCGCTTCGTCTTTGTGAAGATACACCAGAAGAAATCTAAGCTCTTGTTTGGCGTCCGAAAGCGCCTGACTGTAAGATCCTTGATAAAACACCGGATGGCTTTTGCCGTATCGCTCTTCGTATGATCTAATGAACTTTATGACATCCTCAACGGGATCCGACGCAACTTTGTCGAAACGAAAAAACAAAAAATTCTGATTTATTTTACTTTATACAAACTTCGAAATTTAATTTTTTTTTTCGTATTCATATAGAATATTTGTAACGATTTGTGAAAAATTACAAAAGCAACGCTAATGCTCACCGGGTCTCGCGTCCGATCTGAAAACAGCCAAAACTAACTGCAGGATACTCGTCACGAAATTGTAACACACGGAGAAAACAAACGACAAAAAACCGCCGCCGCCTCCAGCGACGCCACTGCCTGAACCGCCCGGCGGACTGAAATATATCCTGGAGGCCATGTCGTCGACGACTGCGGGAGGTCGCGATCGCGAATCTTGCGCATACATTGACGGTCGACCTTCGTACAGATTAAGTTGTTCCTGAAACGAAAGAATGACAAAAGTTAAATTCTAATATCGACGTGATTCAATATTCGATTTTATACCTGAACGGCCACTTCTAAGTTCCAGTTGTGTCTTTGCAAAACATCTCGGCATATTGAAAGATCCTCTATACCCGTCAAATCCTGTTGGAAGAAGACGCAACACAAAAAAACTGAAATTTAAAAAAACGCGGGGGGAGGGGGGGGAGGGACGTCGAATAAATTTTCGCGGCTAACCTGGAACTGTAGAATTTTTTCCGTCTGTTCGCCGCTGAGCTCCCCTAACGCGTTATCTGCCATTGCGCGAAGATGTCCGATTCAACCGAATCCTTTATTGTATTACGCTTTTTAACGTAACGTACGAAAAAAAAAAAAAAAAAAAAAACAAAAATCAACGCTGGACAACGATTACAATCGAGTTCATCAGCTGACAGAAATGACGGAAACACAACCGATTCTACCGACGAAACGACGAACAATCATTTGGGAATAGTTGTACGTGATTTGACAAAAGTTAACCATAACACGTTCAGCATCGGTCCAATCTCGACGTAACGCGCGCGAATGATATATATTTTTTCTTCGCGGCTCTACCCGACTTCGTTTACCCACTCGCGTTGCACACACCTTTACGACACGTTGGACTTGATTTCTTTTTTTTTTTTTTCATACGCCGCTCAATGTTTTTGGAGTCGTTAATTTTTCACTATGTGTAGGTAATCCGTGTTCCAGCGGTCGGAGGGGCTTGGGGGAAGGGAGGAGTGAAACGCAAAATATATATGATACATGTAACGCGCATAGGTCAGTTTTGCACGGTATCCCATGGACGACCGTTGGTAACGTTGGGATTGGGTTGTCAATGCGAAAGACACCCGGAGTTTGGATTATATTATTTTGTCAAAAGTTTGCGCATCCCAGACGAAACAGCGATAGTTTTTATTATCGACAGCGGAGTTTGGCATGCCGTTGTTTAAACACGCGCGCGATAACGCACCGGCAATGTCGATAACAGGTTCAATAGTCGGTAAGAAAGAAGCGGTTTCTAATTGCGCGGCAAAAAAAGTGTAGCATTTTATTTAAAATACGTTCGCTTGCGGAATGAATGAATATAAATTAAAGGTCATTTAAGGTCGAATGAAACATCGAATCCACGAGAGCAACGACATTCTTGGCGAGATTTCTGCAATTAGTGTCCGGATCGCCTCTTATTCCATCCTCCGATACGTCGGATAGCCAGGATCTGAATTCGTATATGAATTCCATTAGATGAGCAGTGAGATGTTCCTTTCGTAAGGTAACGATTACGGAGGCTATATTCTCGATAATGGAGAATCGTACTTTCGCCTGCGCGTGATATCTCAGAGACCACGCGAGATCCAGTATTTCCTTTGATATTTTCGGTACAGCAACGCAATTCTCGGCCGCAATCATTATTCTCGACAACGCTTTCAGATAATGTACCAGAAGAATGTTTTCTTGATCCTCGAAAGTTTTCGGTGTATCGTACATGCAACTTCCTTTCTTACGAAATCCGTAAAGGAGAGGATAGAAAAACGACGTTGCAACGTCGTTAAATCTGTTGAGAGTTGCGACCGGCCTTTTCGACGGATGGGCGAATCGTCTCGTGTTCGTTTGTATTCTCGTCTTGACGATTTCCTCCCAATTGCTTTCGCTCTCTTTGCCCGCTGACGATACTTCGAAATCGTCGTCGTACAAAGTTTCGTATTTCTTTATATTACTCGAATCCATCGTCAGAGATATACGTTTGGCAAACGGTTTCTTACGTTCGTTTACCGCCGGCCGCTCGTTATCATCGACGGTCGACTTGATTTCGATCTTCGATAATTTCCGAGCCGATTCGCTTAATACGTCGAGGATGAATAATCTGTCGCTGATGGAGCAATCGCTGATCTTCGAGTGAAATTTGTTGCATAAAAATTTCGCGGCATCCTTGGGACAAACAACAACGATAGCGACGCAAGCGTTGAATTTCAAAATCGCGAAATTTTCGACGTAACTGTTTTCACGTAGAGAGACGAGAATGTCGAGTAATTCGACGCCAAAGGACGCATCGTCGTTCGGTAATTGCGAGAGGATCGAATCTTCGGCGGCTTTCATCGATTCCGCAAAGATGTTCGGATCGCTGCTCGATTGTGCATTCAACAAATTTTCCTTCAAGTCTCTCAGATACGTTGGTCGAAGCTTCTCGGATATCGGCGTATCGTTGGACATGTCGTAGGCTACGAGATCGTCGTCGCTATCCAACAACTCTTCGTCATCATCGCTCGCTGCTGGCGCTCGATCGATCGATCGCTGTTCGGTATCGATCTTCGTTTTCACGGATATTTTTTTTTCGTTCGGTAAAAACTCGGGCGCCACATCGGCTACGATAATTCCACATTTAATTTCCAATTCGTAAAGTTTCCGTTGACCCGTATCATCCAAGACTCGAGAGTCCGCAGTCAAACGTCGATCTTCCTCCGTTGACTTCGATTTTTTATCGATAGCTCCGATATTGCGCAAATTTTCAACAATTTCTCTGGCTGCTTCGGGCATTCCGTCGTAATCGAACTTCAACTTCGGCGCGTCATCGTCGGAATCATTCAACGTTTGTACAATGATCTCACCGGTTATCATGCCGATCGCTCGTATTTCCGGTTGAGTCGATTCAAGATGCGCCGATGTACCGGCGAAGAGTAATCTTCTCGCCGTATCTTTCTCTTTCGCCTGCAAAATCGTTCTGATCTTGCGAACGGATACGATAATCAATTTTGTTATGTACTCGTGTTGCTCCAGCGAAGTGTGATTCAGAGCGCTCCGATCTCCCCAAATGTCCAACAATTTAATGAAAAGATTCGGCAAAATGCGTTCGTCGATTCGCGAACCCGTCGATAAATAGCCGATCAAGTTGATGATTAGATTCTCATCGTTGTAGCAAGACATCAGCGGAATCTTCGTCGCAAACACGTATTTCCAGTTCGGATTACTCAACAGATCGCCAAATACGTTGTCAACTCCGGCAGTTTGATTGCTATTCTTTAAAAACCATACGGCAATCGACTGCACCGCCGGTCTATCAATGCTGCTGAACATTTTATTTATACATTCTCTTATATCGTCAGGATTTTCCCGACACCAAGCGGACAATATATCGAACAGACTTTCGAATCTCCGAGAGCCAAAAACGATTACAGCTTTGCTGATCAACATCGATAGAGGTTTTATATCGAGATGTTTCATATGGAGTTTCGTCCGACAAGCGTTTAAAAATAATATCGCTCTTCCAATATATACACTGATTATTTTTGCATAAGTCTCCGGCAAAAAGCTTTCCACGACTTTGACTCCCAATTTGTTGGCTATTCTGTTGGGTAACGAAACAATTATTTGAAGCGTATTTAGCCATCGGGACTCCGTTTCTTCTCGTTTCATCGTAGTCTCTTCGTCGGACCGGCAAACTTCCGCGATAGCCGACAACGGAGCTTTGCTTTTCATAATTTTTTCCAGCAGAAGAACTATCGTATCCGTTACTTTCGCGTTCGTGGAAATCTTCAAGGCATCCGTTAGTACCATTAGACTTTCGTGAAACATATGAAACGTCGTATCGTTAACGACGATCAATCGTTCGACGATGGGATCGACATTCTTCTCGATCATCGGCCAATTCTCGTCGAATTTATCGACTATACTTTCGACGATTTTTCCGTAAACAACGCCATCGAGGCGCGGCGTTTCGTCCAATTCTGCGTACTTCTCGGGCGTTATGGTGCCGACAAGATATTTGTTCAATTGCGCGATAGTCGATCTGAGATTTTGTAAAGTCCTCTCGCTTTTTATACCTTCCATAGAATTCAGAGTTTGCAGCAATTGATCGACCGCCGAGTCTACATTTTTTTTTGTCGTATATCCAATCCCTGCCTCCACCTGTATTTGGGGAAAGAATAATTCGAATTTGTTACCTATAAATTCGCGATGTATAAATCTTGTGAAATTCTTACAAATATATCAAAATTATCATTCTATAATTATTAATATTTCATTTGTTATAAATCTTTTAATCAAATTATCCATTAATTATTGTAATATTACATTATACTGTTTAAAGTTATCGTTGTATTCAATACTTACTCCGTTGCCAGATTTTTTCTTAATCGCTATAAAATCCAATAGTTGTTCAATGTTATTTTGTGCATTGGCTCCTTTATCCACGCCGTAACTATCGATGTAACTGGAACTTTTTGTAAACTCTAAAATGCTTTTCTTTTCAATTAACAAAGCTCCAAATTCTTCCGGATGTCTTTTGCACATATATTTTACTATAATTGTGGTCTGTATAAAAAAAAAAACTGTCGTTATCGCCCTTAAAAAACGAAAAGTGAACCGCATACCCAGCGTTCGCTGAAGTGTTGCGTACCTTGTAGAAAGCGTAGGGTTCACTGGTGTATACGGCAAGCATCTTACACAGCAAAGCTGACAATTCGGACAAATCGTTGATAGCTAAAAATTCGTCGACAAGCCTTCGCAATTTGAATTCTGGAACGATACATTTTTTTTTTTCTGTTCATTCAAATAATATCGGTATCGAAAAAAACGAAGTCGTGTATTTGCGACGCAGATTTACCGGTAAACGTCCACTCGTTTTTCTCCGCTACGGCATCCCATAATTCGTTGTCCATTGTGCGTTGCGTTTAAAGGATCTTTCAACAATATCGAATATTCCTCATCGGCGACAGACGTCTCGTCATTATTTCGCGCTGTTCCACGAACAATGTTTTTCGTATGTATTATTCGGAGATCTACTCTCGTATAACCCTCGCGCGTGTATTATTATTTTTTTTTTTTTGCAAACTCTAACCTAACTCGTATGCTTG
This sequence comes from Buathra laborator, assembly GCA_934046635.1. Classification (NCBI taxonomy): domain Eukaryota; kingdom Metazoa; phylum Arthropoda; class Insecta; order Hymenoptera; family Ichneumonidae; genus Buathra; species Buathra laborator. The sequence continues at coordinate 12,905,750 of OW203897.1, forward strand.
TCGGTTAACGTTAGGTCATCGTAAGAAAACCGCCAAAACCGGTGAAGAACACGAACGAACAAGAACATTCTTCTATCGTTCTCTCTGCGGCGTTCGGCTTGGTCGGCTTGTCTCGTTGGTTATTGTTGTTGTTGTTGTTTGTATTTCTGTATCGAGAGAAGATGAGCCAACAAGGGGACCAGGACGTACAAGTCGAGATTCAAAGAACACTATCAGCGATAAACGATGTTACGATAAAAATGTGAGTTCAAATTTGTGATCGTTTTATAGTTCTTGCCGTTATAAAACATCGAAGCATTCGGCCACCCGATAACAATTCAGTTCGCGTGTGCAAACTAACGATATAGCTGTGGACTATAAACATCGAAAAAGAACATCGAATCGAAATTCTTTTTATCTCAGCAAGAAGGAGTTGACGGCGATCACGGATTTGGTGCGACAAAAGGGAAGATTGAACACCGCCGTCGACGACGCTAACGAGGCGCTGTTCGTCGCGGGAATAGACGCGACGAGGGAATCGGTCGGCGGGGAGGAAAATGACGACGAATCGGAAAATTTTCCGTTGCCCATAACTTCGGATATATTAACTCAAAAAATATCGTCCCTTCTCGAGGATTCGGACGCTCGATCACAATAGCAACAACGGCGAGTCGTCCAATGTTTTCCCCAATTTTTGCTTATAGTTTAGAAAATTCATTATGGCGATACAAATGTTATTAAAAATATAGCGATGCTCTATACATCTACAGTTTGGATTCGGTGAGCCAACCAAACTTCTGTTCCTTGCGTCCGGCCTGAGGATCGATCAAAATATTTATAACGCTCGGGCCGTCGGTCGTCTGAAAAAATATTCCGATCGTTGAATCGTTAAATTCTTACGCATTGAAGTAATTGAGTTTGAAGTTTTTTCAATCACCTGAAAGGCGCTTCTTAACGCTTTTTCTATTTCCTGAACCGTCGTACAGCAGTGACCTTTTCTTCCGAAACATTCCATTATTTTTTCATAACGAGTTTCTGCTGTCAGAGAGTGCGGAGGTGTTCTGCAAAAAAAAAAAAAAAATTACGATAAATGGTTCTTTCATAGTTGAGATACAAATTTTTTTTACGGAATTTTTGTTACGTACACATAAGTAGGTTCTCCCATTGCCTGAACTTGTTTAAACGACGGGGCGTCCAAACCTCCGTAAATGCCGTTATTATTTACAATAATAATTATTATCGGCAATTTGTACCTAATATATAATATAAGCATTAGAATTATAATACGAAAATTTCTTGCATTGAAATAGAATTTTTCGTTTTGTTTTTTAGATCGCATTTAATTCACCTGACCATCGTTTCGACTTCCATTCCCGAGAAGCCAAATGCGCTATCACCTTCTACGCACACTACCCTCTTACCGGGTGCCGTATCTTTGCAGTAAAGAGCAGCGGCGATAGCGAATCCAAGACCGACGCCCATTGTGCCGAAAGTTCCGGCGTCGAGTCTGTGACGCGGATTGCTGTTCGGAAGCATCGTTCTTCCAATGTCCATTGTATTCGCGCCTTCCGAACATATGATACAATCGTCCGGCAGGACATCTCGAATGTGTTTGAATACCGTATAATAGTTTAGCGGCACCGATTTGTCCGATGCCATGCGCTGAAAGGAATCACACGCTTCGAATTAAATCGCAATTATTAGAAGATCGTTCGTTAAAATCCGATGTTCGATAACATTTAATTCACTTCAATCATCAGTTTGTTCTTTTCTCCAGCATTTCTCAAGGTGTTCCACCATTCGTCGTTCATCTTTGCGCGAAATTGTTTTCTCTTTAGTAAATTCGTCAATGCATCGACAGTAGGCGCCAAATCGGCTTGTATCGCTACAGCTGCGGGAACGGAGTTGTGGAGCTCTTCGGCGCAAATATCGATCTATTCAATGAAAAATGACGAACCGCATTAAAATTTATTTCTCGTTAAAAATTCTGAACTATTTTGGTAGCAAAGTAAATATCGGGTACCTGAATGATTTTCACGTCATTGCGGAATCGCGGCGATCGGCCAAAATGTAACATCCAATTCAGTCGCGCGCCGAGCAGTACGATAACATCGGCATGCAACAATGCCGTTGTTCTCGCGGACGAGACGCTGTGTTCATCCAAATCGGAAACTACACCTTTGCCCATCGGCGTCGCCAAAAACGGCAAATTCGTTGATACAACGAGATCTCTTATTTCCGCTTCCGCTCGTGAATAAGCCGCGCCTGAGAATCCGCGCATTTACACTTTCATTTCTGATTTTAGGCGAAACATCGATAAATCTTAAACTTTTGCTTTGTTAAATGAAAAAAAATCACGAAAAATAAAGCGTTCAGCGGGAAATAATTTGCCGAATCTCTTTGCAGATCTAAACATCGAAGACAAACCTTTGCCAACGATGATCAAAGGATTTTTCGCCGTCGCGATTAAATCGGCGGCATCTTGAACGTTCTTCGGCGCTGGAAAGACTAGAGGCGGCGCCGGACACGGATTCACTTTGACGATGCGATCTTCGGAAACTGTTTGCGTCAACAAAGTAGCCGGCAGATCCAAATACGTGGCTCCCGGTCTTCCGTAAGTAGCAAGACGAACTGCTTTCTCAACATGCAGAGGAATAAGCGCGGCGGTCGGTGGTCTCGCTGCGTATTTGCAATAAGGACGACTCGCTTCGACTTGAGGAAATTCTTGAAAACCTCCAATCCCTTCGTGATCCTCGGGGCACGAGCCGCCGAGAACGAGAAGCGGCCTAAAAAAAAAAAAAAAAAAAAAAAAAAAAAAATTACACCTCGTCATTGTTTATCTTGGCGAATTACGATTTATTCAGCGTACCAACAGTTGACCTGCGCGTTTGCCATTCCACCGGTAACGTGAAGGAGACCCGGTCCCGAAACGCACAGAACGATCGCCGGCTTTCCTTGGAGTTCAAAGTTCAGTATTTACATTTCAAAGTTCAAAGTGACCGCGTCGTTGCATGGCGATGTAGACTCGCGTCGAAATAACAAACTCACGAGTCAAAAATCCGTAAGCTTGTGCCGCGTAGCAAGCGGCTTGTTCGTTACGAAATCCTAAATATTGGAGACCAACTGTTTGCATTGTTATCGCCAATTCTATTACCGGATGACCCATTATACCGAAAACATATTCCAGACCCTGTTTACCGATAATAACACGAAATTACATCGATCGAATGTTTTTTTTTTACTATTGTAATTAATCCATTTTGATTACCTGTTCTTTGAGGGACTCTGCCATTATTAAATTACCGTCTTTCGTTGCCATCTCGTCGCGTAAATTCGCTAATATATGGCGGAAAAGAAAAAAAAACAACACGCTAACGGAACGAGTTCCGTTAATGAAGTCTTCGGAACCGTCGCGAAAATCGGAGTCTCGTTAATAGTTGAAGAGTGGGGAGTATTTATCTCTCCTCGCTGTGGGCTCTTATCGTATCAGCTACTCGCTATCGTAATGAATTATTTATTCATATCAGAGATTTCCGTATGTGAAAGTCATTCCGTTAAAAAACAATATATATCATCTCGATCTTTGGATCCGTAATTTTTTTGCAATAATAATTGGAGTGACGAGTTTTTATTCGATGTATTTATTCATTAGAGACCCATAAAAAGACAAAAAGCGATCGAAATCCTTTAGTCGCTTATGCGAAAAATTTTACGTGACTGCAGTGTTTGCGCTGAAGTCACGAAAGCCAAAAGCTATGACTGCCAAGCATTTCGCGTTGGTAAAAATGCTGCAGGATTACAAGGTTCGCGCGGATTTAAATGTTGCGGAACCGCAATGCATATTTTACGTGAACTCAAGGATTGTCCGTTCGTCAAGCTTCACGCGGGTCGAAGGGCTGCGAACCCTAAAGTTTTGCGTTAATCCAAAAGCTATATACGGGTCTTTTTGATATCGTTCATCGTTTTGATAATCTCGTTTCTCCAAATTTTTCCGTGGATTAAAATTCCAAAGATTCCAAAAATTTTTCCATGGATTTCTCCAATGTTTCACGTCGATTTATAAGTTATATCGTATACTCTTGCAAAGTATAAATAAGCGACGGATGTTTCATACTAAAGTAGAGAAAATCATGATTTTCTCTATACTATAGCGAAAATCAATACTTGCAACTAATGATTTTCGCTATAGTCAGGAAATTTAAAAAATCGCCTATACTAAGAAAATCCGACGAATGTTTTCTATTAAAGTAAAAAAAAATCAATGGATTCCCGTTATAGTAAAATAGTTAACGAGTACTTCCCGCTATAGTATAAAAATTCGTCGAATGTTTCCTGCTATAATAGAACAAATGGAATAATTTTCCCCGGTAAGGAACATTTATTGATTTTACAGTAAGAAAATGCAATGAATATTGCGCGCTGTTTTTTGAATCGCAACTTTTAAATCCGCGTAAATAAACATTTGGAGACACGCAGTTTATAAGAGTAACGTAACTTTTAAATTCACACAAAACGTTAGAGACCCGCAAATTTCATGAAAAAAAAAAAAAAAAAAAGTGAAAATTCGGAGGTATGCATTTTTCAAGAGTAACGTATCTATCAAAATCGACGAAGATTTTGGTTGCGTGCCGTTAGCGCAAAAATCTTTGGAGTCACGTAAAATGTTGCGTTTCTCGAGCGTTTTGTATTTTGCGTTGTTCCGGCATGAATTCGATGGTTTTTTGTCTTTTTACGTGTCTATTAGAGACACTTTAAGGTGCGAAAAGCGAGTCGGTCTTTTATTATTCGTATCGTAGCCGTGAAAACGGAGTAAAAGTCTCGTTTACCGCCATTACATGGTGCGCAAGCGCACCGTTCCGATACACGTGAGAGGCGTGGCGACGAAAAGTCAGCTGATCGCGTAAACGGTGATGGCAGATGAGAAAATGGTCCAAAAGGCTGTGAAACCTCAGGGACACGAGGAGGATGCCGACAACAACGTCATGGACACCAACGAGGAGGACGAGATTTGCAACGAACAAGGTAATCAAATTTTTCATCATCCAAAACGACAATTGTCACGACACGAATGTCTCTTGTATTACGGAGTAACTGCGTGACAGTTTCTTCCCCATCTGACGTACTTTGATGCCAAAACATCGCATGAATATAAAAAAAATATGGAAACAAAAGATTTCGCTTGCAAAAATTATCGCATTATCGTTAATTTGCCAGTCATCGAATTAATAATATTGGCGAGTCATCGCGTCCGCGATAGATAACATCGGGTCCTCGAGCGCTGAAAAATAATAATCACGATTGTTTTTTTTTTTTTTTAATCACAAGAATTCGAAGCGCTGAACGCCCAATTGGATCAGCTGAATTCGGCGCTCGATTTTCTCGAATCGAAGAATGACAACATTCACGCCGAATTGGTGGAGCTGCTGAAGTCTAATCGAGAAACGAGAAAGCAAATTCAAGATTCTCAAAAGGACGATGGGAAGCCCGAGGAAACGGCACAATAATCGTCAATGCCGCAACGCTTTGACATGTCGTTTAATATTATACACTCCATTATTATCCTCCAAGGTATTTAAAAATCCCGTCGATAAAGAAATTCCGAATCTATTCGTTATTCGTTCGATTAGTTGGGCGAACAAAAAGAAAACAAAAAATAAATAAATAATAGTAATAATAATAAATAAATAAATAAATAAGAATAATAATGAAGTGACATTCACGACGGTGGACTTGTACAGTATATAGAAATTAAGTATACGTAACTTTGAAAGCCAATAGTTTAAAAAAAAAAGGAGTATATTTATTTCACTGAATACAGAATTTTTAATTTCTCGTTTTTCCCCGAGTATTTCACTCGACGGCAGAGAGTATTACTTGCTGAAATATCTCCGTTTTGTATGACAATATAAGCTGAACATTGGGTTCTCTCGTTTGCAAGTGATCGAGTACCACCTGACCTCGCGTACGACTTCCGCTCAATTCGATGTCCGCGTGAAATTTCTCTTGCGCTTCTATCATATCCGGTCTCACGACTGCCGCGGCTAGTAGTGCATCGCACGGTGAATATCTCGGATGTTTACGCTTCTTGCAGGTTCCGGATTCGATAGCGTTTATGAATTTCACGATGGGGGTATCTTTTCGGCCCAAAACTTCGTTTCTCCACTCCTGAAAAAAAAAAAAAAAAACATATTTCGTTGAATACGAGCCGCGGGAGGGGGGAAGGGGGTCATTAATCAACTTACTTGAGTCAAATCAGAGTTCAGACAAGTTTCCCACGGCAATAGGAACAAAGGTTTGTCGATGTTATTTAAAACTATGTGAACACTTTCCGGATCCGCGAAAAAGTTGAATTCCGCTTGTGACGTTATATTTCCTCGGGCTGTTTGTAAAAATTGAGAAATTCAATCGAAAAACAAGAGAAATACATCCGGCGACGAGAAAATAACGAACATTTTTTGAAATAACGAAAATAACGAGAAAAAACGTTAATTTACCGGTAGAGTTGCCACCCATAACGTAGAACTCTTTCACGGATTTGGAAAAATCGGGAAACATCTTGATTGACAATGCTATATTTGTCAAAGGTGCGAGGCAAACCAGCGATATTTCTCCTACAATTTATTTTGAATTTTTTGTAATATGATTGTTATTATTATTATGGAAAAGAGAGAAATATATATTATCGTCGAGAATCGGGACGTTATTCGAGTTTAATAGTTTTTTTACCGGGATTTTCGGAAGCTAATCTATTCAATGCGGTAACGGCATGTTCCGTTTGCAATTTACTCAAATCCGGCTTATCCGTGAATACATCGCCCAAGCCGTCACGGCCGTGATACAAATCCTTGTGAATATCCTTCGAAGTTTCGGTTTTCAAAAGCGGCGTACACGCTCCTCTGTATACCGGAATCTGTCGACAGAGTTATTCCCTTATTTCAAAATGTTTTTTTACGATGTTATTATCAATAATTCATTCGAATTACGTCAATATAATATCGAAACAATAACGAACTTACGTCCGATATATCGCATATCTCGAGAGTTCTGAATACATTGCAAACAACATTATCGAGGTGAGTGTTGCCGCCGACGCACGTAATGCCGATTATTTCGAGTTTTTTAGCTTTATGTGCCGCTATGAGAATTATCAATGCCACAGCATCGTCCGTACCAGCGTCGCAATCTACGATTATCTTCTTTGAGTCCATTGCATTCTATTTGCGAGCAGCGAAAAAGAAAGAAAAAAAAAACGGTCAAATGAAAATTAATGGGGCGGTTTTGCGTGTCGGTAATACCGATATATTCTTGAGTTTAACCCGTTGTTACAAGTCACATCGCCGAAAAATGTCCCAAGGTCGCATGGCCGATCGGCCGATCAACACGATGGACACCATCGGATAAAAAAAAACTGGAAGGAGACAAGGGAAAGGGAACCGGACTATGGGCGATGCAATTTTACCGTAACCCTGTGACTCGTAAAGTATTAAAATCAGTTATAAAAACAATAGCAATACATTACCATCGTCGATTGGGAGCCTAGTAATCGATAAATATCGTTTTTATTAGCGATATTATCCTCACGGCGGCGCGAACGACCGATAGCGTTTAGAATTAATAAATTTTCGATAAGCGCAAAACACGTAAAACGAATTCAACTACGTTCCGAGCGAACATAGACTCATTAATCTCATTATATTATCCAATTGGAAGACTAAATTACTAAATAAAAAAAAGCCACGTTGCAACATCCAAAACGTTCGCACAATTGTTAAATCAATAACGCGTATATGTACACTACCAATATTTACGAAATTCCGCAACGCCGATGAGCAGAGACCGGTGCGCGCGTGTTTTTCCTGCGAAAGTATTACCGTGAATGGAGCGCTCGTCCGGTGTTGCGACCTGCACTTGTATTACAATCATCTATAACTCGATGATATCCTCATTCTTCGTGTTAATCTACCCAATTTGACCCAAGTGTCGGTGGTCATCTATAATAATCTCGAACGGTTCCGCTTATCTCTCTGGCAGCCGGGCTCCAGCGTGAGAGCCTTCGAGGGATTTTCTCATGGTCTCGTGCAACGGTAAAAATTCACGTCGAATTAGCCGCTTGCATCCAGCGAATGCGTTATATTGGGCTCACGGATGTCTCACCGTGGACCGTGGAGACACAATCGCGAAATGATTGTTCCCACAATATTTCGAGATAATAATTTTTAATAAACATTATAAGAAAAACAAATTGATCGCGATTATTGAGCAAACGTACAAGGATCGATCGGTGCCTTCGACGAGCTCGTACTTTCTACGACAATAATGGACGAAGCCAAGTTCCTGAAGAGGTAATTTTTATCGACTGACGCGTATCGTCCGACGTTTCGCCTGACATTTCGACAACGACCGTTCGACGAATGAAAAATGTTCACAAAACGTTTAATTGTTTATTACGTGTTTTGTTTTCGTTTTAAATCGTAGAAAAGTCCGATCGGGCACGATCGATGTTCATCCAACGGAAAAGGCTTTGGTCGTTAATTACGACGTCGAAGCGTTCATACTCGGCGAACTCGGCGATCCTATGGTCGGCGATCGCAAGGTAATATAATCTTTTTCATCACTTCTATCTACTGTCTACCCGATTAATCGTCCGAGTTATCCTCATTGTTGCTCCGCGACTCCTCAGGAATGTCAGAAAATTATTAGATTGAAGGATCTGGAGATGGATACCAATGTGGCGCTCTTGGCAAAGCAAGTCGTAGAGAAGTGTTCTTTAATACACGAATCCAAGCTGCGAGAAGTGGAACAATTGATTTATTATCTTCAAAAACATCGTCTCAACACTGACGGTAAGCAGAAAAAATTTATCAAACTCGCTGTGACGCTCTGTAACTTCCGCAACTTTCTATCCAACATTTTATTAGAAAAATGCCGTTTTTTACAACTTTTCCAATTAAAGTTTATATTAAAATTTTGATTTTTTCAAAATAATATTTAATTTTTTCATTTTTCCTATGAAGATTTGTCTTTTGATGAATTATTATTTTACACTTAATTTTTTTATCGATCGATGAATTTATTGAAAACTGATATTATTTGACAAAATTATTATTAATTTAGTTATTTACGGCACAAGTCCTTTTACATAATTACAATTTTTCACATGGTATGGCAATCATTCAATTTGTTTAGTTAAGTTTAGTTAAGTCAAATTACATTTTAGCTGATTGGCTGAATTGGCTGATTGATTGACAAAATTTGAAAAGAGTATTTGACAAAAAACAATACTTTTTAATGACGATAATTAAATTTTGGCGATTGTTTCAGGAAATACGGGCGATAGCAATAGTCAACCGGAGCGTCCCGCGTCCTCCAACACGATTAGTTCCGACAACGGCGACACGGAACGCGCCGTCATCAGTAACGTGGAGAGTTACATAGAATTGTTATACGAGAATATAGCCGAAAAAATCAAAGGCTCCGCACTGATTCTTCGTCTCGCCAGAGTTCCGGACAATCTTCTGGAGTTGACGAAAAATGGTTAAATTAATATCTTAATTTCGCGATTTCGTTAATTTTTTCGAGAAAAAACAAATAACGGGGCGATTTACTTTTGCAGAGTCTTTGCTGAGCGCTCTGGCGAGAGTGTTGAGAGAAGATTGGAAGCGCAGCATAGAACTCTCGACGAATATTATTTACATATTCTTCTGTTTCTCAACGTACAGTCAATTTCACAATATCGTAGTGGAGTACAGAGTAAGCATCGCGAAACTCCGCGAAATAACGATGCAATAATAATCAACGGGATTATTGTCATTTTTTTCGATGTTGCGTTTTACAATTAACAGATCGGATCTCTCTGCATGGAAATTGTCGAATGCGAGTTGCAACGCTACGACGAATGGAGAGACGACATGGAGAAACGTCGGCGACAATTCGAAACGGCGACCGGTTTGGTTCTTTTTCCATCCGGTAACATCGACAACAGCACCGAGAAGAAGATGAAATTCACAGAGGATATATGGAATTGCGAAGGTCCGCTTGATTACGAAGTGAAACGACGATCGGACGAAATGGCTTCGCGACTCTCCGACAGCGAAGTCAAAAGAATGAAAGAGGAACTCGAGAAGAGTCGAAAAAGATTGAAAAGTTTGACGAAAAAGCAGGAACATCTATTGAGAGGTAAGCTATCCAACTCGGTATTCGTATCCCAATCGGATTTCCGATAATCTTTCCTTCGTTTCGCAGTGGCCTTCTATCTTTTACTAAACATCGCTGAAAATACCGAAGTCGAAAGAAAGATGCGTAAGAGAAACGTAATTGGAATGCTAATAAAAAGTCTGGACAGAGCGAATACCGATCTACTGATGCTCGTCGCAACCTTCTTGAAGAAATTATCGATATTTCGCGAGAATAAAGATACTATGGTGATATTTAACGCGAATTTACCGCATTATTATTTCGAAAATTTCGATTGGTTTGACCCAAACATTGCTTTTTTTTCAGGCTGAAGGCAACATAATCGACAAACTGCCGCGACTCATTCAAAACGGTAATACCGATCTCGTGCAATGCACTTTGAAATTACTGTTCAATCTTTCGTTCGACGCGAAGCTACGAGGGAGAATGATAAGAGTCGGTCTTCTCCCAAAATTGGTAAAGCTTCTCGGTCAATCGGAGATAAAAGACAAAACGACGATTCTCGGACTTCTTTATCACGCGAGTATGGATGACAAAGTTAAACCGATGTTCGCCAACACGGAATGCATGCCAATGCTCACCGACATGATTCTCGAGTCGGAAGAGGATCGCGTGAAGCCGGAACTCGTTGCTCTGTGCATAAATCTCGCGGCAAACAACAGAAACGCTCGGCTAATGATCGACGATAATCGTTTGCAAGGATTGATACACAAAGCTTTTCGCAATCAGGATGCGCTGATAATGAAGATCATTAGAAATATATCGCAACACGACTCGACGAAGGAGCACTTTGTCGAATTTGTCGGCGACTTCGCTATGGCCCTCGATCAGTCGGATTCGCAAGACTTTATTATCGAGATCGTCGGTGTACTCGGTAACTTGGCATTGCCGGATCTCGATTACTTTCAAATCCTTCAACGATGCAATCTCATTCCGTGGATACGAAACAATTTGGTTCCCGGTAAAGTACAGGACGACCTCGTCCTCGAAGTCGTTGTTCTACTCGGCACAGCCGCTTCCGACGAAGACTGCGCGCAATTGTTGTGCAAAGCGGACATTCTACTCTCTCTCATCGAGTTACTCAAAGGTTTTTCAAACTTTTATAATACGAATCCAAACATTTATATTTCTTTCTCATCCTCGACTATTTCATTCAGCGAAACAAGAGGACGACGAGATAGTTTTACAAATAATCTACGTATTCTATCGGATCTCGCGGCACGACTCGACGAGAGATTACTTGATCCGTGAGACTGGTAATGGTAATTGACGATATTGCTTCGTTAAAGTTTCTTTCGTTTCTTTCCGTTTAATCCGCAAATATCTTCGTCTTGAAATGTTTCTCGTTAACGAAACGCGCGAACTTTCTTTTCGGTAATTTTCCAGAAGCCCCGGGATACTTGATAGACTTGATGCACGATAAGAATCCGGCGATTCGAAAGGTCTGCGACGCTTGTTTGGACGTCATTGCCGTAAGTTTTCCTCGAGCGAAGCGAATTGATATCGTGATATCGCTAATATTGTTACCGATATATTTTTGTTTCAGATGTGCGACAAGGATTGGGCGGCGCGTATAAAAGTCGAAAAATTTCGATCGCACAATCAGCAATGGCTTGAGATGGTAGAATCCATTGCAGTAGACAATGCGAATCATCCGGTCGTCGACGAGGACGATAGCTTACCGGCGTTCATGAGCGGAGAATTACTCAGACACACGATGTTGTTTCCCTCGGGTAGGCGAAATCCTAATTCTTTGTGCGATTCCGATTTACAATAAGCATTTTCTTTTCTTATCTCATCGAATTTATATTCGTCACGTTAGGTAATCCCGCCGCTTTCAATACCGAAGACGGAGACTCGGCGTTGATGAAAAGTTGTTCCGATTCATCGGAGAACCCGAGTAGGCCGCTCAGTCGGTAAGTTTACTCGGTAATTATTAATATTTTTTTTTGCGGATCGAATGAATTTTTCAAATATTTCCTTTTTTCCAGATACAGCCGCGATCTCGACGAGATAAGCGACCTGATGGCTCGTTCCAAGTCGCGAATGTCCGTCGGATCGGGAATAGAGGATCTCTATCGCAATGCTAAAGTTAAGTTGACCGAAAGCGAGACGTCTCACGTACTCATATGAAATCACTTTATAAATCCGAATAATTATGCGTTTAACGTAGAAAAAGGAAAAAGGTTCGAAGATGATAGACGAACGCACGAATAATCGGAAGTATGAATTTAGCAAAAGTGTTACGCTTTTTTTTCCACAAGGTACTACCTTCGTCGAGAAAGTTTATGTTTCCATGTCGCGCGGGATGTTATAACGACAAAATTATCTCGATATCGCATGCACGCTATGTTATAGTCACTTATTTATCTAACTGTAAGTCATAAATGATCTCAGCGTCCAGTATTTAGTGCCTTTTCGTTCGAGATAATTACCTTCGCAGAGTGACTAACGTTTCGTTGCGTTTTCTTTTTATATCTCCGTTGTATGCTCTCTGTCTGTGCAATTGCTCCGTTGTCCGAACGTCACGCGACGAATGCAATTTACGTGGAAAATTTTCTTAGTTTCTTTAGTTTAATATTAGTCATATAAATTACGCAACAATGGGAAACAAATGCTGCGCCTCTGAGCGTTACGAGTCCACGTCGTCGACGTCGTCACGGACAACGGGCCTTTGTCGCGTCTTTTGTTCTCGTCAATTCAATTTTCTCGATTCTTTGTGTAATTTATTAGATAAATATATTATAAATATTTACATATTATATTAAAACAATTGTGTTTTAAAGAAGAAAAAAAACGATGGAAAGGAAAGAAAAAAAAAAAAACAAGAAAATAGTTATTATACGTTTGTATATTCAACGCGCTTGCCATTCTTATTTTGTGATATTCGTCATTTGGACATTTAGGTTTTTAGAAATTAGATCGTTCGTTTAAATATGAGTTTATTGAAAAATTCTTGGCTTTTTATTACAACTCGTACTTTTTCGTATAACACATTGACCGTTTGATCGGAAGACGGTTGTGCAACTATTGTCGCCATCCGTGAAAAAATAGTGCTCTTTCGATCCCCAGCTAACGGGACTATCGGCGAATCCCTGCACGTGTAAACTTCCCCATGGTAATGTATCCGACGCATAGACAACATTTTTCATCGCATCGTAGATTCTCGAGATTTGTCGGCGCGTAAAAAATCCTGCGCACTCTATATATTGCACATTGTCGAGTTCCGTTTTGGGCGAAGGGCACGCGTACGTATTCACGTAATCGTCTTCTTTCCCGTTCATCCTGAAACGTTTCATTTACCTTTCGTGGGTAAAAACGACCGACTATCCGTTTCGCGACGCTCGGCGTACAGTACAACTTCCGTATTCTTAACTCCGCTTAACTCAACCGCTCCCTTATTTTTTTCACTGTTTACTCCTTTTTTTGGCTATCGCCATCTTATTTCAACTCGTTACCATGACAAAGATTTCTCCTTCTTCTTCTTTTGAAAGCAATTTGGATGAATCCGTATACCAAACGATTTCTCCTAACTGCATTTCCCTTGAGTCTGTTCGCTGCATCCGTTCCGGACGCCTATACCCCTCGTTACACCTACTCGCAGCAACTGACCGGAAATAGGGACCGTAGCGGAAATGCAGAAACCGGAGGGTGTCCGGTCCCGTCGAGTTGAGAATACGGGGGTTGTACTGTAATTCGAAAAAAAACTACTCACGTATCACCACCGATACTGAAGATGCCGAGCCACTCGAAGAATTTGTTCAAATCGCAAGAACTATTCAGATTGGGAACGGAGAGCGATCGTTCGATTCGTTGCGTAAATTTTTGCCGGCACACTGACGCGGTGTAACCGCGATCGGCGAACCATGCTGCGACGGACGATGGACACAATTTTTCATCTAAAAAATACAAAAGCAATCAATATCGTAGCTTTATGGTTTATTTGCAAAATTTGGAAAAGAAGAAAAAAATCAGTAGAAAATAGCGCTCACCAGGTGGATCCCATGCTACGATAACATCGAAAGTTTCATTCAGATTTTTTTCCAAACAGTCTCGCGCCCGTTCGTAATTCTTCTTGCCGGGAACGAATGTATCCTCTTTCAAATTAATTGTCACGACTTTTGACCGTAACGCGCGGTAACCGGGAAAACAAAACGTTCCATATGGAATTTAACGAACTACTCCCCCACGACGATCTATACAAAAGGACATTTTTTTTTCTTTTCCTTTCCTTTCTTTCTTATAATTCGAATCATCCGAAAGTTCGATTATTCTTGTCTTACATTCTCGTGAAATATACAAATGAGCAACGAGTCGATTTTTCTTTATCCTTTGTAAAAAAAAAGAAAATTACTCAATTGTGTCCGTCGATCGCACTTCGATTTTTTTTTTTTGTTTTTTTTTTATACAAGAGTACAGTACAAGACTAGTTTTACAAAAATAAAGTTATATCGTATGTCCGCATTAATCGGATTAATCCCCATATATTCACCGAGTATCACTCCGTTGCGTTATGGCACCACGTTGAAGGAAAAGCACGGATTCGATTGTACAAAGAAAAAAAAAAAAAACCGAATGAAAGATTTGAAGTATCTCTCCGAGATCGAGTATCCGAAAGAATAATAGAATAATCCCATATAGAATTGTTCCAATCCTGGATAAGAATTACAATGGAGACACGATTGATCGTGAATTACGCCAACGACAACGTCGGACTCGTGTCAAGATCGATATTGTTGATTCTCAATTCTTCTCTGAACAATCGTATCTCGTCGCTCGATATTCCTTGCCAACTTTCTAGTTCCGATAGTCGACGTAAATTTTCGCAATTCCGCATCAACAGCTTCACGGTTCTCATCGACAGATCGTCGCTGTAAAGTATCTTGAGCTCCTCGAGTTTCGTCATTGGATTTTGGGAGAAAATTTTTTTCATCGTCGTATCCCCGATACCGGTCGACGAGCCCAACTGTATGAACTTAACGTTCGTGCAGTGCGACAGAAGAAATTCCAGATGCGCACTGTCGCAATCGGCAACGCATTTCATACGTTCGAGATACCCAAACGGCGCTATCGGTAGTTCTCGAAAGTGACTCGACGTGTGATCCAAAAGTTCGCAATTGTAGAAAGTTAAATTTCTTATCTCCGGACAATATTGACTTATGTAAACCAATGCGCTACGATCGATCTCGTCGACGTGTTCCAAGTGGAGGGTCGTTATACGCGAATTCGTTAATTCGAGAAGAGCGTCGACGCGGTCGGCGTAAAAATAACAGGAGAGAAGCTTCAATTCGGTGAGATTTTCCAGTGCCGCGAGAATGGTGAGATCGCTTATTCTTTCGTCGCGCATAAGCGACAATCGTGTTATGTAAGGACACATACCGATCAACAAGTACAAATGTTTCATAGCGACGTTACGACTCTCGAATGCGCGAAGATGTAATTCTTTCTTGCATCGATCGTTATCCTTGTCGCGTATATCCTCGAGTACGTCGCCGATGTCGTCGCAACGACCGATGTCCTCGAGACGCGAATGGCTCGTCAATAGTTTAACGTATCCAACCGTCGAGACCGACGTTCGAAATAGCTTTACCTTCCGCAAAGCTGGACTCTTCGATAGCGCCGCTATACTACGATCGGTCACCGATCTCGACGCGGTAACGTCCAGATAGCGCAGTCGCGGACAATTTTGTCCAACAGCGCCGATTATATTGTCCGTGCAATCGAAGCACAGAGTGAAAGAAACGAGATTCGACATCGTCCCAACACCGTTTATTATTATCTTCTCGATATCGGAGGTTCTCCAACCGGCCGAACCGGAACCAAGATCCAGTACCTCCAGGCCGCTCATGTTATGTAAATTATTGTACAAAACGTGACGCATTATCTTGGGCCAAGCGGCGAATTCGATAGTTCGTAGATTCGCGTCAACGACGACCGAGATGAGGCTCACCACGACGTTTACTTCCGATAAAAAAGCTCCGATAGGCGCAAAATCGTTGTACGAATTTTTTCTTTCGTTTATCAAATTCATTATCGCGCCCAACGCCTCGACGGCCATTCTGTCGTATAAATTCCAAGGTACATTGGAACTCAAACGATCCTTCATTGATCGCAACGACAATCCAAGACTTTTTATACCGAGTTCCGGATTTTGCTGCGATATCTCGCATATGGGTTTTATCAAATTTCTACCAAAATTCGTTACGTATTTCCCTATGGATCGAAGCGCCAGCTCCTCCAGTTCCGGCGCTCTGCGCTTCTTCGGCATCCTTTTTTTTTTTTTTTTTTCCGATTTTAATATTCCCCGCTTGTCGAGGTTTCCTTTGGAGACTTACCGTAACGCGAATGCGCCTTACGATCGAAGAATGTCTCTCGGCCCTCCAGTCCGAGTTTCCGATAGTCTTCTCTAACCAGCAATAGCGAGAGATGTCCCGACGGGAGGACTGCGATCAGATTGTCAACGTCAATCTTTCTGCCTATCGTCAGTAGCGTCAATTCGCCTGAAAACAAAAAACAAAACATTTATACGCAAGTAACGCGACAATATTGTCGCTCAAAATATCTACCGACTAAAGTAGAAGAAGCGACGTCAACATTTTTGGCAAGCAGATTCAATTGTGGATAACTTCCAAAGCCGTATGTCAGCTTGTAAATGCTATATACGTCATGTCGATTGATTAGACACGAATACGGAATTTATGACGAGTGACATTTGTAACGAAAAAACAAAAAAATAACGAGTAAACTGACCTCTCTTAACGAAACCTTCGACAAACTCCTTGTTGACAAGTTCGGACGCACGAATCGCGGTGATTTTGTAATAATCGCTGTCGTCCAGAAGAACGTCGCGAAGATTTTGAGGAACACCGTTTTCGTGGGGAAGCACGACGGACACCTTTGGCGTGTGTCCAAAAGTGCACAGACGAAAATTACGTAAAATGTTTGAAAAATAAGTGGAAAAAAAGAACGCATCATAACCTACGAACTTTTCGAGCTGTTTGGGTTGATGCGCAATAGATTAATGGACGGTGTGGCAAGCTTACCGAATGATTGAAATAATGAGTACCAAAGACGGCTGGTACTTCCTCCGTCTGATAACTCGCTCGTTCGATTTCGAAATGGTGCTCCGGAGCCTTGAAGTCCCATATTTCCGGACACAACATTTGTGCGACGGAACAATGACGGATGACAAGGCTCACGCTAGAGCGTCTCGTACGGCAGCACACACTTTTTTTTTTCTTAATGTACGACGCTGCCCCGTTCTCGAGGTCCTTTCATAGGACACCGGCGAGAGAACACGTGTTTTCGAGGCTTGGAGTTCTCCGTTATATGCGCCCTCCAAAGAGCTTCACGGAACCCCGCACGGGCGTATTTCGGTAGTGCGGCAGCAGGCAGCGGCGTATGTATTTCTTATTAAAAAAATCGATTCAGTCGACATGCGCCAATAATTTAATATCGACAGTGATAATTGCGGGACTAATAATGATATAATGAAGAAACAATAATTTAAACAAAACCCATATATGATAAATAACTACGGTAAAATATTACATTGTAAATTCGACAATTCGCGATTTTTCATCCATAAAAAACATATTTTTTTTCGAAAATTAGAAAAATATACCAAAAAATGCATAAGCATTCAAAAAAAATATCGAATAAATTTCGGCTAAAGAAAAAGTTAGATTACCGGATAATTCGTTAAACAATGATTTTTTTTACTAATTTGTTAGTAACTTTTTTGAATTATTGTTATAGACAATTCATTTTCTTAGCACCTTCTGTACGATTGCATTTTTTGAGATTTTTATTCCCTTAGAAAGTTGTCGAAATTCTCTTTGAATTTCACGTGAATCGTATTCATTGGTAATACGCAGCGAGACCACCTCCTTAACGCGATTATTATTCATTGGCATATTTGTCATTCGAGTTTCCGAATGGGCAACGCGTTCCGTGTTACGAGATGCGATTTATTTACAGTAATAAAAGTAAAGAACAGTAGTTGGTACAAGTGACTTATTTAGCCGTTTTGCCCCAATGGCAAAGATTTATTTGCGTTTTCGACGAGGTTCGTTAGGATTCTTTTTCATCCAATACTTGACACCGCTTCCGGGACGTATTCCCAACATCGCCGATTTCGAATTAACGTCTCTCATGACGAACGGCGAATAACCGGCGATGTAATCATCGTTGAGCGGATCATTTTTCATACGCGCCAATCTGCTCGGTCTCTGATCGGGAACCGGTTGATCCTCGCAAAGAATAGGATTTGTCGCGTGCTTTCCACCTTTTGGAGTTGGCAATGAAAACTGAAAATTAAAATAGTAAACAAACGTTCGGTACAATCGTCAATGCCGACACGAGCGATATATCGATATTGAATTATTATCACCTTCTTTCCCTTTGCCGACAGTGGTTTTCTTAAATTAATGTGAATACGCTGTTTGCCTTCGTCGTCCAACGAAACGGCTACTTTTTTCAGTGTTTTGAGACCACACGATGGACAAAAGACTTTCGTCATTATACTCGTGGTCTTGAAACACGCGTAACAACGGAAGATAAATGTTCTCATTTGCTTGATCACTCGTCCGTCGAGTGACGCGACGTTCAAACCGATTTGCATTAATACGTTTTGCATTGCGAAATCGGTCGTCATGCAGGCCACTGTTGCCGCCTTCTCACCGATAATATCGGAATCCATCGACTTCTTTGCCTTTGCAACGTTACCTGTAACATTCGCGCGATTAATGTACGGAAGATCGTATCTTCAACGGATCTTTTGGAGAAAAAAGAGAAAAAAATCATACTGGGTGTGATCCATCCACCGTCATCGCTGTCCTCATCGTTCTCGTCGTCCTTCTCGCTTCCTCCGTCTCCCGAGTCTTCGTTGTTCTCAAAATCGGTTTTTATCGGCGCCAATATATCGTCGATTTTGCACTCACCGTTACCCTCGAGTTTTAATTCTTCTACGTTACAATTGAGCTTTTTGAATTTTGTAGCTAAATCATTATTCGAAATCTGTTCCGTGTCGGCGGTGTCTGCGTCCTCCTCGTCATCTTCCCCGCTCGATGCACTCTTTTCCTCTGGCTGTGCGTTTATTTTTTCCGACTCTTCGGGTTCTTCTTCTTCCTTCTCCTCAGTCTCGTCGTCATTGTCGCTATCGCTGTCCTCTCCGGCTTCGGGAAGATAAAAACCGGCTATACTTTTCGGATGCTCGAGGGGCCGCCCATTCGTAGTATCGATGGTTCTCGGGACGACGGGGGCATTCTTGAGATGCGTCGTTCCTACTTTCTCCTTCTCCAACTGATAAGTTAATGCGATAACTTTGATATCCGTCGCCGATAGACTCGTGTAATCTCCAGTTTGCTTGGCGAATTCGGTAACTGATAATGGTAAAACAGATTTGTTAATATCCGCGATATGTTGAATGATTTAAATATTATCTCCGCGCGGTAGAGTATTTCAGTTATAGAGCTTTCGCGACCCGCGTGCGAGACATCGCAGAGAAAAAATTTAAACACTGCAAAAGGCATAATTTAAAAAACCGGCGAAATAATGTAGTTAACTTTTAATCATTGTACTAACTCTCCAGTGCCCATGCATTAGAAACGCACGTTATTGTCCATTACGCCGCTTAAAATTAATGTTTTTTTGCAGCGACCAATCGCTCGCTCCTCAATAATTATCGAGGGATTACTCCTTTTACAATGACAAAAAAATGCCGCACAACGGCTATTCAATGCTTCGTAATTAATGGTTTTTTTTACATTTTTCCATTGGTTCTATTATAAAGTATTATTAAATAAATAAATGTTTCTTTAGTTGGCAAAAAAAAAAAACGTCGGTATATTTTTTTATTCAAAAATTCAAATGTTGGATTAAAAAAGTGTTCCGTATCCGTTGTACTAAAACATACTAAAAATATTATTCAATATCCTAAATTCGATGCAACTTATTATTTTTGGATGATAAACGCGTATCTCGAGTGAACAGTTATGGTGTCCGTGAAAAGCGTTACTCGGTGAATGACGCTACCGGCGAACGAGTAGTTTTTTTTTTTTTTTTTTTATTATTTCGAAACGAGTTGTACACAACAAAGAACAACGGCAAATCGATGTCATAACAAAACAGTTACATTTTTTAAAAAATGTATCGTTCTCACCAAACTTGATGTTCTCCGCAAAGGTGTCTTTGACAACCAAGTCGTACGGAAGTACAACTAGTCTTCTCAGCTGCCGCTTGTTTTTTATTTCATTCACGACATTTTGCTCCGTTATTATGTTCGTTCCAAATTCCTGCAATACGATAATAAACAATTGAACGACTGAAAAACAATGAATAAATCGTTTTTTCAACACGTGCGCATGACAACAGTGGGGGTTTCATAACCATACTGTGTCAACAATGTTCGATGTATTTAACCAAAGTCGTTATAATTACGACAATGATCGTCGATGCTTTTTGGTCACCTGTAACGGTACGTTCTTTATAAACGCACTTGTATCGACTACCAAATGTTCCACTTTATTATTTACGTTCATTTTGTCGCAAAAACATTAATTCAACAATTCAACGCGTGTCGGCACGTAATTTATTTTGAGAATTCCGGAAAGCCAGCCAATTCGTCTGGAGCACCGGAGGCGGATTTAAATTTACAAAAAACAGTGTGTGATATCGGTGTCGATAATTACTCAACCGGTAAAATAGAATCAACCCCTTAATAAAGTAAAGCATAAGTTCCGATATATTGGAAAATGTGTTTTGAGGCATTAATATACGCATAGTATAGTATACATAGTTCATCGATTAATTCGCTATTAGCCGATCGCTATAACTATCGGTTATCGCAGCGGGTCATTATTTTTAGCTCGCGCATTATATCTTACAAACAAATATCAATATTTTCGTTAAAAAAAACTAGCGATTGCATGACTACTATGTTATATTGCGGTCGTTCTTATCGTGTGCAACTTACACGTATATAATATACTATATAGGTCGCGACTGGCGCGACTAGGTCTTTACGCACGCGTTCCAAGAAGCATGTTATCGATTTGAATGCGCAAGTCCACGTAAAAGTGCGGTCAGTCTTCTTTAGCTAGATGCAGATATTGTTCGTCCTTATTCATCCGAGAGTATTGCACGTGGACGGTATTAGTTCTATCGCGTCGTCTCGATTATTTATATCGCGTCTCGATTAGTTGTATCGCGAAGAGAAAAAAAGAAAAGAAAATTGTGTCAATTGCCGGAAACAAGAATAACGGAAGAATGGTTGGACCGGGAACATCGTTGTGACTAGCAGTACCGGAGGGTAACAATATTTGTGCTCCGAATCGGGGCACATCCGCCGCGAGAACGCCTTCCGAATTCGAACGTGGTAACACGGAACTCGCGACGCTTTGCAAGGTAACTGTTTTTTCTTTAACGATAATAATTGCCAATCGAAGGTTTTATTATTGTTTTGTTGATAGGTGTACCCTGTGAGCCCTGTAACAGGGCCAGGCGCGGCAAAGTCAGTATGGGAGCTCAGTCCGGATCCCGACATGGTCGGGCATCTACCGAACAATCCGATATCGGGAGCGGCTCATCACAATCAGGGAATGATAAAGGGAAATGTTGTACAAAGAAGAAACGGCCCCGACGACAATATTTACACGGACGTGGCGACCCCCGGACAAGGGCCGAGCGAGGAGACTAAAAAAATTTTTGACCTCCTAAGAGCGGGGTCCGTGCTTAATTAACCCAAATTACCGATAATCGATTACTTACTTCCGTTTGTCAAACGATTTTTTTTTTCACGACAGGGATACGGAGACCGTCGAGGAATTGGTAGAAAAAAATGGATTGAGTATACTGAGCTCGAGGGACGAATGGGGATACACGCCCGCCCATTGGGCCGCTCTCGACGGCAATCTCGAAGTTTCTCCAAATTTTATTATTTTTATTCAACTTTTACGAAAAAAAACCACGTGATACTTATTTTTTATTTAACTATCGTAGGTAATGCGATATCTGGTCGAGAGAAACGGACCCGTGGATCTCTCGTGTCTCGGGACTCAAGGCCCGCGACCTATTCATTGGGCTTGTAGAAAGGGTCACAGTGCCATTGTCCAGATACTTCTCAAAGTAAAAAAAATAGAAAAAAAAAACGAAAAAAAAAAAAAAAGATATTTATCGCAAAAATATATTTATTTGTCTCTCGACAGGCCGGCGTCGCTGTGAACGCCGCGGATTTCAAGGGTCTTACACCGCTGATGACGGCGTGTATGTTTGGAAAATTCGCTACAGCGGCGTTTTTACTGGGATCCGGTGCTCTCGGACATTTGACCGATATAAACGGCGACACGGCGCTGCATTGGGCCGCTTATAAAGGTCATCCCGAGTTGATAAGACTCCTCATGTACAGCGGTGTCGATCTTCAAAAACCCGATTACTTCGGTTCCACGCCGCTTCACTTGGCTTGTCTATCGGGTAACGTTAGCTGCGTGAAGATACTGTGCGAAAAAAGCAAAATCGAACTTGGACCGCGCGACAAGAATGGCAAAACGCCCCTTCAACTCGCTAAGAGTCATCGACACTCGGAAGTCGTTAGGATACTGCAAGGAGAACAGAAACGAAGGGCTCGATGGATTCCGCCGATCAACGAACTCTGGTAATCATTTGCATTTTCATAGATTCATAAATTTAAAAAAAAAAAAAATTTTTGCGAAATTCGGAAAAAAAAAAAAAAAATTTGCGAAACTGCGAAAAAAAAGACATTTTTAGCGAAACTGCGAAAAAAAAAGAAATTTTTTGCGAAACTGCGAATTTTTTTTTTAATTTTTTTTTTACGATAATAAATAGAATACCGAATTTTCGTATCCACCGCGTAATATACATTCGCCTTATTTCAGGGCACTGCTTTTCGGCGGTGCGGGGAACAGCAAAGGACCTCTACTGCTGTTCATGGGTTCCGTTCTTCTATGGGGCTATCCGATGTATTTGTTGAAATGCATTCCAATAACTTGGAATCTCTTGCGCGGCAGTCATTACTGTTTCATCTATTGGAACGTACTGATGTGGATCTCGTGGATAGTAGCGAACAGAAGGGATCCCGGATACGTGCCGCAAAACAGCGACACTTATTACAGAGCCATAAAGCAGATACCGTATTTCGACAAATGGAAAAAAAGAAATGTTATCCTGTCGCGTCTCTGTCACAGCTGCAGATGCTTCCGTCCTCTGCGCGCAAAACATTGTAGAATCTGCAATCGTTGCGTTACCTATTTCGATCATCACTGCCCGTTTATTTATAATTGTGTCGGATTGCGAAACAGGTGAGAGGATCGACGACGATTGACGACGTCGGCTTTCGAAAATTCATTCGATTAATGTTAATCCTTTTTTCAGAATGTGGTTTTTCCTCTTCGTAATGTGCATCGCGATAAATTGCTCTTTCACGCTATACTTCGCTTGTTACTGCATCACCATCGAGGGACTCCAGTTGATGTACGTTCTCGGGCTGATGGAAGCTCTTGTTTTTTGCGGACTCGGATGGATTTTAACTTGCACTTCGGTACTGCACGCCTGCATGAATCTTACGACCAACGAGATGTTCAACTACAAGCGATACTCGTATTTGAGAGACAAAAAGGGCAGATATCTCAATCCCTTTAGTCGAGGGCCGGTCCTCAATTTTATCGAATTCTTCCTCTATCCGCCGGATCATCACGCTACAGACCCGCAACATTACCACATACTGTCGGAAGAGACAATGTGAAAATAATTAATTCTCAATCACTCCCCGGAAATATTCACAAATTTCTTCTTATCCTTTCGGATAAATCTATTATTATATATACATATATGATACGATCTATGATTTGTCACCCTCTCGCGCACGCACACCTCGTCGCTTGCCACTGTCGGAGCGTATATGCTATTTTTAAAATACGACAAAAGTTATATACGATGTTACTGTTCCGAATGTATAATTTATTAACACACTTAGGCGCGGTAAGTCGATCGTTACAAAATACTGATTGAAAAATAAACGAAATCAATTGGATAAAGTTTTGCGGAATAATTAGGTAGACTACAAATCTACAAATCTTATTGCGAGCCGTTTACGAGCAAAAGAAAAAACAAAGACGAAAGCGCGGAACAATTTTTAAATTGAGTTCCGAATTATTTGCGATATAAGTAAATAGGACATTCAAGTATTACAAAGAACAAGTCTAACGTGTGTAAAATCTCCGTTTGAGAAATGTTAGTAATTTTTTCCATCTTTGGTAAAAAATGTACCGCATCGTCTCGTAAAAAGCGAAAAAAAAAAAGAAATATTTTTTAAGACGCATCGACGACGCGGAATAATTCAATTGCGTACTGTACAGTTTTTCGATGGTGTATATATATATATAAATTGCATTTAACGTACGAAAAGTATGTTAGAAAAAAAAAAAAACTATTTGATCCGATTAACGCAGTTTACCAAAAAAGCG
Organism: Buathra laborator; assembly: GCA_934046635.1. Lineage (NCBI taxonomy): Eukaryota > Metazoa > Arthropoda > Insecta > Hymenoptera > Ichneumonidae > Buathra > Buathra laborator. The sequence continues at coordinate 12,930,403 of OW203897.1, forward strand.
CGGAGGAGGCGGACGCGCGGAATGTGCGTTCCATCTAATCAAAGTTTCGCGTCGCGCTTTGGCACGGAATAATAAAAGTTTTACTGGAGTTCGTAACAAAAATCGTAATTTGGCGGCGGTTCCGGTATCGGCGGAGGATCCTGCGGTATGACGATTCCCTCGGTATCGAGAAGCCTCAATTTTATATCCATCGACAGAAGCGTTTCCAAGTCATTCTTCGTTTCTTTGCTCGACATTTCGTTGCCTGAAATACGAATAAAACAAATAATGCGCGTCAACGAAATAAATTGGGAGTTTAACGCCATTTGTCTCATACCGAGAAGAGCATTGATACCGTCCGTCCAGTAATCGAAGACCTGTTCATCCGGAGCTACGAAATCGAGACTCGTAACTTCGACAGAATCCAAGGCAAGCGAAAACGCTAATTGATGAGTAGTCTTTCGTCTCTGAAGATCTTTCATATGCGGACAATCGCGACCGACAACGAGTCCGCGAATTTCCACAACCGCCAATTTCGTCGGAAGCTCATCGATCGTTGGAACCGATTTCTCGTCGCAGTCACCGTAATGGAAGAGTTTGCGATTCGGCGACAATCTAACGTACCAAAATTTATCCTTTATTCTCTGTCCTCGAGCGCTGTATTTGGTAAATCTCGTTCCTTCGACCAAAAATCCTAATCTTTGCTGCTGTATAAGTTCAAGTATTTCCGGCTTTATCTGCTCGCGAAGCTCGACTATCGGTCTGGCGTGACTCTCCCATTCCTCGCGGCTCGTTCTCTCCTGTTGCCACAGATTCGTGATGGTCGAGTAGGTGAGTTGTTGCAATTTGTTCTTAAATTTGTCGATACCGGTGGGTTTGCATTGAAGCGCTCGTGTTATCTGCTCTCGTACGACCGAAAAGACTTTGACGAAATCCTCGGTCGTCGCACGCATCTCCTTCCACGTTTTGTTCAACAAAACTATGCATACGCAGTAAAATTCCTCGAAGGGATGATCGTGCGTGAAGAACATCGGATGATAGGATTGTCCCTGTTCGCTCGGTGCTTCTCCGATACGTAAAACCTATGATATACGTATCGCAATTAGTTTTATCGGTCGAATGATACCCGTCGAAGAAACCTCTCCGCGACTCACCTCGCACAGCAGCTTAACGAGTTCGACGCTCGTTCTTCCGAACGGACACTCGTGTTCGTCGGCGCGACAAGAATTCTCCAAAACGACTTTCGTATACGCTTCGGTATGGTTACGAGCGAAGTAAACCATGCAATCGAGAGCGAGCATTCCCGGTGGTGTACCGGTGAAATCGAGCGCCGGATTGATGTCGTACTTGAATCCAAGTTTCTTGTAGTCCTTGGCGAAGAGGCCCTGTTTTCTGGCGGCCACGTCGCCGCTCGTCGAGCCTTCGGTATCGAACGCTATTCTTCGAAGTTCCTTTATCTTGTCGTGAGCGTCCTGATCCTGGGGATCCATCTTTGTCATCATTCGCTGCTCCAGAAGACTCAGCATCAGTGTCTGCAGCACGTAGAGCTGATGCGCCATTTCCGTGCCGACCTGTTGAAAAAATTTGATAAACGCTACTTGACTCGTTAAGCGTCTAATTTACTCGAGACGAGTAAAGTTAAGTTTTACCTGACCGGTGGACTGAATCACATTCGTCAGAAACACATTTCTAACTTGTTTCGACTGCAGAGTCGCGGAAACTGCTCGTCTTTTTCCGACGTCGGCTTTCGACAATAGCGCGTTTATCAAAGCTATAGCGTTCTGTTGAATCTGCGGACTCATACTTTGCAAATGCATCACGAGGTTTGGCATCGTTACTTCTTTCTCGACTTGGCCGTATTTTCCGGACGAATTCAAAACGATATTCTCGAGAATGCTCAGCGACGCCTCGATCACGTTTGTGTCCTGTATTACTGCCTGATTGTTTACGTAGCTTGCTACTTTATTGATGAACGGAACTTCCAGTATGTCCCAAGACACGATTCCGTGATCCATCAACTCTACGAAAGATTGAAGAGAGTAGGCCAACGCATTGCCTTTGTATTTACCGCCCTCGATCTGTGAACAACAACAAAATCATTTTAGTTAACCGGTTTTAGTTAACCGAATTACTTATTTACTTATTTTACTTATTTTTCGCCGTGAAATGAGAAACTTTACGGCACAAATTTCTTAGGCTCGGTAAGGAGTATTTGTCATTTATCTTTCTTAATATTCGACAATCTAATTGGTTGGGAAACTTTTGACTGAAGGGGATAGGCGACATGGATCGCGCGGTGAGGGGTTGCGACTGAATACGCGTCGTAACAGCGTTACGAACGGCATAAAACGATCTTTAGGATTTTTTAACTCTGAAACTGGATGGTGAATTGCCTAAAAATGTTTCGAGATGTATCATCAAACATCTAACTTCTGTACAAAAAAAATCATTGAAATAGTAAGAACGAATTATTTACTGCAATTGAAAAAGTAATCAAATTTTCACAACAGATGGGTATCTACGTGTATAGGGACTTTTTTTCGAAATTTATTTTCTCGATTTCCGAATGGTCAATAATTTCCGAAATATTTACGGTTTTTCAGAGCATTGAATAAGAAATAGGAACAGTTTCATTGATTTTATCGTTATTCTATGAAGAAGAAGAATTTGTAGTTTATTTTTCGTTATTACGAAAGAAGGGATTTGTCGATAATCACTGATATCGAAAAAAAAAAATAATAAGCTTCAAAGTATTTTGATTTTTTTTAAAAGGAGTGTAGAGCTGAATACCTGAGATATAATTAACGCCAATCCTTGCTTGTTTATGAATTCAAGAGCAAACGTGATATCGAGACTAAGAGCGCCGAGTTTCTGCAATCCTTTTACTTTCTCCTCGGCGGAGCCGTTGTTCAGCTTGGATAATATATCCCCAGCGGTTTTCGACGGCGAGTGCTCCAGTCTCAAAACGCTACCGTTCTTAACTTCGTTTCTATTCTTCTCCGTTATGTAATTTTGATTGTTGTTTTCCGAGAATTGTAGGGAATAAGCCTCAGCCTCCGAGAGGCCCCAACCGTTGCATAGTTCCTGAATAACAAAACAATTGAAACTATTGACAATCTATAGACAATCGAATCTATAAACAAACAATTGTCTTATATACATTCGACCAATAGTCATCGTCAATTTTCATCGTAATGTATCGCCATTTGTCAAAAACATTACCTGTATAATTCCGCTCAACGGCTGCTTCTGATTGAATTCTATGAGTTGTGGCACTTGGTGCGTCATTTCGACCGCAATTTTCACGATGTTGGAATCCTTTTGGACCGGCATTTTGATCGTTCGCGTGTACATCAATTCTCGAATCGAATCTCGGACTTTTAGTCCCCGTCGTCAAAATCCCGGGGTTTTATTTTCCAACGAACGGTGTTCGTTTAAATGTCCCTTCGCCGAGCGTACATTGTCATAACAACTGATAACAACGCCGCCGCGACAGCCATCATTACAGGCGTTGACACGACCGTCGCGTACGAATGCCCTCACCCCTGCTGCCTCACCCCGCGCAAACCCACGCCCCACGCCCCGAATGTGCGCGATGTTTTTATTTTCTTTATTAAATAATTTAATTAGGGACTCTGTACCAATAGAGACACGCGAACCTCTCGCCACGCAAACCCGTGTCCCGGCCAAGTATCGAAAAGTGAGTTTCCACAGCGCCGGAGATCGGACTGAAAATCTAGTGGCGAAAGAGTTAGTGAACTTGACGTTCACTAGTCACCAACCAATCGCGTACGCGAATATCGGTTTTACAAGAATTTTGCCACTAGATCCCGACATTTTTTAGTTCCCGATCTCCGGCACGGGAGAAACTCACTTAACGTGCCGCAGGTTCGTTCTCTCTTTACTTAATTATTGACAAATCCCCCCGTCGCGGTATTTTTGAACGACGCGAAGAAATTTCCGTTCCGAAGAAATAAATTACTCGATACAAAATTTCTGACAAACTCTTTTTTATTTTTTATTTATCAGAATAACACGGCTCATTGGGTGAATCAGCGAACTGGTAAATCGAAACGAGAAATAATAAGCGTTTTTATATACAAAATATTTTGGGATATTTATATCACTATTGCCGAATCTCCTCTTTTCACGGGCGTTTTGTTCGTTTCTTTTTAGAATGCGCGTGTTTTCATTACGCGTGCGTAGCGCAAATAAATTACCGCTATCTACGACGAGCAAACAACGGAAAAAGAAAAAAAAAACAAAAAAAAAAGTTTATTTTGTTAATCCTAATGTTATTTACAATTGTCAAAATATCGTCGACAAATATATATATATATATATATCAGCATTTAAAGATGTTGCGCATCAGGAATTTTCCGAATGTCAATCGATTCACTAATTATAAGAATATAATATACATTGTCGTTATTCCGATGACTTTTCGTCGTTGTCGTTAAGAGTATTAGAATTTACCTAAAGAGAAATTCATTGATGATCTACTCGTGACGTTATTCTCCACCTTTACAGTTTCCAATCCCAAGGGATGCAGAGTACGCCGTCACTCATTACCGAATAATAGTGCGTTACCCAGAGAATAACGCCGTCCAACATCGGGGCGAGAACCGCTTTGTGCGCGAGGAGACGCTCGCAGCATTGAATCATCAGATCCGGCGTTATACTATCGTCTTTGTTCAGACCGGCCAACGCGAGTTCTCCGATTGTCCTGTGATGAATCTCTCGTTCCACGTGTTTGATACTGTCGAAATGGAAAAATTAAAGTTACGTCTTCTTTTTTTTTCAACAAATATCGAGTCGTAATAGGAGGCAATTTGATAATTCAGCAATCAACAACAAACTTATTGTAATGATGCAATCTCTTGGTCGCTTCTTCCAAATTTTCGGTGATAAATGTGACCAATAGAAATCCCGGGCAGGAAGACGGCACGATGAATTGTCCGGTGGGAGAAAGCATCAACGGACCGGCTTCCCTGTAGAGATTGAAAAATATTTTTTAGAGACTTTTAACCGATCGCCGGCAACTTTCTTTTATTTACTTTTTTTTTCACACGATTTTTCAATTAAATGGACGTTAGTCGTACGCGAGGACTCAATTATGATTGCGAGATATCAAAATAACAAACTTACGCTTCTATAACAATTTCATATGCCGACAGATCGTTCGGCCATTTTTTCGGATAATTTCTACGTCCTCGATAATCGGAGAGAGTTGTTGTAAGCTGTCTTAACTGTCTCTCGTACTGGCCGACCATCACTTTAGGCATAAACTTCCTGCACATATAGGATACCCTGAGCCTTACGGTCACTCAATTAGTTATTTCTGTTACGCACCGTCGGCCGATTTTAATCTCGAGGAGAACCCGCGAAACGGCTTTCTCGAATGCCGGCAATCTGAGAAGCACGATGTCGTGCTTTTTCACGTTTTTTATCAGCTGTTATTAAAAATTCAAAGGAGCGATTATAAAGGTCAATTCGACACTCGAAATATTTGATCTTTTGAAAATTCATTAATGAAAATTTCAATGAAATATCATGTCGACTCACGTCGAGCCAATTGTGTCGGACTTCTCCCGAATTCAAGACGACACTTCCTTCCAAACTTATACCGGTATCGTTGGCAAATACGAGAGAACGATTCTTCAAAACAGCCATTGGCTCGGGATGATGTTTGGCCAAAGCTTGGAAGGCCAACAAACATCCTCTGTAGTGAGCGATATTCCACCCGCAATCCCATACTATACTCTTTAATCCGAGATCCTCGCAAAGTATCTTCTCGAGTTTTTTAACTTCCTCTCTCATTGGTCTGCAAGCCTCTAATTTAATGTGCGCCTCGTTCACATGCTTCTCGAGATACGCTCTGAAATGTAACGAATTTTTCATTGAAAATACTATATCGTCGAAAAAATCGCGTTGATATTTAAAAAAAGAAAAAAAAGAAAGAAGAATAAGAATAAAAATCGCGTTGATATTTAAAATAAGAAAAAAAAAAAAGAAAGAATAAGAATAAAAATCGCGTTGATATTTAAAATAAGAAAAAAAAAAAGAAAAAAAGACGAATGAGAAAAAAAAAAGAAAGATGAATAAGAAAAAAAATTCGCATTGATATTTAAAATAAAAAAAAAAGAAGAATAAGAAAAAAAATTCGCGTTGATATTTAAAATAAAAATAAAAAAAGAAAGAGAGAAGAATAAGAAAAGAAATGTAATCTTTACTCAAATGTATCCGGTTCAGAATTGATTTTTCGTTTCATCACAATAGATTGATAAATGGGATCGTCTTCCAATTCCGAAAAATCGACTCTGTATCCGGCGTTTCTTCTATTCTGCCAAAAGCTCCATCGGTGCTCGCCGCTCGGAGGCTTTCGTTCTTCAATCTCGTCGACGAATTTTGTCGGCAAATTACACGTTTTCAGAATGGATAATATTGTCTTTCGTAAATCGACGTCATCCAGTCGTATCTTCACCAGTGTAAATTTTCCAGCCTTTGCCTCCTTTTCATCTTTAGAACGCAAATAGAACGGTAGAGTCGTTGGCATTATAGATCTTCGTTGCTGCAGCGTTTCTATGAGAGAACTCAATTGTTTCAATGAATTCTCATTTACCGTCTGAAAAACAAACAAAAAACTCAATTTGCCATACATTTTTGTTATTTGTTTATTCACCATTATAATCGTACGAAATAACGTGTCATTGTTATAAATATTCGTGCGATAAGACGAAAAAAAACAAAACAAAACGAAAGAATGGATTAAGAAAAACACGTTACCTACCCTTTGCGTGGGAAATTGTCCAAAAAGATCGGGATGAACGGTGAAGTAAAAAGGCCGCAGGGCCGTTGATACCTCGCCCGTACTCAAAGCTCTCACAACTTCCTTTCTGCAAAAACTGTAAACAAAGAAAAACAAAACAAAAACAACATGATCGTCGTTTGTGCGCAACGCATAAGCGCATAAGCGACGACGTCAAAGCTCGGTCATCGACGAAAAACTACGTTTAATCATTTATTCAAAATTTTCTCACCATTTTTTCAGCGAGCAATACATCATTTCCGATATGTCAGTGTCCCGACATCGATACTCATCGATTTCATAACAAATATAATTTCACTTCTACGCGTTCGCGATAACAAATAAACCCGTCAAGACTTCGTCGACCGCGCTCCGGGATGACTGCGGTATGCAACCGATGACGAGTCTGAGATTACGAAGCATCAGCCAAAAGTGTATTTCTAAGCGGGGGATAGCGCGATCGCGCGACGGTGACATGTGTGCGAGCGGTAAATATCTTTATTGAGACGCATGCACCGATGGAAAAAGGGAAAGAGGCGCGCGAAGTGCAACATTCGCACGTTCACACGCAATAACGAGCTAGAAAATCTCGCGCTCGCCTCATCCGCGCGCGATTCCGATTACGAAACGGCGCCGCGTGTACGAAAGGCGACGAGGCAGCATATATCGCAATAAAACAACTCCACAGCGAACGAGATATTTTGCAGGATTTGCGTATGCAAGTATCCGGACAGTTTTAAGCATCGACGATGCTTTACGCCCGCGACTCGTAAAGAGTAGTATCGCTCAGACACAGCAGAGAAAATATATGGATTAACAAAAAAAAAATGTATTCAAATTGGTTTTTGAGACTCAACTCGGCACCCTGGTTTATCATTAATCGGTATTTTCATAGGTCAGTGGGTAAACTACGCCAAAAGGTGTAATGCCTTACCAACGCAACGATGGAGAGACGCGCGCGCGCGCGCCAAGAAATAATAAACGATTTTATTATATACCGCGCATTTACTTTCTCTATGTTCCTCGACACATAAATTCTGCACGGAACGTCGTCGGTATTGCGAAAAATAACAAAGCAGTCATTTATTTAGTATAAGAAGGTTACGCAGTGACACACCAATCAACAATTTACATCACGACGAGTGCGTAATCGCGGTAAAGGCACGGTCGATGCGACAATTAACACACAAACTAGCCTACGAGGTGTTTTTGACTTTTACTGAGAATTCAGGGAGGCATGGCCGGCATTGTGCCACTGTCAGGAAGAACGGCTAGAAAACAATGGATACTTCACGGTAAATATAGCGGCATCGTACGACCTGTTACACTTTTTAGAATTTCGTATATTTAAGGAAACAATCTCTAAAGTCCCCACGAGTTTGACATTGATTCCGACAGAAGAGAAAATATCGTCGATACAGTTAATTCGTTATTTCCGCGTTAACGCCTTTGACAGCTGTCAAAAATTGTTGTTTATCGAAAAGATCGCGACAGTTAACCTCGAATTTTTTCGCGAAGCTTTTTTGACAAATGATAAATGTGTTATACGTTCAGATGGTCCAAGAGGATCTCTGCGGAGATTCCGTTCCCAATTGGCAGAGGATGGATGCCCAGAATCACAGGTTGTACTGGCAAAACAATTGTTGGAAGAGAGATGCGGTAAGTGTCTCCGTTAATGCAATCTATCAAAGCAACGCTTGCAGACAAATCTTTTTATAACTCGCAAAACTTTAACTCACGCAGAATTAGACGTAGACAAGGAAGAAAATGCCAAATTGGGAGTTTACTGGCTGACAAAAGCATCGGAACAGGGAAATCTAGAGGCAACGGATATACTACGAAAATGTTTGGCCACCGGACGTGGAATCACGGAACATAATTACTATGACGTAAAAAGCTGTCTGGACATGTCGCAGGATGAAAAACTCGCTAGACGAGCCGCCAGAGAAATGTTTACAAGGTAAGAACATTTTTTTATTTTCATTTTCTCGCGAAATCTGAATTACTGCAAATCGGAGTAATGATGACAGCAAATTGGGAAAAACTCTGCCGGTACATGCGTATCCTAATTTATCGACAAAAAACGATTTTTGTTTTTTTTTTTTTTTTAATAAAAAGACCGTTTTTTTTTAAATATAACAACCATTTTGTTTTAAATAAACTTGATTAATTTTTTTGTAAATAAAATTGATCCATTTTGTTTTTAAATATAATTGATCCATTTTTTTTTTTTATAAAACTCAACCATTTTTTTTTCCGTATGCGATTTAAAAAAAAAACATTTTATTTTTGCAGCTTGTCGAATGGCGAAGATTTCGTAACGACGGAACAACTTAGAAGACGAATGCGAAAGATCGCGTCTTATCGAACAGAAGCCGGAAGTAGCGGAAGCGGTGGAAGCAGCGCCGAGCGTGGAACGACCGAATACTACGACGAAACGACACTGGGCGGAGAAACGCAAAAATGTTTGGATCGCAACAACGGAGAGAGTTTGACTGAAAATCGTAACGGTTGCCAGATGGAGAGGGAGAGACTCGGCGATAGGGTTTCTCGACAAGATGTACTCGAGTACGGCGACGGGCACGACGGTGATCAGGGCGAAAAAATAACGGAAGCGGCGCTGGTTTCCGCCGCGACGAGTTACGCTCGTGGTCTCCTCCCCATAGTTTCTCATGCGGTTTGCATGGTCGATCAGCCGGAAATGCGTCTGGACGCGATACCTCTGTTGCATAGGCCTTTCGTACATCCTTTGGAATCGCTTAAGCGACTGTACGCCTGGATTATCGGTAAATTAGGCAAAAAGCTTGTATTATCATCGAATCTCCAAACGTTGCTACTACTATTGATTTATTCGCTTTTCGGTACCGAGAGTCTCGTTCTCTTCGTACCTACAGCTCTCTATTACTTCTCGTTTATCGTTATGGTTATCGCGACCTTTCAGATGCTTCGAAGCGAACGCGAGTCGAACGAATTCCGCGCGTGGTCCCGTTTATTCTTAAGCTATTCAGGCGGCAATCTGAACGCCGCGGAGGCCGAGTATCAGTTCTGTCGAAATAATTTAAAGCCGTACGGACATTTTTTTCTCGCATTACTCGCGAATCTCATGATATATCCGATAATAGCGCACCAATGGACACCACAATCGGAATTAGCGATCGTAGCATTTGTTCTCACGCTGGCGACACTCGCGCACTTCGCTTGGAAAGACTCATCGAGATTTCCAGATTTCTTGGCTCTCTTCAGCTTCGGCGTTCACGTTTTAGCGAAATATCCTTACGAAACCGATATCGTTGTCGCGCAAACCTGGAGATTTCTCGATATTCGCGTGCCGACCTTTGCTTCTTACGTCGTTGGCAATGGCATCGAATTTTGTCTGAACTTTCGCGCTGTTTTTTATCTTCTGATACCTGGTATTCTCGCGAAAATGGCGGCACGCGATAACTGGCGCGGCACATACAAAATTCTTATACCCCATTGCGTTTGTCTCAGTTGGTGGCAAATAGCCATTCTTAGCTCTCAAGGCGCAACGTGGTATGGACTCATAAGAGGTGCCTTAGCACTTGTCGGTATGGTACTTTTTCTACCGCTCGCGAGTTTAGCATCGATTGTATTGCCCATTGTTGCCGCAGCGAAATACCTTTCTGAAAGTGAATTGGCTATAAGGGTTGCGATAACTGCTATACTCGGTGGAATGCCATTTTTTGGCTCGTGGTATCTTCGCAGAGCCAGGAATTTCCGGTTCAATTGGATCATCACGTTCCTTCAGGTAAAGTTCTTTTACGTTTTATTTTTCTTCTTTCATCGTTAAAACATGTCGTCTATGCGTAAAGCTGGTTATTACCAAAAGTTTCATTTAATTTATAAAAAAAAAAAAATCGGAAAAATCCGATTCCGATCGGAAATCGGAAAATTATAATTTCTGAAAAATTTTGGAAAATTACAACTTCCGAAAAATTTTGGAAAATTATAATTTTTGATAAATTTTGGAAAATCATAATTTCTGGAAAATTTCGGAAAATTAAAATTTCTGAAGAATTTCGAAAAATTAAAATTTCTGAAAAATTTCGGAAAATTAAAATTTCTGAAAAATTTCGGAAAATTAAAATTTCTGAAAAATTCGCGAAATTATAATTTCTGAAAAATTCTCGAAATTATAATTTCTGAACAATTCGCGAAATTATAATTTCTGAAAATTTCGCGAAATTATAATTTCTGAAAAATGTCGGAAATCGACTGTTCCGAATTTCTCTTATAAATCGCGAATTTTTATTTATTTTTTCATTTCAGCTGAGCCTCGGACTGGTGGCGGGAACTTTTTTATCGTGGCCCATGATTCACGAGTACAAACAAGAAGACGCGAGTTACGGAATAGTACCGACGCTCTCGTGGGAACAGTATCGAAATTATTGCAATCAACCAGCATGGGAAGAAACATCATCGAAGGCGCGAGTCCAGGTACAATGCGCTCAGCTCGAGGGTGCGACAGTTTCGTGGGAAGGATACGTGACGAACGTACGATTAAAGTCCATTGGGAATAATCTCGGAACGATGCTTAACAAATTACCGACTATAATCGGACAACCGCTGACCTGTATGTGGGGAGAGCCGTTCGAGCAAAACTGCGATATGCTCGAGGATCGGGAGCGCGAAACGTGCAAATCAATAGCAAGCGTAATTCCGCGCGGTAGAAAAGATCGATGTCATTTGAACGGATGGAATCGTTACGAATTCGAGATATTCGTGAAAATGAAGGACGGCATATGGGGCAATACGGAGATCGTGCTGATCGGCGATCATTCCTTCACGAATTTTAGTCTGAACATTTATCCGGGCGACAAAATCCGCTTCTCGGGAATTCTCTCGAACGCCGGTTTGGAAAGTGAGTCGCTACTCGGCGGAGCGAAACCACACGTACAATTGGAAGACATCGGTTGCATCGCGTGTCACACGACCGATCTTAAGTCGTATAAGCGACAGAGATACAGATTCAGTTTGGCTTCTGTAACGAGAGCCCTTTATTTAGGTACAAAACTCGTGTTAAATTTCTTGTTCAATCCTCTGGTTATTTTCAAATGAAAAGGGAATGACGGAGATCCGGTTTTATCGGCCGGTATCCAATCTCAGCTCGTCGACAAAACTCCACAACCTCGCGGATCACTTTACTATATCTCCGTTAATCCGATACATCGTCTTAAACCTATCGAGTTACCACACCAATCGTTTACCAAATGTTAAATAATGTTTGTAACACCAAAACCCCTTCTCCGTAAAACAAGGGTGCGACTTACTCGCAACTATATATGCACCCCGTCTGACACGCTTATGCGAATGTACTTCCAAGAAACTGGAAACGTTTCGTAGGTTTGTAGCAAAGTTTAACGTTATTTAGAAATAGCGCTATCGCACAGCTTGAGGCGATGTGAAATCTTCCCACCGCTCTATCCGAATTCGTTTGGTATCGAAAATTTGTAATCCATTTTTTTTTTTTTTTAATGCCAAATTTTTGGAAGAAAAAGCGAATTATTTACGTCTAAGTAGCTGTTGGACAAAGACGCCAATAATTCGTATTTAATTTATGTTTAGAAACTTCGAAAACAAAAAAAAAAATGGATTACAGGTTTTGTTCGAAAACAGAGTCCTTTCCGGTCGCCTTAAGGTGAAGTGACACCGATGCGACGCATATTGGAGTTTATTACTAATCGGTAATAAAAATCGTAATGGATATTTTTTATTCGCAAAATTCCGAAACTTCGACGTCACGCAAAATATTCCACTGCAGTGCTGATAGACTTCAGTGGAATTCTATTTTCCTTTGGCGTCGAAAATGTCGAGAATTACGAAAAAAAAAAATATAACGACGAGCACTTCACCTTAACAGATGCAGTTATATACCATATATTATACTAAAGTATATCAAAGTTATGTAAAAACTCGTACTGCCAGTCGACGAAGGGAATTATAAAATCACATATTTTTCTATTCTGATTTTTTTTTTCTTTTTTTTTTTTTTTCCATTGTCACAACCGATTGCATAAATCGTATACCTTACACTGTGTCACTTATATAGATCGATAATCGCTCGAATCAAAACGCTTTGGCGTTCGACGCGCGGAAGTCACGGAGAAATATATATATATATAACAGTATAATTCCTAAAACACTAAAAGTCTCCCAAGGAAAGTTGACGGGACACAAAAATGTGTTATAGTATAAGTAGAGAGGATGTGCCTTGATGTGTATTTAGTTCGACCAATGTGACGACACTAATTGTTTCGAGAAAAAAAAAAAACTTATCATCTATCGTTGTCTATAAATTGGACTCATTGCCTTCCTAAACTGTTTCTCTATCGTAGCATTGATCGTCGGGAGCAAATAGGCGTAAACGATATAATTACAGAGAGGATATAAAGTTGTAAAATGTGCCAATACCCCGTTGTAAAACTGTGTCTATTTTTATTCCATTCGCAATAAAGTTTATATGAATGGAACAAAATACGATTCGATTGAATTCAACTTCCTTATATCGCAGATATATGCGTCACGGAGAATTAATTAATCGTGGATCGCGGGACGAGACGAACCCATTGAGATTTGTTTAAACATTTTTTTTTTCTTTCTTTTTTTTTTTTTTTTTTATTCGCATTTGGCAACGATTTCGATGACAATTCTGGGTTCAGATATGGAAGTCGGCAGGTATTGTATATCGTCGATACAATTATCACACGCGATGGTTATTATTATTCACAACACTCCTTCGTTATTATTTTTCGGTTCTTTTTTTTTTTTTTTTTTTTTTTTCATTCTTTAAATATATAAAACAGTCCGAAGAATCCCACAATAAATTCACAAACAGATGAGGCGATTCGCGACGTGATACAGTGGTCGGCCGATTTATGTACAAATATAAAAACTATATATGTAGTATAGTTGTCGATTGAGCACTACGAGATGTTTTTTTTTCGAAGGTTCATCGACCCTCGAGGACACGGAACGTTATATCGACGCTTATCTTTAACACATAGCTATGCAATTAGCTAATATGTACACAGAACGGTATAATAATGAATATTTGTATATAGGGATAGTGATGAATTTTGTATATTCGATTTAAGGCGATGTTACAGTACTGAATCGGTAAAAAAAAAAAACACTATAATCCATCTTTTTTAAAAATCTCGAATGTTTCATGATAAATTAGAGTTATCAGCATTTTTATTAAACACTACCGATGATATCAGTAAATTGATTCTTCACATAAAAATGTTTCACCATTAAATAATATGGATTACAGTCGTTGTTGGCGAAGTTTCGCATCGCCTTAATATCAGTTTGGTAATAGTGTCGATGTAATTGGATACGCAACTTAGGCGAGTTATCCCCCGAAGAGACGCATAGAAATCCACCAATCGACCACCGGCTCTTCGTCTTTTTTATTTATTTTTTTTAAAGGTGCGCGACATTTTTTTTCGTCGGTTTTGCATTCAACGCCTTCTTTGCTTTTGGCGCCAAATTACCGAAAATCTCGTTTAAAAAAAAAAAAAAAAAAAAAAAAAAAAACGATATTTGGGATTTTTTTTTGCGATAGAGCCGATGGGTGAATGCAAACGGGGGAATAACGCGCTCGCCTAACTGAGACTAGACGTACGCAAATCATAGACAATATTATTCATCGTTATCACGGGGAAGGAATTGTAAATTAAAAAAAAAAAAAAAAGGGATTTCATGTATCGGTTCCACAATATTACTATGTCGCCGTTCTCCTATCTGTACACCAACATTCACAACAATAACAACAACAACAACAACGATCACAGGCAACGACAAGATGTTGGACCGTTTGTGTTTTTTCTTTTTTTTTTTTTTACGAGTAAAACGATAGACGCGACGGTATCGAAAGCGCCCGACGCGCGTCGAACGAAAAATTACGATATTCTTTTTTTTTTAGGATACAATTGTTGCAATTACGTTGAGACTCTCTAAAAACGAACGAACCTTCGTTTTTCATGATATCGATAGCCCGCAAAATCAAAAAAACGAAACACCACACAGTGTAAACGGTGAAGTTTAACTCTTTATTTTTAGGGCTATCGATTCATAGAACAAATTATCTGCGATTATCTGTTAATACGGTCGGAATATCATCGACAATCTTTTACATTCGCGCTGCACGAGGAAAGAAGAGCTTTTTCTCGCACACACTTCACCAATAATCCCATTTTCACTGTTCATATGATCGAAGGCGGTGCGTCAACAATCGTTTGTTACTCTTAAATTGGTCGGCATTGATAATGAGATTATCCGAGAAATGATTCGCTACGAGACATTTCTTTTGACCGTATCGATTGTTGTCAGTGATGTTTCATTGAGTTATACATATTGTAACGAATTTTTGTTTTCTTTGTTTTTTTTTTTTTTTTTTTTTTTAGGAGCGAAACATCTCAGTAGAAACGTTTTCGACTCTTCTCCTGATGTTTTTGATAAAACATAATACCGATTACGACGCACGCTATTATCGCCAGCGCGACGACGAGCATTATGAGGAAAATCTTAATACCGCTCGCCGATGCCGGTTTGGGATCGTCGACGTGTTCTGAAAAGTTAATGTTAATAATGAAATCATTAATTGCAGTGACGTTATCACACGTTTTTCACGAAATTAATAACAAAACCGAGAAATTTCTTAATAAGTGAAAATCAATGGATAAAAATCGTTTACTTAACAAGCGATTTTATTCTAAACACAAATAAGTCAGTTAAAAAAATTGTTTTTTTTTTTACCTCTTGGCGATTCGAAGAATTCCGCTGACGGCATAATGTTGGAACGATCCTCTTCTTCAGCCTTTGCCTACGGAGTACACAAAATTTTTCATAACTGATATTGTATATAGAGAAAAAAAATCGGTTGAATCGACTAAATCGGCGTTGCGGATCGCGAAAAAAATAATCGGTTGCTTAAAAAAAAATAGCCATCGTAATAAGTATTTCTTTCAAGGAATTAAATATTTGTTTCGCCACCCGCAAGCGTCGATTTTGTCGATTAAACCGATTTTTTTTCTGAGTGTACAGAATTATAAGCGTTCGTAATGATCGAAGCGCCTATTACAGCGAAGAAATCACTTACATCGCCGGGTAAATCCAATTGAAACAGACGAACCGAGAGAATATCGTGAGTGTCAGAGAGATCACCGGTCGTTGCTGTAATTCCGAAGTAGTATCCGGTCGGAAGTTTGATACCTTTTACGGAAAGGCACTCCTTCCATGCGGCTTTATTGGCAATGTCCGTTGAGACTGTAATAAACAAATTTATGTAGAAAAGAGGTTTAGATATTTTTTTTATTATTGATTGATTATTAATATTATTGATCGGATCGATTATTATTTATTGAATTGTTGATTGATTATTATTATTATTGATTGGATCGATTATTATTTATTGAATTGTTGATTGATTATTATTATTATTGATTGGATCGATTATTATTTAATGAATTATTGATTGGGTCAATGTATTGATTTTTTTTTTTTTCATTTTTTTTAAATTGAATTTAGGAAATCGAATAAATATTTGGAGAAACGCACCGGTCAGAACGTCGCCTTCGTATCTTATCGCGATGTGAGTGTCGTGGTCGAGATTTCGGAATTTAGCCTCACAACCGGCCAATTGTGTGTGAGTACCATCGCGATCGTGATCGTAGTGAAGCGATCCATTGTTTATCATGGCAGATATATATGGATGTTGATGCTGAAAGAAACAATAATAGCGATCAGTTATAATTATCATCGTGCTTATTAAAAATTGTGGGAAAAATTCCTCAATTTTTACTGATTTTTCCCGATCGAGCAATTAATTAATATAGCGCCGAATTAATCGGTATCGAAAAAAAGTTTATCGTTCGTAAGTGTAATTTGATTGGGAGAAAAAAAAACTCCCGAATTCAAATAGAAATTGCATAAAGTTTAATTTTTTTTATTGAGATTGTAGAATAAAAAATTAAACTCTCCGGAATTCGTAATTTATAATAAAAAAACAGCGAATTTGTCCTTTTAATGCGAAAAGCTTTTTTTTCGCACTGAATTATACATCACACATATTCTGTGACTTGAAAAAAAAAAAATCTGACTATTCTCTGATTTTCTCGTTCCGTTTTAAATTCCCTGAGTTTTTGATTATTGTTTGGTTTTCCCGAGTCAATTGCCAGTTAATAATAAACTATGGAAAACAGATTTTCAGCTTCTGGAATAACTTACATTATGTGGTCCATTGTGATTACTGTAAGTATCCAATATTACAGCCAAACCGTGAAAGAAGTCTTTGTTTCCAAATACGGGTCCCGGTTGCATTCTTTCTTTTGCATACCAAATGGCAAATCCATCTCCAAATAGTTCTCTTCCCTTACCATGAACTTTGAAATGAATTTGTAACTCCCAATTTGTTAATTTGCAAGGCTGCAATAACGCGTTATAATAATTACATATTTCTGTAGTCAAATTCAACGAGTTGCGGCAAAAAAAAAAAAAAAATCGTTAACATCGTAACAATCCAAATGACCAAATCTCCTTTCGATTTTCGGTCTCAGAAATTGTAAGAAACACAAAAATTCCGTCTTTCAAACTCATCCTGTCTTTATCTTATCTTACTTTCTCCATTTCGTTTAATCTGTGCTATTTATGGCGACTGCAATGCCATTACATTGATTCTCTCATTGGAGATTAATTTTTTTTTTTTAATACTCGGGAAATTTATTTCAATGATTTTGCATATGAATTTCTAAATCAATGATTGAGGAGAAAAATAATATATAATATATGATTACTATTATTATTATTCCGATAAAAGTGATATATTTCAAAGTTCGACTCAACAGGGGATGCGAATTGCAAAAAATCGGAACTTTGAAAAAAAAAATGTGTCCATTAGATTGCAAAAATATATTTCCTATGGAATTATATTCATATGAAATGCAATATTTTTTTTGCTCACTGCAGACGAACTATATAATTGTAATTTTGGATGTACGAAGAAATGCTGATTTTTGGGATTTTTTTTTCACCGCAACGCTTCGTATAAAATGGCGCTCGGGATGAGACGGCGGTAATCGTACTAACCATAGAATTCCATATAGCACCTTGTTTACTCTGAAGATCGGGCGTCAATCTGACATAATTGTTTGTAACTATTGTATTACCCATAAAATCCCAATAAGGTATAGTCATTCCCATTCCTGTTGGCGAAAGAAATGTTTAAAAAAATGTCACGGATTAATGAGAATCGAAATAAATTGGATGATAATTAAAAATTCTCGAAAAAAAGCGGCCGACTGTACGCTAACCTCAAATGTCGGCGAATCGAGAGTTACCCGACGAAACTCGAAAAATAAGTAATTGCACAACAAAAAATATTCACGATTGTTTTGTTATTCACGATTTCACGTACCTTGATAAGGTCTTATGAGAGAATGTTCTCTTTTCATATAGTCTTTGGTATTCCATTCTGCGCCAACGGCACCGAGAATGCCAATTGTCAGGATGTATGTATAGGACAGAAAGCCCATTGTCTTTTCATCAATTGCAGTCTTGAAATTTCTATTATGAAAAACCACCCGTGTGTACCACCGATGAAGACAGCCACGCAGTCACTTCTTATCTACGCCGTTTATCGAGGTGCCGAATAATTATGATGCGAAAAAAAAAATAATAGCGAGGTTGTGAGTTGGACACGCTACAATGCTATTTCACCGACTACGACTGACCAATCGCGGGGCCACCAACGCGGAGGTAATAATTTTTTTTCACAATGTATTGGGAATAGCCATCTCGGACACAGACTGATTCGCCATCTACAGGGATTCCGTACAGATTTATCATAGCAGCGGTTGGTTAGTTAGTGCGCGTAAAATTTTACGATAAAGCAAAAAACTTTAATTTCAAACGAACTGATCGATTCACGATATACGAAAAAGTGCGGCCGATGGTGCAGTGCATGTCGCAGGTTTTTCTTGTACCAAACTCGACACATGGTAAGTACGTTAATTTAGTTGCCTCTTCTATTTTACGATCGACACTCAAATCTCGATTTACTGAACCAAACTATATTTCGTTCTTAACGAATTTTTTTTTCATTCTTACTGTAAATGTATGGAAACGATTTCTCAGAAAACATCCCTCATGAAAAAAAGGCCGGTATTAAAAAAGAATACTTAATTAAAACTAACGAATAAAAAGTTCAACACTTCATTAATTGTTCATATAGAATGTAATGTCAATTATCAGTAGCGAAACCAACCGGAATTCACACGATGTTAATAATGGTTTTCAGAATGTAATACTGAAATTATAATTAAATATCATTAATAAAAGTTGTCTATTATTAACAATTTTTAACAATAGTTTACCATTATCAACTATTATTAACAATCGTTTTCAGTGTGTAATGCGAAACCCTTATTATTTATCCTAATCGAAATGTTTCCGGACATTGATCTTTCGATATAATATAGCTGTGAACAAGTCGCACGGATCCGTGCACTTGGATTACGAAAAATTATTAGGATTGCCCTGCATAAGATGAGATTATCTTTCGTAATCGAGTTAATCAGCCCGTGGAAACCCTCGGCGAGCCGTAGACTAAACGGTAGACAGCGCTATTAGAAACCATATGTCGGTGCGGTAAGGTTATAGAGAAGCTTGCTATAGCGGTGAAGCGCATGCATACGACGAAAGAGGGAGGGGGTTGATGGTAGGAAAGGTTTCGTTTCTACGCACGCGTGGGTTGAAAAGTGGATTGATCAATAATGGTCATGAGATAGGGACACCTCGAGGTTTCGTTTCTGCATTCACGTCAGTAACCGATTTTACCTTCGCGAGTGAAGTGTTGTCTTCCCAGTAAGATTTACGTACACCATCGGCAGTGCTATACGTTACTATCGATTACCCATATACGTCCTTGCGATTTATACAAATTTTTACAAAAAAAAAACAAGCAAGGAAAAAATATAAATGCAATCGCGCCCAAAAAAAAACAAAAACATCGAAAAACCTTAAAACATCGAGAGACGGGCCCTTCCGTCCGAGTCTCTCGCGAGTTCACGCGCGCGTGATCTCGTGCAATTCAAGGTGGTAAATCTACACAAATTTTTCGTTTTTTCCAATATATTAATTGCAATTATTTACAAATTCGTCAATAGATATACGAATATATGACGGAATTAATCTTGAATAACTCTCGTAAAAAAAAAGGTTAGGTTCACACGAATGATACATAGGTAAACAATGTTTACTCGACGCGGTCAACGATGTCATATATGTTTTATGACGTTCGAGACCGGTACAATCACGAAATTGTAGGGATAGAAAGGTCAGCCGAGAATCTTTTGTTTCGTTAGTACCTTCCCATTTCCACGATTTTTTCATTGTTCCGAATAGTTGCAATCATATTTATATATTTATACGCGAGGAAAGTACCAGGAGGGCAAAAGCGTCGAGTGCGTTGCACGTGGAGCTTGTTATACGTGTTATATATCGGACACGTATACGACGCGACTCGACACTTCGCCTATGCCGTAGTACGTAGCATATATACATATATACGATATGAGTGCACGAGAGACTCTGAACGTCGCATGGTGTAGGCCTACTGGGGATTCCCGCCATGTAAAACAATGGGAACGCGTACCGTGCGCAGTACCCCTTGGGTGACGCGGAAAGCTGCACTCGATAGAAAATTTTTTTCAGTTTTCGCGTAAATACGAACTTTTATCGATCTATGTCAATGTATGCTATTGAAAACAAATAATAAATCGCGAAAATATAATTGTGATACTCGAAAAAAAAAAAAAAAAAAAAAAAATTGATAAAATATGAGAACATTTGAAACCGTTAAATAAATACGAACGCGAATCGATTAACCCCGAAAAGTCGATATTTCCGCATTGATTCTTCGTAATTCTTTTCTCATTCGCGAAAGTTTCATTTGCGACAAAATCATCTTCGATAATTTTTTTCAATATGCTGCCGCGTAGTACCCGAGATACAGCGAGATACGAAAATGCAACGATCGAGATTGTCATCATCCCGTAGCGAGTCTCTCGTGGTAACTACAATATAATAAAATGTGGGCTAATAGTTTCGAGAGCAACGAGAACCGGCGGCT
Organism: Buathra laborator; assembly: GCA_934046635.1. NCBI lineage: Eukaryota > Metazoa > Arthropoda > Insecta > Hymenoptera > Ichneumonidae > Buathra > Buathra laborator. The sequence continues at coordinate 12,951,339 of OW203897.1, forward strand.
TAAATGCACAACCAAGTAGAACTGATGCACCGCGCGCTAAAGGTTCGCGTCCCAGTTACTGACAATTCGATACATTTGCTATAATATACCAAAAGAAAACTGGTACACTGCGATTGCTGACGACATTTTTTTGGGACTTCGATCGCGTCGCAGAGAAGAATAGAGTTTAAGAATAATCGAAAAATCAGATTGTTCGATTTCCACGTATATCTTTAGCTTCTCGTCTGTGAGAAAGTCATTGCGGTACATTTTTTTTCGTTTCCTCGTAGACAAAGCTCGGTGGGCGTTAAAAAAGAAAATGACGATGCAGTGTACAAATAGGGTGGAGTGGGGCACTAAACGGGCACATGGCGCAGTCGGGTAAACGGGCACACGGGACAAACGGGAAATTTGTTAAAACATTTTCTTTTAATTCGAAGTAAAACTCCAATTATTCAAAATTTCACATAATATTTTTAAAATTCTCCAAATATCAGAGAAAAAAGCGGATAACATTTTTTTCAAATTGCCATTGCAATGCGATGCCATTAATGTCTGCATAACTTCCTCCATAAATTGCCCAAAATTAGTAAAAAAAAAAAAAAAGGTTATCGTAAAAAAAAAAAAAAAAAAAAAAATTAGAAAGCAATATGAAAATTCAATTTTCATATGAAAAAAATGTTATTTCCATTTTTAATTTTAAGGTTAATAACATTTTTTAACTCGTATGGGATATTAAATATATGATTATTAATCACTCATTTAAATGCGTGTCCGTTACTTCAAATTTCTTTCATTTTCTTTTTTCTTCATATTTACCGTAAATTAGTATGTAATTCTGTTGGTGAGTATTTGGGTAACACACATTGTAATTTAAAGTACAAGCGATTAAACAATAAAAAAAAAATCAAATTAGCGTTAGCACGCAGCTACCGAGGCAACAGAGGTAAGTAATCTCAAGTTCACGATGAACCCGCTGACCGCATATACGTGCACTCGCATACCGCAAGCGCGAGCGCATAATAGTTATCAAGTCCGATAGCCATCGGACAGATGAGTTACGGAGATAACGCGAGGAAAGATACATGACCCATATAATATAGTTAAAAGGTATATATCCGTAGGTATAGGACTCCCTGTTGGGAGTGTTGAGGGGAGAGGAGGAATACGAGAGTTGCACCTGCGGTAGTACATCACAGTCAGAGAGATGTGTGCAACTATACGCACGATGCCGCGCGAGATCTTATAATACTGCCGCGTTGTACGTAGCGTGCGTAGAGGGCATTCGTAATGCCTTGTGCATGCGTTCGCTGGCCCCGCTCGGTGTTCGTTCGGTCGGTTGTTGCGCGCGGTGCCTGGTGCGATGGCGAAGAGATTTTTAGGCCACCGGGCTCACCGGAGGAAGGATTCCATTCGCGGTTAAACGAAAGAAACCGAAACGAAATAAATAAAGAGGGGAAAATAAATAACGAAAAAGAACGTAGGGCCCGAGTTGGAGATGAGACGAGAGACGTTCGTAACCTGCAAAGAGCGAGATAGTTGGCAACAGCGACGACGTCGGCGCGCCCGTTGAAAAATGAAGTAGGGAGACGGGTGGGAGGGAGGGAGGGGGAAGGGCGGGAGGGAGGAAAAGGAGAAGCAGGGAAGAAGGAGGCTTCGCCTCTTTGGCTGTTGTTCCGATGCGGTATAACACACAACGAAGCCTCCTTCGTTGGCAAAGTCGCGCGAGTCTCTCCGGAGGAGCCGTGCCCCGCCGCCGCGGGAGCTGAAGATTCGTTTGCCCGATGTGAGAGGCGCGCGCGCGCGGGCTGCCGGTGCTGGGAGCGACGATAATTGCAAGAAGAAATCGAGCCCGAATGCACCGAGGAATCGCCGAGAGTCGAGAGTCCGTAGCGAGACACGACCCAGTTGTTGTTGGTATGCGCGCGAGTCTGCGAACCGCACTGGCCCGATCGCGCGATCTCCCTCTCCCATTGACTTTGAATAACCCGCGTATATCTTTTAAGTATACGGAGTTGGCCTGGCCTCGGCAACATTGCCGGTGCCTCGTAACGAATAATGCTCCTCCGCGAGATATCTTACCGGCGCGTAAGTGGCAAAGTCGGCAATTGGGAGAAAAGAGGGGGGGGGGGGGAGGTGGGTACGACGAAGAAACCAAATTATTTCGATAAAGGAACAAAAGCGGTGGACCGCAAGTTGCCGCCGCAGCCTGAGGCGCGGAACATTGACATTTCGCGTGAAATCGGCGGTGAACGGTGTGTTCATGTATTTTTCCGTGCATTTTGGGGTTAATTGATGTCAACGAATCGTCGCTGCGTGTATGACAATCTTCCGTTTCAGATACGAGAAACCGCGAATTCTCGAATAACTTTGCGATGTTTTTACGAAAACTTCGACAGTGTGACTTGTCCGTTACTTGGGTTATCGTACTTGTACGCTATCTATTTTCGTTCAATGGTTGTCTTTTAATATCGTCGTACTTATGAAGTTCACTTTCGTTCGTTGTACATTCATGAGTATAAGAAATGTAATATCTCTCTTCGAAATAGTAAATTAACAATAATTATTTATTGTTTTTCCTCTTATTATTGTCATTATTATTTTTATTATCAGATTACATTTAAAATTAACATGTATGTTAATAAAAGACATCGAAAGGACGAGGTGGGGCAGAGTTTATGTTAATTACAAGATATGATTTACCTTTTCTCGATGACACAATATGCCGAAAAACGAAGTCCTCGAAAAAAACGTGTAATTGTATCTGAATGATTATTTATCGCTTTTTTCAACGAAATTGACATTCTCATTGAAAAATCTTCGGCGAATTGATTCGATATCGATTAAATGATTTTTCGATTAATGGTGTTTCAATTAATCTTTCACACCTCCCCCCTCCACTGTTCCGCCTGTGGGCAAATGTACCTTCTCGATTCGGAAGATCCGAGCAGGTCGACGGGCCGTTATAACATCGTCGACTTGGAGATTCATTCAAAAAGTAAATGGTACAGTCGCGAAGAAATGGATAGCCGTGGGGAACATAGTCACGTGGCCGGTTTCGGCTGAATGTATACCGAATGTATACGAGAACTACTTATACCAATGAATACGCAGCACCGCGGCGGGCAATACTCGCAACATGCTGACTATGTCGCACATGTACGCCCCACGTGTACTATATGTATACGTATATCGACTGGCAGGACAGTATTAGGTATTAACTTCCCATACAGCAAACGATGTAACAAGACAGCGTGTGTAAGTAGCGATTCTTCGGCTCGCCTCTAAGTGGCAACGATTTGCGAATTATTGCTAATCGGCCTTTGCGAGTTTTTTTTTTTTCTTTTTTTTTTTTCTTTTCTTCTTTATTCATCTCTCTTTCTTCTTCAAAGCGCGAGGTATACATTCAGAGGCCAGCAGGTATTGCCATGTCGGGAGGCTGCTGATGCTTATTTATGAAATTGGCTCGATACACGCGAGAGTCGGGCGTATACCGCTTATCGGACACCTGGCCGAGTTGGTTTGGGCGAAACACGAAATTTCGCGGGTTAAATGAACCCTGCCAAACGGACGAGACGAGAGGGCGACAAGCATACCCTTCGTCTTGTGAATCTGATTCTTTTTTCCGTCCTGTTGTAACACAAGTATACGTTGCTCTTTGGTCCTTTCGGTACGTTCGGACATTCTACACGAAATAAATTCGATTTCTGTTCGCCAAACCCCCAACTAACCTTGTATTCTTGTGAAAAAAATAAAAAAACAAAAAAAAATAAATGAATATGCCACTTCCGAAAGACTCGTCCGTAATGTGGAAAAATCTTGCAACTTCCGTTGGACACGTCCACTTTAATGACGCGCTGACCTTCCCACAGCTAGCCGAACGCGACGACAAAGTGAACGAAACAAAAGAGACGAAAAAATAAAAATAAACAGAAGAAAAGGAATATGACCGCTCGAGTGCACCGGTCACCGAGTCTCGAATACCTTCGCTTTTATATCCCTAAGTAAGTTACGGTAAAACCCCAAAACAATAGTTCTCGATAATAATCATAAATTAACAACGGGTCGTGAAATAAACGAAGAAATAATTTTTTTATTGCGAAATACAAAAAGTTCTAAGCACTCCACGATCTTCGAAAATAACCTCACTTTCACGATCGACGAAACTTTTTTCAATGGGTATTGTTCGGGGTCGTTCTATGCGGGTTTTTTTGCACCCAATTAATGGCCGACAATAAAATTCCCGTAAATCAGTCTGAACGCTGGGACATCGAGACGTCTAAATTTTCTGTCATTCCGATTTTCAATTGTTAAGACTTAACTTAGTAAAGAAACTCTTGAGATATATATCGTTTGTTCGCACTCAACGTTCTCGAAGTTTTTCGTACACACGTCGCAGCGTGCGCATGTGCGAGAAGAAAAAAAATCAAGTTGATCGACGCCGACGTGGGGTAAGCCGGACGTCGACGATTCAGAACGGAACGAACTAACGAAGGCGACTCGCGTCGCATTCTTTTCCCGTTTCCTACTTTTGGCAATCTCCCCAATCGCGCATCTCATTGCCGCGGCGCAATCGAGTCTGTACCCCAATCGAGTTATCAGAAGTTTCGATGTATTGACAAAGATACGAAGATTTTTAACAAGTACAATAATTCGTGTGCGTTCCGTGGCAACCAGTGACTACTTGGTACGTTGTTTCTTAGAAAACATTAACCCAGTCCCCCAGAGGTAAAGGGGGGAGGGGGATCTCTTATTTCCCATTTGCCCACGGGTGACGACCGTTAGCCAGAGATATAGCCGAGTCGCGCACGAGCGAGCGAAGGAGCCGCGAAACGTGTGCCTTAATGTTAGGGAAATGTAGTGGCAGTATAATATACCCATACAAATACGGGGTCTCGAGAAAGATTTCGTTAATAAAAAAAAAGCGGACACACGAATTTGTGTCGGGGCCAAGTCAAACAACCAATACTTTCGAGGTTAGTGAAATATATCCGTTTCACGTGTAAAAGTTCTTGGTACCTCGGCACTCGAGACATCGAGCTGTATTTACGTAGAACGCGTAAAAAAAAAACATTTCCCGCGCTAGACGGTCGGTAAACCGTCGAATTGCTTTTTTTTTTACGATCCAGTCTGCCGAGTCTTGTTTTGACGAACTCTTGACACTTTATTTTCTACCGACAACAACAAATCGGAATTCTACGCGATTTATAGCGATGCAGCAGACATTTTCTTTAAACTCATTATCGCGGGTTTTGACTATTGTGTTGATGTGCAACTTCGCGATGAAGCGTTCGGGTGCGCGCTATAGCCAACGGCCGAGTGAAGACACTTGTACGATACCGCGATGAGTGGGGGAGGGAGGGGGGCGCAACGAGCGAGAATAAAGCGAATGACCCATTTGGACACGGCGAGAGGCACGAGAATACGCGCGCGGCTAAGTACTCGAGCGGGCAAAATAATAATCACCATCGACGGTGAGAGAACGAATCGGGGGCCCCAAAACGGGCCGAAAGATTCATCGTCCCGCGATATAACACTCGATGCTGCAAAGCACCACCGTGTCAAATAGCAATTTCGTCGCGCGAGGAGCTCGCGTGTTAATCGTGAGACCGTGACGCGCGCGCGCAAGCTCTAGCTGCTCCCTCATCTCGTCTAAAACCACTACCGGTAATAAGTGTACCTGCAATTATAGTATTAAGAAGAACAAGACTATTGCGTTAGAGGCACGCAATCTTTCATACTGATGATTTCATCATCATCATCCACACCGACTTCTCGTCTTCGATGACCCTGCGGATCTCGAACTCAAGGGCGCAACGAATTTTAATTGCACATTAAACAATTTTTTTTTTTCGATTCTCGCGACGATACGAACATTTTTTAATTACCGTTTACGCATCCTGCCGTGAGGCGCACGCATGGAAGTATTACTCAAGACGAGATGTTGCGACTTTAATTATTTCGCGAGACATTGTTTTTTTTTTACGACAAAAAATATATAAATACAGCAAAGAAAATTGAATAAAATAAAAACACTTTTCATACACTTTATATTTTATTTAAGAAAAAAATATATATAATTATACAATATATAAATATTACCGCGGTAGTTAAAAAAAAACACTGTTTGCCATAATTAATTGTTGATCGGTGGTGCTATTCTTTTTCACAAAAAAAATAATAATAGGTTAATTTTGAGTTCTGCGTTTTAACAGACCGTTTCGAGAATTTTTATCTTTAAGCATCTGACTGCTCACCGAGGCAATTGTCCGTTTTCCCAAAAGATTAAGATTCGTAAAAGTGGAGATCAGTAGGGTAATGTTTAGTACTCAATTAGCGTCGTCTATTTAAACTATTTTAATTAAAACAAAGTGCTTGTTTGCTCCGAAAAGCACTTGAGGGCAAAATGGAAGGGGGTAATGCGTACCGATTTTTCGGAATTTTTTCAAAATTTGAATTTTGTATTAAAAAAAAATTTGTATAATCGATGATCACTAAAAACGATCGTATTGATAAGAAACAACACTATACATAAGCAAATACCTTTGAAAATGTGTTTTTTGTACCACACGGATAAATATATGTATAATAACAATAAAAATACTGTAAAACAAATTTTTTTTATTTTTTTCGCAAACACGCGAAAGAATGTTTATTTTCGATGTTATGAGTGTCAGAATACAAAGAGTTAACAATGCGGTGTACTCACCTATAATCTGTGTAATCCGTTATGGGTGATCGCCGATGGATGCTACTTGGACAATCGACGGCAACGGGTTATCAATGGGATAATTGAATGAGGTATGTAGGTATACATGAGTAGGTACCGGCGAGAGGACAGAGGCGGATTGGCACTGCAGCGAAACAATATGTAGTTTATAGCTTTAGCGGTCGACTAAGATGGTCTGAATCGTGAGAGCTGCTCGGTCGTTTCACTCCGATTCGCCCAGTCGGCCAGCGAGAAAAGGCGTTAATCATGGACGAGTACGAGGCGAGTACGTGAAAGTGAATTACGACTGGCCTGATTGCTCGTCGACCGCGAGAAGGAATCGGCGACGAATCGCGAACGAATACAAAAACTTTCGAGTTTTCTATTTCCAAGATTCGTGTCCGCGGCGCGACCACCGCGGCGTCGATTCGCCCGGCCACCGGACATAACCCGTAAATTGCTACCGTCTCGAAACGAATATGCCGCCACGAAATTCTATGGCCTTCGAAACCGAGCGAATCTTCTTCTTGTGTTCGTCGTCCCGCCTCACCCCCTGCGCCCCTCCCGCGCGCCGTCGCGTCCGTCGCGAACCGCGGCCGTTCCGTCTCGTGGACCATGGCGAGTGCCATGGTGTGCCTCGCGAGTCCATCGAACCGCAAGATGTATATATACCCGTCGCTCGAACTATACCGCGTTATTATTTCCACAATTTTACAATTTCTCGTCGTACTCGTCTACGATATTTAGGAATCATTTTCTTTTTTACCGGAAATTCTGCAGCCAACTGTGTCAATGCTATTATTGTTTTACCGCGAAAACTATATTCACGAATCATTTTTTCAATGAAAATATCTTAAACAATCTGGTCGCTGTATTTTGGTTTTTTTTTTTTTTTGGCATAAACGCGATGTTTAAGACATTTTTTTTTACGATTTTCGAGATGGTTATATTGTCATTTTTTATTTCCAAAGAATCTTCATTACTCTTACACTTTCTTCTCGACTCTTCCACGACATATAGGTCCGCTTTTTTTTTATTAACGAAGCAACTTCCGACGTTTCTATTAATACATTTTCCGTACATTCATAATTGCGTATTATTCTATAATGAACAAATGTCATAGAGCCGTATTAATTTTCAAAAGACAATAGTTGCGTCTGATAATAATCAGACGGAGGTATATCCGTTGTACGCGCGATGATTGGCTGCCGTTGGCTCGTCTCGTTTCTCCGAAGAGAGAAAGTCGGGGTGGATGGTCGCGAGCGTTCCGTATGACGCCGCTCTTTTCTTCTAACCGTCTCGCGTGGCTACGAGGATGAGTCTTCGCTTATACGTCCGCGGGGACCTGCAGGCTCATTGCGCTCCTAGATCGGTTCTCCTCAATAACACAGTACCGCAAAGCAAATGCAATCAATTCAATATCTCCATGATGCGCTGTTCGCGCGATGTATATTTCTTTTCAACTCCGAGTAACAATGCCTCCAACGATCTGTCCCTAATTCGCTGTGTAACATAATGCACACAAAAAAAACACACAATACATCGATACTATCGATATAAAACCCGAGTACAACGATTTTCGTGAGCGTTCAATGAAATCTGTCAGTTTCGTTGGCAACCTAACCCTACCTAACAATACGCGCGGCGCGCGCGTGAAAACAAATGGAAAGTCAATGTCACGAAAAAATATCACAGTCGAGAGTTTTTATTGTTCGATTGTGAATAACACGCTAAGCCTTGTGACCCTTAATCTACGACACACTAATCAATGGATCAAACGCGTTCTCACGGATCGGCATTCCAGAGTACATCGACAGTGGTTATCTACCTGTCGTTTTTTTTATTTATTTCTTCGCGTTTTTTTTTTTTTTTTTCTTTTTTCGTTTTCCAACGTTAAAATTGTACAAGTACAGCGCGAAGGTGGCCTCGTACACAGACCGGGGTACACAGATAGTTTGGCCGTTCGTGTCTACGGAATAACATACCGCGGGCTTTATAGAATTCTACTGATGATCGAGAGAGATCGGTGGAGAGATTTTCTCTAACGTGGCCCGGGGCGACTGACCCAACTAACCCGGACTTTGCTTGTAGTGCGTGCCGTGGCTCTTGGCTGCACCGTGCAGCCTATTAACCGTTCGATGCGGGATTGCTCCTGGCGTAGCCACGATTCCTTTTTACTTTACGTGTACATACATATACTTATACATATAAATATATTTATACGTGCATCGGACGATATACACCGCCACCTCCATCCGAGGAGACACGAAATAACCCACTGACGCGCGCGGCAAAATGTCAAGATTTAGTTATAACCTCACTTTTGCGACGACTAGTCACGTCGGGCGACGGAGGGGACGGGAGGGGGGGGGGGGGGGGGTGGCGGACAAAAGTGAGATATACATCCGCGTTAGTGAGCCGAGACAGCGGGGCACTTCGTCATCGTCGATTCCAATAGACAGCGTAAGTATACTTACGTGTCGCGAACTCGAAGCGGCAAAACGTACGTACGGTGAGCCTACAGCTAAATAACCGATTGGATATCGGCACGCGACACTCTCGCCTTACCGATATACTATTCTCGCACACGCACGTGTGTCATACGACTTTCTATCGAAGAGGCAAATTACGTTAATACCTCGGATATTCGTGCCGCCAAAGAATACTCTCAATGTTCATATACTCGATAGTCGTTATTATTTCTCCGCGATGTATATTTCTCGTATGGTACGACATCGAATTATTATTATTATTCTGTACAACAAATTTGTTGCGTTTTGCATCGTTTTATAGAGTGGGTGTTTATGTTTCAGTGTTATTTTATGATAACGCGCCGAGTAATACTTTTGCATTAAAAAAAAAAATCGTGAGAATTCATTTCTCGATCGTTATATTTAATAACGGTGAAAGTTCTCGTATAGTTCACCCTTTCTTCCCACCTGTCGCGTGAGTTTATCTATGAATAGTCCTTTTTCTTTCGATAACCCCCATTTGTGCTGCTGCTCTGCTACTATTGAGATCGGATTATCGAGAGGTCGATCTATCGCATGTTTAAGACTATTAAGGCATTTTCTCTGAACTACTTAAATATCGCGGTATCAATATTTTATAGTAAGGAATTCGAACTTAAAAGCTTCACTCGCGTTTCACTCGGATATGCAGGTAGGTAGGTCTGGTCTAAGGTTCACGATTGTAGGAATTAATGAAACATCTTTTCATTTCCACGTATTGCGGGAGACATGTTTATTCAATTCGGTTCTGTGAGTCATTCACGCCATACGCGGAATTCAGGATATAGCAAGGATCCTGGAGTTTCCCAGACGTCATTGAAAAAAAAAAAAAAAACCTTTTTCGCTTACGACCTTCACGTTTAACCGTTGCAATGAAATTTACTTAACCTCACTGCGCAGCCGGTTTGCGCACTGGAAAAAATGAAAAGTCCGACTCGCTGTATTGCGTTTCGGACAATTTATGCATAAATCTTATCCCGCATAAAAAAAAATCTGCGTAACATGTATGACTCTTGCGAGCCGCATAGCGTTAAACACGCGATAGACGGGACAATTATAATGGACAGTTCGTTGTACGCGTAAATACGTGTTTTATTTTTTTCTTGCCACGTTTTTACCGTGCGAAATCGGTTTTAGCGTATGGCGAGTTGATGCTGTACGTCTCGGGTCTCAATCCAATTGATGGTTTGTACTTTCACCGCATTAGCGCGGTCGAAGTGCGCGTCGGTCGTTGCGTATTCTCGCGCACGGAGTATATTTAGATAGGGCTGCCCGGCTGGCTTCGCGGTGTATTACACTGCGGAAACTTCGTGTCCAGTCTTTCTTTTCGCTGTTCGGCTTTCCCTTTCGAAACTTTAAAACTCGAAAACTAACAAACATTCCCCCCTCCATATCCCTCCTTATACCCGATGCCGTTGCTGTTGCATCGAAAGAAAATTAACTTTGTGACGCGCGCGAACACGAGGGAGAGACGCGCACAGACGCGATGGGAGAATTCTCGCTCTACAAACAACTATATGCACAAGTCGTACCGAGTTATCTGTTCCGAGCTTAGCAATTATTCTTTCAAACTCTCGCTTTTCACTGACACGGCAGAGAGACGCTTCAGTCCGACAAACACAAACGCAAAATCACACACAGCGAGAATCGTGTCGTGGATTTAATTTGAAACGAGATTCCGCAAACATATAACGTACAACGACCATAGCTGAGGATAGACGAGAAACGAGAGGTGTTTAATCGACATGCCCGATGCATACCTTCACAGAGACGAGAGTTTGCATGCGAGCGCTACTTGCCAAGTGTGACACTGACGCGATAAGCGAAAAGCAACGATCGATGATTATGGTAATAATCTCGACAGCTGGAACTCTGTCGATCGGATATACGAGAACCACATTATTACAAAGTTAGTGCGTACGATCACGTGGTGTAACAAAAAAATTATGCGAAAGCATCGGCAGCCATTTTCTAAATCGGACATATACGTTGTAATGAGTTTTTAGTGGCTGACGTGATTTTCTAAATTTCATTTTTGACGGAATCGTAAAGTGTTTTCAGGACGTCGAACTTTTTTTTTATTTCCCATTGGCATTTTTTTACCCCAATTTTTAGAAGGTCTTCTATACTTTTCGAGAATACTTAACATTTATTTAAATTCAAATTTCGAAGGGATCGCCACGTTATATGAAGATATTTGCTGTTGTTTCTCGTAAATGAAAAATTGCAGTGGCCATCTTTGTAGCCGTTTTTTTTTTTCGCGCTTTCTGTCGTTCTGCAAAGGCTTGAAGAAAAATGGTTCCGTAACTTCGCCTCGTCTGTTATGTGTATTTTTTTCCCCCGACAAACGCCGAGGTTTTCTCAATATGTATTACGAGAATTTTGAAGCTAAATAAAAATATTCTTGTTATACTACTTTCGTACGGTTACAACCTTTTCTTGCGTGTAGACTCGTTTAAAAATCACGTGACAGCTTGCGAGCATATCGTGAATAGTGGACGAAGCCACGAGCTCGTCTTATACCTATATATATATGTATATATTATACACGTAAACGTTACCTGAGCTCTACGAGGAAGCGTCTTCGCAGCTATGCGCGCGAATAACATTACTTTCGACTTTCGAGTTAATTAGACGATGCTGTACGACCGTGGTACGCTCGTGAAAGTCTGGTACTACCGTTGTCGCGCGCGCCGTTGTTGGAATCCTCTCTCGCGGCGTGTCGAGTGCGTTACCAAAGCCACAAAACAGAGACATAACACATGCACCGTAGAGACAATTCAGCGCCAAGGGCCTCGAGGGCAATCGTACAGTTGTCGGGGTTAACTTGTCGTCTTAGCAAATCGTTTTATTTTTTCGGTAGTCGAGAATTTGTCTTTTTTTTAAACACAATCGCCGATGAAACAGGTTTCGGTTAATCCTTTATAAGTCACAGCAAAATCTCACACGTGACTGTAAAATCACGTGACCCCCACTCCAGCCCCCATAGTCCCATACGAAACGTTTTCGACCCGCGTGCTTGTTCGGCCCGTAAGGATTAACGAAAGTACACATTCGATCTTTTAACCCCATTTTTTACTCCACGTTCAAGACGTTTTAATCGCGCGGCGCTTTTGTGTAACGCTTAACCTCGAAGTGTGCACCGAAAAAAACCATGAGAAGGACTAATAGCGTTTTGACACAACGAATTTTTGAGAAAAAATGGTTTCTAAAAAAAACTATTATGACTATTGGTTTCATCAATTAATAGTTCGTTCTTTTAAAACATCTTTTTTTTGTGATAACGATCAATATTCTCGCAAACGGTAAAATAAAATAACTGTAAAAAAATGAAAGATTGCAAAAAAAAAAAAAAAATTCGTTCGTAATCGAGTTCATTCGTTATCATGTTCCGAAGCCCTTCGACGTCGTAACTCTCGTTCAATAAGCCTCTTCGAGTCTCACAAGTTCGCCGAGCAGTTTGTTAAATATATACATACAGAGTTTAGTCCGTTCCATCCTTTATAATTAATTTCGCAACACAACGGAATAATCTCCTTCGAGGCGCGATGGTGGTCCGTAGTTCTCGTCTACATTACACGGTTGGCGAATGTTGCCCGCTTGTTATACTATGCAGGGTAAGGCGCGCCCGGCTCTCGCATCATTTCTTCGCAAGAGTTTATAGTATAATGCCATAACCAGGCTGCTTGGGTTATGGTGAACCTCCGTGCAAGCGAATGGCAACGAAACAGAGCAGCGGGTTTGAGAAGGCAGGAAAAGCATAAGCGGACGAGTCCCAACGGACAGTTAACACAACGAGTTCTCTCGGGTTCTAAACTACGAAACTCGATTCTCCCGTTGGTGGGTTTTGTATTAGAGAGTATACGAGGATCGGTGGTAGCGTTGCGATAATCACCGCTACGAGAAATACCTCATAAAATACGATAATAAAAAACAAAAAAGAACTTTACCCTTGAAATATGTCGATGAAAAAAAAAAAAAAAAAAAAAAAAAAAAAAAAAAAAGATCGAAGGATCAACTCAATCTCGGGGACACGCATCGACGAGATACGAGCACACGATTTAACACTGACAGTGTACCTAGAACCCTCCGCATATTTAAGGATTAAAATTCGTTCAACGCACCCGGTCCAGAGTACCCCGAGAATAACTATAAATATAGCAAAAAAAAAGAGATAACACGACATGGGTTTATCCCTTGCAAGAGTCTCTCCATAATAAACGAGAATAAGATTCAATTCGCGATAGGTGAATTGGGGTCCTGTATAATGACTATACGCGATGTATAAAAAAAAAAACCGTCGTTTTCGCATCTTCGGTCCGATGCCCCCTCGTGCGGTCGAGGCGCGCGTTATATTGGATCCATGACACGCGGGAAGGGGGGGGGGAGTAAACAGCTTTTATGAAAAATATACAGTATGACATCGGGACGTGTCTTACTCCGCGTGCATAGGCTATCTCGCTAAATGTAACAGTAACTAAAACATAGGGCGTAGTCGTGATGCACACGAAATATTAATAGCGGAATGAACAATGACCGTGCGCGGCGTGCTTGCCAGTGCGTGGCGCGTCACGGATGATAATGCGCGGTACTTTTTTTTCTTTCCCTGGGGTTAAATATACCAGTACGTAACATTAATAGCTCGGTGTATACGCCGGTGTGTACACGAGTAATACTCAAAGGAGGCTATGTATGCATGGGTAATAACGGTGTTACGTGTAGTATAGGTTATGTATAGTAGATAAGTAGTGTGTATATATATCGTATATATGCATATAGAAGGAATGTTTGTGGTTCACGGCGCTAAACCGCTAACCGTTTGACGTCGTCGTTCGGTGACCGCCACACCGCACCGCGCGCGCGCGCGTCCAGTGCCGCCGTCACGATCATCAACACACCTGCTGGAGGCTTCTCTATATATTATTATTGATAGATACAGGTCCTCGCCATGGATGATTTGCTTATCAAGGCACTCGAGCGGGCGTCGAGTTATTCAATGAATACATCGCGATCGTGACACGTGAACTTGTGACAAGAGGTTAAGGTCAGTGAAAACTCGACAAATGTTTCGCATTTTTTTTTTTTTTTTTTTTTTTTTTTTAAAGAAAAGACGCTTGATTAGAGTACTTTAATAAATCAAGATATCTCTGGAATCTCGGAAAAGTTTTCTCTGACGTCTCTGATATGTCTCGGAAGTGAATCATAGTTTCTCGGAGATGTTGTAGCCCCACGCGCCTTTGAAGTGATGTTATATCAGTGACGTGTTCATCTCTTATGAACGTTCAAAAAACGGCGGAATTTGTGCATTAAAAAAACATTTATATGAAAAGAGATCGTATTTTTTGTCAGTTTCCATTCTATCCTTTGTCCTGAATTCCTATTCCCGAGTCTAAATGCAAAAACGAAAAAAATGGCGATAACGAAAGAAAAATAATCGAGATGAAAAAAAAAAACGGATTAATTAAATAAAACGACCGGGTGAATGGTGGGAACGGTACATTTTCGATTGTCAATTTTAATTCATACAATAAAACTGTAAGAGTTGAAAATAAAGTGAAAATCATGAAATACGTCGTTAACATCATTTACCTAAATGACCAGCCACCTAATTAAATTGAGTACTTTTTTTCATGCGTCGTGTTGATTCGTTTGCCTTCGGCCTTTTATTGGCTACAATCGTATGTTCTTAAATTACTCAAATCGTCCCTAAAAATAATAGTCAAAATTACGAAAAAAAAAAACCGCCATTTTGCAACTATATCGATGCAATATGGACATTCAGCACTTTATCGGCATAAATTAATCGATTACGTGACGCATTTCCAAAATCACCGCCATTTTGCTTAAATGGTGGACATAAAAAAAAATGTATCCTAATCGCCCAAATCAAAAAGATTACTGCCATTTAGAATCTCTAAATAAAAGAAGACATCACGAATTAACGCTAATAGGCTAATCACGCCAACGTCGATTCATATTCTGTTTCTCATTGTAACAAAAACTATCGCTTGGCACCAGTATATCTATATACATACATAAACGTAAATGTGTGCGAGCGACGATGAAGCTCGTTTGCACCGTTGTTCGTGTTGCTCAGCGAGTCAAGGGGGAGGGGGTTTAGGACAGGCGGCACAGCGCGTTGCAAGTGGTAACTTTGAATTGTGATCTTCTGCTGTTACCACTTCCACCGGTTGCTACCGCTACCGCGAGAGAGTACGGAGAGTGCGCGGCTACCGTTAGGCGTCGTCCGCGGGACCGCGACCGGCCACCGGCACCAACGGCCAGCATCCGTACGCCGGTGTGCGCTCGTTTTTGACACATTTTCTCGCGTGACCTTGAATCTAGTGAATCCGGATCGAGCGTCTCGCGTTCACGCCGAGGAAGGAAGTCTAATGAGCCCGAAAGGGAGATAAATATAATAGGTTGCGAATCATTGAACGAAGGAGCTAATATCAGACACATCGCCGATGAAACATTGTCCGTTGGATGATTGAGACTTCGGTTCCGACAGGGGACGAAGATAAAGAAGTATATAAGATTGAGTTAAAGGAGAGAAGGACGCGAACGAAAAGACGACGTGTATACGTCGGGGCGAGCGCACACGGGGCGGAGAGGGAGGGAGGGGGGGAAATACCCGTGGCGGTGGCGATTGCGATGGCAATGCCTCAGTACCGGTCAGTGGCTGAGTTGCTTCGCTAGCCCGCTGTGGCTGCTGGCTCGCGTTCGTCCTCGCGTCTTCTCTACCGCCACCGCCGTCGTCGTCGTCGCCGCCGCCCGAGTCTCGAGATTCACGAAGAGCGAATCGAGAGAGTGTCGGGGGTCCGCGCCGATCGGGGGACTACCACAGCGCCAGGATCTATCGCCGCCGGGAAGACTTTTCAGTCAGAAACGAGACACCGCACGGGTGCTCGTTCTCTCGTCCTCGTTGTTAGTGCGCACTCGGTGTTGCGCGAGTCCGCGGAAGAGGCCATTTAACATATAAAATATATATATGTACGAAGATAAATACATTAATTTAAAATAAAATTTTTTTTTTAAATCGCGGAGTGTTCGCGATGTCGAAAATTTTGATCGCTTTTTCTCGAACGAAAAAATGATACGTCTAGTGACAAGTAGATTCAACAAAAGGTGCGACGACGAAGAGTTTTTAATCGGACCGAGGTTCGATCGTGTGTCAATATTATTATCGAAGCGCCGTCAACGAAAGGAGTTTTCACCGAGTAACAACGGAAAACAAAGCACCACATCGACCATTGATCTCGACTGATTATTGATGCGTTCGTTGGCATTGAACCGCGATGTGACGACAGATGGTAAGATTACCAATCGATTAATAAACGTCATCTTCGGGAGATCGTTATTCAACCATCGAATTCAAGTAACAGCAGCAGCAACAGCAGCGAGAGTTGCTTCGGCGTATCGTATTTGACGCGTATGCTAATTTAACGAGAAAAACCTATGTCCCGCGAAGTTATTCGAACTATCGATCTTTTTCTTACCCCGAACCCACACACGGCCGGGACTTTCCAGTTATTTATTACCGTTGTCCGTGGCGGAGGCCTATACTTCCGTAATCGCTGTTCGAAACTCAGAGCGACGAGTCCGGTTGTTGTACTCTCTCACTCACCGGACTACCGGTACCGTTCATTCATCGAAGACGATCGTAGGTAAAATTCGATCAAACGGATTAATCGATGATGGAGACGTTTGACTATACGATAGATCGATATCGTTCACTTAATTTTTTTTTTTTTTTTTACGGTTTCGCGAGTGTGTTAAGGTACAGCAAGACGAATGTGTTACAAATGTTTGTAACTTCGTCGGTTCATATCGTCGTGAGTTCTATACGTGTTTCTTCGCGAATTCGATCGTACGATAATGTTAAGATTCTCGAAAAAGTTTTTGGTTACGCGGATCTACGATATAAAACATATTGACAAGTTTTTACGAGGATTTGAAAAAAGAAAAAAGTACGTAGAATACTTCGTTGGGGTTAAGAAGACGTTTACGAGGTGAGAGCGTATAAGTAGAGGTGCTAATAGTACCTGTCTATTGTTGCTACGATCCACGTGTACCACCGCGAACGCGATTATGTTAGACAAGACAGAGAATCGACAAAGGCTCGTGCGACTCACGCGATGGGGTTATTAAGGCATTGGGAAGGCAATATGTTCTGATTAATTTCCTATTGTACGTCAGAGATGAAAGTATAGTTCGCGCGTTCGGAGATTCGAGAGGAAGCAAATGCGCGCGGTAGACGTTGGGGCGAAATATTGCAGTGTGTTCGTCGCTAATAATCCGAAAATTCGAGTGTTACGATTTATAGCAGTGCGGTTACGCATTTTTCTCACTCCAAAATTTTTCGGAGTTTTCGAGATTTTCGATACATTTCTTACGAATATTTCATGAAAAGAATTAGTAAACATTAAACGTTAATTTCGCTCTTCGCTCTTCGATCGTAGTAAACAATTGGAACTTTTAAAAATTATTTATAAATTCACATCTTACGCGTAATATTTTAAACTCATCTTTTGCGTTAAAAATGAATGGCCTTTCTGTCAAAACTGATAACGGACAGAATTCACATGCCTTTGAATTTAATTAATCAAAGAAAATTGTCTACTTGTTTTCGAAAATCGAAAATGAAGAATTCGACTCGTTGATATTATTCCGTATTTTTCAATGTGTTTCAAAGTGTCATAAATTTTCGAATCGGTTTATTGCTCCATTGGTCCATTTTACCCCACATTCCCCGATATGGTAAAAAAAAACAATTAAAGAGCATAAGAATAAAATTTTAATGAAAGATACCGTAAATTTTAACAGTAAACTATATGCATAGTAAACTGTATCAAAAAGTAGGATAACAGCGATTCTTCACTCAAAATCTTAGAGATTTTCATATTACTTTCTCGTAATCCTAGATTTCTCGTCTAATAAACGTTTTTACGTTCTTTATGACAATTTTTTTTATCACGTCAACATTTTCATTGAGCCTAAAAAACTTCGCGGGAAAACTACGAAAAACAACGAAATTCTGGAATAATTTCGTGAAAATTTAAAAACTCCTGTATTTTCTCCGATACTTCGAGAACGGAATAAATTCGGTGGTTTTTTCAAGTTTTCCCCGTTTTTCGTATGCGTAATAATTCCTGCATAGGGATGTCTTCCGCATAGTCATTGCACGATGAGTTTGCGGTGCTGCGACGAACACGATCTCTCGCGGGATTGTATCTCTGTGCGTAGCACAGAGGCGTTCTCGTTCCTCTGGCCTGTGCGTTCGCTTTTCTCGGTCTCTCGGCCACTCGGTCGGATATGTGTCACTTTTTGTACCGCTGTCACTGGGCACCCGGCAAATGTATTGTAGCGCAACGTACTGTGGCCGATGTATCGAGGGCCCCGCGGGTCATGCGGAAACCTCGGTATCGAACAAAGGTGCAGACGCGACAATATAGTGAAAAACGTTTTAACAATCGATTTCGTGATAATTTCCAACTATCGTCATCCCTTTTTCGCATTAAATAAACTTTCGGTAGAATACTTTTTTTTCGTAATCATACGAACTCTCGATATCTGACGGATAAAATAACCTCCAAATCTCGATGAAAACTCGAAGACTCCCGATTGATAATTGTGATTTTTTTCCAATTTACCTCGCAATCGTACAGTTTTGTGCAATATTAGCCCTTCAACCCTTCAAAACTAACAATTATTCTGTAAAAGAATGTTTTTTTTCGGGTTTTGTTTATTTAAAAGAATCTTTGGGCGATTAATAAAACATCGATAATTTTTTTTTTTTACAATACATCGACTTTGAACCTAACCAAGCAATGCTCGTCGAAGATTAATTGGAAAACATTAAAAAACCGTTAAAAAAATTAATATAAATGGCCCATTCGTATGTGATTGGGTTTCAAAGGATAGAAAATCCTGACTACCGTGTAGGCCGCTCGGTTCTATGATTAAGGCTATTGAGCTGCTTCCGTACGTCGACATAGACGGAT
Source organism: Buathra laborator (assembly GCA_934046635.1). Taxonomy (NCBI): domain Eukaryota; kingdom Metazoa; phylum Arthropoda; class Insecta; order Hymenoptera; family Ichneumonidae; genus Buathra; species Buathra laborator. The sequence goes on from OW203897.1 coordinate 12,970,541, forward strand.
AGATCGCGCGCGAGATGAGTGACAAGGTGGCTGTACGCGAGACATGCGCGCGCAGCCGCATACGATTTATTTACTTTTATTTTTTCACGAAAGTCGAAATGCGCACACGAAGAGCACATACGGTATTCATCGCGTATAATTCTGGCGCGTGCTACGACGCTATAACTCTCGTGTGCCAATGTTGCCGCGGCGCGTGTGCCCCGCCTCGACGTTCCGGGCTCCCGGTATACAAATCTTGCCGTATATTCGCTCTCAAGTAACAAAACGACGACTTATCCCGTCTCGCGTAGCATTCGCTATCACGTTAGTAAAACGCCCGCCCGCTGAATTGCGGCATCTCGTTGCGTATAATATATGTATGTATGTATATATATATACATATATCGAATATACATACTATTTTAATGCCGATGGTTCGTGAGTAACTTTGCGCGCTCCGGGGCACTCTCCGCGGTCCTCGTGTACGATACCGCGACTACACCAATCGCACCTCGCCTGCATTCCCGTTATAAACACGCGTGCACACGCGGACGCGAACTCGTCCTATCCAATATGTATCCGTACCAGCAACGCTTGGATGCCTTTTTTTGTATTTTTTAATTTTTTTTTATTATTTATTTAGTTAACGTTATTACGCCGCTCGGAATCACTTCAACCGGTACACGAGGACGAATTGTCCTTGAACCTTCAAACCGCCTCTACCATCGGACAAAAATTAAAAAAAAAAAAAAAAAAAAATGCTTAAAAAATTGATGATGATTAATTAAACCGATTTTTACTTTAAATTAAAACGTAGATATGCTAATGTGCTACGAAGGGTTTAAAGACGATATGCTGAATCGTTCCGCCAATAAAAAATTACTTTCCCCGATTAAAGATTCTCGGTAGCCGTTGAAAAATATGAATAAACGGCAAAAAAAAAATGGCCGACTTCCAAATAACGCCGAATTCGTCGAATATCGACAAAAATGTATTACGCTGCAAATACATTTTTTCTCGCAATTCATATTTTCGTGTTAATCTGTCTCGAAATGTTAATCTTTTGAACGATCTTTTTATTTGTTTTTGAATCTCTCACGAGATACCACCGTTCTTAATTCGTTTCTCCTCTCTCCGCGGAATTGATTGCTCGCGTATTTTTAAATTACGAGGAACACTACACATCGTAATCAACGACAGCTGAACTCCGTGCCGTTCTTTATTTTATTTTTTTCAATTTGCCGAGATACGAATATTCGCGATGAAAAAGAAAAAAAAAAAAAAAAAAACTCCATTGATGACGACTTCATGCTACCGCTACTCCCGAGCGATGCCCGTTGCCCGAATCGATTAGTTACGCGCCATTTGGCGAACAACTCGAATCGCAAATAGCGAATGAAATCGTTCAACGACGAGAACGTGCTGCCGGCATAACGTGTATCTATTAACACTGTCGAAGCGTAACCTATCGATCGATCCGCGAAGGATTGAAAGGATTGCGATAAGTGTATATAGGGAACGGTTGGACGGACTGCGTCCACGTTGGTCTGTGGCGAGAGGGAGAGCGGCGGGAGCAGCGGCGGGAGGGGGGGGGGGGGCGAGCGAGCGAAGACCGAAGGCGATGAGCCGCAACGCGATCCCACCGCGTTCTCTCATCCCGTGAGTCTCTTCATTCTTTTTTCACGCCCTCCAAATTATAGCGAAGGGGGCATATCTTTCTTGGCATACGTTTCGACCGCATCGACCGCTCATCGCTCACCACAGTCTATCTTCGCGCAGCCGGTGTACACACAGTAGTATACACGAGTGTGAACACTCGAAAAAAATGATTGCAGAAATAGCGTGTGTCTCGTCGGTATGCGCGGGTTTCGACGAGTTGATGAGAATCGTGTCTCCGAGAAAAAGATAATAATAATAATAAAAAAAATTAATAATGATAAGCGTGTATAATAATAATAATAATAATAATAATAATAATAATAATAATAATAATAATAATAAATAATTATTAATAATTATGAAATAATAATAATAATTACGAAATAATAATAATAATAATATCGAAAGGGTTTAAATACATGGTATACTTCCTTTTGATTCTCAGTAGTCGGATTACATGTGTGCGTACGAAGAATCTTTTAGTTCGAACGTTAAACGCGAGAGAGACGTACGAAAGGAACGTCCGGCGAGATCGCTGCAAGCCGGTCCCGGGGATTGCATTCGTCGTTGCATTCTCACCGAAGACGAATCGGTCGACGATTGACCCGGTATGCGAGACAAGAATTCCAATCCGTCCGCGGATCTCCACTTTTTTCGACGCTCTTATTTGTGACCGATTAAAGGAGATCCGCGGCGGTGAACATATAGACGTTTTGGAATTTGTTACGCATTTTGGTATCGTGTCGTATGTCGTTTTATCATGGGATACCGTGAGAGATATGTTTACATGCACTCGACGTTATCGGCGCTATGCATCAAAGTGCCGCTTTTCGTCGCTTCCCTACGCGATCCCTATACGGTTTTTCCTGTAGCAACGGATGCTGCGCGCTGCTGCTGCTGCTGTTTTATCGCCAAAATTATTGCAACGATAAGAAGTCATCGTATAGGGGACACCGAGGCAAAACGGACCACTTGTTTATCACGAAATTAAATTCGTAACAAATATTTCGAGTTTTCGAGAAAAAAAAAAAAAAAATGTCGGCAGCGAAATGGTCAAATTTTTTAAAATCGAAAAATTTCATTTTTGAAGCTTTTCGATCTATTAACCCAAAACTTCGTTCGCATTCTACGATTTTTTTTTTTTTTTTTTTTTTTTTAAATAATTGCGATTCACCATTTTGTTTTTTAATTACGTGGAAAACCATTTTTACCCGTATCGATGTTATTTTTGCGTGTTTCATTTTACCCCGGTGCTCCATATTGCCCCCGTCTCTCCTATATTCCATTATAGTAATGTAACAGTAGATCGAGTAAATGCAATATGGTTTTATGTGTATCATGTATATGGGACGGGGTGTGGTTGTGTTTCGTTTGCAGGAACCAGGATGCGGTGGATCGGTTACGTGGCGACGATTCTCTGGTGGTCGGGCGTCGTCAGGTCTCTCAGCTCCCTCAATCGAGGTCACAGTCAGTAATTCTTTGTATTTTTTTTTTTTTTTTTTCGTTTTCTTTGTTTTTTTTTATTCGTCCCGTGCGCGATTCGCTCCCGCATCGTTCACGTATCTCGTCCTGCGCTCGTGTACCGGCTATGTATGTACTCACCCCCCTCCCCCTCCCTCCCGCGTGTGCGCGCGCGCGCGTCGAAGAATCGACGAGGATCGAGGATCGCGGAAGCGCACTACTAACCGACCGAGTGTCGGACCGCGTGCGCGTGCACCGGTGTACCGCAGCAGCATCGAGCGGTCCGAAGTCTCGATCGCTCCTCCGAGAGTCATGACTCGCCGGCACGCATCCTTCGCTCGTAGACTATTCTATCTCTTGTTTTAAACTTTAAACGATGTTAAATTCTCTTTTCGCGGATATTTTTCTCATTTTTGCGTCTGAGTTCTTAGTTATTCGCGATGTATGCGACGATTCGCGGGGATTTGCGTTCTTTTTTTTTTTTTTTTTTTTTTTTTTTTTACGCGCGTTCAGGGAGCGTGAATTGGGGTTTTTCTTTCCCCTCGGGAAAGGAAATATCGAGTTTCGGGTGGGGAATTGGCCGCTTGCGGCTCTCTCGCGACTCCATTCGCCGGTACGAAAGGAGAACGAGAACGCGGCGTTATAGTTGCGCGCCGAGGGGCCATAGTGCAGTCAGCCGCTTCTGCCCAAGAGCTTCGGTGCTGCGGCAGCTAACCATTATAATGCCTGTGGAGCGTGAGAACTTTGAAGCACTGTAAACGATAATTAAAAAAGAGAGATCTCGCGCCGTATCTCACTCTCGGGAAAATTTCTTTTTAATTTTATTCACATTCTCATTCTTGTTTCGACGAATGATTATGTTTAATACGCGGGTATTGAAGATCTTGTCGTGTTAAACGCTCGAGAAAAATCCCCGCCAGCAGGATTTTTGGTTCTCGTAATAGACGAACGGGCGTACAATCGATGTTTATGTCGATAGGAGAATAACAGGAATTGCGATTTATTAGATTTCGGGGATTTTTCGTAAGGCAGTTTTTTATTCGCACAATATAATCACTGATTCGGTATTCAGACTTTCGAAAAATTATCGATATCGTCGATATTTAGTTTATGTGTTGAGGCGGAAATACACTGCAAAAGAAATTGTAAATTTAACGTAATGGTACACTGAAAGTTTTTATGCATAAATTTGTACATTAAATTTAATGTACTATAGTGATGAAAAATTAATGTATTTTTTTTTTTTTTTTTTTTATAGCGAAGTTAAAATAAATTATTCGATTCAAAGTACTTTTATAGTGATATTAAAGTAAATTATTTTTACGGTCTTTAATATGTATACCGTGAATTCATTTCGCGTCATAACCGTATATCAAATTTAACGTTCGATGTAATTTACGGTTTAATGAAAATTATGCATAAATGCTTTCAGCACCAGTGCATTAAACTTCCAGCAATTTTTTTACAGCGTACTTTGTATCGCTTGGATAATTGTAGGGCTGTTAGGTACATTGAAAACAGCGAAAATGTTGAATAAATTGGAGATTTTGTTTCGATCCATAATTATCGAAGTAAAAGTCCGAAAATTTTACAAATTTTTTAAATTAAATTTTTTTTTTTGTGTACAAAGATTAACGAAAATATTGGGTTAGTAAAAAAAAAGTTGTGAGATAAGACATAAAAAAAATGTATTAGACACGAAATCGGAGATTACGAAGAAATAATACAAAGATCCTTCAAGGGATCCTCGACAGGTCGGGGCGGAACCCACAACGGGGGGGGGGGGGGGGGGGGACCTTTCAAGGTATTTAGACTTTGAATAAAGGGTTATGACTAATAGGGTATTTTCTACCTTCATATATAGAAATGCGGGGCAAAATGGACCAACAGAGCAAACTGTCGGGGATCCGAAATTTAATTTATGGCGATTTAAAAATCATCGGAGGAATGCGGGGTAAAATTAACTGCTCGTGTCCCTAATTTCCATTATTAAAAAATAAGTTCATTCAATTTTTTTTTCTATTTTTTAAATTCGAAATACCGTTCAAATTTTGAAAACTCCGATTTTTTAATGCGATCGAAAAGGGATAAACTTTCCCCTAAATTTTGTTGTATTATTCGGGCCCTCGAAGTAAGTGTCACAAATTTATATCGCGTCACTAAATAATTCCGAAAATGTTGCATAACTCTACGAGACTATTTAAATTGATTTTACTGTCCATATTACCCCATCTTTCCCTATGCTACATTTTCTTGTCTCGTTCATTGAATACTTCAAACAATAATACAAAAAAAATCATCGAATTGTAGAAAAAATTCGTAACATTCGCTGCAAAAAAAAAAAAAAATCCTTCGGTAAAACTCGGAATTCGAAAGATCATTATGTTTGCAATAAAAATAAAAAAAAAACTGCCTTCGGTAAAACTCGGAACTCGAAAAATCTTTATGATTTCAATAAAAAAAAAAAACGAAAAAAAAATTCTCCCCATTTACGCAAGAATATTCTTTGCACAGGTTACAAAATCAGTCCGAAGCCGTGCCGAGTGCCGGGATCAAGCGGCGCAACGAATTTCGGCACTTGTATGTTCGTATGGGAGTGCATCAAGTCGGAAGGTACCCACGTGGGTGTCTGCGTGGATACGTTTATGTTCGGCAGTTGTTGTATGCGGAACGAAACATCGTCGGTCACGGGATCGACGACGATTATCGAGACGACAACGAATCCAACAATTTTAACGGATCGTGTCGACGTTCAGCAGCAGCAATACTCGCACATTAGCGGCGGGAGTCTGAGTTACGGAAATGCGGAGAGACCGTTGTCGTCGTTATTCGTTGGGGGACCGGGACGTCCGCTCCAAAAACGTCCGCAGGCGAAGCCGAGTTCTGATTTTCAGGATTACGGTCCGATGAACGATCTTCAACAGGCGCAAACCTTAACGATATCCTCGAGTACCAATGCCGTGTGGTCGCGACCTTCGCAAGAAACTGCGAGACCCTTAAATCGTCCAACGGGAGCGTACGATCCCGGAGGTGGATTTCACGGTTTCAAAGACAAGACGGACGATGCGAGTACAATGTCTGTAAGATTACCGGGAAAAAATCAGGTCTCGGAAGATGGTGAGACGCTGCGTACGCGACCGCCCACATCCTCCTTGTGGAACAACGATAACACGAATCCAGAAGTTCTCGACTCAGTGGCTCACGAAACCGCTTACCGTCCATACGTATACAATAAACCGGAAGAAAAAGTGAGTGGGTTTTACTCCTTTAGCCTTTGGCTTCTCAATTCCCGGTCATTATTAACGTATGTAATAATTTCAGCTTTCCCTTTTGTAATATCGGTGAATTATCTTTTCTTTTCTTGCGACGCATATGTTATATATTACGTAGTATTTCTATACATATAAACGAGTCTTTGAAAAGATTTTGTATGTCTATCATTCACGGACACCGACTCATTCCTGATTATTCGAAATCCCCTTTAGGTACCCCGTCGTGGAGTTTGATTACTTTAAATTCTTTGAAAGCCTTTGTAGGAACTGTGAGACGGGATTTAGAGGAATTCAAATGCTTCCCGAATCTAAACGTCCTAAAACTTTAATATATAATATATAATATATAATATATAATATATAATATATAATATATAATATATAATATATAATATATAATATATAATATATAATATATAATATATAATATATAATATATAATGTATAATATATAATATATAATATATAATATATAATATATAATATATAATATATAATATTCGAAAGAGAAAAATCATAGAAATTATCGTTGCGCCAAATAATCACGAGATGTTTATTGAGAGGAGAGAATAGTGGGAGATATAAATACGCGATAAAAATGACCGGTATTGTGTTCCGGGATCGGGACGTACGTTTTATAAGACACAGACATAACGAGTCGCTCGTTGAATCCCTTCGAACTTATCTGATTCGAAACATAATTTCTCTTCGACAAGAGCACCAGTACCTATCGACCGATCACCGCCATCGATCACGATCGGGAGCACGACGCGAGGCCAAACTTTGTATCGAGACCGGAAACAACGAGGAAGCCTACCAAGAGTCGAACGACCCCGAAGCCCGAGACGTACCACAGCTCGGATGAGGACACTCACCTTTCCACCGGGTATAACTCCATTCCCTACCTAAACCAGGAGAAGCCACACGTTTTTTCTTTTTTCTTTTTTTTTTTTTTTCGATGCGATAACAGAGAAAAGTTTACGGATAAACTGTAACGAGATATCGCTACGGACTCCGTTATTCCTCGGGGGATTTTTTACGCTTTTGTTTTTTTTTTTTCGTTGTTTTTTTATGATTTTTTTTTTTTTTTCGTAGCGGATCTTCGGTCCAAACGACACATTGGAGAGTCACTACGGAACCCGCTTTCGTAACAAAGCTCTCGACGACGACAACCGAAACGGTTGCCACTGTAATCGGCAGTGGTAACAAGGGACACTTTTGGTCGGAACATAGCTGGACGCCGCCGGCCGGTTCGTCGATAAAACCACATTGGATCGATGCACAAGACAACGAACCCGAGAGATATCAGAATCGACCGAGTTTCGAATCGACGGAGTCTCAACAGGTGAGTTGTTGCGTGTGTCTGCGGCGACGTTGGCATCGATGAGCGTCCATCGACCTTCATGTCACTAAAGTCCATAAGTGGATGGCGCTCGATCACGCTACGCTGATCGTACCCGGCGGGCAGTCAATACTTTCCAATTCCCATTCGAAGATGGAAATTATCCGTTTCCGGGCTCTTGCCGCCGTTAGATTCAAGTCGTCTACTTTTTTTCTTTTTCGTTTCATTCTTTTTTTGACCCCGTAAATCGAGTATTATACGGAGACGAAAGACCCGCGACAGGCGCTACGAGTCTCTTCTTGTATTCAGCTTTCTCATTAATCGTCGTTTGTTTTTTTTTTTTTATTTTTACGTTCATCGATGCCGGATGAGATTTTCCAGAATACGGAATACGACAAGCCATCCATCGGCGCCGCTCACTACATAACGACCGATGATCTCGGTACCGCTTTGACGAGACCCCGACCTACCAAAAGAAGAAAACCAACTTTAGCCGGTACCGGCGCTACCGCCGGTTTGATCACCGATCGCACGAAAAATCGTCCGACGACCGCGATGACTTCTTATCCCACTACGACAACCGTCGCCGCTAATGGAGTCGATAGTACGTCGACAATCGCGAAAATACCGTCGAGAACGACGACCACGACGACGGCGAAACCTACGATCGTAACGACTACGATGCAAACACCTACCGCGACAATCCCCGCGTCTACGGCAACGACGATAACGACGACGACGACTACGCCGTCGTCGACAACCCGGAAAACTTTGGGTTCTATGCCAACAGTTTCGGCGGTCGGTGATACCGACAAAACGGAATGCGGTATACCGTCGCTGTTTCCGCGGCCGGAAATGAGAATTGTGGGCGGAAAAGATGCTCCGTTTGGCCGATGGCCGTGGCAAGTGTCCGTACGAAGAACATCGTTCTTTGGATTTTCGAGTACTCATCGATGCGGCGGCGCTGTTCTCAATGCCAATTGGATCGCTACCGCGGGACATTGCGTAGATGAGTAAGTGTAGCGTTTCGAGTAAATAAATATAAGTGAATAACCGTATCGAATAAGCGTAACAAATTTATTTTGTGTCGGAAAATAATTGAAGAAAATATGAAAATTGATGAGACTTTATGATTCGTTTATTTCTGGTAGCCGTACGGTTAATAAATGGGGAAACATAGAGCTGTTTTGCTCTATGCATCCCTAAGTTATGTTTGTTTTTTACGTCGACTCACTTTTAAAATGTTTCCTTCGCAATATAAATTTTATAGAAAAAAAAAAAAAATGAATTTCAATGTCCGGCGTAATATCGATATTATTTTTTTTTCAGTCTACTCACGTCGCAGATAAGAATACGAGTCGGTGACTACGACTTCTCGTCGGTACAGGAGCGCTTGCCGTACGTCGAGCGCGGAATAGCGAAGAAAGTCGTTCATCCAAAGTACAATTTCTTTACGTATGAATACGATTTGGCACTCGTGCGTCTCGAAAGTGCACTCGTTTTTGCTCCGCATATATCGCCGATATGTCTCCCGGCGACCGACGATCTTCTCATCGGCGAGAACGCCACTGTTACCGGTTGGGGTCGGCTGAGCGAAGGCGGCACTCTTCCATCGGTACTTCAAGAGGTAATTTTAATGTTTCGTCTTATTTTTTTCGCATATCAATTTTTTTTTTCATCGTTCCGAATATTAATTATGATTTGATTCTACTCGCTTTGGCGATGGAACGACCATATATATTGAGAAACAAAGTTAACGGACTTATTTGATGTTAACGCTAAATAATCAATTCTCTTGTGAGAAATTTTATTCTTTTTATAATGTTTTTTTCCTGGACGTCGCTTCTCAGTATATATGATTTTTCCATCGCCACAGTGAGTAAAATCAAAATGTACTTAAATATGTATTAATGATAATTGTTTGTTAATTTAGGTATCGGTGCCAATCGTTAGCAACGATCGATGCAAATCCATGTTTCTTCGCGCCGGTAGACATGAATTTATCCCTGAAATATTTTTGTGCGCCGGTTACGAAACTGGTGGACAAGACTCGTGTCAGGTAAGAATTTTTTTTCTTTTTCTTTACCGCATAATGTCCCAATACTCTCGGCGATTCGAGATCAATCGATTAATCGAAGTTTTATCAAAAATTTTCAGGGTGACTCCGGTGGTCCACTTCAGGTACGCGGCAAGGACGGTCGTTACTTTCTCGCCGGTATAATATCGTGGGGAATAGGCTGTGCCGAAGCGAATCTTCCCGGTGTCTGCACGAGAATCTCAAAATTCGTTCCATGGATACTAAAAAACGTGACATGAATGAGTTTCGAAAGAAAAATCATTAATAACGGATTGAATCTCATCTCTCTCCCCATTCCGTCCCGCCGAACGAATAGAGATCGCCGATACGGCCAGTGTTCGTTTATCGGACGGTCGCGCCTCTCAATTTTCGTCGTGCAAAACGCGCGTACATAGTAATTTATCAAAGTAGTTTTTCTCATCCTCACCGTTTCCCTTCTTCTCACATCTATCAACGCTTCATCCATCTTTTCCCCCTTCTGTCGCGCATCGAGGAATTTTTCAAGCGTTAAATCTTCTCATCGATGAAAAAAAAAAAAAAAATCCGCGACTGGCGGCAATGTCGTCGCGTACGATAAGTTCGCGCGTGCGATTTGTACGCAATACTCTGCATATAGGAACATTAGATATTAAGTGAGATTGACGATGATAATATATTCGCGTAGCGTGTAAGTCAAAGACTAGAAGATTATTATAGATAGCATACTATTAGTCCGATGTTAGGTCCGACGTGAGAAATGGACCAATTTTTTTTTTCTTCGTTTTTTTTTTTTTTTTTTTTTTTTACATTTTCTAGTTTATCGATACAGAAAGGGCGGCCAAAGTTTGGTGGACTGTTATAGGCAGTAGAAGATTTTTTTTTTTGTAAAATGAGACGTGAGAAACGAGACGTTTTCTCGTCGATCTTTTCGTACGATGGAGCGCAGCTAATGCAAGACGATCGATGCCAAACTCTTGCCTATCACATGATATCCTGTAATGTTGAAACCTCGGCGACAGTCGACTCGATAATACTGTTGCATTTTTTTCTTTTTTACCTTAGCGCCCCTCTTCTCCCGCCCCTCAGTCACTCTACTCGCGTCTATTATTAATGCGTCGTTGCGCGTTTTTTATTCGTGTAACTTGCATTTTGTACAGATCACAACGTAGATACGCATTTTTAACTATTATACTATAGATACTATGACTGTTACAGTTTGTACACAATAATCGACGACACGAAGAAGAGTCTGTGAACTCTCAGACGGATCCGTCGAAGAGAAAGAAAAAGTAAAAAAAAAAAAAATTATTTATATTCGCTGCATCATTGAAAAATTAATTTATAGTCGAAAAGAACAATTAATTTTCTTTAAATTGGTATTTAAATGAATTCTCATTGAAAAACAAAAATTCTGAATTTTCGCGATTAAAAAAATCGACAGACTTTCTCTTTGAAGTTTTTTTTTTTCTTTAGTGTAAAATTTGAGAGATACAGTCAGATAAAATTTAATTAATTGAAATGTGAGAAAATATGGACGCGGAAAAAATCGTCAGATGAGAAAGTTTTTTCGGATTTGTGCTGTGAAAGTGATTGTTACTTTTTGACATTAATTTCACTCGATTATTCATCTGTTAACTGTGTGTATGTGTCTTTTTTCTTCCACGGAACCGTTAGTGAACGCAATAAAAATGGGTCTTTTGTCGACGAAAGTGAAGACGCGATTTATCGGAAGAAAATCTCGGAATCACGAAAAAAAAAAAAACAACTTGACAATATTTATCATGCTACAAGGAGAGCTATTATGTTTAAGTATCAATTAATAAACAATTTTTTACGTGGTTACGATAATTGACGTTTGTGTATTTCTCTGCGATTGTGTGCAAATGCGTACGTAATTTTTTTTCATCGATTATTAATTTCTTTTTTTTTTTTTTGCTTATGGAAAATTAAGACGTCTCACAGCATTCGCGAGTTCAGCGGATCGTCAATACGACCGGCCAGTAGAGTCACCGATGTTTCGTCGTCAATTATGAAGTACAGGAAGGGACGATCGACGACGAAGGGTAGCGGATGCGTTTTCTCATACAAAACGTTACCTGCAATGAATTAAATTCAAAAGATTTTAGTAAAATTGATCCAATCGGAGTCGTGTCGCGTACATAAAATATTCTCTAACCGATACTCCGTTAATAATTAATGTAAAAACAAAAATTAGATGAAATTTGTATAATTATTGTCTTCGTTCCGAAAATGATTATCGATAAACGCGGGTAATTATCGACAACTCAGAATTTCCGAATTTAGTTGATTTTCCTTTTACGAAGACACGGATTTTTGAAAATGTCTATTAGCCAAAAAAATTTGCACTCACTAAACGGTAATGTGATAATTTTGATATTTCGAAACATTTAGAATTTGAATGAAAAATTGAAATCCCACAAAGTCGTAACGAATGCCAATTTTTTTTTTTTATTACAGATCTCTGTTTTATCCTCGAAGAATTCGGATTTTATTTAAACATCGAACGAGCGACTGTCGGCCCATAAAAAATAACTGCATTATTCCGGGATCTGTCGGGTCAAAGATATTCCATTTAACGATTGACGAGAAGGTCGTCGTAAACAGCGTGACGAAAGGTGACAAAGCGTGCAGATTATAACCGACGCTTCTGCAGAAATTCCACGGAGCTAACGAGTATATGCGTTTGTTATATGGAAGGGCAATAAGACTCAGAGTGGCATAATGCCGTCGTAACAATTTGCGCAACTATTTTCGCGGTGCATCGAACGAGGGACGTCGTACTCTCGACGTCGAGCTGTGAGCGTTCGTACCGTTGTGCCGCTGAGTCACGCAGGATATCGGTCGTTAAATTCAACGAACTTTACAACAATACTGAGAAAATATCTCGTGGCTAAGAAGGCTGGAAGTCAAGAGGCAATTACGTGAAACGTTGGTGCCACGAGCGGGAGCGTTGTGTTTCGTCGGAGGGATATACAGAAAGAGGGGTAAGGTGAGCCCCGTACGCGCGGGACCATTGCTAAACGACTATCAACGGAGATAATGAACGGTGGAAGGACGTGGCAAACGATTCTACTCGACACGGATCATTGCCAATGTTTTTTTCTTTGCTTTTTTCATGCTGTGAAAAATATTATGACTTCTATGTGAGATACGGATCTCATTGTTTCGAATGCGTAACGGAGTAGCGTCGAGAATCGTAATAAAAAAAAAAAGGAAGAAAGATGGAAAAAGAAGGGAAGAAGCGGAGAATTTCGAAGCAGCAAACCTCCTCGCGGATACGGTGAATAGTGTGCGTCTTCACGTGCCGGAGGTGAAATCGCGCGATCGGCGACGAAGAACGGTGGAAGACCGACAATGCCTCGAGCGTTGCGCACCAGAGCTGCCGATCGTGACCGTTGTTGACTTTGATTCCCACCGTCAGCCCCGCCGATTCCGCCTCTTGCGTTGTTTCTTATATTAACGCCGATACTCTGTTGTATGTCCCTCGCGTAAACGCCGAGATCGGGACTCATCGGCGACAGATCGGCGGCTCGCGGCTCGAAGACATCCGATATTCCAAGCTGAAAATTCAATCGACGAAATGACGATACCGTTGAACGGGGAAGTTGTTTATTATTCCTAAGATTCGGTAAATTTTTTTGTAACCAATTGATTGATCGAAGCGATAAATTGGTTGAACCGATAAATTGGTCGAAATGATAAATCAATCGAACCGATTAATTGGTTGAACCGATAAATTGGTCGAACCCATAAATTGATCGAACCGATAAATTGGTCGAACAGATAAATTGATCGAACCGATAAATTGGTCGAACAGATAAATTGATCGAACCGATAAATTGGTCGAACCGATAAATTGATCGAATCGATAAATTGGCCGAACCGATAAATTGATCGATCCGATAAATTGATCGATCCGATAAATTGATCGATCCGATAAATTGATCGAACCGATAAATTGATCGAACCGATAAATTGATCGAACCGATAAATTGATCAAACTGATAAATTGATCAAACTGATAAATTGGTCGAACCGATAAATTGATCGAATCGATAAATTGGCCGAAACGATAAATTGATCGAATCGATAAATTGGCCGAAACGATAAATTGGTCGAATCGATAAATTAGTCGAACCGATAGATTGATTTGTTACTCCAACCAATTAATTAGTTCAGCCAATCAATTCATTGATCAGAGTATATTTAACCATTCGGTTCAAGCAACGATTGATTTCTCTCCGCGTACAAAGCCGCCGCACGAGAGTATTGTTCGCAACAAGGAAAAGAAGTTATGCGCAAGAAGCGGAAGTATTGCGTAGGAGACGGAGCGCGCGGCGGAACGACTCCGAAGAAGTTCAACGAGCGAAACTAATGTGCAAAGTGGAGCAATAATATGGATTACGGCTGCACAAAGCGTGCGGATGGGCGCCGTGTACTCCGAAGGAATTCAATGCCGATGACGCGATTCGCAAATTATCGTCTCTTCGTTAGTCATTATTCTGTAATATCGTTTTTTTTTTTTTTACGTCGCTTACCCTTTGTAAGAACGGCGTTAATGTGACGAATCCGCGAAGCATAAAGGACGGAATAACGGCGGTGATCCAATTTGGTCGAAGGGAACGACGCAGTTGCCTCAGGGTGATTCCCTCGGTGGCCAAGAGCCTCGCGAGTCGACGAGTTCCGTTCGATTCGCTCGGCAACATTACGAGTATTTTGTAACGAGGATCCTTCGGGCGGAAGTTATAATCGTATTGCAAATATAAATTATAGTTTTGAATTATTTTTAAAAATACATTTTTAGCTTTGAAATTTTTTTTTTTCTTTTTTTTTTCGCCCGGAGACTAAAGACGAAAAACGCATTGCGTGACTAAATCGAAATGGCGTATTTGACTCGTAGTTCGTAAGAAAAAAAAATACGCCCTTACGGCGGCGGTCACGCGATATGTTCCGAAGGATTTTTCGCGAATGACTCAACTTACGTCCAAAGGAAATTCCAATAGCGCTGCTCGCAACGATGGAAAGTAAGCGAAAGGCAACACAGCCGTGTAAGCGGCAGCTGTTACTCGAGAATAATCGCATCCATTTACGAGAAATGCCACTTCCGTTGGACGCTTCGAATCCGCGACGATGTCCTCGTCCTGCGATGGGTAATCGTCCTGAGCGTTCAATCTGCCGAATTCGTCGAGCCATATACCATCGTCTGTAACGAGCAATTTTTCATGAGATTATGTAATATACACGTAATCGAGAAAAAATGAGGAACATTAAAAAAAACGACGTCTTCCCTTGAAAAAATCTAAAGAGGATCATTACGCATTTCCGACTCCAAAATTCCGTAATTTTCACTGATTTGCCAAACAATTACTACAAATATTTGATGAAAAAAATGAAAAAATAGTTAACGTTCATTTTTATATAAAATTTCAATTTTTATCACTGAAAAAATAGAAATTTCAATTTTTCTTTTCAATTGTAGTAAAAATTGGAAAAATATCGATTTTTAATGAGTTCACGTCTTATACACAAGATTTTCTTTTCTTTTTATTAAGTTACCATTTCGGTCAAACAGAAAAAAATAACACGAGAGCCAATATAAGAGTTTAAATTTTTTTTGTTCATTCGGAAAAGGAAAGCCAACTAAATTTTGGAATAATTGTAGACAATTGTAAAATTCTGTAAATTGTAAATTTAGATTTTTTCGCAAAAAAAAAGTTAACTAAATTTTTCAATAATTTCAATTCAGAAAATTCAGATAATTCAGACAATTTAAGATCGAAATTAATTTTTAGATTTTCTCACATTTTTCTTCTCTTCCATATGCTTAAAAATCCATAAAAAAAAAAAAACCAAAAAACGATTTTTCGACTCACCAGCCGAACTTGAAAAGTATCCACTCGGTCCGTGTGGAATACCGCGACGTTTGCGTACGGAATTCGTCGAAGCGTCGTCGTTGGCGTTTCTCGTCGTTGCATTCGAATTTTCCATCGACATCGACAATGTCGTAGGAACGTTCATCGGTGCAGAGTTTGTCGAAGAATTCGCCGCGGAGGTGGTAGTCGCTGCGAATGTGGTGGACCCGTCGGTCTCCATTTCCGTAGGATCGGTTGGAAGATCAACGAGTCGTTGCGACGGGACGTTCGTAGCCGCGGCATTCGTATTACTCGCGTCTTGAGAGTTCGTCGAGGTCATCGGCGTCGAGGTCGTCGCCGGGGGACTCGTTGCGGTATTTTCCACGGGACTCGTCGCGGCGGGTATCGATGAACTTTGAGTCTCCATTTCCGCAGAAGCCATTGGAGAACCGACGATTTTTTGCATCGGCGCGGTGGTACCCGGGAGATCGGTAGTATTCGCGTCTCCGCGATCGGTATTCGAGTTCATCGACGTTGAGGCCATCGAAGTGAATCCCGTCGTAGGATTGTCGACGGAAGTCGTCGCGACGATTCTCGTGGAGCTTTGCGTCTGCATATCCGCGGAATCGGTTGGGGGTCCGACGAGTCTTTGCATCGGTAGCGTCGTAATAGTGGCATCGGCGCTATTAGCGTTTCCTTGAGTGGTAATCGATATCATTGGGGTCGTAGCAGTTAGAGTCGCGGTACCGGTGCCCAATGTTGTCGTCATTGGCGCAGTCATTGGCGCAGTTATCGGAGGGAGAGAATCGGTGGAATTCGTTGCGGCAACTATTTGAGACATTGCGTTGAGAGTCGTCGGCGTGACGTTTGTCGACGGGCTTCCAACGGTGGATGCCATCGATAGGGCCGAATTTGTACCGCCAGTGGTATCGGTAATTATTTCAACCGCATCGTTTATCGTCGTTGGCATTGGACTCGCGACTGCCGCTGTCGATGGACTCGCGTCTGCCGTTGTCGATGGACTCGCGTCTGCCGCTGTCGATGGATTCGCGTCTGCCGCTGTCGATGGATTCGCGTCTGCCGCTGTCGATGGATTCACGTCTGCCGCTGTCGATGGACTCGCGTCTGCCATTATCGATTGGCTCGTCGACGGATCAGTTGAAGCGACGAGAGTATTGGCAGCCGACGAAGTCGTATCCGACGGGCCGCCGGGCGCCGTAGAATCGGTAAGCGCATCCGTCGCGACACCGGGAAGAAGGGTTGTCGCGTTACCATCGATTCCCGAATCGGATATATCGAAACCGTAAAATCTCAAGATGTCCTCGTATTCGGGCCGAAGATTTATGTCGTCGCGATTGAGTGTTAAACCCCCGAGAAACGCGTCGGCGTTAAGATAGCTCTCGAGAGTCGCAAAGAGAAGGCAAACAAAAAAGAAGAACATCATTAAGATCGTGAAAATCGGTTTTGTCTTCATTTTTCATCCAAACGATCGCCACCAAGAGTTACTTGTCGCGATTCCGCAGAGCGGAAAATGAAAATACGCATCGAGAAAAAAAAATCGGTTGTATTCATTAAAATCGGCGCTTGCGGATGGCGAAACAAATGTCCGGTTGAGCGAACGAAGTTACTACCATAATGCGGGTGGTGAGCATTTTCTTTCAATTAAGTAAGCATTTGTTTCACCAACCGCAAGCGTCGATTTATTATCGATTTCAACCGATTTTTTGTCTTTTCCAGTGTATCGCGAATCGATTGAACGGACAGAAAATAAAATCGCTGAAGAAACAACTCACTCGTAGCCTTCGATGAATGTCGCGCAAGCCGATCCTCGTGATGCGCCGATCATTCGGCAATCCGAGAACATCGCTGATCTGACGATTGCTACTGCCGGCGGAACCCTCGTAAAGCGCGACGAGAACGAAACCCAAACCGCTTGGTGAGAAACCAACGTTTCCAGCATTGTCGACGTATCGATCGAGAATCTTGACTCCGAGATCGTTAATAACATCGGTCATAATATCAACCGGTCGCCCGTGATGCGATCGATGAATCGGTGGTTTCGTCCATCGAACTTGAGGGGGAAAACCCTGATGATGATGATGATGATGATATCCGGACAAAGGCGTCACCAACGAACCGGCGATCACTTTTGGGTGTCGCAGCCGATAATCACAATCGGTTATTTAATACAAAAAAAATCGCACACCGCATCGGCTTTTAACTTTTAAGTTTTGTTGTAAAAACGACTTACGTTGCAGATGAATAATAACGATCGAAAGTATCGCGAAACTTTCGACCGATTTATCGATGAAACGCGTTAATCTACGTGGATAAGTGACAAAACGGTCCATCGGCAGTGCGAAGTTACCACGAACGATCGACGATCGTCGCGGATAGAGGAGAACGTTTCGGAAAGAAGGTGTTTCGAGCGATCCGTAGCCGACCGTTAGGGAGTCCGCAATCAAACTGGTGGCAAAACTAGTCGCGGCAAAGAGTGACTCGGTGAGGAGTCGGTGTTCCCATCGGGCGGTTCGGTACCTTCGACAATCGAGTCGCAAGGTCGCGTTCCGGTATTAGATTTTATCATGATATACCCACTTCGTGAAACTCCCATCCATCCGTAGACTTTATTTTTCTTTTCTTTTTTTTTTTTTTTTTTTTTCCACGCAAATGATTATAATATTCTCGGTATTAATGGGAATAGCGGAACCGCGGTGAAGGCTCTTAAAACGCTTCGGTAAAGGAAAAAATAAAATAAAACGCATCGAATCACCAATGCGGAGATTAACGGAATTTTTTATTCTCACACTCAATGCAACTTAACGCGGGATTATCCTCCCCCTCCCCACCGACCTTTAAACTTTACTCCGCAATAAAATTCGACTGCCCCTCTGTGAAGCTTCCAATTCTTTGACATACAAGCCGTTCGTTAAACTACAATCGAGCGCGCGGCGTACAGTTCAAACGATCGCAAACAACGAGAATTCTATACACACAATAGCGGTGCTTCGAAGAAGAAGAAGAAGAAGAAGGAGGTCGTCGCGTGAATTCGCACGGAGAGTAAGGGGAGAAAAAGCGAATTCGGGGCCTTAGTGGGAGGCGGCGCGCGCGCCCACAGTCGCGCCGTTTCGCGCTCCGTTATGCAATTGTTTGACTGGCGGCATATAACAGTATAGAGTTTTACTAGCAAACCTCCGATCGAATGAATTCACATACACGCGACGATTATCTATATGATAATAAAGTACGCGGCGCGATGTTTGTGAGCGAAAAAAAAAAAAATTAGACGAACCCACAGGTGCAGATCGACACTCACCGACACTCTCTCGTCTACTAATATTGCGACTATTGTTGGAGAAGAGTGCGACAATAATCTCGTCAAACTTCAGCAAGTAATTTCGTAATTATAGCATTATGACGCGTCCGCATTTGCAGACAAATTTGCTTTACAAGGTTTCAATAACGTAATCGGCAATTTGTAGGTAAAAATACCGTAAAGTTGACATTTTTTTTTTTACAAGTTACAATCCCCGTGAAAAGTGAAGCACAGGGAGTAAAAATGAATGTTGAAGTTGCGGATGACTTTTTAATAAATGGAAAATTTCGTGAAATGCGAAGCGCTGGTATACATTTTCGTCAAATTCAGTGCGAAACATGACGATCGTAATTCTGCTTGTAAACGACATTTTAAATCGATAAGTCGAAACCCCTATGGAATTTACGTTTATACTGACATTTATAAAATACATGGAATTTTCGGAGTTTTATTTAAAGATATATGTTTTATATTTTCTGATATCTATTTTATTTCTTTGCGGAGAATTTGATTTGAAATCGAAAAAATCCATTAAAAAAATGAATACCGTGGATTTATAACATTTTTAAAAAAAATTCTAACAATTTTGATCCATTGGAAATTTCGTCGCAATTGAAACTCAAATAATAATTTTTTTTTTCTAACAGTTACGATCGCTTGGAAATTTCATCGTAATTCAGACTGAAATACTTTTTTTTTTAATAGATCGCTGTATTGCAAAATCTTGACGCCGTTACCTGATTTTAAACTCCAATCGGACGCTAAAGTAATCCGACCGAAGTAACACGCCGTTTCGTCGATCTTTTTCGTCGCGAAGCGGAACCGATAATATGAACCTTTCACAACAAAGATATTGTGTAAAAAATATAATTGTTACGAAATAAAACAATCGCAAGGATAATGTTTCGCCGAAAAACAACGCAAAGCGCGCGGGTCAAAAAACCTCCCGGTACTACTAGTGCAATTGTGAGCTCAGTGAAGCTTCGATGTGCTGTAAGCTTATTCCCGGCCCCTCTGTCAGGCTGATGAACCTTCTTTCGTTAAACTCGTGTCACGCTATTAACTAATAGTTCGAACTTTCGTGCTACTTTCGCGGGTTAAACGGTGCAGAGATCGATCACGAGACAAACGGCCGAATGAGATTGCGCTCTCGCGTCAGCTTACGGAAATGAGAATAAAATTCCCAACCGAGAAACAAAACGGCAATCGCGTATCCTGCAAATGAGATCGAGAAATAGCGATCGTTCAATCGATCTCCGTGCGTCGGACTTAATAAAGACATTTTTTAAAAATTGAGGTATCAAAATTTACCGAGAAACAGAACGAAGAATATTCCCTGCATATCCCAAACGTCGACCTTATGATTGTCGACCTGACGATTCAATCCGGTGCCCTCCCAACATTGATCGTTTAGCGTCATTCTATCGGAAGC
Organism: Buathra laborator; assembly: GCA_934046635.1. Classification (NCBI taxonomy): domain Eukaryota; kingdom Metazoa; phylum Arthropoda; class Insecta; order Hymenoptera; family Ichneumonidae; genus Buathra; species Buathra laborator. The sequence continues at coordinate 12,990,931 of OW203897.1, forward strand.
CCATTTGCCGATCAGTCCGGATTCGTGCATTCGTTTCAATCTGCGCAAACGAATTATTCAATGGGGGATAATAGGGAATTGTAACGAAGTATAGACGATTCCGAGGGATCTGAACAGATCGCCAGAAATGCGGAAAAATCTTTTTTTTTTGTTATATATTCTCGTAAATTCTTAGTTTTGCTTAACTTTACGTAAAAATGCATTTTATTTACTCGTACAGTTATTAAAAAAAAAAAAAAAAATTTACTTCATTTCGTTGTCGAAACGAAAGGGGAAGCTGTGTCTTTGTATGTTAATCCGATTTTTCGAATGCGTTGAAATTCCAACAGAAAACTCACTCGTTATTGATGAGTCGAAGATACGGACTGTTGGACGGTAGAAAAAGGGCTATCGGTTCTTCGAGAAACGCCTCAGTGCCAATTGAAAAATGACAAATTCCGTCGTTGGTAAGTGGATTATCGATTCTCGTGAGCATTCTAAGCGACGACATCCAATCCACCAATACGTGTTTCCCATCTTTAACGCGATTAACGGCTTTCGCGTAATTACTTGAATTGTGTCTTCCCGCGGGACGATTCTCAACCCCTAAAAGACCATCGTATTTTTCGCTCTTTCCGTTACTTAGATACTCCTCGAGGAAACTTTTGGACGGTAAACTCCAAGTTAATTCATCCTGATGCCTCAATAGATCGTCGATCGACGATATGCTCTCGTGCATTCGGGGAAATGTTAAAAATGCGACGAGACTTCCCGAATATGTTGCAACGAGTACCATGACGACGAGCCACCAGGTACCGACTATCAGTCGCGCACCGTCGTTTTCCGGTAAATGCATTCCCCCTTAAATTTTTTTTTTTTTTTTTTCGTTATCCCAAAAAAATAACATATGGTATTTCGGAGTTCGGAACAAAAAAAAAAAAATTGAGATCGTAGGTATCGAATCTTTATTTACCCTGTTGAAGAAGAGCTCCGTAAATGTACCATAAGCAACGCGCAGGCGAGTCGAGACCTTCTGATACTGAATGCACGGCGTTCGTTCGCGTCGGACTGTACGCGTGAACGAGATACAAAATCGGCCCGATGAGGAGAATACCTCCGGCGAGACAGGCCCACGACTTAACAATATTAAAGCAAAGTACGTACACTGAGAAAAAAAATCGGTTAATCCGACGAAATCGGCGCTTGCGAGTGGCGAAAAAAATAATCGGCTGCTTAAAAAAAATAATTGTCATACTGAGAAAAGAAATTGTCCATTTAACTAACAGTTAGTATGATTAACTAAGTATTTCTTACAGCGAATTAAATATTTGTTTCGCCACCCGCGAGTGCCGATTTTGTCGGTTTAAGTGATTTTTTTAAATGAGTTTATTGTCAACCGAATGTTCAATTGAAATTGCAACAATTGAATAAAAATCAATGATAAAGTAACGCGAACTCGATGTACTCGATTATCCGGAGCAACTGGGACTCTCATGTCCACAATATAAGATGAATAATTAGTATTTAAGAAAAAAAAAAAAAAATTACCGGTTATTTGAGAAAAAAAATGTATTTTTGTATTTTCAACGCTATCGGCGTTGTTTCTTAAACTTTTGTTTTTTTTTTTTATTTCTTTTTTAATTTTTATCGTTTATTTTTTTATATATTTCGACATATACTTCATTTCAGTTGTATTGTACCAAAAAAAGTGACGCGACATCCGACGACTGTTGATAAAAAAAAGTAGGAAGTCAAAGGAGCGCAAACCTCGGTGGTATATGGCGATGCGAATAGCATTACTCTGGACAATTGCTTCGGTCTCGAGGCGAGAAGTCCATAAGTTTGGACGGATATTGGAATCGTAAAATTTACGGACGCTTTGAGTCGTTCGTTTATAGTGGAGGCGCAAGCCGCCATGAGAACATTTCCTCCGCTGACGAGTTCTCTCACTGCATCCGGAATTTTCTCGCCGGACGATGTCAACGCTCTTACGAATTCTTGTCGCTGTTAAAAAAATCGATGGAAGACGAAAGAAAAAACAATTCAAAAGTTAATTCAATACGATTAAATACGATTAACATTTTAATTGTTTTTTTTTTTCGACTTAATAAAAATCTTGCAAAGTCTCGATAATGGAATCAAAATCAATCGGAATTTTCTTGAATCGCAATGCCGGACGATACAATAAAAAAAATCGCATTTATTTGCGAAAAATTGCATAGCTTTGACCGCAGAAACAATCAGTTGTCCGTATTGTCCGGAGAACTAATTTTTTTCCCATCACAAGACTCAAGCATCATTCGCCGAGCAGCAGATAAATTATTCAGAAATTCATTACCTTCTCTCTGAGTCTATCGCTCGATCGATTATCGGAGAATCCAAATTCTGGATGACGCATCCCTCGCGGAGTCGCGGCTTTCTCCACCAGTCGATACGTGAAGTTTAATTTTCTGCTCAATTGTTCGACGATATCGAAAACGAAACCGTCCCATTTCGTTTTTCCAGTATCATTTGATTTCGTCATGTATTGCCACGGAGGATTCTATCCGTCGCATCGGGGATTACGTGATATCTTAATATCTTAATATCTATCGCAATTGCGCATGAAGTTCAGAAGTTTTGCGTCAATAGATCGAAAAGTCGCGGCAATAAAATGGTTTTATTTTAATTGGCGGTCAATTTTGTTCTCAAAATGTATTTTTTTTTCTCGGAAGTTCGAAAAATTTTTTATGTATTTAATTTTGTAACAAACAGTCAATTTACTTAACCGGTCCGTTTTTCCCCGATTTCCCTGACTAAGTATGTAAAGTGGGACGGTATGGTACTATGGTAACTAATTTCATAGATTGCGATATTCGTTGCGCGAAAATTTCGATTATCTTTTACTGCACTCCAAAAACGGACGGATGTTACGGATTTTATAGTACCAAAAGTACAGCAAAAGGAATTATAAATCTATTAAGGCGGACTATGCTTCGGAGTCGCATTTTTCCGGTCTGCGTGTATGTTAATTTGTTCCGTGTTTCGACTGACCTCCATCACCGCTACATAAGATATCGAATAACTGAATCGACAAAAGTCGTAATAACTCACGTGATACGTTACGATCGGCAAAGTTTTCCTCCTAAAACCGTATTTCGAATGCGGGAAAAGAAGTTCTTCGAACGAAGGACCGGATCCTGGCGTCCAGCGGCCAATGTTTATTAAATTATGAAGTTCCGTTTTTTTCTTTCGAACGAAAGAATTGCCCCATGTTATACCGGTCATTGCTTTCCACGCGATACAGTCTCCGCATTTTTTCGAGCCGTTCTCCTGTCCCCTGTCGTCGTATAGATCATCCTACCGAGCAGTAAGGAAAACTGGGGCAAGATGGACTACCGGTGTAAAATGGACCAGACGAAGGTAACGTCGATACGGGGCAAAATGGACTACGAAAAAATAAAAAATTGAACGCAAACACTTCGAAAAATTAATAATTTGCACGAAGTTTCAAGTTAATAGATCGAAAAGCTTCGAAAGCAGGTAATGAAATGTTACAATTTTGAGAAGTGGTCCATTTTTCCCCGGAACTATATTTTTTTTTCCTCAGAAACTAATTTGGTAATGAAAAGTTTATTTATTCTTCTGACATCATTATAACGATCCGTATTTCTCAATCGGTCCATTTTGCCCCGTATTCCGTGTTTTAATAACTTTTTTTTCTTTCTTTTATTATTAATATATTGTTGAAAAAGGGGACAGATCAGTGTGTCAACGTACGCGAATATATTCGACGATTTGTTGTCGTCTCTCAGCTTTCATCATCCTAACGGCGTCGAACTCTTCCTCCGTAACTCTTTCGTACAATTCGATTTCTTGTATCAGAGAATTTTCCAGCGCACCGGCGAGAGCTCTGACAATTTCTTTCGCATGGCACTCAACGCCCGCCTCGATTTATACGACATCCGTAAAATTTCAAGCATAAAAATAACGCAATATCTCTTTTGCATCGGCTTACCTGACATCGTTGATTGAATTTCGTGTCGTTGTAGATGAAAGCGATATTCTCGCCTTCGGACAATAGTCTACTGAAATTCGTCGCGATCGATGAATTCTCCGACATCGAGAAGTTTTTCGCGATACGCGGCAAAACATAGAGCCACTGACTTTCCGGATGTAGCATTCCCAGTGATCGCGCCTGAGACGGCGACACGAAAAAAAAAAAAAAGATTGATATTGCGTCAATAAGGAGAATATAAAATGTAAGCGTTGTTCTGCCGATTTCCCCCGATAATTATATAATATAGTGAAATTTTTTTCTTTTTTAAACTTTTTATTACATTCTTTTATTATTTTATTTTTATAATAAAATTTTTGAAAAATCGGTATGAACGACGAACAAATAGAAAATGCAGATAAATAGATCGATTAAACTCACGACTTCGATTATCTGCGGGACAATATCGTGATCAACGATAACGAGAAAATGTTCCTCAGCGCGTCGAGACAACGGGAATCTCTTAAGAGTATTAGCGATCAGACGCTTCGTCGCAGATTCAGAATCGGCTGAATGCGTTGAGAGAAGAAATTGAGATGCTAATCCAAGATGAGAGTTGTATGGTATCTCGTCGGACAGAGATCTCAGTACCCTTCCAATCGTGTCGCTTTCTTGGGCGATCGATTGATTTTATACATAATTAATACAAAATGATAGCATTATTAATGCAGAGATCGTTAATTGAATAACAATGATTTACCGAATACTCGATCGTGGAGAATATTGATTTTTTTCCACGTGAATATTTGCGCCATTCGAAGATCGAGAAAGATCTGCGGTAACTCATCCCCAGGATCTACGACGGGGACACTTATGCCGTGCGACATCGGCAGTCGTGGACAGTCGGGATCTCGATGACGATAAATGTTAAAAAAAAAAAAAAGAGAAAGCGCGCGGTAAGCGAAGGAAATAAATATCGATAAACGCAAATAGCGTCTACCGAAAGAAGACCGAGAAATCATTCCGGAAGTCTTCCGATGTATTTAGCGATGTATAGAAAACTGTGGCAATATGGACCATCGGGGAAAAATCGACCAGACAAAAGTATAACTTCGATACGGGGAAAAATGGACTTCGCAAAGGTAAAAGCTAAAGTCGTTGTTCGAAAAATAAAGAATCTCGTAAAATCGAAGCTCAAAATATTTATAGTGAATTTAATTTGGTAGTAAACAGTTAATTCACGCGTTTTGAAAAAACGTACCCCTCTGAATGAAACGAATAGAAAACGAATATTGTTGTAAACGGAATAAAAAAGTATTCGATAGTTTCATTTTGCCCCGCATTCCCTCTGTTTATTAAATTGTAATCAATTTCGAAGCTTTATACAAAAATAGAATAATCTTCATTTTTTATTCGGATTCAAAATATCCCGAAAAGTACGGATTTTCATATTTTTTTCCCGTAATCACGGACCTCGCGTCTAATATTTTTCTTTATGTATTTTTTAACAATTTTAATTTTCAAATTTTGGCTGAAAACTGAAATCAACGGAATACTGAAACGATTTCAGAAAATTGTGAAATCCCAAGATTTTGAACGCATTGATTTTTTTTCAGATTTTTTCTTGTTGTACACATATACGCGCAACAATCCGGATAATAGCACGGTAATCATTTTTTTTTGCGAACGCTAAAGCATTAAAATGAAATAAAAGATAACCAAAAAGAAAGCCTATAGGTATATTTCGGAATGCGTGCTTAACACATTGATTACTACATATGAAAAGAAGAAGAAACCAAACCAACCTGTTATTGCGAGATGAACGAGTTCCTCCTTCCGCGAGCGTTTGAATAAATTCCATGTCTCATCGCAGCTCACAACGGACAGCAAAACCGTGTAATCTGTTTATAAAATTAAGTTCGCAATGATGATGAACCTCATAATCTTCTACCCCATCGATATATACCTTTGGCGAGATTGGTATTCGTGTTCTGAAACACGCTAATTTCTATGCCAACCCCGACATTCGTCGTTCGTTCTCGGGTAGCCTTTCGGATCGCCTTTGCGAATATATCGACATTTTTTTCGTAAGACCATCGAGGGTTTTGCATTTTTCGGATGGCCTTTCTCTCGAAAAACGCCTTCTCGATTACGATCGCTGCGAATCAATTGTACAGTGGATTATCGTAGACGCCGCCATTAGTCACCGAGCGATTTTTTATTTTACCCATTGTGGCGTTCGCTATCATCAGAGCCGGTAAGTCATTGAAAGTGGCACCGAATTCGACACTCGAAAACACGAATAATTGCACGAGCAGAAACATATTTTTGTCTTTTTGCTGTGTACTTTGGGTTGTTTTTGCGCGAAAAATTGAACAACGATTGACCAGAGAACGAAGAGAGTGCCCTCGCGATGTAGCGTGACAAGAATCAATCAGTGTCTCGGTCTTGAGTAGGTCGACGAAGCATCAATAAGTAATTGTGCAATGGTCGGAAAAAAAACACCTTGACGAGGTTTGCAGAAGGGCTGTTGGAAACCCCGAATCAAATTAGCGTGCTATCGTGCAATAAATCATTCTTCTTAATGCGACGAGTATGTCTTGTGTAATTAACTACTGTCGCAACGTAAATCGGATTAAAACGCATCAAATTTGACAGTTAATTGTTATCATTGATTGTTTACAATCAATTCTCGGAAAATTCGGGTTTTTTCATATTCTCGAACAAATGTGTCTGCCTCTCGATATAATGAAAGAAGAGATTTCTGTTTCCTTTCCTTTCGGAAAGCAAAGGGGTCGTTCGTGTTATGCAGAAAAAATCGTCCAAGATCGTCATATGTTGCAGAATTGCTTTTTTTGCGGTTATGGGGCGACGAAAAACGTTTAACAATAACGTGATAGACCCCCTTGACGCTCGGTACCATTGCAATTTTCTTCTTTTTCATCCAATCAAAGAGTTTAGAAAAAATGTTCTTATTCATGTGGATTCGATGTATTTATTTCGCGCCGAATGCGAGAATCCGATATCAGTTCTGTCTACGAGATTTTGCAAACGAAAATACGAGTACAATAGCAAATTCCTCAATAGAATATGTTTGAATAATTTGTTACGAGAGACTATTATTATCGTACGCGAAAAAGAGAAAACAAAAGCACTCCGGGTGAGAAGGGCAATAGTTTCGCATCAGCTTGCGGCGCGCTCTGCCGAGACTGTTGGGTAAAGTCCCGTAGAGCTTCGCGATCGGAAATCCCTCGAATTCCTTTCTGGTTTCTCATATACACGCACCCTACACACGACATTACCACATAGTCTCGAAGTTTATGTCGACTATAATATGTATGTATATAATACAAACACAAACAACACACACGCACACCTAGCGGCGCGGTGGGCAAGTAAGCAAGTATACCCGTAGCAGCCGCCGCTCTAGCGAGTGTCTCGCGTGGAGACCGTAATCAGTAGTCAGAGTGCGTGAGGACGATGATGACGCGCAACTCGTGCCTGTGTGTACGTGCCAGTCCTATGGTAATGCACTATAGATAGAGCGTTGTGTGCTCGCTTGCTGACCCCACCGTGCCTTCTAATATACTTTCCATTGGCGACTATAATAATTCCGAACAACATAATAGCATCGCGAAGCCTTTCACCACCGATAAAATATACTTCTTATATTTGCGGCAAATATAACGCAAGATTTCGCGTTTTACAAAATTATAACGTTACTGCTGGACGACAGTCTCGAATTATTCGATATTGCGAGTTTTTGCGCGCGATAAATCGAATTCTGTTAGTTTTTTTTTTTTTCTTCGAGAAAATAAAAATACCCCCCCAGTGCTTAGACTCTGATGGAAACAGACTGTAAGGGAATTTCGGATGAAAATCTCATGAGTATCAGTGGTAGACCGTTGGGGGAACCGGGGATACTGGGCAGCATCACGGTGATAGGAAACAGAACGTTGTAGTGGTTAGATAGTAGACGTGCGGTTAGAGCGCGCGGCCAGCGAAGGAGAGCAAGAGCCCGCTATATGCGACGACCGTTTACACATATACCGATAGATTAGATGCACAACACGTACGGGAGGATACGGCCTCCTTAGCCGCCGCTGCACTCTTCTCTCGACGTCTAATAATTTCGTGAACTTCGAGACAAAGGAATATCAACGCGACAAACATTTTACGCGACGTTTCTCGCCTGTGTATACACAAAAGGTCGAAAAATAAAAATAAAGAATTGGTGCATCGAAGCGAAAAATTAAAAAAATAGCGCTTCGGGATAATGGGGCTTCAGGATGAACCATTACTCGAAGGACAACTGCTTTTTCCACCGCAAGGAATGCTCGGACAACTCAAGGTTAGAATACAACTTACGTTGTCGTAGGTTAATCCATAATGGAGTCGATTGTTGATCTATCATTGTTATATACACATATCGATGTTTTTTTTTTTTATCAGAAAACTTGGCAACGAAAATTTTGTCAGATATTCAACGCGAGCAAATATGGCATTGAGAGATTGGAGATATTTGACAGTCAGGACGAAGTTCTGTCGCAGCAACACTCGCCAAGGATACTGACGCTGGAAGCTTGCGTCAAAATCGCGCCGAGCAATCAGCCCAAAGTCTTTACGGTAAGTATTTTATCTTAATTATCTCTGTTTGAGTTTCAACAATGTTTTTTTTCCGTATATCAATACTGTCAATTCTCACAGACATGCGTCAAGGACAGTTTTCAACAATTTTGAATCCATCAAAAAAGAAAAATATTCCGTCGTAGCAAATTTGTCGCTGTGGCGAAGAAACGTGATCCATCATGAATGATTATTATTTTGACGGCATATTTAAGAAAATTAATGACGCATGAAATAGATTACATCATAACAATTTTGTTGCTATAAAAATATGAACCGTCAAGAAAAATTGTTTTCTTGACGACTCGCCGATGAAAGTTAAATGACGAAACGCGATCCGTCATGAATGATTATTCTTTTGACGATGTGCCTAAGAGACATTAATGACGAATGAGAAATATTATGTCACAACAATTTTGTCGCTGATAAATGGCGCGAAAAATGCCGATAAAAAAACGATCCATCATAAAAAATTGTTTTCTTGAAGACTCGCTGACGAAAATTGAATGATGAAATAAAAACTGTTAAAAACGATTCATTTTCAAATTTGCGAAACGGCCATTCGAAAAATTGGAAAATTTAATTTTTACGGGGTATTTGAGTTCATAAAAATTAACGACAATTATAATGACGTCAACAGGTAGTGACGAAGACGGGAGTCCATCACTTCGGTTGTTTCTCAGACGCCGATATGAACGATTGGATAGGAGCCTTTCAATCGGTGGCCTTCAAGGAGGACGCGTCCAGTGGAATCATCGAGAAGGATAACGATCTCTATTGCACGAGCGGTGAGGGTGTATTCTCCGTTAAAGTTGTAGAAACGGAAGCGTCCAAACGTTGCCGTTTGGAGGCGCGACCCTACACCCTCGTCGTCGCGGCAATGGATATCAAACTGATGGACAACGACGTCGTGATGTTCACGTGGCCATATAGGTACATAAGAAGATACGGCTACAGGGATGGAAAATTCACGTTCGAAGCCGGTCGCAAGTGTGAGTCCGGCGAGGGTTCGTTTCGTCTCGAACATCGTAATCAACAGGAGATATACAGATGCATATCGTCGAAGATGAAATCGATGAAGAAACTGTTGAACGGCGATAATAGTCCGAGTATCGAGTGTAACGACGCGCAGTATCACGCCGCTCTGTCGATGGAGGCCGGTTCTCGATCGCCTCTACCGCCGTCGCCAAACAGTTCGACTAATTTAATCGATATAGATTTTTCCACAATTTCTCAAAATGCGCAAAAACACGCACCCGCGTGTGCGACGTCGAGTCTCGACTCGATATCCTTTATACGTCCACCGCCACCGATAATAAAGCCGAAACCCGCAAAACCACCGCGAAAATACGTTTTCGCGGGTTTATTGGAGAAAAAATCTTTCGACGGGGATTTCGGGGATTCGCCGGCATGCGGAAAGTACAGAAAATTAAATCCAACGGGTTCTCCGGATGTTGCAAGAAGGAGAGCCCCACCACCGTCGATGTCCGGACGCGATGAAAAAATTCATCCCTACGATTTCGTTGAGGTGCGAAGCGACGCTTGGAGAACTCACGGACTCGACAATGTTCCGCATACGGAAAGAATCGACGATCGCGAGGGGGGATCCGATAAGGAAACTACGGATTTGGATTGCGAAACAAACGCGAATGCGAGTAATTCCGGTGTCGATACCGATAATTATGAATCTCAGTACGAAACTATGCATCCCCTCGCATCGTTGCCAACGAGTACTTGCAGCAGTCGATCTAAAATTATTATTCCTGTTGCTGCATCTGCGATTATTCATAATAGCGTACCGACTAAAACGGATTCGCCGAATTACGATAAATTGCAACACTTTGGTTCGATGCATAAATTAAACAATAATCCCGGTTATCGAATTCCGAATGTTAGTCAGACGAGTTCGCACTGTAACTCCGTTGTTTCCGGAGAAAATACGAGCGATCAGTGGCCTAATTACGACGTCGTCGAGGATATGTGTTCTATAAGACTCGCCGACGATACGCATCACGGCTACGGAATCATACGGAAGAAAGCTAATGTTCCCAGCAAATCCGTCGAAACGTCTAACATGCCGAAGCATCGAGTTTACAACGATAGCGAATACGCTATCGTCTCGAAACCCAAGAGAGTCTGAAAGATTTTTTTTTTTCTTCTCACGGAGGATTAGACTTTTACGGAGTTATTATCGACATCTTCCGAATTGTGCCTTAACACAGAATCGCGATTCGTATCGATCGAGAGATTCTGTCCTCCGAGAAACGAATACACACGCTGCCAAAACTTTTCGTCGTTACAACGCATCGAGATAATGTGCGCCATCGCATTTTTTTAAGGCGATACCAGACAAATCGTATTGACAAATCGAATTGCAAAATTTGATTAGTTACTCCGATAGATACGTGGAGAACTAAAGCTTTCAATTTGATTTGCATGTCGGGTCTTGTATCGTTTTTTTTTTATTTCGAGACGAGATTTCTTCGAATTTTCATAATTATCACAGCATCGCGATCCATCGTATTCTTTTCTTCTGGTATTTTTTTTTAAGCTTAAAAAACAGTTTTAAAAATTATGCAAAGCTATTCAAACTTTTCGTCACGCAATTTGTGATGTTTCCCTATTATTTCGACTCGAACTGTAACTTAAAAAAAAAATCCCCGAAATTGTTTTGATTAATTATGTTGCTGACGCAAATTTGCCTGCAAACGCGGAAGTACCTTAATGCTATCATGTCAAAAAAAAATGTCGTAAATTTGTCAGAAAAATGTTATCGAAGTAATCATTTTTTAAAAGTGCAAAAAAAAAAAAAAGAATAAGAGTACCAGACGAACGAATATGATTACCGCGATCCACTGCGAGTTTCTGATTATTCATAGATATTTCCGTTCGATAAGAATATCTCTTTTTGTCAACTAGTTATTACGAGATTTATTTTGAATTATGAGACTATGATAAGCTTTATTACGAATATCTACACGAGGCGAAGGGATCTGCTAGAAATTACTACGTCACTTGATAAAATCCGACTGTCGCGCCATTTATCCCGAAAATGAACGATATTATGAGAATTTTTATCACATTCGCAAGAATTTTTACCACATTTATGGGAATTTTTACCATATCCTACGCTAGAAATTTGCATAATTCTCGTAATTATTGTCAAGTGGTGTCATTGACTTCGCATTACCAGATAATTACGATATTTTTTACCAGACATATGGTAAATTGCATCAGATCCTTCTCTCCGTGTAGTCGCGTTGAGTTACATACCTTTATATATATATACCTATTTGTATATTGTACTGAAGATATTCCCTTTTAACATTAATTTTATTGTACATATATATATGTATATACGTATTTTACATATCGTGGTCTCCCATCCGAGATGTCATACATCGCATCAATCGATAAATGAGATACAAATCTCACGTAGTTTTTACAATAGCTATTTAAAGAAATCCATCACAAAACTATATATACCCAAGTATTTGAATAGAGGACCAAAGATCGATTTCTACTATAAAGAGAATTTCTATACAAACGAAAAAAAAAAAAAAAAAATATCTGGCATTATGAAGTTTTATTCCGTACGGCAATCGATAATTTGTCTGCGAATCAACGAAACGTCTTTGCTCGATGCTCGACGCTATTTTTGTCAGCGGAAAAGATACCGAATAAATAGCGAAATGTCCAAAAAAAAAAAAACATTTTTCTTAATATTATCGATTTTTCTCGAATTCCCGAAAAATCCCGAAAAATAATTTTCCCAATTTTATCAGCTCTTTGACGATATTTCCGCATCGCTTGGGGTGCTTTCCGTTTCGGTAATTTTTTCCGTTGGGAGACTCTTTCGGACGATCTTTCGGTATTCCACTTGTTCCACCGCTTCGAGACAACCGTCAGCGTTGTTGCGTATCCTTCGCACTGTTTCACCCTTTTCCGCGAGTATCTGCTCGATATTTGTTTTTCCATTGAGATCGGTGAACCATCCTAAGTTGTCGGCGATAAGATGATTATTTTTACAACCGTCGCATGTAACTATCACGACGCCCTTCTCGTAGCCGAGTTTCGTTATCATTTTCGAGTTTCTCGTTGAGCAGCGCTTGCAAGTGAAGGACAGTTTTATTTTTCCTTCCAACTTTCCGAGAGGCTGTTTCGTGGCTGCGGCTTGAGATTCGGCGGTGCGACTGTTGCAACTCGTATGGATAAAGAGTTTTTGATTCAAACTCTGTTCCCGTGTAAACGTCGCGATGTTTTGGATTTGTCTGTTCGCGGATAAGTTGGCAGATTCTTGAAAGATCGATCTGCAGCTGGAACTCAGCAAACGCAGCGCATTTCGTGGATTAAACATTTTCTTTATTGTTTTTTTATGCAATCCGGGATTTCCAAGTTGTAGCCACTGAAATACGGAATAAGTCTAATCAAACACAATAAATTTAATGAGTTCTGCTCCAAAACTAAAATTTTTGACATTTTTGCTTTTGGTTCCTTTCTAATTTCACCGAGCGACGAATTTTTATAACATTTTAAAAATTTAATAGTCGGAAATCCATGAGACTCTCGTGTTCTCGGGAAGATAAGAATACTTCAATAAATTACTTAAAAATGAAATAAATCTTATCAAACGCAATAATAGTAAAAATAATATAATTTTTTCGTATTATTCGTGTGTACCGTGTGATGGAAGAGCTGTCTTTCACTTCAAAGGGTTTTAAAAAAATTTTGCTCCAATTTTTTTGTTTTTGTTTTTCGCGGACTGTGGAATATTGTTTAGGCGTCTCGTACTTAATAAACTGAAACGCCGAGATTTTTGGGTTTTCGAAAATGAAAATATGTTAATGAATGACTGAAACATCGATTATATTCAATCGAATACATCAATGAAAACAATTTTGTTATATTTTGTTAATGTGTACATAAGTGACGCAAGAGCCCTCTGTAATTTCAAAAGATTGTTCAAAAATTTTGCTCCGAATGTTTCATTTATTTCACTGAGTAAATAATTTTGTTTTTTGGGATTTTCGTGAATTTAATAACCAGGAAAGCCGAAATTCTTGTGTTTTCGGAAATACAAGAAATATAGTTAGACCAATTTTGAGGTTAAGATGCTTTTTAACGACGCTCGATGCACAACAGTTTATGTACCACTAGAAAATTTGTTTGATGGAATCCTACTCACGAATAGTCCGAATCGAAACACCGGAAAGAACGTGACAATCAAAACAATACGAAAATTTTCGTATTCTTCGATGAGTACGAATACGTGTGTCCGAATTGTTTAGTTTTGTTTTCGTTAAGCTTTCCTTTTTACCGATCCAGCCGTGCGATGAGACGCCATCAATGTTTCACGCGATACAGCGCGTCATGCGCTGGTCAGTAAGGTGGATCCCTATCTGTGTTTCTCATTGAAGTTTCACAGGACAGTTTGTTTATGCAAATTGTTGTTCCGCAACGGTTCTGCATTTTATCAACGCGCGTTAATTGTATCCCGTCTGATCGGGAAAACCATTAGTTATATTCTCAGCAATATAGTCTGTGATACAAGAATTTCCATTCCAACCATTTCTTCGATTTGAGGTTAAGCGTCGATTGTTCGATAAGTCAAAGAATGGCAAAGCTCGGATTTTCATGTTATTTTTTGTCACCCGCGGTTCGACGCTGGAAAAAGTTTTGATCAGTTAATTCAGTGTAACGGAAAAGAATTCTTTGGGTAGAAAATACTTGTACGCGGATACAATCGCGGGAAATTTTTTGAGGGCGCGAGAATATAAACACAAACGAATTATGGCGTCGACGAGGGAAAGACGATCCAATGCGGGGAGCAAAATGGCAAAGTTGTTGAACGAAGAAGAAGAAGATGACTTTTACAAGACCACTTATGGCGGTTTTGAGGAGGTTGAACAGGATAACGATTATATGTAAGTTTCCGACGACTCGTTGGTAAAAAAAAAAAAGTTTGTAAAAAATTGTTTCGTTGCGCAAACTATTTCTTTTCTTCTTTTTCAACACCTAACAGGGAAGAGGATGAGGGTGAAGATGAAGTAGACTCAGACTTCAGTATAGACGAAAACGATGATCCGGTATCGGATCCCGAGGCTGAAGGACCCAAAAAAAAGCGAAGACTTGTAACAAAGGCTTACAAAGAACCCAAAGTTGTCGCGGCGCAACCACAACAGAGTACTCCAAAACAGAAAAAACCAAAAATTCCAAAATACGATCGATTTCTGTTGGACAGTACAGGTGAAAAAAACAAAAAAAAAAATTCTGCTTTTTTCCGATTTTTTTTTTATCGATTTTCGAAAAAATTCATATTAAAAAGTAGAAGTATATTAATTCTAAAACATTTTTTTCTAAATCGGATTTTTATTTTTGTTGTTATGTCTCAAAGAAAGAAAATCGATTCGTCGCTCGACGGCAGCGAAATCGGCAGCGACGCAAAAGCGTTTGCGCGAAAGAAACGAGGATCAGAAGAAAAAAGTAAAGATAGTGAAGAACGAGACGTGGAAACCGACGCAGGAAGAACTGCTGGAAGAGGCTTTGCTCACTGAGGAGATAAACATTAAATCATTAGGTAATCATCGGGCGAGAAAATCAAATCGATATATATGTATATTATTATTAACACGCGCATTGCGATCTTTTTTTAATCCGAATGACGAAACTCGAACAGAAGAGTAAAAAAAAATATGTCGCGAAAAGAGCACAAATCGATATATCGAAATATCAAACTATTATTAACACGGGAATTGTTTTTTTTTTGCATTTAATGCAAATTACGAATTTTCGGCAGAAAGAAAAAAGAAAAAACCTATATATTGAAAATCTATTGTTAACCCGTACGCGTTGCTCCATTTTTAACATCCGAACGACGAATAACTTTACAGAGAAATATCAGAAATTGGAAAACGAGAAGAAAAATACGCGAGCCGTTAGGAAAACTCATTCCCAGCCGATGATTCGTTATCAATCATTGTCGATGCCGGTGATGGTTCTCGCGAAAAATGCGAGTCAGAAGAACGACGAGAGAATCAACGTCGAGGCGGACGAAGCTGCGGAAAAATCTGTCGCAACAACGCCCGTCGATAATCCGCCCGAAATCGATATGGATGCGTAAGAGAAAAAAAAAAAGCAATACAATCGATTCGAAACCTTTTCACAAAACATTGTGATTAATCGTATTTTTCCCGATGATCATCGGCAACCAAATTTACAGCGAATCGACAATGAACGCCACCGCGAGAAAAAAGGACTCCGAAGATTCGAATGCGAAAACGGCATCGCGAACTTCTGGTAGTCGAGACGAATCGGACATTCGTGCGAACGAAACCGGAGCGTTGTATGAGAGAACTTTCGTGACTTTCGAGAACGAAAGATTATTTCGCAAAGCGTTTAAGAAAACACCGCCACTGAGACCGACGTTACGTTCTCTCTGCGCTATTACGAGGTAAGAAGAAAAAAAAAATCCATTATCACCGATGAATCGACGTATTTTCGCGAAATAACGAAAAAAATTAATGCGAATTGCAATATCTGCTTTTACGAGGGGACATCATTTTTTTTTTTTTTTTTTTTTTTTAGAGTTTCACTACAATTAATGTGATAACGTCGATTACCTTTGTGCGTTTTACAGACTTCCAGCGAAATACCTCGATCCCATGACGCATTTGCCGTACAGAAACGTTCAAACGTTTCGTCTGATACGCGAAGCTTACTATCAACAGCTCGAGGCACGAACCGACGCAAGCGACACTACGATAAGTCCGGAATTGTCCCGATGGTTGGAATGGAGACAGAAGAACGATACGACTGGAATTTCATCGAGGAACACCGTTCGTCTCGAACCCGCGTCGATTTATTCCAATTCGTAGCTGTTGGTCGCCGACAATTTGGCAAATTACGCGATAGCGTTCGTACCCGCCAATCCCCGTCGATGAGAAAAGAAAAACGGAGCAATCGAATTATCTTTCCAAGCGTCGGGCAGCAGCGCGCGTGCAAAGAAAAAACTTGTGAATTCAAACGAAAAAAAACGATAATATCGTCGAGTGTCGAAGTATCGAAAAATTTTTAGATTTCGCGAAAAATGTGATTATTCACGCAACCAATGTGATTATTCACGCAACCAATGTCATCGATCAAAAAAATCGTTCGACAAAAATAGACAATTTTTTTTTTTTTCGCAAATGTGAAATACAAATTGCGGCTCATAGCTGTTTAACATCTCCTAAACGAGATCGACTCAAAAGACAATAGTGTAATATAAAAAAATAATTCAGCGTCCCATCGCTCGCGACGCGACTGTAGAATATAAAAAATACATAAACCATTAATCAGTAAAATTGTGAATAACAAAAAAAAAAAACATATTTTATAAATATCGAGAAACATTTTTGGTAATCCGTCGTAATTTTGGATCGAAACGTTGTCATTTTTATTTTGAAGATAAAAAAATTAGCGTAAGAAGTTCGTGAAGACGCAACAACTTTTCTTCGAGCGTCAAGCGGGTTAATAATAATAAAACTTCGTGATGTATATATATATTTTTTTGTCATTTTTGTTTTTTTCTCTTTTAATTCATCATCGTTATTCGTAAGTTTTTTTTTTTTTTTTTTCCTCTTAACTCTATAATCCTTCCTTGTAATGTAATGTCGCTTAGAAATAAAGTAAAAACTGTGGTGTTTTTCTCTCATCGTGCTAATAGTAACCGCTTTAGTTATTTTTATCTTCATTAATTTTCGTCTTTTTTTTTTTTTTTAAGAATCCCCAAGAAGACTCTTGACAGGGTTACGATCTACGTACACGGACGAGGGTGGGAGGCAGGCAGGCAGCGAGGCTGAGAACGTTAATGAGAAACTTGGAGAACCGTAATCGTTTCGATATCGAAACGCGAAACTGTTTGGTTGCTTTCCTTTCGTTCAAAATTACG
This sequence comes from Buathra laborator, assembly GCA_934046635.1. Taxonomy (NCBI): domain Eukaryota; kingdom Metazoa; phylum Arthropoda; class Insecta; order Hymenoptera; family Ichneumonidae; genus Buathra; species Buathra laborator. The sequence continues at coordinate 13,008,441 of OW203897.1, forward strand.
AAACAAGCGATTTTTTTCGCGGAATAATACCACAATAAACCCGAATACATATTAGAATTTCTTTCTTCTTCCCGTTATTAATTTAGGATACGAATTTTTCCCATAACCCTCAAAGTTATTAGTTCGTGTTAATTCCTTATTTTTTTTTTTTTTTTTTTTTTTTTTTAGTGCACATAAGCAGATATCATCAATTTACATTGCTCTCGAAGAAATTTCGTCGTTAAAATTTATCTCTACTTGCGTTTTCTTCGTTGATGCAGACGGAGGGTAACTCTTCTCGCGATTAACGTTTTCTTTCTTAATTTTTTTTTTCTTTTTTTTTGCCAATTTTCTTGAACCCAACACACGAGTCAACGGAATTTATTTTATAACGTAATGAAAAATAATATCTCACGGTTAGATCTTTTCCATCCTCGAGAATCTATTCGATTTAAATAGGCTATTCTTATACATTAATTTTTTTCGTTCCCAAACCATTCTTACGGTTTTTTTTTTTTTTTCGCTTACAAAAAAGAAAATAAAAAAAATAATACATACGATTAAAAAAAGGAAAGATCTGTAATGAAATAATGAATAAATTACTTGCTGCTCGCACATTCACTCGCAATAATTAGGCGTAAAAAAACAAAAGAAGAAACAAACATATTTTTCTTCGTTTTCAAACAAATCTTTATCGATAAATAAATGTATAAACGGCAAGTACGTATTTAATTTTCTTTGTTGTTTTTCTTCATAAATTAAGCGTTTCACACTCCTGAAGCATGGAAAACACTTTTCTCGGTTTTTAATTAACTTTTTTTTTTCTTTCTTCTTTCCTCTCAGCATCTCTTCGCGTCGATAGCAAAAAAGACAAGAAAAATCAGAGCCCAAAAGCTCGGCGCGGGCAAAAAAAAACGAAGAAAATAACGCAGGAGCGCAGTTCGTCGGAGTGCCTGCAGCGATAACGGAGTGAACAATAATATTCTTTAATTGGTTAGTTTTACAATAACTACGCGAACAGCGGCGACAGACAGTGAGCAACGGAGGTATTTCCGATTTTTGTTTTTTGTTATTTATTTATTATTCCCTATCTTCTTATTTCGCGGCAAAAGAAAGTATATCTTTCATCATGTTTCATACTTCGAGTCGTGTCCAGTCAATTTTTCATTGTATTTTTTTTTTTTTTTACTTTTTTCATCTTTTGTTTTTTCTCTAATTGTTTTTCCCCCGTAAAAGAGCGCGTGCAACTACAATTTCACAATTCACCGTTTTGTTAATCGTTAAATATATTATTACAAATCGTTTCGTTTTTTTTTTTTTTTTTTTTCTTTTACTTTTTCTCGATACAATATGCGGTGCTTATTTTCTTTCCACTGTTTTTTTTTTTTTTTTTTTTTGTTTTTTTTTTCACACACACTATTAATGCTTAGAGGAGAAATAATTATAATAATTATTATGTATTACAAGAAGCTGTAATACAACATTTAATTATCGTAACATAATTAATATACGTGTGTGGGGTGTTTTTTCTGTTTTTTTTTTGTTTATCCATGTCGTTACGTGTGTTCTTGTCTCGCGTTTTCTTTTTACGCGTCTGTGTGTGGCACACGCGCGCGCGCGCGCGCGTGTTTTTCTGTGTGTATATGTTTTTCGATGATATATGACATATGTATATATACAAATTATTTGCTGTTCGGTTGTTTTTTTTTTTTTTTTTTATATATACATACACCCATATATTTTGTTTAATTTTTTGTTTTGTTTTTGTTTTGCCTATATAATGATAGGGAAGAGAGGGCGGGCGGCCAGAGAGACAGATAGTCAAAAGTGCGCACAGAGATCCGATCCGATGCTAACAATTCTTGTTTTTTTTTTTTCCTTTTTTTTTTTTAACAAGTGAAATGATTTGCTTATTTTTTTATTTCGCTGGGTAATTTTTTTAATTTTTTTAATTATCTCGCTTGGGATGGCAGTTCGATGGATTCCAAGAGTTAGGATGATGTTCGGTGAATTGGTTTTTCGATGTCGAGAAGGGGACAAACGCGCGCTCGTCATCCTCGCTTTATCGTTGCCCTCCCTTCTCGCTTTCATCGTCGCCGCCCTTCTTCTCATTTCTCCCTTAATATTACGAGAGTAAAAGGCCCGCACACTTAGTCTTAGCCTCGCGCCTAAACACACCCGACGTATCTATCACTAGCCACCATTTTTTTTCTTCCTCTCAATCCGCATCCTCATCCTCCCGCCCTCCTTTTTCTCTGGCTGCTGTTTCTATGAAAGAAAAAGGGTTACGGATTATTCGATCTATTTTTATGGTTCGATCTTTTTTTTTGGATTATCCGAAAGATGATTTGGTTTAGTCGAACGGTTTGGCTATACGAAAGGGTATCGCAATAAAGTGAAACGCCGATTAATCAATCGAAAGCTGTTTAATCGGATAACGCATTATCCCCGACGAAATTGCTTCGATCTTTCCAACGCGTGCAGCAAGAAAACCGATCAGAATCTCCGCGTCTATCAAAACGATAATCCGATTAAATAGATAATTGATTTACACTATTTTGGACGACGCGGAGGAGATATTTCACAGATATTTTACCCGGGAAAATAGAGTAATAGCAATTATTCCAAAATTAAGTGAAAAAAAATTAATCAGAAAGTCATTTTTTTTTTTTTTTTCAAGTTTATTTATATAAACAATGGAAAGTAAAAAATGGAAAAGTCGCTGTAGCGTTCAAAATGTTATTAATTTCAAAAAAAAAATTTAATTTTTATGCATACGGTTTTTTTTTTCTACAAAATAAAATCATTTCATCATCGATTTCGGATTATCTGTGTTTTACAGTTATTAACGGATCCGCTTGATGCGGATATATAAAACTGTTCCATCGATAAAATATTAATTTTAATTTATTATTTCCACTTCGGTATATTTCTTTGCGGTTAACCGAATTTCCGATTATCCCAACGGGCGATTCCAATTAATTCGGATGATCGCGACGCGCGACTGTAAATTGTCTGTAAGTTCGATAGAACAACGAAGTATATATATATTTTTTTTTTTTCGATATTTAACTCTATTGCGAAAAGTGCGTGAAAATAAACTAATAATTCGTTAAAATCGTTCGAAAGAATAAAATACTTTAAATCAGATAATAGAGGCGTATTAACCCGGCGCTACAGAGAATTTTAATTTCTCATATCGTTGGTCTAATCGCCATAAACAAAGAAAGTATTGCCGGTACTTCCGTCGCGTGTCGTTTTACCTTTGTAATATCGCGTTCGACGAGCTCAGCCTGCGCAGTCGCGCAAAAACGCGCAAACGGGCGCACGAATCTCGCGAATCCTTATGGGTAACGTGTACCGCCGTACAGAAACCGTCGGTGAATATATATTTAAGTAAATCTGAGACACGCCGAGAAAAGGCGAACGCGCGCGATGTCTTGATTACTCACTTGCAAAACAACGAGTCGAGTCACTGGCAGCATTGCTTGCGCATTCCATCGGAGTTCATTGTTGGTTTAACGTTGATGGGTTCTACGTTCTGTGGCCGGATCGTGTCACCTTCCGGTGGATCTCGCATCTGTTTCTGCGATACAATTCTGTAGATTTCTGTTGAAAAAAAAAAAAAAAAAGAAACAAATTTTATCAGTTTTTTTTGTTTTTTAAGTTATATACTTTTGATTACAGCGGATATCTCATTCTTATGCGCTTTTTTCGTATCGCTTTCGAACTTTGCGCGACGGCGATTGTGCGCCGCGGAATGCGTTGATTATGAGTAAAAAAAAAAGAAAAAAAAAAATGTAATCAGTTTTTTTTTTTCGTTTTTCAAGTTATGTACTTTCGATTGCAGTGATAATGAGAATATAATTTTTGTGCGCATTTTTCTTGTCGCTTCCGAAATTTGCGCAACGAAGCAATTTTTTCTCTTGCGATCGCGCGACGCGGAAGACGCGCTGTAGAATGTGTTAGTAATGACTATAAAAAAAATAAAGATAAAGAAAATACTGTGGCTGCGTAAGTGTATTTTTTTACCCGTTAAAATATTTTGAAAGGCTGTCTCAACGTTGGTAGAATCGAGAGC